>OX346252.1:24374317-26874317 GCA_947049275.1 Epinotia bilunana | reverse complement strand
GGCCAAGTGCGAGTCAGACTCGCCCATGAAGGGTTCCGCGTAGTAAAAAAAAACTACTTACTAGATCTCGTTCAAACCAATTTTCGGTGGAAGTTTGCAAGGTAATGTACGTCATATAAAAAATACATCCCCACTTTAGATCTAGGGGAGGAGGTACCCTATTAAAAAAAAAACAACATTTTATTCTACTGTTTTGTCGGCGTGATTGATTTATATAATGCCGAATTACAGTTTTCTAGTAGTAAGTGTTACTGAGCTAAGTCGAAGACGGACAGACGGGACGGAGATGGCGAAACTATAAAGGTTCCTTGTTGACTACGGAACCCTAAAATAACAGACTCGTGTGTTCCAGTTTACATAGCCATGCACTAGTTTTATAGTATTCATTTTAACAAACCTGATTATAGGACTATTATTAGGCCTAGACATACATCTATTTTTGACATCTCAGCATTTACATAGGCTCTGAAACAGAAATCCTCTTTCAAGTACCTGATAAAAGATGCACATAACATGATAGTTTCCGATGGGCTGCAACAATGAGACCTAAGTACAAGGCACCTCGTTCGGTTTGAGTCCATCAGAGCTTGCTTGTGAATGTTGTGATGTGCACTCGCTGCATTTGTTTGCAACGAGGCGCGCGGTTGGGGGGCGGGGGGTCACGTGCCGCGGAAGGGTTGCGGGCGGGGTAAGTGCAAGGTCGCGTTACTACCGCGTGCGCACGATATGGCAAAGCGCGAACGCAAATAACCTATACAAATTATAACGTATTCTTTCTAATCTTAGACGACCAGACTGAATCTGAAAGTACAAGTCACATTACCTACGGCAATGGTTTCGCTCTATTATTTTCGCAACTCAGTCATGCCTGAAACGGCCGTTTTGCATCAAGTACCATTAGCTTTGAGTAAGTTGCGCGGTTTTGTGATTAACTAGAAGGTATTAATAGTCGGTCGGGCGAGTCTTAGGCCAGTCATATTTGACCAGCAAAATGGCAAAAATCGCAAGCTAACGGCTAGTTATGATTTTTTATATGTTGTTAGGACCACCACCAGTACCGTATATCCAAGTTTGCAGCTTCGAAAGACCGGTGCTAACTTTGCAGCACTCGAAAAACCACGAAATTTGGTATTGTCAATACAAATCCTAAACTATGCGGTTTTTCAATAAAATTGCTACAATTTGAGACCAGAACAAGCTCTTTAGAGCGTTTCTCAAAAAAAAATGCCACTATTATTAATTGTACTTCTAGGAGTTTTATGTTAACTATTTCCACTCAGAATCAGGAGCTCTTTCGACCCTGGTAGGACAAAAAACTGTCCCAAAGATATTTTTCCTATTGTGTTACCATTTACCGTACACTTTGTATGGTGGTAACACAATAGTAAAGTTCAAAAATGTATGAACATTTTGGGGCACTTTTCTTCTCCTATTGGGATGGAAAGACATCGTGATTTTGAGTAGAAATAACATAAAAGTTGCAGAAAATCTCCGAAAAAATGTAGTGGCATTTTTTTTGAGAAACGCTCTTTAGGTTCAATACTTACGGATATAGAGCTCTCCAAAACTTTTTGTTGTTTAGCCAATTCAGCCAACTCTAAATCTTTGTAAATCCTAAACTATTATTTAAACTAAAAAATATTAAAGAAACCTAATGATTTTGAAATATCTATTTAACGATACCCTACATAACAGTCCATCGACTAATTTTTCTTCTACTTTACAATGCTTTTTATTTAAAATCCGCATAGTTTAAGATTTATATTGACACTAAGAGAACCTATAATTGGCCTCCTGTTTTTATATCTGTTTCAACCTGTTGTGTGGGTTTTCCAATAAATAAATAAATACCAAAAAAGTGCGATAATTTCGTGGTTTTTCGACTGCTGCAAACTTGGATATACGGTACTTACTGGTAGTAGTCCTAACAACATATCAAAACATCGCAACTAGCCGTTACAGCTTGCGATTTTAATGTTCGATATGAGTGGCCTATCTCGTCCCCGCGCCGCGTGATCACGTTTACCTCTAGCGAGGTTGCGCAATAGTCGTAACCCTGCACTTGAACTACAACAGCGTTGCGACGTTACATAGCATCGTTTCATTGCGATTAACTACGAGTATACATGCCTTCATAAACGGATTTGCTATTGTGGAATTAATTGTGTATTAAAGATGGTAACGGAGACAATTGCAACGAGCATAGGTAACGAGCAGTTTTGATGACTTAAGAGTTCGTTGTAATTTTCTTACCGACCGTTATACGCACAACGAGAAAAGAAATATGTAACCAAATATAGGTAAGAACAACTTTGATATGAGATTTTTCAATGTGCAGTCGAGTTCTCCAATATCTACACAGACAATCTTTCAAGAATATCCACACATGCGTCTTATGTCAGCAACAACTGTGTATAAATATATTTTTGAATGATTGTCTGTGACGAGGAGGATCAATACATCGATCATACTCGTACCATACAGCGCTACCCCCTGCACTCATACTCGGGGCCTCCAGAACATCTGCATAAGTTAACACCTCACGCTACCCTATAAGTGGGTTTATCATTTTTATTGCATGAAACGTTCATGTATACACGCCATACGATTATAGTATTTTATGCAACTGATACATAATGATGCCTTAAAACAACATAACAGGATCACACGAGTGTTTTAAGGCCTAATCATGTACAGTTGCATACATTGCTTTATCTACACACATATCAGTACTCTGCGATGGGTTCAGAAGCCGTAGGGAAATGACCGGCATTGCTACTAGTGCTACCTGTAAAATATCTTCGTTGCAATCGTGGCTGCATTTACGATATCCGGCGGAGTGTTCATATAGTTCTCGGAGTCACTACTACTAATATTTTCAACTAAAATGAAAATTAAAAACAACTCACAATTCTACTTTCGTAGCAGCAAAAAACCAACTAACACATGACAACAGTAGTGGCGACATTTCGACCCTCCGTCAAGACAAATGTAAAAAAAAAATCATAGACAAACAAATGAAGTACCTATTCTCATGTCACTAGAGGTCAACACGTCTATCATGAGAGTCATAACCTTACAAAATCGATACTGTAATACCATTAAAGTACAAATTTTACCTACTACCACGGACAAGAAAGTTCTCATAGGAAAATTGGTTGTCATAATTCTGGTAATGCCCTACGATTTCTGAACGCATTTTAGAGCACTATGATATGTGCGTAGGTAGATAAAATAAATAATGGTTGTCTTTATAGATATTGGAGAAGTCGGCTGCACAAGTACATAATGTCAAAATTAATATTCACCTTTCATTGATTTTGCGAGTTAGTATAGCCAAAGGTCCAATATGCATTGCACGCAGCCTGTGTAACCACTTAAGGTGGTTCGATTTCCATAGAAAACGTTATTTGACATTCGCACGCTAACGGCGTGATTTTTTAAGGAACTTATGTAACTAACTTTCATAAATTGGCTTTCCATTTGCGCGAAATTCCCCCTTTTCTTGAATAAACTTGTATACTTAAACTAGAATAATTTGAGATATTGGTTTGTGACGTCATACTTTGGGAAAACCATTTTTCTCAAATTATTCTGGTTTATACAAGTTTATTCAGGGAAAGAAGAAATTTCGCGCAAATGGAAAGCCAATTTGTGAAAGTTACTTACATAGGTTTCTTAAAAAATCACGCCCTTAGCCTGTGAATGCAAATAACGTTTTGTATGGAAAGCGAACTACCTTAACTAAACTCTAACTCCCCAATTCATTCCACAACACTTTCGCTACTAGGAACCCGCCTAGCGGGCGTCTACGCCGTAGTCGCTTTCCGCTACATACGAGAAAAACCACAGGATCGGCTACGAGCGTAGCGCGTAGCGATTCTTGGTAGTGAATGTTAACGAACCTCCGTTAACCAAAAAATAGTTTTTCACTTCTCATGCTCGAAAAGTGTGTCATATTAGGCCTAGATAGCGGGGCTATCTAGGCCTAAAATAGTACATTTAGCCCCTAGGGAAAATATGTAAACATATTTATGATTTTAAAACATTTTAATTTGACCAATCAAAGCACTTCAACGTATTAAATCCACCAATCACAACTGTTTAAAAAAACATTTTTATTTGCTATCAACTAATCAGAATACAGCTATATATTAAAATCAACCAATCAGAAAACAGATTTTATTTCAAATATTAGGCGTTTTTTTATTCCCGATTTCACAAACATTAAAAAAAATAAACGCCTTTGGCCGTCTATAGCCTCGTCCAAAAACGTTCAAGCGGGGTGGCCTGCGAACATGACATGAGCGGGATAGACTGCTGTGTATCTCGCTTTATCTTATGCAGCGTATGCTGTCCGCCGCGCTCGGCCGTTTGGACCCGGCTATATACGGTAAGTAGCGTTTATTCGTGGTGTCAAAATTTTGTTTCTGTGTTAATCAGTTTATTACAAAAATCATGCCGCTAAATTGAACAATCTTTTCGCTGTGGAATTTATTATTGATTGTAGATGCATAATGTTTGTTTTCACTATTTTCTCGCAGTCTAAGTGAAAAGTAGAGTGTATAACTCTGGTCTAAAAGCCATTTTACCGCTCGAACAATTTTCCCTTACTTCGCTCGGGAAAATAACCATCTCGTGGTAATATGGCTTATTTTAGCCCCTTTTCATACAAACTACTATTGGCCCTTTCTCACAAACACACATTTCAAATTTTCGGATAAAGTCGAAGACATTTAAACGGCATTTTAGCTGCAATAGGTTTGATGACGTTTATAATAAGGCCATAATGGTTTTAATTGTGACTTGCACCGCTCACGTATAAAAGTTAGCTTGTGTCCCTTCGGGAAGGACATTATATATACTTTCTGTTGACAGCATTTTTAAATCGAGGTCAAGTTTATGACTTTGTATTTTTGTAAGTTCAACATAACCTCTTTGTAATATTAGTATAAACTGCTGTAGGTACCTGCGACTTCGTTTGCATGGTAATGAGGTGGGAGTTAACGCATTTCTTCTCTTGGACATAGGACACCATGCTAATTTAGCCTATCAAGTAAAACGTTGAATAAACCTATTTTAGTTAAAATGCCGTTCAAATTAATTTGTCTTTATCTGTCACTCTGTTATTTAAATAGTAAGAAAGGGACAGAACTCGTTTTATTTCATAACAGAGGTATTTTAAGTTTTATGAATAAGAGGGTAAAAGTTTAGTAGATGTTTGTGGCAATAGATACAACAGGTAGGACACAGGCTGCAGCATTCAATGTTTATTGATCTTCTTCTCTACATATTTTTAACACTGTTTTATCCTACTAATATTATAAACGCGAAAATTTAGATGTTTGGATGTTTGTTACTCAATCACGCTTAAACGGCTGAACCGAATTGAATGAAATTTTGCACGAAGATAGTTTATAGCCTGGATTAAAATATAGAATAGTTTTTATCCCGGTTCCACGCGGACGAAGTCGCGGGCGGAAGCTAGTATTAAATAAATAAAAAACGTGATGATCGAAATGATCTTGAGTCACTCTGAATCTCAGGTAAAGATGTATTTAGGAATTAATAATAGATAATCCTTTCGAGTACCCATTGACCGGTAAGTGTTTACGCAAAACAAAGAATCTCTTTTTAATTAGACAACAGAAGGCCAATTTATAATTTCCAAACTACACCTGACCACTAGGTAAGTTCTACAACCATAACGCGAGTCCGAGACCCTTTCTTTTCTATTAAAGTAATTATTAAAAATATGAAAGTAATAGGTATGTTTTTTTTCATATTGCAATATTTCAGATCGCACTATCAAATTCTGCCAAATCTTGTGTATGTTCCCGCCATTGCCAACTTAATGAATGTGTGTTGCAGGCTTTATTATAGAAGTATTTTCCTGTACGTTGGCCAATTTCTGTGTATTATAGAAATATTGGCTGAATGTCAACTTGAAGGCGCGAAGTACGAAGTTATAATACCGCCTTAATACGGACGCGCTTGATAATTAATGTTTATAAATTTATAATAGGCCCGTTCTATACTGATTTAATTAATACATACTGTTTATTGCTGATAAATATAAATACTGACAAACCAGCACGGCTATCACAAGACGCCGCGCGAGCTCTCTCGAATTTTCTCGAACTATCCGTCTCTCTCTTATTAGATAACTTAGACACTATAATGCGAGAAAAGTCGAGAGAGCTCGCGCGCCGTCTTGTGATAGCCGTGCAGTATCATAACAAATACTCAGCGTGTAATCTTGCAGAAACTCAAATAGACTCTAGGGCTGAACGCGAAAACAGCGCTATGTCATGCGCCATGCCCGTCAGACTTTTGACGTTTGACGTTATGTTGTTGAAATTCGTTGATACATTTATTTAAATTACGCCTCAATACGAATTTAGCGCATATACGTTTCCATATCAGAATAGATTATTTTTTTACGAGTATGCTTTAGGATTTAATATGCATTTTGTGAAGGTCTATCACAACATCGGATCGAAATTATTACTATTACTGTAGGATAGTTAAGGCAAGCCCGCCATTTTGACGTCACTGACAGTTGACAGATATGGCGGCTACGATTTGAAGCAGAAGAAATGAATAATTGAATGAGGTCAAATGTTTCCGAAAATTAATTAATCGTCGCTGTCGGATAAAAGCTATCCTAAACGGAAGCTAGAGTAATAATGTACTTATAGAAAAAGTTACATGTTTTTCCGTTCATGGGAAGCTGAGATCATTTGGGACACACCAATGCTTAGTTTGATACTGGCTGATTCTTTTTTTAATTTAGAGATTTATTATAAGTGAGAGATTAGACTAAGACAGTAACTACCTACTAGATCTTGCCGTGCAAGTTTCTATAGTCACTGTCCAAGGTGTAGCAAAAATATGTATGCAATTGAATCCTCTCATCGTTACGTGCCCTCCACGTAAATATGTGCCGATACCTGAATCCGATGACATAAGAGCGATGGGACATATTTATGAGTAAATTGTATGTTTGTCATCTTCACCTGTGTGCATCGGAAAATGAAACGATCATGACCGTCACCACTAGTCTGGTTACCACGGTTACAATAACTGAGACATCTCATTTCATGGTACAGTCAGCTGCAGATATTTCTCTGCATCTTACGGTTCTTCCTACTCCGGGCACCTCAGGTCGGTTTTATATACATAGATAGTCGTCTGGACTGGTTAAGTGTCCTCTATGTAGGTATGACGTACCTATTAATCAACTCAAGTTTGACATAAACAGGTTATTTTATACTTGTTTACAAACAGTGTATGAGTTTACGCGGAATCAGCGCTAAAAGTGTTAACTCAACTCTCGTAGTCTAAGGCGGCTAAATTTTAATTCTCTCGAATAAACTATATTCTAGAAGGTAAGCTGAAACGTAGCGTAGAAAGAAACCTTAAACAAAGTGTAGGCCGAGGGGCAACACTTAATATTCAAAAAATAATCTCATGTTTAAAACATTGCGTTGAAGGCAGTTTCTTGAGCCTTCAGGCTTCCATCTAATATATACAACGCGCTAATAAGAAATATGTTATATCGATATTTTTTGCAATATTGTATTGTTGTTTGCAGTTTTAATACTAACCAATCTGTACAAAGAAATCAACAATCTCTGTACACAGAATATAGAGCACTCGATATATTACTGACTAGTATCTTCTCTTCAAATGAAAGTTTATTACAGTAAATCTAATCGTGTAACAAGGAAAGCAAGCACCGAGACAGAACAATTACAACTCTATCTAAAACAGAAAGACTTGAACGACTCACCTTGAAAATATTGTGTAGGTACATACCTAATATGAAAATGCATTATCTTGTAGAGAGGGAATAAAACGGTTTTTGTTTGACTTGTAATCGTAAACTCAATCGATTCCTGAATCTGAGGTTAACCTTTCTGTTTAAGATTCCCTCGGTTTTCTATACTGAATAAAACTTTACGGCCCGTATCGTTCTCGACGCGGCTCGATACACACCGGCTAGGTTTTACGTAGACACCTCGGTATGTCGGCAATGCCAAGGTTGTGTGCGTGGCAGCGCCTTCTTATTTAATCAGCAAGTGACACTCACAGAAGGTACAGAACAAGTCCGTCGCCTGGATACTGTTCCTTGAGGATTGAGAGTATATGTACACAGTCAATACAGTGGGTAAAGAGGCCATGAGGGACTGTGGGCTTTAGGTATTAAATATTCAAATTCAGAATAAAAACATTATTTTGCCTGATTATTTATGCCTATGTAACTAATAATTGCTTATTTGCGATGCTCACCTATACGGCTCAAAGAATAAATTCAAGGTGTCATCTGTACCATGTCAAACAGTCCAAAAACGTACATAGCCAAATCCTTGTTTATAATAATCGTATAACTCCTGTAGCGCAGGAAGTGCAAAGACAGACAAATTAATTTTCCCGGTTTAACCCGGTTAGGAAACGAATAGGTATCTTTAAGAATTGTAGCCTTAATATGATGTCTAAGCTAAATTACTGGAAAGCTTTTAGTAGTTTATGAGATAAAGGGAGGGTTGCACCAAACCGTCTGTAATCGTGTTCGTTAAAATCCGATTGTATGGAGAGTTTCACAAGTTTTTATAGGATGCCAGGTTCCGGTGCCATATTTATCATTGATCGGTCTGTAAATGTAACTTCATGCAACCCACGCTAAGAGGAACGAAATTCGTTAATTATTACTAAATGTAATGAATCATAATTCTATATTTTGCCTTTTCGCTGGATTGCGGTGGAGGCAGGCGCTTGTTTGTGGAATAGTGGTTTACCATCATTTTTTCATAAAAAACGTTTCATAGATGATCATTTTATAAATAACGATTCACAAACTATCCATTTCACAAACCTATCATTCCTCAAAATGCTTATAATACAAATAATTATTTGACAAATATTCATTTAGCAATTGTTACACTTTAAAAAAAACATTGGGTGTTAAATTGTCATTTTAAAAATGATCATTTACCAAATAAATCTTTTATAAAATAGGTCATTCCAAAACTGTCTCCGGGAACCTAACTTGTGCGTTAAGCCCTTATTTTAATTTTAACTGAGACACCGCTACGCTACGGTCGTAGCGCTACGCCGTAGTCCGTAGCAGCTTATAAACTCCATATGTAGCGTAAGGGGTTTGCCATCATTTCATAATAAACGTTTCATAAATGATCATTTTATAAACAACGATTCACAAACTATTCATTTCACAAACCTATCAAATGCTTATAGTATAAATAAGTATTTGACAAATATACATTTAGCAAATCTTTAAAAAAACATTGAATGTTAAATTGTCATTTTAAAAATGATCATTTACTAAATAAATCGTTTATAAAATAGGTAATTTTACAAATCGTCGATTGATAAATCATTGTTTCATAAAAGTAAAATAGTGTCATATCACGGTATCTAGCGGACTGGCCAAGAAACATTCCTGTAGTAAATTCATAAAGAAGTACGAGTATAGTAATTAAACATAAATCGGGTTTGGCGCTTCGTCGGCCGCTGCCGCGGCACGCTCTCTTCGCTCGCTCGGCTCGCGCACTGCACTGTTAGGGTCGCGGTATTTCCTAACACTCCTCCTAGCTTCGCTCGTCGTCGTACCTACACTGACCTGCCTTAAAGTAGAATAGACAGGTAATCCACCTGTTTAGTCAGTACATTTTAAGACCTAAAAGTTGTTTTTAGGCTATGGGAACGATAACTTACTTCCTAAACACTTTTAAGATTAATCCGTGTGCTCATACAGACGTATCCAATCCCTGTATAGAATTATACAACTTGTGATTTAAAACTATATCAAGACGATCAATGATTTATTAAATAACGTATTCACCAAACAATGCATTTTCTTAAACGTTATTTTACCAAACGTTACTTTGCCAATTATCACGAATAATAAAGCCGTAATTTGTCAAATAATGATTTATAATATATGATGGTTTTTCAATTGAATGATTTGTCTAATGAACTCTTTGTAAAACAATATTTTATGAAACGACTATTTGTTAATAAAATGAATATTTTTGAAACCTTTTGGATACCAGCGTAAAGAGCCCGTAGCGCTCTAGCTCATGTGTGATTGTCGCTGAATCTGAAAGAGTATGATTTGTTTTGACAGTGCGCCTAACGCGAGCGCGGCACCGCCGTACGAGCTGACAGCGAGCGCGGGCGGCGTGTGCGCCGACGCCGCCGACGCGCTGCTGCCGGCGCAGCCGCACCAGCCGCACTCCTCGCAGGCGCGCCATGACCCGCGCAAGAGGAAGGTCAAACACTTGTGAGTCATCACTCGCCACGTTCCACTCCCCGGCCCGTTTCACCACTTGACAGTTGTCACTAGAGAATGACAATTCATCATACATTTTTGTAACGATAGATTATTAGATTTCTACACAAACCAGTCTATTGCTAATAAGGGTATTCCCATCAGATACTACCTTGACTTGTACAGTCGAGTTCTCCAATATCTACACAGACAACCTTTCAAAAATATCTATACAGAGACTTTATTGCTACTGCCATAAGACACATGCGTAGATAATGTTGAAAGGTTGTCTGTATAGATATTGGAGAACTCGACTGTACTCGTAGACGTAGATCCCCAGTGAACGGCGAATGTGAACGACAATAAGCCCTTCTCATATATACTTACATTAACTTAGTTCTTCAGACAGAACACGACCATCATCTGTGCCGCCTGTACCGTACCTAGCTTAAATGCTCCAAGTGTTTTATAGATTGGTCTTTTCTTTAATCAACAGGTACAGGTATTGTAACATATAAAAATAACTTGATTTCATGATTGAAACTTTTTTAGAGCAAGCAGTGCATAAATGATAAGCTGGAGATCTTACTATGATACGTGTATTTATCGATTCTATTCAAAATGAATCATTATGAGGATAGATGATACTGTTACCGGGAAATTATTGAGCCAACCTCGGAATAGCCATGTATTCGCAACTCGCAAGAGACATGCGCATGTAGGTACCACGTTCTTTATGAACGCCGAGTCTGTCCATTACTAAGTGAAAAATTGGACTTCACTGGGGTTTCAGCAATAGGCTATGAACCTGGACGTGTTAACCTATTGTCGCCTATTTTATGTCTCGATTCTTATGTCTATTACGGGAAGATACATGCGAAGGCATTCTTTGGATTGCGCGTCTAAGGTCAACTATCCATTCAAAGTTGGAAAAGATTCATTTGGACTGCACCAGAAAACCTACCTACATTCATTATGCACTAAATAGATCATTGGTATCTAAGCGGAGTAGTTGCATTTGCATATTGTTGCTTGCTTGCCGGCTTGATATTGTACTAATAAATAACAAAGTTTGTATATTAACTTTTTTTAAAGGATTTTAATATTCAGGATACGTATCTACGTATCCTGAATATTAAAATCCTTTAAAAAACATTCCATGTAAAAAAGAGACCAAGTCTCGAAACTCTTCCACCGTAAAAAGTTGTGAGATATTTCGTAGAGCCAAGTCTCATGCATTCCTATTAATATTTTTTTTGCTGGCTTATTAAAATTCTGCAACATGGCAATCACACAACTTTACTGACTTTATAGATAATTTGCATACCTAAACTATTTAGTATTGTGTGCTTGCCAAGTCACAAAATTTTATTATCTCACAACTTTTTACGGTGGAAGAGAGTTTCGAGACTTGGCCTCTTTTTTTACATGGAATGTGTTTTATGGGATCTCACTTCTTTTTGTAGGTTATTGTGTTATCAATACATACGAGCTACGGTAGCCTAGTGGTTCAGCCATGCGGCTGTCAAGCGGCGGTCGTGGGTTCGAACCCCGGCTCGTACCAATGAGTTTTTCGGAACTTACGTACGGAATATTTACCGTTAGCTTTTCGGTGAAGGAAAAAATCGTGAGGAAACCGGTCTATTCCCAATAAGGTCTAGTTTTCCCTCTGGGTTGGAAGGTCAGACGGCAGTCGCTTTCATAAAACTAATGCCTATACCAAATCTTGGGATTAGGTGTCAAAGCGGACCCCGGGCTCCTTTAGGGGCACAACCGGGAATAGGGCTGGGAGGACTCATCCTCCCATCCAATCCTCAGATTGTGTTATCAATACATACTATTATGAATGCAGTCTCATTCTTGCTTTTTCACTTTTTGTCCCATTCTCTGCAAATGTAACTTTGTAATCCTATATATTTACATGGGATTATTTTTGTATATTGGTGTATCTAGAAAACTGGATCAAAATTGCAAAATATTTTAATCTTTTCATGATTTATACACTAAACACTAATTATATTCTAAATTTGAAGCTTCTATGTCTGGTGGATTTGCCTTAGAGTTTTGATGATCGCTCAGTCGGTCAGTCAGTCAGTCAGTCAGTCAGTCAGTGCTGTGAGTGAAGCAATACAACGGAGTTATAGGTCAAACCGGGGAGTCTAAAATGGCCTGAACTGCTTCCAGAAAAGGATGGTACGGCCATGCCGAATTGTTCGCAATTCTACAGATTTCTATTACAGATTCCCTTCTCTACAGATTCCCAATTCCACAGCTTCCCAATTCTACAGATTCCCAATTCTTCAGATTCCCATTTCTGTAGATTCCCAATTCTGCAGATTTCCAATTCTACAGATTTCCAATTCTACAGGTTCCGAATTCTACAGATTCCGAATTCTACTGGTTACGTGCACTTCAGATAATAATTTCAACTTTAGTACCCACATATTTTTTTACGGACAGACGGACGGACCTGGCGAAACTATAGGGTTCCTTGTTAACTACGGAATTCTAAAATCGGTTCCGGCGTAGGGTCGCAGTACACCTAACACTCCTCCTCGCTTCGCTCGTCGTCGTACCTACACGGACCTGTAGAATTGGGAATCTCTTAACTTGAGAATCTGTAGAATTGGGAATCTGTAAACATGAGAATCTGTAGAATTCGGAATCTGTAGACGTGCACCTAAGCGGCCATGCCGCTGTTTTGCTCGGCTTGATTTTAACGGTATACGATGTATTGTGTTGCAGCGGTGCGGATCGCTTCGATATGTCCAACTGTGACACGAACCTGCTTGCCCCGGCCATACCCTCCCCGCCGAGCTTTACTCGCAAACGCAAGGCCTCATCTTAGTAAGTTTTATTTAAACTTGCACTTCGGTGCACTCTGCATGTTTTCAGCAAAAAATCACAAGCGATGGCCGGACAGGGGAAACCCGACATTTTATACGCAACTCGTAGCTGATGGTAATGATAAAGGGTGAATAATGTCAGTTTAGATTCATATTTTACACCCGGGGCTCTAATAACAGACCAAATTTTAGTTAGCCATGCATTTCGGGGGTTACAAGCAGTAAAAAATCCTACTAATATTATAAATGCGAAAGTTTAGATGTTTGGATGTTTGTTACTCAATCACGCTTAAATGGCTGAACCGAATTGAATGAAATTTTGCACGAAGATAGTTTATAGCCTGGATTAAAATATAGGATAGTTTTTATCCCGGGTCCACGCGGACGAAGTCGCGGGCGGAAGCTAGTGTTATATAAACCTAGGGCCGATTAAGCTTTTTTTAACCGACTTCAAAAAAAAGGAGGAGGTTCTCAATTCGGTTTTTTTTTTTCAATGTTACCTCAGAACTCCGTCATTGATGAGCCGATTCATTTTTTTTTTGTTGGTAAGTATATGCTTCCAGGTGGGTCCCATTTTTTTGAAAATTCAATTGGATGATCCATGACGAATTGAGGGAACTCCTCAATTATATTAGGTACGCGTGTAGTGATTTTGGTATTTTCTATTATAACTCGTGTATTTACATCCGGAAATCATAAATTGGTGGAGTGGAATTGATGACGAAGACCACAGATGACTTATGGAATTCCTCAATTATGTACTTAAAAGTACAAAAGTATATCACAGATTCTGATAAGATTCCGTTGAAATAGCAACTAATGAAGTGCCAAGGGTGATCCTTGTGGAATTGACGGAAGTCCTCAAATATTATCGGGTCACATACAGCGATTGGGTTTTTTTCTATAATAATCAACGCATTTGCTCTCGGAAACCAGTTCATGAGGTAAATTGGAAAAGAAATGTTCTCGTGGCTTGGCGGAGTACTAAATTGAAGTCGGTTAAAACTTTGTTTTTAAAGTAAATTATTATTTGGTATTTGTGTTTATAAACATGAGGTATATTCACTTTGTAACACATCACTTAAAAATTACTACATGCGTAAAACAATGGAAATTAAATACGGGACATTTTTTAATTTTATGTAAACCTATTGTCATATCATGGTTTTAGAGAATTAATTTTGTTTGTACAAATGACTCATTTTTGGGCAAGTTAGCGGTTCTTCAATCTTTTATCTCCATTTTTGTCTACCGGATTTTGAAAGAAATTAATACTTAGGTAATTTTGCATGATTTTTTTAAAACATTGTTTAAAAGATCGACTTATTTAATTATAATTAATTAACTTAAGATGTAACATACACGAAATATACATATTTAGGTTCGTCTATGACGTCTCTAAAACGTATCTAGGGTTTTCATTTTTAACCGACTTCAAAAAAAAGGAGGAGGTTCTCAATTCGGTTGTAATTTTTTTTATCATTTTTTTTTTCAATGTTTGTTACCTCAGAACTCCGTCATTGATGAGCCGATACGTAAAATTTCTTTTTTAAGTATATGCTTCCAGGTGGGTCTCATTTTTTTGAAAATTCAATTGGCTGATGGGATCCATGAGGAATTGAGGGAACTCCTCAATTATATTAGGCACGTGTGTGTATTTTGGTATTTTTTCTATTATAACTCGTGTATTTACATCCGGAAATCATAAATTGGTGGAGTGGAATTGATGATGAAGACCACAGATGACTTATGGAATTCCTCAATTATGTACTTAGAAGTACAAAAGTATATCGCAGATTCTGATAAGATTCCGTTGAAATAGCAGCTAATGAAGTGCCAAGGGTGATCCTTGTGGAATCGACGGAAGTCCTCAAATATTATCGGGTCACATACAGCGATTGGGTTTTTTTCTCTAATAATCAACGCATTTGCTCTCGGAAATCAGTTCATCTGGTAAATTGGAAAAGAATTGTGGAATAGTTCTCGTGGCTTGGCGGAGTACTAAATTGAAGTCGGTCAAACTTTGTTTTTAAAGTAAATTATAAACAAATTAACACAAAAGTTGTGGCCAGAAAACCAGTTTTCTGGCCTAAAATTGTTCAACTTTGATGTCAAATATCTCAAAAACAATGAACTTTGAAGGAAATACAGGATACTATATTGCTTAAAGCCGTTGTTGTTAATATAATAAGCTACAAAAAACATTAGAAAACGAAGGGATTCAAATCGAAGGTCATTGGCGTATGGGAGCCCGTTAAGAGTCCGCAGTAAGCTCGGCCGAATTTCACCTTCCCATAAAAACAGTTTCGTTCTCATTTTAAAACTACCTGTTGGATTGTGACGAAACTTTGCATTTACAATGACATGAGGTATATCGATGTCTGTAATTAGTTTATATGGTTCCAGTTTATAAAAAACAAAATACAGCAAAAACAGGTTTTGTATGAAAAACTAAAATTCGCTGTATTTTTTTTACTATGGTATTTGAAGCTACATAAAATAATTACAGACCTGGATATACTTCATGTCATTGTACATGCAAAGTTTCGTTACAATCCAACACTTAGTTTTAAAATGAGAGCGTAACTACGTTGGTATGGAAAATCGCGGTTACTGCGGACTCTTAAATCATTATAAACTTGACTTTAATATGTTAATGTTAATTTGCTGATAATACCTTTAAAATTGAACCTGACCCGAGCAAACTTTGTTGTATTTTAGCTTCGAAATTGATCAGGAATCAGGATTTCTGACATATCATTCAAATCTGTCGGATTAATCGGGCGCGCGGTGTCTACTGGTCTATTGCTTTTTGGAAATCACTTGTCCATTGCTTTATGTGACAGATACGCGAGTATTCATTACATGCGCACATATTATTCGTAACGCCTTACAAGTATCTCAACATTAGACCTTTGCATTGAACAGCCCGTCATCACAAATAAGTGAGTAGGTAGGTACAATGAAAGCAATTAGCGGCGCGCGGGAGCAGCGGCTGCGACCAGCGCCAGTGGCGCGCCGGCGTTGCCGGGCGACGATTGTGGCCGAAGCCCTCCAGCGCCCATCTGCGTCCCGACTCACGATCCCTACTTCCCGATACAAATCCATATTTCTGACTTTTTAAAGGGTTAAACTTGTTATTGTTACATGCTTGAAAACGCGAAGCGAAAGTCAAGCAAAGCCACATTTTCTTTATAAGGATTCTGTTGGAGTTAAAATAAAGTCAGTAGGTACTTAATCAACTTTTTCCTTTTAATTCTTTTCCTTCGCTAATGGTTATTTACTTAAGGAATAAGGAAAACATATCATTCAAGTTATATAACATGACGCGGAAGGGTATTGCCGTTTGATTTGCTAATAGAGTAATCTAAGTTTTGTCCATAAGGGCTTGCTTTCATTAGTCCAAGTAATTGCCGCGTTTGGGGTATTCGACAGGAGGTGCTGTATTCAAACTAATGAAGTTGTTGAGATTTGCGTATATTTATTTCATGAAGACGATGAAAGTAGTTGATGTGAAAAAGTTAAAGGTTTGTTTAGTGGTAGCTAATCCAAAATTCTAGCAGAAACTAAATGAGTCATTGGATCAAATGGACTCATACTCGAGTCCACTTGTATTTTAGCAATTAATTGACCGATTGCTAGTATTATCAGCATTTTTATGAGTAAATAAAATGTTTCGGCATGCTCATAAAGTATACTGTTTTAGCAATTGATTTGCCGTTTTAATAATTACACATGACCTGCCTCCCCGCCCGCGCATCCTGTACGATACACTTGCATTGTATTCCATTATAATACGGGGAATATGTATACACACTACAACTTCCACGTCAACTGTACTTCGCGCGGTTTACACTACGTAGACTTATCATACGTTCAAATCCAATGATATTCGCTCGTAACCCGTGCGTCATTTATTTAATTTACATCTTGTATATTGTATTAACTGTAAAGTATATTACTGCAACACAATATAACCGAATATATGAGGTACATATGCAGGGTTATTGGTAATTCAATAATATTTTATAAAAAAAACCGGCCAAGTGCATTATGTCGGGACACGCGCAGTGTAGGGTTCCGTAGTGGCCTGTCTATGTTACTTATATCGACACGCGCGCTCCAACTAAATGGCGCGGTTGCGTTGGCAGAATTTGTAGGAAAATTGGCGTTTTTAAGTACATTTTAAGTTGGTCGACTATTACTCGGTAGCTAATAGTTATGCATACTTAGCCGTGAGATAGTTATCCTTTCAAATTCATTATATGTACTACGGCCACGAATTTTTTCGCATCCCCAGTAGTTTTTATAAATTTTTAAAGTGGTCAAGCCAAAGTTTTCCAAGAAAAATAAGTAAAGTGAATTAGTATATCGAAAATGGTTCATGAGTATAAAGAATTATGTGGTACAAAACCCTACAATGAACCTCCCCCATAACCCCTTCACAGGAATAGGTACATTTAAGGCCTGCGCAAACGGGCGGAGCGCAGCGCAGATCACTTTAAATTTATCAATCTATATTCTTTTCTATATTGCTCTGAGCCCGACCTCGGAGCATCACGGGGGATTTCTACTCTGCGGCATCGAGGAGCATGTTAAAGGATACCGCGGCGGTAGGCGGCGGCATGCCGCGGCATCCCCCGCTATGCGCCGAGGCCTCCCGAGGGCGCCGGGGTAACGGGGCTGCGGGAGGGGAAGGCTTGGCGCAACTCGGCGGACGACGGAGGAGAACACGAATTTTGATACCGCAAGAATCTCCGCAATGCCGCGGCATCCCACGGCATCCCACGACATGCCATGATCGTTGATTATACCGATTATATATTGATTATTCCGTTTTACTAGCGACCAACCGTCGAAAACTTGTTTTTGTACGAGCTGTTCGTGTCGAAGGTTTCGTGATGGCGGACTGGGATTTAGTGTTAATATAATTTTTTCTTCGTTGACTTCTGAAATAACACGCGCGAATATATCACCAAACACCAAATGTGGCGGCAAGACTGGTCTGAATGGAATGCAAAGCGCGTCCCCACTTGTGCTACCCCCTTCACCCCGCACCTTCCTTTCGTAGGCCCGGCGCACTGCTTCGGCGCATACCGGGGGATGCCGCGGCATGCCGCCGCAGTATCGTCGGCGCTTTTGAACACCGCGGGGAGAGGATACCGCCACGGTAGGCGGCGGCATGCCGCGGCATCCCCCGGTATGCGCAGAAGTGCTTCCAGGTGCGCCGGCCACCGGCGCTCCGCTGGTGGGCGCTCGCGGTATCGCGGGGGATTTTCCCTCGTCGGTGTGCGCTGCGCGGAGTAAATCCTCCTAGGTCATCTGCGCTGCATTCCGCCGGTTTGCGCAGGCCTTAAGTTAAGGCTGCACATTCGAAATTTTCGTGAAAATGGGTTGTTTTGTAACCGTTTTATACATTATAACGTAACATTTTTGCTGTAGAAAAAAATATATCATAATCTGCAAGATATGCGACGGGTCATAGTTTTCGTAGAAATCCATTTTAACAATAAAAATGAGAGAAAAATGAATCTAAAGTCACCCCTATTTTTTCACTTGTAACCATTTTACTGCTCCATTTTTCATCAGAATAATATTAAATTTTATAACTTTCTTCATACAATAATGAACAAGGGCATCATTTTCTTACTTTCTTAATTTTCTTAAAAATTTATCTCGTGTTCTGAAATATTCCGCCAAAGTTCCTACGCCTCCCCGTTTTCGTCCATACGGTCAGTGCGGGACGAGACACGTTGCATGACGGACCTGTGTCAATTTGCGCTGCGCCGAAATTTTTAAATATTTGTGGAAATTGTGGACTATATTTGTTGCATACAGTGGACAATCCGTTTTGTGATTCGTATAGTAGGTAACTAATAAACATTTGCGTATAGTTTAGTTTTTAGTGACAGATAATTTTGTTGCATAGAGTGGACATACTATTTCGTGGTTTGTAAAGTAGTAGGTACTATAGACAAGACAGCTGACTGACCATCCGTGCACTTTATGTGCATTGTAATAAGGTTCTTGTTTAAATACAGGATGGTCAGTTAACTGTGTTGGCGTTTGTACAGTACGATTACTGTTAGTTAAGACCTGACAGATGGATTGCCTTCATTTAATTTTCAACTTTAATTTTATACAAATAAAATAGTTACTACTAAATCGGTAGATGTGGGTAACAGTATTCTGAAAAATGCTTTATCTATATGAAATTAAAGTTGAAAATAAATGAAGGCAATCCATCTGTCAGGTCTTAACTAACAGTAATCGTACTGTACCTAATTAACATTTACGTAGGTATAGTTTAGATTTTGTTTTTATTTCAAGATGGGAAATAATAATAATTCTTTATTTCAGGCCAGTTTGCCTATAGATTGTTAGTAACATACAAACTTACGATACTAGAGTTAGTACGTCTTAGCTTAGGTCTCACAAATTTTTCAATTTATATTTTGGGTCTTAGGTGTTAAATAAGCGCAGGAGGAAAATACGTAATATCAAGAAATTTTACAAGAGAAGAGGAAAAAGAATACACAAGTAAATACCTATTCTATAAAAGTATCAAATATCTAAACAGTATAAAAATTGGGAAATCGCTAAAACCAGACATTTTATTAGTAAATATATTTACAATATCTATTGCTTAGGAGCATGAACAATTATAGAAACAATATTGTTTTATCTGCTCGTATTAATGACTGTCAAGTGTTAATAGAATAAGTTCTAATAAAAATAGTGGGCTTGGCAAATATTGTAAGTACCTACCTATGGGTTGCATGCCAACTCCAAGTTCGATACAGAGTTATTATTTGATATGAAACAAAGTATGGTTATCGTACAACTAATCTATAAGTATATATTTACCCGAGGCCGATTTCTGGACAGAGCATAATATAGTTAGTAGCAGCCAAGTTAGCCAAATATATCGGAACGTACATTCATCGAAATAGTCTTTGTTACTATAAGTAGGAGTACGGAATGTGTTACGATATATTTGGCTACTTTGGATGCTACTAACTATCTGATGCTGACTGTACACGCCATCATCATCAAATCAAGGAAGTAGAACGTAATAAATATACCGAAAATTAGTTTAAAACTTAACAACCTTACACTTACACAAAAGGTAACGGACAGACAGACACACTTTCGCATCTATAATATTAGTATGGAGTATGGATATGGAAGTATGGATAGTATGGATTATATGTCTTTCCCGCTCACGGGACAATGATGTCCCGGACCTTTGGGAGGCGTGCGTGGAGCTCTGAGCCAACACGTAGAGGCCCTTTTGACAATTTAATGAAATGCAAGGAGTACACCAAGCGGATGCTGTCTCTGCCCGTATCATGGGACGCACACAGAAACAGCACCCGCTGGGGTGTAAGAGTCTATTGCTAGTTGATGGAATCTAAATAAAACGGGTTATTGGGTGAAAATGATGGACTAGTAGCTGGGCTATTGGATGAAACATCGGACGCCTGCCCAATAAAACTGTTTCACTTTTTATCTCTGGCAGACGGTGACTCGCTAACTGCTAGATGGGCCCCTATTAATAGCGACATTAAAACATGGCCTAAGGGCAACAGTAGGTATGGATTATTAATATTACCTTTATATTTTTTTCTCACTATCCGTCTCTCTCTTATTAGAATATTTAGTAACAGAGGTATAGTGCGAGAAAAATCGAAAGTATGTCGCGGCCGTCTAGTGCTAGGCGTGCTGAGGGCCTACCGCGAAACGAAACCGAACTTCGTTTGTGTATCTCCCTCTCTGTCGCGCTTGCTAGTTCGAGCGACAATGAGAGTTATTCGAACGAATTTCGTTTTCACTAGCACTGCTAGCACGAGACGGCCGCGACATACTCTCGATTTTTCTCACACTATACCTCTCTTTCCTAATGTCCTAATAAGGTAGGGACATCATTTTTGAACTTAATCAATTATGTAATTTATGTATGACAAATATCACGTTTCAATTAAGCATGACGAATGTCACCCACCCACGTCCACCCTTGCATTGGTAACGATGCGCGATGACGCGTCTGTAACTTAATCTATGTAACGCTTAATAAACGACGGCGGGTTGTGCGACTTGCGCGGGGAGAGGGTCGAGGCTCCGCCCATACGCTCAAGGACTTTAGTGGGTATACAAGCCCTAACAAAACTGTGTAAAAAAGAGGTACTACAATTTTATTAAAATACTTACCAAAGAGTTCACGAAATTAAACCTGCAAAATGAGTCTACATTCGAAACGAAATCAGGTTTAGCAAGGTAAAAACATAAAATAGCTCGACTTTAACCGGCCAAAGAAATTCGTTGTATTTTTTTTTATGATTAATATGGTTACCTCAGAATTCGCTCATTTACGAACCGATTCGCACAATTCAATACAATCTTTTTTATTTGAATGTATATGCTTCCAGATTGGTCCCATTGTTTTCACAGAGCCAGTTGGATGAGGAATTGAGGGAACTCCTCAAATAGGTTCTATCGGCCCACATACAGCGTCATGGGTTTTTTCTGTAATACCTAATTTTGCATTTGCTCTCGGGAAGCAGTTCATGTGGTAAAGTGGAAAGGAAATGTTCTTATGTGTTCCTTGAGCATAAGTACTGAATTGAAGTCGGTTTAATCTTTGTTTTTAAAGTACATTATTAAGAAGAAAATTGGCCCGAGCCGAGGTGGAAACAAGTTTAGTCAACTGAATTAAAAAAAAGTAGCATAACTCACTGGGCAAAATGGTTGACTTTTTTTATGAGCATTTCCCCCTACTTAGAAACATAAAAAGCTACTCTCATACTTTACTTCTTTAAAGACTTTTATTTAAGTTGTTATTATTTAAGTAAATGCATAGTTTAGTTGTACATGAGTCACCTTGGTGTTGCAGTGGAGCCAGCAGCGCGTGCGACGACGATGACGACACGCGCTCCACCCTTCCCGACAAGAAGTGAGTGCTAGTACCGTACATGCAGGCCCCTATTTCACCAACTTGACAATTGGCACCTGACACTTACAATTTGCCATACATTGCTTGTTCTTGAAGTTAAGGTGGTTGGTAGGTTACTTGTGGGACCAGCAATGTACGGAGAATTGTCGTTGTTAGGTGACAATTGTCAAGTTGGTGAAATAGGGGCCAGGTGTTCCTATTTACAGTTTTAAATTCACGAAGACGCGGTCCTTTCCGGTTGTTCCTGGCTACGCTATAGACAAAACACGATCTAGTAGTAGACTAGGTAAACAAATTAAGTATTAGGCTCCCTTTTACATGTAGTTGTGGCGGTCCCAAATACTTGTAAGAGGGGTTTTACCTATACTCGGTGAGGAGTAGACCGCGTTCTCGTAGACCGGATGATTTTCTAAATATAACGGCCAGGATTATATCAAGGTTTATAATTATGAAACCTCCAAAAGGAAAAAAAATATTCCTTTAAAAATATACTATTACCATACATTACCTTACATTACCACACTAGCTACATGCGCCTGCGCGGCTTCGAACGCATGCAAACAAACAAACCCGCGGGTTCTATAATAGCCTATAATCAATAATCATACAGAATAGTCCATTCTAACTAATTTTTGAAATCGGAGATTACAAACTTACAACACACACACACAGACACTTCTTCTTTTTAATATCAGTGTAGAAAAACGTTGCTTATTGAAATAATATCAAGATCCTCCCAATACAGCATTGGAGTGGTAGTCAAATTAGCAACAAAATCAAAATCAATATTTATTCTGCAAGTAGGTCTCAAGGGCACTTTTACATGTCAAATTGTAATCTATACTTATAATAAAGCTGAAGAGGGCTGTTTGTTGTTGGCTGGGGATGCTTAGAATCGTTAACAGAACACGTTCCAAAACTTTTTAGAATTTTTGTCCGTTTGTCTGTTTATGTGACGAAAACGGCTGAACGGATTTTGATGCAAACTTTACTAATCTGTTGAGAAAATACCCGGCCTGATTTTAGGCTATAAAAATTATAAAGAAGGGTGCAAATGGGTCAAAAACTGGGGTTGAACTTTGTATGGGAACTCCTTGAATCTATGAGCTTGACTTGAAAATTGGCAAGCATATATTTGATTAGAAATTAAAAAGAACCTTATTCAAACTTTTAGCAAAATATAAATAAAACTTGATAAAAAAAATCTTCTTGTACTTCTTGGTGTAGTACTCTGGCGGGCGTTCCGCAGGGCGGTGTGCTATCTCCTCTCTTATTTTCTATCTTCATCAATTCCATCACACACAATATATCCTCTCATTATCACCTTTATGCCGATGATCTTCAGATTTATACACAGTCCGTGCTTGGTGATCTCCCTTCTGCCATAGAAAGAACTAATGATGACTTGGTACGCATTCTGAAATGGAGTCAACGATATGGTCTGAGTGTGAACCCAACGAAGACCCAAGTCATTGTTATTGGCAGCAACAATCTGATTTCTAGAGTTGATTTTGTAAATCTCCCTCCAATACTTTTTGATGGGATTCAGATTGATTACTCGATGCAAGTGAAAAATCTTGGGATCATTATGGATCGCTCTTTGTCTTGGGTGCCTCAGGTGAGTGAAGTGAGCAGGAAGGTATTTGCTGCAGTGGGGTCTCTCAGGCGGCTTCGTAATTTTCTGCCTACTGCAACTAAAATGTCTGCATTCGGTTCATATTTGGGTTACGCAAATATGACCACGTTTCTAGTTTCCGTTCCAAACTCAAGTGGCTCCCTATCCGTTATCGCCGTAACTCTCACATTATTTCGCTTCTGTTTAGTGTCCTTTTTAACCCTGCAACTCCCCGCTATCTCAAAGACCGTTTTAGTTATTTGAATTCTGTTAGATCTTCTAACAATTTGCTATTAACTGTGCCTTTGTCATCTTCCAAATTTTACAGTAGTTCGTTCACCTTTAAGGCTATTCGACTGTGGAACTCTCTCCCTCTTCATATAAGACAAGCTAAATCTATCGGCAACTTCAAATCTCTTCTTAAAGAACATTATTTGTCTTTCCCCTAACCCTGATTGTCCTACTATTATTATTATTGGCTGACTGTTTATGTTTTATATATTTTTATTTGTGTTATTTGTATATATGTATGATTGTGTATGTATGTTTATATATAGGGCTATTTATGTACGTGCATTAATATAATTATTTTGATTTTTGCCTTATTATAATCTCTGCTCCACCTACTACATAATCTAGTTTTATCTCTTTCTCCGATACCCAAAGGTTGTCTGGAAGAGATCGCTCTTCAGCGATAAGACCGCCTGTTGTCTACCTCTACCTACATGTTATTGTATTGTTTTTCTTTTTAACTGCTTTGTTTGTGTGAGGTGTGCAGTGTAAAGAGTATTTATATTGTATTGTATTGTAAAACGTGAAAAACCACGGGAGGTTAAATAGTGCTAGGCGGTTATAGAATATATATATTAACCAAAACAGTTTGATACTTCCACCGATAGTAACTGTTACACATTAGAGACCTAATTATATTGGAACTCAGTCACTGACGACGTCGCTGTTGATATTGAAAAACCAGTAACCTTGATCTCTGCCTTCCTATACATTTGCTATGAAATCAGAGGTCATCTAAAGTTGTTTGATAGGTCGAGTTAAATACTTATCTCGAATTATCATAGTTCACCAACGTCTAAGGATGTGGGTATACAATTTGGACAAAACGGTATTCTGCAGAGAATTGAGTTTTTGTATGTACAAACCTCCCGTGACTTTCTTCGTTTGCCTCCCTGTTTACCTTCAGGATTTCGGCCCACAAGTTTCGCTTGCAAGATACCGGAAGATAATGAGTGTCTTTAGGGGTCATTGCTCGCATTGAGACCGCTCTCAGAATGGTTGCGAAGGGCCCGATCATTTCATTCCAACGAAAAGGCCTTGCTTGCCTCGCCGCTCACCTTCGGAACTTTGGCCTGGGGTTTCGCTTGCAAGACACAGGAAGATAATGAGTGTCCGCCCATGGGGGCGCATTTAGAGCGTTTTCTGAAGGAATGCTTCGAGTCTTTCATTCCAACAAAAAGCACGGCCTTTGGCCTCACTTGCCTCGCCACTCACCTACGGGAATTACCTCGCCTCGCCACTCACCCACACGGGATAGTATGGGCCACAGGGCACAGGTTTCACTTGAAAGACACCTAGGGATTGTAAGTGTCCGTGGGGGCTTGCCTTCGGGTCTTAGGCCCTCGAGCTCGCCTATGGAGTGCTCTCTAAAAGCATGCTATAGGGCTCAGCCTTCAGCTTTAGTAACCTCCCCTTATACCTTCGGGAATTTGGGCCTCTAGTTTCGCTTGCAAGACACCCGAAGATAATGAGTGTCCGTAGGGGCTCACATTGAGAGCGCTCTCTAAAGGGATGCTTTGGGCCATTCATTCCAACTTAGAGCTCGGCCTTTGGCCTCGCTGCCACCTGGGGATAGTAAGTAGCCTTCAGCCCCCGAGCGCTCTCTTAAGGCTTGATTTGGACCTTACATTGTTACGAAAAGCCCTATATAATATAATATTATTCACGAACAATTTTATTTAGGTTCGAAGTGAACTGTTACACGCACACCGCACAGTCCACGTAAATTAAATCTTGGATGAACGTCAGATGTATGGTAAAACATAAGAATAAATATCATGTACTTACCTACTTAAACCATAATTTATACGCGTACAAAGTCGCGGGCAGACGCTAGTTTACAGTAAAATAATAATAAGTTATTTATTTATTTATTTAAGCTTTATATATAAAAATAAGAGTACAATTAGCGGACTTAATACATTAACGCATTCTCTACCAGTCAACCATTGGGCTAAACAGAAACTTTCGTGGTGCGGGATCCTAAATACTGAAACTCGAATGAAAACACAAATCAATTAATTAAATATATAAATTACAAATACACATACATATCTAATGCATACAATATAAAATTACTTTACATACTTAAATACATACAATTATATGTACACGAATAAATGAGGATCATCAATCTTTTATAGTTAAAAAGAGATGCACACAACGTGCGTTTAAAGGAGGATTTGCTCTGAGCTTGCCTAACGGTAAGAAGGAGATCATTCCACAGACGAATGGACTGAACAGCGAAGGCATTTGAGCGGAAACCAGTAGGGTGAAAAAGGACCTTGTTTAAGACTCCTGGATGTACGTAGGTCGCAACCAGGTCGCGGTGTAACAAATTCAAATTTAGATTTAAGATATTCAGGTGCAGCTGGGTCAAATAAGATGATAAAAAGTGTGCACAGAATCCTGAATGACCTGCGCTCGCGAATGGGAAGCCAGTTCAGTCAATAATCTAACACAATAATCATTTAAATTTTGCAGACTAACGACCGATATAAAAGGTTAACAACTATATGTCACTAAATAAAAACAAAACAATATTGCAAAATATTATCTTCGTTTGTAGAGAAAGACAGGCTTATAGAAGGAGAGCTAGCGACCAAATCGGTCATGTGGCTTCAGCTGTATTGAAACTCCGTTAGCTACTTCCCTGAACAACCCTTTCCGATAATCTTCGTGCTGGCAGGCCGCGGGCGGTGGGTGCGGGTGTAGAGGGGTGGAGAAAAAAAAAACCCCATCCCACCACGCGATCGATTTCATTTCTTTTTGGGGTGCACAGGGAGTACAGAGCAACTGTTTGAAAAAGAAATTAAACTCGCTGAGCCCACACTTTTTTTCTTTTTTTCCCCCACCCCACTACACCCGCACCCACCGCCCGCGGCCTGCCAGCACGAAGATTATCGGAAAAGGTTGTTCAGGGAAGTAGCTAACGGAGTTTCAATACAGCTGAAGCCACATGACCGATTTGGTCGCTAGCCCTTAGACCATAAGTAGTGACGCATCAATTCACTGTGGTTAAACAGCGTCCGATGTTTTATACATTGGTAATATAAAAATAATGTATTTATACTGTTATCAAACACCGTATAGACAAAACCACTCCGAGATCGAGAAGCGTCGTCGCGACAAGATGAACACGTACATAACGGAGCTGAGCTCGATGATCCCGATGTGCGGCGCGATGGCGCGCAAGCTCGACAAGCTGACCGTGCTGCGCATGGCCGTGCAGCACTTGCGGTCCGTGCGCGGCGCGCTGGCGGCCTGCCCTCTCACCGCGCTCCCGCGCCCCGCCTTCCTTTCCGAGCGCGAGCTCAACGAACTCATCCTTCAAGCTGCACACGACTGCTTCCTCCTCGTGGTTGGCTGCGACCGAGGCAGGCTCTTATACGTTTCCGCTTCAGTCAAGAGAATGCTTCACTATGATCAGGTAAGTTTATTACTGCACTAAGTCGTCTGGCCGCCTGTCCCCTCACCGCTCTCCCGCGCCCCGCCTTCCTCTCCGAGCGCGAGCTCAACGAACTCATCCTTCAAGCTGCACACGACTGCTTCCTCCTTGTGGTTGGCTGCGACCGAGGCAGGCTCTTGTACGTTTCCGCTTCAGTCAAGAGAATGCTTCACTATGATCAGGTAAGTTTATTACTGCACTGAGTCGTCTGGCCGCTTGTCCCCTCACCGCTCTCCCGCGCCCCGCCTTCCTCTCCGAGCGCGAGCTCAACGAACTCATCCTTCAAGCTGCACACGACTGCTTCCTCCTTGTGGTTGGCTGCGACCGAGGCAGGCTCTTGTACGTTTCCGCTTCAGTCAAGAGAATGCTTCACTATGATCAGGTAAGTTTATTATTGCACTGAGTCGTCTAGCCGCTTGTCCCCTCACCGCTCTCCCGCGCCCCGCCTTCCTCTCCGAGCGCGAGCTCAACGAATTCATCCTTCAAGCTGCACTTGACTGTTTCCTCCTGGTGGTCGTCTGCGACCGAGGCAGGCTCTTGTACGTTTCCGCTTCTAGGTTAGTTAAACAACATTACACCACCATCCGGTCGCCCGCCGGTAAACGGCGCGGCGCCCGCACTCCTCTACCCTTTCCGAACGTGAGTGCGGCGAGCACGGCTGCTGCCTGCTGGTGAGCGGCTGAGACTGCGATCGAGACATACTCTATTAAATCTACATTTCCTTAAAAAATGTTCCAATATGATCAAGTAACTTCAATAGTACGCTGGGCCTTATGTGACTTATTTACGTAATTAGTGGAAATAATATAAAGCTTGTAAAAAACTGCCCGAGACAGACGAGACGGACAGACGCCAAGTGTTCACATAAGTGTTCCGCTGGGCCATATTTCGTAAAAAACACTATAACACCCATACTTAAGTAATAAAGTAAATGAGGGTATAGTTGGAAGGGATAAGTTTTTCCGACCAAATCGGAGAAATTTTAAAGAAAAGAACTAAGTAACTGTAGGTATACAATGTGTCCCGGAACTCAACGATAACCTGGTACCGGGTGAGAGGCCAAGTTATGAAAAAAATCCGTCAATTTTTTTTTCATAACTGGTATACCTTGGCCTCTCACCCGGTACCAGGTTATCGTTGAGTTCCGGGACACCCTGTATAGTGCGGCAGATTGCTAGAAAAAATTATGTGAAATGTGGACACGCTGCACAAAAACAAATATTTTTCAGATGCTTGTTAGGTACATCGCTTTTACTTTTGATAGGAACCAATTCTTCCGTCAGCATCCTCAATTTCATGGCGGCCATTTTGAATTACCTATAGGGATACAATTGATTGAGCAAAATATTTTTTAGAGAAGAATTTTCCGAGAAAATCAATAAAAGGAAAGACTACTCCCTTTGTCACAACTCCCCTATCATCGAGGTAAGATGTGACAGGTACCGAGGAAAATTGTGACACCTATGTATTTAGACTGTTTGAGTATTAAAAAATACTCGTACCTTGAAAATGAAACAATATTTTTTTTTGCAAAGAGTAGTTTAATCATCTTTTAGCACATCAAGTACCAACAAACACAACGTATAACCTTTCCATAACAAGTAAGTATATCTTATAAGTAATTATGGCCTCCAGTGTCGAAATAACCCAGCAGAAAAATGAAGTCAAATGGAGGAGGAGAGGAGAGTTGTGACAGGCTGTCACAACTCTCCTAGGTGCTCAAAATTACGACTTGGTACGAATAATAATTCACATTTTCTAAACACGATGCAAACACAAAAAACCAATGCCACGTTTTGAGACTTAGATAACCACACAACCTACGAAAAATAACACAACAACGCACATGTAATAAGATATGCTATAAATTCAATCAAAATTTTGACGAAAAACTTACGTTTCGCATTTTTTTGCACGCGAACGTAACTACGCAACCGCTTCACGTGCGCCGCCGGTGGGTACTGAGTCAACCAGTGCGTCTCTAAAGCGTCAATCGAGCGTTGTTGCCAGCTCGCTCACCTTCATAGGTAGGGACAAATCGCGTCTGTCACAACTCACCTCTGTCACTAATCTCCTAGGTCTCCCCTACCAATATAAACGGAACTCTGGTACTAAGCCTCCGCGTGAGTATCACGTGAAACTGCCTTAGGTACTAATGGTTAAAGGCATGTATGTATGAAGAATGCCGTAAAAGTGAAGGAGGAAAGAGAGGTTTGTCAAGACCGTAAGAGGAAATCTGCCTAACCCTGGGGAAACAGGCGTGATTATATGAATGTATAATTCATGTATTAATTCTTTATATCCATAAGAAAACTAAAGTGGTATAAGTTTTTATTAGTGTTATTGTTGAGATCGTGATTCGTGTAGCCAGATATTCTACACCTTACTTGCTAATCACGAATTAAAAACACTAAAACATTGATGCGATCTAAACAGAAAACATTACGTGATGATTTCAGTCGGAGCTACTGGGACAAAGCCTGTTTGACATTCTGCATCCAAAAGACGTGGCGAAAGTTAAGGAGCAACTCTCTTCCTCCTATCTCAGTCCTCGGGAGCGGCTCATTGATGCGAAGAGTAAGTTGTTAAAAAGTAAGGTGTTAAGTTATGGTTGCTACATAATCATTTCATCTGTTTTTTTTTATACGACGGTGGCAATCAAGCGTTCGACCCGCCTGATGGTAAGTGGACACCGCAGCCTATAGACGCATGCAACTCCAAAGGAGTAACATGGGCGTTGCCGACCCTTGATATGTTTGAGGATTCGCCGTGTTGACAGCTGAAGGAACAAATTCCCTCTAACCTAGGGGTCATTTACACTTGGTCCGCGCAGGTTTCATCTGCTAGCCCACTACTACAACTACATCATACTGATCAATAGTGTAACATAGACAGCACATTCTAATAAGTAATCCCAACTTACACACAGTGTGTTTCGCTGCGGTTAGGTTAGGTTAAGTTACCCATTAATCAATCGAACGCTTTCTTAACATTATTATGGGTGACAGAAACCTAGCTATCCATTCATCATCATCATATCATCATATCAGCCGAAAGACGTCCACTGCTGAACATAGGCCTCCCCCAAAGAGTGCTATAATAACCGGTCCTGCGCCACCCGCATCCAGCGGACTCCCGCGACCTTTACCAGGTCATCAGCACCTTGTGGGGGTCTAGCCACAGTATAAATAACTACAATGTCTTTAAATATAAATAAGGGGCTTTTTAACAAAGAGGGGATTTCGTTCAAAATCGATATCTGAGGGCTCGACGGGCCTCTTAACACAAATCCGAGCTTGGATTTTCAAAAAGTGGCCGCCGCCATCTTGAAATTCTATAAATACGATCCGAATTCGTTCAAAATCTATATCCCAGGGGTCTCCTCCGAGATGGAATTGTAAAAAAGTGGATGTCGTCTTGAAATTCTTAAAATACGTACAGACCGATTTCGTTCCAAATTCATATCTGAGGGTTCCACGGGCTTTTCAATGTAAATCCGAGGTAGGATTTTCAAAAAGTAGCCGTAGGTAATCGTAAAATTCTTTAAATACGGTTATATTTAGTTCAAAATCGATATCTGAGCGTCCGAGGTGCCTTTTAACACGAATCCGCGAGGTCGGATAGTTATGAGGCTGGCAACCCCTTTTCACGCCGAGGTATGTATAATGCTTTTCTCAAACATGCAATTAAATAAATTAAAAAACTCCAAGAACTCAAACTTAAATTAACATGGCTGAACGCCGTGATCCTGTGCCACAATTTTGTATGAAATGCCATTACGGGTCTCTCGTCTCGCTGCGCCCGATACGTGACACTTTGAAGCCCATTATCAACACAACGTCAATATTTCATTGCATGTTTGAGAAATAGTACATTATTGCAGAGGCCGGGAAATCGCAATTCGTGGATAAGGTGATTTTGTCGGACGAAGCGAAGCTGAGTACACGTTACTACACGGCATGGTACACGAGGTACACGGCATGACTCATGGACCTCATGGTGCCAGTTTCAATTGACATAAATAAAAATAAATAAAACATCAAAATCGATCACCATTTTAAATGTTTTGTGTTTTTTATTTAAATTATTAATGAGTAAATGGGATTGTAATTTAATTCATTATGAATTTTATTTCGTTAATTGCTTTATTTCGTAATTTAAAACTATTTGAGACATTTTTAAAAACGTTACTTCGATCACTTACAAAAGTAAGCGTTTTGTCTATGACAATAAAAAAAAAGAAAACGCGGGAAATTTTATGCCTACTACAAACGGGCGCAATTTGTCACATCAACTTGCAATAGATCGAAAGAGACAGCCATACATTACTAACCAGTCTAACTAAAGCAAGTTGTTGTGACAAATTGTTAGTCCTTGAAACGTACGCATTTGGCTGTTTGTAGTAATTTGTCTTAGTCATAAAATATGGTTAAAAGGTAAAAAGTATACAGTAATGGAATGTCATACATTTTCCTGGCCGCTAAAACTGTACAGTAATGATTTTTAACTTTTTAAATTTGCGCTTGTCAGTAACGAGGCACTTCACGTACTATTTTTGCTACAATAAGGCGCACATTCCCGAGCTTATTGGAAAAAAGTACATTATCTACCATTGAGTTATATTACTAGAGTAGACATCACCTAGCATAAGTTTGCGCATGTCAACATACTCTCATGAGAGTATGTTGCTTTAGTCTGTGGCGGGCAGTGATGGCGGTCGTTTCGAGTGCAATTTTTACTCAAAACTTTAAAAAATTCCCTTTTGCATTGCGCTATTGCACCTACAAGAAACCCAACAATAGTAAAAGTACAGGGATCACTTTTCATCGGCAAATTCACAGATTTTTGAAATAACATGAATTTTTCTGTAATTTATAAAATAAGCGCCGATGGCGGCCATTATTTCAAAGATTAAAAATGTAGAAGTGACAATTTTCTAAGACTATTTTGCCTTATTAGTAGAACATTAAACTTACTAGATTTACTGATTTGAAGCTTTAAAAATCTTAATTTTTACGCCAAAATATCAGCAACCATTTGTTTTATTTTTTTATTTAATCGTTTTATGAATAATTTTAGTGGCAACGTTCAGTTCTCCTTATTTTAAGTTCTATTTATTTAAATCCTAGGTAAATTCTCTTATACAAATAATTTACGCGATGCGAGTATGGTCTCCGAATATGAACCCATTAGCAATTTAGGAGAATATAATCATTATATCGATTTCCAATTTGAAAATGGTCGTAATTTAGTTTGTTTGTCTTGCTACGATTGCTATTAAAATCGATATCTGAGGATCAGCATGGACCTTAAATTAGGACTTTGTCATCAAATCTGACACAAATTGCTGAGACAAATTGCATCATCATAGTGCATCCACGGTAACTATAAAGATATCCAGTATAAAAAAATTCAAATACCAAATGTCGGTAATCAAATAAATATATATATTTTTTTATAAGAGTATATTAAATCCCGCTATAGCCGTAACAGAATCCGAACTCAGAAAATTGTCGCATCTACTACGTTTACATACTCTTGATTTTCCAAGATGGCGACCTGATTGGAAGACGTCAAGAAAAATGTTCTGGGTTGCCAGTCTATACGTAGTAATAGTAAGTCAATGTTATCTACCATAGACAGCACGTTGACTCTGTATCGTTATGTCCAGCGATGTTGCCAGTAAAGGCGGACCTGGTAGCGGGCGCGTCTCGGCTGTGCCCGGGCGCGCGGCGCTCCTTTCTGTGTCGCATCAAGTGCAAACTGGAGAACAAGCCGCCCGCGCCGCCGGCGCTCATCAAGGAGGAGGGCGACCCCGCCAAGGTCAGGAAGAAGATCAGCGAGAAGAAGTTCCGTGTCGTCCAGTGCACAGGTATGGTTCCCATACTTGGCTGGCACATTGCGCTGAGGCTTTATACGCGCACAGCTTTTGACACACGTTTTGACTGGAAAATAACCCGGACTATATTTTCCTCCCTTGTCTCATAACCAGTGATCGTAACTTGTAGATTTTTTGGTGCAGCGTAGTGTTGTTAACGCAATTGGTATAAACAATTTCAATCCTAATGCTTAATTAGCGTTAATAACGTTAATACTCGTATTAACCTTAATTAACGATTTTGATTGATATCGTCTATACCAATTCCGTTAACAACACTACGCTGCATCAAAAATGTAGCATTTAACGATCAAAGTTACGATCACTGCTCATAGCACGCACTCTTTCGGCCCGTCAGGGTTGTGGAGCGTTATTGGCGGTTAGGAGTAAACTAAAGATAATAGAAACGTGTTATTGGCTATTGTACTACATGTTATAGGTTATCTTAAGCTGGCAGCCCCCGTGGAGATGTGCTCGGTGGAGGGCGGGGACGAGGACGGCAGTCTGTCCTGCCTGGTTGCCATGGGGCGCGCGCTGCCCGACCCTGCGCCGGCCGCGCCGCGCGTGGGCGCGCCGCCCACGCGCCGACTTCAGTTCGTCTCCCGACACGCTACTGACGGGAAATTTGTGTTTGTCGACCAGAGGTTAGCACCTTACAGTAATACATACCTGCGATTTTACAGCCCTTGGTAAGTAATGTTATGGCTGAACGCCACGATGTTGGGTCAAGAATTGATACTGAAATAAAAGAAAGTCGCTTTGCAGGCCAAGGCCTCCAATTTCGTATGAAAATCCATTATTCTCTCGTCTCGGATGCCCTAAACGTGATACTTCGGAGCCTATTCATATCAAGAACACAACGCCAGTATTTGCATGTTGAGAAAATAGACATTGTTGCCCTTTTCTACCCTGATATTCCCCAGGTAATTTTAATAATATTTTTTAATAAAAAAACATAATTTAATAGCAGAATGTGCCACTCGGTAGCCACTTATACTTATAGCCACTCTTGGCCGTAAACAATGAAGTCTGTCGTTACTTTGAAAATTCAATATATTACCCTCGCCGTAAATATATGACTTTGCTCCCTTGAGACACTACTATTACAAACACGTAACTGATTGTGAGTAGAAGCCGCTGTGTACATTGTTTGCAGGGTGACGCTGGCGCTGGGTTTCCTGCCGCAGGAGCTGCTAGACACGAGCCTCTACGAGTACGTGGGCGCGGGCGCGCTGAGCGCGGTGGCGCGCGCGCACAAGGCGGCGCTGCTGAGCCGAGAGCCGCTGCTCACGTCGCCCTTCGCGTTCCGCCGCAAGGATGGCACGTTCGCGCGCGTGCAGATGCACTTCAAGCCGTTCAAGTAAAGGCCGAAACGCACTGACAAAGGTGGCGGCGCGGCGCGGAGGCGGTACCGGTTGTAATGTTCGAGCTAATATGAAACGATCCGCACAGAGCGGCGCAGTATTCTGTGCGGACCCTTTCGTATTAGTTCGAACATTACAACCGGTACCGCCACCGCGCCGCGCCGCGCCGCTCCGGCACCGCTGTCAGTGTGTTTCGGCCTTAAATATCACACTGCACCCGCGCACACAATCCCCGGGCATCCTACGATTAGATTTTTCGAATTGCGTATTTAGAGTTGTGACTAGCTTAGATCGATTATCGTAATTAACGATTATGATTGATGTAGGCCAAGAAAGTAAGGGTCTATGCAGACTGCGTTTTTTAAGCGCGTTTGTGTTGATTTACATATGATTTGGCACAAATATGATCAGGGGCAAAGAGAAGTGGAGCGAGAGAGTTGTATGGTGGTCCCTGAAAGAGAAAAAAAAACATGGACCACCAAAAATCAGATGGGAAGCTGAAATTGTAAAATGAATCACTATGAAAAATGTCCTGCCAGGCCTGGCTTAGGTCGCCATGAAGATTGCTTAATCCCATTACTAGAATGTGTCGTTTGTATAACGAAACATCGTTGGACATTTTCAAATGAATGTTACCCACTTTTACAAAATAAAATAAAAAATGTTGCATGTAAATAAAACCGCTCACCATTCACATTTCCCAGAATTGATTTTGACGTTTTTTGTTTGTTTTGTGTCACTCAATGTTATATGTCTCGACTTAATTTTAGTTTGAGTTTTAGTTTTAGTTTTTTGTTTTTAATTTTAGCAACTTACTTATTTCATCTTCCGCTTATAAAAAGCAACCTATTTCAATATTTGTCACCTCCATAGCACCTTATACGTTCTTGATGTTTGAAATCTTTCTGTGCACACATAAGATTATTAGTCCAGATCTATTTATTACGCCTCGTGTCTTTAAATGTCCGTAACTTGTTTTAGTGAGCCTTTGTGAGTGTTATAAGAAATAAATAAATCTGCGTGCAGGAACCCCTGGACCAAGGACGTCGAGTACCTGGTTGCCAACAACACCCTCCTCAGCGAAACCGAGGACGCACTCATGCCTGATTCGGAGCTGGGCTCCTACGACGTGTATAAACATAGTACGTATGCGGGTCAAAGGTTTCTGTGATCATGTTTTGTTTTACATTGTTTGTTTGTGGGATGTCACACAGGTCAGGTTTAGAGAAATGGTTCTAACCCACCTTAAGTCCGTATGCGAAATTTAGATATTGCTGAATATTTATGGCTTTTCCCATAAAATGACAGTATAACCAGTTTTGATTGAATCAATAATATTCGTATGCTTTACCAATAACAGCACTCCAAGTTACCCTATCTTATCTTATCTTATCTAGATGAGGGCCCTTTCGGATACACTTCGACCCAATGGGATCTTTTGTGCATTTGCCCTCTCCTTTATGCCTACTCCCAAGCTCGCTCCATCATTTCTACGAAAAGGATGATGCAGCTCAGCGGGAGCACCTTGAATTCATTTGGTTGCGGATAGTCGTTACCAAAGTAATTCATTCTTTGTCTGGCAAGGGCAAGACATTCACACAATAAGTGTTCCATGGTCTCATCCTCCTCGCCACACATTCTACAGTCTAAACTATCCGATAGTCCCATCTGGGCCGAGAGATTCTTGACCCCGAAGTGACCTGTGAACACCCCAGATATGATTCTGAATTGTTTCCTACTGGATGTCCAGAGTTTGTTAGTCCAGCCCGAGTCCACTCCTTCTATGAAGAGCTTAGAGTGCCTTAAGTCCGCCTCATTCCTCCACTCGTGTTGGTTTTTTTAAGGCCTAATTATGTACAGTTGCATACACTACTTTATCTACACACATATCATAAGTACTCTAATGGCCGGTTCCAATAATCAATCCACCGATAGTTTTCCTTACCAACAGTTACATTTTGACACATTTTCTACGGGTAATCTGTCAAAATGTAACTGCCGGTAAGGAAAACTATCGGTGGATTGATTATTGGAACCGGCCATTAGATGGGTTCACAAAGGCCGAAATTATGGTTCCCTGCGAAAGTCCCACAAATGGTTCTGGACCTACAAAGTGATTTGTAGACCCCCTCTAGCAAGCTCATCCGCTCTTTCGTTACCGATGAAGCCCTCGTGCCCTGGTATCTAAACTAGTTGCACCTTATTGTGCTTTCCAAGTTTGTTCAGTGCCTGGACGCGACTTTACAAAGCCTATACTATCAGAGTCAAACTGAGAACTGAACTCGATTAGCTTTTGTTTATGCAAAACCTTCACAAAACCCTAATCTGTTATAGTACAGAAATCGACTGAAATCGCGTAGACTTTGTTAACTAAACTCCTACTGGCAATCCAGCAACAAATGCTAGTCTATTGCGGTCTAGAAAAGAATTTAAGCCATGACGCCGATTGTATGAGACGAGCTTTTGGTGCTGCAAATTCCTTGACAACATCCTAGTTCATTGTATAATTTTACTGAAACAAGATTTGCTTTTTTGAATTTAAACACAGTAGTGTAAATTTAAATCTATTATAATGAGAGCATCCATTAGGTACGACGACGAGCGAATCGAGGAGGAGTGTAAGGTAGAACTGCGACCTAATAGCGCGCGAGCCGAGCGAGCGAAATCGAAGCGATCCAGCGTCTCGTTTCTGGCGCTTCTCCAGCCGCTGCCGCGGCACGCTCGCTTCGCTCGCTTAACTCGCGCGCTCTGAGGGCGCAGTTCTTCCTAACACTCCTAGCTTCGCTCTTCGTCGAACGTAACCAGCATTATGGTAGAATAGGTTCGCAACCAGTCATTAAAGACGCAGATAATAGTATTCGATTTGAATAGGTAATACTTTAAATGATATTCAAAATGACCATTTATATACGTAATGTGTGTAACAGATTTTATTACCCAATATATAACTCAAATATGTTTTATCATAATTTTCCTTTTCTTATATTTGCACTGTAAAATGTCTCAAAATCTAAACAACGATTATCTAAGTAAGGCAAAAATTGTGTTGAGCAAATACGATTGCGATAAACAAATATGGCGGTGAAACTCTACTCGACTAGGTTTTGGTCGTAAATAATGTTTGAGGCTAAAGTATTTTGTATGGTCCGTTACTGAGGGTCGAGCGAATATTTGTAAACATTGTTAATGCGTGTTGGGTTATTAACAAAAATGTTGATTCGTGGTGACTAGATAAGTGATAAAAAGAATAGACGCCACTAGAAATTCTTGACGATGTATACAACATGTGAGTAAAAACCTGTTGACATCAATAAGTAAAGAAAATAACTTGACAGGCCTATCAAATTTTCATCTTATGAAAAGGATGGGAAGGAATGTGTTGAAAAACGTCGTATGAAACGCGTGAGCTTTGATAATTACAATCCTCTGCTCTCTTATCACGCTCACCTGCGGCTCGCGTGATAATTCCGCCTCTGATGTAATTATCAACATACCTCACTTGTATCACAATGTACTATTATAGCACATAAAACACGGAAAAAAAAGAAAATATAACAACGGGGGCCGTGACGCAGGCCGGATTCCGCTGGCTAGCTGGATTTCCTACGGTTTCTGAACGCATTTTAGAGCATTATAATGATATGTGCGTAGATAAAATATATACATATATGACAAGTAGGTGCATATACATATATGACAGCGGGGTCTCGGGCAATAGGTAAATATACAGTATAAACAGGCAGAGTCGTATTCACCTGCTTGTTATGTTGTGCGTAGAGGAGAACGTCGCTGAGGCCGGGGCTTCGACCAACGAAGGCGCGAGTGACTTTCAGAGTGGCGTTTCAGAACTGGACCTGGGAATGCAGCGGCTGATAGATTCGCAGGTGGACTCGCACAAGATCGGCAGCGCGATCGCCACCGAGGCGCTGCGCCGCTCGCCGCCCGGCTACTTGCCCGACCTGCCGCCCGATGTCCTCCAGGAAGCAGTTTTCTCACAACAGGTACCACTGCTTCTGAGCATGTAGTGAATTTCTAATTGATGGCGCTGTGTGACGATATTACACATATCTTCATTTTTTCGTGTAACGGGTGTCTCAATAAGAGTGCACTATTATGAATTACCCTCATGATACCTAATTTAAGGGTTATGTTACAATAAAATAGTGCATTCTTATTGAGAAATTCGTTATTTTGAGGTGAGGACCAAATTCTTGGCCAGTAGTTAGCCTGGTTAGTCGGTAGTTAGCCATACAAACTGAAGAAGTGAACGACGGAAAACTTTCATAGAAAATTTTATTGAGTTAAGCTGGCCAAGAATTTGGTTACCCATTGACGCTTTCGCGTGACACCAAACTTTAGAGGGGAATTGTAAGTTGACGCACAACCCTCATTTCTTTTGCATGTGTGCCAGAGCGATTCGTAAATTGAATCAACTGATTAATTTCCACAGCCGTCGCTAGTGGACAACATTTTCGGCGTGGAAATGACCGGTTTCAACCAAGTGCGCAACAACGTGTCGCTGAGCGCGGCGGGAGGAGAGAGTCCGCCGGCGGCGTGCGCGGAGCCGGCGGGCTCGCCGCCGCCCGCGTCGCCGCTGCTGCCGACGCTCGGCCTCGACGGGAACAGCGAGGCCGCCATGGCCGTCATCATGAGCCTGCTCGAGGCCGACGCGGGCCTCGGCGGCTCGGTCAACTTTTCGGGCATGCCGTGGCCCCTGCCATAACCGCAACCTTACTCTTTGTACGGACTATTTTATTTTTTCAAACATAACCATAATATGAAATGTATTCGGAGCATCGGTCTCCTATGTTCGTTTGTGCCATGTCGCTAAGCGATCCAGATACAAACGCCTGCAAATTTGTTTGTTGTTTGTTTCTAAATTCAATATCCGCAGACGTTTCTTTTAACAGACGAACTTCACTACAATTAAATGAATTTTGACTATATTAACTAACATGTGGGTATGAAATTAAGATTAGTTGGGTTTACTATTATTTGATCAATTGATTAAATAAAATTATTTATGATCTATTTGTGGGTATGAAATAAGATTAGTTGGGTTTACTATTATTATTGATCAATTGATTAAAATAAAATTATTTATGTTCTATTCGGCCAGATTTAAGTTAAGGACCCGAATAAGGACCTAATGTGAGCCCCAATTTGACCAAACTGACAAACGATATCGACGAACTGACTGAATATGTGCAAGGCTGTTTACCGTTGCCCCGTGTTATTTATTTTTACTATGGTGTCGAGTGTGTCTGACCGGGAGCAACTAGCTCTATGGGTAGCTCTAAATATACGAATAATTATTTCAATATACGGTAGGTGAATAGTTTCTCGGTATGCAGGGTTAGATTAATAATAGTACATTACACACTTCGGGCGGCAAAGTGAAAGACGATGCTTTCTTTTTTAAAGTGTGTACAAATCTTTACGGCCAACCAATGGGTTTTTCCCGCATGAGCCCGCATGTAGCATGTAGCCCGCAAAGGGTACTATTTACGTCGCCCGAATATAAATTATGGGCCAAGGTGACGTAAATATTATCGTAATAGTTTTATTGTTCAATATTAGTAAAGATATTTTGTAATTCGCATTTGTGGCATCTGCTGCTGCTGCTGCAGTCTAAGTGATCTTATAGGGTTCTAAAAAGAATAGTCATATAGTCAGTAGCAGCCAAATATATCGTAACACATCGGCAGATGTTGGACAGTCTGCTACAACGATGAATAGGTCGGTATTGGTGTTAAAAGTCACTACCTAAAACTACAAGGTTGTTATACATATTATATTTCTGTAGTCGAAATATCGATCGACCAAGCCCAAAACCGCAATATGAACTGTCAAGATCTCATGGACTGCAATATATACCACCTACACTATTAGTACAGGTTATCTTTTATGGCATAATATAGTGAATGAATATGCAGTTTAAATCATATTTATTAACTTGACTTTGTTTCTAATACTGTAACGAAATGAAATTGGGAACAAGTGATGGAAGTGTAAGTAAATTGTAAATAGATAATAATGTGCAGTGAGTGCTGCCGGCATGCATACGTTGTGCCATGCCAGATATTACAAACCAATCACTACAATTGTACTTCAGTTCGGGTTTTATAAGAGTTTGTTATCTGTAAATTGGTAAGTTCAACATTCACGAGCAAAGGGCAAAGATTCCTTCCAGAGGTTGCTCACCATAAAAAAAAACTAGGTTTTCCAAATATTTTTTTATAAAACCTACAATCATTGTTTATAATTCTATTATTGTTATATAATTGTATTTTTTGATGATATTTTAACAAGAATTATATCCAAATTTGTATCTAGTCTAGCTTTAAGGTGCGTACGAATTTGAGCATCGCACGGCTCACCCATTTTGCTCAAATTCGTACGCGCTCACGCTGCGCGCGGTGAGCCGCCTAGAGGCGGTCTTTTGTTTGACCGTGCTCAAAGGCGCCTCAGTGTGCGAGCTTTGCGTAACTTGGACGTGTAACCGAGCGTGCCGCCGACAGAAAGTAGTTAGGTGATTAAATTAAATGTGCACCACATGAATTACGATTTTTGTACTACTGTTTCATCCACCACCGTGGCGATTTTTTCTTCTTTATGGTAATAATTCGGTGAAATACGATAAACGCAACTGCGGCTGTCATCGTGTCTGAACGACGTACAATTTCGGCTCGCCGCGAGCACGCAGCCTCGCCCGCGCATATTTATGTGCACCAAATTGGCTCACGAGCAGCTCGCCCCGCGAGGCGAGCATGCCTCAGGCTCAGCCGCTCATATTCGTACGCAGCTATACATATGTCGCTCCACAATAACATGATCGTATCTGAGGCGAGGGGTGTCGAGTACAGCTCAAACTAAATTCCACTTCGGGCATGGTAAATCTCGCCATGTTCGTTGTTCAAATATCGTTATCAGATATATTTGATTTACTGTGTAGAGTGGGTCCGGGTATATAAGCACGTTTGTTGTTTCCAACAGTCTCAGGGTTGACACTCGGGTGATGTTGTCCAGGCGGACGCGCAGATATCAGAAAGGTCAAGTCCACGCCTTCACGATTTATTTGTCTTAATAATTTAGATCTGGAGCGAAATTAATTTATAGTTCAGATGAAATTGTGTCTATTATTAATGGGTTTTAGTCTGTTTTGACTGTAGTTAAGTCGAGTAAAATTTATTAATTTGCGTGATGTACCGTTCCCAGGAATCAACCCTTCGCTAGAGATTTTGTTTGATGGGAATTTTCAATAAGTCGTGTACCCAATTAGCATGAGTTGTTAAATAAAAATTTACTCAGTGTCAGTTTTGTGACGAAGATTAAGCATTCAAATTATGTGAAAATGAACTTGATTCACATTTAAATAACGTGTTTATGCATATCTTTTATAAATAGAAAAGAAAACGTATTTTTATACTAACTGAACACTTAATTATCGTCACAAAACTGACACCGAGTTAATTTTTGTATTAACAACTCAAGCTAATTGGGTACACGATTTTTTAAAAATGCCTTGATATTGGGTGCATGAAATTGTTTTGAATCGGTGTACATCATTATAAATTTATTATCTAATCGAACAGTGGAACGCGCGGCGGTGTCTGTCGAAGTCTCCCTGGGAAACGGAATATCAGCTCAGATTATTTGTTAATAAATGTTATATTTTAATCGGTTCCGCGTTTTTCTTAGTATATTTTATTGTTAATCGTTTTCTTAACGCAACGTTATATTTTTATTATTCTATTAGTAATAAGATTGCAATGCGAATTGATGTTTATCAGGAACTTATTGTTGGGATAGATGCAAATAAAATTATTTTTTTAATAAAGTCTATACTGCAACCGATTCTATTTTATTTATAATCTTTTTAAACTCACAATGTCTTGCAGTAGTGGAAGATGTGTGCGCGGCTATTCAAATGTTCAGCTACGCACTTGGCTTAAAAAAAAGAACGTGTACCTGGATGATAAATTGCCTTTGAATATTCAGCATAAATAGCATACAGCTCCATAAACCAACCAGTGGTAAAGATTATTCTTATACATATTATAAAATGTTTATACATATTTAAGATATTTCTTGCTAACAAATAAGCAATGCCAAAGTTTGCAATATGTAATCTGTAATCAATTGCAAAGGACTGTTTACTCCATCGTATGTATTTAATTATAGATTGTATGTACATACATTGCCTGCTGAACTATCAACTACTATTAGAAGCCGCATATTCTCATTAGGATGTACAGGTAGGTAATTGAACTGCCTAGAGTCTTGAATGTCAACCTGTATTCTATTTACACTACATCCAACAAATCGAGTGATCGTAAATGCCATATGGTGTTGCGTGTGGTCTGCCGGTGGCGTGCTAGTCCATGGCGTCACCGTACTTGTTGGTGTTGGGCGGGGTGGGCGCAGCCTCCACCACGGGAGCCGCGCGCTTTATCGGCGGCATTGCGTTGGGATCCAGTCTGGAAACAAATGAAGAGTGTTATGTAAACGCACATACAACGACATTGGACGACACTGTTCACGCACGAAAATTACAAAACACGCAAACCCTTTGTCCATAAGAAAACGCAAGTTCCATGAAGGTGACTTTACACACGGTTATCATAACACCTATAGACGTTCTTGGCGCTGTGGGTACAACTCGCAACACCTTCAAATATTTTTACAGATACAGGATTTTTATGAACCCTACTTATGTATTTCCTTATAGAGTTTTTTTTTTGTTTTTGTAACTGAGATGACAGAAAGTAGAGTGCCTTTTTGCAACTGCAACTTTTTTGACCCCATAATGCATTTTCAAAAGTGTACGTACCATTTTCGAGGTAATTCATTTATTTTCTTTAAAATGTTGGTTTTACCACTTACAAAAACCAATTATACCTTTTTTTTTTCTTTTGACCCATGTCTAAACAAGTAACAACGTATGATGGGGCTCAAAATCAGGGGCCCTTAGACGATGCAAAACTTTACGAAACAGCTTGACCAGTGTTGCCAGTTGTAAAAAACGGGCCTCAATAACAGGGGTCTCAACACAAACTGAATACTTATTTTTCGTCACAAACTGACACTGAGTTAATTTTCTTTCAACTCATGCCAATTAGGTACTACACATTTTTTTAATGCCCGCTTATTAGCTTATCAGACTTCAATTACGTCAGATTCCTGGAAGATTTGCCAACTCTTTATTTTAATTAGGTTTCAATTTTTAGTACAACTTGCCCTCAAGTCAAATATATGAACAGTCGAGTTATAAATATATCTATATATCATACATATATATGGACGGTTCCAAAGGTTCAAAAACAAACCGAGCAGCCTTATGCCCTTAACAATAAAGTCGTGTTCACATATTTTGGATCACTTTGACCGTGCACGTATTTTAATATTATATTTATAACTCGATTGTTACAAGCACAGAAATATATCAAGATAGAAGGAAAGAGTGTATGTACCTCGCGTGGCCAAATGATGACACGGTGTCACAATTGCTCGCCGCGAACTTCAGTCTGCTCCCGACCGCGGTCTGCGTGCGACGTCAGGTTTAAAAACAAAATGGTTTGTTGCGCAATAATTCATTGTTCAAACACTTCCAATAAAGTTGGAGCTGTTAATCAAGGTATTTCCTTTCATCGGTAAGTACAATTTGTCCTTAAACATCTGTTATTAATTTAAAAAACTATTTATTTAATTATTTTCATCAAAACAGTAGCGGGCGATTGTGTGCCAACGCTAGTTTTCCATTGCGGCTTTAATTTGACGAGCCAGACTTGGCTTGCGTTCAAACCCAGCGAGGTAAAAATAAGCTATTCAAACTGTCGAGTCACGTTCAAGGTCGATTTCTCATTTTATCTGTCAAAAGTAAGAATAGTGCTGTACCACAGTGCTGGACACTGTGATTTTCTTACTCGATTAAAATCGATTTTGAAAGCAGAGGAAATGATAATTACGTTTTTATATTATTATATAGCTATATAATGTACGTAGTGAAAAGCAAATATTATTAACACAGGTTATGGTTACTTCTATATCGCAATTTTATTTCAGTTTTCCGAATGATCCGCATGTTAAAAATAAATGGATTGAAGCAACGGGTCGTATAAAAAGGTTTCCTACAAAACACAGCTTTGTTCCATACATTTCCACGAAGACACCTTTACGGGCCCATCAAAGTACCGACGCGGCGAGGGTGGCGGTGCATATAATGAGTGTAAATCGGTGTGACTTGTTCTTATCGATGCTTTTGAATCGTTTACGCGCGTGTGAAACCAATTTAAATGGGTCCCTATTTTAAATTGTAATTCTGGCCATTGCCTTCGTTATCTGGATCTGGACGCATATTAGAGGACTGATATAGCTCGGCCAATGATTAAAGTGTGGCGTGCGTGAGCAAGAATGTTAGCAATCCCTTAAGAAATTTGTTCAGGATGCTTAGGGAGTGAACATACCTACTAAAAGTCTCGACGAGTTCTTTCCTTTTATACTGTAAAAATCTAAGACCTTTTTAAGACTATTTTTCATTTCCTCTGTTGAACCTAATTATCAAATGATAATCACGTTTCGTCAGAGGAAATCCTCTGTCGGTTCTTATCGATATATTAATCGATACAAATAAACCTACAAGTTATTGCAACTGCCGCGTGGTAATCGATGTTGACGAATCAATGTCGCGCGGCTTATGTTTCCCGTCACTAAATTACGCTCGTGACGTCAAAGTACCTACGCAAAATGATACACGCTCGGTTTCCATATTTATCGGCGAGCTCTTTTCTTCTATCTTGTTATAGTTCGGTGGTTATAAGGCAGTTTTATATTCTTCAGACTTTAGACCAAATAAGATTAAAAGTAAACATCGAATATCATTAAAATAACTAGAATACCAGTAACACAGAAATTTACTTTAATCAACCGAAGAGATGTTCCTTTGAATTTATCAAATTTGAATAAATACAGGATGTATATAAAACGTCGGATGGGAAGGGTTGTAAGGGAGGCCAGATACCTGTAGGGGTCCTGCCTGGCGTCCGTGTACTCGCCGCGGTTCCTGCGCCTCAGGTCGTCGTAAGAGAGGGCCGGCTGTTTCCTCTCCGGGTCCAGCGAGGGGAAACCACCACCTAAAACGACCAATTTTCACGGTTTTTTACCCTTTTTTAACTTGTCTGCAAAAGAAAATAGCATTGTTGAATTTACAATTATGCATCAAAGACTAACTGCCTATGCCCTATCCCACAAAACTTACAATTAAAATTTACTAATGTTTAGTTACAAATTTGTAATAACACAAGTGTGTGTAGCACAGAATATACAAATGATATATTTGTACAGGAAAATTCTTACAAATTTGTAAATTGTATCCACAATTCTACAATTTGTGGTACTATCACAAGACTATCATATGACAAATGTTTTTCCGGAATAACTGTCAAATTCATAGATAACAATTGTAGGTTTAAGATTTGTGTTACAGTAAATTGTAGTAATAAGTATACATATATGTAGAATTGTAGCTACAAATTTACAATTCACTTAACATGTGTCAAGAGGGTATAATTGCAATATAATTTATGATATTCATATCAACGAGAATACTTTGTTTCGCAAAACGTTTCGTTCTAGCGATAATAATTAAATACTGCGTTTTAGGTACATAGTTGTTACGTATACATATATTATGTCATTGTAGTGTTAGGGTCTTAGTGGCAGCTTTAGCTCTTAGACAATAATAAAAATGCTTTTTGTGATTTTAATTATATTTTCTAATTACCACTTTATTATAATCATTCAATAGTTTCATATCAATAGCAACACTACGTTCTAAATGTGTACATAAGGAAAGTACCCGAACTATCGTTTAGCGAATAATCTCGTAAATGTCACATTTCGGCATAATAATGCACGAGGCAATTGAAAATCTCTAAACACCCCTAGTAAGACAATAAGGTGGTGTCCAGATTTGACTGAGCACCTCGATGCTACATGTTATACTCATATGTATAATCCTGACCTTGGTTATCGGGACGATAGGACTCGTCGCTGTAGGCCGGGCGGTCGGTGTCCAGGTCCAGCGAGCTGCCGGGGCCCGCGTCCGAGTAGATGTCATTGGGGCCCGCCCCGAACATGCCCGGAGTCCCTTGCATGTTAGTGCCGCTGAAATTAATGACAATCATATTTGCACACCAGTACAACTACCATGTTTCATTTACAATGTCTCCCAAATCTCAATGTCAAGCCGAAAACGGGCGATATAGTCATATTAGTTATTTAAAGAAACGTACACCTTGTAATGATGTTTAAAGTACTTTGGCACAAATATTGGCTTTTCTTCAATATTTTAATTGGTATGTATCTATCGACTAGCTTCCGCCCGCGACTTCGTCCGCGTGGACCCGGGATAAAAACTATCCTATATTTTAATCCAAGCAATAATCTATCTTCGTGCAAAATTTCATTCAAATCGGTTCAGCCGTTTAAGCGTGATTGAGTAACAAACATCCAAACATCTAAACTTTCGCATTTATAATATTAGTAGGATGAATAACACTTCTATACATTAAATACTTAAAACACAAGTGCCTTTTCAATATAAAAACCCTTTTTTCCAAACATGTACTTAAAATCGTTAGACCAATTAACTTTAAACGACTGTACTAAAAAAAAAAACTCGGCCAAGTGCGTGTCGGTCCACGCGCAGTGAAGGGTTCTGTAGTTGCCTGTCTGTCTTAGTTACATCGACGTGCGGTGCGGTTGCGTCGGCCGAATTTGTACGAAAATTGGCCTTTTCAATTACACAAGTTGGTCGACTATTAATCGGTAAAAACTTTCTTTTAAATTCATTATATGTACTACTACTACAAAAAATTTTACATCCCCAGTAGTAGCCATTTAGCCAGCAGGGGAGACGCACACACGCACACAAACACACACACAGACACAGACACACAGACACACACACACAGCCACTCACACACAGACACACACACACATACACACACGCACACAGACACACACACACACATGACTCGAACTAAAATTAGGGCTTTAAACCCGCTTTTAATCTCGCAAACGAATTACTGATTTTTAGAAAACCCATAATACTTTGAACGAGCTATCCAACAATACCCCACACCACGGGTTTAACGAGAAAAAAAATACATCCCCGCTTTAGGTGTAGGAGAGGTACTTGACTACGGAACCCTAAAAAGACCGGGAGTGCCGGCAGAAGTGAAAACTTGAACTTGAATTCAGATATATTTTCCACGGAGTAAGGTTTTTTTTCTAACATGTACAAATACTTTTCTTTCGTTTTTATAAATGTTATGACTTTCACCGGATGTCCCAAAAGTCAATGACAAGCCAGTCATTGACTTTTGGGACATCCTGTATATAAATATTATAATGAAGACTAGTAACTTTTTTCTTTTATCTCAATAGTCAATATGTAGACCTTGTTATTAACTTTTACGTGACATTCAAAACTATATATTATTACACTCGTTTTTCCATGTCCCGTTCATTTGTGAGTGTGTGTATGCAGGAGGTAAACTCAAACTATTAAAAAGTTCTACAAACGCTATCCTACTATAAACGCCACACGCCAATGTTGCAGGGAGCCAGGGCAGACAAGCAGAGAGAGATAGAACCACGTGCGTATAAACGTCTATACAAATACGATGTCATCTCTTTCAAAACTTTGAGGAAAAATAGTAAAACGTAATATGGTGTTTAGTTTCGATAGATGTATGTTGTACTGTGAATATTTTCTTTTCTCCTGTATTCTACTGGAGAATATTCACACATGTAGGTATAGACCCTTGGGTAAAATACCTGAACACGACATTCTGCATTTGACAATATAGAGATTCTGTTCAGATATAAAAAAAATAACTCCGTATTGGGGTGGTCAAGTAAAAAGTTGCACCGTTCCCAAGTGCATCGGGATAAGAGCAAGTAAACGATATTAATTCTTACCCTGCCGTTTTTCCATCCCTTTTTTCACGGAGAAGTTGTCCGATGTAGCTTCCTGGAAGAGCCATCAATTTTTCAGCACATGCCTCCTGGTAAGATAGTTTTCCAACGAAGTATCCGACCAACACTGCGAACGATATTTTCGGAATCACGCCGAACCGAGGATTCGGTTTGAAATATCCTGCAATACAAAGGGTTTGCAATTCAATAACATAGCTGTGACGTTAATCCTGTCTCATTTGTGTAACGAAACATTGCCAATAACTTTACTCCATAGAGTTAACACTTTAGTAACCTAACAATCTATAAGATGACAGGAGGTACTTAAAAAAAATGCAAACCAAGAGCACCTAGATCAATTAGAGGAGTGATATTGATGCTGGCATTGAAAAAATATAAGAATTTACGAATGCTATAGGGCCTACAAACGCCTGAAGTAGGAATTGGGTTCCTAATCATTTTATCACTGTTCCTGGGGCCCTAAGGAGTATAAAAATACATATAAAGATTATAAAGTAAGCAGAGTTCAGCTTACATTTTTACTGTATGTAATGTTTGAAATCCTCCCAAGCAATATGTACTTATAGTAAGTTGATTCGTCATTGCGTCATTCTCACGTCTTTATTAGATGATTCAAGTAGCGCTTTGAGAATACTTAGTAGAGCACTTTTTTAAGTGGCTATGTAGCCCTAAGCGGGAGCGGCATTCTCTTCTTCTTCAAACCATGCCCCATCAAGTATGTTGCCTCCGTCTATGAGAGCCCTTCACCACTTAACCCTATCATTCGCAATGTGCTCCCAACATGGGTGATTAATCTGAAATGCTATCATATCCCGCTTGGCACATCCTTAAAGCGTAGCAGAGTTGATTGTAAGAAGCCAACACCGGAATGCTTAAAATATTCTATGTAAACAATAAATAATCTTTTAACTTGCATTCATTTTGGTGGGTTGTCGTACTGCGATAATTACCCTGTCATATTCTTTTAGATTATAAGAAAACCACTGCAAAATAATGAATCATAATCCGCAATGCAGGCTTAAGTGCAATACAACTTAGCATTCCCAGGCTTTTACACATACAAACCAATTATGGAATCCGCAACAGGCTTTGTTAACAATACATTTTATGAGGTTGAGGTAAAAAGGCCGCCCTGATCGTAGGTGGCTCAAAAAAACATGTTAAATGCACTTTCGTTTTGACTATGAACAATATAATGATGACCTAACCAGATCTATGCAATGATATGCCATTAATGAAGTGCCTAAGACTATTATATTCACATTTTGAAATAATGAGAAGTCCACTGTATATGTGTACATATAACCTATAAGTAACTGTTTATGATCAGTCCAGATGTCCACAAATTAACTATTACTTAAACACAATAAATTATCAATTTAATTTCGCAGGGCACAAGTCATAAATATAAGCACAAGCAGTACTATCGACAACACAGCTGACTGACCATCGGTGCACCTTAAGTGCATTGTAATAAGGTTCTATATAAACACAGGATGGTCAGTTAACAGTGTTGTCGTTTGTACCTACAGATGTATGTATCATGATACATACATCTGTAGGTACAAACTTATCATGATAAGCTCGGCGCTCAAGGGGTTAGCTGAAATAGGTGTAACAATTACTTACGACTAGCTATTTTATACACATACAAATTTTCCTACAGAACTATCCATGACTATACCAATACTTCCGAAGTTAGTAATTGGGCCGGCCTTTCCTTCATTGCTAAGTATTATTACTTGCGTCACAAATAAAATGCCAAATTTAAAAATAATTATGCAAGTATGGTGACTGAAGATACAATACAAAGATAAAAAGCTACGGTAGCCTAGTGGTTCCATCCCGGCTCGTACCATTGAGTTTTTGTAACTTATGCATGGAAAATACATACTTATTTACCGTTAGCTTTGCGGTGAAGGAAAATATTGTGAGGAAACCGGTCTAATCCCGATAAAGTCTAGTTTTCCCTCTGGGTTGGAAGGTCAGATGGCAGTCGCATTCGTAAAACTAGTTCCTAGGCCAAATCTTGGGATTAGGTGTCAAAGCAGACCCGGGCACCTTTAGGGCACAAACAAGTGACAAAAGATACAGGATTATTGACAAGGAGTTAAGAGTTCAGGTATTTATATACATCTGATAAAATATATCTTTATGACCTTGACTAAATCTTAACTAGTTATCCAATTAGTACAAAAGATTTAAAACAAGATACTCGCCTTACAACATATTGTAAAAACAATAAAAGGTTAATAACTGTGAAAATATTTATTTAAATGCACATATGAGGACATTATTAACATTGCCATTAAATACAGACCTTTCTGGATAGCGATGTAAGTGCCCACACCGAGGGAGGTGCCGAAGGGTAACGACCGCTGGTAAAAACTCTCCCGATTGCACTGGCCCAGGACTCGGAGCTCATCAGCCGAGAACTTGTACGGGCCCTACAATAGTACAAGTGATTAACATTGAAAGCTAACATCACTTCTCAGCAAACTATCTTGATGTAGCCCATCCAACAAAATGTTATGAAACCAGTCTTTCCTTACCTGCATAGGCGAAGTTTGCCGCGACCCGGGCGCCCCCGGAGTCACCTGTTGTCCTTGCCCATCTGGTTGGTACCCGAATGCGTTTGGGTCACTCATCGCATTACTGTGTTAATTACAATAAGCTAAATATACTTTATTGTATTGCAACCGCGCTGATTCGGCTACTTTACTTTCCTTCCTAACTTTACTTTGAGTTTGAGGTTGACACTTGCTTGACGGTAATGACAGCTTGACTTGACCAGTTTTTTTTTCTTTAATGCCATGGATACAGATGGCTTCAGTCGTAGAGTAATAGAAAGTGAATCGATATTAGAAATTACATACACAACATACAAACGTTATATTAGATAGTGCCAATATTTATAAAACAAATTTTATTTTTAAGGTATATATTTTATTTATGTATATGTATTTTTGTAAATATGTTGTATATATATAGGAATACCGTTATTTGCACTGCCCACAATCTTCCGCTTTGCCTTAAGGTTTGACTGGTAGAGAATGCCATATGGCATTAAACCCGTTTTTGTACGATAAGTTTTCTTTTGTGCAATAAAGCGGTCGTCATTATTCAAGTAAATAATGACGACCGCTTTAGCCTAGTTGCTAGTGACCTTGCCTACGAAGCAAGAGGTCCTGGGTTCGAATCCCGGTAAGGGCATTTATCTGTGTGATGAGCACTGAGTATTTGTTCCTGAGTCATGGATGTTTTCTATGTATTTAAGTATTTATTTATCTATATAAGTATGTTTATAACTTATAAGCTTTGCTTAGTTGGGAACTTGGGACTTGGTCGGTTTGTGTGAGATTGTCCGAAAATATTTATTTATTTATATTTAATAATAACGTAGTGCGTAAATGATCGTATTAACATTTTTGTCAGCCCGCGAGGTTGTTTACACAGTTTAACAAAGAATTCGAGCGTCTTTATGCGTCTTGTTTTATTAGTTTTAAATACTTAAATAAATAAATATTGCAAAAACCTTTTGTGAAATTCAATCACGAGTCAAGCTCTGTATCTGTAGGTCTTATAGTTTAAATTATTTGAACTAAGCTCATGAATGGCCATTGTACTGAGCTCATGAATAGCCTTTGTTTGCCTTTGCCTTTGTAACAATTTTTTACCGCCACGCAAAATGTTATTTGAACAATGAACTCAATCTTGTTATACAATAGATTCCAAATTAGCTACGAGATAAAATACCACACACAGCGCCTTGTACCTGGCTCGCTAAGAGCGGGTTGTATTATCTTTTCGTCCATTTTGAATCTATTGAATAAGACGATAGAGTTCATTAATCATTATACAATAAACATATTACGTGGCGCTAACCTTTTTCTTGCAAAAAAGGGCACGCGTCCGACCACACAGTTGTATTGTTAGACTCGAATGCGCTCTGGACACGCATTGCTACCGCGGTGGGCCCGCGCGTTACTACACGCCGCCCGCCTGAGGTGTGACTATCAGTATTCTCAGTATATATACCTTCCCCTGAACTCAAAACATCTCTAGGTATACCAAATTTCATCTAGATCGGTTTAGCGGTTAAAACGTGAAGAAGTAACAGACAGACAGACAGACAGACAGACAGACAGACAGACAGACAGACAGACAGACAGACAGACAGACAGACAGACAGACAGACAGACAGACAGACAGACAGACAGACAGACAGACAGACAGACAGACAGACAGAAGACAGACAGACAGACGGACAGAAGACAGACAGACAGACAGAAGACAGACAGACAGACAGACGGAGGGACGGAAGGAAGGACAGACGGACGGACGGACGGATAGACGGACAGACGGATAGACGGACAGACGGACATAGCCGTCTCCATTGCCCTTTGGGTGACTTTGAGCCTTCTTATGAGGCCCATAGTAAGCGTAAGCAAGCAAGTATGTATTTAGTTTAATTTAATTTAATCCCCTTGCTTTTAGACATTAAAAGTCATATGATATAATTTGTATACCTATTTAAAATCAATCTCTCCATATAAATAGTTATCTTGTTCTGTAAAACGATGTGTTCACCTGTAATTGGGGTATATAAGCTCTTACACATTTTATGCCAAAGACAACTACAACCTTATCTTATGTACTCTGTTGGTGTCCCGTGTAATGAATAAAATAAAATAAAATAAGTAAGTAATATTAGCCGAAAAAATGTGCCGTACCTTCCCGAACGCTGCCCAGCCGAGACTGAGCCTGATCGCTCGGTGGCATTATTGAAGTCATCGAGCATTGTAGTTAAGTAATCCATGGTATTAGCCAAGACTACTTTATCTTCAGCAAACCGAAGGTGAGTGCTGCACTCGCCGTTGATGTTGATGCCTAGCCTTCTCCAATCTAAGGTCTTGAAAACATCTTCCAGTGCAGTGGTGAACAGGTTGGGAAAAACAACATCTCCTTGCCCGATTCCCGCTGCAGCGGAATAGGTCTTGAGTTCCGGTCCTGGAGTCGGACTGACATTGTGGCGTTCTCGTCTCTGCAGTACTTCGATATAGCAGAGTGGTCTACTTGACACCGCTTGAGATACTAGTACAGCCCAGTGTCGATCAAATCGAAGGAACATAACAAGCAGAAGGGCAGTTATACTCCTCAGTCTTCTGTATGTACCTGACGGAGCGTATGGACGTGCTTAATACGGTACTAAAGACTCTTCGGAAACCGGCTTGTTCAGGAGGCTGAAAGTCATCTAGCTTGCGTACGAGACGATTTGTAATGACTCTCGAAAACAGCTTATAGACATGGCTCAGAAGATGGGTCAGTAGTTTTTCAACAGGGTGTTGTCACTCTTTCTGAAGAACAGCACCACCACCCCTCTGTTCCATGCCTTTGACGTTCTTCCTTCCAGTAAGACGGAATCGAGCTACTTCTGAAGGGCAGTAAGCACCGGTTTTCCACCCGCCTTCAGGAGTCAGCTGTTATTCCGTCTTCGCCTTTCTTTTTGTTCTTGAGCTGTTTAAGAACTGTAAGAGCCATTCCAATCTCGTACAGGCTGATTTCCGGGATGTCGTCGGTATAGTGTCGGGTTATACATATATAGTCTAGCTCTAGGGTCCTACGACAGACCAACCTCGGGTCTGCGGGTTGATGTGGATAGTTACGTACCTAAAAATATTTAAATGAGTGTCAAACACATTGCTATAATACACGCCAACGGCCAGTGATTTTTTTTAGTACAACATCGATGCCAATCGGCGTCTCCTTCAACATCATATGCGCGATAGAGTAAAAACAACGTCGATGGGCGTGTCCTGTTTTGGATCGTAAATATAGCTCCTTTCTGTAGTTTTTTTTTTTTAATATGTAAATTAAAGGTTTTTACAAGGTCACGCCGCCGACGCCGGTCAATTTATACCCATTCGGCGCTCATATCTAATGGATAATAGTTTATCTGATGACCTGGTAAACGTCGCGGGAGTCCGCTGGATGTGGGTGGCGCAAGACCGGTCACTTTGGCACTCTTTGGGGCTGATATGATGACGAAGATGAAGACTTCATCATCAGTTCAATGTGGATGAACATCTTCGTTCGTGGCCTCTTCATATTTGCTATGCGAAAACTCACTTAACCTCCTGGATCCTGGAGATATCGATTGTGCCAAAACTGATAAGTACATCTCTTGATATCGGAAAATTAGAAAAAAAAAACAGTTTTCCCCTTGCAAAACTGATCGCTGATTGGCCATTTATGACTCGGTGTTTATTTATCATGCTACCACTTCACACTCGCCGAGTGGCAGCGAGGCGAGTGTGAAGAGGGCCCACTCGGGTAGACTCGTGCGCGCTCGCCTCGGCTCGCCGCCGCTCGCTTCCTTGTCGGTATTTTGAAAAATGTCCAACTGGCGAGTGGTGAGCGCGAGCGCATGCTTCCACACACTCGTGTGACTCGTGTTAGATACCTGTCAACTGTTATTTGAATTTTCTATTTTCGTGCACACTAAGCATCCACCATCTCCTTTTCTTCCAAGGTTTACGAAGTTTGTTGTTGCAATAAGTACACATAATTATAATGGGCAAGCGCACATAAAGCTATCGCAGCAGCTAGCTTTGACATGTCAACATCCATCTTCCATCTTCGATGGTTCGGCGATGACTGAGCTACACGAGTGTGTGGAGGGCGGTAGCCCAGTGGTAACTCGCTGTAGTAGCACTCGCCGGCGAGCACCTCGTCCGAGCGCCTCGCCCGAGAGTGAAGTGGTAGCATCAGGTTGACAGTTTCGTTTGGAAACGTTCTGACGACTGCAGATTTTTTAAATTTTATGTCTTCAAGTGAGGACCGGGGGATCTAAAAGGTAGGTAAAACCTAGCGTATTTTATGCAAGTTATGACGGAAATTATCAAATTCTTCTACATTTTTAAGAAAAATAAATTGAAACACAAGAAGTAGTACCCAAATAGAGTTATTTTATTGGGTGTCATGGGTGATTTTTCGTACGCTCGCAGTAGTAATATCGCATGATGTTGCCCAAATAGCTGTCGGAGGGCAGTTGATGGCGCAGCTTCGCCTCACACAGCGGGATGTACGCGTAGCGTCCGTAGAAATGCCCGAATACAAAAGCGATCAACACTTTAGGAAAGATTCCAAGATGTGGGTTTTTCTTCAGGATTCCTAAAATAAAAAAACATTCAATGAAGCAAGAAAGAATTCACTCATAAAGAAAATAATAATCATATTGCAAGATTACGACAGCCGACCGAGCAACAAATTTGCGTGAAATTATTTTTTATTTGGAACCTGGGGAGAGAACGAAAAACTTAATTATTCGTTCTTACTTCAGTGAAGGTTTTTGCGGCATTCCTAGAAATTTTCCAGTACAAACTTCCTATCTTAGGCCTCACCATAAAATCATAAACACACTCACAACGGCAACTACTTAACATTCGCCATAATGGGAAGTAGATCCTCGCGACAACTTTCCGATTTACATCTGTTCTAACTCACCTCAGAATTCACCTTTCTCTTACCACCGAAAACTTACTTGATGCCGAAATTCGTAACAACTATCGATGTACCAAATACTTGCAAATCATGCAATGAGTTTCCAACATTTTCCAACTAAGTACCTATAGCTGAGTCTCTGTCGGTTGTTCTGACGAATTGCAAAGGCCTGAGGGCCTACCGCGAAACGAAAACGAACTTCGTTTGTGTATCTCCGTCTCTGTCGTACTTGCTAGTTCGAGCGACAGAGAGGGAGATACACGAACGAAATTCGTTTTCGTTTCGCGGTAGCCCCTCTGTTTAAACTAGTTCGCCAGAGGTTAATTGCCGGTACGTTGTGGGTACCATCCCCCCTAGCTTTATGCGCGACAGAAACGGACGACGTGAAGGACGGACTCTTCAGTGCCGCTGACTGCTTATTTATCTTTTACAAGCCACGCTTAATTCAAAAGGTCGTTCGTCACCCATCGTGTTTCATTCATAATTCCGATTCGAAAGTGACACTCACTATTCTCGCAACTCTTTTATTAGTTCTCTTCTGATAGTCCTCGGGTTGCTCAACTAGGCTTGACATTGCTTGCTGGGAGCCTGTATAAACCTTACTTAGGTAGGTACGTGATGACGATGATACCCGGTTATCCTTCATCGTGGATATTAGATCAATCAAAACAAATGAACGCCTCCTACTTACCATACTTAATAGCAGCATACGTGGCCGTAGCGAAAAGTGTACTGTAAGGAATGCACCGTTGGTAGAAGCTCTCCTTGTCGCATTCTTCCAGAACTTTGATTTCATCTCGCGTGAACTCGTAGTATCGCTGAAACCAAAACCACAACGATTACACTCATGTATGTGTGTCATGTGTGTGTTAAGGGTTGGGATCTAGAATGTCATTTTATAGATTATAATCCTCTTCTAATGCCTTACCAACGGGTGGGTTATGTTCCTCACTGGTGGATTGCAGATAATTCTTTCTTTTTGGTCTGTTACACACACCACCTTTTCTTTCTTACTGGCATCATTTTGATTCTTGTTTTCACTCATAACGAAAATATCATTTTTAATTTAATAATATTCCGAAAATATGGCTTGACATTATTTAAAGGTTTAGAATTTGGAATATTCTATTGTTGTTGCATTTTTTGTTAAATAATTTACTTGTAACTACTATTTTATTTTAATGAAGTGACATTTTGCAAATCATTTGCGTCAAGTTCGTATATTATACTTTTTAAATTTGTTATTGGGCCTGTCTTGTCCATTCCCTTTATTTGAATAGGTCGTTCAATGACGATCGTTGTTGAATCATATCCTAACATATCCTATACTATTAAACTATATATATATATATATATGTTTGTAATCAAGTTCTCGAAAACGGCTCTATCGATTCCGATGAGTTTTGCAGGGGTTTATGGGGGCGAAAAGTCGATCAAGCTAGGTCTCATATCGGGGAAAATCGTATTCTCCATATTTTTACCCGAGCAGAGCTCGTATTGTCTCCACCACCTACAGCTTGTCTGGAAGAAATCACTATTTAGCGATAAGACCGCCTGTTGTCAACCATTGTTTATGTTTAATTTACCTCTGTTATTCTATTGTATGTAATATTTCTGGTAAGCAATAAAGAATATTTGTATTGTATTGTTGTTCAAGACTATTCCTCCATTTTGAACCGACTTCAAAACTTCTACGGTAGTACCTATATACTTACTTTACTCTTTGGTAGTACCTAATATGTTACTTTTTTTTACACGACTGCCTACCCAACTAAAAGGAGTGCGATGTTTTTTATGAATACGACTGTTATTGCCATCCCACAGTTCAAGTGTGACAGGAAATTAGACCTTATGGCATTAAGAGTCAGGAACCGAATACAACCGGGATCAACAGCTTAACGAGCCTAAAGCGTATAAGCGCTCAGTTTGACAATCATCGCATGGTTCGTGAAAATGTAATTGTATAATATTAAATGATATTCTGTCCATAAGTTCCGAGACTCAACCACTAGAACCCACATCCTCCTCTTTGGGAGATACAAGGTACAAGTCTATACTCCAATTATTCCAGCTTGAAACGTAGGTATTATTAAACTGTATAATATCTTCTTATATAGGTATACATTCCTAATTAAGTAGCTATCTTGGTAAACATTAAGTATAAATGAATGTTTTTATTTAAATACTGTTCTGTTCATGACTTAAAATAATAATTATTAACTATTATATTATTTATTAACTTGTTATAGACACTTTTTGTGTAATGCTAATATTATTATATTCTTCTTTTAATAACTATAAACATTCTGACATGTAATATTGACAATTATGAATAAGTGAATATGAATATGAATATAGGTAACAAAAAGTAGTTCATTCAAATATTAGTAGTTTATAAATAATGTATTATATTAAAAGGCTTATAGTCTCATAATAGGAATCACTATTAATTAATATAGGCTTCATATGGTGTACCTATAGATACGATATCATATTTTAAAATATATTTTTTATTTACCTCTCCTTCAGTGGTATATAACCTCGGTGTATTTTTTTTCCAAGCAATGGCTGGAAGCACCTGCTAGTAGAAACTAAAAGAAACTATTATTCAGAAAAATGTCTGTGCAGTGTCAAATTCAAAGTCATCGCTGCTGAATTATGTCGCAAATTTCGTTAGTAATTTTGCAGCTCCATAAGTTTGGTGGGCGTTAGTGCCAGTTGCGATGGCGCGCTGGTTGGTGCTGGTGGTGAGCGTGCTGTGCGCGGGCGCCGGCCACGCCAGGGCCGACTACTCGGCGGCCCGCATGCCGCAGTACGACTCCCTCAACTACGACACCCACGCCGCCTCGCCGCCCGCTGAAGACTATCACGACCGCTCGCCAGACGTTGCAGCCCCCATAGATTACAATCATTACGATCAAGAATCTAATGGTAATTCAATGATTAATAATCCAGTAACTTCATACATTCAGAGCTTACTGATTTTCTGCAAACTTGTTTATGATGTTGGCCCAATGAATAATCGAATTTTGTGAACTCGACCTCCTCAAGTACTGGGTACGTTAGAAACTAGTCCTGATATAAGTGATTTCTGAGCAATTCGACCGAATAAGACTGTATGATCCAAAGCTGCGTAAGTACGAATTTGAGTGGCTCAGCCTCAGGCCTGCTCGCCCCACGCGGCGAGCTGCTCGCGAGCCAATTTGGTGCACATAAAAATGCGCGGGCGAGGCAGCATGCGCACGACGAGCCGACATTGTGCGTCGTTCAAAATAGCGTCGGTCACGATGACAGCCGCGACTGCGTTTATAGTAATTCACCGAATTACCAAAAAGAAGAGAAAATCGCCTCGGTGGTGGATGAAATAGTTGTACAAATGGTGCACATTTACTTCACCAAATTACATCGTTCTGTCCCCGGCACGCTCGAATAAACGTCTAAATTACGCGTGGCACGCACACTGAGGCACCTTTGAGCACGGTCTAAAGACCGACTCTAGGCGGCTCGCCGCGCACAGCGCGTGAGCGCGTACGAATGAGAGCAAAATAGGTGAGCCGTGCGTGCCTCAACCCGAGGCTGCTCTAATTCGTACGCACCCACTGCGCACCTCAAGATTGGTACTATACAATAAAAATCTTATTCTGTTTTGGACAAAACGGGCCTTAGGCCTAAATATTCTTGATCGGCAGATTTGACATATTAAGGGGGTGAATTGGAAATTATCGCGTGCTTTGAAACGCCGTTCTGACTAGATTAAGAAACAATAAGGTATGGTTTTCAGATATATGATTCTTGACTATATGATTGTTTATCTAATTTAATCGATACATGATTGCCTAAAATTTCCTTGAATAAATAAAACACTAAGTTAAGTATTTATCAAAATTTTACCAAAAAATCCATTCCCGAAGTGTTGCATCTCTTTTTCTCGTGTGCGGAAGGCATAAGCGTGTCTCTGTCCCTGGTCGATTCTAATCCAGGCATCTCCTTAAAAAAGTATAGCCCAATCACAATGTGCTACAAAATCTTATGCGACGAATAACTTAGGATATGTACGTACGACGATCAAGCAAAACTGTTCCCATGGTATCGCTAAGTTACCACATCAACTTTACCTTACCGAACAATGAAACTCTCTCAAACTGCACTCTTTTCTTACTACTCCTTTTTTTTTCTTACAGATAAGAGGAATCCGAAAATTCTCCACGATGAGGATTCATATCATATACCTGTTAATAGTAACGTAAGGAAAGAGTCGACGACTGTGGCTTTGGATGATATCGATGCAGATTATAATTTCAAATCAGAAGAAATCAACCCAAAATCTAAATATAATAACAAAAGGCCAAGAAATCGTAATAAAATAGAGGCGCTTAGCCCGTTTTCTCGGAGATCTAAATTAGGTAGTAACGAAAAAACATACCAGCACATGGATGAGGAAGACACTGAAGTTCCTTTGGAGCACCTTGAGGAAGAAAAGGATTCAGGCTCTGAGAGTGACAAAAGTAAATTTGTACGCAGAGATATAAGTCGGAAAGTACGACGAAAATCCAGGAATCAGGAAGCTTTAGAGATTAGAGATCCTAATAGAGATCCTGACTATGATGATCAGATTGATGTTAGGCCCCCGCCTAAAGATGCATTAAAATCCGGCAGGCCAGTATACTCTGATCCAGATCTGTCGCAGGAGGCACTGATTGGCGACGATATCGGACTCAACCGGGGCGCAGCTGCGAGTCGACCGCCCGGGTACAAGACAGTACGCGACGACAATTATTCAGAATTGCCCTCGTCTCGACAACCCGGCAGATACAAGGCACCTATGCCGAAATCCAAGAAGAAAAGCAATGAATATGTAGACTACAACGACATGGGTAGGATCGAAAAAATAAAGAATCTTTCGTCTCGACGTACAACAGGTAAGCATAAAAATTGATTCATTCTATTTCGTGCATTAATAAGTAGGCTCTAACAAATTCCGGTAACTAAAAGCATCACTCTTTCTATAGTAAGTATCAATAACTTCAGATTTATAAACGCGCAGGTTTTTCGCGCAAATTTAACATTTATTTGGTTATTATTGTCTACATATATTACCTTGATAACATATTTTATTGCCCGTAATAAATCGCGTCTTGTGTTTAAAATCGAGAAGTGAATGCCCTAACTATCGGCTTGTGTGTGCTCAGTGAGGCCAGGCGCGTCGCGGCGGTGGTCGTTCCAGGACGGGTTCCGTCGCCGCTACTTCAACACGCCTCCGCAGGAGGCAGAAGAATATGCAGAAATCTTGACTACCGCGCAATCCAAAGAGACTGCGGTTGCACTCCCTTCTACTAATACGACTCCTCCATGGATAATTGCCGGCATCGATGAACCTATAGCGCCTCTCACTAAAGATGTGATCCAGAATATCACAGCGTTTGTGAATCAGTCTAAGCAGTTATCTTTAGCTGAATTGTCGCAGCTTTCTATACTCAAAAAAGCTCAAAGGAGGGATAGCGTGAAGAATGATATATTAAGGGGCAAGCCTCCGGTACTGCTCCAGGTAACGGAAAGGCTGCAGACAGTAGTGATGGTGGAGCCACAACCCGTTAGTCAAGAACCGTGGCTTCGAGCGAGGGACATAGCAGAGGACTCTCCGGAGCGTTTAGCAAAAGTGAAGCGTTTTATGAGAAATAAGCTAGTTGCCAACGCTAGGAATATCAGCGAGCTGATGGAGAACTGGGACGATACAGTCTGCGACTACGTCGACATCTCGCTGCTGGACGAGAGCGGTGCGGTGTGGGCACACACGCATTCTTCTTATCTGCCTTTGTTTCTATGTTGGACATTGGCTGCGTTTTCAACTTTACGTGTGTTTTGGTGTGCCCCCTGATATGATCCTTCGTAAGGGTATATTGTCATTTATTTTTCATTTATATTTATTTTTGCGTTATCTAAGCTGAGAATCTAACACATATGTCTCTGAGTTTCCGCTTGGGATAAATATTGCACGGAAGATCCGATTAGATCGGAAAAGAAATTAATAGTTCATTAATTACTTAAGGCGGTAATTAAAACAAAGAAAGTCTCAGATAGCCCGATCCGAAGGCAAGGGCGATAAATATGTGATCTTGATCTGAGACTTTCTTTATTACAGTCCGTTGTGAATACAAAACTTTACGTCTCTTCCTGGCCAGGAAGTGGAATTTTCCTCACTACTTTACGGCCCGGTTTGACGTCAAATAAACTTACTATCGATGTGGCGGACGCGACTGGAAATTTGAACTCTGGTTAGATTGCTTAAAAATCTTTAGTGAAATCAAATAGTTTTTATTAGACGTAGGTGTTTCCTGTTACAAATTTTTGAATAAATGTATTTTTAATAGCATTTGGTATTTTATTTTATACAATAGTATTGCGTAGAGGAGGAAGTTATAAATTCGATATAGGTAGTCATTCAGCACAAATACGACATCGACAACTCGAATGTAAAGATTGAAACATCGTGAGGAAACCGGTCTTATCCCAATAAGGTCTAGTTTTCCCTCTGGGTTGGAAGGTCAGATGGCAGTCGCTTTCGTAAAACCAGTGCCTATGCCAAATCTTGGGATTAGGTGTCAAAGCGGACCCCGGGTGCTCCTTTAGGGGCACAACCGGGAATAACGCTAGGAGGATGATGAAATTATTCTTTGGGATTTTTTTAAGATGTCATTTATGTATTCTTCAAAATTTACTAATACTTTTAACAACATACTGAATCCTACTAATATTATAAATGCGAAAGTTTAGATGTTTGGATGTTTGTTACTCAATCACGCTTAAACGGCTGAACCGATTTGAATGAAATTTTGCACGGAGATAGTTTATAGCCTGGATTAAAATATAGGATAGTTTTTATCCCGAGTTCACGCAGAATTTTGCATTATAAAATGTTGCCAAATATGAAAAGTGCGAAGTAAAGTTATGCCAACGGTTGGTTTGCCTAATTAAACTTCTGCGAAAAATTGGTTGCGAAGTGAAATTTGGCGAAACATATTTTGCCGGAAAGACAGTACTTAATACCGAGTAAGATACATTCCGAGTGAATGCCAATTTGCAGAAGCCATCATCATCATCTTACAAAAGCTGTATGAAAGAAGATTTGTCTAGACTCTAAGATACCTTAAAAAAACATTTTGTTGTCAATCGTGTCTGTGTTATACATGGACCTATGATACTCAGGACAGGCTATGATAATAATAATACCACGTGCGAGCGAGCTGGTAGCATACGAATCTCGATAAGTGTGACAGAAAGGGAAATATCATTCGTTGTCCTTCTCATAGTTCCACTTTCTTTTATTTGCCACAACTGATTTAGTAGAAAGTTGTGACACATAAACCATTACCGGTCCAAATTGAATAGGTGGTTTATGGCAACTCATCAGCCATTTTAAGACCAGTTCTTAATTTAGCTGCATAGAAGCTTTTCCGTCCCTCGTTGTGGCATCACGTATAGCCTGTCCTGAGATCATAGGTCCATGGTGTTATATGTTTTTCAACACAATTGCTCGTAACGTACCTCTTATTGTGTCGCTTTTAGGCTCTTAATCCTGGATATTAAACACGCATGTTTTATAACATTACGACACTTGTGTGTAATGGTTATATCCCGATTGAGTCAGGTTGGCACCTTGCAGCAAGATGTATGCATGCACACGGTGCATTCTTAAATTAACCGGGTTGTACAGATTGTACAGCTTTTTATTTAATTCTCGGCAAATGGATTCTTACTGGACTAAACAAATTAAATCCTTTTTGTTAATTAATTGACTATTTCTTTTTGGATATGATATAGAAACGTTTAATTTAGTAAAACAATTCACTTTTGATAACATCTTAACATGAATTAATAAAGATAACATTTTAAAACGAAAATATTTATTTAATTTTGTATTGGCTGTTAAGAGATTTCATCTAATGCGCGCGCACTGCGCAAACTTCACGAAAAAAAAACTGTTGCGCGCCATTATAGGTTATTTCACAGATATTTGTAAACATTGTTAATGCGTGTTTGGTTATTAACAAAAATGTTGACTCGCGGTGACTAGAAAAGTGATAATAAGGATGGACGCCACTGAAAATTCTTGGCGATATACAACATGTGAGTTAACCTGTTGCCATAAATAAGTAAAGAAAATAACTTAGCAGGCCTATAAAATTTTCATCTTATGAAAAGGATTTTTTCCACGCAAAATGTGTTGAAAAACGTCGTATGAAACGCGTGAGCTTTGATAATTACATCCTCGGCTCTCTTATCATTTGGCCTCTAATTCTAATTATCAACATACCTCACTTGTATCACAGTGTACTATTTTCTACTCCTGTACCGTTATCTGTCATTTATATAGGCTTTAGCTCAGAAACAATGACACAGATAATAAATCGTCGAAAAACTCTATGCTCTATGGCCCATAAACGCACTATTGAGCGTACTTTTATGGTTTCTACACATACATCTAACTTTTTTTAATCAACCGCTTTATTGCAGTGGTACAACCTTCTTAAGCAAAATTTTCGAAATAAAAGGTTTTTATTTATGATTTGTATATTATAAATTATTTTCAAAAATAATAATAAATCATCGTCTATTGTGTGTTAATTTACTTACGTTTATATACTTATGTTTTATAAATTCTTGGTAATATTTATAATAATAAACAGTTCGCATCCGGTTCGGGTCCAGATTCGGTTTGGTTCGGATGGCAAGTGCAAGAAATTAAAAACAAAAACCATAAACAAGAGGTATCATATTTCTGATTTCCCACCAAAATACAGTTCAAAATGAAAAGACGAAAGATGATAAACTATAACTCTTAAACTATTAAGATTTTATTCGTTTGTGAAGGCAAAAGTGTACATTCCTTTTTAAAATGATCAAAGGAATTCAGTAACTGCACTTCTGAAAGAATTGCGTGAGTAGCAAAATAACGAATAGAAAACTTGCTGCAGGAAGTCTAAATAATGCAATACTTATATTTAAAATTTGTCATAGAAAAAGTATTGTATGCAACGATGTATAACTGGTCTAAAAACGCTCGTGGCGTCTTTAATTGCGATGCTCGCCAAGGCTCGCATCGCAACTTTTAATCTCTCTTCTTATACAACAGTTGCATAAAATACTATTTACTATGAGAACTTCTCTGTAATGTAATAACAGTATAGATTTTTGTAACTATGAGTTTTAAGGAACAGTTGTCAAAACTATCTCTATTCTAGTATCCATATTAAAACAGTTATCGATACAAAACGTCAATTTCAGTATGTTTTTTTAATATTTAGGCACATTTGATCTCGAGTGACATGAGTAGAGGGACATCGTTTATGTCTATGGTTTAAAAAAAAACATTCGTCTTGACGGAGGATCAAATTGCCGCCATTGCTGTTATTTTTTTGTTGGTTTTTTGCTGTTACAAAAGTAGAATTGTGAACCCATCTTAGAGTAGGTACTTATACTACTACTACTACTCGCTGAGGCTCGTTTCATAAAACCACACTCTCTCTTTAAGGCCCCTCATTATGGATCAGTTTCATGAACTACAATTACCTATAATTAAACTCGAGAGGCAGGTAATTAATTATAAACGCATTATCACGCTGACAGCTGTCAGTAGACAGCTGACTGCCCTCCCCCAGCCCCTATGGTGCAGGGTAGGTACTACACACGTCGGAAATTTAAAGTTTCTGAGAGTAATCGTATGACCTACTTTAGGAAAATTCTGAAATCGTTCTTCGTTTCCATCAAAGTTCCATTAATTCAACAAATGTATATGGTACCTCCCTGAGGGAAAGGAAGACAAACTGAGAAGCTCCTCTTTAGGGGGAACCCTAAAAAGGAGCTTCTCAGTTTGTGTACGGAAGTACCCATAGGGTAAAAATGGGACCCTATTACTCAGACTTCGCTGTCTGTCCGTCCGGCTGTCTGTCTGTCACCAGGCTGTATCTCAAGAACCGCGTTAGCTAGACAGTTGAAATTTTAACAGATGATGTATTTCTGTTGCCGCTATAACAATAAATACTAAAAACAAAATAAAATAAATATTTAAGGGGGGCTTCCATACAACAAACGTTTTTTTTTTCAGTCTGTATCTCGAGAACCGCGAGAGCTAGACAGTTGAAAAATTCCCCAATTATGTATTTCTGTTGCCGCTATAACAACAAATACTAAAAACAATATAAAATTAATATTTAAGGGGGGATCCCATACATCAAGCGTGGGGTTATTTTTTTTGCCGTTTTTATAGATATTGGTACGGAACCCTCCGTGCGCGAGTCCGACTCGCACTTGGCCTTTTTTTTTGAAGTCGCGAACACTTTAAGTACCAGGCCCTGTATCATGGTCGGCATTATCATGCGATAAGTGACAGGATAAGAGCGTCGTCTCGTTCTATCGAACGGTGTCAGCCAGTGACGGACGCTCTATCTTGTCACTTATCGTGTGACAAGGCCGACCATGATACGGGGTCAGGAACCCGTTAGGTGGGCGCTCTGCTCCTAGGCGTTTACCTGTACAAACTGTTTTCCCCATGTCGGCTGCGAGCATATTGCTACTAAATCATCAACATCATCGGAGGATCGTGACAGACTCACGCATCTGATTATACCTCTCCATAGTCTCCTATCACCCGATTTATGTATGGCCTCGCGCAGATGCATAGATACAAAGGTGCAGTGATTTTAATATGAAGTTATACGTGTATAGTAGTAGTAGTAAGTTAGTACGTGTTCTGTGCAGACGCATCGGCCAGTGCGGCTACCCCAGGCAGCGCCGCAGAGCGCGAGCTGCAGGCGGCACTGAGTCGTAGAGAAGTCGGCGCCGCCACCACCCCGCCGCTGCCCACGCTCCGCCCCGGCGCCGTCGACCCTTACCAGGAGGCACAGTGGACCGAGTTTATAATCAATAATCACACGCCGAGACTTAAACTTTCGACGTACGTTTACCTTCTAACTTTAATACACTATTTACAAACATATAGAGGGACCAATCTTATTATATTCTAGGTACATGATTAAGGGTGGGTTGCATCAAACGATCTGAAATCGTAAGAGGTGTTCGTTAAAATCTGAGTATGGAAATGTTGTCAATTGTACATTGATTGATTAACGTTGATCGGTCTGTAATTGTAAGTTGGTGCAACCCGCCCTAAGTGTCGAAAACAGCGCATGAATGTGCATCTAAAATGTATTTACTTCTAATTTATATCAAATTAGAAGTAAATACATTTTAGATGCACATTCATACGCTGCTATCGCCTGATTCAGCAGAATTCAAAATAATGGAAGCACGGTTTGCCTTGGTTCTAACCTTGCCCTTTCCTTGCTTTTCAAAACACAACATCATAACCTAAACTTATTTATTTAGGTATGGTACTCATTAACTGATTTATTTCCACTAGATCTTTGTTTCCGGTTCGCACTCGGCCAGTTAACAGAATAGGGGGTTTATTTGTTTGATTTGTGATACATATTATGATATGAAAAATAAGCTTAAGTTACAAAGGAAATAAAAAAATCTGTTTGAAATAATGTTACTACCATTTTATTGGTTTCATTGAAGGTATAGAAAACACCGAAATTTCCGCCAATGCGGGTGGAATCCCTTGCTGTTGCTTATAACTAATTAGTACTAAGTAGTAAATTGACTGACCGCCACCCGGTATTGCAAAATAAGTCCATTAAGCTCCACTTACTGTTTATATAACGAAATACTTAATTTGTTACCTCAAACACTTTTTTACAAGCTTTTATTTACTTTCACCTGTCCCGTTGTCTGTCTGTAATCAAATTTTGCAAGTTTTTGATCCACTTTCCGGTTTCCGATTGAGTTGAAATTTTGCACGAATATGCAAATCGCGTGACAATGCAATATTATGATGACGTGGAGCTGGTCTGATGATGGCAGGTGGCCATATTAGGAACTCCGTAATAAAACCAGATAACCCCATAGAGTTTGGGCTCGTTAGAATCGTCTCAATGAGTAGTTGATGATGGTATACAGAAAAGTACAACCGGCAATAAAAGCTTGTACCAAAAATGAAATTTTCGACAGAAACTTGATAAACATGGTAATTCACTTTAAAAACAAATTTTAGGTGAACCAACTTCAATTCACAGACCAGTAAAGTACTTACCTCAGGAACAGACATTAACATTTCCTCCACTTTGCCCCATGCACTGCTTTCCGAGAGCAAATGCTTTGATTATTACAGAAAAAAACCAAATCGCTATATATGTGCGGCGATAATATTTCAGGAGTTCTGTCGATTCCTCAAGACTCTCAGAATCACCTTTGGCACTTCATTAGTTGCTACTTAAACGAATTCATATCAGACTATGTGACGTACTTTTCATCATTGAGGAGTTTCATAAGCCACCTGTGTCGGTGAAGTGGAACTGATGATGAAGACCACAGTCTTCATCATCAGTTCCACTTCACCGACTTTCCGAGTGAGATACAAGAATTATAATAGAAAATACCGAAATCACTGCACAGGAGTTCCCTAACTTCCTCATGGTTTTTTTAAAAAAAAAAACGTTTCGTTTCATAAATGACGGAGGCAACAAACTTGAAAAATATACAAACGATCTGAGATAATCCTTCTTTTTTTAAGTCGATTAAAACAGACTCAGAACAAACTTACACTAAGTTAAATGCTTATAGTGGGACAGCACACTTAGATGTTGCCCCATGATTTCCACCAGAGCTAAATATGCTAAGCCGTTTTCATACAAACTGTTCACCGGAAAATGGAAAGTGCGCGGCGCAGGTTAGTATATCTCTCTCACTACCAACGCATTTAATATCTCTCTTACTATATCTATCACACATTGGCGCGGGCCTACTACTACTACTACTGTGCGAAAAAGAGAGATACCGCCCGACCCGCGCCGCGCATTACCGCGTTCGATGTGTGGAGGCCTGTATTAAATACAAATTAATCGCCAGTAACTGGCCACCCTTTAATAACTGGCCCCCTCTTACTAAAAATGAACTATATTCCCTTTCAAATAGAATTCAATTTAGTATAATGTGGCCAGATATGAAGGGTGGCCTGTAATTAACACCTTAAACTATAATTAAATTCTATTATAAATAAGAAAAGATAATTTTATTGTCAGAGCAGTGTACATTGTGGTGAAAAGTATATTGCATCAACAGTTTGCCAATTTCAAACGTGCAATACCTAATCATGAAGTTTTTTTATTATTATTAACAACAATCAAGTTCTGAAATGATTTTAAATAATTAATGAAATTAATAAAATTTGTATAAATACAGGGCTACATTTTGGCCCATAGCCGAATTTGACTATGAGCTATGAGAAGCCGAGTACAAGGCAATAGGTCTATAATTGTTTAAATCTTGCTTGGATCCTTTTTATGCAGGGGTTGTACTAACGCCTTTTTTTAAGTCTTCAGGAAAAACACCCCTTTCTAACGCTAAGTTTACAATAATATATGTGCTAACGGTCCTGTAATAGTATCAGTACAGATGTAGTGCATACTTAGTTTCCATCGTGTTTTATCGGAAAAGTTTAGTTTTTATACGGGAACTCAACAAACTCGGATAAGGTGTTCAAATTACAAAAACGAGCCCTACGTATATTGGCAGGGGTAAATTCGAGGCACTCGTGTAGAGAACTCTTTAAACGGTACAAGATGATGACTTATTACAAGCTTTATATTAACTTGACTTTTTCGTATGTAAGTATAAAAGTATGATATGTAAGTAATACAGTAATATAGTAATAATATAGTAGATATGTAAGTAAGCTGTCCGTCAAAATTTGTAGGGACAGGAGACAGAAGGTGGCCATGGGAATTCCGTTTTTAACTGACGTAACCCCGTTGAGTTTGGGCTTGTTTGAATCGTCTCAATGAGTAGTTGATGATGGTATACAGAAAAGTACAGTCGGCAATAAAAGCTTAGCTAGCGGCAAAAAATAACTTTTATTATCAAAATCGCTGTATTCCGTAAAGGAATACTTACAACAAACAAAGACTGAATTGAAATTGTATTAGAAATTATATCTAATCATATTTTAGGTTTAAGATGACCTTAATTACATTATTATGAATATTGCATTGGATTTTCATTAAAAAAAAATTATTCTTATACACTTACGATCTTTTTGTGAATCCATTTTTTTTTAATTTTATGAAAATGACATGTAAATTTTTAATATGAAATAAAATAATCTAATCTAATCTAATCAGATTGTGAAATGGAAAATGTTGAAAATATTGATCCAAATATTCAATAGGTAATATTAATATTTTAATAAGTAGATATTAATATTTTGAGTGATTTTTCTGCAATTTATATTAACGTAAAGTGTTTCGGGATGAGTGTATTTCTAAACTAGGGTGGTTATAACATCTACATTATACACTTATACAGTGCCATATGATGTGCTTATGCCAGTTATCGAACGGTGGCCAGTTACTGACGATTTACCCTACGTAGGCATTTAGCGCACGGCAGTGCTACGCCGTAGCACGCCAAAGCACGTGGCATGTTTATGACTTTCACTGCCAGGAACCCGCATAGCGGGCGCCTACGCCGTAGGCGGTTTCCGCTGCTTAGCTGGAAATCCACAGGATTAGCTACGAGCGAAGCGCGTAGTGATTCTTGGCAGTGAATATGTTAAGCCACAAGTAGGGAACGACGGGAAATTGGTCGAAGCGGTTTGTCTACAAGGGGTTTCAATGTCTATGATGTAATTGTTTTCCTTTAAGCATGACACTGGTTTGGTTAGGCAACTCTTTACTTTTATTATTAGGAACTTCACAGGTACCTAACCTAACCTACCCAAATCAGAACCAATGAATGGAGAACTACGCGATTGGTATGCCAGCCAAGGCCATCTAGTGAAATGCCCATTGACACGGCAGGATCCGTTCTCACCACTCTGTTTAGGGCGTGGTAGTTTGTCAAGCCAAGTACGGATGTAGAATTATTCATTATCTTGTAGGTGTTAATATTTTTGGAAAACTCTTAATTTACAAGGTCGTTTTGTTGGTTAACGCCATCTATCGCTGCGTACGTATACTAGGTAAGGAGGAAAAGAGGGCGCGAGGTCGAGATTGATCGCGCTTCGCCGCCGCCAGGTGTCGACAGTGGCGACGCGAGGCGCGAGGCCCGTCGCAGTCGAGTCGAGCGCGGGTGTATTTATTCGCCGCGCGAGCCGCGGGCCGGAGGTCGGTCGTGGTCGACAGTAGCGCGGGACCGGCGCGTCTCCCCGTCCAGTGTTGTTGTATCAAGTCTCGAGTCGGTGTTCAAGTGACTATTATGAGCGACAGGGACAGGTCATCGCCCTCCCTCACGGACACTCCGCTGAAGACGTACATCGGGCGACACGACGACGACTACCCCCTCATTAACGGAAACGGTGAGTGAATATGATAGTTTCGACCCTCGAGAATGACGGATATAGTAGAGCGCGTGGTTTGGGCGCGCATCACGCGCTAGCACGCGCTCCCCACTCCGGCGCGCGTGCGGCGGGCGCGCGCCGCGCGTCGTGCCCCCTGCAGCTCCAGGGCACTGGGTCACCGGGCTCTATCACTCGACGTCCCCGCAAGGTCGGCACCCGATCCCACCAAATCCCCACAAGACGATTAACTTTGCCGCATTGAAGCTGCCGCAGGTTCGATCGACCCGCGACCAGCCCCTTTCGGAATCTATCTAGATATAAATGTGATGTCTATACTTCGTAGCTATACACCTACCGCTCGTCCTGCGGATGAATGGAAGTGTTACGATCGTAGAATTTTCGAAATAATTTCAACATTTCGATCATTGTAGAGTGATGTTTTGATAGGGTATTAGGAGTTGACGTATTGTTTTTGGGCGAATGGCGACAGTATGTGCGTGTAATAGTATGTGGTGTTGTACTGCGGAGACGGAGAGGAAGCGAGAGGGGTGTCGTGGTGCGGTCTCCAGCTGCCGCGGGTTGGTGGCGGATCGATACTGGGTGACCTTAGGTCTTGAAGCCGAATCACTTCGAGACTCGCGACTTTTTGCCGAAAGATAACATCGCTAGACAGCGAGCCGCTTCCGTAGTGGCACGCTCGGCTTGACTAAAACCTTAAGTCCTAGGTAAACATGTTCGTTCGTATTTTGTTTCAGAAATCGGTAGGTTTAACTTTTATTTCAAAAATTATCTCCTGTCACGCCTTCCGCGTTTTCTGCATGCCTTCTTCGGTTGTTTTATATGTAGGGTAGAATGTAGTTGGAGGTAGGTGTAGTAATGTATCGTTCGCGCCAAATGACAAATTTAGTGAGTCCCTAAGATCAGACAACGATATGAGCAGGATCGTTTATGCAAACGCCGTAATTGTGTTTCTGTGGACTAAATATATGTATAGAGACACGAGTCTTATTATCGTAACAAAGTAAGTAGTCCAACTACGATTTGCGGCGCTATTATGCCCGTACACCGACAACCTTGTGAATAACGCCGCAGTCGGCTCGGCTTGAATGGTGGGCCACTTGTATCGGTGCAGCCGCAGCCTCTGCGCCCGCGTGCTACATTGCTTTTTCTATGAAACATTTGCCAAAAAACAAAATTAATATAAATATAATAAAAACGGCATTGATTCTATTTTGACCAGGCATTTCTAAGAATGAAATCATAAATAAAGTGTACAGTTTTGAAATTCAGCTCGAACACTGCCGATGATAACTACCTGACTATATTTAACTCGGTGTTGCGGCTAGGAATGTTTCGGCGTGTTTTACTTTCTGACCGGACGGACATTAGTCCAAGGAAAGCGTTGCTGACGCCTTGTGTTTGACTATTCCCGGCAGAGATTAGAGCGATCACTCCGTTGACGTAAAAAAAATCTCTTGTCGGAATAAAAAAGGCACTTTTTAGGGCACAGTAACAAAACTGTTAAAAACGGAGCTATTCGTTTTTCTAAGTCGTCTCTTTTTGTCAGCCCGTATATGCCGTAAGCATTTTACTCAGAAACTATTAACTAAGTAGGTAAGTTTACATGAAAAACAAATGATACTTAGGTGCCTTTTGTGTATTTTTGTACTTTCCGCTACAAGGCTACTTCAAGGTTTATGAAGAAGTTTTTTTTACCTTTTCCCCGTCTATCAAAGATTCCTGGGGGGGCTAGCACTACTGACACCGCGCCGCGACGCGAGTCGAGAGAGATCTATCCTCCTCTTTCGAAATTGCACGGTGCGAGTGAGATAGGCGAAGCTCCTTCGCGCGCGAAGCGACTTGTCAGCAAGTTGTGCTAGAGGTGCTGAAGGGACATCGTCACGCCAACATCATGTTTACAAGAGAGCAAATTTGAACCTTATTATATGAAAGACTGAAGGTAACTGACAGCGGGCGCCATAAAACCTATAGTAGTTTTTGGCGCTACAGGCACGACAGCACACGACTCCTTTAGGTGTTCTTGCCGTTCTAAGGTTTTAGTGGAAATCTCTATCTTCAAACTGTGACCTTGTAAAAGACTCACAGTACTCAGGAGATTAACTTTTTACGAAAATATATATTTTGGGCAAAGCACGTCCTATTCATTGCTACCCAAAATACCACACGTTGACACCAGTCATCGGAGCGATGACGACAATAGGTATAGTATTCAGAGCAATGACGCGTAATTGCAGTGTCCAATTTCTGCTCCAGTCCTAGTTGGCTCAGTTTGGGTTGCACAGGGCGGGTTCCACAACGCTTCGGGAGCTCAAATACCGCGAGCCATCCGGTTGCCGGACACAGAAATTACGCGTCATTGCTTTAATTATAGGTTTATTAACCCTATGCAGCCAAGTAAGTCATTCGTGTCGGCTTGTAAAGTCCTACGTTTTGTTGTAGGAATAAGCTTTGACTCTCGTAGGTATATGTGCAACGAACAACAATTCATTCAACACGCAATTAATCACGAGCGCGGAGCCGCGCACAATACGGCTCACGGCTCGAGCTCAAATCGGCGAGGAGGGAATGCTTAATTTGTTTACCGACCCGTCTATAAAGCCACTCTAGCACTGCTTACTTGATGTTGGATTTTGTAAAGCTACTTAATGGCTCCTCTACATGATGGCCCATCCTAATGGCCCACTAGGATGGACCAGCGTGTGGAGAGGGTAGTGGTGTCAGGTGGCTTATGGCGCGGCTATGTCTTTCTCCGTCTATAAACGCATCAAGGGTGCAAAGTTTGATTTTAACCACGAGTGTGGAGTTGTAACACGAGATAGCGAATGGATTCTAGGGTTGTACCTCGAGCTAGCGAATAGATTCTATGGTTCGAAAATAGAATCCTGAGCGACTACCTTCGCTCAGGGTCCTCGCTGAGCGTAGCGAGTGTTGCAAAACACGAGACGTAAAATAATTGCACCCGTGTGGAACACAAATCTTTTCATCTCACTAAAGCGAGGAAATTACTACATAAGAAAAAGAACTCACTATATGTATTTAAAAGAATACAATTATAAAAAACGTGATTGATTATTTAATATTATATTAATTATGAAAATTATATAAAATTATTTTTGGGTCCATTCGTCCATCAAATCAGCTGGTTTTTTTAGGAAATTTAATCGGATGGGCGAAAATTAACCTGTGTGGACTGGCCTAAGTTATTATGTTTAAAAAAGTAACAATAACCGGATAAAATACAGTTTTGCTATCTATTTTTAAAGAATAAATAGGGCTTTCCATGCTAATGATGTGAAAATTAATTTAACCCGGCCCAACACAACAAGCATACCCTTGCACCATCTTGCCAGACAAGACTTTCGATTAAAAAACCTGACTCAAATCGGTGATCTTTTAACGCCCCTCTTTTTCATCGTAATAAAAAAACGTATGTAGTAAAACTTTCTTGAAATTGTACTTATCGGAACGGTGTCGCCAAGAATGGGATGTTGCTTTTATGTAAGTGCACTCATAAACGAAATTTCCTCGAGTTACGTCTCTCGTAGCAAAGATGGCCTGTAACAAAGATTGCGACAATAGATGGATAATTAAGCGACTAGCACAACTTTAGATGTTTTATAACCTAATTTGTACGTACGATTCTATATATTGTCTAGATTTGAAAGTATCCTATAAAAATAAGTACCATTTTTCAAAAAACCTCTTCATGAATGCCTGCCCAAATAGGTATGCCCATTAGGCCCTATTCCCTAATTTTGAACAATCTAGCACCAATATTTGAAACAACGTGATTGATTAGACTCAATTAAGTTACTTAATTCAAATTCAAGACAAAAAAGTACTGAAATTCATCTTCAAAAAGTATTTATATCAGTATTTGTGATAAAAGCAAAGTTGAACCCCCTTCAACTACTGGATCAAGTACACATAAAACATAAACACATCATCATCATCATATTAGTCGAAAGACGTCCACTGCTGGACATAATCCTCCCCCAAAGAGTGCCAAAGTGACCGATCCTGCGCCACCCGCATCCAGCGGACTCCCGCAACCTTTACCAGGTGATCAGTCCACCTTGTGTTGTGGGGGGCTGCCTACGCCGCGCCTTCCGGTACGTGGTCGCCACTCGAGAACCTTCCCGCCCCAACGGCCATCGGTTCTACGTGCTATGTGCCCCGCCCACTGCCACTTACGTTTAGCGATTCGGAGGGCTATATCGGTTACCTTGGTTCTGCTGCGGATAGCCTCATTTCTGATGCGATCACGCAGAGAAACTCCCAACATGGCCCTCTCCATTGCCCTTTTTGGGTGACTTTGAGCCTTCTTATGAGGCCCATAGTGAGCGACCACGTTTCAGTGCCATATGTCATCACTGGCAACACACACTGGTCAAAGACTCTCGTCTTGAGACACTGCGGAATATTGGACGAAAATATGTGCCGTTAACTTCCCGAACGCTGCCTAGCCGAGTCGGATTCGACGATTGACCTCTTTCTCAATTCACTTTCTCTACTATATCGTCAGCTAACCCAAGGTGAGTGATGTACTCGCCGTTGATGTTGATGCCTAGCCTTCTCCAGTCCAGAGTCTTGGAAACGCCCTCCAGAGCAGTGCAGCGGTGAACAGTTTTGGAGAAATAACATCTCCTTGCCTGACTCCCCGCTGCAGCGGAATAGGTTTCGAGTTCTGGTCCAGGAGTCGGACTGACATAGTGGCGTTCTCGTACAAACACTTCAGCACTTCGATATAGCGATAGTCAACTTGGCACCACTGGAGACTGTAGTTGTACAGACCATGTTTCAATCGAATGGCAGGCTTTCTCGTAGTCCACGAATGCTAAGCAGAGGGGCAGGTTATACTCCTCGGTCTTCTGTATAACCTGATGAAGCGTGTGGATGCATCAACACATGCAATTATGAAAATAAAATAATTCCGAATAAACAACACATTAAAGAGATTAATCTAGAATCTGCGTTAATCACGCAAAACCATGTAAGTGGACATGCTATTTAATTTAGGGCTTAAGTACATACTTAAAAACTATCCTTTATGTATAAATTAAACACGATTTTTAGGGTTCCGTAGTCAACAAGGGACGGGAACCATCATAGTTTCGCGATGCCCGTCTGTCCGTCTGTCAAGACGCTTTATCTCGGGAACGCCTGGAGGTATCTAGATGAAATTATATAAGGTCTAGAGTCCTTTGAAGCTGTGTAAAAATCAAACATTCTAAGTTAACGTAAAGATAAGGGTACGGACAAAAGGGTGCAGCAAAAGAATATAAGTATTTCGACACTCAAGGGAATCTAAAATTATAGGGTGGTAGGTACTTCCGTTGACCTATAATTATGAAATTTGGCAAGTGCGTGTGTGGCAAGGCATTCTACAAGTATAGGGAAAAATCTGAAAACTATACATTTGTAATTAAGTGGTTCCGTAACCTTCGTTGGGCGAGTCCGACTCGCACTTGTCCGGTTTTTATATTACCTCCCCAACATATAAAGTGGGGATGTCATTTTTGTTCTCCTTCCCTAATTCACTATATCAGTCATACACGCAGCGCAATACATATAAAACGGCTTACCTATCTGGCAGGCGTATAAAAAAGGAGACCATATAATCGCAGCTCTTACGTCCTTTTGAGCAAAGTCGGCAGAACTAATGAATACGGGACTTGCGACTAGTCAATCGCAAAATGCTGAATGAGAACTGCGACCGCGTTAATAATAGGCTAGTCAATGCCAGAATAATACGTTGTTTGCACTCGGGTTACTCGATGACTTAAATAAATATTTCGTATGACGTCAAACGAAGTCGGGAACAGCACGCGTGTTTCAAGCATCTTCAAGGGCTCGTTTACAGCAGGCTCGAAAAGACTAGTAGTAGCGCTTTAAAAAAATATATCTAGCGACAAAGACGCACTTTTCTCTACAACAAATGTGATGGATGAGTGATGGCTGAAGAAGCGAGGACAGTGGCGTGCCTGAGATTTATTTTCTTAAACATTTATTACATTTTGGCAGTATGGGCTACATTCAATATTTATTAAGATGTTAATCATGTTATTTAGATAATAATATCGTTATCGTAGACAGCTTATCTGTCGCGCCTTATTGATAACTGCTAAACGGCGGTTAGCACCGGGTACCTACCACCATATCATGATGACGATATTAATCCATTATTAGACTTATAACCTAAATGCTACTTAATGATTGAGAATGCAACCTCATTATTAGCGGTTCAAAAGACCATTCGTGCTATTGCAAATAATGCGTGCAATGGCGCGTATGGACAATGGATATCGGTTTAGTTGACTCTCAAGAACCGTTTTTGAAAATATCGGGAATGTTTGCAATTTTCACCCTCCATTCATGAGATTGGATTTTGGATGGTCGCTAAGAAGTAAGAACGCAACAATGGCTAGGAAAAGTGAGATGTGTACCTACTCGAAGTAGGTGCAGTTTGTACTTGTTATTTGCTTTGGTTAATGGTCAGGCCTCAGGCGTGGTCTAAGAATGTACCAGTAAACGGTAGGACACTTACAGGAAGTGGCCAGAGGTAGGTATTCTAGCAATCTCCTCAGGCCAGTTGTCTCTTATTACGGCTCGTCTGCGGCTCGGGCGCATAATTCCGCCTCGAGACCAATGATCAACATAGCACACTTGTATATCACAATGTACTATTAGTTGACACCGGTCGGCTGGCACCGGCTCGGTCCCCCCTGCCCCCGCTTACTGTTCGCAGCCGTTGGCAATGCGCTGCTCGCCATACAGTGCCCTGCAATGCTCAATTTAACATCAAACGGCAGTCTGACAGAATGGGCCATTCAATAACGCGCGTAGCCCGTTCATAGCGATTCAATGGCGGTAAGCACTGTATTTTTTTGGGAATTTCGCAAGCTTCGTTCTTTGTCAAAAAGATATGTTCTGGAATCAAAGATAAAGATTGATTTATTACTTATAAGTAGATCCAATATTTAATTGCTTACTTAAGTAGCTTAATTACTTTTTCTACTTATGTACAGTCAGCGTCATATAGTTGGTAGCAACCAAAGCAGCCAAATATACTCGTATCGCAACAAGTCTTTATTACTGCAGGAGTAAGGATGTGTTACTATAATTGGCTAATTTAGCTACTAGTAACTATATGATGCCAACTGTACAGTGTACAAAAATAACGCACTTTGATTACGCTACGCATGATCCATCTGAGAAATGAGTAATTGGATCTGGCCATTGTAATGAATGGTAATTGTATTTAGTCACCAGCATGACTCGGTACTGTCCTGTGTCAAAAGCGGGATAAGTGAAATGGGGTGTGCGTGTGTAGAGCAGACTGGTCGCCGCCGTATAAAACGTGGCTCCTCGCTTCGCGAACTATATTAGCTCTCGGCTGAACCCGGACAACTCCTTCGATCACATTTTTAGAACGGAGATGGTTTTTAGGGTTCCGTAGTCAACAAGGAACCCTTATAGTTTGTCATGCGCCATGTCCGTCCGTCTGTCTGTCTGTATGTCTGTGTGTCTGTCTGTCTGTCCGTCTTCGGCTTAGCTCTGTGACCATTACAACCAGAAAACTGCAATTTGGCGTGGGTATATGTATAAACCAATCACGCCGACAAAACAGTAGAATAGAAAGCTGAAAAAAAATATTTTTAGGTTCTTCCCCTACATGTAAATTGGTGTTTTTTTTTTCTTGTTTAACCTATAGTGTGGGGTATCGTTGGATAGCTTGTTCAAAAATATTATGGGTTTTCTAAAACTAGTTTTCAACTCAGTTATGCGTTTGCGAGATAATGGGATTTAAAGCCCTAATTTTTGTTCGAGTCATGTCCTCCCCCCCCCCCTGCCGACTAAATGGCTACTACTGGGGACGTGAAAAAATTCTTTTTAATAATTAATTAAGTTTTTAATAAATAATTAGTACATATAATGAATTTAAAAGGAAAACTATCACAGTTAAGTAGACATAACTAGTTAACTGGTAAGAAATGCACTTAATTTCGGGTGCAAATACATTGTCATTGGAATTTGAACCTTTTACCGGACGGTAGAGTTGCTTTTTCACGGCACGGCGCTTCTTGCCCGCGGCGAGCGTGCAAAAGACCTGCCCTGCGACATGCCCCCCCACCCGTGGCAATGCTAAAACTTAGGCGCACTTACGGCACGGTGCTTCTTTGCGCGCGCGGCTAGTTGTGATGTGCGGCTTGATGCTGTTCGGAGATTTTCGTAATTATTTTACGTAAATAACCTGTTGCTGCTAAAAGTTTGCGATCTGCGGTTCGATTAATTGTGTACCTAATTTAATTACCTACATATCGTTTGAAAAAAAATAATGTACCTACTGACCTCGTTATTTCAATTAGAAGTTGTGGTCCCTAACAACTGAGTGGTCGCCATCCGGCACATGAAATTAGGTGGTCGCTAACCATCGAAATGATCCTATACATTTGTGTGTTATAAAAATAATCATATTTACGATTATTTACGAGGGTAAGCTATAATAAAAATCCCAAAAGCCCCTTTTAAGTCCGCATTCTGTGACAGACGGGCAACAACGGAACCCTACCCTGCGCGTGGCCCGACACGCACTTGGCCGCTTTTTATTTATTTAAACGGCCAAAAAATTAAATTTAAAAAACATGATATCCGCGCTTCCAAGTACGCAGTTGAGGGTGTGAGAGGGAGTGAGAGGGAGAGAAGACCATGAACCTACGGCGCCTTAAGAGTCCGCGTAAGCTCGATTCTCTTTACAAACGTAGTTACGCTCTCATTTTAAAACTACGAGTTGGATTGTAACGAAACTGCATGCACAATGACATGAAGGTATGTCATGTAGCTTCAGATACCGTAGTAAAAAAATACAGCGAATTTAAGTTTTTCATACAAAACTTGTTTTTGATATATTTCGCTTGTTTTATAAGCTGGAACCATATAAACTAATTACAGATACAAATATACCTCATGTCATTGTATAAGCAAAGTTTCGTCACAAACCAACACGTAGTTTTAATCACAATCCAATCGATTTAAGTGCGGGTTTTTTAATCAAAATGTTGATGGTTCTTAGCTTAGTCGGTTGTGTCGGGGATGTTTTAAATTATAACTTAAGTAGTGAGGAGGACTTACCTAACTCAGAATTCTTAAAGGAACTAATTACAAAATACCCCTCTAATCGTATTTGAAATTTCAATTCAGACCTTAACTCGTGAATCTTAACTTTAAAGGATTTTGATGAAATTTTAAGTGTTGTTTAAAATTACTTCTTCCCCATAGTTTAATTTGGTCCTTTCTATCCTTGGGGATGTGTTTTGAAAAACACTAAATTGTGTCATCTTGTTTTTGAACGAAGACTTAACTACCAAAACTCCAAGTCTCCCATTTTAAAAATAACTTGTTCTGGATACAAATGTTCAACCCCCAAAACTGTCGACCCCTTTTCATCCTCTTAGGGGTAGAATTTTGTGGAATTCACATAAAATCCACAGCTTGACTAGACAAAAATAACCTACCTACATGTACCTACTCTAAATTTTGTTTACTACCTATTGTTATTAATGGAAACTGAGTTGAAATAAGTTAAATAACTCAATGAGATTGGCATTTCGGCACGGCGTGTTAAAATTGGAAAAGTTTTGACTCGAGGGATTCATTGCTTCTCTATTAGGTGCTGCTGCATTTGGCGGTGGGCACTCAGTGCGGTGCATTTCAGTGTCAGTAAGCTGTCCGAAACCAATACAGATTCTTTACTGCGCGCCTACATTTTACCCTTAAGGCCTCTCGTCGTCTCAGACTGGTGCGGCCTGGCCCCAGCGGTAAATAGTAAATTTGTCGTTACTTAGCTGTCAAATTTACTATTGTCCGCCACCGCAGGCCGCGCCAGTGTGATGCAGGCTTAATGTCAATAAACGACTGACACTTGATTGTCACTTTTCAACTGCCAGCCTTGAAAATCCCGAGCTATAACCACGAATATCGAAATCCGAAGTTCGGATATATCTCACCTTATTGAACTGGTGTAATGTACAGTGATCGTAACTTTTGTAGCATTTTTGGTGCAGCGTAGTGTTGTTTACGGAATTGGTATAGACAATATCAATCAAAATTGTTCATTAAGAGTCCGCGTAAGCTCGATTCTCCATACAAACGTAGTTACGTTCTCATTTTAAAACTACGTGTTGGATTGTAACGAAACTTTGCATATACAATGACATGAGGTATATCTATGTCTGTAATTAGTTTATGTAGCTTTAGATACCATAGTTAAGGTTTTCATACAAAGCTTGGTTTTGCTGTATTTCGTTTGTTTTATAAACTGGAACCATATAAACTAATTACAGGCATAGATATACCTCATGTATTTGCAAAGTTTCGTCACAATCCAACACGTAGTTTTAAAATGAGAGCGTAACTACGTTTGTATGGGAAGGTGAAATTCGGCCTAGCTTACTGCGGACTCTTAAGGTTAACTTTAACGTTATTAACGCTAATTAAGCATTAGGATTGAAATTCTTTATACCAATTCCGTTAACAACACTACGCTGCACCAAAAATGCCACAAAAGTTACGATCACTGAATTAATGTAAATTGGATGACAAAGATGAAGTTAGACGAACTTCTATATTAAATTTTCGAGTAGTATCCCATTGCGAAAATATAATACCTTAGGGGTAAACACGTATCGTTTCGAACGAGCGTTAGGACAGTCCAACATTAACTGACGCGCGTACAGTGCGTTACGTGATCGACCTGCTGGTTATGTTCATGAAAAATTTAAAATCTTTATTTGGTTACAGTAATGTGTACAATAGTTTAGGGTTGGAATCTTCTAGTAAGTATTATTATGGATAGTATTGATAGGTACATACTTATGGTAGAAGATCTGGCTTTTCCTATAATAGCAACAATGCAACCGATTATGTTTCTAAACAGTGTGTAAAAGTTTGAGATAGAAGTAGCTACGCAAAATAACACGCTCAAAATCATTTACCTTCTTGACATAAGAGTCGTGTGTTGGTAATTTTGAGACTGACCTATTACATAATAAACGTATTGTTTTAAGTTCCTATTGCCATTGTCTGACTGAGCTGGAATAGTCTGAGGATACCTAAAACGACGAAAGAATTGCTATTCTGCAATGACTGAATAAGTATATATAGGCAGGTAGGTATATCAAATCAAACGGAGTTGAGTATTGAGTATTGAGTATTGAGTATTGAACGTATTTTCCAAAGCGCATGTGCTTTCTCGTATTCCATTCTCTATAAAAGACATGTAAGATTTTTTCATTTGGAGAGCCAAATGGCTTTATTCGCTTACAGCAACGGTACTCACACACGATGCGGAAATACTTAAGTATCTCCGATTTCGTTTTGCGTCGAACACAGTACTTGCTGTGCACTCTGTGACGGTTCAAATGTCTGGGCAGTATTGTTCGGGTTGTGTGTGAAAAGCCGTTCATCATCATATGATATTCCCGGGGTCGGGTCGAAGTTGGGTGCAGCGTGCTACAATACAATACAATGCTCAAACTAAGAGGACTGTAAGCTGGTGAGCCTGGATGCGGCAAACAATACAAAATCTACATGTAACGTTTGCACATAATATATGCGTATTAAAGAAATACAACGTTTCATTCATAGCGTCCTATTTAGGCTCAATCAATGCATTTGCATGTAGGTAACTGGACGTGACGTCGGGTTAGTATAAGCACCCCTCTCTCCATGGGTGTAGTGAAAGTCCACTGCGGGATCGGGTTCAGGTGTGTGGTGAGCTAAGCATCCCGTCACTGCAAAATCATATACCTAATGTAGTTTTCAAGCCAGTAATAGCTACAAGTGGCACTGAACTGATTGTGCTCTACCTACCCCTTCTGGGAATACAGGCGTGAATGTATGTATTATAGTTATGAATGTTATTTTACAATTTTACTTCATGGATTGATTCCTTATTTGCAAAAAAGTTATTGAATTACTGGTCAAATATGCGAGCGAAAACCGTCGCAAGGCCAGCTCCTACTTAATTATGATTATGCAAGCAGTAAGTAAAACGTATTTTCAAATGCTCCAATAAGAATGTGTACATCTACTCACGGCACACGTTGTGAAGAGAAGAGACGACAGGTACAATGCTAAAGTAGCTCAACCGAGTTCCGTAGCGTTCCTGATAACGTACCTAAGTATATGCTTCCCTTTTGCTACATCCTTGTTTGATAAAGTTGCACGGCATCACTGCAATACTGTTGCGGAGCTAGTCATTAAAGTTATTTAATCCCCAGAGTACGCACCTACTAACTACTGGCATTTAATGAGAATTATGAAGTCGTATATTAGCTACAGTCGTTTATTATGACATGCCTTTAACTAACCACACACGCATTTTGTTACGGTGAATTTTGATATTATTTGAGACTTAGTAAGGTCAGAAGTATTTTAACTGACCTGTGTTATGTGATCAGGTCAACGTAAATTGCTGGGTCAATAGGTAACAATGCTGTCCAGCAACCGCCTATCCGCAATGACCGTTGAATTGTCATAGTCAGGTGACAATTTTTGAGTTGGCACCCGAGGATGGTGATGTGTTGAGAGCGAACCCGCGTTCGTCTCTAGCTATCAAAACAACGAATCGTCAAGTTAATAAAGAGTCGGCAACGCGCTTATTGGGGGGTTGATAGAATCGTAAGCATCTTTAGGCTACGGTGTCTCCTTGCCATCAGGCAGACCTTATGCTCGTTAGCCACCGTCGCAGTATTTTTTAAATAGGGGCCCAGTGTGGGAACCTCTCCCTGCCATAGGTTAGTTTATGACAATTCTGTAAATGCAATGTTTTCAAAGATACGACGACGCCATATGGTCCACGTTCCGTATAACTGACAGAGTAGACTACTAAATAATGTTTTACATATCAGATTGGTCTCACTGACGACAGTCACGACAAAAACAAAATCGTAAAAAACAAAACTGGACTAACTTGAAAGACCTATAAGGTTATCTGTGCCTATAACCAAGGCGTATTATCTACGCTTAGACATGTGTGAATCGTTGTTTTACAAAATTTTATTATCTAAGTATACCTAATGTCTAGATGTGAATCTTTGTTGTACAGAATTCAATTATGTATAATGTCTTTACGAACAGTTTACAACTGCGTACAAGAGGGGTCCTTCTAAAGATTTTTTTATCTGTATTGTGCTTAAGATCATAGTGTACAATTTTAGGCATCTATTAGATCGATCTGCAATCTGGTTTGCAATCTGCAGCGGAAGCAAGTCATGATATGACAAAACGATACGAGTAAGGTAAAGCGCGGTAGGGAAATTAATGCGACCTTGGTTTTCTCGTTCTTATATCTTCCAGTTTTTTAGGCCGTTTGGATGTTATTACTCTGCAACATTTTTCTGAACTATTTAGTTCTAGAAGCGTTACTTAGCTATTAAGAAGTTATAGTAGTGGCTCTGTGAGATATAGACTACGCGATTCTGTATTTAAAAAAAAAAACATAATTATAATTATCGAGCATGCTTACAATTTCACGAGTATTGGTTGAGAAATGCGACCCGTAGACGAGAACAGCCGGACATGCAGACACACATACGAAAGTAATTTTACCCAAGCTGAAAAGGAAAAGTTCGTTCGCTTTGCTCAATAACATGCTTGGAGGCAGAATACGAACTTGGACCTTAATTGGACTTTTGGAGAACGTAGTCCTGAAAATGTGCAATTCAGTGTTCCGTTTTGATTACAATTGTAGTTTGCGTGTTGTAGGTAAAGGATTTTAGTTGGGCACTTGAACATAGTACTCACCTCAAATTTGTGAATTATTCCACATTCCACCCACAGTTTGACCCCAGACCTCGTTCGATGGAAGAGGTACTTAAGCAGGGTACAATTTAACGTTTCGTACTACTTTATTTTATAAACGTACGCGCATGCTTGCCAAAAACCTAGCCCGAAGCTTTATAGATTATAATATACATAGCATATTATTTTGTGTTTTAATGAAGTTTGAAAACAGCGCAAGCAGACTGCAGTGCAACTGCTTGAAATTCCGCATGTTATATTTTTTATTGCCCATCGCACTTGCATGTTATTGTTAGCGATTTGGCGCCCGTCCACCCGCGGCCACCACTGTCACACGCTGATTTATTGACCTCGCACACACATGTAGAGTATAGAGGTTTGACTACTCCTTATACCGAGCCCCGTAAGTTGCCTACAACGTAGTGGGCTTTTCAGTTTTTGCCGGCTGGTTTTGGAAAACCCGTATTTCTAGCATTCAGTAACGATTGAACTGAATGGGTTTGAGTAATTTAATCAACTCAGACAAAGAAAAAAAATATAGACGGAGCATTACGAACAATTTAGTGAGGCCGGTTTTCAACCATGCTAAATAAGTTAACCACACGCTCACGCACGCATACAAAAAACGAAATTACACATTACTTAAAATGTGCTTGACAGAATTGCGATACGGATTAAAAAGTTTAGTTACTTATGTGCATTTTTTAAACTTGTATAAGTGTTGTTCTTCGTAACGCTCTTTTTTTCTTGGTCGTGTGGCATTTTTAAAAATTCTTGTACCCAATTAGCGTAAGTTGTTAAATAAAAATTAACTCAGTGTCAGTTTTGTGACGATAATATATAATCCAATTATGTGAAATTGAACTTTTTTCACATGTAAATAACGTGTATATGCATAGCATTTATAAATTGAAACGAAAAAGTTAATTTGTATACAAACTGTATACTTATTGTCGTCACAAAACTGACACTGACTTAATTTTTATTTAACAACTCGCGCTAATTGGGTACAGGAATTTTAAAAATGCCTGTTGATTAAATGATCACCCGTGGGCCCTGCTTTTGGATTATCGTTATTTAAAAGTACCTACTTATTATATCAACCATCATTGACATTTTAGCAATCGTAGACAATCAGGATAAATTAGGCACCTAATAATAACTCTCTCTAAATATTGGGACATTTCTAGCATTTGTTTCTCTGCCATTTTCGAATTAGAAATTTTGATGCGGATACCTGCAGTGTCGTAACTGCCTTAGTGCATCACTTCAGTAACGAAGTGGCTCCGAGGTGTTATTGTTCGGAGAGGTGTTCCAGCGCGACGGCGACGGCCGGCACTCTGGCGGCTGTCTGTCTGCGTTCGCCGACGGTATCAAAATGCAATTGGGCATTGCTGACTAGGTACATATTAGCTTACGTTAATTTCCGTGTACAACGTCACGTTCCACCGCTGATAAACTCGAGTCGCATCTCAGTTCCGTGGCTAACGTGTAAGCGTAATAAATAAAGAAAAACCTTTAAAAGTTTGCGAACTCCTGAGCATATCCGAGCTTTATAAAAACACCGGTAATAGGTGGTCATATAAAACCTCCCTAAACCTGTTCTGAATATCTACCACAACTTTGGCAAATGCCGAGGGTGTTCTTTGTTGTTACATTAAATCTTAGCGCCTTATTGCCTCGAATTTGCCAACCTGATGAAGACGAATAGTTAGTGTCATCTAAATCGTATGAAGTATCGCTTCAGTACCTGGTTATCATTTCAGCAATACAGCCGCACAAACTAGTACAAACATAGGTAACTTATATTACTTATGTGTCTGTCCTATCCATTGGCTAATTTTGGTACCTATGAATTGTCCGCTAGCTAGAACAATCGGTTCATTTGCAGAGTGCTCCGTCGCCCAGCACACTGTAATATAATCCTTTCCGCTGCGCCCGTCGCAGTCACACGTGGCCTGTCGACAGCTATCCACTAATTACTTTAAACGACACTAATTACTTAACAGGAATAGGTATTTAGTTTGTAACCACTCCATTTTGCACTTGTAGCTCTTGTAATTGTCCCTTAATATAAAGTTTTGGCCTGTCCGTAAACGAAGTTTTCAAGAAATTATTCTTATTCTATTCTATAATAGTATGTTCAGTTTTACTAACAGCTCTGAAAACTCAAATTCCATCTCATTATACCTTAGCTGTCTACGATATGTGCTCAATGAGCACCACATAAGTGTATATTTGGTAAAACTGACCTAATACATTTGATCACATTGAAACGGTAATATTATGTGTAGGAAATACTGTAAGTGACAGTGAGCCCCAACAATCAGGTTGCAAGCTGGCCCGTGCGAGCCTGCATTATGTACGAGCTTGAGCGGTCCCTCGGGTCGGGACTCTAGTGGCGCCGAGCCCGGTGGCTCCATCGTAGCTCGCAACGTAGCGACCGGGCCAAGCTGCTACATCACTAGTATGTATAGGTAGGTACACTACTCTTCGACCATAACAAAATATACATAGCTGATTATAATTAAAAAAATAAGTTAAGCTCTTCTTGTATGTAGTGATGCCGTAGGTATTCGAATAGTCATTGTCATTACACATTTAAAATGTCTAACACAAACAAAACAAATGCTTATTCGAACACGTCTCCCCCACATGCAAGAGGGGCTACTTGTATTTTTTTACTCGAGCCTGCACCCCGTCATATGCATTCTAATTCAACCCTGGCATAAACAAATTGTGAGAGCAGAACGCGCTTTCATTAAATAAGCACGTAGATATTATTTGAATGCAGTATTAAAATGTTTGTCGCAGGATTCACGCCTAGAGTTAGTTAAGTAGTGAACGACTCATAGATTTATACGTATTCTTCTATCAATGTTTTTTCATTACGTTAGGCAATAGGTAGGTTTACCGTATCGTAAGATCATAGCTACAACTTCACCCAAACACTTCATCATCCATCCACGCATATAGGTACCGGCAGAAACTAATTAAGAAACAACTTGGGAGAATTACGACGCAAATAAACATGATAGCATCAGGATCATTATCCCCGACTAAGTTCGAGCCCAGATATAAATAACTAATATATATTATAAATTATTCAGGCTGTCTTTCAGTGCCTTTGAATATTAACTAATGACAATAATTTGCCACGCAATAGAAACATTAGCTTTACAAATCTACTTACACACATACATGTATAGATAGATACCTTATATACATTTCCTTTCTTATTTTATATGAAACATTTTGGTTTTTTAGAAGTTGTGGTATGTTTTTTTTATTCGACTTGAGATCGCTTGCATTCCCTTGACCTGGGAGAGACTGGTACAGTCGCTACTAGAATAAACAGTGTAGGCCTAGACTGTTGATCTCCAGGCCCCGTATCATGGTCGGCCTTATCAGGCAATAAGTGATAAGATAGAGCGTCCGTCACTGGCTGACACCGTTCGATAGAACGAGACTGACGCTCTATCTTGTCACTTATCGCGTGATAAGGCCGACCATGATACGGGGCCAGGTCGATGTACGGACCAGGCTGCTTTCACAAGTCTTATCGCTATCGCTATGAAGAGATTCTAAGACAAGACAGGCTAGGTAGCCATACTACCTACTGATGGCAATTCAGAAAACCATGAAGCATTTCCTAGCTCTGCTTCGCGCCGGAAAAGGTTCGATGGAATCAGAGATTTAGAAAAATCTCATTTGTTCCGTAGTGGGAGAAAAACTAAACATATCCAATTGTAAACATCCACCTTACTCCTGCAAACATACCATTCTTTTCGGCTTTCCTTTGTTATTTCATACTAGCTTCCGCCCGCGACTTCGTCCGCGTGGACCCGGGATAAAAACTATCCTATATTTTAATCCAGGCTATAAACTATCTTCATGCAAAATTTCATTCAAATCGGTTCAGCCGTTTAAGCGTGATTGAGTAACAAACATCCAAACATCCAAACATCTAAACTTTCGCATTTATAATATTAGTAGGATACACCATGTGATTTATTTTAAATTTATAAAAAAAATCCCTTCTTGTTTTCATCAAATAAGCTCTTTATTAGTGCTTGTGTAGTTCAATCCTTTGAACTACACAAGCACCCCTAATCCTAAGAATCCTAGAATCCTAGAATTAACTTTATTTATTTTTTGGAATATAGACGACCTCTACAGTACTGTAATTTATGTTGTCCACCAGTATCCCATTATTATCTCGTTTCAGGCGGAGTATGCAGCAAGAGTAAGTTTAATATCATTGATTATTGTAGACCAAATGTTGAATTTAAGTCACTTGATATATTATCGATGTTATAAAAAGCTTTAGCCAGGCTCAACGTCGGCGTCAGCGCGGACTTAAAAGAAGGCTCCTTCGGTCAATATTATTAATTAGTGAAGTTCAGCACTAAGTATTAAGGTTACGTTGCGCGAAGCGTTACGACCCACGGTCAGGTTCTAGCCACTCTTGGATAAAACAAATTCCAAAATTATTATTACCTCGTCCTCACGTCATTCTGAGTGAAAACTCACACGCGTTTCAAGCAAATCGGTACTATAGTGAACTCAGCTCGTGACGTGTGCCACTTTTTATAATTTATGCTTTCAGAGGACCGTTAGGTAGAATAACAATGTGTTACTAAACTAATTGTTTGCTGTGTAGTTTATGACCCGGTACTAATCCGGTGTTAACTCGTTCATGTTGCACGAACTTGAGGAGTTCCGTAGCTGTTAATATTTCGTGCAATCCAGCTCGCACCAGCGCGTGCCGCGCGGCGGCGCCGCACCGGCGCGCGCGCGCACCTAATGACCGCGTCCGTCCTGAAGGACTTCCGCTAATCGAATCGCACACAATTGAAACGAATTAGAACCACTATATATTACTTGCACTTTATTTGAATGTCCTTAAGTTTCCAACCATAAGCGTACTGTTTTAATACCTTTTTATCCTTCCAGCGAGCGAAAGTGTATTTGATAACTATCAGTAGGTATCATAACAACTAATGCGTAGTTACAGTAAGCATCAAAAGTAGCTACGCAAACGAAGGCGTCAAAAGTCTTTATTAAAAGTGAATAAAGCCATTCGAGTGCGGACGTCTTCGAGTGCGTAGTTACTTTTGATGCTGATTGAACAGTCACCTTCGTTTATAAGTATATGCTATAACATAGCGCGTATAAATATTTGACTCGAACCTCGGACGGACGTGCCAGATATTTTTGCCCGCTTTGTGAAACATGAGAAACCTCTCGGAGATTTCAGGAAACGATCACAAGAATTTTGGAAACTTTCCGTCGGCACTACTTAGTGCATAGGTATATATAGGCCGGTTGGATGGTACCTATTACTCTGCAACATTTTTCTGATCTATTTATTTAGTTCTAGTACCACTAATTCGCTACACCGCCGCACTAATGCGCTGCTATTATAGATAATAATAATCTGCCCCTAATGCCAATACCAGGCCTGTCCCACTGTAATTTTGGCGCGAAACGATTCTTATCTATAGTAACCTACTATGGAGGTCTAGCTAGGGTTGTACAGCGTATCGAACACGATGTCGTTTCATATTATACGTTCCGTTGTACGTAGTATATAGTAATAACATAATTCCATAGATCGCACACAATCGCACATCATTAAACGAAAACCATTTTTACAACATTTAGCTAACATGACGAAAGAAGTAATCCAATTGCAAGATATGAACTGTTTTGTTAATACTTAATCTGTTTTGATGTATTTTTTTACTTAATCCTGACTTTCCGGCTTTCGTATTTTTTTTAAATCATATTATATTATTATTTCCAGAATGGATGATTATTTCGATAACAAACATAGAAACTTAAATAATTATAATTTTGGATGTTCAGTTATGTGGCACGTCGACAATCATATCCCACTCTATGATTGTCTATTGCAAAAAAATTACATCTAACGTCATCCATCACTTAGTTAGTGGACCTTCTTTAGTTACTATTAATTAATCTGTGCCTATACTTAATTTGAGTTGTATCGTAAAATATGTGTCAACAGCATTTTACTGGCGTACCTACGTAACTTCTCATACGTACCTATTTAAAATTATCAGTGTTGTTATGCGGCAATGCGATGGTGTAATAAATTTATTTCTGTTTAACTTAATTTAAGATTGTCAAAACAACACCGTCAGCAATTAGTCGTGAAAAATGGTCACGATCGTTCCAGCCGTTCAACTATACAACCCTAAACCGATCTAATAATATTTACACAATAAGAGCTGTATTTCAACGAAACACTTTTGCGCCATTCCCCTTTTTCCGCGCAGGGTCGTTACGCAGCCAGCGCTGTCTGCTTATATGAATGCCTTTTGAGTTTCTCTGGACCTTCTCACGCTGATGTGTGCCGTCGGTTTATATTAAGCCGGCGAAAGGTTGCAAATATCTTTACATCGTTTTGTGAAGGGCGTATTATCAACCAACACTAACTAAACAAACGACAATCACACAAAACGACGACAATGTCGTGGTCGCACTGTCGACGCAACTGACCTAGTGGTCCCCATTGAGATGATTGCCACATCGGGAATGTAGGTTCCCACAATGACCCTCGGTCAAACCTCTGCGATGACTGGCCTTGAATTGAGACGTCATTCTCACTTCACACAGTGCTTCCTACACGTGTGTAGGTACTTTATATTTAATGCTTATTTTTGTAAACCGACGGATGTACAAAGAGTAATATGTATGTATCCGTCGGTTTATTTGTAGACAAGATTGTGCACAATTTGGAATTATACAAGGCGATAATTATTAAGGTACCTACATGCTCATTTAGGTAATTCATGACTTTTAGTAAGAAGTAATTATTTAAAAGTATTTATTTATCTATATAAGTTTGTTTATCGTCGTCTAGTATCCATAGTAGCTTTGCTTAATTTGGGACTAGGTCGATTTGTGTAAGATTGTCCTCTAATATTTAATATTTATTTATATCAGATGAATATTTGAGACTAATGCTTTAAATGAGGACCTGTTCAGGGAGTTTGCGCAATCTGAATCTGTCTAGTGCAAATGAAAAGCTCGGGTCGGGGTCCCATAGGGATGGTAGGCAGGGTAGGTGCTAGCCTTCCGCAAGCACAGAGAGCGAGACATTATTATCGGCATAGGGAGGGGCCGTTGGCACTGGTTCAACGCTAGTTAGCTCGTCGATAAATCTCTCATGCGACAAACTCGCCGGGATGAATGTAACAATGCACCGCCACCTATCAATATTTTATTCATCTGCACTCTAAACATTTCACGCGTCGGTACTTCGGTTTGACCTACCTAACTTTTAAATTTTACTGTTTAAGTTCATAGGCTTTAGGGCTGTAACTTATGACCCTTATCAATGTATCAAAATTATTATGATTACTTATTACCTAATTATTTATTTCATATGGACTTATTCATAACGCATATCACACTTCACACTGTTATTATAAATGTGAATGTTCGTATGTGACCAGAGAGACCTATTAACAAAATTTGGAAGGAAATTGTATTTATACAACGGATATTAAAAACTTCAATAGCGCGAGTGCTGAACATCACAAATTTCCACGCGTATTCTAGCCGTAGTCTGGCCGTAGTAGATAATTCTCCAGATTTTGTCTGCTTTAATTATTAGTAACAGCGCCATCTTTGTTGTCAAGTAGGTAGCGACGATTAAAACCAGTATATAGTAAGGGGTAACTTGTGTTCCAAATTTTAGAAAAAACTACTGAACCCGTTTTGATGAAACTTTCCCACATTTATATTAGTTGACACCTCAGACTCCGTAGCGTGGACGGCCTTATCACACGATAAGTGGCAAGATAGAGCGTCCGTCACTGGCTGACACCGTTCGATAGAACGAGACGACGCTCTTATCCTGTCACTTATCGCGTGATAAGGCCGTCCATGCTACGGGGTCAGAATAGGAGCGTGGCGTTTTGTTAGATATAATTTCTTCAAAGGGTGATAAGGGTTGAACATTTGTATGGGAACTTTTTAAAATGGTTTTGTAATAAAACACAAGAAAAATTGTTTTGGTTTTTGGCAATTCATAGTCCTTTCAACAAATTCATCTTCTAAAGGGCCTAAAACCTGCTTGCAATTAATTCAGAGTGAAGAACTCCACAATAGATGGCGCTACCGAGCTTATCCTTGAACGAGCAATATTTGAATATGATATACCTACATACACAAAGATTTCTTTTAAACATTTGCGGTCGCCCCAGTCGGCTAACGCTCCATACGAATGTAAAAATAATCGCCTCAAAAAAAGTTTCTCTTAGTTTAGTTAGTTTTTTCTTATCAGAACACGACGCCTGTTATGCCCTTAAACGGTTTTGCGTTATTTTTGGTACACACATGGGGGTTTACGGGGACGAGAAATCGTTCTGGCTAGATAATAGTCTGGTCATCGGGGTCGCAGTGTTCTGGTGGGGGCTGGGCCACTCGCTTAAGAACCCCATTTCTTTACCCTAGGACGAGCCAAATTTAGCGAGGCGCGAGGGGGGCTCCAGTGCGTTCAGCATGAGATCCTGGAGTGCCCTGCATGAGAGCGCAGATGCAGGTCACCGTGGGTTTTTGGTGGATAGAAATACCACATAACCCCGTCATCCCCTGGTGATTGGGTACCTGGTTCGCAGGTTTTCTCCACAATAAAAAAAAGGTAATAGTCTCGAGAAAAATCATTTTCTCCGTATTTTCTCGCAAAACGCTGACTGTATAGACCAATGGTTGATTTTCTTTGTTGATGGCGGCGACTTTGAACTCCAGCGATGACAAGGTTTTCTGTTTTCTTTTGGTAAATGATCTAGGTATTGGTTTTATGTTTCATTTTGTATCGAAATCGATTTTTCGTAGTATTAAAATCGAGAATAGCTCGGTCCCAGGTACTAAAATAGGTAAAGCATAAGAACAATATCGCCGGTTGGAGATTTGAATTACTTAATCCGTGTGGTCTTATCGTTTCTAATTTATGCCGTTTTTAGTCCAACCCGACCCCAAGTTTCATTACAATATGGAGTGATAAAATGTTCTGTTTGCGAAGTTACGGAAATATTGTATGACATTATGCATACATTTAATAGGTTAGAATCTTACATAATTTTAGAATCAAATTACCTATTTATTGCTCGTTTATTGGTCTATACATATCATAATTTACTTTAGAAACAAAGTTTTAACCGACTTCAATTTAGTACTCCGCCAAGCCACGAGAACATTTCTTTTCCAATTTACCTCATGAACTGATTTCCGAGAGCAAATGCGTTGATTATTAGAGAAAAAAACCCAATCGCTGTATGTGACCCGATAACATTTGAGGACTTCCGTCAATTCCACAAGGATCACCCTTGGCACTTCATTAGTTGCTGTTTCAACGGAATCTTATCAGAATCTGTGATATACTTTTGTACTTTTAAGTACATAATTGAGGAATTCCATAAGTCATCTGTGGTCTTCATCATCAATTCCACTCCACCAATTTTTGATTTCCGGATGTAAATACACGAGTTATAATAGAAAATACCAAAATCACTACACACGTGCCTAATATAATTGAGGAGTTCCCTCAATTCCTCGTGGATCCCATCATCCAATTGAATTTTCAAAAAAATGGGACCCACCTGGAAGTATATACTTACCAACAAAAAAAAAAATTTATGAATCGGCTCATCAATGACGGAGTTCTGAGGTAACAAACATTAAAAAACATATCTTTCTCTGAAATTGGACTCAAATTAAGCTCGCTAGATGGCGCTTTTTAACAAATAACATCAGCGACATCTACCAAACGGAATTGGACCAAAATTATGCTTGCTAGGTGAGTTTATATTTCATTGAATTTGTGACTCAAAATCATGAATATTAGTAGTAGTTTTATGGTACTAAACAAAATGTTGTATAATTCGTACTCCTATTTAAGAAGTCTGGATTACAATTTTGTCTCCAAGGCCCTAACCGAAAGAAATACGAAACTCTTTGCGGGGGCCATGGGGTCGCCGTCTAACCCCGCAGCCCACTCCGCGGGTTCACCGCTGCGTAAGTCCGATTCGATCCTTGCCAGTTTTATCCCTTTACTAGCTTCCCCTCGCGACTTCTATATAATATTTTTTCCCGGGAATCATCGTCTAAGGGGGCAAAATTTGTATTAGATATAAACGATTTTCACGCGAAGTCGCGAGTAGAAGCTAGTAAGTTTATATACTTATCTTTGTGTGTGTTAGCAGTGCGCAGCGTTAAAACGTGCTCTTATCCTAGAAATTATTACTCAAACGACCTACACAATATTCAGAGCTGTCTCACACGTGACTAACTTTACCTACGGGTAATTCTATAGATCAAAGTTGACAGCAATATGATTAAATAATGCATCTGCAACCATTTTTGTGATAGGCCAGTTTGATTAAAGCTGCAATGGGCATAGTTGGCAGGTTTGAGGGTATATCATTTTAGGCAAAATTCTCAGTCGATTCCTGTGATGGATTAACTATCTTTATACCTACAATTTTGACCTGAAGGGGTAATCACGTAACGTGCCGAACGCGCGTTAGGACAATACAGCTGTAATTTTTCCATATAAAATTTGACATTTAGATCTACATTTAACGTGCATGCAATGCGTTACATACTTGATTGGCGCGGGTCCGACTCGCAATTTGCCGTTTTGTTACGAAGTATGGTGAGTTAGAGTTAAAGGAGTATTGCAAATATCTAAAATTGACGGTGACATTGAAATGGCAGTGAGTTTGTCGAGTGAGATGTCTTTAAAAGGATTGTGCGTGTTTTAGTTATTACAATGTATCACGACTATTTATTGACTTGTTTGGTCAAAAAATTTGACCTCCTTGATCTCGTTTTGACTCGTGTATTGTTGAGGCCTGTTCAGTCGGTTAGTACCTTCCTATAATATTATTGGTAAGTGGGAACGTTTCAAATTTCTAACCGATGCTTCGATATAGTTCTGTAAGTAGTTTAGTAAACTGCCGTTAAGACTGTGTGACGTATGCTCCGGTTTTTTGCTGTACTGTATCTACCTATTATTGAAAGCTCGTACATCACCTCTGTCTGCATTTCGTTACGAGGACGTACGAGTAGGTACACTGATAATGTTTGCTTTGACGACGGAGAGGTTGGTAGATAAGTGTAAGACGTGTCATGATTTCGTAAGATAGCGCCCGATAGCGCCACGGTAATGTAAACTCAACTGTTATTCTACTCAGTCATACGTATGGAATTTACGGGCATAAATCATTTTTGTTCGCCACGTTGCCAGTTTTAAAATAACCGATAGCAGGTGTAACGCAATTTATTGTGTGGCATAGGATTAGTCCGAATTTGTCGATGTACCACCCCTTTTAGTGGCCTTGTACGACATGCAGGCGATACCATAGCTGTATTCTAATGTACCAACATTAAAAACCTACCGTAATGAGGATCCATTCCTGGTTTACAGATTCTCCACTCTCAAGAGTTGTTAAAAATGCACGATTCTGCGTCAGCATCAGTTAGGTATTAGTCCTCTAAATAAAACGATAGACGGACAAATGTCTCCGTCTTGTTGAGTAGTTTTTGCAACAATCGAATAAAATAAGAAGTGCCCTAGCACACCTATATAAGTCCTGTAACTTATTGTAGTCGTTGTAGTTAGGATGAATAATAATGATCGCGTAGGGAGGCTACGGGGTGACATTGTTTCTGTATTTTGCACGAATGAAAATTACGAAAATGATGTTGAAATGACCAGTTATTGAGTTCAAACATTATACAATTGTTAGTGACAAAGAATAGTCTCGAATTAAATTAACTTTTAATTAAACTCTGTCTGTATATTCGCTATTATTTACTTTCGTAAACTGCACAGAAACACGGCAGTTACATAGTTACTTCTCCCTCGGTACTGTAACCCTGTATGAGGCAGAGGGAAATATATTCCCATCATGAATGAACTTTATTTCTGTGCGATAGGGTTCAATTCTATGAGAAACCGGATGCATTTGTGCCCGTTCGAGGGCTATGTAAACTCTTTTACCTATAATTGCGTTGCGTTGTTCATGTTTTTCATTTTCAAAACCAATCATTTTAAACGTGTTTAGAGAACGAGTTCCTTTCCAATACACTTAAGCTCAACAATTACAAAACAACTGTTTAAATAATTTGTTTTCCAAATAATAGTCTACTTAGTCTGAAAACACTTGTCCTGTTCGCGTTTTGCGTTTGTCGGCACACAATTTCCTTGTTCATTGTATTTATTTATTTATATACCAGGTGACTCGTAGTAAATCGCCATTGATAACACTTTAATTGCAGTCAAAGTTTGGCATCTGGCTACCAGTAAAATCACCTGCTATCTACTATAAAATAAGATAGGCCTGTCTTGTGTACTCGTTTTAGAATACCATAAAATACGGACGCCTGAAAAAAATGGTTAATAATATGTAGATACTTTGAGATTGTACAAGGTACGAAAACACGAGCTGCTTTCCCTTTAAGTTGTTACTTTCTGTGTGCTCCTTTTTATGTTATATTTAGATATACCGACTTTTTTATTGCGCGGTAATAAATTTTAATATAGGGATTAACCATAAACATGTCAAATAAAATTTTCCCATGTGGTGGGAGGGCAAGTGAAATATTCCATGTAGGTAATGGATAGACTGGCTCATGGCGGGCACCGGGTACGTCTACGTCGGCAGTCGTGAGTCGTGACCTATATTATATATTATGCGATGCACGGCGTTCGGCGCTGGGCTGGGCTGTTATTCGGAACGCGCTATATAATGTCCCTCTCCTCACCCGTCACGCCTAACGAAGCTAGACCTCTATCTACGTTTAGTTACTATGAATCGCGGCGACAAAATATATTCGTGGGTGAACGGGGAGGTGAGCTTAAGAGGAAACACTAAGGTAGAGATAATTGAGAAATAGGTATTTGTAAAATGTATTGCTGTCGCGCCAACCCAAAGCCTCCCCCCCGCAGAGCGCGATAGAGACAACTGCAGCTTGGACCGAAAATACCTAGTAAAAGTACATAAAATCAACGTTTCGTAGTCCCCTGATTTCTTCTCCAAAACCTATTTAACTATACTTTTTATTAAAAATCAAAGAAAGGCTTTGGCCGTGTTCTTAATTTTCCTTTTTTTAATAATCTAGTTAATATTATTTTCTGTATGTTTGAACACAGCGGAAAATCTGGCATTTTTTTAGGTTTTCGGTCTCTTTTTAAAATAAAAATATGAAAAAAGGAAAACAGGAACATTTCAATAGTAGCCGAAGATTAATGGAAAAAAAATTTTTGCTCTACTGCCGTTATCCAGGGAGAAAACAGGGGACTACGTTTCTATGGAAAAACGGCCGTTGTGTTTCCTCTTAAAACAAGTTACAGAATAGCGGGACAGGTATTCATTATGCTTGACGATCGTGCCTGAGGCGAACCAGGCTAAATCAGACCTCCGATTACGCCTTTTTATTATGAACCCCAGTGTGCAGGAAATACTAGGGGTTAGCGGCGAGGTGTCGAATCATGAACAGCGTAACAGCGCTCGGCTCCGCGGCGGCTGCCAACTGACGCTGTGCGACGCTAACTCAATTAGCGGCCGTCAATGGTCATCTTAACATCACGTCTACAGCGCGGGCGGGATAGGATCTTAGAAACGTTCAAATGGTTCATTTGATATTTATCATGTTACTAGAAGGGCACACCATGGAATCAAGCAGCAACTTCTACCAAATATCAACCACTGGATCACACCTGAAAAACTGGATACCGACTTTGCAGCATATTCAAGATCTACGAAACAAGACCATTATCTCATTCCATCTCACCCAAATTCACACAGGACACGGCTACCACAAATCCTACTAATACCGCTTCAAGATAACCACCGATGACCTTTGCCCGTGCGATGAAGGCACCTCACAATCCGTCGACCACCTTTTAAAAAACTGCCCGAAATTCACAAACCCAAGATTTAACCTCGAAATCACCTGTCATAATCTCCATATAGAACCATATAACCTGCAGGAAATCAGTCGAAAAGAAAGTACAATAGCCTCTTTTTGCAAACTCGCCACCTCCATAGTTAATAACCTGAAAAAGTTTAATGGCACACTCGTAGTTCATTCTTTATTTCACCCATCATCCATTACAACCATACTCATCATTCATACACAGAATCACTTATTCCATTAGAAATCATTTACCATACAGTAATCGGGGATTCAGTCGCCCGTATCCTTCGCGGGGACTGCTTTCTGCTCAAATCAAAGAGACAAGAAAACTAGAAGGGCATTAAGTATGAATGTGGAGGGCTTTAAAAGAAGAAGTAGATCAAGAAAAGGGTGGATGGACTGCGTGAGAGACGATATGAATTGGAAGGATGTGTGTGACGAGTTGACGGGCGATAGAGGGGTATGGAAGAAAAAACATGCTGCGCCGACCCCAAGTAAATGGGATAAGGACAAGCAAATGATGACCGGTATTACTGCGTGAATAAGACCTTAGACGTCCAACCTAATTGAAGTAGCGACAATGTAAAACAATCACGACCACCGATGCCGTAAGAAGAAATTTATTTAAATTTCCCAAAAAATTGTCTGTCAAAAAAAACCATGTAATTTTCCCACGAATGAAAGTTAAATATGTGATCTATTCAGCAAGTGCCTAAAACTTTTGATAAGATATTACAAAAATTCACATTTATTTTTAAGAAAGTGGCTTAGCTCAATTCGTATTTGACAATAGCTGTCAAATTTACCATTGACCGCCACCGCAGGTCACGACAGTGTGGTGCAGGCTTGATACTTCCTAAGGCCTGAATCACACTGGTACGGCGGTCAATAGTAAATTTGGCAGCTAATGACAAGTTCACTTTACTATTCACCGCTGTCTATTTGTACTAATCGTTGTATGGAAAAGTAAGTTAAGTAAATTACTGTTTCAGTCGCGAAGTACTGCGTTTAGGTCCATAGTTATCAAACTTATCATACAATTTAATTTTGTTGCTAATTTTCTTTGCCTTAACTCATTTAGTGAAAGGCTAGCTAGAAGAGATCACTTAAAGGGACAAGTTCGCCTTTGTACATTAATTATGTTTCTTTTTTGTACCTGCTGTGTTCCCCCTGTTTTATGTAGATTAAAAACTATAAAGCTTAATACGTATATACAGACATACAATTTTGTTTGTATAAAAGCGTAAGTATTCTATTGGTAGCTTTAAATTTAGTCTGACAATAAAAAAAGCTGTTTCTTTCTAGAATTTCAAGGCCCATATCTTTTTAAATTTTAATTATATTTTTAATTTATACTTTATTATGGTCTACTATAAACTATACACATTACTATAAACTTAACTCATTATTTTGTTTATTCGGTCGCGGCTTTGAACCGAAACTTTTCGGTGAAGGAAAGCATTGTGAAGAAATCGGTATAATCCTAATAAGGTCGTTTTCCCTCTTGGTTGGAAGGTCAGATGGTAGTCGCATCGTAAAACTAGTGCCACCAAACAAACGCCAAATCTTGGGCTTAGGTGCCAAAGTGGACCCCGAGCTCGTTTGAAAGCTACCGGGAAAAACGCTAGGAGGGTGATGGATGAGAAAGAGACGGACAGTATAATAGACAGCGACACTGCTCCCGGGCTTGGAGCATACATAACTAAGAGTAGCCTTTCAGTAACTTACCCCTCTGTTGAAAATCTTGCACAATGTGCAAAAAATCATACACAGACAATTTCGCAATCGATTAATAATGGCCATTCACGAAATAGCCTCGCAAGAGAACACTTGATCATGAAAATGCCCGCATCAGCTGTAAGCGCATGTAATAAACGTTCGACCACTACAAGCTTAGAAACAGATGATATAACATTCCATTTGTAAGTAATTTTATTATTTTTGTATTGCTAGAATATTATTTTTATGAAAATACGATGATGATACGTCAAATTAGACGATTATGTAATCGATTTACAATTCTATTTGGAATTTATGCCATGACACTCCCCACGAGATTCCGTTTTCATGCTTTGTAAGAAATAACCTAATGGTATTTGAAAAAGAGTCTGTAATAATATTAGCATTGATTAATCAAAATTACTTAAAACTACTTAGTCCCCACGAAACTCTGTTTAATGCTTTGTAAAAATTAAACTAATTTAATTTGGAATACAGTTAATAATAATATTTGCAAGGAGTATCTAAAATGACAGATCAGTGTCCCGAGACTCCGATGTAGCGATCCTCATCCCGTAGTGAGTGTCCATGAAATCAATAATTATCCATAATAAATTTGATTCAAGAACCTGCTAAATTGTAAAGTGAACACAATTTATTTGAAATAGCGATTATCAAGTGGGTTCTACTGTATATAATAACTCGCTACTTTTTAATTATTTAGGTAATTGAAATGTTAAATTGTTAATAAAGATAAATAAAAAACATCATATTCTTGCGTTATTGTATTTTATAGCTTAACAATTATTTCAATATACAATTTAGTTTCAATACCTATCCTATAAATCTTTAGAGCATCTGCTCATAATAATTTTTACTAAAATTGTATGTTTGTGCAAATATCGATAGAATTATCACTTATTTAACTACCCAAACCTCGCCCTACTGGTTGAGCCGATCACACTGCCATTTACGTATTCTTAAACCATGTTTCTACGAAGTCTTTCCATGTGTGATATATTTGTGTGCATCAAAATGAGAATATGTTTATCTTTTTCAAAATGTGCGTGTCAGATCGTTTTTGCATTAGTGAGTAATCTTGTGCATGTGTTATTTCTTCAACCCCCCGCAAAATTCGGCAGACTTTTTTGTACCTACTCTAATACGATATATTAGGCTAGTTATGTATACTCTAAGCCATGGATTCTTTATTCTGGGCCGTCTTTTGTTAGCCGTGCTGAATTGATGCCCACTTCCACAATAACCTTATTCGTGGTAAACAAGTACAAACTATACACAGACAATAAAGTACTTAAACAAAAATAAAGTTTCTTCGAAGCCCTAATGCGTTGCATTTTTTTTCCGTCGCGGATGAAATTCAGTCATGTGTGGCCGACTCATCGGAATTTGTTTATGGAATTTTACCGCCTATGTATAGCAGGCCTAAAATACCCTATTATACATAACAAAAGCATCGAATACAAATATACCTAATCCAAAATATATGGCATTTGTATTTCTTTTTAAATGATTTTGTTACCGATTATTGAGAATTAAACCAGAAACCGTTATCATGCCACCACACTGTTTGTAATAAATAAGCTGGTATATAATTTTTTTGTTGTGTTTGACCTGTCATTTTACTTAGTTGAATTAATAAACAGACCTTAGTAAGCGTTTACAGAACCACAAACCGATTTCGGCGATTCGTTGGCCGCCCCTCAGGAAAATCTCACTTCCGGTCAAGATTGCGCCAAGGGCAACCGGGAAAGAACTCGGTTACCCGGTAAAGTTATATACATTATGATTTGCTTCTAGAATGAAGGACAGGCTTTTGTTATTTTTAGGGTTCCGCTTCCGTACCTCAACAGGAAAAAAGGAACCCTTGTAGAATCACTTAGTTGTCCGCCTGTCTTTCGGTTCTTGACTTTTTCTCGAGACCGCATGGAGCGATACGAAATATTCAGCACGTCTATCATGGGACGGCCGCGACATACTCTCGATTTTTTTCGCACTATAGGTACCTCTTGTTTTAAGTGTTCTAATAAGAGAGAGACGGATAGTGCGAGAAAAATCGAGAGAGCTCGCGCGCCGTCGCGTGATAGCCGTGCTGACCATTGGAGCTGTGAAAAAATAAAAGTTTCAAGTTATAGCAATAAAAATATCCGGTGTTTATGACTTTTTTAATTAGACATGTGAATCAAGTTACAAATTCAGTTTCAAAAAAAAAAATCCTTAGTGAAATATACTTACCGAGTCTCAGCACGGCTAGCACGCGACGGCGCGCGAGCTCTCTCGATTTTTCTCGCACTATCCGTCTCTCTCTTATTAGAACACTTAGAAGAAGAGGTGTAGTGCGATAAAAATCGAGAGTATGTCGTAGCCGTCGTGTGCTAGACGTGCTGGTAGAGCCTTCTGTCCGCGAAGCGAGTGTCTCCAAACGATTGTTGCTCTTATCGCTACGACTAACTAGTGGAGCGAGAATAGGCAGTAGTCAGAACTATTAGCTATCAACTAACAATATAAGAATAACTTTTATTTGTACACAGAATTGAATTCTATATGTGCGTATCTTGTAGCGAGAAAATAGTAGATAGCTGCTTGGTTGTTTACTTGTGGGACAGGAATTCCGCCATGTTACAGTCAAGTGCAAAAAATATGTACCTACCAAAACCTTAATTCGTTGAAATAAGAGCGATGGGACATATTTATGAGTAAGTTGTATGTACCCATATTTTTACTCTTAACTGTAGGTACGTATACGTGGCGGGCCTTTTCACTTTAAATTCAAAAATTCTGTCAAAAATTTCATTTTTGGTACAAGCTTTTATCGCTGACTGTTTTTTTCTGTATACCATCATCAACTGCTCATTGAGACGATTCTAACGAGCCCAAACTCGATGGGGTTATGTGGTTTTATTACGGAGTTCCTATGGCCACCTTCTGTCTCCATTATCAGATCAGCTCGATGGTACCATAATATTGAATTGTCATCCAAACTATACTTATACCCAAAATTTCAGCTTAATCGGTCACCGGGAAGTGGGTCAAATTTAACTTGCAAGATTTGACGGACTACTTACTTACATACATACTTTTATACGAACAAGTCAAGTTATATATGTATAAAGCTTGTAAAAATAAGAACAGAGCCGCCACCTTACAAGCAACTTATTTTTAAAATTGGGTTGTACCTACGCCGTGAAATGTCGGAAGGCATTATTTTGGCTGTCATGTGTCAAGTCACTGTCAAAACGAATTACCAAATTTTAAAACATGGCAAAATAGGAATAGAATATCGCTCGTTGTGTTGTGATATAACATGCTGTACTCAGAGGCACGCTACGGTAAGTGGCAAAACTAAATTCATTCCACGTACGGGCGAGCGGGGGCCCGCGTGGCGCGCGGTCGATGTGCGGCCGCGAAGCCGAGCGGGGCGGCTCACTCAAAAAAGCGTTTTGGCATTTTAAACGCTCTTCTGACTGGTCTCTGTAACAACTTTAGAATCAGTAAACATTAATATCCTATGATCAATATTATAAATGCCAAAGTTTGGATGTTTATTTTATGACCTACTCAATCACTCATAAACGGCTCAAGCGAATTGGATGAAATTTGGACGAAGATAGTTTATAGCCTGGATTAAAATATAAGTACGATAGTTTTTATCTCAGGCACACGCAGACGAAGTCGCGGGCGGATGCTAGTGTTGTAATAAATTAATGTTTACTGATTGAACCCATAGGTTATTAAATCAATAAAAGAACGCACTGCGCTTGTCATTGCTTACGAGTTCGTATTATGTCCGTAGCATCAGCAGCAGCGTTGATATAAGTGCAGTGCATCTTCGTAATCGTTGGTCGTGATCTTCAGGTACCAAGGCTCATCAATCTCATCATCATAAACTTAAGAACTCTTGTCGGTGGAGTAATCCCATTCTGTTCTTTTCTCTGCGACCGTTTTGAGTTCCTGATACGACACTACATTCACTTTCTCATTAGCCTGATCCTTAAACGCACAACTTGGTCATTAGCTGCATCTCAATCCTACTATCTTGTCTTCTATTATAGATTTTATGTAATTGTCATGTCGTACTCAGGTGCCTAGCATATTTTCCCTTCTGGTTTCAATCGTTTTTAGCAGACATCTCCTTTCTACTATCAAACATAAAACCTCTTCGTTTGCTCTTCTTTCTGACCAACTAAATAATACCGGCCATACTTCTCCAATCCCACATTAGAAATGCGTTTAGTCTCTCTCTATCACCCTTTGTTAAAGTAAACGTCTCGCTTCTGTACAACGGTGTGCTCCATAATCTGCACTCAAGTATTTGCAATTTAGTCTTGAGAACGGTCGCGAATTTATGGAAATCAGATCACTATCAGTCTATCAGAATAACACGATAATTTGTTTAGTTATGCTTAACTTTATAGTTTTACATTCCATGTTGGAAACAAATGTACTACACTACCCTCGGCAAGTTATTTTAAAAGATGGCCTATTTAGTCTAAATAGATCTCAAAATGGTATAACACTTGCCACTTTTCTTGCCAATAAGTGCTATTTACAATGTAAAAAAATATATCTGATAGTCTTTTAAAAACGTCGGTTGTAATGAACAAAAGTGATACAAGGAGGTAGATAGTAAATAGTTATGCTGTCTGTTACAGCGAGACAGATTGTCATTCGACTTTTAGGATGCATGAGACGGATAGTGATGCCGATGTTTGATGAGTCGTTCCTAAATTAATAAAAAATAAAACATTTAGTTACGCATCGTTTCTTCGTTTACTGCGCATCTCTCGTAATCGTGTAACTGTCGTACCCTGGACTTGATTGTTTTCTGGACTTTGTGCTGTGCAAACTGTGTGTGAACAACATGCCGTATTTGTACACACCGCAAGAATACGCAAATACTTATGCAACTTATCTACGGTAAGGAAGATTGCCCAGTGCTCGTACGTCTGATGGGAGACCTCGAGGAGACTACGACGACGTGCGTACTTCAGTACGTGCGATTGAAATTACAACGGGAGTACCGAAGAGTATCGCTCATCGAATTTTAAAACGATACGAATTACATTCGTATCATGTGCAACGTGTGTAGATTTTGTTACCACGTGATCACGCACCCAGGGTTGCTTTCTGCAGAACCATGTTGGCGAAAATTAGTGAAGATCCGGATTTTCTAAATAATTTTTTATGGACTGACGAATCGAAGTTCAAAAGAGATGGTTATTTAAACTTACACAACCTACATGGTTGGCACATGGCAAACCCGCATTTGATGCGTGAGGACCGATCCCAGTACCAATTCAAAGTCAACATGTGGACAGGAATTTTAAATGGTCAAATAATTGGACCATTTGAGCTGACTGAAAATTTAAATTGCGCCACCTACTTGCCAGTTAAAATCATTCAAACCTGCAATGAGCTGATCAACAGCCTCATCCATTGCATTTTGGTACATTATTTATAATATTGACCTCACGCTCGTTCAGATCGTCGTCGTTTGGAATATCCCGGCTTTTCCCAGCATTGGCAGCAATATCGTTCATCTCATATTCATCGTCAAAGTCGGAATCGAATTCGCTGCCAAAATTGACAATATCTACAGGACGCTTGGACGTGTTGACCACCCCCGACGTAGACGGACGAACATCAACGTCTAGCGGTGAAACCTCTCGATCCTCTGAGGCAACATCAATGGCTGCCCCTGGCGGCGACGGCGTCCTGCACTCACGGGCACGGTCGAACAACTCCTTCGACTGATCGATCTATTTTCGAACATGTTCCGAATCATTTGCCATCGCTGCTTCCCTTCCTCTTCATCCAGCCCCATCTCCGCGACTCGCTCTGAAGGTGCGTCACTACGAAACAAATGCCTATCATAGCCACCCTAAAACCGCATGTACGAAAATGACGACGTCGAGTTCGAAAATGTGTGCACGGGAAAGTTGATTAAAAATATGTGAACACGACTTTATTACGAAGGGTGTAAGTTTGCTCAGATATTTTTGAACTTTTGGGAAAGTAAATATATTTATGAAGTCGACTGTACAGTCTCTGCTCCGTCGTCTCAATCGAACTCTCGTAACAATCGAAATTACACTTACTGTATTGACTGCTGAAGTGATTTTTGGCGGGGATGCGGCGACGCAAGTAACCTCTGGGGGTCCGGAAAACGTCCACCTGGTCTACAAACATCAGCGAGCCACCAGGGGTTTTAATTTCCAAGGCCGTAGACCTTAGACAAAATAAGATAAAATTATTCGAGTTTTGGGTACACTTAACTACTTCTGAGGTTTATTTCTTATGTGCTGCAGGTGTAAATTTACTAAGTACTTACAGTCGGAGTTTCCACGTCCTAGGCTCCTCCTCGTCCCTTGGTTGCCGGTAAGGCCCACTCATGGCCATGCCTTATAAAAGGCAACGGCGACTTTTAGGTGCCACATCACCAGATGGTACAGGCGTAACCGGTCGCGAGCGAGATCACGACTCCGCGGCCATGGCGCACGCTTTTGTAAAAAAAACTTATACAGTGTAAACTCTTTATAACGTTATTCTCTATAACGAAAAAGTGAGCACAATTTGGTTGGTTTACTTTAGAACCCACGCATTGATGAACTATAATATGGCAATAGCCATTCTCTATTTCGAAGAAATGTGTTCATATTTAGACAGTAAATATTTATTATAGGTGTTATTGTTTATCTTATTTTATCAGGTTACAAAATACGCCGAGATAACCTTTGAGACACTAAACTTCTGAGGTCGTAAATAATAGCCGTCATGCTTTTATTATTGTTAATTGCCTTAAACACGTGCATCATTAAGCTGGGATTGCTTATAGAAATGATGGTTTCAAACTAAACACACCAGGACCCTATTTCACCTCATTGACAATTGTCACCTGACAACGACAATTCTCCGTAAATTGCTGGTTCAACAATTAACCTATCGACCACCTTAACTTCTAGAACAAGCAGTGGATGGTGAATTGTCATTTGACTATGACAATTGTCAAGTTGGTGAAATAGGGGCCTGGTACCTATCGTATTACTATAACTGTTAAAATTAAAAAATATTGTGAATTTGGTTGTTTTTCTTTCTTCACTCCATAAAACGATAACTCTATATAACGATAAAAAATGCTTAGTCCCCTGAGTTGCGTAATAAAGAGTTAACACTGTATTTTCACCAATAAAAACTCGGATAAAACTTATAAATCTAAACTAAAAAAACCGGCCAAGTGCGAGTCGGACTGGCGTTGCAAGGGTTCAGTACATCACAAGATTTTAAACTTTTTTTTTACTAACGGAGCGTTTACACTCTAATAGGTTTTCCTGTCATCTGTAGGTAAAGAACTATATTGTGTATTTTTTTCAAAATTTTAGGTTCAGTAGTTTCGGAGATGAAGGGGGAAATGGTCATTTTTTGGCTATTTTCTTAAATAATGTCTAAACTAATTATTTTAAAATAACAAAAAATTTGTTTGCGTTACATGTTCCTCTTTGGGTCACAAACTTACATATGTGTACCAAATTTCAACGTAATTGGTTCAGTAGTTTCGGAGAGAATAGGCTGTGAAGGACGGACAGACAGTCGCACGCGTGATCCTATAAGGGTTCCGTTTTTTTCCTTTTGAGGTACGGAACCCTAAAGAAAACAAATATTTGTCGATTGCTCGTATAACTATTGAACTCGAATAATTAAATTAATTTATTGAAATATACCAACGTTTCATGAGTACGTACCTAACTAAAGAAAATATGAAACTCTAAAAACGTTACACAATAATAATAAAACGATTATAATAGCCACGATGACATTATTTATTGACTATTTGAACAATGTGTACAAAAAATACATTTGAAAAACAATTTTTTTTTTACTTTTTTTGTCAACGGTATGTGTACCATGGGGCCTGTACCACAAAACTTTACAAGCGTACAATTTGACAAAATTGACAACTTTTTCTATGGAAAATTGTAATTCGTGTTCGTAGTACAAAGTAGCACTTGCGTAGTGTTTTAGGCAATACCAATAGTAATTATCGATTCCTGATTACATTTGGAACAAAGTTATCTATTTCTCACAATGATTTGAAATAACAAATGCTTTCAATTTAGCAGAATTCGGAGACCGCCATGATTTCTTGCGTGATGTAAAAGTTACCACGTTTTTTTACTAAGTATACAAACAAACAATTGAAATGGATTACGTACTCAATGATCAGTAATTTGGTATAAAACAATAATCACTTACCATAGAAAAAAATACCAAAGACAACCGTCGCTCCTAGTCACCAACGTGGTGGCTGGGTCGCTACCGGCCAAAATTTTGTGGCACCAACGTGGTGGCTGGGACGCTCGACGGGTTAAGTGTTTATTCCAAAGAACATTATAATATTTATTATGAATGAACGTTTCTAGAATAATTTCCCCTTGCGCCAGTAGTAGAAGAAATTATTATATCATTGTTGAATTACCGATACACGTGTACTAGGTACTATTCTCTGTTACGGCTTTAACGTGTAAATTTTAATCAAGATGCTCATCATGCGCTAGCTATGCCTACTAATTTGTGAATTTCACTGTCTACGTAATAATTCCTGGAACAATTATTATTTATTGCGTACCCATCAACTTCTAGGCGCGAGCATTTACGACGTTTAATTTGCCATGGAAACGAAACGGCTCGTGGATTTGCTGTTGTGCTCACTTTATTGTCACCATTGAAAATTATACGGACGATTTTAAATTGTTACATTTTTGGACAATAAGTTGACTCGTTAGTAGCTAATTTACGTAAATTATAACATAAGAATAGGAGTACAAACTGACTAAATGTATTTGTAACAATGGCTTATAGTAGGTACGTGGAAAAGTGGAACTGCGATTGGAATGGATTCTTACCACGTATCGCATCATGCAAGTTCTGCATAGAGATTGCTCTTCGGGCTTTGTACATTAGTTGACCATCTGAGCGTAGATAATATTTGAATTATTATGATTTACTGCTGTTAAAGTCAATGGACTTCAATTAGATTATGAGATTATGACGTCTAAATATATGACGTTGACACTATTCTGGGAATACTCGTAGATTTTGTCTTTGACATTAGCACGTAATGTGACGCGTGCCTGCTTTAGATTCACAACCTTTCCTGACTCTCCCCGCCATAATAATAAATAAATATAGATAACTTGGTCCTAAGATTTGTGACTCAGTGGTCAAACTTACACTGTTGGCTGGAAGCGAGTTATTTGTAAGTGCCGTGAAGTGCCGCGAGCACGCGGTTCCCGTCGCCGTGCGAGGGCTACTCTTTGTCATAGCCATTTGCCGCAGCGCTATTTCCACACCGTCAAGTATTTTGAGCTGTCGATGAATATTTTAACTACTGCTATTAATAAGTGGTCTGCAGTTTCGTTCGCAGTCTCCACTGACACGCGCGTGAGATCGCCATTCAGTAATTTTTTCTACAATGTCAGCCATTAGTTGTTTATAGTTTATATGATAGTTATAATCTTACGCGCGATAATATAAACTGTAGAAAAATTGTAAATGTCAAAACTGTTCACAATTGAAAGCATAATTTTTCGTTAATTTGTAATCTTAACAAAGTTAAATCGTCAAATTGTAAAATGAGATCAAATTGGCATATACATAAAGACATCTACGACAAATAGATAAGATTGTTTTTTTTGTTTTACAATAAAATGTAGGGGCGGTCTATTCCGAAAGTCCATTCTATACACATGTGAAAGAATATATTGAGTAAGTAGTTCTGGAGATTATTCCTTACTTACAAACTAACAAAGCTATACCTACGCTCGCAAATTTTTAACTCATTATAATATATTAGCATAGGAAGCAAGCCAAATGTAGCATGGCAACCTTATCACTCTTGACCCACTGACATGACCACTGTATGAGAAATGACAAAACGTCATGTAATGCAGATAGTGCGACAAAATTGTTTATTTTTTAGATAAAATATAAAAATAATAATAGTTATGGTCAATATTGGGACTTGTTTCTATCGTTACAAGACGAACCGCTTATCACACCTGACTTCTTCCCCCTTATCAGCGTCGGTGACCACCTTTGCAAGCTCATTCCTATTATTGGCCAGTCTTGCAAGCATGGTCGCGTTCTTTATATCCGTCCATTTCTTGATGTTATCTAGTCAGTTCATCTTCCCTCTTCCACTACCCCGTTTTCCTCTATTTTTCCTTCTATTATGATTTTCAGCAGATCGTACTTTTCATGTATATGTAGATGACCAAAATAGCCAATCTTTCTCCGCTTAACTGTAGCTAGTACTTCCTTTTTCTTCTTTATTATTTTAAGATGTCTAGGTTTGTTACTTTTGCAATCCAAGATACTTTCAGCATACGCCTGTATAGCCACATTTCGAACGCTTCTATTTTGTGCTCCATTGATTTATTTCTGTGTTTCGTCGCTTACTACCCACTTTGCTTAGTTTGGAGCTGGGGCGATTTGTGTAAGATTTTCCCCAGATATTATTTTTTTATTATTTTAATATAGGGTGAACATAGTTGTATAGGCTGCTTAATATTCCCCTTTATAGTTGTTGATGGAGGCAGGATTATTACTCTAATTTTTTTTTTTTTTTTAAGTACCTACTATTTCCAGCGGTATCGATTCTATATAATATGCTCATAATAGATTTGCCTCTCTTTTCTGAGTAGGTATAGGTACTAACTAGGCACGCTAGTTCACCATATTGATAACAATCAAACACACGTCGACAATGTTTAATGTTATTTACATCACACTTGGCCATAATGTGTTTCCAGGACGCATTGTGGCCAGGAGAAGACGTAAAATTGTGTACTCACCACGGGCAGTAAGCTACAGCCCTGTAGATGTACATTAATCAACTTGGTTAATAATTATCTGCTTGTTACTTCACATATTATGTAATAAAATATGTTTTAGGAGATTTCCATTGCAATGTTATAAGGCCTGAGTTAAATTTCATCAGCAGTAGACATCTGAACAGAAATTAGTTAATAATCCCTGACCTCGTTTCAGGACATTAAGAGTTTTCGGCCGTCGAGACTCCGGGAAATATCGACGCGGCGGGTTCGACGAACTGTTTGCCGTAGGCCGATGCGTTACATTAAACAAGGTGCGGGAGTCTTAGAGACGTTCGGGAATGGGGCGGGGGACGAGGGGTGCTGGGGTGGGGTTCCTGTTCGGTTAGCACACGACCATGCGCGACATAAACTACCCGTCTCTTAACGATTGTTCTAACTAGAAAGAGACGGATAGTTCGTTCGCGGTCTAGTGCTAGCCGTACTGATACTACTTACCGCGCCAAAGAGCATATTGAATCTTAGGTACTGCACACTGCAGTCTTAACTAATTTTCATCCACAAAGTTAACTTTGATGGATGAAACACCCAAGTAATTAATAGTAATTATTAACACTTTCAAGCACCCGCTAGACGGGACTGCTCCGGCCCTGTCCTCTGTAAACGGTGTTTCCATACCACCGGCTCGGCTACGAGCGTAGAGAGCTACGACATTATTGACAGTGAATGTGTTAACTAGCTGCCTACGCGGCTCTGCCCGCGTTTTACAGAAATTCACGCGGAACTGCGGGATAAAATGTGGCATTTCTCCATCGGGAAGGTCTGAGGATGTACACACTGGTGAAAGATATTTTAAATTGGATGAGTAGTTCTAAATAGGTATTACTCCCTACGTACAATCTTACGACCTCACATAGTTTATATTCCATTGTTTATTTTATTAAAGCGGTTATCGGTTACCGCTTTTAATGCCAAGGCACTTCCGTGTTCTCTACTAACATCATAGCAAAGCTTTGATTCATTGATTCAAAGAAACTAAAAAAAAAACGCAAATGTCCAGCTGTGTCTACTCTCTAAAGTCTAAAGGATTTAAACTAATTTACTGAAATGATGATAATTAATCTGGGGGCACGGCAGGGCCCGCGACAAGTCGAGCAAATGAGCAAGAAAAGGCGCGGCCGCACCATCCTATTCTCGAACCCATTCGGACCATTCGACCCCCCTTGTAACTTAGTTGTTGAAATAACTAGGAGTGAAAGTTTTGAGAGACTAAGCGGGCATTACATATTTTCAAAATGCATTCAATTCGAACCAATGGTTTAGAAATTAGTATTGCAAGTCAAAGTTCCTCAACTTCGTCACTGACTCTCTCACCGATCATTAAAATACTAAGATCCTTCTAACAGACCTACAAACTTGAAATTTTGGATAGGGGTTAGTGTTAGGTGTACCATGCACTAGGAAACGATAAAAACGGTATTTGCTCTTAAAATAGCATATACATATAAAGTCTATGCAAAAATAACATTTCCTGCTGCATTAACACATTGGCAATCACTCAATACTACTACATAGTTTTAGGTAGGTATGCAATAACTAATAAATAAATGCGGTTAAGTTGTGTGATTTCCAAGTTCGAGAATTTTATTTAGCAAGCAAATAAAGATTTATTAGAATGACTGGCTCGCCTGTACGCAATATGTCATAACTTTTGACGGTGGAAGAATTTCAAGATTAGTCCTATTTTTTAACCGACCTCAAAGAAAGGAGGAGGTTCTCAACTCGGTTGTGTTATTATAATTTTTTCAATGTTTGTTATCTTAGAACTCCGTCATTGATGAGCCGATTCGTATTTTTTTTTTGTTTGTAAGTATATGCATCCAGGTGGGTCCCATTTTTTTCAAACATTCAGTTGGATGATGTGATCCATGAGGAATTGAGGGAACTCCTCAATTATATTAGGCACGCGTGTAGTCATTTTGGTATTTTCTATTATAAGTTGTGTATCTACACCCGGAAATCATAAATTTGGTGGAGTGGAATTGATGATGAAGACCACAGATGACTTATGGAATTCCTCAATTACCTATGTACTTAAAGGACCAAAAGTATATCACTGATTCTCATAAGATTACGTTGAAATAGCAACTAATGAAGTGCCAAAAGTGGTTCTTGTGGAATCGACGGAAGTCCTCAAGAAAATATTATCGGCCCACATGCAGCGATTCGGCTTTTTCTCTTATATCAACGCATTTGCTCTCGGAAATCAGTTCATGTGGTAAGATTGGAAAAGAAATGTGGAAATGTTCTCGTGGCCTGGCGGAGTACTAAATTGAAGTCGGTTAAAACTTTGTTTTTAAAGTAAATTATTATATATGGAATGTTTCATTGGATACATTTTTATAGTTTCAATCAATACCTGTCATAGGAACGTCATTACTCATTAGCCTCCTCGCGTATTCCCGGTTGTGCCCTAAAGGAGCCCGGGCTCCGCTTTTGGCACCAGATCTCAACACTTGCTTAGGCACTAGTTTTACCAAAGAGATTGCGTCTGACCTTCCAACCCAGAGCGAAATTGGGATAAGACCGTTTCCCTTACGCTTTCTTCGTTCACTGAAAAGTAATTGTTAAAAATATAGTATTTGGTATTTTTTAAACCCAGTGGTACGACCCGGGTTTTTAACCCACGACCTTCGGATTGAAAGACATAGAAGCGTAATCATAACTATATAATCATAATTAGTCATCATTGCATTATAATATTGATAATCTATAGTTCTTTAATAACTATGAGCTGAATGAGATACTCCGAGTACAGTGCTGTATTAATTATACTTATGTAATATTAAAACATGCCACTAATATTAAATGAAAACTTACAAGCATATGTTTACCTAATAAATTCCTATACAAAACACGCTACAGTAAAGTTTAATTTGAATATTTAACAGAATTAGATGCGGACAAAGCGCGGATAACGCCCGGGGGCCGCTCGTGACCCAGTAGAGCCGTTTATTTCGCGCTCAAATACAATATCGTATTTTGTCTCTTGAGCGGATTTGTCCACGAGTCAGTCCTAAAACTTTCCCACTTGCTATCATAAACTTGTGAAGTTGGTAATAAAGCCTATATCGGACAACAAACTTTCCACCTCCACCCTCGATTGGGGCATCCGTATCAAAGATAAATAATATTGATACTGTCCGCCACAGGCCAGTTGCACGGAGAGTTATGCTGTCTTGCATAGTCTGTTGCATTTTTCGTATTCCATTGTTGTCCGAATGTCAAAATTTGCTTCTCCAAGTATTTTCTTTTAAGTAGATCGACCATTACTCGTTAAGTGTTGATGATGATAAAATGATGAAATCTTATTATGAATACTTATGCAGTCTTATCTAGTTGTTCTTAATTACTACTTGAGTATACTCGTAGTGCGTTTAATCCATTGATAACATTATAATCTCTGATTTTTAAAGTAGTTATTCACAAGCATCATAATAAAAAAAATACTACATCGTTTTCGTAATATACAATAGATATACGGTGTTTTTTTTATTCGTGATCAGGAACCAATTTTTCTAATTCAGTAATTGATGCCAATCACGATTATCTCGTAGGAAACTAAAAAAAAAAACATTTTTTTGTAGTTATTAGTAATTCATATTAATTAATAATCATTGTCACCAAAGGTAGGTATTTTAAATCTATGAAACTAAAAACTACTTGAATGTAAGTTTCATAAACCAACCTAAAAACACATACGTGTCCATCTTAAGATAAGCGGCCTTTAGATTTGGCTAAATGCAGTGCATTAACTGCACTCACACTCAGCACTGCACGTCTAGCACACGACGGCCGCGACATACTCTCGATTTTTATCGCACTATACATATACCTTTTCTTCTAAGTGTTCTAATAAGAGAGAGAGACGGATAGTGCGAGAAAAGTCGAGAGCTCGCTGCCGTCGCGTGCTAGCCGTGCTGATTAGAGCGAGATGGCTTATTTCCCCTCCCCTAGTTACGGCACTGTACAGTCAAGTGCAAAAATACGTATCGATAACATCCTCTCATAAATAAGTACCAAAACCTTAATCCGCTAACATAAGAGTTATGGGACATATTTATGAGTAAGTATACACCCAAATTTTTACACTTGACTGTATTTAGACAGCTCTTAATGCCGCTTAAATTACCTAACTTTCAATTGTCACATGCTTAACAAGTAGAGCTTATTGACGTAATTACCTATATTAATTTCCCGCCATAGCCCTGACAATTTGAACTATGTATGTATCTATAGCCTGACAAGTTTCTTTTTGACCCTAGCCATGTTGCGGATTTTTAATGGAACTAATTTATTAAACTGGCCAGTACTCTTTGACAACAGACGTTAGAAGTCATCGAATGTCACCGATCTAAACAAAAAGGAAGACGAAATTCTTCGCGATTGTAAAATAAGTTACAATAAATATGTCGAAAGCAATCCATAGTGATGTCAGAAAGGTTATTTTGAATATAATTGAATATTTACTGCAAAAAAGGATGCCAGATTGTCTAGTATTTTTATAAGCAATGGCTTGAAATAGGTTGCTGACATGACCGGTACTGACATTTTATAGTGCGGTCGTAGGTATTGATTGAACTGGTTACTTTGGTTGGATTTAAGGCGGTGCATTGGAAATTATCGCGTGCTTTGAAATGCCGTTCTGACTAGATTAAGAAACAATAAGGTCTGATTTTCAGATATATGATTCATGACTAATTATTGTTTTTCTGATTTTACCGATACATAATTGCTTAAAATTTACTCGATAGAAAAAAATCCAAAGTCGATCGATAAAATTTTTTTTTGTGTGCAAAGGGAGTACAGAGCATCTGTTTGAAAAAAAATTAAAGTAGCTGAGCCCACATTTTTTTTTCTTTTTTTTCCCCACCCCACTACACCCGCACCTACCGCCCGCGGGCTGCCAGCGCGAAGATTATCAGAAAAGGTTGTTCAGGGAAGTAGCTAACGGAGTTTCAATACAGCTGAAGCCACTTGACCGATTTGTTCGCTAGCTCTTAGACCATTAATAAAGTGCAGGTAACATTTACGTCCAATTAAGACTATAATAATATTTGCTATTATATATTAAATTAGCTTTTGCAATGACTTCATAGTCAATTTTTCTGAGATTGGTCGTCTCATTACAGCTTTTCATGTCATGACCTAGCTGCCACAATTTTAGCCAACCTAGTCCATCTATTTTTAAATAAAGCCAAGGATTTGAGTTTTTCTGTTTGTTTTTTGTATTCTCGTTTACATAAAGACCAAAAAGTTTCAATTCCACGAGCTTGGGGAACATTTGGGGCGTTATTACGTTTTAGTATAAAATCTACCCCCGCAGCTTCTAAATGTTGAGTGAATTCCACGAGCTTGGGGAACATTTGGGGCGTTAATATGTTTTTGTATAAAATCTACCCCCGCAGCTTCTAAATGTTGAGTGAATTCCACGGCGTATTCCATGAGCTTGGGGAACATTTGGGGCGTTATTATGTTTTAGTATAAAATCTACCCCCGCAGCTTCTAAATGTTGAGTGAATTCCACGGCATATTCCACGAGCTTGGGGAACATTTGGGGCGTTATTATGTTTTAGTATAAAATCTACCCCCGCAGCTTCTAACTGTTGAGTGACTTCCACGGCGTAGTGGCATGACGCCATATCAGGCCAGAATATAATTTCTTTCCTATGGTAATATTTATCTATGAAGGGAATCAATACATTCTCTCAAATAAATACGTGAGTTCATAGATACTGTACAAAAATATGGTTCAGACGTATTACCACTTTGGTGTATGGCTTGCCAAACGAATTATTCATTGAAAAATTTGGCCTTTGGTATGATTTTTTGTGAATAATCTACAGCGTCCCGATTGGTCGCCTGGTTGCTTGCTTCCCAGGAACATCCATCGGGCCCACGGGCACGTAGGTTTCGTCATCCATTATAAGAACCTTTTTCAGTGTTTTTTCATCCACTCTTGGGCATCCTCTTTTAGCTCGCACTTCCTGGTCCTTGATATACTTAGAGCAGAACTTTTTTTACTTATATTCTTAGCTGTCGAAACAGCACGTTTTCTTCTGGTAAGTTTTTGAAAATATGCCCGTGTGTTTCTTCAAAACGCTTTATTTTTTGATACAAAGTAGTTCTCCTGACTTCTTCTGGAGAAAAATTATGATTATTGTTATTATTATTATTATAGAGCCTGTGATGTGTCCCACTGCTGGGCAAAGGCCTCCCCCGTCTTCTTCCATTATTATTAAATAGAATTAACTAAGCAGTGGATCCATCCATTTGTTTTGGCTGATTATTAATAATTTCCGATTAAAAATCGACATGTAGGTGTATATAATCTTAATTTGTAAATAAATAAATTTGAATCTGAGTCTAATGACTAAACAATTTTAGTTTAGTTTCTCTATAACCTATTTTCATTAAATGTAATATTAGAACAACAACAACTACGATTTGTAATCATTATTAACAAAAGGTACAAATTTACCTAACCCAGTGGGTTACTTTGTGGGTAATAATGTTGTTTGGCAGGCTGTTTTTTTGGATTCAGATATTCCGAGTAGGTGTATATCCTATTGGGGCAGTGGCTCTGTGACAATATATTGATATGGCTTTTGGAATCAGGCATACCGAGTAGGTACCATATCCTATTAGGGCAGTGGCTCCGTGACTATATATTGCGATATCTTTTTCCTTTTTACAAGCTTTTATTTACTTTCACCTGTCCCGTTGTCTGCCTGCCTGTCTGTAATCAAATCTTGCAAGTTAAATTTGATCCACTTCCCGGTGTCCGATTGAGCTGAAATTTTGCACGAACATGCAAATCGCGTGACAATGCAATATTATGATGACGTGGAGCTGATCTGATGATGGAGTTGGAAGGTGGCCATAGGAACTCTGTAATAAAACCACATAACCCCATCGAGTTTGGGCTCGTTAAAATCGTATCAATGAGTAGTTGATGACGGTATAAAGAAAAGTACAGTCGGAAATAAAAGCTTGTACCAAAAATTTAATTTTTGTCAGAAACTTATTCTGTGTACCAATATTTTTTTTTTAGCTGCAGGATGATAATAATAATTAGAGTTAATCTTAATTAACTCGTAGTTAAATTTTAATTCTCTGTTTTAATGCGATTTCGTGGTTTGTCCCATAGGAAAAGTTGTTCAGTATTGTCATCTTATTCGCTTTTGGTCATTCCGGATCATGACCCCGAAATCACCCAGTATATGTATACTTATAGTTACCTAACTATGAAGACTTGTACCGATTCGATCTAGACCGAGTTTGATTGATAAACACAATGTTAGATCTTTTTGTTGAAGCACAAATATCTATAAACACTGGTGTTTAAATGATCTAAGTTTACACAAATATCTTTAAACACTGGTATTCAAATGATCTAAGTTTACACAAATATATATAAACACTGGTATTCAAATGATCTAAGTTTACACAAATATCTATAAACACTGGTATTCAAATGATCTAATTTTACACAAATATCTATAAACACTGGTATTCAAATGATCTAAGTTTACACAAATATCTATAAACACTGGTATTCAAATGATCTAAGTTTACACAAATATCTATAAACACTGGTATTCAAATGATCTAAGTTTACACAAATATCTATAACACTGGTATTCAAATGATCTAAGTTTACACAAATATCTTTTAACACTGGTATACAAATGATCTAAGTTTACACAAATATCTATAAACACTGGTATTTAAATGATCTAAGTTTACACAAATATCTATAAACACTGGTATTCAAATGATCTAAGTTTACACAAATATCTATAAACACTGGTATTCAAATGATCTAAGTTTACACAAATATTTATAAACACTGGTATTCAAATGATCTAAGTTTACATGATTTTGTTGCAGGTGAGCGTCATGTAACGAATGGTACCTAACTACCCACTGATTTCCGACCGCTGTGGTAAGTATTATTTGTAGCGCACTCTAGATAATACTGCCACATTTAACCTGCGGGAAAGCTGGCTAAGTAGATTGTTCTAGAAGGCTTTCTCCTAGGTACCTGCACGTGACAAGCAAAGCGCACTGCCACTAATGAAACTCGCATTCTGATTACAAATCGAGCCAATTAAAAGCAAAATTTACGTCTTACGCGTTCGAGAAAACGAGATGAAACACTTCGGAAATTGCTTTTTTGGACAAATTTCAATAAATATCTTTTTAAGAAGGTATGCCTCTATGCGTAGAAATTCACCATGTAACATTAACCCCCGCTCTTATAAAGATCCGATAGACCTTAATGTTGCAGACAAGGTAAAAAAAATGGAGGTACCTAACTACTGAGTTACTAACATCTTTATAGAATCGGGCCCTAATCCTGTGCGTGATAGCCTATGCTTAAAGTACAGTTAACACTAGATATACTGACACAAATACAATACAATATTCAATCTTTTCCTTTCCTCACACCACGAATACTAAATGTTGTCATTTCAATATTAACTTTGTAATTTTACTAAATATTTTGGTTTCGGTGGAGGTAAAGAGTTTATATCGAAATTTATTTCCATGTTAGGCGGATTATGAAGTAGAGGATGAAATTGCTATCAAATAAGCGTATTTCGTGAAAAATTGCCTTTTAATCTCAGATTAAGTTCTTATCCTAGTTTAGTAAAATTGCCAAGGTCTTATTGATGTTCGCTCAAACAAGAATAGATTTTATTTTATACTTAAACATATTTAATAAAATTAATTATGTTTAAGTATACAAAGTCATTCAGCCTAAAATAGTTTTTATGGCTCATTGTTCGAATCGGGCATTACTCGACTTTCTGAAAAATTGGTGCAATATATAATATCTATTACTCTTGTTTACCTCTTTGATATTGATACCTCATGGAAGAAACCGCATTAAGTACCGATTGAATTGCTTTTCAAGTCCTTACAAATACAGACTGAATTCAATAAATTATATAAACCCCGCTGTGCAACCCGAGACTAATTGAATAGATTGCGGGATCTGATCAATGATAATTTCATTTAGGTGCTCCAGAAGCAAAGTCATATTAACCATTTCCAAGTAATGTAGGTACCTAACATTTTACTGTGTTTTATTACGACTGTAAGAAGACCTATGCGTTCCAAATAAAATTAGTTCTATCAAAAGGCCATCTTATTTTGTATTGATCGCCAAAGTCATACTTAATGTTGCCAGTTTCTAACATGTTTCTGTAGTTTTAACTTTTCTTCCGTACTTGTTGAATAATCGGTTTTTAAAAGACATATTAAACACAAACAAAATACACTTGTAATATAGGTACATAGTTAAAAAGAGAGTGATCCTAAAAGCGAGATTCCACCGGTGTGCGGCACAAGCATATTCAGTAGAAAAATGCTTGTGCCGCACAGTGCCGCACACCGGTGGAATCCCGCCTTTATGTTGTATGGTTCCTTGCACTAGTCCCGCTCTAAGATCATTAGCGTTTTTTTACTTACTTATACTATTTTTACACTTCACGGGGGGTAATTAAATAGTGGTAGTCGTTTAGGTATTGGATTAACAACAACTACTTTACCCTTACTACAACCGTACTCAATTAATGATTGAGATTGATTACAAGCCAATTCTTGCTGCCATATAGTAACAATAAGTAAATGTTTATACACTTAAATTATTAGGTATATATGTGCGTGGATGTCGCGTACGCGCGTTGAAGCTTGCGTCAGTAATGACCGCGACCTCCGACTTACCCAGTGTTCTCCTGTATTCATACGCGTGAGATTATCTAAAGAACTTTGAAATTGATAATCATTGGCGCGCAACGAAATTGAACCAATCTCTCATAAGTAAAGCACAGTACAGTGTGGTACAGTTGTGCGCGCGATCGCGATGTGTAGTAGGTAGTCGTAGTAGATAGTGTTTGATAGTTATCATAAGCAAAATCAATATTAAAAAAATAGCGTTCAAGCACCAAAAGATATAAGTACCTACGTTTAAGATACTATCCAGAGTTTGCATTTCGGGGAGTTGTAACCCAGTTTATTAACATTTTATTTTTGTTTAAGATGTTTATTTACATTTTATTTAACATGTTTAAGATTTGATATATTGTCGTATTTGACTATTTTAAACCCTCCTATTTTTAACCGACTTCAAAAAAAAGGAGGAGGTTCTCAATTCGGTTGTATATTATTATAATTTTTTTTTTTTCAATGTTTGTTACCTCAGAACTCCGTCATTGATGAGCCGATTCATTTTTTTTTTTAGTTGGTAAGTATATACTTCCAGGTGGGTCCCATTTTTTTGAAAATTCAATTAGATGATGGGATCCACGAGGAATTGAGGGAACTCCTCTATTATATTAGGCACGTGTGTAGTGATTTTGCTATTTTCTATTATAACTCGTGTATTTACATCCGGAAAACATAAATTGGTGGAGTGGAATTGATGATGAAGACCACAGATGACTTATGGAATTCCTCAATTATGTACTTAAAAGTACAAAAGTATATCACAGATTCTGATAAGATTCCGTTGAAACAGCAACGAATGAAGTGCCAAGGGTGATCCTTGTGGAATTGAAGGAAGTCCTCAAATATTATCGGGTCACATACAGCGATTGGGTTTTTTTCTATAATAATCAACGCATTTGCTCTCGGAAATCAGTTCATGAGGTAAATTGGAAAAGAAATGTTCTCGTGGCTTGGCGGAGTACTAAATTGAAGTCGGTTAAAACTTTGTTTTTAAAGTAAGTAAATTATTTAGTTTGAATTCTTCGATCAAACTTTCAACTATTGGGGGGCGTTCATCTTTTGGTGCCAGCACCTTATTAGTTGATGCTATCAAAGCTTTTGTATGGAATATAGTATTATCAGATTTTTTTTCCTGAAATAGGGCGCTGCACTGATAAACACTTAAGATTCACATTCGCTCAGCCTGTTTAGTTTAAGTCATTTCACCCAAGATTTCCTGCCAACCCGATATAGGCTCAAAAATGCACCATAAATCAACAACAACACAATACAAGTTCAGGTACAAGATCGAGTTTGCAATCGCTAATTCTGCCATATTCAGTAATAAATACCTAATGAAAGGGATGAAGTTCCTGCCTGTATTAGGAATATATCCCATTGTTGTGTGGAACAGACATGCTTGACATACTTGCAAATCTACTACAAAGTTGGCGCATTTAAACAAAATACTGCACTCTTATACTTACATAAAACCTCATTGTTGCTGTAAATGAATTGAGTGTTCGATACCTGCAGCTGTATGTCTAGAGCACGCTGATAGTCTAATTTCGTGTCGTGTCACAGTGCCGCGGAAAAACACTATTGCTAAACAAATGTTTTTTAGGGATACCTTGTTTAGTACACATTAGGTTATTAGCTACTTGAAATATGATTTGCACCCACAGTTCATCGAATTCTCATAACCTCACCAAATGTTACGTCAAACCGGCTGCTCTGGTAGTGTTTGTTGTTGCATATTTACTAAATTCAATAAATGTTAGCCGTTATAATGTTTGCACAAAGTGCAGGCGGCAAGTAAACTAGTGAAACGTAAAAATAGCCGCTGGCTAGCGAGCCTTCAATACGAGTATGAATGCAATATAACATTGAAAGAGACCAGGGTTTTTGTATCGCGGTCTGACTCATTGGCTCGTGCATTCCATTGGATCGTTAATTGGCTCTCCAATGGCATACCTACTCACAATAGTCGCGTCTGTCGCATAACACCATCAAACGATACAAATTAAACCATGCGGAACATTTAAAAGAACATTATAAGTACGAGTACAATTACTACGCTTTAGGTGTAAAAAATACACACTGATAATAAAAATTAAGTCTAGTCACTGAGTTAAAAGTTCAGATGGCAGTCGCGGTGGATATTAGGCTCCTTCTGGATGCCACCGGGATAATGCTAACATCCGCGTTAACATATTGTAAAACAAGGTTTAAGTTCATAAGATTTGCCTAAAAATATATTTTTGGAAATTAAAGTAGGTACTTATAGGTTTTTATTGCCTAGTTTACTTTTTGCACAATCATCGACTATTCGTTGAGAAGGTTCCAGTGAGCCCGAACCCGACGGATGAACAAGTCGGCACACGTAACAAGAGCTCTGCGCGCCATATTAAATGTATGACCGCCAGAGCTCTTTTTACGTGTGTCGACCTGCATGGTTGCCACTTTATCACTTATCGTTGTGGATAAGAAATCCGTCACTCTCGCACTCGCATACTTGTCAGAACGTGACGGACGTCTTATCCACAGCGATAAGTGATAAAATTGTAACCATGCTACGCCCGCTGACCCCGTATCATGGTCGGCCTTATTACGCGATAAGTGACAAGATAGCGTCCGTCACTGGCTGACACCGTTCGATGGAACGAGACGGACGCTCTATCTTGTCACTTATCGCGTGATAAGGCCGACCATGATACGGAGTCTGTATACTCGTATCTTGTGGTTTAGGAGTAGCAGTGGTAACCTTCTGTCCCATCATGTCATGAGGTCCATGGTTCCACAATATTGCAATGTCAACCAATTTACATACTTAACTAACTATCCCAAAATTCAGCTCAATCGAAGTGGCTGAATAATGATTTGCCAATTTTGATGGACATTCAGCATCATATAGTTAAAAGCAGCCAAAGTAGCCACATATTTCGGTACACGTCTTTATTAGGTACTTTAAGAGCAAGGATGTGTTACGATATATTTGGGTACAAACGACAACACTGTTAACTGACCATCCTGTGTTTATATAGAACCTTATTACAATGCACTTAAGGTGCACCGATGGTGTGCAAAGTTAGCTGTGTTGTACCTATACTTTGGCTGCTTCTAACTATACGATGTTGACTCGACAACATAACTTACCTACTTACATATATATACTACTCAAAAGAAAATAAGGGTCACAAGTGTGGTAATCGTTACGTGAAAATTATATTAAATAGTAATATATATATATACATATATATTCCAGCTATTAGACTTAAACACCAGCATGAAAGAGGCTGGAATGTAAAGGATGCGGGACATTAATTAGTTTATGGACACCAATAAGTTTATATCCAATAATTAAGAATGAAATAGAAAAATGTAAGAGGCCCTTATTTTAGTTTGAGCAGTAAGTATATATAGGTATTTTTTACAACCGCTTGTTAATATAAAACTTGTAAAAAGAAATATACCTTATGCCACATAAGGTGCATCAAGTTATTAGAACTTTACCAAGGTTCTAGACACCTTTAATCTTATTGAACTACTTAAACTCCATAATCCGCGGATATTCAGGGCCATAGTAAATTATAGACAAGACAATACTTGAGTGCACTATAATCTTTATTGCACTCGAGTGCGTCATCACACTCCTAGTAAAACTGTATCGTTCAAATAATCGATATGTAATTTACACGACTAGACTACCTGTCTTTGTCTTCGGGTCGAAATCTTTGTGTAAACCAACCGTACCTTTCTACCATGTTAATATTATAAAGAGGTAAAGTGTGTAGGGTTTATGGGTAGGGGTTTATATCAAGAAATACCTAACCGATTTCACAAAGAATTTCTTTTATATATATGTACATAGCCTATATTTTATCCTGCGGTTTCAATGCGTTCTTTGTAATACGGGGGCGGAGCCGCGGGGGCGGCTAGTAGTAAATACATCAAATGTATCACAACAAGTACCTATTACAACTGAAATGATAAAATGCGTTAGAAAGTAAAGTTTAAGCGTAGTCAGAAATTAAGCCATAGGTTTGGAACGCGTTGCTATTTTATGGGGTACAACTCCCGAAAGTGTTATGGGTCCTTACGTGTACAGAAGAGCGTATTTTGCAAAATGCTTGCTTTTTCGTTCAAGATTACGACATAAAACTGATAACGAACTTAAATAACCATTAGTGTGTCAAAGCAAACCCAACTCTTTTTAAGATGGTCTCCGAGTTCTTTCCGCGGAGTACTAGGTATGGTAAACATATATTCACAGAGCCTGTAAGTTACTGCGTTAAAACGAAAAAGCGTATTCTGTGTCGCTAGTAAAATATTTAATAAGCTTCCCGATAGGATCAAAAAGTTACCATTGCCAATATTCAAGACGGAGTTCAAAAAAATACTTACTAACAAATGTTTTTATTCCCTATCAGATTTCTTGACATGCGATAGTTTATAGGTGATTATAAGATTTCATAATATACATTTAATTAAATAGTGATTGACATGGAATAATTGAAATTGTTATAATAATTTATTGTTGACATTGAATAATTGTATAAAATAAATTAATTTAAATTATTGTAGAATGTAGACTCTTTTATTATTTTTTATTTACGTTTTCTCTCAGGGTAGGTTTTTACAATAATTATATAAAAAGTAAAATATAAAACTATACATAAAAAACATAAAATGATTATAAAAGCCTAACCTAGGGCGCAGCCGGCAGCGAGTCCTTTTTTATTATTATTATATTGTACAATAATATTAAGTTAGTATGTAGCATGTTTTCGTATGCTGAAAGGCAAAACATGGTGGAACAATATTACTTACTACACACCTCTAATTGATAATACGACGAGAATACGAAATAAACACTATTGACTATTAAACTAGGGGCTAACACAGTTCAAATTTTTATATCTCTTTCTAAACCTAAAATAAATGAGTTTTCTTGGGAGTCTTTTTTTTTATTTTGCAGTGTGAAGTGTCGTTTCAATTCTCAATTTTGCAGTAAACGAATCATTTGGTACATAAATTCACATCACCAAATCTTTTACGAGAGGCTGACATGACTGAAAATCAAAGATTCATTAAAAAAAAATGATAAAATACCTTCCGAGTTTTCTTAATGTTTTTTGGTTAAAACAGGATTACATTAATTTTTTTACCACAAATTATACTTATATTTTGCCTTAAAAATAATATTATAGCTAATTATAACTTTATGTTAACCCATTAAAAAAAAATCATAACGTTGCCGTAATTTTTTTTTAAGACGTATAAATCACGCTGCACTGACGCCGCGCGCTGAAATTTTTATTTAAGAAATGATTAAGAGGTTAAGAAATGATTATTTAAGTACGTTATTCGTTTTTGAATAAATACTAATAGTTACGTAGTAATCTTGAATGAAAAAGGAAGCATTTTGCAAAATACGCTTCCGCTTTTCTGCTTATGTAGGCGTAAGACCTCTTATGCGACCTCGCAGAGTATGAACTGTCACGTGTCAACTCGCTTATTGACGTACACATTGTCCTCGAGTATGTTAAAATTAAGCGTGTTGGATTTTTAACGAGTTCAGCCCCTTTATTAAGCAGGTTTTGGCATATTGACAGTCTTCAGTTGTTCGCCCATGCATTCATGCTCATATCATCTGTAGTGTAGGTACTTACACAACTGGAGGTACCTACATATACGTATATGTATTTATGTCACTAGATTAAAAACGTCCATCGCGAAACGTACGCGGACCATTCAGACATACTTAGGTATTTTAAACTTAAAACAATCAATAAACGGGTTAAGGGGATGCCTTGATTCAAGTCGACCCCTTGACAGAGACACGCTTATACCTTCCGCGCACGAGAAAAAGAGATGCAACACTTCGGGAATGGCTTTTTTGGACAAATTTCGATAACTACATAACTTAGTGAAGTTTTATTTCATTTCATTTTGTGAGATTTTAGATGGGATAAAATACAATTGTACTTATATTAACTTCATTGTGCTGTAAAATAATGCATTGTTTGAGTAGGCGGAGTAAAAAAAGAAAAATAAAGACCCAACTTTGGTTTCTTTTCTATCGAAGAAAAGTTAGGCAATCATGTATTGATTAAATCAGATAAACAATCATATAGTCAAAAATCATATATCTGAAAACCAGACCTTATTGTTTCTTAATCTAGTCAGAAGGGCGTTTCAAAGCACGCGATAATTTCCAATTCCAAACCCCTTAAGCTAATTTGTTGAGTTTCATCGAATAGCTTGGTTGCCATTATTGCTCGTGCACATGGCATAGAAAGCTTACGCAGTCTGAACAGTCTAATTGATAAATAACCACCTTTACAAGTTAATATTGAAAATTAATAACATCCTATTTATCTCCATGTGGTAAAAGTAAATTTATACAACACTAGCTTCCGCCCGCGACTTCATCTGCGTGGACCCGGGATAAAAACTATCCTATATTTTAATCTAGACTATAAACTATCTTCGTGCGAAATTTCATCGTTATCGGTTGAGCCGTTTAAGCGTGATTGAGTAACAACATCCAACCATCTAAACTTTCGCACTTTTGGCTCCAATGACCATCGTATCTATTTTCACTAAAGTTAAACAATTTGTTTGTATTGATATTTTTCCTCGCTGAAACGGATGGATTTGTTTAGATATTCTGCCCATAAAGAAAAACATATTTTTAGAAAATACTGCAACTGATTGTGATAATTAACGTTACTTCTAAATGATCGGTTAAATTAATGGCTTTTGTAGATTGACAACTCTATATGTGTAGGTATGAGAGTATGTGCGTGTGCAGTTTGAAAATAAATCAAACGAGAGAACGAAGCGGGGTGCGCGCGGCGCGGCAACGTCTACACGGAAGTGATCGCTCTATTATTACCCAGGAATGAGCAACTTTAGAAGACGGGAGACGAGCTTAACGGCTAATGCATACAGGCTCACCTCGCACACTCGACCTGCGCGGCCCACGCACTGATTTTCTCCTAGTTCATCAATATTATTTGACTATAGCGCATTTTAAGCTTGATACAAAATACTGTTAGAACAGCGAGTTGAGTTTCTTCTTCACATCAGATAGGTGGTACCGTATCACTAACACAACTAATGGCTTGCAGTCAATTCACTTGTGTTTACATGAATTTATAGTCAATCAAATAATTTACATCAAGGTATGTTTGATTGGTCGCACGTACCCAAACATACTCCATGGCAATAAATAAGCAGGCAGAATAATTGTGCTGGTGATGCGTCTTCGTAAAATCAATCAGTTAAGACACAATTTGGACGGTGTCCAAAACGGAGCATGAACAAAAAATAATGTGCAGAACGAACAGGTTGGGACTAGGCCGGGAGCCGCGCCGTGCCGCGGTTCCAGCCATGACGCAGGGACCGCTCCGCCCCACTTCTGCACCACTGTTCGTGACGGCGCGGCGGACCTCCTCTCGCACTGATCACCAGAATAATACCGATCATTTATCAAATAGGGACAACAGAATAACATTCACTATACGGATTTAGTGGTTACATGTATTTACGATTAGTCTTTGCCATTAGACTAGGTATCTAAATTGTTACTTGACATCTGAGTTCTGACTGCATTATGATGCTGTCTGGGCTGGGTCACAATTCAAGTTAGGTAGGTAAAAAGTGGAAAGTCTTTAAATATCTCTTGCTTCTTCATCGTCATCTAGTCCTAAAACAAAAGCCATATTAAACTTATTGGACTAGATCGGCGGTGTAATGATTGGTATAACAACTTTAGATATATTTTTCTTTTCACTAGATATAACAACATTTAATATAATTTCATAGGATATAATCACTTAAAAGAGGCATAATAAACTTTTTATATAACAACAAAACAGATATTTTCATGGTGTAAAATGTTCAATAAGTATAAAAGATAGATGATGTGATGATAGATGTTACGTTTATAAAAATATTAAAATTATAAAACAATCGGTTCTGGCGCTAAGGGTCGCAGTTCACCTAACACTACTCCTCGCTTCGCTCATCGTCGTACCTACACGGACCTGCCTAGAATAGGTAGGTAATCCGATATCCAGAGGTAGAGGTTGGTAGGGTTAGAGCGCAGTATGTTATTTCAATAATATTTCAAATGTTATGTATTATGTTATGGGTTGTATTTAAACGAGTCTGTAAATTAAAGTTTTAAGTGTCATAAATAATTCATTTTCGTTATAGTATTACTAAGTGAGCGACTGATTGCGAGTGACGAGAAATCAACAGAACAGCAATTTACAAACATTAATTTGAGTTACTTAAAATACAAAATGAGAAGCTTCATAATATTTGAGCGACCTAATATTTGTTTGAGTGTTACGTTACGTCCTGGATTTGTTTTCGATATTTATCAAATGTTTTTTTTTAATACTTAGCGGCATTTTATCTTAAATGAAGTGTTTCGAATATAAAAACCACTGAAAAATACTATAACGAGCAGAGATTTTTCCGCTCTTAATATATAAAAAAATAACCTCGAAGACGAAAGCGGGAGAAAAGCTCCCGCTTTCGTCTTCTAACCTATCCGCCAGCTATTTCTAGTCGCTTACTTAGTAATGTAGTCGCACGGATAGAATTTTAATATCTGAAATGGATTAATCACAACCCACTTTTTGTAAGCTCGTTCTGGATTTTATCTTTAATCAATATCCGTCGTTAGTTTAGTTAATTTTTCGTTTACTCAAATTCATACCGCTCAAGTAATATATTACAACAGTATGTATCATCAGTCGCTAAGTTTTTTTTTATTCGATGGTTTTATAATTCCCCTTATATTATTATGATTTGTATATGGCCTACTTTTCTGGCACAGTTTCGTGTCTATCGGAGTCACAGTTATTTTTTTGCCAAATAAACATTATTATAATAGTAGTAGTAGGTACGTATTTCAGATTATACCATACTTCATTATACCCACTGAACGTTATATCGAACATAGTTGTAACACTTATAACACATATACGTTATACCATATTATTGTTAGATTAATAGTTGTTATATAACAAGTACATTATACCTGATGATAGTTAGATCATATCAGCATATACCAAATGTTGTTATACCATAAGTGCATTATATCCCTTAACCGTTATATCGATCAATAATATATCAAAAGTTGTTATAGCGACCGTTACGCACCCGACTAGAATCATTGAATGATATTTATTAGAATCATTGAATTATATGATATATATGAGATATGACATTGCGATTTTATTCTATTTTTAACGAGAGACTAGTTAGACACTAAATAAAATAATCAATAATGACATATTATCTCGAAAAAGAATTATAAATGTAGTCAAATGGGTAAAAAATCAATGCACAAGGTTAAATAATCACGAAGTTATAAGTGTAAAGTTTTAAGAAGGGGTATGTTCTGTCCCTTTTTCACAAAACGCAACTTCATATGAAACGATGACTCTGGAAGATTGTGACGTCACACTAATAGACGGCAACGTGCCGCGTCTCATCGTGTTCAACGCGGCCCCCCGGCAGCATCCTGTAATGTGACTTTATGTGACGTCACATACTGTTTGCGTTTTCTCTCTCTAACAAGCAATATTACAACGGTTGTAGCTTCGTTATTCTCTGAGATATTTGAATGGGATTTTCGTGACTAGGCATATTTTTTTGCCTTCTTTCATTTGGAGTAATAATAATTTTCGAGTCTACACCCCTATTTGCAATGGTGCCCATAGGCCGAGAAAATATAAATTTGCCATGAAAATAATTTACACGTTTCGGCAGTATATTTAGCCTTAATTTTTTTGATGAATAGTATTTATGTTGTGTATTAGGATTTGTGTCACCGAGTAAAATTACCAGGATATTGTTCAGCTTGGAATATTACAGCTGGTACCGTAACCGCCAGGATGACACTAAGGAGAAATTGTTCGGGAAATAATTATTGTCTGGTCTAGCCATTCTGTTTTAGATTAAATGTGTAATTTTAGGCAATTGACTGTTGAATACATACATGGCGAGACTAAGTTGATAAGTTGAGATTTTTACGAAATTTGAACTTAGAATATTGAAATATATACTGTAACATGTAATGCATAAAATTACAGCAGTAGGTAAAACGATAGTTTTCTTACTCGTATTAGAAATAATCATTTTTCCCCTCAATGCCTCAGAAAGCCGTCTTTTATCCTTCAAAAACAGTGGGCAAAAACGAATGTTATCCACTAGTGGGGAAAGTAATTTGACCTTGGAGCGTGTTTAAGTAGCTTGACAGATAACAAAACGAAAAACGCTCATAATACAAAAAAACACACATGATGTATTTCAGTTGCCGTTATAACAACAAATACTAAAAAACAAAATAAAACAAATATTTAAGAACTTTAAAAAAATTGCTTGTTGCCTTCATCAGGCGCTGGGTTTCAAAATATATGGGAAAACTAAAATCCGACTCGCACTTGACCAACATTCTATTTGATATTACTTTAGTTATTATTACTGTTAAAAAAATTAAAAACGTTATTATTTAAATTAACTATAAAGTTGTTTTGCATATTGCACTTTCTTCGCTACAGTGAGGTGAAAAGTTTTGTGTTACACACGGGTGCTAATGTATTTTAATTCTCGTGTGTTGAAACAGTCGCTACTCTCAGGATTTTAATTTAGAACCACTCGCTTCGCTCGTGGTTCAAATAGCACCCTTTCGCTTGTTCCTGTTTCAGTTCCACACTCGCGGCGAAAATACAACTTTGCTCCCTTGTATAACAAATAACTATTAAACATTTTAAACACCCTTTGGGTATTCATCGTAAACTCATTAATCTCATTATACTTTCACGCCCCTTGTTTCTTGGCTTGGGCATTATGTAAATTAAATATTTTCAAGTCCATTACGATGATGTTGCAAGTCAAAAGCACGCGAAGATTTTTACGAGCCATACACATTTACGAGCCATACACATTTATGAAACGGGACGCACCCAATCAACGTATGGCGGATGTCCAAGTATTAGTGGAGACAGATTAAGATGAAGGGGTTTTCTACAGTAGCTTAATATACACATTCAGGCCACGACCACATTCCCATTAAAAAGACACTAAAATGGGTGATCCGAAATGCATAAAAGTTTAGTGGTCATCCTCGCGTAACATCTGGTATTTAATTTTAAACTACAGACAGGTAATATGCAGCGCGTGTTCTGTATTTGCATCTAAATGTGTCGTCACGTATCATTGTTTTACCCAAATGATAAAAGTAGTTTTTGCATGCATCACGCATCGGCGATGACGCCGAGCAGCCACGGCCAGCGACTGGTTTATAAATACGCTCCTCGGCGAGGAGCGAGCGCTCTGCGCTATGCAGCCCGGCACCGGCGCCGCAGCTAGCGATGCATGCGACGACTCCCTTGTTACCAAACTCCGGTTACTCGACTTGGTTTAATTCGATCAGGTGTGGAGACACGACACGCGACAGCGGGGTAAAGGTCAGTTTCTAAATCTGCGAGCCGCCTCAAACGCAACTCGTGTTAGCACTCGACTCGGAGAATTAGCGGCTCTCCTTCTAATGTATGCTGTCGATCGCATCGATTTCCGTTCACAACTTCACACCATCAAAACTGGTCGAGTTTGGCGTATCGAAATGGAGACTCGACTCGAGTTTAGTTTCAAATGTAAGTAATTGGAGTTATTTGACTCGATTCGCCCATCGCTAATTGCATCGCCGCGCCCTGAGGCCACTTCCACTACACGTCCCTAAATTACATGCCTTAATGGTTTTGTGATTACATAGCTCACTTCTGCTAATCGGTTCAATTGTATACTTATAACATCACAGTGCATTCAATTGCCGACATAAATTGGCACCAATGTGATTTTTGTTTCAATACCACACACCTATAGGTACAGTGCTCCAATATCCATTCATGAAATTATTAATAGTCATTAATAGTATTCTTAGACGAGAGATCCAAAACGTAGCGTTATTAAAAATATAGGTGTAACTACACATATTATATCATTCCAAATTTATTGAGTAACGTGCCCGTAGTTTGGATCTAACAGACTGACAGAGATGGACGTGACGATATGAAAAATGCTGATGTTGCCTACATCCACAACCTATGTATTTCCCAACGTTCCGGACTCAACCCATCCACATTTTGTATGAAATTGCATCAAATTGGTAGTGAATATGTAACAGACTAGTACGTACTACATACAAGCTTCCATCTCACATTTCACCCCCTATAGGTAGGGGATGATTTCCAGGATAAAAGTAAAAGCTACTCGTACGTCTTTCGCGTGTAGGTGGGTCATCATCGCGTAACTTTTCGAATGTTAGGATATAAAAATGTTTTTTTTTTAAAGTGGGGTCAGAGTGTGTTTGAGTGGCGATTTTTGCTAACATATGGAGAATAAGCTGCTTCGAACTATAGCGTAGCGCTACGAGCGCAAGAGAGAGAGAGCGAGAGAGTTATCAGTGAATGAGTTAATCTTTTAACACCCCTGGTTGGCGTCGGCGTTCAATATGGTATTGATTGATAAAACAATGTTAGAGCATAATTGAGTAAAGGGCTTTCAGTGAATGAAATGTGTATTGTTTTTCATTTTTTCGTCCATCTGTGCCTCGTTTTCCGCCGCGTTGTTTCACTAGGGAAGAAATTGTTTTTATAGGACTTGGATGGTTTTTTAACCCCTTTATGTTGACCTATTTAATTCATCAATATTTCAAAATCTTCTCAATCTCAATTCTCCTTTTTATTAGGGACGAATGACCGTTACCAGTATTTGGGAACTCTCGAGGTATATACAGGTATACTAGAGTAGGGTAGGTAAATAAATAATCGAATTTATCCTTGAAAATAAAACTAGACTTTTGAGTCTAACTAGAGTTTTAGCGCGGGTTGAACTTACGATATCATCTATCGATCAACGTTAAATATGGCGCCGGCAGCTGTCATTCCGTAGAACCTTGTCAGACTATCCTTACATACAGATTTTAACGAACACCGCTTACGATTACAAACGGTTTGGCTTTAGATTCGTATTTACTTGGGCATGCAGCAGCCGCGACCGATTCGTAGTTTAAGATGAACGCACGTCTCGAACTCAATTTGTGTTGGGATACGAGTATTCTCGTCCTTCTGGGATACGCGATACCACCGCTACAACATGTACGAAATGTTTGACTTTTTTTTAATACAACGACGGTGGCAAACAAGCTTACGGCCCGTCTGATGGTAAGCGGACACCGCAGCCTATTATAGACGCATGCAACTCCAAAGGAGTAACATTGGCGTTGCCAACCCTTGATATGTCATGGAACAAATTCCCTCGCTCTGAACACAACGCATCCTCGGGAGCTCTGGCGACCTTGCTCACCACCATGAACACAACACTACTACAGAGCAAGTAGTAGGTAGTGTTATTATGGCTGTGGTGTGGTCTTCTGCAAGGCGGAGGTACTTCGCCAGTTGGGCTGCTCCAAAGTCGAGCGGGATGACAATTCGCTGTGCCCTACCTCACCAAAACCTGGCGCATTATATGAAATTGTTAATTGGTGCAAATTATAATTTTAATATGTATACTGAGCTAATATACTCGCGGCTTGACCTCACAGACTTTTCCTCTTTAAAATATTAGTAATTACTAGCTGCACGGCTATCACACGACCGACCGCAAGCTGTGTCGCGGCGACATAGATGATGATTATCAATTAATAATCTCACAGACTTTTCCTCTTTAAAATATTAGTATAGACTAGCTGCACGGCTATCACACGACCGCCCGCAAGCTGTGTCGCGGCGACAAGCGTTCTAATTACAAAGAGACGGAGAGTTTGTCTCGCCATGAGACAGCTCGCGCGCCGTCTTGTGATAACCGTGCTGCTCGCACGCAGGCAAACCAGCAGGATAAAATATAGCCATGAGCACTGTTAATTTTGACAAAGACTTAAAGCGTCTCTTAGTACCTATGCATCAATCAGGATTCCACTGTGAATGGCCAGAGTTCTGGATTCTCGTGGCTCCTGGTGGATTTAGAATTTCATGGTGACTTCTCATTATAGACTTTCAATTTATAATATAGATAAGTAGTTCGGTCGTGGAATGATCGTGAATGTCAACTCTATTTAAATGATGTTATGGTCCAATAGTGGTAAACATTTCCTCCACTGTATGTACATCTGTACGAGGGGTGATCCAAAAGTTTTGATAATCGGTATTAAAAACAGAAGTTCTCCGTATCATATCATTTTTAATTATTAAATACACTCTTTATTAATTTACTCACCTAAATAATATATTAAAAATGTTTTTATTTTGCTACATATAAAAAAAACTTTGGATAGACGAAATGAAGCTTAGTTTTTACATCCACGCAATTGTACCGATTTTATTGAGGAGTTTTCCATATCTAAGAATAAGAAGTAATAGGAAAAGCGATGGTCTAGATTACAAGGTAGGTAACTAGATTTTTAGAATTCACAAGCCTGAAAAACAACCCTGGTAATCGGCAAGCTCAGCCAAAAAAACCTCATAGAATTGGTTTTTTATATTTGGTTTTTTTCTGAGACGGCCTCGCTTAATTGCTATAGAATTATGATGTATCACTCTCCCTTCGTATTTATATTCATGCTTATGTCACCTACGTCCACCCTATTTAAATAAATTAAAAAATATGTATTGATGGCCAGAAAAACCTACCTTGAACTTTGTTAAGTGAGCCGTGCCTTATAAAAATGATGACATGAGTTTGATTTATTAATTTCGCGGCATCCAAATGAATAAACTTCTAACTTTATTATACACTTTTTTTATTACCGCACCAGAATTTTGCCAACACCGCCCCTAACATTTAACAAAATATCCTCCCATTTTACAGACGTCAGAATATATTATATACCATCATATTTATTTAGCTATTAAAGAAAAATAAATGAATCTTTTTTTTTAAGTTTTTAGATTATTATTGAATAGTGGCACAGTAGGAATGACAAACACAAATTATCATCACGAGACCAAATCATCCTGATTATCAAAACTTTTAGATTACCCCTCGTACATTGTGTGCATGTCTCTAATTATAGGAATTTACAACACCGTTCAATTAGTAAACTGGTACACATTTTGCGGCCGTATTCATAAACGGTCTACAAGCATATTTTAACTAAAATGCCATTAAAATTCGTTTGTCCTTATCTGTCACGTTGATATTTGTGTTCGCAAGAAAGGGACAAAGCAAATTTTATGTAGCAGAGGCATTTTTAAGTTTTATGAATAAGGGGGTAATGCTGTAGCCGAAACCGTTCAATCAGGGTGTCAATTAGTATTTTTACCAACCTGCCTCAGAAAGAGGGTTATGTTTTTCGAGGTAAGTGTGTACGAGTATGTGTGTGGACAAGAAAATTATATTTGACAGGCTACATCCAGATGGATTGCTCATCATGTGAGTGACGTAAGCTAATATTTAAAAAAGCGTTGGATTATTTGAACATTTTTTGCACAGTCGCATCCTCTAAATTTAATTTGATTGGCTATCGGGCCTAGCTGAGATATGTCTCTTGTGAGGGTATAGAAAGAAATTATAATAATTTGCATTCACCTTTAAAACCTGAACTTCTATAGGAATTATTCTGAAATGCAACCGAAAAGGCTTTCTGGAGCTTGCACCGCAACTGCAGCCCCGACCGTGCAGGGTAAACATGCGCCTTCCTGCAAAAGTTTTAAGTCGCGCCCATTTTATGACGAATATTTTGACAGCACTGAATCCGAATATTTTGCCGAAAGTTTTAACCACGTTTTAACGGTCGATGCATCGAATTTCATCTGCCTGTGGGTGCCTGCATTGGATGAACTTGTTATTTAGCGCATGCACGCATAATACATATAGGTGTTTATGTCTCCGATAGTGTCGCGACATCGTCGCGTACTTTAATAATCCTACGAGGGTGGCAAACAAGCATACGGTCTGCTTGATAGTAAGCAATAACCACATTATCACGGACAGAGGATCCGATACCCCTCTCTCACCGTATATTATTCATTTTCTTACAGTACGACTGATACGAGTATCCTACTAATATAGTAAATGCGAAAGTTATGGTGTTTGGATGTTTGTTACTCAATCACGCTCAAACGCCTCAACTGATTTGGATGAAATTTTGCACGAAGATAGCTATAGCCTGGATTAAAATATAGGATAGTTATTAGGTATCCCAGATCCATGCAGACTAAGTCGCGGGCGGAAGCTAGTTACTTAACTAATAACTTTTGTATTTCGGTTGTTGAGATGTAACCGAAAAATACGAGTAACTATAATATTTAATTTTTCGGTAGCTTAAGGCCCCCTGTTACATTTCGACGCTCGCGGCATACTAATTACTAACCAACTGAGCGGGTGTCGCAGTGGCGCGGCGAGGCGAGTGCAGTTTTAAAAAGTTAATTAAAAGTTACGTTTGTTTTCATTGATATTAGAGTTCCCAATTCAGGGTTGCATGAGTTTTTGTCTAGTCATGCTTTGAAATAATATCTAAGAATAAATATAATTTCCAAAATATGCTTCGCTATTATTGCTATTATTTTAAATCAGAATACATATGCAAAACAGTCATTATTACTGGCAACGAATTAAGAAATCACGGCGTCGAAATGAAACAACTAACCATTGTTTAAATAAGGTCTCTTAAGTTACCTAGTCTTTCTCGCTTGCTGTTGTTAATCGTCTTTGTTTATTTTTATTATTGCCGTCAATTGTGCACAGCATTAGTAAGCATAAGTAGGACCCAAATAGTGAGGAGAGTAAAGTAAAGACTAATGTAGCTGCCAAAGTTTTGTCTCTCTTGCTCGCTTGAACAAAACTGTTATAAAAAAATCTAACGATGAATAACACAGAAGTTTCAGACATAGATATATTTCAGATTTTTTGGTTGGCTACTTTTCGCATGGGCCCTCAGAAATAACCTTTTTACCAAAGCGTGCGGAGGCTAGTAATAGAAGATGAAGCAGTAATATAGCCTCTCGGTCAACTATACTTAAGCATTTTGACGCCGGCCATATTAATGGTTGCAGCGAATAAATTAATATGAATATGAATATCGTGTCCCCTTAACCGCGTTATTTATAAACATAACAAACCTCTGTTAACTCAAATGTGATCAAGATCTCTGATTCCATTGTTCATAACTTATCCCCCACCCGAGCGTTTAATTCGTTAGCTTTATGCGCCAGTGGCACTGCGCAGTGCCAAGACTGCCAAGATATTTGTCTTGTTTTATTTTATTAAACGAACGAAGCACGAAGATAAATAAATTGATTGCATGAAGCACATTTAAAAATATTTGTATAACAAATTAAAATAATTGTTTTTATCGTTACCTATTCTGTTACTTATTTTAACATCACCTTACCATTCACCCTCACAATTCTTGCCCTCGATTCGTAGTAACTAAGCGTCGGTAGAGGTATAGTTTCATTAGGCGTGACGGGTGGGGTGGGGTGAGAAGCATGAGCGCGTGAAGAATAACAGCCATGTAGCGTGGGATAAATGAGACGTTGAAGACCATAAAACCCCTGTGTTTTACATATTGTTTCAGAATGAGCCCGCTGTTAAAGGGATATTTAAAAAAGATCATTACCGTGTTTTTTCTGATATTTCATGAAAAGTGCTTGTTCTAATGCCTGGAATGTTGATATACAATATTAGATATTATTATTAATAATACTTTTCCCCTTACTGACGTGACATGCTTTATTTAATTTCATACAATTTTTTATTCAACACCATGGGTAAATAAGTATTAAATAACATTAAGAAATAAATCTAAATAAAAACATGAAGCTAGTAATAAAACTAAAAATCAAATACTAAAACGGGCCCTTGTGGCAAGGTACCGAAGACGCTGGGAGCTTTTATACAATTATGTATTAAACATCTGAAAATCACGTAAATTTCAAGTGTAACGTTTTAAAAGACACCGTGACCACCGAATAAGTAAGGCGGATGTCACACTGCGCCGCATCTCCGGACTGAGGTGCGGAGCTGCATACAAATTTCGCCGGACGGAGGTGCGGTGCAGTGTGTCGTACGGAATTTATATACAAACTGAGGTACTTGCATACAACGAGCTCCGCATCTCCGCCCAGAGATGCGGCGCAGTGTGACATCCACCTAATAGTACTACGTACAGAAGGTTCTCTGTTAACAAATTCTTCCCTGTTTAGGAACGCGAAACTTGCCTAAATGTGGCCATCTCTTTCTATCGCATACAACGCGCTCTTTCGGAGGCGGAACCTTCGAGCTAGGGTTGCCGCCAGCTCGACCTGTTACGTTAAGTATTGTCTGCTTGTACCTACCTATGCAAGCATTATGGCTCTTCATTAATTGTAATTTTTTTAATTGAGCGTGAAAAATGTGGGTTTTTAATTCAAACTAAATTGGTAGGTAACTATGCAAAAATAGACTTCATGTCCATCTAAAGTCTTTATCTGTATTATTTTCTTCGCGATTAATTTGATAGATTACGTAATGAGTACCTTTGTAAAAGAATAATTTTTAATAACTAGCTGTTAAAATCTTTGTAAAATTGTTAAGAATATAGGAACGTTCCGCCCTTCTTCTTTAAGTAGGTATGGTAATTTACCAAGCTACCTGGGGTATATAAGATATACAGATATCGAGTAGGCACCTGCGATTTCAAGCAGCAAGAAAATTGAATGTTCCGATTTTTGTCGTTATTCTTAAAACCCAAAGCGATACAGTACGCTGTAGCTTTTTTTGGTTTAGGCAAATTTACGAGGTGAATGACGATGCAAAGCGAGGACGCGTAGCGTAGCGGTGAGCGGCAGGCAACCACTGATAGACCGCCTAAAGACGGCCAGCCGGTATTGTACTTGGAGCGGCGCGACGAAATCACAGAGTGAACTGCCCCTGCCGTGTCAGACAGACGAACAGACAGTGGTGGCGACTGTTAATAATAGGTTTTCGTTGGCACCTTTTTATGAAACCCTAAAAAAATATTTATATTAAATTTTTCAGATGCTTAGACACTGACATTGCTGAAAAATTAAAATAAAATCGCTTTCTCACAGTCTATTTTCAATAGCACAGGGGGCCGATTTTTGACTTTCGAGCGCTCGAAAATTAAATCAAAGTAAATGCTATTGTAGTGTCATAATCACAGGCACTTACTTTCTACCGATAGAATTGAATACGAGTGGTCAATACCGCACGTTTTTAAATTTTCTATTGTCATTTCAAAATAGCTTTTCATATTTTTGGACAGTTTTCGAGTGAAAGAGTCGAGCGCTCGAAAGTCAAAAATCGGTCCCCTGACCAGTGCTAAGACATACGAAGGGTTAAGGAAAGATAATTGGCAATGCATAATAGCAATGCACTCTTAAAACCTATGTAAATATGGTAGTGAATTGTCCTTCATAACATGCACACCATTTTTAGCCACTTGCCGGTATCCGATCGAGCTCACATTTGGCACACGCACCTATGTGAGTTCGGTGATAACGCAATAATTATTAAGGCACTATTTTTTTTTTTTTTTGAATGGGAGGAAAATCCTTTATCGACACCTCCGGCCCGCAGGGATAGCGCGAAGGTTATGTCTGGACTAGCACCGAATAAAAACCCCCGATGGTCCTCGACGCATTTCGGTCAGCTCTGGGATCTCCTACGGAACGCACCAGTGCCGCCCTGGCGTCATGCCTGGGTGGGTCCTACCTATTGCAGCCCCCAAGCTGGTACCATCGGATGATGGCAACTGAAGGTGGTCATAGCAACTCCAAAACTACACACGATAAATCTTCGTGCTTGGGCTCATCTGAATCCCCTCAACGAGTAGTTGATGACTATGCAAAAAAGTACAGTCGACCATAAATGCACGTACTTACCGAAAATACGTTTTTTACAGAAACTTAGAAAACTGGATTGCACAGTAGCTACACTACTAGCCAAATGTCTTAAGCTAAAGATGATTCTGGTTACTTTATAGGGAGGAAATCGAACTTGCCCATTTCAATTTAATATACCTATTACATTAGCATCACAAGCATTGATCGTCGCATATTGTACCAATGGTTGGCGGCCCTCCCCGTCTCCTTCTGTGCCCCTTGCACCGCGATCCATGACCTTGGCCCACACTAACAATTGGTACCTACTATCTATTTTAAGAACTCTGCCGTTACGCGCGGCGTTCTGAGGTTGTTCAATAAGTATCAAAATCTATTAATTGTGCCCGCTGCTTGGTTTAGGTGTCTCCACGTGTCAATCGGCTGACTTGGTATTAATTACATCATCGAATGGGTACATTTATTATCAAATCATTGCGTAGTTTAGTTACGTACGGTCGGCAGTTCAGATTTGTTTACATTTTTGCACTGTTTTCCTATGTAATTGGGCGAAAAATTAAAGTATACTTATCTTTGACGTTGACTGTACCTGAGGTGAATGAAACTGCCGGTAGGCTATTGGTTACTTTTGTACATCTTGCAGATACCGGAAAAACTTACCATCATCGGTACTTACTTAGTTCATAATGCCATTTTTCTAATCCTTATGCATACACCTTAGGTCACCTTAGGTACTCTGCAACCGAAAACGTTTCTGTCAAAAATTTCATTTTTGGAACAAGCATTTATTACCGAGTGTACTTTTCTGTATATCATCGTCAACAACTCATTGAGAATATTCTAACGAGCCCAAACTCAACGGGGTTACGTCGCTTAAGTACTGAATTCCCATGGCCACCTTCTGTCTCCATCATCAGATCAGCTCGATGGTACCATAATATTGAATTGTCATCCAAACTATACTAATAACCAAAATTTCAACTCAATCGGATAACGGCAAGTGACTGAAAAATGGATTGCAAATTTTGATAGACAACTTACTTACATACGAACAAGTCAAGGTAATATAAAGCTTGTAATAAAAAGCTTGTAAAATGGGTACGTTTTCGCCAGGGAACTACACATTTTGTGTGGCAGTTAATAAAAAAACTACTTAATAGGGATCTTTTTTAGACTATAACCTGCGTAGTTTTGAATGGACTACTTATATGTATGATACTAAATAACTAAAATCTACCGCTGGATTTAGAAAATAAAGCATGCTGAACGTCTCGGGTACCAATTCGTGCCCTGAAAATCAAAAGGATATTCTATGAATGGGGCATCTTGTACGTTGCCAACTATTAGACAGTCATTATATTAGTTACAGCAGTATCTCAAAAAGAGTCTCTTAAGACCTTTCTAGACCTACACTGTTGATCCCATCGCTCCCCGATGCAAACATTTTAACACAGGAAAGCAGAGGTTTCAGTGATCCGAATTGTCACTATCTCACGTTTACCATAAGTTGTTGACTACAAACTTGTACAGAACGTACCCATATTAAGCTTTAATGTTGCCCTAAAGTGGCCGTCAATAGAATTTGCTAACTATGTAAACAAACCGCCATATTAATATTCTCTTTCACTATGGCGGTTTGTTTACATAGTTAGCAAATTCCATTGACGGCGAATTTAGATCATATTATCATAGAGTAGGTACGTTGTTTCCGAATAAAGCACGAATTTATTAAGAATGTAGTAAGTACCTAAATTTTCCAACATGGCGGTTGTTCCACAAGCCTGGTGCGGGGACTTTTAGAAAGTGAAAACAGAGCCTCCAATAAACATCCGTAGGTACCATACAAAGTTCGACAAGCGCAACGTTTTAATAAACTATATTAATATATGTTTGGAACCGTGTAATAAACTGCTTGTCACGATGATTTCAATCTCGAATTTTGACAATCTGAAATTTTATTTCTTCATAAACCTAACTCGACTGGACCAGGTAGTAGGTTTGTCGAGTTAGGTATATTATTTAAAATATTATAAGCGGCACTGAGCGGTTCATTCATACCCAGATGCTGGTTACTTGCTCCGACTAATCGGCTTCGACAAGCGAGTGTGCTACCTAATTACATCGCCGCCGACACGACTGCCGCGCGGGATTATACGTACACGTGTCGTTTACTGATCGACTTTGTACCCAGCTTTTATAACCAGGCCTACATCAAGAAAAATGTTCCGTTGTTTCTACTACTTTATTTTACCTTCCGTAGGTACCTACCTCATTTTATTTCATTACATATCTAGCCCGTACTTACTGTCCCTCTGCTAGGCAAAAACATACAGACATAGTATAGACTGGCGTAGATCTGATTTTGTTTTAACTTACTTAAGGGGCTACCCGAGGTTTTCATCGATTTTTCCTCTATCCTTGTTTAATGATGACTTTTTTTATGGCACATTTCGCTTGAAATAAATGAATACATTTTTTTTCCTCCATGCTTCTCTATCAACTGCTACACGAGGCCAGTCCTTCCGTAAAGCCAGGTTATCTCGGCATCTTCTGTCTGCTTCTATCCGTCTCTGGCTTGTAATAATGCAATATTTAATTGAAATTAGAATATGCAGCTATGTACAAAACCATATATTCAGCTAGGTACCGAGGATACATTCTGAATTAGTTAATTTGTCATCGCTCGGCTACTGGAGACCGCAGTAACCATGACTGATGTAAGGACAGCATCTGGAATGCCGTTACTTTTTCCCAAGATTCACTCACCCGCTAACTATAAATCCAAACCGATTTACCTGCTGAAAATCTCCCGTGAACAATGTTTGAAGTTTCTTTGAGAGGATGTGTCACGCTGTCCACTCTCTACAAAAGCAATATGCATGTTGGGCGGCTGTTGAAAAATCGACTAACATGCAAACGAGAAGTTTCTCATAAAGCTGGTATAAAATCAATTCGTTGACATTGTTACGAAATAAGTCGCTGTGAAATGATACTATAATGTATAATATGTAATGTGTTGTATAATGTGTTGCCATCTAGTACCCGTACTACAGTCAAGTGTAAAAAATATGGGTGCATGCAATTTACTCATAAATATGTATTTATGTATAATTATATATCCCATCGGTCTTATAAGCTCTTACCGAAACCGGTACATATTTATGAGAGTTTAAATCTATTCATGCTTCGGTAGTTTGGTTCATCGACGTCGAAATGTGTAACGTGGTCTTAAAAAGTCCGAGACAAAAGTCACAGACATTTTCCTTTTACAAGCTTTTATTTAAGTTCCACTGTTCGTATGCACTAAGTGTTGTCCGTCAAAATTTGCAATCCATTTTTCAGTCACTTGCCGTTATCTGATTGAACTGAAATTTCCAAATTAACTATCGAGCTCGTCTGACGATGGAGACAGAAGGTGTCCATGGGAGTTCAGTACGTAACCGACGTAACTATTATGCACAACAATTGTTAGGCAAAACGTTTGTAGGCGAAAAGTTGATATGCGACACGAAAATCCAACAATAAAAAATTATGCCACCCGATATAGACCCGTTTCTGTGATGTCTTTTTGCGTCACTGCAATACGTATTTTTAGGATTCTAGAGTTTTACGAAATTGGAGTTTTGTAGAATGTATAACTCAACGAGCACTCACCTACTTTAGTCTGAGCTTTTTTTTAGCCTCTTGGGACCCTTGGCCTTGCCATTTGATTGGCATTCGTGAAAAAACATGAAAGAGAGTAAAAGTGTAAAATAGAGATTGCTTATGATTAATGATTATGGCATTAACTCCGCATTTTGTACGATAAGTTCTTATAAAGGTTAAAGGAATTAATAAAATTCAATAAGCCATAGAAGTGACAAACTTTTCTTGAGGCAACCTTTTTTGGGTAATAGATGATAAAATAAACTTTCATTTCATAATAAGATCTATTAAATAATCTGATGAAGGCATTTTAATTACGATTGTATACAGTCAAGTGCAAACATGTATTTAAACAATCCTCTCATAAATATGTACCGAAACATGAATTCGCAGACATGCAAGCCATGAGAGATTTATAAGTATGTTTTATGCACCCATATGTTTGCACTTGACTATACACAAACATTTTTATACCTGAGGCTCTAGTATAAGTCTTACCGAAACAAAACGTTACGACCGCGTTTGCGTTTAGCTGTCAAATCCCATACAAATTGAGGGTGAAACGTAAACGCGACCGTAAGGTTTTGTTTCGGTAAAACTTATACTAAGGCCTCTGGCTACTTCACAGTGAGGCAGAGGGGAAAGTGGGTAACCCATACTTTTCCGATTATTGGTAATTTTCTTTCAGCAAATTCTGGATTTTTATGATTTATGATTTTATGAAGTTGAATTCGAAAAGTGAATCCGAATATATTGTTTAACAGAATCGGTACGCGAATAAGGTATCATCTTATATATTTATAATCTTTGTCATTATCAAATAACAGATTTTATTTCTCGATTGATTAGGAGCCAATTATTCTACTTACTTAGGTAGTACTAGTACAGTCGAGTTCTCCAATATCTATACAGACAGCCTTTCAAAAATATCTACACATGTGTCTTATGTCAGTAAGAATAAAGTATCTGTATCTACTCTCGACTGTACCTACCTAAACTACCTAAATAGCGATCACGTTCAAATCGTCGTTTTCGAAAAACGCTCTCTTTCCTTAAAACATATAATACCTAGTGTACGCAGGTAAGTAGTTTAGATATTTACAATCATGTATGGGCTGAAATAAGTTAAGAAAACGAAAAAAATGAATTGTTCTTAGGTATATCATGCAATGACCGTCGAATACAGAAACAAATGGGAGGTCGTAAAATGTTCTAGTAATCTCTCATCTCTCACTTATAATAATTCTCTACATTAAAAAAAGAATCAGCCAGTATCAAACTAAGCATTGGTGGGTTCCGAATAATCTCAGCTTCCCAAGAACGGAAAAACATTTAACTTTTTTTATAAGTACATTATTACTCGAGCTTCCGTTTAGGATAGCTTTAATCCGACTGCGACGATTAATTAATTTTCGGAAACATTTGACCTCATTAAATTATTTATTTCTTCTGCTACAAATCGTAGCCGCCATATCTGTCAACTGTCAGTGACGTTAAAATGGCTTGCTTGCCTTAACTATCCTACAGTAATAATTTAGATCCGGTGTTGTGATAGACCTTCACAAAACGCATATTAAATCCCAAAGCATAAAATAATAATAGATTCTGATATGGAAACTTATATGCGCTAAATTCGTGTTGAGGCGTAATTTCAATAAGTGTATCAACAAATTTCAACAACATAACGTCAAACGTCAAAAGTCTGGCTCTTCCTCTTTTTTTATGGCATGGCATAGCGCTGTTTTCACGTTCGGCCAGTTTATTTGAGTTTCTGCAAGATTAGACGCTGAGTATTTGTTATGATACTGCACGGCTATCACAAGATGGCGCGTGAGCTCTCTCGATTTTTCTCGCATTGTACGTCTCTTTCTAAGTTGTCAAATAAGAGAGAGAAGGATACTTCGAGAAAAATCGAGAGAGCTCGCGCGCCGTTTTGTGATAGCCGTGCTGGTTTGTCAGTAAGTATTTATATTTATCAGCAATAAACAGTATGTATTAATTAAATCAGTATAGAACGAGCCTATTATAAACATTCATTATCAAGCGCGTCAGTATTAAGGCGGTATTATAACTTCGTACTTCGCGCCTTCAAGTTGATATTCAGCCAATATAGAGACACATAAATTGGCCAACATACAGGAAAATACATTTATCATAAAGCCTGCAACACACATTCATTAAGTTGGCAATGGCGGGAACATACACAAGATTTGGCAGAATAATAGTGCGATCTGAAATATTGCAGTATGAAAAAAAAAATTGCTTTAATATTTTAAATAATTACTTTAATAGAAAAGAAAGGGTCTCGGACTCGCGTTATGGTTGTAGAACTTACCTAGTGGTCAGGTGTAGTTTGGAAATTATAAATTGGCCTTCTGTTGTCTAATTAAAAAGAGATTCTTTGTTCCGCGTAAACACGTACCGGTCAATGGGTACTCCAAAGGATTATCTATTATTAATTCATAAATACATCTTTACCTGAGAGTCGAAGTGACTCGAGATCATTTCGATCATCACGTTTTTTATTTATTTAATATAAAACATTGTTAAAAATATGTAGAGAAGAAGATCAATAAACATTTCATGCTGCAGCCTGTGTCCTGTCTGTTGTATCTATTGCCACAAACATTTACTAAAATTTAACCCCCTTATTCATATAACTTAAAATACCTCTGTTAAATAAAACGAGTTTTGTCCCTTTCTTACTATTTAAATAACAGAGTGATAGATAAAGACAAACGAATTTGAACGGCATTTTAGCTAAAATAGGTTTATTCAACGTTTTACTTGATAGGCTAAATTAGAACTGCATGTTTCCTATGTCCAAGAGAAGAAATGCGTTAACTCCCACCACATTACCATGCAAACGAAGTCGCAGGTACAGCTAGTTATAATAATATATTTAAAAATAAATAAAGTTTCTACACATATTTTAAATTAAACTATTATTATTTATTAAACTAGTAGTCTGTTTATGACATGCAATGTCATTAACTCATCGTATCATCGTTTAATTCTAAAAAGCTTTTCGTATCATGTGATGTTAATTTACCGCAGGGGTCGTTTAGTTATCTTTCGCGGAAGAGCAGTCTCCTCCGAGTGACTTTAGCAATAATAGTGTCACATTGAGAGTAGCTACACTCTCGAGGCGCCGTCACGGGAGAGCCACTCCGCCAGCGGCAGCGCCCGCGCACGCCGCGGTCTACGCCGCACAAACACTCATACAAAAATAAAAGAGCCGCGAACACAAATAAATAACTATAAAACACAAATAGCCCGCATAAATAGAGAATGTGAATAACTGACACACTTTGTGTTCTAGTGTGAGTTTTGGCGTGGATTAATTTTATTGTGCCTCGCGCACGAGGCGTGCGCCCGCGCCGGTTGTTTAATGCTGCTGCGCAAAGTTTACTCTCCCACCCAGTTTACTAGTGTTTACAACGCGATGTTAGAGGTCACATAACTTTGTAATTTTAATCTCAGGCTTATCAGTTGTCCGTGACATACTCGTATTTAACTATACCTATTCAATATTATAGAGTAATTGCATGAAATTGGATATTATCTGTCAGCTTTGTAAACGGTACAATTGTCATCTCTAGGCATTAGCAATATAGGGAAGTGTGTACGTAACAAGCTAAGATAAATATTTAATGGAAGTTGGAAAAAACATCTAGATGAAATATGTAAGCATCTGAATAAGTCGGCCTACGCACTATATAAACTATCAAAAATAGCTAACCGTGATACAGTCTTAGTAGCATACCATGGATTAGTAGTATCGAAAATTAGATATGGCATTATCTTCTGGGGTAACTCTGTGAACCGCGAGGCAGCCTTTATAGCCCAAAAAAGATGCGTAAGAGCTATCTGCGGTAGAAACGTAAGATACAGTTGTGTTCCTCTATTTAAATAATTGAGACTATTGACATTGCCTTCATTATATATTTTAGAGGTAGCTCTATTTGTTAAACGCCATCTTGATTTGTTCACATTTGTATCAGAAAGATGAAAGCTCCCCACTCGCTCGCAATACAAGGGACAGTTGTATAACCAACCTATGAAAACAGCATTGATGCGGAATAGCTTTTTTGGAATGGCAATAAGAATATTTAATAAAATTCCGTACCCTATGAAAAGTCTAGAGACACACCAACTTAAAAAACAGTTAGTTGCAGTTTTGGTCAAAAATGTTATTACTCAATAAAAGGGTTCTTAGAGGCACCTTAATGATGTTAAGATTTCTATGATATATATATTGATTTCTGTTTCCTTCCTTTGTGATATTTTATGTGTTGTGTATATTAACTATTTCTACGCCGATACTGGCAGGATGTGCTGAACTAACATAGACATAATAACCTGAATCTGCGCTTTGAGAACCACATACTTAATGTTGTGAGTAACTGCTTCTATCGCCTTACGGCCGTATTCATAAACGTTCTACAAGCCTATTTTAACTAAAATGCCGTTAAAATTCGTTTGTCCTTATCTGTCACGTTGACATTTGTGTTCGTAAGAAAGGGAAAAAGCACATTTTATTTAGCAGAGGCATTTTAAGTTTTATGAATAAGGGGGTTATTAAAGTTCTATATAATATACGAGATTACTTTAGTGTCGATTTGCGTGTTGACCTATGTGAATCACTTGGATTATCTAGGTTAAACTATTGTGATGTCGTGTATGATGGGTGCATTACTGGTCGTTCCAAGAGGCTTATACGAGTGCAGAACGCATGTGCTCGTTTTTGTTTCAGAGTCCCTCCCCAATCCCACATCACTCCATACTTGAACGCAGCGGCGCGCAGTTAGCGAACTTGCTTAACATGCCTGCACGCCGGCGCCTGCACCTGGCCACTCTGCTGTTCGGGGTGGTAAAACAGGAAACCCCCACCTACCTTTTTCATAAACTGGTATGGTCCAAAAGTGCGCGCAGGTTTAAGGCAATGGCCATTATACCTATGCACCGAACCGCTGCGTTCAGAGGTAGTTTCAAGTTTGCGGCGTCTAAGTGCTGGAATGATATCCCTCCTCCTATACAAAAGGCGCTTAGCAGATACACCTTTAAGCGTATGCTTAAAGGCTATTTGTTGACGCTCCAGTAATCAAAATCCTAATCCTCAGCACTGTGAGTCGTGATACCAATAAATATGCCAATTTCTAATTTTTTATCTAGTTTTTGATTTTAATGTGTACTGTAAATATAAATATTTTAATGAAGCTGCATCTAGGTAGTGTGTACATGTATTATCTCACTTTTTATTTATGTTTATTTCTCTTTCGCCTGTCCCAATACTGTAGGTAGTTTATTTATTGCATTTTGACGTTTCCGTGAGTCACTGATGGTGCTGGCTGAAAATCAGCGCTGCAGGTGTCTGACACCTCAGCATAATGCTGAGCCAGTGTCCGGTTCACTGCCGCAGAGACACACTTGTTTCATGTTTTATCTGTTTTCTGTTTTTTGATTATTTTATTGTTTAACACGTGTGTCCTGTGTGTTTGTGAATAAATGTATCTTTCTTTCTTTCTTCTTTCTGAATTGTACCACATTCACAGAAATAAATAAATGATTGATTGATTGAAGCTCAGCACAACAAGGATTCTTCCAGAAGTGGTCTAATTCAGCCCGCGTCGTTCCTTCTCTTTCGAATATACAAACTTTAACCTGTCCCTCAAATTTGGACCAACACTTTGCAACGGACCGAAAACAAAACCAACTCCTGTGAAAAACGTTTGGTCCAATTCCTTTACGGAAACTAATCCCATCACACCAAAGCGTAAATATTAAAAGGGCTTCTGAGTTCTTAAAGCCCAGTTAAACGTTAATTATTTTGCCCCCATTTTGCATTTATGTTTTGATATACAGACTGCTGAAGGTCTTTTTGATTGGCGGTGCTTATATATATATAATTTATTTTACAGCTCTCCCATTCATGTTATGTGGGTTGTCATAATCATAACATAATATAAATAGTGTCTGTACATTAGTACGTGCATAAGTTAACTTATTATACAAGTGTGTATCGATAAGTGTTACAAAAAGTTAGGCTCGCGGTGCATATATTATGTAGTACTGTTAGTGTTTATACATAGTAAATATGGCGGACACACAGTCATATGAATATGAGTAGCAAGTGGAAATTCGCGATTAGTTACTGGCGGCTGCCTGCCCTCCTGGTAGATAGTGGTTATTAATAATAACGTTAACATATAATTAGAAATACTGTAAATTCATCAAGGAATTCCGACTTGTCAGCTAAGGACGAACGTAACATGTTATGGGAACCGGTGAGGTGCGCAGGCGCGTGCCGCGCGGCCCTAGAGAGCGCGCAGCGCCGCGCGCTCGCTGCCAGCTGCTACTGACAACTATTTTTACGACCACCATTACAATTATTCACAGATCCGCTACAAAAATATTTTTTGTCATAGTGGATTCGTCGTTAATTGATAGTTCGTCATGTTATTCTAGTCGCCGGTGATGAAATGACGGTTTATTATTTTGTTGCTAAGTACATGTGTTGCTGTGTAAAAGCAACGTCATCTAAATGACACACCTACCAAGGTCTGATAACGAAATACTTATACTTGTCTTAATGCCTCAATAATCGAAATTAATAGTATCAGTATTGATAACTGTCACTCTTCTAATGCTGCTGATTTAATAATACATTGATTGCTCAAATAAGTTTCGAACTGTGATACATTTTACACTAGATATAAGTACATATGTCAATAAATGGTCCAAGGTACCTTGGTTACCATATACCTACAAAGCCAATCAATGTTTTCCAAAATAAGCTTGCATATCCCGGATTCTATCTGTCTTCCTGACGGGAATGCTCGTCAACAAACTAAAAGTACAAGTGGGTGTCGCTCGTGACCTGCCTAAAATGTGAATCATGTGATTTGGCACCAATGTTGGTTCCAATAGTAACGTCAACATTACCAGTTATTTCTGACTTACATAGTACGCTTGGCAACAAGCACAACGGTTTGTTTTTCTCCTGTTAGGTAGGTATATATTGGCGCAGCAAGGCTTGACTAGGGCCCTGTTTCACCATACATTTTTCAATGACAATTCTCTGTACATGTCTCTGTTGATCAGCGGCGGCGCGTAAAAACTTTTGACGAGCTACCCGGAAAAAAAAGTCTATGAAAGAGTGAGTATATAACTATTAGGCTTGCCTAAAAATATTTTTTAGGCAATTCGGTGGGAATCGACGCCGCTACTGCTGACTTATCTACTTGCTACTTCATAAATATGATGCTCAAGGCGGCTATCGTTGTTTATTAATGAATTGTTACGGAGATAGTTGTCAAGTTGTTAAAATGGAATTTACACATCTAGATAGGAAACTATAATTTTGAAGTGTTCGCTTATAAAATTAGGATTTTAAAATATTAATACTTACAGACAGACTTATAGTTAGTGACATAGGTCCCTTAATTTAACATCTGCAACTGTATTTCTAGCACAACTTGCTCGCTAGTTGTGTCGCGTGTGTCTCAGCGAGTCCTGTCTCACTCGATATGTGCATTTTAGAAAGAGGAGGGTTTTTTTCCTCGGCCCGCGTCGCGTCGTAATTGTTATGCTAGCCCTGCTGATACAATACGCCGTTATTTTCAGTGAACGTTATATAACGGTCCCTTGTCCACTGTAGGTATCTCGTAAATATTTTTCTGAACCGCCAGTTCAAACATGTCAATCTAGTTAGTCTTACTCATTCAAATTAAAATAGATATTGGATGTGACGCGTGCTGCGCTGTGACGAGCTGATGAGGGACGTAGTCCCCGTAAATGGTTAAACTGCATCAAAAGGTTTAGTAGAAATAGAAAAAGTTAAAAATATGTACGAAAAGCATACATAAATTGAAGTGCTTTTCTGGAAAAGGACAAGCATTATGATGAGCATATAACGTGTGCTACATTTAGAAGGTAGACATTTGGCGGTGTGCGGTGCCGCGTCGGATCGGGCCTCGAGCACCCTCGGCACCCACTACTACTCCGGGCACTCCCCGCCCCAGACTTTGATAATTTTTGCACATTTTTTTATCATATCGCTATCATACATTGTCTAGGTCATGCTCGTTTACTCTTGTAACATAACAGATTTATCCCTTGGGCAATTGTGCTCCTAATAGCACTAATGTGTACTTCGGTTTTATTACTATGTACCTACATTATAGACATCCACAGAAATTTCGAGCGACATCCCGTTTTGTTTCACTTTCCAAATTATTATTTTCATGCTGCTTTGCATGCTTAAGTATATTTTACGACTCCGGTACCGTTATCTGCCATTTATATATATAGGCACTAACTCAAATACAATGACCGGTAAATAATAAGCCGTCGAAAACTTTATGCGCTATGGCCCAAAAACGAACTATTTAGCTTTCTGCTATGGTTCATAAATTTTCTCCTAACAGCACTATTTACCACCAATACCACCATGTAATCATCTAACTTATAAATAAATCGGTCCTTATAATTGCAGTGGTAGGTAGCAACTTCACAAACAAACAATACGAAATACTTACCCCGGAACTCAACGATAACCTGGTACCGGATGAGAGGCCAAGGTATACCAGTTATGAAATATTTTCATTATTTTTCAATTTACATAATGTACAAATATATAAAGTTTTGTCGTTAACGAAAACATTCCTGGGAAAGAGCTAATAATATTGATAAGTTAAATCGAGTTAGCTTAAGCCGTTGCCTTGATTTGAATCGAACACGCCCCCTAGACAGAGACACGCTGATGCCCTCCGCGTACGAGGAAAAGAGATGTAACACTCTTCGGGAATGGCTTTTTTGGACAAATTTCGATAAATACCTAACTTATTACGTTACGTGAGACGTTTTATTTAAATTTCATATAGGTAGTGAGATTTTAGATGAGATAAAATACTATAGTATTAACTTGATTGTGTCGTAAAATAATGTATCGTTTGAGTAGGCTGAGTTAAAAAAGGAAAATACAGACCCAACTTTGGTTTTTTTTTTATCGAGGAAATTTTAAGCAATCATGTATCGATTAAATCAGATAAACAATCATATAGTCAAGAATCATATATCTGAAAATCAGACCTTATTCTTTCTTAATCTAGTCAGAACGGCGTTTCAAAGCACGCGACAATTTCCAATGCACATCAGCCTTAAAGAACCGGAGCTACCCGCCAACGAACACCTCGTCGCGGTCGATACCGCATACCGCCTTCCACTTCGTGACACGACACGACACTGTTTTCGGACTCCGACACGCCAAATATGAAGCTGAAAATGGCCTCTTTTCCCAGTAGTTCCTTCGCGCTTGTTCTCCCTTCTCACTGGCATATTGCACTTGTTTTACTTTACTTTCATATAGTCTGTAAAATTTCACTATTGCAGATTGGGTGTAATATTTTGATTGTGATACCCATATCTCTGCCGGGTTCCCTCTATTTGGTATAACTTTAATTGTCCGAAACGCTTTTAGCATAATAGATTTGGCATATTCGCTTTGCGACGAATGTTAATATGGCAAAAACTTTATTCGGTATAATATCTCACATTCCGAAAATGTGTTACTCCGAAATTTAATACTCATACTATTGTTTAGACCGATTTTACCATTATTATATTCGGCATATTATCGATTGTCCGAAACATACTCGGCGTACTTACATGCTTAGATATTTTTTAATGTCGAATGCAGAAAGCCAATGTGCCTACAGGTATTACAAAAACGAACTTCTAGCAGAATATAAGTTAGGTTAGAACTGCGACCATAATAAAATCGAGCTGCTGCCATAAAAGTAGGTTAGGTTAGGTTAGAACTATGATCTTAATAAAAACTAACTGCTACCAGGAAAATCGGTTAGGTTGGAGTGATCACAAATCTGTATGTATAATAAAATCCCATAAAATAGGTTAGCACTGTGATCTTAACAAAAACTAACTGCTACCAGGAAAATCGGTTAGGTTGGAGTGATCACAAATATGTATAATAAAATATATTTTTACCATACATTACATTTAACGAGTGGAAAAAGAGAATCCGCAAAATGATTACACGTAAATTTGAATTCAGCTAAATAATGTTATGCCAAAATATATTACTTACTGCGAGAATAGTTTTGGGCAAAATATTTTTATGCGTGGATATGAGTCGGAGCATCAAAATTATAATAATACTCGGATTAAGATAAATCTGCGTAACAAGTGTACTCACTCGCACCGTGATCCTTCTAATAAACTGACATTACGTCATCGAAATTCACCGCTCGCAAAGTAACAACGATTCTAAGGCAAACAAACATGGCCGTTACCTGTTAAATGTTGGACATATGGTGGCGGGTGTGTTGCCATTTGCAAAAAGCGTTACCGGTGGAAAAAATCGTTAGGGTTTGCTTAATTTTAATAGGGGTTGTTTAAACGGTCCATCACTGGATAATGTACATGACGGGTGCTTTTACCTTATGGCTACATAGATTATGCCATATTATTGAAAAAGTATGCCAAAACAGGGGGAACCATCTCTGCCCGCTATGTGGATTTTTTGTCCCAGTAGGGTACCAAAATAGCATACTGGGGGCTACAAAAATTCGTTGTTAGTAGATCAGCGCACAGTGGTCGTGGTTAATGTCTTAAGGTTAAATGCTGTTCGAAGAAGATTTACTTCGAAGAAGTTGAGGATGCAATATATGCATGGCAATTAGGGAGGTGTTACGCTACTCATCAGAATTATTAAAATAAAATCAGCAGCAGAAAATTTCCCATGAAAATACTTTCCAATCAGCGGGAATCATGTTGTACTAAAAGGACTGACATTTTGTTAGTACCTTTTAAATATTTCACTGAAAATGGAAGTTAAGCGATAAGTAAACATGTGGGTATTTCTTTAAAAAGAGAGGCAACCTATTTAATACGAAGAAGGTTGATAGTTTCCGTGCCAGTTTTCTTTTCAGACGCGTCTTATGAGCACGAGTTAGGTACTCACTTTAGCCCGCTACGTTTCTAAACGTCAACAAATGGTTACATACGCTAATATTATAATATTATATATATTTAAATATTTAAACAAAAATAACATTTAAAAAATTAAGTATCTTGGCGACCTTACACAAATAATGACCTAAACTAAGCTAAGGTGTTGAGCTTCGGTATGCTGCTCGAATTAAACACACAACGCTGCGGATATCATTGCATGACTATAGTGAGTGCATTCCTATTTGCATTATGTGACAGCTGTCATCCCAGTACAGTAAACGTCAATATTGAAGTTTATTGTACTGGGATGACAGCTCTGACATAATGCAAATAGGAATACAGTCACTATAATACCCTCGCTTTAGTCTTATTTACACTTACCGATATTGACCACCAAGCAACCTGCGACTAACCTCGGCAGTGAAAGATTTGGTAGTTTTGTTTGTCAATAAGTCGTAGGTGGCATGTTGTGTCGGCAGTGCCGGCGTCACGGCGTCTAGAGCGTCTGCCGCTACGGCGTCGCTCGGGCTGCCGCGCGCCGCCCTGCCTCCCCTATTCTGTAACTTGATTTAAGCTCACCTCAACGCTCACCCACAAATATATCTTGACACCTCAATGCGTACTAACTAAGCGTAGGTAGAGGTCTAGTTTCGTGACGGGTGATCGGTGGGGTTAGCCTCTTTAGCGGGCTGCACCCTGCGCGCTCTCACCCCCTCGTAACAGGCCACACTTGATTATGTTTCTTTTTCTGACTACAGTGAATGGCCCGCGCTTGAACATCTTGTAGGTAAAATTCTTCTTACACGGCACGGCACAGTGTTGGCCGTTAATATACAATACTGATCACTAATCATTCAGATCGAGCTCTAATTAGTGCGCAACTAATCAATCACACTAAGCATCATTGTGGCTGAAGTTAATACCGATTGAATGTCAGGACAGTTTAATCACAACAACCATAATTATGACGACCGGTCGGTAGTGGGAAGTGGCCCAGGAGCAAAGAATAAATAATAGTACTACATACAGAAGCTAAGTTAGTTGTTAAGAAATCCCCTGTTTAAGTATGCCGAACGAGCCTAAACGTGACCATCCCTTTCTATCGCACGCAACTCGCTGCGAATTGCGATAGAACGCGTACGTGTTGTGTTGTAGCAGCGCTAACATAAGAAACCCCTGGGGCCGGTACGCCGGCATGTACCTACTTAAGATTGCATGCATATTACATGTTACATAGGCCTTAAAAACTGATGTAAGGCCTAATATGTAACCACCACCCACCCGGCCACCTTGCCACCTCCAGTAGAAACTATAGTAGGTAAGAATAATAAAATATGTATTTAATTTATATTCTTTAATGTCTAACACAGAGCATTCATAGTACAATCATCCTGCCAGGGATTTCAAGGTTGTAACCCTAAAGAAGCCCAGGTCTGCTTTGGCACCCATTCCCAAGATTGCGTAGAAGAAGCAACTGCCATCTGAACTTAGACGTAGTTGGGATTAGACCGGTTTCCTCGCGATGGTTCCCTCACAATAAGCTACAGCACTATACGCTAAATATTAAAGATTAAATGATATTTCGTACATAAGTTTTCTTGACAAACCCAGGGGTACGATCCGGGGTTCGAACGCTTCGAACCCCCGTCCTCCAGATTAAAGGTCGTCTGCCTTACCCCTGAGCCCAGATAGAAGCATTAAATAAATAAATATTAGGGGCAATTTTACTCAAATCGAACTAACCCCATAGTAAGTTAAATAAGGCTTGTCTTATGGGTTCTAGACGACGATATATTTAATAGATATCAATACTTGAACACATAAAAAATATCCAAGACCCACACATACAAATATTAGGTAAATACCCTTACCTACAGAGAATACAGGGATTCGAACCCAGGATAGTCAGCTTCGTACGCAGGGTTACTCTCAGGCTAAAACGGTCGTCCATTATCGTTGCACATAATCGTTAACATTGACAAAAGGGGGTAAAATCTAATCAGATAATCTAAACTCGGACGAGCACCGAGCCACCGACTGGCTAGGCCGCCGGTATCGAGCAGTGAACTTCTGCGACAACCTGAAAGGCTTCCGGCCCGGGCGGCGGACTCCCGTCCACGGGCGGCTGATGTATCTCTTTAAACACCCTCTGTTTGTTTCTTTGTGGGTGTGAGTGCCTACACAGAGAACTAAAGTGACCTTTAGGCCTGGCTAAATGCAGTGCACTATGGGGCAAGCGAGATAAATCATTTCGCTCTAATCAGTGAGTGTGAGTGCAGTTAGTCAACCTTTCTCGTTAAATCCATATTGTGAGGTATTGTTGGATAGCTTGTTCAAAAATATTATGGGTTTCTACAAATCATTTTTAGACTCAGTGATTCGTTTGCGAGATATTGGGCTTTAAAGCCCTAATTTTTTGTTCGAGTCATGTGTCCTTGTCGTAGTTCCCCCTGCCGAAAATGTGAAAAAAATCGCGGCAGTAGTAGTATATATAATGAAACTTAATGTGTACTCGGAAAGGCCAATTTTCGTGCAAATTCGGCCGACGCAACCGCACCACTGTGCGCGCGTGTTGATGTAACTTAGACAGACAGGCAACCCTACCCACTGCGCGGTCCTGACACGCACTTGACCGATTTAAAATTGTCTCAAATAGTTTTAAATGGAGAAATAACAATATTTTGAATTAAAATTCAAAACGAACTAAAATCCGTTTTACTCCAGGCAAAATACGGTTTTGAAAAACATTAATTTATAATAGCGTTTTTTTTGTTGATTTCATTTGAAAATGTTGTTCTAAGATGATATATTCAAGAATCCGACAAACTTTCCACCCGGAAGTAATTATGTAGATTTCAATGAAGCATGCATTGTCTTTTTTTATACGATTTATCTTGAATATTATAGAGCAAATGTAAATAAACCAAAATAAAGACAAAAATATTTATTACTATTTTTTCTGACTTTTCAGAAGTTACTTAATTTATAATTTTTTTGATGTCTGAAATTTTGTCGGATTTTGTCGCTGGGTAACTATTTAATTGATAATATATCCGTTACACATAAAAAGTAAGCTATTATAAATTATTTCCAAAATTGACATTTTTTCCATACGAGTTGTCAGTTCATTTACTGGACTATTTGGATTTCAATCCCGTTCAATCTTTAATCATTTTAATTACCTACCTACATACAAAAATGGTGATCAATTTTTATTTTTTTATTTTTGTTTTTTAATTGATACTGGTACCACGAGCAATGCCATGTACCTACTCGTACTTTAAAAAAATAATTTGAGCGGGAACTTGACAGTTTATTGACATACTCGCATTTTTGGAGAAACGCGTACTGTTAAACATCTATTTATCGTATCTAGTAATATATCGTTGTCTAGTACCTACAGTCGCCATCAAATGTATCGGAGCGGCCAACGTGCTCACAAATATCTGAACACGACTAATGCCTGGACAATAGAGACGCGTTCAGATATTTGTGAGCACTTTGGCCGCTCCGACATATCGGATGGCGACTGTACCATACTACGGCTTATTGAGTAAGTTCAATAGTAACTTATTTAACTAGTTTATTTACATACTAAGTATAATTTTTATGCTTGTGTATTAACTATTAGCTCCGCGTGCTTAATATAGAGAACCCTAATTATACTACAACTTAATATGTCGACCCTAAAGGTCCATTCTATAAACGTTTAGAACACGAGTTTAACTTGCCTTCATTTTATTCTGAAGTATGTATTGCGTAGTACAAACCGATAAAAAAAATATATTAGAATGAGTTATTATTTTTAAAAATAGCAAGTCTTAGAACGTTAACCTATTTATTTCTTATTGGTGAAAAGATTGGCGTGTTTTCTTAGTTTTTTAGTTCAAAGGCTACTTATTGATTGCTTTATTTTTATTTTCCTGAGCAATGCAATTTACGTTGGTATAATGTGCCAAAAATCAAATGCTAAAGCAATGTATAAAGCCAGCATAATAGTACATTACGTACAAACGACAACACAGTTAACTGACCATCCTGTATTTATATAGAACGGATGGTCAGTTAGCTGTGTTGTCGATAGTACCTAGGGCGGTGAATTCGTGAATGGCCCAGATCGCAGGTGTTTGTGGCCCGAAGCGAAGGTGAGAGCCATAAATTTGCGATCTGGGGCTTTACGAATTACCGCCCGTGGTAAGTACACAATTTTACGTCTTCATCTGGCCACAATGCGAGTTTTACCGTACGCGCAGCGTGCAGTAAAACTCGCATTATGGCCAGGTGTGACGTAAAAGTATATAAAGAATACTTACTAATGATATAATGCGTAACTTAAGAGTAATTTGAAGAAGTTTGTGGCTTTCCAATTACTTGTGAATATAGTATTTATTTATTTATTGTATATTTGCGATATATATTAGATATTATAGTGTGTATTATATTTTATATTTTTATTTATATGTATGTATTGGCATGTTTTTATTTATATAGAATGAATACCCTTTAGGTTTTGTTTTTAATTTCTTTGTGTGTTTTTGTACACGGTATAAGTTTGCCTATCCCGTTCTACCTACCTTCATTTCAATCGCTCAAAGATTAGCTGGAAGAGATCCCTTATAGGGATAAGTTCGCCTTTGTACTTTAATCTATTGTGGGACATGTATATTGAACCTGTTATTGTGTATTACATATAAACTTGTCTCTACTCTTTCCAGCTCTTACAAAATACTACAAAAATTCTTGAAAAAAACATTGATGTCATAGGCTTATTACAGGGTTGAGGATCTATCTAACAGACAGAAATGCATGGCCCAAACCAGAGCCCAAAATAGCTTAATCATTCATATAGCTTCTTCGGACATGTTTTCTTGTAGAACAACGCATTATGATGTTTTTTTTTCTTTTTTTTTCATTTTCAGTTTGACTTATTTTAAGTAGCTTAAGAACTATCATTGTACGAGTAATAAGCTTTTTTTGGCAAAAATTACTGACTGTTGAGTTTGTTTCGGCGTTACTTCTTAACAGTGGTCTTCTTTTTCAGAAACGCTGGTAGTATTTTGACTTGTAAAAGTGTAATAATGGCCTACTTGCAGAATAAAATTCATTTATTTAATTTGTAATAAACTGCTTACAAATGTTTAGGTATTACAAATTAAATACACCACGTTGAAGTATATTTTATAGTGTTCTAAATATGTACTCAATGAATAAGTATAGACTATTAAATACACGTTTAATATGTGTAATACAATAATCGTATTCCATTCTGAGTACGTACGTCAGTACATACTTACTCTCTCTTACTCTGGTATTGACCAATTGTTTTATTATTACATGTATTTAAAACGCTGTTTGTCTTTATTAATACTGCGCTGTAAACGCCAAAAGATGTGATTTAGTTACGGCGTCACCCCAAGCCGGGCGCAGCATAGTATCGGATCGATAACCAAGCAACCGCGTCTCAATCTCAAGTGATAACAACAAGCAAACTCTTCGATAACGCAATTGCCGCGGCGTGGAGATACAAGTGCCCAGTTATTCTACTAAACTGATTTTAGGAAAACTATGTATGTATGAGTCCTTGTGAATTATTATCAATATATACTTATTTAATATCGATAACAAGGTCTGACTTGTGTGCCGATAATTATGAGATAATTATGATTTGATTACATTTTAGTAACCTTTTTTTGCCTGTTGCGCAAATATATACATGAGATGGCGTGACATTATCACATATATAATAAATGATCGGGATATAATTTGTCTACAGCGTACATATATGTACAAGTCTTGCTAAGCCTCGAAACAGAAGTACAGTACGTTTTTAACTCAATCTATCAATTAATCCAGCCATTTATTGTATAGGTTATATTTATATAGATCCTGTATATATTTAAGTACTTTAGCGACAGCGCCTTGCGTCAGGTACATCCCTATAGTCTGACGGTAGCCATGAACATGGAAGGGCTAGACTAAGAAGTCCGTCCGCGCAGCCACGCCACACCGCGATCGCTACGCGCCAGAGCGTTAAGAAAATCTCGTCTCCAATTCAGCTTCCGCCCTGAATAGAGAAGCGAGGCATTATTGTTTCGCGCGACTTTCTCACGCCACTCGGAATAGGGTCGAACATCCGGCATATCATTTTCTGACGCCCAGAGTTTATTCACGTCGAACATTAAAACAACTCATACAAAATATTTTATTGATTTAAAACACAGTGGTTTACAGACAGGGCAAGGTTGTTTTTTTTTTTTTTTACCTCCTAGCTTACCGAGTTGGGCCCCGAAGGGGCTCTTAACTAATTGCCTATGACAAAGCACGGCCCAGAGCCAGTGCGAGCGCGGCAGAAGGCCAACGCTCAAAATAGAAACTAACCTAACAAAGCCTAAGCTAATAACTTTATTTCAAATAAAATACACATAGAAGGCACAAACATAACAGTGCTAGAGTTACTTTATTACTCTCTCTTCTTGTAAGTCCAATCGAGGCGACCCGGAGGCATACAACCCCCCCGCCGCAGGGGGCGCGGCCTCACGGGTGCAAGTTTACACTGCTCCCACAGCCATTCATGACTGGCTGCAGTGGTGATTCCCGACGAGCTGCACGCGGTGCCACGCGCAGGACGCAGGGCCGCGCAGTGAAGCACCCCATCTCTTGCGCGAAGTCCCGACGAACACGCAGATCAGCTGCACCCCCGCAGCGCAGCAATTTCCCAGGATTCCCAGACTGCCAAACCTGACTGGCAGCGCAAGGTCCCCCAGTACTGAATACCGAGCCGCGGAGATACAGCCAAGTGACGAAAAAACGTCGAAACTGCACCCGATTGACGAGGGCCAGTTTAGTTGTCCAGTCCGAGTAAGGAAGCAGGATCATCCGCCAGAATGAATACCCAGTCGGCGGGACCAAAGTTCAGCCACACACCCACAGCCCAGTACGTTCTACGGGTTCCCCTGACTGCCGAACATAACCGACAGCGCAAGGTCCCCCCCTACTAGTACCGAGCCGCGAAAATAACAGTCAGACCGCAGACCCACATGACCTTCTTCCATAATGGCGGGAACATCTGCTTCAAAATAGCTCCATCCAAGATGGGCGCATGTCAATATGACAGCCTGATGTGGTTGCGGCAAGGTCGAGGCCTCTCATTAGGTATATATGTAGGTACATATATACCTAATGAGAGGCCTCGACCTATGTTTGGAAGAGCGAGACTTCCCAACACAGGTGTGTTGGGAAGTCTCGCTCTTCCAAACATAGTACATTGTAATGATCAACAATTTAGAAAAAAAAATAGTTTAATGTATATTTTAATCTAAGTTTATTTCATACATTTAAACCCATAGGTGTATACATCTTTGTTCTCGTTGTCAACCTTATGAAACATTTCCTACCATTTCAACATTTCGTCGTCTGATCGCCATTAAGATGAGAATACCAGATCAGACATATTTGAATTAAAAGTTTAACCCTGTGAACGCCAAGAACACCTAAAGGTGGCGTGTGTTTCTTGCCCGCGGCGCCAAGTACCCCTAAAAGGTGTCATGACGTCCGCTGTCAAATCAAACTTCAGTCTTTCATATAAGGTTTGTATTTGATCTCTTGTAACGATGATGTTGGCGTGACAATGTCGCTTTTGGACGTCTTGACTGGCGGCGTATAGGTTAAAGTTGTAATTAGTAGATTGTTGCGAACTCGAAGCAGTGAGAGGTAATCTCAACTCAATGCCCGCGGCCGCCTCGGACCCGGCACCGATACTAAAGACGCGTGTTCAGGCACTGACGGAAGGAAGGGAAATGGAAAACACTCGGAATATCTCGGTCGCGTCAATCATAAATGGAAAACTCACCAAACTGAGGAATATCTCGGTCGCGACAATCATAAATGGAAAACTCACCAACCTGAGGAATATCTAGGTCGCGTCAATGATAAATGGAAAACTCACCAACCCGAGGAACATCTAGGTCGCGTCAATCATAAATGGAAAACTCACCAAACTGAGGAATATCTCGGTCGCGTCAATCATAAATGGAAAACTCACCAACCTGAGGAATATCTCGGTCGCGTCAATCATAAATGGAAAACTCACCAAACTGAGGAATATCTCGGTCGCGTCAATCATAAATGGAAAACTCACCAACCTGAGGAATATCTAGGTCGCGTCAATCATAAATGGAAAACTCACCAACCTGAGGAATATCTCGGTCGCGTCAATCATAAATGGAAAACTCACCAACCTGAGGAATATCTAGGTCGCGTCAATCATAAATGGAAAACTCATCAACCTGAGGAATATCTCGGTCGCGTCAATCATAAATGGAAAACTCACCAACCTGAGGAATATCTCGGTCGCGTCAATCATAAATGGAAAACTCACCAACCTGAGGAACATCTAGGTCGCGTCAATCATAAATGGAAAACTCACCAAACTGAGGAATATCTCGGTCGCGTCAATCATAAATGGAAAACTCACCAAACTGAGGAATATCTCGGTCGCGTCAATCATAAATGGAAAACTCACCAACCTGAGGAATATCTAGGTCGCGTCAATCATAAATGGAAAACTCACCAACCTGAGGAATATCTCGGTCGCGTCAATCATAAATGGAAAACTCACCAACCTGAGGAATATCTAGGTCGCGTCAATCATAAATGGAAAACTCATCAACCTGAGGAATATCTCGGTCGCGTCAATCATAAATGGAAAACTCACCAACCTGAGGAATATCTCGGTCGCGTCAATCATAAATGGAAAACTCACCAACCTGAGGAACATCTAGGTCGCGTCAATCATAAATGGAAAACTCACCAAACTGAGGAATATCTCGGTCGCGTCAATCATAAATGGAAAACTCACCAACCTGAGGAACATCTAGGTCGCGTCAATCATAAATGGAAAACTCACCAATCTGAGGAACATCTAGGTCGCGTCAATCATAAATGGAAAACTCACCAACCTGAGGAACATCTAGGTCGCGTCAATCATAAATGGAAAACTCACCAAACTGAGGAATATCTCGGTCGCGTCAATCATAAATGGAAAACTCACCAACCTGAGGAATATCTCGGTCGCGTCAATCATAAATGGAAAACTCACGAACCTGAGGAATATCTCGGTCGCGTCAATCATAAATGGAAAACTCACCAACCTGAAGAATATCTAGGTCGCGTCAATCATAAATGGAAAACTCATCAACCTGAGGAATATCTCGGTCGCGTCAATCATAAATGGAAAACTCACCAACCTGAGGAATATCTCGGTCGCGTCAATCATAAATGAAAAACTCACCAACCTGAGGAATGTCTCGGTCGCGTCAATCATAAATGGAAAACTCACCAAACTGAGGAATATCTCGGTCGCGTCAATCATAAATGGAAAACTCACCAACCTGAGGAACATCTAGGTCGCGTCAATCATAAATGGAAAACTCACCAACCTGAGGAATATCTAGGTCGCGTCAATCATAAGTGGAAAACTCACCAACCTGAGGAACATCTCGGTCGCGTCAATCATAAATGGAAAACTCACCAAACTGAGGAATATCTCGGTCGCGTCAATCATAAATGGAAAACTCATCAACCTGAGGAATATCTAGGTCGCGTCAATCATAAATGGAAACTCACCAAACTGAGGAATATCTCGGTCGCGTCAATCATCAATGGAAAACTCACCAACCTGAGGAACATCTAGGTCGCGTCAATCATAAATGGAAAACTCACCAAACTGAGGAATATCTCGGTCGCGTCAATCATAAATGGAAAACTCACCAACCTGAGGAACATCTAGGTCGCGTCAATCATAAATGGAAAACTCACCAACCTGAGGAACATCTAGGTCGCGTCAATCATAAATGGAAAACTCACCAACCTGAGGAACATCTAGGTCGCGTCAATCATAAATGGAAAACTCACCAAACTGAGGAATATCTCGGTCGCGTCAATCATAAATGGAAAACTCACCAACCCGAGGAACATCTAGGTCGCGTCAATCATAAATGGAAAACTCACCAACCTGAGGAACATCTAGGTCGCGTCAATCATGAATGGAAAACTCACCAAACTGAGGAATATCTAGGTCGCGTCAATCATAAATGGAAAACTCACCAACCTGAGGAACATCTAGGTCGCGTCAATCATGAATGGAAAACTCACCAAACTGAGGAATATCTCGGTCGCGTCAATCATAAATGGAAAACTCACCAACCTGAGGAATATCTCGGTCGCGTCAATCATAAATGGAAAACTCACCAACCTGAGGAACATCTAGGTCGCGTCAATCATGAATGGAAAACTCACCAAACTGAGGAATATCTCGGTCGCGTCAATCATAAATGGAAAACTCACCAACCTGAGGAATATCTCGGTCGCGTCAATCATAAATGGAAAACTCACCAAACTGAGGAACATCTAGGTCGCGTCAATCATGAATGGAAAACTCACCAAACTGAGGAATATCTCGGTCGCGTCAATCATAAATGGAAAACTCACCAACCTGAGGAATATCTCGGTCGCGTCAATCATAAATGGAAAACTCACCAACCTGAGGAACATCTAGGTCGCGTCAATCATAAATGGAAAACTCACCAATCTGAGGAACATCTAGGTCGCGTCAATCATAAATGGAAAACTCACCAACCTGAGGAACATCTAGGTCGCGTCAATCATAAATGGAAAACTCACCAAACTGAGGAATATCTCGGTCGCGTCAATCATAAATGGAAAACTCACCAACCTGAGGAATATCTCGGTCGCGTCAATCATAAATGGAAAACTCACGAACCTGAGGAATATCTCGGTCGCGTCAATCATAAATGGAAAACTCACCAACCTGAAGAATATCTAGGTCGCGTCAATCATAAATGGAAAACTCATCAACCTGAGGAATATCTCGGTCGCGTCAATCATAAATGGAAAACTCACCAACCTGAGGAATATCTCGGTCGCGTCAATCATAAATGAAAAACTCACCAACCTGAGGAATGTCTCGGTCGCGTCAATCATAAATGGAAAACTCACCAAACTGAGGAATATCTCGGTCGCGTCAATCATAAATGGAAAACTCACCAACCTGAGGAACATCTAGGTCGCGTCAATCATAAATGGAAAACTCACCAACCTGAGGAATATCTAGGTCGCGTCAATCATAAGTGGAAAACTCACCAACCTGAGGAACATCTCGGTCGCGTCAATCATAAATGGAAAACTCACCAAACTGAGGAATATCTCGGTCGCGTCAATCATAAATGGAAAACTCATCAACCTGAGGAATATCTAGGTCGCGTCAATCATAAATGGAAACTCACCAAACTGAGGAATATCTCGGTCGCGTCAATCATCAATGGAAAACTCACCAACCTGAGGAACATCTAGGTCGCGTCAATCATAAATGGAAAACTCACCAAACTGAGGAATATCTCGGTCGCGTCAATCATAAATGGAAAACTCACCAACCTGAGGAACATCTAGGTCGCGTCAATCATAAATGGAAAACTCACCAACCTGAGGAACATCTAGGTCGCGTCAATCATAAATGGAAAACTCACCAACCTGAGGAACATCTAGGTCGCGTCAATCATAAATGGAAAACTCACCAAACTGAGGAATATCTCGGTCGCGTCAATCATAAATGGAAAACTCACCAACCCGAGGAACATCTAGGTCGCGTCAATCATAAATGGAAAACTCACCAACCTGAGGAACATCTAGGTCGCGTCAATCATGAATGGAAAACTCACCAAACTGAGGAATATCTCGGTCGCGTCAATCATAAATGGAAAACTCACCAAACTGAGGAATATCTCGGTCGCGTCAATCATAAATGGAAAACTCACCAACCTGAGGAATATCTCGGTCGCGTCAATCATAAATGGAAAACTCACCAACCTGAGAAATATCTAGGTCGCGTCAATCATACGTCTTAATACTTTCACATTTTTTTGCGGAATTGCAGATAAGTGATGGGTTATTTGATACGTGATGAAGAAATTGTATTTACAGATTTTAATGATTAAACCTCTTAGGCACCTAGCATTAAAACCAGTTAATACTTTATAATGAGGTTTCAACCATTTTTTTTTTGGCTAATTAGAATATTCATAATCAATTGTGCTCATAGTTCTGACTAAAAAAGGTAAACGGTTATTTTTAGGGTTCCGTACCCAAAGGGTAAAAACGGGACCCTATTACTAAGGCTCCTCTGTCTGTCTCTCTGTCTGTCTGTCTGTCATAATAGTACGGAACCTTTCATGCGCGAGTCCGACTCGCACTTGGTCGGGTTTTTTATAACGCAACGGGAATAACATTTGAGGCCGAAATTAGAGTGTATTTACTAATAGTGCGTTTTGGGACTAGTGCATTCGCCACCGGATGGTTTCAATTTTATACGGATTTGTAAGTAAACAGTAATGCACATTCGATATCAAGGCATGCATTCATTTGTAAGATACAAAAGTTCCATATATTTTTGACGTCATCCGTAATTAGGTAAAGATTAATAAATATAAGATTTTCTTTTTCTTTCACTTTTGCTAACAAGAAGCTCTTCATAATTCCTGTAAAATGAGTCCTTGGAGTATTACTTGACTGTATGGTAAAAAGTTAGGTAACTTCATTATTAATCTAACAACGAAATTCACATTCCTATCTGACTTCAACGTGTTTCGCGTTCTCACTTCCACGCACGCCGAACTAACGTGTTAGAATGGAACGAACGCATGCAACACAATATCAAATTGCAATGCGACACTTGTCTGATTGAGCCCCAGATAAGTTATTTCTCACTGCACCCGATCGCATTTAATAATGCCTTTAGTTATTATGTAAACAGTGTCTTAGTGCTCAGCTCACCATACATACGAGTTTAAAATACCTCACATTTGACACGAGCTGGTCAGGTGTCAGTGTCGTACGCTTAATAGGACCTTATTCCGGACTCGGGTGCACTATTGTTCGTAACAAATACATAATTTATTGATCCGTGCCTGCGCCATGTGCGGTCCCGGTAAATATTACTGACGCACGATCAACACGGTACCTAGCTTTTATTCGCACTCTGAATAGAAAGAAAGCCACAAGCCCTAGGCAGTACCTACTAAACGGATAGGTTTATATATAACTGAAAGCTGGATTTACTAGTGGTTCTGTGAGCTGAAGGCCTAGTGAATCTTGTCTAAAACATTTTTTTTCTATATTTCCCAGAAACTGAATTGACAATAAATACCTTAAAATGATCGAACCTGCTTTCACAATTTCACGAGTACCGGTTGAGCCTTAAGGGGCTACCAGAAGTTTTCATCGATTTTTGACAAGTTTTAAATCGTTCAGAATACTTTTGCACTACAGATAGAATAATCTTTTATCTCTATTTTTATCTACCGGATTTTGAAAGAAATGAATAATTAATTTTGTATGATTTTTTAAAACATTGCCTATAAAACACTTATTTAAATATAATTAACTAACTTAAGATCTAACATATACGAAATTTACATTTTTTTTTTCGTCTATGACGTCTCTAAAAACGTGTCTAGGGTTTTCATTTTAAACTAATTAACACAAAAGTTATGGCTAGAAAACCAGTTTTTTGGCCCAAAACTGTTCAACTTTGATGCCAAATATCTGGAAAACAATGAACTTTGAAGTAAATATGGGATACAATATTGCTTAAAGCCGTTGTTGTTAATATAATAACTAATAAGCTACAAAGAACATTACAAAACTAAGGGATTCAGATCGAAGGTCATTGGCGTATGGGAGCCCCTTAAGAGGAGAACATCCGGGTATCCCCCGGACGTCTGACAGACATACGAAAGCATTATTGCTCAAGCTGAAACGGAAAAAATCGGTCGCTTCGCTCGCCCTTTCATAAACAAAGAGCACCGTCTCGAGACGGGGCACATGGAAAGAAGAATAAATAGCATCGTGGGAACGTACTAAACTGTGTGAATCATATGACTATAAATGTTATTTATTCGTGTATAGGTACATATTGTACTAGGTAGTAAATCATCGCTCCTGCCGCGATATCGAACGAAGCTGGCTAAGTTATGGTTATGTTATGAGCCACATGCGCAGGCGCCGCTCTGCGACTGTCATGTAATTTTATTGTACGCATGTTCTGCCATTAACAGATCATTCTGAAACGATTCAGTAGATACGATATTCGTACGATTTGCGAGTAGTCCCTACTCATTTTCCGATTTGTATATTTTGTGAATGCACATTTTCCTTTTGTAGGTACGTTTGAGCGTTTTCCAAAAAAAGAGTACCTACCTACATAACTTATTTTTTAATTACCTACCATTTTTTTCGATTCTCGGTACTCAGAACCGTTTATTTATACCTACTGACGATCCTCATGCAAGCAAAAAAGGGCCCAAAAATTCTAATCCGGGATCGTCACATTTTCGTATGCCGTCTTTTTTATAATAGTTTATTATATATATATGTACATGTAGTCGCATGACGCACTGAAAGAAAAAAATACATAGTGAAATCGGCCCCAATCTTTTTCTTGCATTTACATATACCTACCTCTTCTTTTCTTTTTTTTTCGTGGAGAATTCACATATACCTAATAAGGATCGAAATTTCATCAACAATTCTAAGAAAATCCAAAAAATGGAATTCTGCAAAAACAAGTGAATGTAGATCTGTACACTTTAAAAAAAACACTCGTTTCTCTGCGGCGCTACCACGAACTTCGAAAGTCGAAGTTCGGGTATTTCCATGTCTATCGCTCTCCCTAACTCGAGTGACAGGGATGCATGTATTACGAACTTCGACTTTCGAAGTTCGTGGTAGCGCCCCTGAGGGGTTACCGCGAAACGAAAACGAACTTCGTTCGTGTATCTCCCTCTATCGCTGGAACTAGCAAGTGCGACAGAGACGGAGATACACAAACGAAGTTCGTTTTCGTTTCGCGGCGGTAGGCCCTCTGTTTACAAGATGGAACATATCATATGTATACATTTTGCGCATTGTACGAGTATGGTGTTGGTGTGTTTTGTATATTTTGCGCCAGAGGGAATAATTTAACCTAGGACTGATTTTTTTTTACTATCAACATAACATATTTTTGCGTGTCCTATATGCATAGAAAGATCTCCGCCAACATTTGTTATGGTTATCTCTTTTTTTATTAGAAGACATAATAAAAATACATGCAAATAACGTGAGCGGAATCCTACTTATAGTAATTAGGTATGTCATTTTATTTATACTTAACATGTACCTATACCTACCCATGTCCGGATTCCTCCCGAGTAAGTCGTATAAAGCAACTCAATAAAATAGGTTAGGTTAGGTTAGGCAGCCAAAGCAGCCAAATATATCGTAACACATCCTTACTATTACAGTAATAAAGACGTGTACCGAAATATTTGGCTACTTTGGCTGCTACCAACGTTATAATGCTGACTATACTTACCTACTAGTACTGGCGAATTTGTTCGAGTTGATTACAAAAACCGCTAGGATAGAAAAAGCGATCGCTATTATTATGTTTAACTTATTACCTATATTTTTTATCTCGATTAATGTATTTTGATTGAGTTGATTGCAAAACATGTTGAGACGGATTTTCCAAAGGATCCCCTGATCTTATATATTTTTCTACTTACCTACATTTTGTATCTCGCTTACAGTAATTTGAGATAATGTCGGTGATATGTCTTCTTTTAAGTGATTGTTTTAGATAAGATAACATTACTGACTCCAGCCGATGACGTGGATCGTTATAAGTAATAAAGCCCAATTAACCTTTGTACCGCTGCGGGGCTAGCACAACAGACGCCGCGCCGCGACGCGAGTCGAGAAAGATCTACCCGCCTCATTCTAATTTACACGGTGCGAGTGAGACAGGAGACGCATAGTCGCGCGCCAAGCGCGAGCAGCACGTTGTGTTGCAATGCTGTATACTGACGTCTGTTTCATGTAAATCATGGTAAATTTCATTACAAATGGGGAAACCCATAAAAAAAATAACGACAAGTTTATTTAGAAATAGGTACAGTTTCTCCTACTGGCATACCCATAAAAAAAAGCCGATACAAGAAGAAATGAATCATTAACATAGCGGTCTTCAAGAATTCACTTTCAAATTACTATGGCGATCCTAAGTCCTAAAGCTAGGACAAGACCCCGGAAGGTGAAAAATATTGATAGCTAGGTTGGACATGGACAGCATTCCCACACGTCTGCGTCCCTCGGCCGATTCTTTCATCGCTCGTGCCTCTGTGGGCCAATCACCCCTCCCTCCCCCATGCCACTCCACCGCCCGCTTCCGAATTGTGGCTCCAACCCTAAATCCATTTGTAAGTCAGTAGGGTAAGATCAGTCTGCAAAATTATACGGGGTGACTGGAATATTGTTTTCTTGTGTCTATATTAGGTTTGATGAGGATTTCACCAGAATTTTAGAAATTATTAAAAATAGGTACCTAAGTATCCAATTTTCATCATTAACATCGTTAACTGGTTTGTATAATAAAAGCTTGAATTCTTTTTATTTTCTACCTATTAAGTATACCTATAAGTAGGTCAATACTGTGAATAGGTACAGCCAAGTGAAAAAATATGTATCGACTAGCGGTTGCCCGCGACTTCGTCCGCGCAGAACTTGAGAAAAAAATTGCTATTAAATTATTTTAGGCGTAACCTTAATTATCGCAGTCCCGAACAAACTTCTACCATCTCAAGGGATGATTTTCGAGAAAAAACTATCCTAAATCCTTCCAAGGGTCTCAAATTATCTCTATGCCAATGTTCATGTAATTCCGTTCGGTGTTTAAACGTAAAAGGTTTAAATTGATAAATCTAAATTACAATATCCGTTTTTATAAATAAACATATTTCAAGTATTATCACACGTTTCTAACTACTTAAATTGTTTGTTTTTAATTATAAAATAAAATAAATAAATAAATAAATATAAGGGGACAATCTTACACAAATCGCACTAGCCCCATAGTAAGCTCAATAAGGCTTGTGTTACGGGTACTAGACGACGATATATTTAATAGATATAAATACTTAAATACATAGAAAACATCCAAGACTCATTATGTAGTAAAGGATTTGTTTTATGTCTACTAAGCTACATTACCCACAGTATTTTTTGCCTAAATCCATTTAGTAGTTTAATTACGTTAGTCTTAGTCCGGGCTGCCTGTATAGTTTTAAAAGTAAAATTATCATTATCATGTACCAAAAGACGTAGAACTACTTACTCATCTCCAAGACACAGTCTAAAATCGAAGTTACAAAACTCTTACTTTAAAACTGTCTTGCTCATCAGACAGACTTATTAGCCCCCTAGGGGATTAATTTCAAAAAACACAGAAATCAATTATCTAGTTTTTAAACAAACAGTCTAAAACCGATCTTGCAATCTCTTACTTTAAAAATGTCTTGCTCTTAGGAGATAATTAAAAAAACGCTGAAAATTGTTTTGCAGCTTTTAGCATACAGGCTAGACATAAGTTACAAATTTTCTTGCGCCTCATACAAACTTTTCACCCCTTTTTAACCCCCTTAGGGGTTGATTTTTCGGAAACGCTTAGTTCTTTATTTTTATTCAAATAAGTGATCTGTCTACAAAGTTTCAAGTTTCTAGCTTAAAAGGAAAAGTTTCCCTCATACAAACTTTGCACCCCTATTTAACCCTCTTCGGGGTAGAATTTTCTAAAACACTGACAGTTCTTTTTTGTATTCTAATAAGTATTCTTTTAACAGAGTTTCAAGTTTCTAGCTCACAAAATAAAGTTCCCTCCATACAAACTTTGCACCCCTATTTAACCCCCTTAAGGGGAGGAAGGAGGTTTTCTAAAACGCAGAAAGTACTTTTTGTATTCTAATAAGTAATCCTTCTACAAAGTTTCAAGTCTCTAGTTCAAAACATACGACAAAAAATAAAGTTCCCTCTATATAAACATTGCACCCCTATTTAACTCCCTTAGGGGTGGAATTTTCTAAAACGCTGAAAGTTCTTTTTTGTATTTTAATAAGTAATCTTGCTACAAAGTTTTCCAATAATCCCGTCTTATCCCTTGCCTACGTCATAAAAGGAAGTTCTAGTGTAAATTGGAAGTTTCTACTCCCAGTAGTTTCGGATGTGCGTTGGTGAGTGAGTGAGTGAGTCAGTCAGGACATAGGCATTTATATGTATAGATAGACAGATTTAATCCTCCCATAAATATTTAGGTACCGAATCGTTAATCCGCTGACATAATCCCATTCGATGGGACATATTTACTTATAAGTAAGTTCTCTGCACCCATATTTTTACACTTGACTGTACCTACTCCACGTCTCCAATTATTAGTATAGATACATATGCATATCACAAGCATTTTATACAGCGACTGGGTGACTACGCGTGCGTAGTGATTTTGTGTACCATATCGCATAATTTATTAGGTAGTCTGGCCAGGGAAAGATAAGCCTAGAAAAGAGCGACAAGTTTTAAATACAGGGTGTTGCAAAACTGTGTAAATATTACGCGATAAAATAATAAGGATACTTGAACAATAATATTTTTTTCACTTCTCATGCTCGAAAAGTGTGATTAGGCCTAGATAGCGGGGCTAAAGTAGTACATTTAGCCCCTAGGGAAAATATGTAAACATATTTATGATTTTAAAACATTTTAATTTGACCAATCAAAGCACTTCAACATATTAAATCCACCAATCACAACTGTTTAAAAAACCATTTTTATTTGCTATCAACTAATCAGAATACAGCTATATATTAAAATCAACCAATCAGAAAACAGATTTTATTTCAAATATTAGGCGTTTTTTATTCCCGATTTCACAAACATTTAAAAAAATTAACGCCTTTGGCCGTCTATAGCCTCGTCCAAACGTTCAAGCGGGGTGGCCTGCAAACATGACATGAGCGGGATAGACTGCTGTCAATCTCCCTTTATCTTATGCAGTTTATGCAGTCTTATGCGCTCGGTCGTTTGGACCCGGTATACGGTAAGTAGCGTTTATTCGTGGTTTCAAAATTTTGTATCTGTGTCAAACAGTTTATTAAAAAAATCATGCCGCTAAATTGAACAATCTTTTCGCTGCGGAATTTATATTGATTGTAGATGAATAATGTTTGTTTCCACTATTTTCTCGCAGTCTAAGTGAAAAGTAGAGTGTATAACTCTGGTCTAAAAGCCATATTACCACTCGAACAATTTTCCCTCACTTCGCTCGGGAAAATAACCATCTCGTGGTAATATGGCTTATTTTAGCCCCTTGTCATACAATCTACTATTTTTCAAGTCATACTGCATGCATGCATGCAACTGATAAAGCAGAAGGAAATAAAGTTATTAGAAATAAAACTGAGAAAAAACTAATACTTAATCAAAATCACTACAACATTTAAATTTTGACTACGGAACCCTACACTGCCCGTGGCCCGACACGCACTTGGCCGATTATTCTTGAGTGGGCATTCATGACTAAATATCTAATTGAACTTTTCGTAATATTTTACAATGTGAATAACATTAGCAGTAAGCCACCCTTGATTTCTCTTAAAAAGCAAAAACGGACCAATTTATTATGGAACAGTTAAGTACTTTCTTGGTTACCATAACCAAGAAGGTATCAAGTTAGGACATCATAAAAATTTAAAACATTTGACACATTTGACAATGATATTACTGTTTCCATATAAAAGAAGGTTCATGTTTCCCAAAATTACAGCTCCAAATGACTCGAAAAAACGGTCTCGGTCTCGGGAAAAACTGTCTTGCCAAACTCATGGCATGGACAACGAAGTGATTCTATGCAGGTTAATTTTTCATTTTGGAAGTATTTTAATAAATTTAGTGGATATTTTTTAATTATAACTTACCTACAGCAAAAAAAACCGGAATATATTTTAATTAATAAATAATTGGGGTCATTCGAAGTTGGTGTTTACATTTATCTGCCCGTTACCCGGAAATAATCAAGCTCAAAAGTAAAAGGACTTCACCATTCTCCGAAACTGTTTTAACACACATGTCGCATTAAAGAACTCTTACTTAGTTCATTATCATGACATATTAATGCAAATAAAATTACGTGTGACATTTGTTTTCAGCTAACGATAATCTTTAAGGAAATCCACCAATTGAGCAGTTGTATGTACGAATGAACGGCGCACTATGCCGGTTGTCAGTGGCTGTTATCATAATTATGTCACATGTTATAACGCAGTGAAGTATTAACAAGTGTCGTGTCACGAAACTTTTGTAAACAATAGTCTACAGAGCCATCTATTTGCACTCGCGCAAAACTCTTTGACTATCCACCTTATCACGTGCTGGCGCTGGCTCTGTTTTGCTACATCAAATTGCTCGTCCAATGATATACCATTCTGCTTTACCGACCGAACGACGTTAACCCAATAGCAGAAAACTACACTGTGATCACAGTGAGCACATGTGACCGGCCCTCAGTTTATTATTATTAAAGTTTTAGTTTCTAAACTTAACTAACTAAGAGTTTAAATGTTTTAATCATAGTTTGTGATTTTATTTTTGTTTGTAATTTATATTAAATTAGTAACTTAATCTGCCATGAGTCGGAATGGTAAGTCAATAAGGGACAATTTAACTTTACCTTTTTAGTTAATGTGCTGATACCGCCACCTGCCGGCAGAATGCTACAGTACTACAACCTTGCACCAATTGTGTTTATATGGTAACTTCTCGTTTTTACGAATTATTTAGAGATGGCGCTGTGAGCAATGGCGTTGATATGTTAGTATACTATCATTTTGCTTTAACATTATGGGGGGAAATTAACATTAACTTTAAAAAAAACATTCAGACTACATTCTTAATTAAGTACAAACATGTTTATTACATTATATACAGTGGTTTAGTTGCTCACAATACCCAATTCCCAAGAAATTACCAAAATATTTTTGTTTGAGAATTTTAAAATGCTTAGTTCTTTTATCTACTTAAGTGTTTTTTAGGGTTCCGTAGACGCTAGGAACCCTTATAGTTTCGCTTTGTCTGTCCGTCCGTCCGCGGATAATCTCAGTAACCGTTAGCACTAGAAAGCTGAAATTTGGTACTAATATGTATATTAATCACGCCGACAAAGCGGTAAAATAAAAAATGATTATTTATTTATTTATTAGGGTAACACCCCTATACGTAACGTGGGGAGTTTTTTTTTCATTTCAACCCTAACGTGTGATATATTGTTGGATAGGTATTTAAAAATGAGTAGGGGTTTGCTAAAATCATTTTTTGATAATGTTAATATTTTCGGATATAATCGCTCCAGAAGTAAAAAAAATGTGTCCCCCCCCCACTAACTTTTGAACCATAAGTTTAAAAAAAATCTCAAAATTAGAACTTTATAAAAACTTTCTAGAAGAATTATTTTGAACTTGATAGGTTGAATAGTTTTTGAAAAAAATTACAAAATTAATTTCTGAACTAAGTTTGTAATTGAACCGTATAAGCAGGTGTTAATTGTACCTGTAATTTCTACAAAATCACAATGAAATGACGTGCTTTCAAATAAATTAAAAAAAGGATGAAAATCGGTTCACGCAATAAAGAATTATCCCATAAAAATCATCTTTCATACTTTAAGCTCGCAATAGTTTACTTAATTTGCCGATAGATGTCGCTGTATGTCGGGTTTTAGTGCTTTGTACTTAATATGTCAACTCAATGTAACAAATAGCCCATTTTTTTTAACGCTTAAGTGGGGACACTTACTGTGACGGATGACTACGGAACCCTACACTGAGCGTGGCCCGAAACGCTCTTGGCCGGTTTTTTAAAAATGTGTGTACCCAATTAGCGTGAATCGTTATTAAAACAATTAACTCAGTGTCACTTTTGGGACGTCAATCAAAACATACAAATAATAAATTTTCGCTTGTTTCACATTTAAAACTTGATTTGAATATAAACTGAATACTTAATCGTCGTCACAAACAGCCAGTAATAAAATAATTATAACGACTCAAAAATAATTTCTTAACTACGTTCGTAATTTAATTACTTCTGTACCTATATAATTTTTTGTCTTAAAATGTGTGTGAGATTATTCTTAAAATACTTTCTTTCAAATAAACAAAAGAACTATCGAAATCGGTACACGTAATAAAGAATAATCGCTGAAAACAGACTAGGTTGCAAGTTATTAGTACCAAAATGCAGATGGCGCTGTACCACGGTAACTTCTACCGAACCAGCTCTTCGAGTTGAATGGGGTCGTGACGGGTATGGTGAACGAAAGTTTTTACGGAACCCTCGGTGCGCGAGTCTAGAGTCGCACTTGACCGGTTTCCTATTTTATCATTATCATCGATAAAGTACTAAAATGATCATTTAAAAACTATACATTACAGATGTACCTATAGTTTTCAGATTATTCCATGTACAGTACGATTACTGTTAGTTAAGACCTGACAGATGGATTGCCTTCATTTAATTTTCAACTTTAATTTCATATAGATAAAGCATTTTTCAGAATACTGTTACCCACATCTACCGATTTAGTAATAACTATTTTATTTGTATAAGATTAAAGTTGAAAATTAAATGAAGGCAATCCATCTGTCAGGTCTTAACTAACAGTAATCGTACTGTACTTGTAGTATATATAAAGGGTGAGTACTATTAAATTGTCGCCTTTTCAATTCAAGTTTACTAAAAGAAAATAACACACAAGTTAGTCAAAGTTCTTTATTATAATAAAGTTTAAGATAAAATAGAGCACAATTTTATTCTTTGATCAGAGCACGACGAGAGAATTTTCGAACTTTACTCTTGACGCGTTTCATAGAATTTTGCACAGAATCATTTCTGATCAGCTTAGTACATTTCATCCACTTTTTTTGAAATCAGAATGATGTGGCCGGCTGGCACGTTTTACGCAACTTTGTTTTAATACTTGCCCAGTATTTCTCTATCGGCCGTAGTTCTGGGCAATTTAGCGGATTAGTATTCTTCGGTACTACATCGACAGAATTCAGGTTATACCACTCTAAAGCTCGGGATGAATAGTGACAGCTCGCTAAATCGGGCCAGAATAATGTCGAAGAAATGTGCTTTTTTATGAGCGGTAATAATCTTTTTTTTAAGCATTCGGATATATAAATATCCGTGTTGACAGTGCCAATGGGTACAAAGGGCGAACTCCGCATGCCGCACTGGCATATCGCTTGCCACACGAGGATTTTTTTTGCGAATTTTTCCACTGGAATTACTTTTTCTGATTCATGCAGACCCGGGACGTTGCGAGAAGAATAGTATTGATTTCCTGGTATCGATTTGAAATCAGCCTTTACATAAGTTTCGTCATCAATAATTAAGCAACCTGTATTTTGAACTAACAGGGTGTACAGTAATCTAGAGCGTCTAACTGCTCTGTTATATTGTTCTACCGTTCTTTTCGGGGCTTTTTGTTTTTTGTAAGAAGAAATACCGCACTTTATTTTTATTTTCTGTACATTTGTTTGACTAGTACCAACTTTTTTGGCCACATCTCGAGAAGAGATTGCTGGATTTTGATCAAATAACCTACACACCCTTGACTCTAACTTTTTGTTCCGTTTTCTTGTCGGATTACCCTCTCGCAACTTTCTTTCAGTAGTTAAACCTTGTTTTAACCTTTTTAGGGTCCTTTGCACTGTTCTCTGGCTTGTATGGCACGATTTCGCAAGCTCCGAAGTAGATACATTGGGATTTACTGAACATTTTTGCAGAATTAATTCGCGAACGCTTTTTTCTCTTGATGACATCTTGACGGATACAAACAAATGAATGTTTTTTTTTTTAAACCTAAGATGAAAAAAAGTTTTAAATTTCATATCTGAAAAGTTTCATCAAAACAGGTTGCAAGGTCAGAAAAATAGAACGGAAAATGTTAGCGACAATTTAAATTACTACTATTAATAGTACTCACCCTTTAGGCGATATTACTTCCCAAATTGTATAGTTCTGGGTCAACGGAAAGTACCTAACCTAATAACTTTTGATTCCTTTGAGAGTGTCGAAATATAAGTTTTTTATGGCATAAACGGCCGTATCTTTTTTTTTCGCTAACATATAAGTTTGAACGTTTCACAGCTATGTTATTCCAACCGTAGACTTGAGTATATGGTATGAATTTCAATTCGATACCTATACGCGTTCTGTCTTGACAGACAGACAGAAGGGCAACAAAGTAATCGTATAAGGGTTCCATTTTTTCCTTTTGAGGTACGGTGCCCTAAAAAACTACTGCGGGCTAACCACGTTACTTTGGCTGCGTGACATCACGTGACGTACCCTACTTTTGTGACTTGAGATGACAATGTAAAAATAAACAAATAAAATAGAATAGAACGCACTAACCTTAAAGTTCTTCAGCACGAGAAAATATAAATTTAGTCGGCTACTTATGTTCAATAAATGAATATGAATAACCACGGGGTTAATCATTTATTCGTTACAAGCAAAGGCAAGAGTTTCGTATTGAGCATCGTGAAGACATTAAACATATAACATTCATGTATTACTAGTATTTTTTTATTATTTTTTGTATCATTGCGAATTTTGCTTATGTTTCTTTATATTATTTTTATTCAAACATGAACTGTCATTTTTACAGATTTTCTGAGTCACGGGGCGAGTTTCAACAAAAAATACGGTTAGTTATTTTTGTTCTTGTAACACTAATGGACTTGCTAGTCTAACCAGCGAGCAAGATGATATACAAGCATTTTTTCTAATATGGAGATACTTAATATGATGGTAATCATTTTACCTTTACCTAACACAAAAGTTATCAGTTATGAGCATCAATCACGTCTCTATGCATGCCTATATCGTGTCAAAAACTTATGTATTTTTCAATTTCTGCGGTTTTGTTGTGACACCCCTCGCTGGTCAGACTGTAATGAACTGGCGGCTGGTCGTTCCATATATGTTTTTTTTGCATGCAATGCAAATGTTTGTATCCACTACAAAAATGTGTCGCTAAAACCTTCTAAGCTTTCGAGTTGTTTTCATGTTACTTATAGTTATAGTACCTGATTCCATAATCAGATGTGATAATATCAATAATTCCTAAAGGACTAAATGCAACTGCCGGGTAAATGACGTCCGTAGAAGCTAAATAAAATAAAAAAACCGGCCAAGTGCGTGTCGGGCTACGCGCAGTGTAGGCTTCCGTAGTTGCCTATCTGTCTTAGTTACATCGACTTGCGGTGCGGTTGCGTCAGCCGAATTTGTACGAAAATCGGCCTTTTCTAAGTACACATTAAGCTGGTCTACTATTAATCGGAAACTACTTATGCCTACTTGTTCGTGATAGTTTTCCTTTTAAATTAATTATATGTACTACTACCACGTTTTTTTCACATCCCCAGTAGTAGCCATTTAGCCGGCAGAGGAGGGGGGAGTGATACCTACAGCTGCTGCCCAGTATCCAGGGAAATCTTATTCACTGGCTGTATTTATTTGCCAAGTCACAGGGTCGTCTTTGGATCTACTTAAGTTGATTTTTTAACCGACGAAAAGGACACATGACTCGAACAAAAATTAGGGCTTTAAAGCCCAATATCTCGCAAACTACCTAATCACTGATATGAAAAACATATTACATAATATTTTTGAACGAGCTATCCAACGATACCCCACACCATGGGTTTAACGAGAAAAAAAATACAATTTTCTAGTAACAGTGGTTACTGAGCTAAGCCGAAGACGGACAGACAGACGGACATGGCGAAACTATAGGGGTTCCTTGTTGACAACGGAACCCTAAAAATCGTGTCTTAATTTTTCTTCTTAACTCACGCTAATTGGGTACACGATTTTTCTCACATACATAAAATATAATGCATTAGTAGACGGAAAGCGTCCGATGCTTGTAGGTATAATATGTATTTTCCCACACGAAAATGCTCTCCTAAGACGTATCGTATCAGTTTGCCTACTACCTACATTATGCCTGCGTACACTACGCATGCCATTGATCTTTCCACTCTTAGGTATTCTTACTGAATAAAATAAGAAGAGTAGAAACGGTTGCTTTAGAAGAAACCACGTGGCCGGTCAGTCGTTCCTTTCTGAAAAATTTATATAAAATACCTTGAACAAGTTTTAGTAACCAATAGCCTATCAAATGCTTACGTGCCAAAATTTTGATTACTAGCACAGCTGTTTTTTGTTGCCGAACTTTATGAAAATAAGTACGAGTAGGAACCTCCTACACTTAGAGCATACATACCTGGAGTAGCCTTTCAGTAACTTACCCCTCTGTTGAAAACCTTGCACTATGTGCAAAAAATCATATAAAGACCGTTTTACAATCGATTAATGGTCATTCACACAATCGCCTCACAAGAGAAAACACGTATCATAAAAATACCCGCATGTGCTGTAATCACGTGTAATAAACGTTCAACCTCTTCAAGCTTAGAAAAACATGCTATAACCGTCCATTTGTATGTAACTTTAATATTTTTGTATTGCTTTAATATTATTTTTATGAAAACATTTTCATGACATGTCAAATTAAGCGATTATTTAATCGATTTACAATTCTTTTTGGATACGTCATGACACTCCCTACAAGACTCCGTTTTCATGTTTTGTAAGAAGTAACTTAATGGCATTTGAAAAAGAATATATAATAAATAACATTAGCATTGAGTAATGAAAATTTGTTAAATTAACGCACTCCCCACGAGACTCCGTTTTCATGCTTTGTAAAAATTAACCTAATTGCAATTGCAATAGAGTTAATAATAATATTTGCAAGGATTATCTAAAATTACAGATCAGTGTCCCGAGACTCCTAAGTAGAGATGAGGGTAGTGTCGATAATCAATACTTATCGATAATAAGTATGATTCACTACGAACCTGCACAATTGCCGAGTGAACACAATTTATTAGAAATGTACACTTGGCAGATTTCCGAAAGACCCAGAATTAAAAAAATATGGACCGCCTCATGCAGCAGGCAAGCAAATAGGGTCTCTGCGCGTTCAAGTTCCATATGTTCGAGACATTTTGATGCATCTCAGTATTGAATTCAGCCAAGTAAAAGGCGAAAATTAATTGATTTTGCCTTACCTACTTTATATACTATATATACTATAATTATAATTATAGTACAGAGGTGGGCGAAAGTAGCCATGGACTGGGTGCCACACGATGGGCGGCGGCGACGTGGCAGGTCGAGACGGAGATGGCGGGACGACCTGGACGCATTTTGTAGCGATTGGCCACAGATTGCTCAAATCCGGGACGAGTGGAAGTCGAGAGGGGAGGCCTTTGCTCAGCAGTGGGACACTGTATAGGCTTTATAAATAAATAAATATATACTATATTTATACGGGCAAGCTGGTTTATAACGGTCCAGGCAAAAACCAAGTCTTAAGCGGGAAAGCGTCTTGTAATAGAAATACTACTCGCTACGTTATATGTAGGTATGTAGATAAAAGAAATGTATTTTTTTTATAAAGATAAATAAGACATTATATTTTTTGCGTTGTTGTATTTTATAGCTTAACAATTATTTCAGTATGCAATTGAGTCTCAATAATATATAGTACAATTTTATACGTTTGTGTAAATATCGATAGAATTATAGAAATTAGTTAACGAATCAAACCTCGCTCTATAGGTTTAGCCGATCACATTGGCATATTTACGTATTCTTAAACCGTGTTTGGATTCCACGAAGTCTTTCTATGTGTGATATGTTTATGTGCATCAAAATGAGAATGTGTTTCCTTTTTCATAATGCGTGCGTGTGTAAATAAACAGACATTCAGCGTTAGTATAGCATGTGTTATATCTTCTTCATAGTTTTTTGTAAATTCCCCACCGACCGTAATCCAATGTTCAGACCCCCCCCTCTCCCAAAATTGTGTACCATTTCATCGTTCGGTATTTTGAGGTTTTCTTTTGAATCATATAATAAATATAAAACAAAGCTAAGTAAAAAATATTTAATTACATGACCTCCAACTCCAACAAATATATTTTTCAACACAATTGCTCGTAACGTACCTCTTATTGCGTCGCTTTTAGGCTCATAATCCTGGATATTAAACACGCGTGTTTAATAACATTACGATACTTGTGTGTTATGGTTATATCCCGATTAAGTCACGTTGGCACCTTGCAGCAAGATGTATGCATGCACACGGTGCATTCTTAAACTAACCGGGTTGTACATAATGTACAGCTGTTTTTTAAATTCTCGGCAAATGGATTCTTACTCGACTAAACAAATTAAATCCTTTTTGTTAATTAATTGACTATTTCTTTTTGGATATGATATAGAAACGGTTAATTTAGTAAAACTATTCACATAAATTGATAACATTTTACATGAATTAATAAAGATAACATTTTAAAACGAAATTATTTATTTTATTTTGTATTGGCTGTTTAGAGATTTCACCCAATGTGCGCGCACTGCGCAAATTTCACAGAAAAATTGATGCGCGCCATTATAGGTTATTTCACAGATATTTGTAAACATTGTTAATGCGTGTTGGGTTATAAACAAAAATGTTGATTCGTGGTGACTAGAAAAGTGATAAAAAGAATGGACGCCACTAGAAATTCTTGACTATGTATACAGATGAGTAAAAACCTGTTGACATCAATAAGTAAAGAAAATAACTTTGTAGGCCTATCAAATTTTCATCTTATGAAAAGGATTTTTTCCTCGCAAAATGTGTTGAAAAACGTCGTATGAAACGCGTGAGCTTTGATAATTACAATCCTCGGCTCTCTTATCACGCTCACCTGCGGCTCGCGTGATAATTCCGCCTCTGATGTAATTGTCAACATACCTCACTTGTATCATAATGTACTTATTATAGCATTCATTCGTAACATCTTAATACCAAGAATACTAATTAAAAATAGAAATCCCCTGAAGACTTAAAACTTCATTAGGTTACTCTGTAATTATTGCAATGAAACTTTTGCAAAATAGAACGGAGGCACGTTTATTCTCGTAACCAGTAGGGATACCAAGAGTGGCTATCGAAAACACAGATAACGAAACTATTCTCGACAGCGAATAAACCCATTTCGAATGGATTTCGATTGTCACAAATTTGAGCCGTCAAATGTATTTCATGGTACCGAGGTTCTCCGGCAACTACAAAACATTAGTCGCTAGCGTTTAGTTTTCGATACGTAATTTGACGTTGGTTTCGTACTGCGGCATTTGTACCACGTGTCACAAATTAGACAGACGATATCGAGAAATACTGTGTCAACTGTAGTAAACTATTTCATTTGTTAATTAGCGCGTGGTAACTTATTATTATGTCAAGAGACACCGTAGATCCGTTCGAGACCTATCTCAAATTAAAAAACGGGTTTTGAATTGACAACATAATATACGCGAAATTCGTATTGTCATGTATTTTGTATAAAAATGTTAATGAATGGCACAAATTCCGCCATATGGAGTAAAATCTGTGGAAAAATCGGGGCATACTAAGTTATACTTAATGTCATTGGTCAGCTTAAGGGGGTGCACTTTGCGTTACCTAATATTGATTGTTCTAAAATATTTTGGCCGATTTAGCATAATCTTCGAATTGGCTAAAACATATTACGCCTGTTATTATAACCCATAATGTCTCTAATCATGTGTAATAATGTGTCTAATGGCCAAATACTGGTATTACTAAAATTGCAATGCCTAAAATATAAAAATATTTATTTACTCAAGTATATACAAAACGATAACTAACATTTTTAACTAAATTAAATTAAAACTAAGGTAAATCTGAAAAAGGCCCTCGTAACCGAGGATGCTGGCGGCATTTACTCGCTGAACTGCAATGCTGATGCGTTGCGCGAGAAAGCCGCCAACTCTTCGGTCACCAGTTACGTCAACCAGACGTTTCGCGATTTCCGCAAATAACTTTTGCGCACCGGGACCCCACGGACCGAGGGCCTCGACGCCAAATAGTACAAGTCTCTATATTTAATGCGTTTCAGATTTTAGGCATTTTCCGCCGCTGCACCCTCTTTAGAAGTAGTCTGTTGGAGGAAGCATCCATCCCAAACTCCACAAAATCGTCAGACACTCCATCAGGTCTTTTGCCATCATCCCTGACAATGCCAGGCGGCTCAAGAAGAGCAGGCACATTGATGGTGGCAAGAAACCGGCGGATTATGTCATTAAGAGTCGCATGTCTTGAAAAGCGGCCTGCACTTTTTTGACAACATAGTCCGTGGTGAACCAGTCGATCCACGACCGTGCCACAAGGGCATATGTGTGGAGTGCATACTGTGACCCTAAGCCGTAGACGTCATATGAAGGGAGGTCCGATCCAGAAAGGTACCGGTATTTGGAGAAGGATGGGCATGCAGCCAGTAACCAGCCTCCTTGGCTCCGACCGCCAAAAGCCTTGCGCGATCTGGACCTGAACTAACCTACTATTACCTTTAAGTAAGTACTAAACAATTTGGTACGGTGTCAAAATTGTATGAATTGCAATTGAACAAAAAACACACATTATTTCTATAATTTATTAAATATCTTAATAAATGATTAAGAGACAGGATCTAAGTTTCCTCGGCGTTACAGGTACATTTAATAAGTCTCGCTATATATTTTTTTTTACATCAAGGTAATATTTTCCGCAATTGCCATTAGGCATTCAAACTTGGTACATATTATATTACACAATTTAATACGATATATTACGATTCCTAGGTGCAAGGTTAGTTCAAAGCAGTTTCAGAGAGACTAAAGCTGGTTTTCCACCGGAAGGGCGAGACGAGACGAGACGAGGCGAGAATTGAAATCGTATGGGACTTACTACCCATTTACCACCGCACGCGCGCGAGCCGAGCGAGCGAAGCGAGGGTGCCGCGGTAGAAAGAACAGTTTTTAAAGTTTTTTACTGCCTTATAGTTACATATATATTATATAAGTACAATTTGCGTTATGTTTGTTATGTAGTATACCCATCCTTCAGAGCGGAAAGAAGGAGCTTCGTCGACTTGATGGCGGGCCGTAAAGTAAGCACCAGTTGAAAACGAAAAAAATGTAAACAAACAATGTATTGAATTTGACATGTTTTCGTTTTCAACTGGTGCTTACTTTAGATACTTATTTCCCAATTGAGAATATGTTTAGGAATTATGAATTGTAGTTCAAACAGCTTTCTTACATCTCATATTAGAAATTGTAAAGTTATGCACATGTAGTGTTCGATAATTCGATGTTTGACACAATAAATATTATTCACAAAAATAATTAGGACAATCGATATTATGCGTAACGATTTCGGCGAAACAATATTATACACAACAATTATTAGGCCAAACGTTTGTAGGCGAAAAATTGATATGCGACACGAAAATCGAACAATGAAAAATTATGCCATCCGATATAGACCCGCTTAAGGTGTATTCCTTTAAAGATTTCCGCATACGCGATTCGCGTATTCTGTAATGTTATACATCTATCTATATTTTATGTAAATCACCCGTTCGTATTATTAAGGTAATCAACCATATACAATTGGTTTTTATATTTTGTTATAACTAACTACCAGAGGGGTAATCACGTAATGTTTTGAACACGCGTAAGGTAGATCAAACTATCATTTTTTCATTACATATTTTTATGAAAATATATGATTTTCCTTTTTGCAATCGTGAGCAGTTGACCACTATTGATTCCGGTAAAGAAAGAAGTACCCCATGTTTCATATCTTTTTCTTCCGAATCATTTAGTCAACTTAGTGCTACCTAGGGTTTTTAAATCTAGGGAGGTACCCACTAACATCCCAAATATGAGGTTTATTATATCCGATATTAGAGCGGGGTAAAATATCACCCATTTCTTGACTGTTGCTATTCTTTTTTACAATTAACAAGTACAATTATACAAAGCAAGTCAGAAACAAAAGCAAGTGTGAAACAATGGCATGTGATGTTGAAACACGCGGTGGCAGGTGCCACGGGGTCCGCCCACGGTGGCCTGAAGGGATGCTGGCTGGAGGTAGGGGTGTGTGGAGGTGCGAGGAGGTGCGCGGGGCGCGGCACGTGGCGGCCGGGCGGCGCACGTTGCGGCCGAGCGTGCCGCGAGAGCCGCGTCGCACGTGGCCATGAGCGTGCCCGGCGCTCGGACACTGGCTCCTTCAATCCTGCCGCGCGTTTCTTCGGGAACGGACGCGTTACTTTGTGCGTTTACCGGAACATCGCGAGGATTGAGTGCGTTAGAGGAGAGAGGGTCGGCGCGTGTTTACGATGCTGGCCCGTACGACGACCACTAGACCGACATGGGTACATCGACATGGGCACCGGTACCGCCGGCTCGGGCTGGTACGCGTATTCGCTGCCTCACCTGGGGGGCTGCTTCGTGACGCCGCCTGTGCCCGCGCCGGAGCCGCTGCCGCCGCCGCCGCCGCTGCCGCTGCCGCTCCCGCCACCGGCGCTAGCGCCGCCGCCGCCGCCGCCGCTGCCGCCTCCGCCGCCGCTGCCGCTCTCGCCGAAGCAGCCGGCGCCCGCGGCCATGCCGCCGCCGCTCACGCCGCACCACATTGGCCATACTAAGCCAATCATCAACTCGCTGGAAGGTACGCTCCTACAGCGTCCATGTTATTTGGCTATATTTTTACAGCGGTTTAATACGAATGTCATGACTTTCGTTTCCGAGAGTAAGTAACCACAGCAGTAAAACGTAACCCCGGTAACTATTCGCAGTCTCAGTCAGGCAAAAATCGACATTGTTAACAAGATTGTCTTGCTTTTGTTTATGCAACAATATTTGTTTCATAGCAAAATTGTACAGTTAAGATGATAAGACATATCTAAGCGTATAAAAATAGTTCTAATTTCACAATACAATTTGTTTGTATTGCCTTCTAGGCTTAAACAAAAAGATACTTGAGAATTAGTTATGAATCCTTTTTAGGGTTCCGTACCTCAAAAGGAAAAAACAGATTCACTTTGATGTCCGTCTGTCTGTCTGTCAAGAGTCTTTATCTCGGGAACGTCTGGACTCCAGTCCAGTCTTTGTCGGATGAAGCGAAGCTGAATCCGACAATAGAGACGAATCCACGAATTGCCATTCCCGCCGAGGCAGAAAAAGTGCTTTTCTCCAAAAATACGAAGAAATCAAATAATATTTTCAATAATCTTAAAGCAGCAAGTACCTTCCTATGTCAATAACCTATCAAGTTCCCGCCCAACGCTTTTTTTATATTAAAGTACATAGGCATAACTCATGGCGGCAGTTTCAATTGACATAGGTACATAAAAATATTTAAAGCATTAGAATCGATCACAATTTTAGACTTTTTATGTAAATAAAATTATTACTTAATGATTAAACGGGATTGAAATCTATAGTCTGGCAAAAAACAGTAGAAAATAATTGGCAACACAAATAGTACGTTCGTACCTAGAGATTTTGATACTTCACGTTTTACTATGATATTATTTAAATTTAGTTCCTAATTAAGAAAAGTTACATATTTGTATACAAATACATATTGGTATAGACATACAAACTCACAAACATTACCTTTATAGAATGTTTATTTAGGCAGAATGCTAGTAAATTAAATACAGCTGTTTATCAATTTTATTAAATAGTTCAATTATATAGTTTCTTCTTACTCCAAATATTGCACTTTGGTTACAATTACGCTTAAATAAAACACTTAAAATTCATCAAATTTATTGCAAGTACCAAGTTGGTTTTATGTAGGTAAACATAACCTCTAAAATGCACTATGTAAACAAGACGACAATTATCAATTTTCTGTAATTCTAGTTAGGAATAAATAAAATTAATATAACCATTCATAATTTAACACTTATTAGCACTTCATCTATAAACATTATCCAATTCCGACAAAATGATTCTGGTTTGTTATTCCGCAAGACATCGCTTATATACGTTATAAATAAATTACTTTCCGAGCGAAACTACGTATTGTCTTGCTCATTGCATGGAATTTTGGTCGCATTTGAATGCTATTCAATCCGCGAAATTTAATAAATACGGTACAATAATAATAATAGTTTGACACACATGATAATCCATCTAATCTGCTAGCATAGATTTAAACGAACAACATATGAACATATATGTCAAGTTTAACGAACTTACCAGTTTAGAAAAAAGTTTGTTCCGTTTCTAGACTTGTTTGCCAACCTGTAAACGCATTTTAGTTCGTTATGAATTTTATTTAGGAAATATTTTTATTTCTTACTTTAAATCTACTTGACGCATTTTTAAAAACGTCGCTTCGATCACTTACAAGAGTAAGCGTTTTGTCTATAACAATTAAAAAAAGAAAACCCGGAAAATCTTTAAGCAGACTACAAACGGGCCCAATTTGTCGCAGTAACTTGCAATAGTTGGAAAGACACAGTCATACACTACTAACCAGTCTGACTATAGCAAATATAGGTACCTAGTTGTGACAAATTTATAAGGCCTTTAAATGTACAAGCACTTGGCTATTAGTCAAAACGTATGGTTAAAAGGTAAAAAAGTATAGAGTAATGGAATTTCATACACTTTCCTGGCCGCTAAAACTGTACGGAGGCTCTAGTATAAGTTTTACCGATACAAAACCTTACGACCGCGTTCACGTTTAGCTGTCAAATCCCATACAAATTGATGGTAAAACGCAAACGCGGTCGTAAAGTTTTGTTTCGGTAAAACTTATACTAGAGCCTCAGTACCTATAATGGATTTAACTTGTCAAATCGGCGTTGTGTTCGTCTGTAACGAGGAACTTCACGTACTATTTTTGCTACAGTAAGGCGAACATTTCCGAGCATACCTACCTACATACCATATCATACCTATTGGAAAAATAAAACATTACTATAGAGGCCGGGAAAAGAAGGGTTGCAGGCCAAGTAGATATAGACGGCCGAGCGTAGCGAGGCCGGATAGGAATAGGGATACGCGGCCGGCAACCCCGTTTCTCGCCGAGATTTGTAGTGCTTTTCTCAAACTTGCAATGAAATAAAAAGTAGTCAATTTGTTTTCTTCGTAGGTTAACACAACTAAACAATACGTTTCTCGCCGCTGCGCCGGCAGCTGGCCCGCGCCCTCCGCCGCGCCCCCCTGTTTAAAAACAAAAGAAGGTTGCTTTACAGGCCTAGGTGTGTAAGGCTGTATGAAATTCCTTTACATATCATCTTCACTCATCGCACCGGATACGTAGTATTTCCGAACCTAATTTGAAGTAAGTCACGTCATCATTTCTTTGCAAGTTTGAGAAAACGTATATTTCGCCACTCTCCAGAGAATCAAAAGTTATTAGGGTAGGTAGGTACTTTCCATTGACCTAGAACTATGACATTTGGCAAGTATTTAATATCGTCTTATACTGCAAGTACAGGCAAAAATCTGAAACCTATGCATTTGTAATCAAGTACGGAACCCTCGGTGGGCGAGTCCGACTCGCACTTGTCCGGTTTTTTAAATCTTCTCACTTTTCTTTCGTCGGATTATACTACTTTTCCCATTTGCAGTCGCCATCGAATCGAGTAGATTCGATTGAAGAAGCTGCTCTCAATACAAAGCATTATAGCTTGTTTACGGCGTCCAATTGATTATTCAGCCCGTTTAGTGTGTCCCGCTCTTATTCGCATCGCGGAAGCGAGATCGCGTCATCGTCACTAATCCGTACCATTTTGAAGTTAAAGTAACTCCCAAAAGCTTGCACATACCGTATTTCTTTTACTCTGTACTGTTCTGTTACGTTGTATTTGATGGCGACTGTACATCCATAGCCAGCAGCACAAGTATGTACACGGCCAAAGAGCTCAGTATAGATAATTTGGAGAGTGTTTTGTTACTACTTCTGTTGCTGACTGTACCTACTAATCAAAATCGCTAATAATCAAGTACCTAAAAATTACAAGACAAAAGTTATTCCTAATCACAGAGCATTCCGCCAAATAATTAAAATACTTGATTCATAGGTACAGGCATTTTCATTAGAAATAAAGTTTCTTTTTTCGGTAAGTACACCAATTTCAACTCAACAACATATAACTATGGTAAGAAACCTCGTCTTCGTCGACATCCCGCCGAGATACATTCATATGCATTTCCCCAACATGTCATTCAAAATAGGTACTTATTGTCTATGGCTCGCGGTATCCGTGACGCGTTACACGCCGAACCGTGTAAACGTGTCCCTTAAGCCTGGCGGTACTAAGAACCCGAATTACACGAACCCGCCAAGATTCCTCCCGTCCCGCCCCGTCCAGTCCAGTCCAGTCCCGTCCCGTCCCGTGTCCGGATCGGTGAGTCTCGGCTCCGCTCGGGTAACGGGCAACTCGACCCGTCCGCGCCGGTTTCAGTTGAACTAAACCCTTGACAGACACACGCTTATGCCTCCCACGCACGGGAAAAAGAGATGGAAATGGAACACTCTTCGGGAATGGCTTTTTTGGACAAATTTCGATAAATACCTAACTTAGTGAAGTTTTATTTATATTTCATTAAGTGAGATTTTAGATGCGATTAAATACTTACTATAGTATTAAATTGATTGTGTTGTAAAATAATGCATTGTTTGAGTAGGCTGAGCAAAAAAAGGAAAACAAAGACCCAACTTTGGATTTTTTTCTATCGAGGATAAGTTAGGCAATCATGTATCGATTAAATCAGATAAACAATCATATAGTCAAGAATCATATCTTAATCAGAACTTTAATGTTTCTTAATCTTGTCAGAACGGCGTTTCAAAGCACGCGATAATTTTCAATGCAAAACTAAGCTTAAACTTAATCTGGGGGGCACGGCAGTGCCCCCGCCAAGTCGAGCGTGAAGCAAACACTGCCGTACCATCCTTTACTGGAACCATTTCGCCGCATTTTCAGGCCCCTATTTGAGAACCTCTGGATAAGACCAGAACGCAGAAATTTTCGTCATCCAGTAAGCTATAATCACATACTTAAAATCCAAAATTTCAAGTCTGTAGGTCATTTAGTTCCGAAGTTAAGCGAAAGCAAAGTTTCGCATTTATGACACTCTCTCACTCACTCACTCACTACTAGAACTAGTACTTCCCATAAACTCAGAGAGCTGAAATTTGGTACAGAGTTAGGGTATAGTTAATGGCCACATAAAGGGAAAACTATAAAAACTAGGATAATCGAAGATCTGGAGTACCTGGTGACCCTGATTAAATAACACAAGAGCCCAACCAAACTATGAGAGATATATCTATACTGCCTTTACAAAAAATATTGAACTTGGTGGGCCGCTTCATTTGATGTCAAAAATCGAAAGTCTGAAGTATCTGATGAAGAACCCTCAGCTGGTCTCAGCTGTATTAGAGATATGGTAATGCCCCCTTCTACTATTGGTACATTAAAAAATCGATTGTCATTGCAAAAATCCAGCATAGTGGGACACATCTTCTAATTTAAATTAAATCTGGGGGCACAGCAGTGCCCCCGCCAAGTCGAGTAAAACAGCGGCACGGCCGTATCATCCTTTTCTCGAAGCAGTTCAGGCCATTTTCGACCCTCTATAACTTCGTTGTGGATAAAACTAGAAGCCTGCATTTTCATTAACCAAGCACGCATTGTATAAACACGATATATTTCAAATTTCATTCAATTTGAACCAGCGGTTTAAGATTTATAACTAGTCAAAGTTTCTTAATTTTGTCACTCACTGACTCACTCACCGATCATCAAAAGTCTAAGGCACTTCTAGCAGACATAGAAGCTTCAAATTTAGAATACAATTAAATTAGTGTTTAGTGTATAATAATCAAAATCAAATCCTATATAAACATATTTGATTACAAAGTTATATTTGCAGTGAATGGGACATAAAATCAAGAATGGGATAATAACCTATAAAAAGAAGTGAGATCCCATAAAAACATTCCATGTAAAAAAGAGGCCAAGTCTCGAAACTTCCACCGCAAAAAGTTGTGAGATATTTGGTAGTACCAAGTCTCAGGCATTCTTGTTATTCTTTATTTGCAAGCTAAATAAAATTTTGTGACTTGGCAATCACACAATAGTTGTTACTACATAGTTTTAAGTATGCAAAAATCCATAAATGCAGTAAAGTTGTGTGATTGCCAAGTTGCAGAATTTTATTTAGTTAGCAAATAAAGAACAATAAGAATGCCTGAGACTTGGTACAGTCAGCATCAAAAGTAGCTGCGCAATCGAAGTCGTCAAAAGCTCTTATTCCCTTTTAATACAGACTTTTGACGTCTTAGTTTGCGCAGTTACTATTGATACTGACTGTACTACCAAATATCTCACAACTGTTTGCGGTGGAAGTTTTGAGACTTGGCCTCTTTTTTACATGGAATGTTTTTATGGGATATAATATACCTTATATTACACATTTACATTTTCAATAAGGCAATATTATTCAAAAATGTATGTGTAATTTAAGAGTTATTGTTCATTACTGACGGCAAGATAACAGTGGATATTCTGATTACATTTGCAGTAGCGAGATGTACCTATACTAAATTATCACTTGGATAGGCATTATCAGTGACTTGCAACTTTTTATGTATTAAACCCTAAACTATTGATAAACAAGTAGTTGAATTCCAAAGCAATATTAAGTTTTTTGCGTTTGCGATAAAGTCGAAATTTCAACAAAAAAATAGAAGCGTACGTCCCAAGTCTACTTTGTTTGTTTTGTTCGTGCCTTCGTGGTTTTGTGACATTAGGTACCTACGTGCTAATATGAATTCACGGTATTAAATTATGAAAAGTATATTATTTTAATGAATAATGGTTATTTAAATGTTATGTTCATTCTACTCTGTAGGTGATTTTTGTAGTAGTTAAAGCTCTAATATAGGCCAAGTTGGATAATGTACATAATATTATTATTGTCAGTTGAAAATCAACCCATAAATTAGCAAGAGTAAAAAAACTAAATTCGAAACACAGAAGTCTCAGATACCCACTACACGGTGGGCACGGCTCGGACCCGCGCGTAATCAAGATCTGTGTTCCCGGGACCCGGGATCTCGGGTCTTAATTACACGGGTCCTAACTAGGTACAGGTTCCGAACGGGCCATAAATCCGTTTCCGTGTAACCCGGGCACGACCGCGAGCCCTCGTACCGACACATCACTTTTTGTAAGTCGAATACCGGCCGAAGTGAGGTTTTCCAAGGGATCTCCCACGGAAGGAACATTACAATAGTTATTTATAAATAATGAATACAAATATAATCGTATGGGTTCACTTCTAAATTGAATTAAGTAAGCTATTCGTATTTGTTTTAATTTAACTGTTGACCATGCACACCTCATTACAAAAGTTATCTTAAACTTAGGTAAGTTAAAATCTCTTGTCAGTAGACAGCATTCCTACTTGTGCCTCGCGTAGGCAAGTTGTCGCTCTCAGTTCATATTGATGGGAAAATCGCCTAGACACGTGGAGGTGGATGGCGGTGTAATTGTGTCGGACGCGATTTATTACTACAGCATTCTTAACCTTGAAAAGTGACGACGCTTTGTTACCATCGCCGCGAGTTTGTATATATATACATCACATACCTACGTGAAACATACGCTAGCGCTATATTGCTTGGTCTAACGAACCTTAATGCATATTCCTGAATTATTTATCGGTTTCGCTTAGGTATTGGGATTAATCAATATCCTCCTGTAAAGATTCGAGCTATATCCCCGTACAACCACCGGTATTATAAATATAGATTCTTATGTGAATGGACTGGTTGAAACGTAGATAACAAACATTTATTGTGTTATCGCGGCGTGGTATCTCCCTTGCTATTTTCAATATTCGTTAATTCTATTACTCATAACATAATCTTTCCTCACATTTATCACCTTTATGCCGATGACCTTCAAATTTATTCGCAGGGTGTCGCTGGTGATCTTTCGACTTTGTTTAAAGACTGACCTTGAGAGCATCTCAAGCTGGAGTCGTAGATATGGGCTCATTGTTAACCCTGCTAAGACCTAAGCTATTATATTTGGTAGTTCTAAAAAAATTGATCTTGATAACCTTGATCCGATTTACTTCAACGGTGTTTTGGTTCCATTTGCACAGCAAGTTAAAAACCTGGGCGTTATCATAGACCGAACTTTATCTATGGGTGCCTCAAGTGGGTGAGGTCAGCAGGAAGATGTTTGCTTCAATTAGTTCCCTCAGAAGGCTTCGGAATTTTCTTCCCATTCCTACCAAAATTGCGCTTGCTGATATTACCTACTTCGATCTCACTGAAGACCAACTTAATAAGATTGAGGGCATTCAAAACGTCTGCATACGTTTCATATTTGGGTTACGCAAGTGATGTGGCTACCTATTCGTTATCGTCGTCACGCTCATGTCCTGACCCTTCTATATAATGTTCCGTTTCATCCCGCTACACCCCGCTATCTCAAAGAACGATTCAGTTTGGTCAAGTCGGCCAGGCAGGTCATCCCAAAATCTTCTTCTCATTGTCCCGTCCTCGTCTTCAAAATTCTGTAATTGCTCGTTAACATTCAAAGCGATTCGACTCTGGAATTCTCTGCCCGCGTGCTAAATCTGTCGCTACTTTCAAAGGTCACCTAAAGGAGCACTATCTGTCTCTGCCATGATTCCTCATAGTTACTATTTTTCTTTATTTATTTATTTTCCGTCTCTATGGTTGACACTATATGTATAAGTATTTATGTAGGATTTTATGTACCTATGTTTATTTCTATGGTTTATGCGTGTATGTTTATTATTGATGTAATTGTGTATGTTGTAAGTTAGTTTACTTCCAATTTTGCCACCTACCTAATTTGTAATTTTGTGTTGCTATTTTTTCGCTACCGGTTGTCTGGAAGAGATCGCTCTTTAGCGATAAGACCGCCTGTTGTTAACATTTATGTTTTTTAAATTGTTATGTCTCTTTGATTCAGGTTTTAAGGTGTGCAATAAAGAATATTTGTATTGTATTTTATTTATTTTATTTTAAAACTCGTATGAATCATTGTTTCACTCGTTTTTGTATGTTGCTGACTGATGTAGTTTATGTGACTGTTACTAGAGGAAGATAACTTATTGCATGAATACGTCAGAATTCACCCGATTAAAAAAAATCCTGAAGATGGATAATGACGTAAATACCTAAATTAAAGTTATTAAGATTTCTTAAATTCGAGTTAAGAAGTGTTCAGATGGTTGAGCGTAAGCATATACCAGGTGTGTAGGCCTGACGCTGTGTAAACACTGGTGTTATTGTAACATTCGCCACAATGGGCCGATAACGCGGCCGATAACAATCCGCGCTACTGCCAACCCTGACATTGGCACCCGCGGCCGCGGCACGCCGGCTCGGCTCTCCTCTCCGCCACAATCCTACTCGCGCACAATATCAGGCTTGCGCGATTCCGGAGCAAATAACAGTCCTCTCCTTAAATATTTTTATGGATTAGGTACACATATCCTTAATTGCAATCGCATACACTTACAGTTGGAAATGTTGAACGAACCTAATAATTTGCCATGCAATTTGCATAACCCAAAAACTTCGCTGCTTTCACTGATGTACGAAACACCCTTCTTTCTTTCTTAGATATTCTATATTCTAAGTAATGAAAATTACCTACGTTTACTTGACTATTTATTTATTTAAACTTTATTGCACAAAAGAAAAACTTATCGTACAAAAGGCGGACTTAATGCCATTTGGCATTCTCTACCAGACAAACATTAGGCACAGCGGAAAAGATTGTGGTGGGCAGTGCAAATAACAACTAGAAAAAATAATAACATTACGGTATTCCCCTATACAACATATTTACACAAATACACATACATAAATAAAATAAATACTTACATACACAAATAAATATATACATAAATATGCACTACATGCATACTTACAAGCGAAATTTTCAAACCTGTAACCTTTAGTCTGCTCGGATCTGCCAGCAAAGAAATTACGCACAGATTACTTACTTAAAAACTAATTTTCTTGGGGCTTTCCTGATCGCGGGGGGAAGGCCGTTCCAAAGACGAACCACCTGCACAGTGAAAGAATTGGACATAAAGCCGGTACGGTGAAGACGGATAGATACCTAGAGAAAGATTGTCAGAAGAGCGAAATTTACGGTCACGATACACCATAAAAGTGAAAGAAATAAATAAAAACATTAGGGGACAATCTTACACAAATCGACCTAGTCCCAAACTAAGCAAAGCTTGTACAGTCAAGGAATTTAATTTAGGACCCACTTAAGGTTGACAATCCTGTCGATTTGTATTGGACTACAAAGAATATTTTTGCGAAAAGGGTCGTAAATTAAATTCCTTGACTGTACTATGGGTACTAGACGAGGATAAGCATACTTACTTATGTAAATAAATAAATACTTAAATACATAGAAAACATCCATGGCTCAGGAACAAATATTCGTCATCACACAAATTCGTAGGCAGGGTCACTACCAACTAGGCTAAAGCGGTGGGAAAGAAAGATTTGAGATATTCAGGAGAATGTGGATCATTAAGAATAGAAAATTAGTGCAAATCATGCGAGTATTTCGCCGTTGACGGATAGGAAGCCAGCCGAGCCGAGCCCGAAAAGAGGAGACGTGGCCGTATTTCGGGCGACAGAAAATGAAACGGATACAGTTATTAAGAAGTCGATCCAGCTTATCGAGAAGTTCTTCATTTAAGTCCGGATAGCACACATCACCGTAGTCGATTATGGGTAAAATCAGCGTGTATACAAGCAAAACCTTAGTGCGTATGGGCAAAAAGTGCTTAAGCTTGTTAAGAGAGTGGAGAGATCCTATAATCTTGCGGCTAATTTCCTTCCGCACCCTGTGTTCTCTAGCTCAGAGTAACCTAGAAGTCTGTAACACTCTGACTGTAGGGTATAACAGTTCCATTGAACTGCACTGGTCTAATAGAGTCAAGATCAAGCTTGGAAAGTTGCCGAGAGCTACCGATGACAATGGCTTGACACTTTGACGGGTTAACAAATACGCCGAATCTCTCAGACCACTGTTTTATGTGTAAATGGTCCCGATTTAGCTTTTTAACGTTAGCCGTGATTTCAGTCACTTTACACTACTAACTATAATGTCTATGTTTATTTTTTTTGTTGAATTCGCCATCACTACCCTTTCCATTGGATTGTAGAAAGATAGACAATCTTCTATCTTTCTACAATCCAATATATTTATATAATCATACGTAACATACATATATGTTCAGAAGGGTATTGCACTTATTGTAATTATATCACCCAGTAGCTGTATTGGAGTAAGTAGTAAGGTCATGTTTGGCTTGAATGTAAACATTAGTTACATAAACGCTCGGCGGGCGATAGTGAAAACTGCGGAACACAAGGTTAATTCTATTTCTCCAAGTGACTCGGTTTAGTAGAGGGCCTGCGCGAGTTTCGGTGCAGGTGAAAGTGTTGGTGTTTTTGAGAAAGGAAAAGTAGTTTATTTTTTGTGGCCTCGCGAGCCCCCCTCTTCGTCCGCCTTCGCCGCTGCTCATGAAAGTGAAACTTGAGTCCGCAGTTTTGGCCTGCAACGCCTCTGATCGCATTCCAATGTCAAGCTCTTAGTAATTACGGGCCGAACGAAATTCCCTGACCGTTAATGCTGTACATTCTAGGTTGCACATGGCTGTAAAAGGAGTTAGCGTCTGCTACGCATAATGTTTGTGTTCCTTACAAACTTCGATCTCTCCAAATTTATTTAACTCAATGGCGACGAATCTTTCCGAGTGCTCTTCCATGGATATAAATGATGAAAAGATTGCAATATGAAACTTTCTTTTTCCATTTTTTGGAATCCATTTATTCTTATATGACACCCATGTGACAGTATGTATTTTACTTGCTCAGCATAGTAAGACTTGCTCCAGAATAAAAATAGTAATTTGATTCTTAACGGATTGCTATAGGTAGCTTATCAAAATAATTCACCGCATTAAATTTATCTTTGTTTTCACGGTTAACTTTATTATTGATTTATGATTATAACCTATCCGTATGCTGTAAAGGACATACATTTTGCCTATACACAATGTGATTTAGCAAATGACACGTATGCGTGGAGAGATAAGCGTTATTTTCATATTCCATTGTGATTTGGGTCTTGTGGGGGGTGGGGGGTCTTATGAGAAGCCGCTGGGCTCCTGCAAGTCGTGCCAAAGGTCAGCACAAGACAATGGCCGGTGCAATCAGTGCTTCACGGTCCGCTGGCCGTGCCTGCGCAAGTGCACACAACATCGGCATGGTCCCCTATCGCATCAGCCGTCACGCTCCTAAATAGGTAGGTGCAATGTTTAATCCGCACATTTGTCGCTTGCTGCCTCGGGACACACCAAGATCGTGTTGTTCCTTTTATCATCGTTTTAAGATCAGTTAATATTAGACAGAGCGTACTGATGTTAGGTAGGTAATAAATTTAACAAATCATTCAAAACTGATAGCCTATAAACCGGCGGGGCGTTAATGTTTCCTGGTTAAACTCGATTTAGCAATGAGATCATTATCGAGTCTGTAAAGGTTAAGAGAAATGAAAATGGGTATTTGAATTTATTTGCACATGAGTAATTGAAAAAATGGGTAACGGCTAACTCTGCGACCCTACCGGGTTAAAATAACTATAGTTGAATGTTATACCTATGGATGAGTCGTTAACACAGAACAAGTAAATGTCGTTAATTATCAAATAATATCGTATGCGTTCGGATTTATATTAACAATCTGGCAACATAACTCAGACAGAAAATAAAAAAGTGTCACTACTTATTCTGTTTCTGAAAGTTATATTATTTAACCAAAATTGTCGACTGAACCACTGTACAAGCTGATGAACTCTTAGTTCTCTTAGTGCCGGAACCTACCCCCAAAGGAGTTTTAGCATGTAGCCAATTGTGGATATTTCAATTTAAATAGACCTACATACCTATTCTTGAAAGTTTCACTGCTACCGTTTTCCTCGTGGCTTTCCGTCTAGCCGACAGTATTGTCTTTCCACTTTGCAGTGGTAAGTCCTTACGAGCATAGAACTCGACTAGCGGGTTCTTAGCAGAGAAAGAGGTAAGAACAAGCGACTACTCCCGGGAATAGGAAAGACTACTTTGAATTGAAGTCTCATTATGACCCGATCGTAATCTAAAGTCTATTAAAATACGGATGCGGAGTGCGTGTTATTGTGAAATTCCTGAAAAGCGCGTGAGTCAGCGGTGGCGGCGCACATCTGGCCGATGGAAAACACCATTGTCCCTGCTATCGGCGCGCGCGCGGCCCTGCAGCTGCCGCTGGCCGGAGCCTCGGGCTACGTTGACTACATTTCAAAATATTGAATGATGCCGAAATCGAAAACCATTTTGGAAAATACTTTACCTTAATAATAGAGAAGCTATCCAATTTTTTTATCACTCGTTTAGTGTGTCCAGATAATGAAGGACGCGGAAAAGTGTTTGATGGCGCCACGCATCAGCCACCGCTATTACATCGTATTTTACTTACGATTCTATGTAGAGTGAAAATTACAATTTAGGGAGAAATGAAAACCATGTGTACTTTATTTTTATTCCAACTAACAAGAAAAGGTACCAAACTGTCCGGCTCCGATTTGTTTTATTTTTATATATGTTATAGAGTAATCTCAAATAACAGATAGTTCTTTTTCAGTTTCTTTAGATCCCCAATAAACAAATCTCTCAAGAGAAGTTAGAGGGTTTGGTCACTTTTCAGTACTTTGAAGGACTATTTCTCCCAACAGGTTGAGTTTAAGCAACCAAAAATAATATGTTTTACGTCACACCTGGCCATAATGCGAGTTTAACTGCACGCTGCGCGTACGGTAAAACTCGCATTGTGGTCAGATGCAGACGTGAAATTGTGTACTTACCACGGGCGGTAATTCGTAAAGCCCCAGATCGCATATTGCGATCTGGACCATTCACGAATTCACCGCCCTAGGTACGTAATGTACAATTTATCTCTCATACTCTGAAAGTAGGTAATTGTTTATCTAAACAGCGGGTTGAAAGTGAGGCATGTCGCCCCTAGGGCTGAAAAGTAATAAAAAATTAAAAAGCAATGGCAGAAACCTGGACAGCCACAGTTTCAGAAAATTGTACTGATTTTGAAAATCGTTGACAATCATGCGTTATTTTTTTAAATATTGATTATAAATTAATTATTGTATGACTATTATTACTATTTGAAAACGATTGGATATTTTTTAAGTTTTGTAGTTCAATGTGACCGCTTCAGAACAGCTTCCTAGTCATTAAAAAAAATAACAATGACAAAAGCCTATACTGCCACACTTCCATAAAATTGTGTTGATTTTTGAAGCTTATTGATAATTATGATGGTTTTCACTCTTCATTACTACTTATATGGTTTATATAAATAAAATTATTAATTTAATTTTTCATCCAAACAATAATAAAATTAGTTTTCGACATAACCACTTCAAAAGCGCATCCAGGAAATGGTCCACACACTAAAATTATTAAAATCTGTCAACAGTTCCCGCCCAAATGGTCCATACACAAACGCTTTTAAAATGGGTTCTATAGGATCCTACTGATTTAGAAAATATTAAAGTTTTTGGCTTTCAATTCATTTCCTCGAATTCGAAATGAAAAGTAGAGTGTTTAACTCGGGGAAAGCCACCCATTTCAGGCTCGAACTATTGGCGCTCTCACTTCGTTCGAGCGCCAAGATATCTCGTCAGGAGTAGGTTTCTTTCAAATTTCGGTTAACAATCAACTATTGTTATTTTAGACTATAAAATACTTTTATAAAAATAAATCTAATCGGAGCCGGAAAGTTGGGTACCTTTCCTTGTAAGGCTCACACAGTCGGAATAGACCACTGAAGGTCTGAAGGTACACCCTTTGGTAGAAATTGCACAAAGTGTAGGTACCGTTTTATTTGCTCTTGAGGGATTCACTGACGGGAATCAGTTCAGTGTAGTAAGGCTTGCCTTAAAAACAAGCACATTTTTCAACTTTTACGTGATTACTTTTCTATTTTCGTTCTTAATATGAATGTAAGTTCAATTATTATCAACTTGTTTAGTATGTTTTACAGAAAATGTTAAGGTCTTTGAAGAATTAACTCTACATGTTGGTAGCCCTTAATTGTCTTATGCATACGAGTACATGCAATTCCCTTCACAATTAGATTAATCTTACCTTAGAACGTATCCTATCGAATCCCTACATCTGAGCGTTTCAAGTAGAATCCCAAGTAACTGCACAAAAGTGCATTATATATATTTGAACTAATTTGCTCGTAACTTACCTCTTGTTATGTCGCTTTTAGGCTCATAATCCTGGGTATTAAACACGCGTGTTTTATAACATTACGTCACTCGTGTTTTATGGTTATATCCCGATTAAGACACGTTGGCACATCGCAGCAAGATGTATGCATGAACACGGCGCATTCTTAAATTAACCGGGTTGTACAGAATTTACAGTTTTTTTTTAATTCTCGGCAAATGGATTCTTACTCGATGAAACAAATCAAATCCTATTTGTTCATTAATTGACTATTTATTTTTGGATATGACATAGAAACGTTTAATTTAGTAAAACTATTCACATTTGCTAACATTTTACATGAATTAATTAACGTAACTATTCATTTTATTGCGTATTGGCTGTTTAGAGATTTCATCTAAGACTCGCTTTCCACCTGCGCGCGCACTGCGCGAACTTCACGAAAAAAAGAGTGGCGCGCCATTATAGGTAATTTCACAAATATTTATAAACATTTTCGGTGCGTGTTTGGTTATTACCAAAAATGTTGACTTATTTATGAATAGAAAACTGATAATGTGTGAAACGAAATGGAGACGGTGACGTTATTTTCACAATACGGGTGTAGACTCAAAATGTATGATTATTCCAAAAGAAAAAAGGCAAAAAAATACGCCGAACGAAACTCCTATTCAGATATCTCAAAGTATTACGAAGCTACAACCGTTTTAATAGTGTTTGTTAGAGAGAGTGACATCACAATCTGCGAGCGTCAATCGTTTCATATGAAGGCACATTTTGCGGAAAAGGGACAGAATATACCCTCTCTTAAAAATTTGGACGCTTTATAACTTTGTAATTGTTTAACTTCTTGCGTTGCTTTTTTCTCCATTTGACTTCATTTTTAATCCTTTTTCGAGAATACAGTAATATTTATTATTCTATTTAGTGTCTACACCCCTATTCAATCCAAAGATTAGGTCCTCTTAATCACTCAATGTTCTGCTCTTGGGGTAACTGATACGTTTAATAATGCTCAAATAATGTTGATATAACGCTATTAGTTACCGTTATTCAGCTAATAGCTGTATAATATGTGCCCAAATCAGAGTTTTATCAGCTTTAGAGACGCCTCTAACGCTCTTATTCATTAGGCTTGTACAGCTTAGGATTCTATTGTGGACAGAGTTATTCAGATATTATACGCGCTTCTGTGTTACTTGGGAAGTAGGTTAGTTTTTTTTTTTAATTCAGTGTTTTTAGTACATGAGCACTTTTGATTTTGACTTCGAAAAATGATTATGTGACTTTTTTTCGTACATTTCGCACAGTGGCCCGTCATAAATTGTCAACCAAAAAATGTATGGAAATTTGGAGACCTACACTTCAGGTGGAAAACACCCATCTAAAACTTGTCAATAGTGTTTGAGCACTTGAAACTCAAATAAGTGTTCAAGCTCTGGCGAGGACGAGGGCTCGTACGAAAGAGTTGAACGCGCGCGAGTTCCTTTCTTTTTCTATTTTACTTTCGCATGAAATGGATAGTGGTCGTATGATTATTATCAATTAAATAAGTACCTTAATATTAGGTATATAAAAAGTATATGTGTATATTTTCTTATTGTTAATAAGTATAATTTAGCGTTGACCAAATAACAACCAAACCAAGTTAAGAGAGTGAAGTCTGCGGGCTTTGTTTACAAGCGGCGTACGACACGTGCACTCGTGTGTACACATAACATACGCGCGACCAGTAATCAGTTATCGCGTGGAGAGTGATCGCGCATCGTATTATGTCACTGTAATTAAAAACTATGCCGCGTGCTGAGGAAGTGGAAGAATCGGGTGGAGGTCTGACAAGTGAGAGGCAAGAGTGGAGGCTTAGAGGTGGGGGTGAGCGGGCGCGGGAGGGAGGCGGCACGCGTGCGGCCGCGCGTCGGCCTGTCGCGCGCCGCACACCGCCGCGATCGCACGCCCCGCGCGTCCCCGCACCCGTAGCGTCCGCGTCGCGATGAGTGAACACTGAGCGAGTGCGTCGCGGAGCGCCTCGACTCGTTCTCATGGAGTACCAGCACCCGCAAGCCCTGCAGCCGCTCGGGCCGCCGGCGCCGCCGCCGCAGCTGCTGCCGCCCGCGCCGCTGCCTACGCTGCCGCAGCTGCAGCACGGCCACGCGCACGCGCAGGACGACGACCGCTGGAGCCAGTACCATATCTGGAGGCAGCACGTTTTCGTCAACGGTCAGTGGCTCGCAGCCTCGTCACTTATGTCCCGCGCTTCTCGCGACCAGGAAGCTCGGAGCACTTTCTCCGGCCGAACCGCCCCGTGGACGCGGACGCGAGAGAGCCGCGAAAAAAAAGAGAAAGTGCCCGAGCGGAGCCCGCTATCGGATGGAACTTTTCGGTTCATCGAGAGTTCTTTGTTTTGGCGATTGGGGCCTTTCACTCGCTGCAACACGTCTGCTATCCTTACGGACTTAGCTCGTCAGCCGAATCATTAAGTTCAGACATGACAGTGACATTGTGCGTTGGCTCGTGAGTTAACGGGATCGTTCTACTATTACGTACATAAACTCATAAAATGAAAATTCGTAATCAGAAAACATTATTTTGTTGTTTAAGGTCATCTTAAATTGGAATAAACATTTCTTATCGGCTTTCCGGTATGATTCTTGCAGCGACATACATTCGCGTCGTGATATGAATATAATTTCAAGAATAGGGTAGGCTTCGTTCCTGCTGGGCGAAGGCGGCCAGCTTCAAACCCGATTAGCACGGAAGCGGCGGGAAGCCGTAGGTAGCGCGGAAGCCACGAGCACCTCGCTTGGCAGCCCGCTCTGCATCGGCACCTGACACATTTCTACACATATAATTGAGCCTGTATGTTTTTTGCGTCGCCACTTTTATGATATGTAAATTCCCTTTAGAAACTCAGTTCCCTGTGTACCACTTTTAACTAGGTTCAAGCTTTACACAAGAAATCAGCGACTATCATATTTTATTTTGACATCTGAGTTCAAAAGTGATATGCTGTCCAGCAGGTCGATCACGCATTGATAGTTAAAGTTGTCCTAACAAGTTACACGATCACCCCTCAGGGTCAAAAATATAATGAATCTCCCGTAGCTTGGGAATAACAGAGCTCCAGTCAGTCAAAGCTTTTTCACAGTTTGTCTTCTTACTACGAAAAACTATTTAAGGAGCCTTATTGAATTTGAACGGACTCCCGAGAAAAAAGTGATTATTCTGATAAGTTACTTATCTCCGATCGTCAGTGGCAGTTAATTTGTGAAGTAGTACGGTTTGGATAGCTTGGCATCGTAAAAATCAGTTACACTGAGACCGGCTATCAGCCTGGTTATCGCGGCCTTGAACGTCTTTTTGTGAGGGAAATCCATAGCTTTTAAAGGTAATTTAATTACATTTAGTTTTGCTTACACGCCCGTTTTAGATGAATGCGTATGCAAAACTTTAATCTAGATACGAATTAAGGTTATAGCTACCCACTACCCAGTACCGTGATGAATCACGTCAATATATGGGACAATCAGCATGATATCGCTATTTTATGTTGACCCTGGTCCAGTAGTTATTAGCGGGTTAACTGTTTTATCCAATTATACAAAACTATCCACATTGCACTCTTTACTGTACCCGCATTGTGTCGAAAACCGCAGATTTTCAGAATTAAATAACATTCAATGAAGTAGGGTACATCGGTCAATGTTTTTCTAGCGGAAACTACATTCTTGTACTTACTCTCTAAATAACACTTACCTGGATTTACTAATTTTATTATTTATTTCTGCTTTAAGTTTTTACATAAAATTCATTGAGTCAAGCCCGCGGGATATTTCCCTCATCAGGAAACGGTTCCTATTCGGGGTGTTACAGTCAAGTTCAAAAATATACATGCCACTTATTCAAACATTATATGTCCCATATTAAGGTACTTCGGTACTTACATATTTTATGAGAGGATTCATTCGAATCGATACATATTTTTGAACTTGACTGAGCCAGTTAATTATTCAAACTTTGTCTTATGTTATGACAGCTTGTAAATCTTATAATATACTTTATAAAAACAAAGTTTTAACCGAATTCAATTTAGTACTCCGCCAAGCCACGAAAACATTTCCACATTTATTTTCCAATTGACGACCGCATTAGCCTAGTTGGTAGTGACCCTGCCTACGAAGCAAGAGGTCCTGGGTTCAAATCCCGGTAAGGGCATTTATTTGTGTGATGCGCACGAATATTTGTTCCTGAGTCATGGATGTTTTCTATGTATTCAAGCATTTATTTATCTATATAAGTATGTTTATCGCCGTCTAGTACCCATAGTACAAGCTTTGCTTAGTTTGGGACTAGGTCGATTTGTGTAATATTGTCCCCTAATATTTATTTATTTATTTAATTTACCACATGAACTGATATCCGAGAGCAAATGCGTTGATTATTAGAGAAAAATACCGAATCGCTGTATGTGTCCTGATAATATTTGAGGACTTCCGTCGATTCCACAAGGATCACCTTTGGCACTTCATTAGTTGCTATTTCAACGGAATCTTATCAGAATCTGTGATATACTTTTGTACTTTTAAGTACATAATTGAGGAATTCCATATGTCATCTGTGGTCTTCATCATCAAATCCACTCCACCAAATTTATGATTTCCGGGTGTAAATACACGAGTTATAATAGAAAATACCAAAATCACTACACGCGTGCCTAATATAATTGAGGAGTTCCCTCAATTCCTCATGGATCCCATCATCCACCTGAATTTTTGAAAAAAATTGGACCCACCTGGAAGCATATACTTACCAACAAAAAAAAATACAAATCGGCTCATCAATGACGGAGTTCTGAGGTAACAAACATTGTAAAAAATACAACCGAATTGAGAACCTCCTCCTTTTTTTGAAGTCGATTAAAAATCACGTCGTTTTGATATCGCAGCATATGATGGCTCAGTTTCAACTTAGTTACATAAAGCGTTTACTTTTTGCTATTCAATTGCAGGTTCGTGACTTCTCTTTATGTTAACCAGCTGTCTAGCAAAGACAACACTGTATAGCAAAGACTGCAGGTAAACCTGCGGGATAAAACCACCATTATTACCTTATGACATGCCAGATAAAACCACCATTATTGACTTATGACATTATGACCATCCGGAAAGTCAATTCTACACATAGGTGAAATAATTTTAGAAATTGGTCCCGTGGTTCCAGATGTTACCCGTTACGTACAATATTACAAAACTGGAATCTCACAGATTATTCCTCTTTATAATATTAGTATAAAAAACCGGCCAAGTGCGTGTCGGGCCAAGCGCAGTGTAGGGTTCCGTAGTTGCCTATCTGTCTTAGTTACATCGACGTGCAGCGCGGTTGCGTCGGCCGAATTTGTACGAAAATTGGCCTTTCCAAGTATACATTAAGTTGGTCGACTATTACTCGGTAACAACTTATGCGTACTTTTTCGTGATAGTTTTCCTTTTAAATTCATTATATGTAGGTACTATTACCACGTAATTTTTCACATACCCGGTAGTAGCAATTTAGCCGGCGGGGAGGGATTTGAGAATAGGGTTCTAGGACACCCATACTATTTAACGAGCTATCCAACGATACCCCTCACCATGGGTTTATCGAGAAAAAAACGCTTTAGGTGTAGGTGAGGTACCTTAAAAAAATGTTTTCAAAATTTTATTGTACTGTTTTGTCGGCGTGGTTGATTTATATACCCATGCCGAATCACAGTTTTCTAGTAGTAGTGATTACTGAGCTAAGCCGAAGACTGACGGACGGACAGACGGCCATGGCGAAACTATAAGGGTAACCGTAAAAATTGAGGCGTTATGATCATTCTTTGAGAGCTTTCCTCGTCAGATGCATTTCCTGTGAACAGACTTCTGTATGTGTATATCAGGAAAAATTGGATGTAGTTAGTACCAATAATAGAAAATAACGATGTCTAATGCTTACTGATTATAGTGTTTGAGAAACGTTATGCTCGTGGGCGTCAGGCTGGCGTAAACAACCAGTTTCGAACCTAACTGAAATCATTATTTCTATAATATATAATAATACGATCATTCAATGACAAAAATACGTATATGTGATATTTGAATTGTATTGGCTTAGTTGTATGGTACTTTAACTAATTGAAAAGTGATATATTGCACGCTCTCTTCCCGAAGCTAGTACCGCTCCACTCTAGGGAGAGTATGGAGCAATTGCAAACATGATAGAAACTGCAGAACCGTCACAACGCGAATCATTCTCCTTACAGTCGAACTATTTTAACATAATCTGCACGTCAGCACAACTTGCTGACAAGTCACTTCGCGCGCGACTGAGCTACTGTCTCACTCGCACCGTGCAAATTCGAAAGAGGAGGGTAAATCTTTCTCGACTCGTGTCGAGAAAGATCTGCTAGCCCCCCTGATGCCTCCTCTACACGTCAACAGATGAGTCCGCGGACGCTGACAGATGCATCCGCAGATGGATCACCTCGAGTTGTCCACACGTCTGTAGGTCGATCAGTCTATGTTGATTCTTTCAGTTCAAAACCCTTTGATCCGTGCCATAAAAACAGACAACAAGCGGATAAGTGACAGACGCATCTTTGGACGTCTGCGGACGTTAAATACCTACAACAGACGCGCAAATTACCCCCTCTACACGTCGGCGGACGCATCCGCAGATGACGTCTGCAGATGCATCTGCAGACGTGTAGTGGAGGCTTGAGAGAAATTAGTTAGCTCCTCCTCTTTCCATTCCTAATCTTCGACCTAAAGACCTATTTAAGTGCACAGGAAGAAGCTGTTTGAATATATGTAATATGATACGCACTTTGAGTGTATCATTATCCGCGTACCGATGTCTTCCGACTATGGTCGCTACTCATTCATTGACAAGCGAATAAACACAATGATTGTGATAAAGATAGTAGCAGCTGACCTTAAGTTGCGGCCAGTTTTTTAAACACGTATTGTATGATCCATGATAATGTTACAATATTACCTTTAAAGATACTACATGAACGACTTATCATTATACCCGTATTAATACATTTTTGAAAGCTGGGTAATATTACATATCTACGATTCAATTATTTTTAAAATACCGTGTAATTATTAAATATTATACAAAAACGATGGATAATTCAAAGCTCATTTCAGTGATTCAATGTTATTACACTTATTCAATGAATTTATGGAATTCATTTTGTAATTTTTTTTAAATTGGCAACGAAGTATGTTAGGTATTATTTAAAATTACATACGAATGTAACTTTTTATGTATTGCTTCGTTCGGTGTAAGTAACTATTACAAATCTCAAGAATAAACGGCTTTTTCATATCCGTAGGTTAGAGGTTATCGTGAACAAGTTTTCGCCACTTATTGTGCTGTGTTGCATTTGTGAATGCGCTATATATAAATATAATAAATAACTATATGACCACGTTATTATTATTTTTATATTCACAATACTCGTTCACTTATACAGGATGTATAAATATATTTTCACTAATTAGTAACATCTGTTATAGACATTGTGAATTAGATAGGATTCCAGTCAGGGCTTCTTCCTACAACACGCGTATGCAGCATCACAACACCCAGATGACTCGTGATGTTAGTCAGTTAAAAACCAAGAAGGGCCCTTATTTATCCAGTAAATTCACGTGAGTCTCGCACCCCGAGTTGAGATTCAAGCTTCGATTTTTCAGCATGGCCACGGGATAGCTATTCCTTGTCATTCAAAATCAGTGACAGTGCCATATCGTAGGCTCGTCCCAACCCGTCATTAAGTCAACTAAATTGCGACGCCGCGCTATTTACTTCAAGGATAGTCACATTATTTTGAATATTGGGTAATATGAGGTCCAAACACACTCGCGATGCCAAACATATGTTTCCAACATCCCAGTCGCAACAATTAACAAATTGTAACATGACATTTTGATTTCATATTTGTTGTTCCCTTAAATTGCTCTTATATGCTTATAACGAAATCATCAATGTTAGCTTTATAATTCGCGTGATGACTTTTTTATTGATACAATTTATATATGTGTAAAGTCAAAACTGTACAGTGAAAAGCAAGTAAAATGTCTATGAAATATTAGGAAATAGTTGGTTTAAAATACCTCGTTCAAATAGAAAGTTGCCATGCATTTTCCTTATCGTTTGACTAACGGAAATGTGTGATTAATTAAATTTCTTAGTTATATATTTGTTGGTATAAAGTACTATACTAATATACATAATTCAACATATGTCATATCATTATCTTTCCATTTTTATATACACTCGCACAGTAAATTATAATAGTAATTCCTACTGTATTGGTAATTTCGACGTCAATATGAATAGAATAATACGATTCACACGTGTACTAATCTCAATATTTACTGTTTCTTTTTAGTTTTTAGTGAAAGGTGAGCATTACCACTACTCTCAACACAGGTATTTCGAAAAGATATAAAATAAGTATTTATAAATAGTTTTCGTAAGTATGTCTAATCCAATATTCTATAACTTCAAATATTAGAAAAATAAAAAGGAGGGGGGAGGGCGATACTAGTTAGGCGATGTCTTGATTTGAGTCGAACACGCCCCCTAGACAAAGACACGCTGATGCCTTCCGCGCACGAGGAAAAGAGATGTAACACTCTTCGGGAATGGCTTTTTTGGACAAATTTCGATAAATACCTAACTTAGAGACGTTTCATTTTCATTTCATAAAGTGAGATTTTAGATGAGATAAAATACTATAGTATTAACTTGATTGTGTCGTAAAATAATGTATCGTTTGAGTAGGCTGAGTAAAAAAAGGAAAATACAGACTCAACTTTGGATTTTTTTTCTATCGAGGAAATTTTAAGCAATCATGTATCGATAAAATCAGATAAACAATCATATAGCCAAGAATCATGTATGTGAAAATCAGACCTTATTGTTTCTTAATCTAGTCAGAGCAGCGTTTCAAAGCACGCGATAATTTCCAATGCACAGCCTTAAGGATAAAATATATTTTTTTAAATGATTGATTGTTAGTTTCATAGGTATATAAAATATATAAATGAATTAATAACCCAAATCGAAATGGTGTAATTCATTAAATAAATAAAATTGAAGTGAGCAGACTGTGAAATGAACGGCATAAATGCACCGACGCAGTTTTTAGAGTTGGGTATTTTATTTTATTATAGGTACATATTAAAATGTTTAAAAATAAAGGAACAAGATTTTGCATTACTGTGGGTTGCAACAAAGCCAATAAAATGTGGCCTGGCGGTCTTGATGTATTCCATTCGTTGTATTTTTCGTCGTTGTAAATTTCCATTTATTGTATTAGAGATAAATAACGAAATAATGTATATAATGTATGAAGAATATACATTTATTACTCTCTATATTGAATGCAAGAAATAAATGGGCAATACATTATTATTTTATTTTTAGTCGTTGTCAGCCCTCACTATCGGCGACACGGCGAGTGAGCCAATTCATTTTCACCGTTCGTACACAGCCTTAACGTTCCGTTTTGCTTGCGCTGGAGTCGACGATGTCAGTGGCCCATAAATCATAATGTTTTGCCTGAGAAAAAAAGCGGCTTTTGTAAAGATCAAAGGAGTGTGCCTTCTGTACTTGTACTATTATCTATTCTGTGCCATTGTATAGATCGTCCAGTCCGCGAATACGCGCCCCACACCCCGTAGCATGGACGGCCTTATCACGCGATAAGTGACAAGATAGAGCGTCCATCACTGGCTGACACCGTTCAATAGAACGAGACGGACGCTCTATCTTGTCACTTATCGCGTGATAAGGTCATAAGGCCGACCATGATACGGGGTCAGCTCTGCTCTGCCTCCGCTAGGCACAATAAACCAATGAGGAAGAGTAGGCACTTAAAGTACGTTTTCTTGAACGTAATAGGGTGCCATTGGCACATTTCTGATACGTAACCTTAAACATGCACATGAAGAAAGTTATCATCAAATCCTTGAAAATAATACAGCAGTATTTCGAATGTTTTACGGAAAGTGCATTGCATTGGGCGCTGAACTTGGCATTGGGGCTTTGTTGACATTATTACATGTGTGACACGTGTGCGGGTTATGTCATACAGAAATTAGTCAACGGCGAGCAGTGCGCGCCGTGACGCTCCTCACCGTTTAATATCAAACAAATTCTTCCACTGAGCCGGGCGTAACTATAACAGATTCGCACAATGAAATTCAGCATAGTAATCTTTGTCATTGACACGTGGTGCGTGCGGCAACTGTCGTTTCGTCTCATTACCTACAATTATTGGCGTTGAAACTTAAAATAGTACAAACTTCAATGAAAACAACATATACAATGAATACTTTAAAATTTTAATGTAATAATAAAAAATAGAATCAGTGCGTCAAATGTAGTACCATTTTTCTAGTGCTAATCCATCCTTCTGTGCATACACTACATCTGCTTGCCGCTTGCCAGCTTCCTACCCGTTTTCAGGCCGGCAGTTGACAATGACAAACGAATGGCAAGCCGCTACCTACATATTCTTTTCGTGCGACCGTTGCGATTTGTGGCCATCCATAACATTTCTGCCCGGGATAGAGTCGTTATCATATTTCGTAATTTTTACTACTTAATGGTATAGTTTTTTTATCGAATGTATCCACGATCCTAGATTTTTAAATTTGTAGCTATTTTATCTCAAATTTTCCTATTTCACAGGAACATTAAGAACACTTTCCGAATATTTAACACTCACGCAGGGGATTTCGACCTTTCACTACTTAGTAACAGTAGTGTTCTCGCGAAAGGCTGTTGCTCTCTTCGCAAACTTCTTTTTTTATTTAATCGGCCATACCCGCACGCACTTTCACTCGGAATATTTGGGCAAAAGTGGCGACCTTTTCGCAACTTTCTCCTCGTCCCTCCCGCGCCCCTGTGGAGTTCCCCCCTCCCCCCCGCGGGCTTTCTTCCGTGTACGGTGCGCGTGGGCACACCGCGACCACTTTTACTTTTTGACCCAACAATGAAATCTTGAGACGAGAAATAATCGCGCACGGCTGCCCCGTACCTCGCTCGTTTTAACTACCCATAGTTAGACGGCATTTAAAATCCAACTCGTCGTTGGATTTTTCGTTCCCATCATTATAGATTCAACAGATATTAAGATGTGCTTGATAAATAATATCACATTTTAAAACTGTTTGTAACTACGTAACTAGGAACGCATGACTTTCGCCACTTTTTTAAACAACATGTAGTTTATGTTATGGGATTAATATTAAAGTAGATGGTCAAATAATGAGGTCATAGTTTTTAAACGTGTCCAACAGTAAATGTCATGGAATTTGAGTAAAAAAAAGTAACACAAAGCGTACCTACACTTTTCTATATTCCACCTTTGTACAGTCGAGGTCAAAGATATGTTTACACTTTTGCACCTTATTACAAGGCAATAAGTTGCAAAAGTGTTAACATATTTTTGACCTCGACCGTACAGCCGCCATTGTACACAGTATACAGTCAAAAAAGGTGGTCACAAACGTAGCGAGTCGAGATGTTAAAGCTTGTTCAGATATTTTTGAGAATCCATGCATGATACCAACCACGCATGTGGCGACTGGCGACTGTCCCATATCTTCATTTCCGTATGTGAATATATCGTATTTCTACACCTACCTTATCACTTGGTATTTGCAGGTGATGTTATCACTCGGTAATAGAGCTAAAGAATCATACGTATTCGTACAGTCAACTAGAAAAACTTGAAAAATGGATAAGTACCTACCTACATCTTTTTATAGCTCTTATCAGCTTTGGATAGAGTCCATTCTTGCACCGAAGTCCAGCACAATACGTCAATATAAAGATAAAGTCAAAAGGTTAATTCTTAAAGATGCATGAAAATATTGTTCTTCTCTTCGTGTAGATCATAATGGAGCGTAGAACTCTACAAGATCTTCATTCAGTTCTTTATACGCCTGAGATGAGGCACACATTGCTGAGATGAGGCACACATTGCTGAGATGAGGCACACATTGCTGAGATGAGGCACACATTGCTGAAATTTGTGAGCGTGCAATGATCATAGTTGATTAGTGATTACAATTTCCGGGAAAGAAGATTCCTATCAAGGTATGGTCACACACACAGATTCGGGATATTTATGACTAGCAAAATTGTTAAATGTCCTTTTTATAAACGTTCGTCAAACCTATTTTAACCAAAATGCTACTAACAGCCGTGCCATTCGAGCCCGAGCAATGCTACGTAGCAGCATTTTTCCGCTTTGTAGCGGGAAACGCTCGTAGAGGCATGACTCAAGTCAGTCATTGGCCTTTAATGGGTTAAACTTATATCGCCCTACGTAGCCCTAAGTAGACATACCTACTTGAACTTTTTAATATTTATACGAATAATAATTTATAGGTACTTATTTATGCTCATTCTAGTTAGTTAGGAGAAATTTGCAATGCACTCAAGGAACCTACTAACTTCACTACCATCACTACCTACTCTTTATTCCGTTGATTATTTTTTAAATTGATTTACTATCATGGGTAGTGAAAAGTGATCTCTGCAGGCGCGGGCGCAGGCTCTGAACGAGAGTAAAAGCGATCTTCCGGCATGCTTCCGTGTCGCCCCGGCCCCCGCGCCCCGCCGGCCGCCGCTCAAGCCGAGCATACCACCTTCCGACTTTTACTTTCCACCGACGTAGTGAACATTATTCCGATAGCGACATCACTTTCAATCTTTACGCCGATGTTGGATGTTGGATGTCGCTTTGCTGTTGAGAATAAATTGGTACTTACTATCCCTATACCTACCGTTTTATTATTTTTACGTAGGAATATTTGTAGAGCTGTTTCAAATCGTGAATGTACCTACTTTCTCAAATGATACTCGATTTTTTTCCGTAGATGCCAGTTTACGTGTACTGGGTCATATTTTAAAACCTTGATTTTATGGCTTTAAATCTGTTTACGGGTACGGGTTTTATCTCTCTCTCTAGCATCTTTGACTCTTTTTTATGCGACATCTTTTAAGCCTGCTAGAAGTCCATTTTGTAACATTTTTTCTAAGTAATTCTGTCATGTTGTCCTGGCTAACGGGGCAGGTTAAAAAAAAAAGGAATAGTAGATTGACCCCAATACAATCGCAGTATTATTTCGGCTTCGTAGACAAGTAGACGAGGTTAAGTCATATTCCCTCTCATTGACTATGCCCTACCTACATATTGGTTATTACTTCGATTTACTCACGTCATCACACAAATATTGACCCTTACCGGAATTCGAACCCAGTACCGTATAAGCTTCGTAGGCAGGCTCACTACCCACTCACTAGGCTAATCCGGTCTCCAAGTGAAAGTAAAAACCTATGTACGTTAGTATGATAATGTCACATACTCGTATGTATGTAATGTATGCGTATACATTCATTAATAGTATGAAAATATCGCAAATGTCTGTAAGGTATAATACACAACACAATAAATACAATAGAAATATAATATAATGCAATACAATAGATTGCAAATATTCTCTACTCACCAAAATAATTTACCCAAAGAAAAACGACAGTTAAATTCATAATGGAAAGGGTTCTGACTGGTAGTTATGTTAAGGTATGATGTAATTTTGCATAGGTACATGTCCGTTTAATTTGTGGATATTTCTTATTCAAACAGGTTGACAAAAACTCAAACGCACACGTTTCGGAGATGTTAATGCCTCAACCGCCGGAGCTAAACAAATATACCCAACGAAATACTGGTTTACTGTGTCCGCAAACGCAATTCAGCAGGTGGATGTTCGTCCGATTAGCAATAGAAATTATGATCGGCCGATAGTTTACAAACGTGACTAGAATGATAAGAGACCTAACGCGGACTCCCGTGCATTCCACCACAGTTCGGTATTTTCAGCTCACCAGAACACTTATCGTCTTATACTATTCATATAAAGTGAAAAAGGTTTCAGTAAAAAATACAATACCTTCTTGGTTTTAAATAATCGTAGATATCGATGGTTCGTAGACAACGTCAAATGTGTGCCCTTTTTACCTACCGGCGACATTGTTGTCACTATATTGGCTTCCTTGAACATAGCTCAGGTCGGCTTAACTCGTAAAATATCCACCTAGCTAGATTATGGCCGTGGCTGTTGTTTATTGCACCTATCGTTATTTTATTTAAAAATGTTATTAGAAACTCTGCTGCTCTTTAAAGAAAATATTGTACTTAACTAGGGCATAAGAAATATAGCTTCGAAGGTATCTACTGTTACAAGTATAGCCTTAAGGTAACGCCCCAATATCCATGGTAATTTTGTGAGATATTTCATTTCGTACATTTATTTAACGGTGTGCGGTCAAACACGCGAAATATCCCCAGCCCGCTGACGTCTGCCCGCGACGCGCAAAGGCTTCTACTTTCTCGTTCACTTTCGCTCAATTCACACGTTTACGAAAATGATCGCGCGCCGCCGGAAAACGCTTGCTTTCTCCGTTGCGCAAGAGCAGCGGCTACTTCCCACTCCCCCCATCGCGCACCCCGCTTCCCTCGCAACACTCCTCACCTATATTTCCCGAGTAGGAAGTGAAGCGATTACGCAACTGCTTTCCACCTGCGCAGCGCAGCATTCCGATCACGATACATAGCCCAGCCACCGACGCGTCGTCGTCCTATCGTCTTCTTGCAGTACTTGGTTATAAATTGATAATAAATGTGCTCCCCGTTACATTTCAATGTTTAATTTGGCTAATCCGTTTTTATACGAGGTTTATTTTATATCACTGATATTAATTTCCCATAGTCACGGCCATTTGACTAAATATAAGATCATTATTCTTTAGGCATAATGATTAATGCGCAACGTATTTCGGGGGCCAACGCGTTACTTTCTAGCGCTGCTTCTCAAGAAAGTGAGAGTGTTCTGTTCACGTCACCCTAGTCATCGGCGCGGGCCGCGGGGCTTCGCGGAGCGGTGCTTGCTTGTTAACCGTTCTGGCAACACTTTCTCTGCCACTAAATGCTCAAACCGGAAGGACAAGTTTTAATTCATTGTTTTGATTATAAAATGTTGAAAAATGTGGGCGAAAATCATTATTTAATAATTTCAATATTTTATTATGCCTAAGAATTGTGCGGTTTACTTAAATCCGTAGGCGTCTCTAAATAATGTACCTACGTGATGCAGTTGATGCAGAGATAGCCCCTAAGAGCGTATTCTTTATGATCCGCTGCTAGTCGGAAACTGATCCCGGCTTTCTTATGATTATAGATAACATTTGTGTTGCAATGTCGTCAGAATTTCCCAATGGATGACACCACGAGACTTTCACCAAACTGGTGGCAAAAGTGAGAGTTCGACCGTCCAAAGTCAATGTTCGGTACCGTCGTTCTTTAGTGCCGTCGAATTGTTATTTTCGATTCGATGTATTTTTAGTCCGATTTCAATGGACGTACGTACATTTTTGTCGGTTATTTGGGGTCAAAGCGTAATTTAAAGAAATACTTTGAGTTTGGCCGTAACCGTCCTTAAGCATAGTACTATTACATCTATTGATAGAAGCTAGTGCGGCTTAAAGTGGCATTGTGCAACAAGAGAGAGGGGTGTGTGGTGCGTCGTGCGCATGAGTGGAGCGTGCCGATGCCGGGGCGCAGGCGCACGTAACACCCGACAAGTGGGTTAGTTTACTTCCCGTTTCCGCCTCCCCCCAGCCGACCCGTTCCGCTGAGCCGACGCGGTTTTTCTCGAGGAAACTGCGCGCGCGCCGCGATCGCGTGTCTAGCTACTCCCACGTTCGTTATTGTGTCACTAGTTTCTGATGTTGACGTATCAATACAAACCTCGTTGTTTATGTTTGTAGCAGACACCTATCGATAACGCGAACCGCGCAAAAACTGTCGCTGTGAAGTTTTAATCGTCTTCCTGGAAAACCAATCAATTTGTAATGAAACAAAAGTACGTTATTGATTTATTTTTATTTATTAACTATATATTATACAGGTAAAAATTAAAATTGCATAGGTACATTATAAATAATCAATCACACCAAACGGTTTGTCGTAGCGTGTGACCAAGTCTTCTTCTCACTTGCAATTATTAAATTCATTGCACAGTAGATAAATCATTGCTAATATAACTGATGGTTTCATATAACAGATACATTCTCAAAGCAGAAAGATAGATAGAACGTATTTACTTAACTTGTTTTTTTTTCTGACTCTACAATTTTAATTTAAAGTACCTACAAGATGGAAGAATCATTATTTACTACATCTGTAAACTCATCCTTGACGTAGTGGTAGTAGAAGCTAATCCATTTTTAAAACACGCGTTTTTAGGGTTCCGTAGTCAACAAGAACCCTTATACTACTCGTATAGAACGAATACCTCCTAATACAAGTGTCAGACTTAAAAGGAGGGTTCGACAAATTTTATGTAATAACCTAAGTTACAAATAAAATATTTTTGTTTTTTTTATAATTTCGCCATGTCCGTCCGCCCGTCTTCGGCTTAGCTCAGAAACCCTTACAACTAGAAAACAGTAATTACGCCGACAAAACAGTAGAATAAATCCTATTTTTTTAGGGTGCCTTCCCGTTACTACTAATTGTTAAGTGGTGATTCCAATTAGTTTTTTAATTAAACCTGTTGTGTAAGCATCGTTGGATAGCTTGTTCAAAAATATTATGGGTTTCTTCAAACCACTTTTCAACTCAGTAATGCGTTTGCGAGATATTGGGCTTTGAAGTCCTAATTTTTGTTGTGTACCTAAAATGTGCTTGTTCGATACGTGCTCAATATGCCTCTTCTAAATAAAATGTGTTTTGTACCTTTCTAACGAACGCAAATGGGTAAGGAAAGGACCAAATTCTTGGCCAGCTTAACTCACTCAATTATATTTTCTATGAAAGTTTTCCGTTGTGATACGAAAATTAACCATAGAATTCTATGGTTAATTTTTGTTCAGTTTGTATGGCTAACTACCGAAGAACCAGGCTAACTACTGGCCAAGAATTTGGTCCTTACCTAAATATCAAAGTGACAGATAAGTGATAAGGGCAAACAAATTTTAACGCCAGTCTAGTTAAAATAGGCTTGTAGAATGTTTATGAATACGACCGATACTTAGTGTAGGTACCTATCTTAGCCTGGATTAGCATATAGAATACTTTTTGCCCCGGGAATCATCTCCTAAGGTGGCGAAAGTTTGCATGGAGCTACGATATGTACGAGCTCCACGTGGACAAAGTCGCGGGCGAGCGTTAAATAAGTAAGAAAACTAAGAAACTGCACAGGCCCCTTTTCATTACTTTAACAAGAAATAATTGAATGTGTTGTAGATTTATTGGGATACTAGCATCGGCTAGAAACTACAATCAACACATTCAATTATTTCTTGTTAAAGTAATGAAAAGGGGCCTGTGCAGTTTCTTAGTTTTCTTACTTATTTAACGCTAGTCACGATGTATAAGTTATTCTAGCATTGGTGATGAGTGCTGGCAAAAATTAAAGTTTGTGAGATTAGGCAGGGACGACACGCTATGTTAATGCGGCGGCTCGCCTTGGGGCGCCGCACGCGCCGCCACTTGCATCCTACTAGGTATATGGCGATGCCATACGACTGGCCACAGCAATAACCGCGCCAGCCGCTAATAATACTATCATATTGTCAGTGTCGCCGTTTAGCCTTTACACGTCTAGCGCAAGATTACTAAAATTAACATGCAAACGAAGGATTCCACTCAATAAAAACTTTATTGTGAATACCTACAGAGGAGGATGTTGCTATTACAAAACAAAACTTATTATTAGGCAACATTAATCTAATTAGATACCTAGGTAAGTAATTAATATTTGTTACCTACCTAAAATCTGACTGGGTGAGTACAAAATTCTTGGCCAGTATTTATAGCCTAGTTAATCGGTAGTAGTTAAGGGGATGCCTTGATTCGAGTCGACCACGCCCCCTTGACAGAGACACGCTAAGCCTTCCGCGCACGAGAAAAGAGATGCAACACTCTTCGGGAATGCCTTTTTTGGAGAAATTTCAATAAATACCTAACTTACTGAAGTTTTATTTATATTTCATTAGGTGAGATTTTAGATGATATAAAATACTATAGTATTAACTTGATTGTGTCGTAAAATAATGTATTATTTGAGTAGGCTGAGTAAAAAAAGGAAAATAAAGACCACTGTTTTTTTTTACTATAGAGGAAATTTTAGGCAATCATGTATTGATTAAACCAGATAAACAATCATATATAAGTAGTCAAGAATCATATATCTGAAAATCAGAGCTTATTGTTTCTTAATCTAGTCAGAACGGCGTTTCATTTCAAAGCACGTGATAATTTCCACTGCACCCCCTTAAATAGTTCCGTTATGACACAAAAATTAGCCATACAATTCTATGGTTAATTTTTTTTAAACTTCTACCGATTAACCATTCTAATTACTGGCCAAGAATTTGGTCCTCACCCGCCTAGCAGTGCAATGCCTTCAAAAATCATGTCAAATGTAGTGACAAGTCGAACATTGATAACAAATACTTTATCAATGTTACTGTATTTCGTTTTCATTTACCTTGATCGGAAAATCTGTACCTACTAGGTAGAATCAGAACCGTGAAATCGGTAGATAATATTTTTCCCCGAGTCGAGACCCATCTAATCCAATTAATCACAACCTCTTATCTTCATTTTTTTATTTTTAAATCAGCGTTACAAACATACTCAAGTGACTTAAAACTTGATACAAAATATCCGTTTTCGTTGTTCCTAAATATGTTGGCAGGGAAACAGTACAGTGACCGCGTCACATTAACTTATTAAACTCTGAAGTTAACACAACTGTAGGCACAGTTGTGTTAGGTGGGCATTAAAATAGGTCTGCACTTTGAGGTGTTCGCCGCGCGTGAGGAGTCAGTCACGTGGGGAGGCTGCCCGCGCCCGCGCCCGCGCCCGCGCCCGCGCCCGCGCCCGCGCCCCGCCGCACCCGCGCGCCCGCAGCCTCGCGCGCACGTGGCCCGCCACGTGACCACCACCCTCACCAGCCCTCTTCGGTTCACTCCTGTACACGTGTCGACGTCCGATTCTTCCTTCTGAATCTTGTGTTTCCTACTTCAGCGTTTTCTCCCCGTCTGTGTTTAACAATTTACATACCTACACAAGTACCTAGAAGCTCTTTAGGGTGTAGCCCCTTATAGTATTAGGTCGAACAGTGTCGTGATCACTGACGATTCACAATCATGATCTAATAACAAGGTGTTTGCATTCTGAAACATTATACATTTGCTTAGCGTAACTAGGTAGTTTAAGAGTGAAACGCAGTGATGAATCAATTCAATATGTAGGTAGGTATGTAATATTTGTTGCAGACTGCAGGCTCAGGTGTAACGAAGTTGCACTAAATCTAAAATTCATAAGATATTGATAAATACATCTACTTACTGTTGCCCGTTTAATTTTGACGAGCCTACTAGGTGTTCACGGAAGCCAACTGGATGCGATGTGCCGTCACGTCTACTTAGTAGTCTATAGTGAAGTCAGTAGGTATATATCGAAGGCGGCTCACGATGCCGTCTCGGCCGCCACAACGGGCCAATCGAGTTCTTTTTTGTGGAGATAACCATATTTGTACTAGTGATCAAGATTTACGTACTTCGTCCTGTTCTAATCCTCTATTCTGGAAGATTGACCCCTGTGACACTCCTTAAACTAATAACATACTCGTAGTTACTCACTTACACGTTTAATACTTTTGTACCTTTTATTGTATCGACTAATTCATTGATCTTGAATGGTTTTGTTTTCTTAGTATTTCTAGTATTATTTCCTTTCCTAAATTATCTTTTTACACATTTTGGCTGGTGCGATTATAGTTTTAATGTTTTTGCTCGCATTTCTTGCACTGCGATTATAATTTCCCTTGTAAATAAAATCTAATATTGTAATGTTAGAAATAATGTGTGTTATTTTATTGCGTATGTATACATTATATATATATATATATATATATATCTCTTTGTATACGCCACCGACGTGTCGGTACAATACTAGTTAACAACCTACGCCGGCGTCGATCGCTCAATCTTTACCGCCACTTCTTCAATCTGCTAATGAATTGTAATATATAAGTATTATTTTAAGACCATGGCAAATTACCATCAATAAAGTAGTGTATGGTAAGAACGGCGGGCGCACCGCGCAATGTGCCGTAGATATTGGAGCCGGCCGGCCAGGTCGTTGCCTAGTATCAGAAGCGCGAAGGCGGTAGGAGGGAGGGTTGCGACGCCGGGCTCATCAGTGACCGGCCCCCTCTTGTTTGTTACAGGCAAGTCCGTGAACAGTAAAGACACGCTCGAAGACAAGAAAGATGACAACGAACTATGGGAGGCGCAGGCCGCCTTCCTGGGGCCCAACCTATGGGACAAGACGCTGCCCTATGATCCCGATCTCAAGGTACACGAAGTCAGTAATCGCAACTTTATTACCTATTGCGTGTTGCGTGTTGTGTGCGTCTCTCACCAGCTTCCTGGTCGCTGCCGCTCGCACTAGGTAATAGAGCGGCGCTTTGATCCTCCTCAACCTTCCACCTCACGCTTTATTACCTTTTGCACCTATCCCTCGTGTTTATCTTTATAAGTTTAATAAATCTAGTCTAAGTTTATAGAGTTTAATTCTGCAAGCGGATTGCATACATGCGATTGTTTAATTAAATTGCTTTACTGGCGTACAATATGAATCAGCACCTACATCTTTGCGAATGTTTTTCTGTGCGTGGATATGTGCACGCCGCCCCGATAGTGGTACGATGCGTGATTTGTCTGCTATGTGGTGTTCCAGTACGTGGACCTAGACGAGTTCCTGTCGGAGAATGGCATGCAAGGAGAAGCGCTGGGTGGCGCACACCTGGGCGGCTCGACGTTTGGCGCGGGCGCGGGCCTGGCGCTGGGCCTACAGGCGCCCGTCACCAAGCGGGAGCGCTCACCCTCGCCCTCCGACTGCATGAGTCCGGACACCATTAACCCGCCGCTCTCACCCGCCGATTCCAGTAAGTTCTGATCCACGTTTAATCACGCATTTACTCGATGGGAACCTCTTTAATTCTATTATAAAATAAATTTACCCCCTGTAGATGCTTCCTTATCTGACTTGTCTTAAGCATTACGAAACGTCATACTTAACCCGTAAATAATGAGTACAGTTTACAAATGAGTTACTTAGATAGATTTAGAGACAGCATTTGCTTTTGATTGATGGAACCGATTGTGATGGCCAACTTTGACGTTCCAGCGTTTTCAATGGCGTCGTCGGGTCGTGACTTCGACCCCCGGACGCGCGCCTTCTCCGACGAGGAGCTCAAGCCGCAGCCCATGATCAAGAAGTCCCGGAAACAGGTAAATGAAGTTAGTGAGCTGATCATTCCTAGCCGCATGCTGCCTCCGGGGAGCGGCGTACACACACTAACACTCAAACTCCGCAGATACACTACTACATATTTACAAATACGTATACTAATAGTGAAGAAGTAGAAAAAAATACTAGTAGAGGTATACGAAAGAAAGTATTGAATAAAGTTAAAATATATAATCCATTTTGATATAGCCAACATACTTATAAGTATACACACAATCTAAGCAGAAACAAAGATCTGCATGATGTGTTGTTTTAGTTTTGTGTGTCACTGTTTCAGCCGCTAGTAATTTAATTTTTTTTTTACCATGGATAGTCAAATTAGAATAGGTAGTTATTAGTATTAACTAGTACCTATATGCTTTTATAATATAACTTAGCAGACGTGAAGCCGACGCTCTCAGTAGGCCACTTTCTTTTTTGGATTAAGTGATAGATATAAAAGGGAGATTTATGGATAGGTACCAACTCTGTTTTTTTTGTATAATTTTACGAAAAACAGAGTTGGTACCTAACCGTTCTTTATTTATCATACGCACCTAAAGCAAATGGGTGTGTAATGTTTCATATAAAAACAAATGGCATATTTTCATTTTGCATAACAACGAATAGCATAATTTCAGTTTGTATGAGTGGGCAAATTGCACTAAAACAAAATGAATACTATTTGTATAATTTCATGGATTATAATTCAATTCATCTTATCAATCAATTTTAATAATTTCCAATTGTATAACGAACAAACAGTAGGCGCTGTATAATATTTCATGCTGATAATGTATCAAAATTCCGAAATTCAATACAGCGAACAATAAAAAGCCCGACTGAATAAAAATCGAAAATATCGAAGTCCCATTACTAAAATAACGATTTTAAAAATTTCGAATGTCATTACTGATTACACCATCCAATAATAAATCCTACTTCTTAAAAGTCCGAAACATCACGCTTTGCAACTTGAACTTATATAATTTGTGTAAGTATTAGGTATAAAAAAGTGTCCGGTCCTGGCGGTTCGACGGCCGCTGCCGCGGCAGGGTCGCAATTCAACCTAATAGTTAGGGAGCTGTCGAGCATTTCGGTATATGATTTGCACACGTTTCACGTCGAGGTGGATTGCAGTTTACATCATTAAGAATTGATTTGGTCCAATCAATTAAGGTCCTATGTCGCTGCGTTTACGCGTTACAGCGGATTGAAGTTGCTTAAAAAAATCGGGGTATTAAATCATTTGCACATGTATGCCTCTTGAGTTCATAGTCACAATCATCTTGGAAACGAAGAAAATCGAAGAGGCAGACATTCAGGACTCTGCATTATCATGGGATAAAAACGCCCATTCGATTCACTATGACTCCGTGGATTCGGAAAAAAATGTGGCAGACACTGTGCTCACTGATTTTAAGTGCTCGAACTTGTCAATGACATACTCCGGTAGTGCGTTTCGGAACGTTTTAAAAAAAAACAAGGACGAAGGCGGATGTGGTCTTGTCTGTAGCATTTTGGTCAATTCAATTTATACCTGCTTGGTTTGGCGCGAGCGTCGGGTAAAAAAAAAATCAAATGGTCTGCCTTTGGAATATCAGAGGCCTGAACGTCTGCCTCATCGATTTCTTGGTGTTCATAAGGAATTCAAACATCAGTCCAAGAGGCAGACGTGTGCGCATAATATAGCACACCTTTTTTTACATTTTTGGAGCACTGTCAATAGACAACGCAGAGGCAACATGTTAGCAGACTATTTTTCAGTGGTTCTTCTCATTGTTTTTGATCGAACAATTCAAATTTGCCAAGTGTGCACTTCGTATACAGTTTTTTAAATACTAAAAATAAATTAAAAAATTGAATACTACAAAAGTTAGAGCCCTGGATGTCTGCCTTTTCGATTCTTTGTGTTTCCAGGATGACTGTGATCATCAGCCTCAGAAGCAGACGTGTGCGCATAATACAGCACACCTTTTTTTACATTTTTGAAACGCTGTAAATTTACAACGCAGCGCCACCATGGTGGCAGACAAGGTCCTTGATGTTTCTTAGGGCATAAATATCACTATTAATAACGTCTGCCTTGTGTGCTGATTTTGCTCGCCAGCTCCCTAACTATAACACTCCTCCTCGCTTAAAATAATCAGAAGTCCGAATTTAACAATTCCTAAATAATAACATACTGATTCTTAAAAACTTGAAGTTCATTTCAACGCGGGACCTCCTTCGTGAGCTCATGGTTCCGCGGGCTCTTATAATATATAGTCTAGGGGTAGGACAGACAATAGCACGTGAAAGTGGGGTGGGTGCTCTGATTCGGTTTTTGGCAATTGGTATTTACTTTTCTAGGACGTGATTGCAATTAATTAGAAAATCTAAGTACACCACCTTCTCTTATCATTATTTCAAATGTTGCTATCAGTTTTAATCACTATACTAAATGTATGTTATGCCAAAATATATATATAAACGTTATAGCAAATGTGATGGTGATAAATGAGTGTTATGTTATTTAAATGTTATGACCAATATGCATTTTGTTATTATTATAAAAGTTTGTTATGATTTCCGTACCGTTACGTAGGTATGCTACTTAAAATTATGTATTTTGTATTTATGACGAATGAATGGCACCCAAGAAAAATACCTCAAGAATAGGCATATAACAAAAATCTGTAAAGAATCGCAGTCATGTATGAGGAATGGAAGGGCTCGTACTTATTTCTTTCATTTACCTGCTTATAGCGTTGGCTTTACTCTGTTGTCTATAAACTTTAAAATAAGCTAAGAAATCGTGGCTGTTTAAATTTTGCCATGTCATTTTCGATGATTTTATTAAAATCACAGCAGTGATCCGCAAAATATTGCAATCTCTTAACCTGATACTATTTTTAAAAATATCAAATGTTCGATGTACGAAATATATAATAGAGATGCTAGTATATATATACTTGCTAGTATATATTATAGTGTATAGTATATATAAATACTTTGTGAAAAAACCAATACCACGGGCCAGCAGGTCAATATCGTCAATACTACGCCACAGGGAAAAGCTTTTCTCAATTCATCTGTAAAAATTAATATTTTATAGCTTGATCTATTGAAAATATGTGAAAAGAAGAATGCGGTATTTTAGAAACGAACATGTAATTAATGTTCAATACTTTCCCTGTGGAAATTTTTAATCGGTAATGCGGAATTACGAGTTACAAAAACTACAAACGAAACAGTCATGTGTCTCTTAGCTTATTTATACGGACGCGACTGTTCTTTATACATATTATATACATAGGTACACACACATAGTCACACACCATGAGGTACAGACAATGATTCCGACACAGCATGGTTATCCATCAACTGCACTAACGCTTTATCAAGCAGTATTTAGACTAATCCAATAAATTTGCATGTTAGTGTACTGTAGTGTAACTACAAATTCGTCGAATTAATAAATGACCTGTGAATGATGAATACGTTTAGGTCACATATTTTACTACCACTGCTATTAATAATAATATAATAGAATAACTTCTATCCGTTTCTGGAACTGGCACTGCTGAAAAAAATCGCTTACTCTCATTTGACTACTGCTGGTTGGGACTCGATACACTATTCATATTGTATAGTATCTGTTCTGACTATAACTTATCTCTTTTATACTTACCCATTGATTAAGAAGAAAGATACTTCTATATCTAATTGAAAATGTAAATGTTACAGGACCATTTGCGTGAGCCTATCTTACCGTGTCCGGGGAAGGTAACGGTATAGACTTACCACTAAAGGAAAAAAGTTTAAAGTAAATCATTTAATGCACGCTTGACTTGATTTTACTAGATACTCGTATTTAGCCTATATATTCGGGATTGGATGTTTTGATGATAATATTGTTAATTGTCAAAATCAATTAGGTACAACGTGTATTGATAGACGGAGTTACTTGCCAGATTTAAAAGTGTAATTACTTGTAAAGAAGATAATAGTGAATCTCCAATTTCAGTTGCCTAGAGATGTTATATTGAAATAAACCAGAAGCACACTCTTCACTTCTTTTCAGTTTTTCAAATGGGAGTAAACAATTTCCACCCGCATCGTATCAGCGTAAAGTCACGTTCATCATAGAGTTGAACGCACGTCCAATGATGGCCGCGTACTTGTCTGTGTGTGCTCGTGTCAGACCTAAGTTGCGCTCACTCGGGCGAGGGATGAGGAAGTGCAATCAAAGAGTTGACAAATGTGCCTACGCGTTACCGGCGTACGAATACACAGTATATTCTGTCCAATGCGCATTTATTTTCTGTATTATAAGTACGCACTTCCTAATTTCCCTTGGGTAAACCATTGGGAACTATGATAGAGAAAATAGATGTCTGGAAATTGTAAAATGCTTCCATCGTCTTTTGTCTGCGCCTTAGAGGTGATGTTTTTTTTATACTGAACAGGATAGGTACCTTTGGGTAATACGGTCAGAATTAAGTCTACAGAAAACAATCAGAAACGGTTCGCGAGAGCGTAGGTATACCTATTTAAGAATGACTTTCAATACTTAGGTACTTATCTTAATACATAATTACATAGTACAGTAGTTACAGTTACATACTGTTAATAATAATATTTGTGGCGTTCCATGCCTAAAGGGTCCTTATTATAGGGTCCCTTTAGGCATAAAACGCCACATATAGTTTCACATGGATATAGCAAATCTGTCTCGAGTCTGTACTGGCAACAATTACTGGCTTTACTACCCAAAGATACCTTATTTATCGTGCTTTCTATATATATTTCTCAATAAAAAGGCATGTATATGTTTATTGCTTTCCCTGGCTACAAACGGTCTAAAATGGAATACAATACCTACCTATCGGAATTACAAAACAAGGCAGTGCTGGATGGCGCGCTCTCAATGTCGAATGAGTTGGTTGGTCAGGAGGTGCTGAGGGTAGACTAGTGTTCTGAGACTGAGTAGAGTTCGACCGATAAAAACGAGTGAGCCAATGTTCTTCATAACGCTTGTCTTTGCTTTAACGGCTTGAGCCTTCAAGGCTCCGCCGAGCGTAAACCACAGCACTATGGTAGACGAAACGAAGCAAGGCGCGCCACTCCGCACGGAACCTCGGCCCGACAGCTGGGCCCGTCGGTGGGTTCTACAACGCTTTACTGTATGTCACGGGTGGGCGAAGGGCAGTATGAGTTTGTGGAGCGGCGTGCTAACCCCATATCGACGTCATCGGCAGTTCGTACCCGATGACCTGAAAGATGACAAGTACTGGGCCCGCCGGCGGAAGAACAACATGGCAGCCAAGCGGTCCCGCGACGCGCGCCGCATGAAGGAGAACCAAATCGCACTAAGAGCTGGATACCTGGAGAAAGAGGTTAGCGTCCCTTTACCTTAACTTCTAGCCACCCAAAGGCCTTTTAAAGGGCGTCCTCTACTTCAATGGAATTTGTACCATCCTAAAATAGAACTTTCCGTCCACCCTCTTTTTTCCATCTCTAAGAGTAGGTACAGTCGAGTTCTCCAATATCTACACAGCCAACCGTTCAAAAATATCTATACAGAGACTTTATTCTTACTGACATAAGACACATGTGTAGATATTTTTGAAAGGTTGTCTGTATAGATATTGGAGAACTCGACTGTACGTAAACAGTTTTCATTTGTGCCCATAGTACTTTATCTCTAAACTAAGCTGGTATCTGCTTTAGTAGCATTTTATAAATTATTGCACCTGGAGCGTAAGAGTTAACCTTGCGAATATGTTTCTCACCTTCCAGAACATGGGGCTGCGACAAGAAGTAGAGCTGTTGAAGAAAGAGAACCACATCCTGCGCGACAAGTTATCCAAGTTCGCGGACGTATAGGCGTCTCTTCTCCGCGCAACTCCCCGCATAGCACAAACACGCCACTCGACATGTACGTATAAACAGGGTCGCGTTTCAACCTATGGGGCCCTAGGCACTTTGCTATAGCCCCAGTTAATAGCCTAGAATAATACTTACAGATATTATGCAGGAGAGGTACAGTTTTTTTTTAATAGTTCACAGAGATACACAGGAGGTACCAAATTATTACATGCAATTGGTGAAATCCAGGTCCGCCATTCTGATCTCAGGATGGCGGGAGGACCTAATTTTGAAGATAGCTCGTTTTCAAGAGAGGTACACAGAATTTAATTAAAGGTACTCAGTGGTACACAAAAGGTACTAATTATCGGTAACCATTTCTTCGAAATTCCCAAGGTCCTCCCGCTATCCTTACGCCCAATAATGGCAGGGTCCCACGGCCCGTGTTATCACAGGCCAAGCCGGCTCGTGACGTCTGTGGATGCGTACGTACTGTACCGTGCCGCGCCGCGCCTTTGAACTTACCGGCTCCCGATGGATAAGACGGGCGACGACAGGTTACCGCAGGCCTCTTCGGAATCGTCGGTTCCCTTGGTCTGTCGGTCTGGCCTAGCGCGGTCTGACCTGTGAGAATTTAAGCCGTGATACCACGGCATAACCTACCTTGTGTTTCGCGATCGCAAAGGGTCACAAACACGTATTACATTATTTGTTAATAATTGAATTATTTATTGTTGTAACGGCCATAGTAAAACTAATACCTACCGACAATAATTACAGCCGGCTTAACAGATAGCGGAGCTTTAGTAATGGGGCCCTATTGACACCTTTTGGGCCGATTGGACCAAACTGAATTAATCATGCTCAATATATTTTTATCATCTATAAAAAATTCAACGAACATTACTTGAACATTATCGTATAACTAAGAATATAGTAATGGAAGTTATTTAAAAATAGTAGTAATACGTATTATATTGGTAAAAAATCTAATTTGTGCGGGTTTATCTGCGAGTAAACTATTCTTGTTTGGTCAATTAATACTATTTTAATACAGTCCATTCGGTGGTATGTCTTTCTTATTACTTTCATTGGATACGTTCAGCTGTCACCGACTCACCGGGATCCGGCTCCTGTATGATATTAAATCTGGCATTTAAGTGACGGCTGAAAAGAAATGTTCGTAATTGCAGGTCACAGGCGCACTCTCGGCGCGCGCGCCGCTGCCGGCGCGGCCGGCAACTGACACTCTTCTTGCTTCATGCGACGCCTCTTCAGTTCCCGCCTGTGCTGACTGCCCGATTTTCACATCGGCAAAACCTCCTCTGATGATCCTGATGCAGCTATTCTCCCATTATGTTACTCAGACACCGGACTGGTTACGTCAGTCCAAGGTTACTCGTTTCAAGAGCTTTTTTGTTAACCAATATTTCCCACCAAACTGCTGATTTGGTACTCAGTAAACGTAAGACAATTAACTGTACCAGAACATTGTACCACAGAGAGATAAATATCACAACTACTTTTACACGCGTATTTTAAAAGAGTTTTTACAAACTACTTATATTGTGTCCGTTAACTCGATGACATAGCGAATCGGCAGTCCACCTCCTTAGGTTCTGTAACAGGTTCTACTAGACTCTTACAAACGTTACGTAGGATTAATCGATATTGCAGTTACCGTAAGTTTACCTAGTTAGTTTAATAGATAAAATGTTAACCAAAGTCTCATTCGAGCTCCGCTCCGACCTATCGTCGTCTCTAATTCCTTCATTCGGACTTTGTCCGTCACTCAACAGGGTTAGCCAACGACGTACGGACCAAAATTGTATGGCAAATTGTTATTTTTGAAGGGTGTTTGTTGTAAGTGTGGTGCCGAGCGTGCACCGCGTCATGTTTTCCGACCCGAATGTGGATTATTGTAATAAGTTAATGTTGTTGAATATTTATATTGCGCCGGCAGGAACCGCGCGCGGCGCCCGCGTCCGCTCCGCTCGCGCCCTCGTGGCGGGTCGCCGCGCGCTAGATTGCTCAAGTGGCTCGCGTACGCATGCGCAAATGTAGAGGCTGCGTCTGTATATAGGTAGTTTTTAATGGGGCCTAGAGACGGCCCCGGGCCGCGTCCCGGACCTCGGATCCTCTCCGAATCTGTATTATAAACGTTACCGAATCCTCCGACCCTGTCCGTCCCTCGGTTCCGGAAGGAAGGCAGTCTGTCGGCGCGCACTGCGTCCGGGGCGGCCGCCCGCAGCAAGTCTCTCACTCTGGCTGGCTTCGTAGGACCGCTCCCCGAGATTAACTCCCACGGTGACGGTGACGGTGACGGTGACGTTGACGGTGGCGCTCGAGCGCCCATCGCTTCTCACCGCATCACATGCGTGCCCTTTGTCGTTTACGTAGTGAGCGAATACTACTTATAGTTTCGTTTCAAATTTACTTAGTGAATAGTTTTAAGTAGTTGGTAGATTCCGTAGCGTAGTTGTTATTAGTCTATTTTTGTTATGGCTGTAGTTGTTAACGTTTTTGAAAGTTTATATTTTTTTAGTTGTAAACGGACTTGCGTTATGGTATCGTATGGATAGGACCCGTGAGTAGAGTCGGCGCGGGCGGGCGCGGCGGCGGTGGCCATCCGGGATCGCCGGGTGCGGTGTCTGCCGGGCCGGTTGCCGCCGGACCCGGTGCCCGCCGCACCCGGCGCCCGCGCCGCCGCCGCCACGCGCCGGCCTCCGCGGCCCAGCTGCGCCTCCCAATGCACTGAAAGCATCCTTTGATGCTCCCCCCGCACTCTATTTGACTCGTGCTAATGTTAATATATATTTTTGTAGGTTTTTGTCGTTGATAAATGAGTCAATTGAATGTTTACTGAATTGAAGAAAATAATGTTTATAAACTAAGACTAAGAAGTTGTTGCATTTGAAAGTATTTTATGGATACAAAGCGAGAACAATAAAATGTTTTTTCTATAAAAGTTTACAAGTGAGGGATTCTATAAAGGTGTGACGGTTGAACTTTTGAAATGCACTGTTTCATATCAAATGATAATTATTATAATATGTAACGACCGTAATGTTAATTGGCCGCCTCGTGCGGCGTTTGATACTCCATCTTGTTTGTTATGATATACATTAACATACGCATTATGTGTTATGGTTTTGTAAAATCCATACATAATAATATTATTATATATGTTTCTTCGAAAATTGTAACATGGGTATAGTTGATAATGATAGTTTTTAATCCGGTTCACACGGCACCGCCCACGCCAGTAGCATCGCTTGCGCAGTAGTCCGCAGCGGGGTGGCTGTCGTGTGGAGCGGCCGCGAGGCGTCGTCGTGATAAGAAGGAGTTGTATGTACGAACATTAATTACAGTTAGCTATACTTAAACCTAAGCTAAGAGAAGTGTAGTGTACGTGAAGTGAATCGGGCGGGGTCACCGCGCGCTGCCCCGGCGCCGCTTCCCTCGCGCAGCACCGCCGCGCTCCCCGCTCCCCGCACCCCGCCCTCGTCCCACCTCCTGTCTTACCGCCGCACTCCCGAATCTGTCCGCTCGCTGCCCTGTATCCGGCCCTACTCGCACCTCTTCCCGTTTACTCTATTTATTTGATAAACCTGCTATGAAACATCCTCGATTGAGGCTACTTTATTTTTAAAAGTAGATGTCGGTTACCTTTGCAACAACATAAAACCATATCGATTTACTTGTACGAGTAGTATTTTGTTTGACCGTAATTTATATGGTTCTATGGATTGAAATAAACGTTAATTGTTGTATTTATGTTCGTTTTTATTTATCGGCGCGGCCGCATGTGCTCGCCGCGCGGCTCGCGGCGCGGCGAGCGGCGCGGCGCGCGGCGCGGGCGCAGAGCGCGCGCGCTGCCCACTACGATATTTATTGATTATATTAACGCTGAGCATACGAGTGATGTACCGAGCTCAAAGCCTCGAATCTAGTGATTTGATCTGCTGACGGTATACCTATTTCCTAAATCGGTGTTTTATGTAATAAATCGTGATATAAGTACCTTGCACAAACCGTGAGTTTTCATTATCCTTTTTCAACCATACTCTTAGTCTTGTATATAGACTACAAGCTAGTTCAAATGAAAACGTTTAGAATAAAAACACACTAGTCGTACTATCTAGAGAATCATGTTGAAAGCTTTCATCATACACGTTGCCGCTATTCAATGAACGAAATTTAGACTGGGGTCTTTCTGGACGCCAAAGGGCAGCGGGGTGGCAAGCAGCAGTTCATATAATATTTAACATAATTATATCGAGTTCAATCTAGGAACGCCCGCTCGTCGGCCCGCTGCTGCGGCTTAGAGATTACTATCAACCAGAAAAACTAACAGGCTCTAGAGAGGCCACCGACATATCCAAATAATAATTTACTTTAAAAACAAAGTTTTGACCGACTTCAATTTAGTACTCCGCCAAGCCATGAGAACATTTCCACATTTATTTTCCAATTTACCACATGAACTGATTTCCGAGAGCAAATGCGTTGATTATTAGGGAAAAAAACCCAATCGCTGTATGTGACCCGATAATATTTGAGGACTTCCGTCAATTCCACAAGGATCACCCTTGGCACTTCATTATTTGCTATTTCAACGGAATCTTATCAGAATCTGTGATATACTTTTGTACTTTTAAGTACATAATTGAGGAATTCCATAAGTCATCTGTGGTCTTCATCATCAATTCCACTCCACCAATTTATGATTTCCGGATGTAAATACACGAGTTATAATAGAAAATACCAAAATGACGGAGTACTGAGGTAACAAACATTGAAAAAAAAAAAAAAATACAACCGAATTGAGAACCTCCTTTTTTTTTGAAGTCGGTTAAAAATTATAGAATAGGTACTAAGGGAAATGTGCAACGTTCGTCAAGTGACCTGCAGGCGTCACATGGTTGCCATTTTATCACTTACCGCTGTAATAAGACATACGTCACGTTCTGACAAGTGTGCGAGTGCGAGAGAGATGGATGTCTTATCCACAACCATAAGTGATATACTTAATGGCAACCATCTTAAGGCCGCGTCACTTGACGATTTAATTCCCATTTTACTGACGTCGGAATATTTGCTACCCCATTGTCTTAACTCAAGAAAAACAAAAGAATAATATGTATTCTTAACTTATTTAATGTATTCATGATTAGTGGCACTGCACTGTATGAATAATAATCGAAAACTATTATCATTAAAGTAGTCATGCCGATACCGAGAACTTATTGATCGCCCAACGTATAACCGTAATTGCCACAGGGTACGAGGCTTAGGTCTAGATTTATTTATTATTTACGACGACCTAAAGAATCCACGTATTACACAGTTAAACGAAAACTGGGTAAAAATAATAGTTTATTGTTACAAAAAGGTACAAGCTCACATAAGCGCGATTTTTACCATTTAACCATTTGGAAATAGATCTACTCTCTGAGCAACTAATAACAAAATCTTTAGTTGCAAGCCAACTACAATTGAAATTAAAAGCTATAAACGCGTGATTGATCGATTGTTCGACAAGTATTCAAACACAAGTATTCAATCTATCGGTCAATAAACACAATTCTTTGTCTAATAAATACTATTTGAGATGGTACAGACAGCAGCAGAAGTAGGTAAGCAGAATAATACGCTCAAAATTATTAACATGGGCCTTATTCTCTAGACATTAGAGTTGTGAGAAGATCGTTTCGAGCACCTAGGTCCGCTAATTAAGTTACTTCCGCTACTGACTGCACTATATTCTTCCTTACATCTATGTATACAATTAAAGGCATGTTTATAATATCTGTGTAACTGACATGGGGTCAGGAGAAAAGAGAAAAAATATGTCCGGCGTAAAACAAACAGTATCAGATTCTTTTAAGGGTGAATATCCACCAGATATGTGGATTTTGATGTATTTGATAAATATATGAAACATAACATATCCCTTCGCACATCGGTAGTGGATATTCTTGATGTGTTCATCTCACCTCACCTGACCTATTCCTTACAAATCACTTATTTATTTTTAAAGAATAATGAAATAAAATCGCTATGTAATAAATATATTTGTAGTTTGGTCCATATTCTTCTCACTGCACTTTTTGTGATCTCTCAGTTGGTTAAAGGTTTTTTTATGCTTTAGCTCCGGTGTTTGTTGCCTACTCATTTAACGAGAGTAACGAGGTTTTTAACTAATTTGACCCCAATACCTAAGCATCTAAGGTATCTGTAAATCTAAAATTGACACTACTTTCTTAGGTACGAGAATAGCTACCTAACGCCATTGGGCTGAATTTAGATAGCATAAGGGCTCGGCCCACCGGTTCACGCAAAATAGGCACATTGGATGTCGTCTTGCGGAAAATGAGCAGTATTACTAACTAACTAACTAACTAACTAACTAACTAAGGGCTCGGCCACGAGTTCCAGCGACAGCGGTGCGGCAGGCGAGAGCGGAAGATCGGAGCGCGGCTTTCTCATCATCATCTGCTGGACATAGGCCTCCCCCAAACAGTGCCAGAGCGAACGGTCCTGCTCCACCCACGTATTTCGATGCCGCTCGAAGTCGGGCCGATGCATTAAGATCCAATACGGTGGTGTCATCGCCATAACATTGTATTGACATCTGATAATCTATTTATAAATAGATTGAACCCTGGGATGTTAGTCAAATCTGGAGTGTATAATGAGAAAAGTTACGCAATCTCATGTACAGTCAGTGTCATATAATTAGTTAGTAGCAGCCAAGGTAGCCAAATATTTCGATACACGTCTTTATTACTGTAAGAATAAGGGTGTGTTACGAAATATTTGGCTACTCTGGCTGCTACTAACTTATGACGCTGACTGTAGTCAAGGAATTGAAACGTATTAAGTAATAATTATTTTCTGAATTGAAAGCAACTTCTTGTGCGATTCATCCGATGCATTTAATCAAAAAGTGTCGCTAATGAGTAGGTACCTAGGCCAGGTTTCCAAGCTCATCCTTAAGCAAATGGAGTATCTAATTCACAGAAAAATCATAAAACAATTTCTAAACTACGTATTTACAAATTTACATTTAAAAATTCAACGTTTGATCGGTTTGGGAACAGTTGAGATTATGCGCAGATGACAGCATTTTGATATTGTATCATTCTTATCCGAAATCGGATTCTGGGCAATTACTAAGTAGATGTTCCTTTAAAGTTAATAAGGTCCTGAAGCATTATCTTTCAGCTTTGTTCATGTACAGTCAGCAGCAAAAATTACCTGCACACGACTCTAATGCCAAGAGTCTATTACTCAGCTCTTATTACAGAGGGCGAATTTCCGACCTGAATGTATTTATAAATTACTAGCTTCCGCCCGCGACTTCGTCCGCGTGAACCCGGGATAAAAACTATCCTATATTGTAATCCAGGCTATAAACTATCTTCGTGCAAAATTTCATTCAAATCGGTTCAGCCGTTTAAGCGTGATTGAGTAAGAAACATCAAAATATCTAAACTTTCGCATTTATAATATTAATAGGATAGTTCCATCGATCGTAATATACATTCTTACTAGTAAACCTCGCTCGATGGTAAATACATAGAACAGTCGACGTAAAACATATGGTTCTATACACTGGTGCACCTCATTCTATTGTAATTAGGCGTAAAATGTATACTGTTCGACTTTTTTGAGGTCGACTGTATATAATAATACACTTCTGTAAGTGTTCACACAAGAACAAATGCCCCCCACGAATAAAAATACAGTAAGAACGCAGTATCACTTTAAAAGAAAAATAAACACGAATTAACCATTACTTGTAAAAAGCAAAAGCGCGGGTGAAGCACCTTTTGGAATAAAAATAAGAAAAAAAACTAGTAATTAGGCTATTTTCATTTCTTTGATTCCTTGATTTGTATTTTTGGACAATAGGTAATTTATTTCATCATCAATATTACCTATATGTAACTATTTGCAGTAGGTATCTATTTAGATATTATAACGAGTCTATCTTAATCCTATGGTATGTACAACAAACGCTTAGCAGTGTCACTATTCGCACAAAAGTGTGTTCTGGGCTGGCAAATGAATTTGGTTTCGGGCGTTTCTAGGTGGCTGGAGTGGGGGTAGTCTGGAAGGAGCGCACGATAGCCAGCAGGGCTGTGTAGGTGCCGACGACCAGGCCTACGATTCCAAAGACGAAGAGCAGCCAGTCCTTCAGGCGGCGCAGGCGGCCGCCGCCGGCCGCGGCCGCGTCCGCCCACGATAGGCACATCTCCATGATCGCTGGGAAGCAGATGCCCAGCGCCGACAAGCACAGCGCGCCGAACAGCGAGATGAACAGCCCGAGCCGGGGAATCGACACCGCGAACACGACTGTAGGCACAAATATTATTAGGTATTTATGCTATCCATTCATTTACACCAGTGCCTTAGTAATGGTAACAAATAATATGATGTGACAATAGGTCTAACAGAACATTTTAAACGAATAAGTTTGATACCTATTTAACCTATCATAATATTCATAATCCTATCCCATCATCTAAACGAGAAACATTTGTAATATTTATTTGTTTGTAAATCGGTTCTCGAATACGGGTGTAACGATTTGAATGAGATTTGCGATGCTACTGAAAAAATTCAGATCCAAGTTTGCTTCGCCAGATACCTGCTACCAAAAATATACGCCATGAACAAAACTTATTTTCTATTATATCTGCGTATCCGTCACAAATATACCATCATTTTCTATTTATCACAACTCAGCGTAAGTACGAAGGTTGCATAAAACGTTTAAAACTTACAAGTGAGAAGGCAAAGGGCGATCCTGAGGGCGTACTCCGCCGCGACGAGTTTGGTCTGCGAGGCGTGCGAGTGCAGGAGCCGCGGGCGCACGTAGCCGCTCCACACCACGTCCACAGGCACGTAGCACTGAAGCCCGTAGCTAATGAAAATCGCCACCGCGAACATCGCTTTTACGCTCGTCGCTAACCTGGAAATGAGGTTCCCGGTACAGCCCGAATATTAGCTCTCCAGCCATTTTGGAGCTCGGCCTACGCCGTAAGTGCTACGCCGTAGGCCGTAGCACAGTTTCTCGCTATGCAGCGAAAACCGTTTCAGATGACGGAGGCGCATTGAGCGTCATGCGCGATTTTTTGGCTGCCGTCATTCAGAGGTCGCTTAAGTTATTTTTAGATCAAAAAATATAAATGGGAGTGCCTAGTTTCGGAATGCCTTACTATTCAAATTTGTGAAGGTATTATTAGAGCAACATTTAAGTGAATGAAGACTTCATTCAGAGCAGCGAATTGAATGTTCGTTAACTATCGATACTTTGTAGGTAGGTACCACCGAGAGAGAATTTTACAATTATCAAGTGTATGAATTTTCTTAATTCTATTATAAAACTAGTAGAAAATCAACGAATCAACGAGAAAAGACGAACTGCATACATTAAATTTTATTCTGTACATTTATAAAATTTAAATAGGTGCATATATATAGGTTGCGTTTTTATTTTCTTGGGGTAGTATGAGGATAAATGTTGTGTGGTGCTTTTTAATCCCCAATCTTGTTTTGTGTGCTAAATAATTAAATTCTTATTCTTATCAAGCACTCGAAACAGATAACAAGTTAATATTTAACTACCACAACATCGACGATCGTTTACTTACCGATTTTCCGTTGTGTTAGCTAATGTACCAATGGTGACTGCTTTAAAGGAAAGAGTGACAGTCATTTAGAAGTATGTTAGTCTTATTTAATATTATGTAAAGGTAGGATCGGCATTACCTGAGTGATTTAAAAAAAAGAGTCAGTTCAGGGACTTTTTTCGGAATCCCAATTTTCGGTTCTTGATATACTCAGCATCGTTAATACTATATCGTCTATATATCCTCATAAAAAGTACCTATCCCAGATGGTCTTGTATTTTTTTATTTATTGCTATAGTCATGACGACCTGACAGAAAATCTTGACAATAAAATACGGGAGACGGGTATTTTTTTTCTTGTATGTTCTCGGGTATGTCAGGGGTAGCTGTCCGGTGAAGGAAAAACATAGTGAGGAAACCTGCATACAGCTGCGAAGAAATTCAAAGGTGTATGTGAAGTCCCCAACCCGCACTGGGCAAGCGTGGGGACTACTACCCGTTCCCTCTCATCCATGAGAGGAGGCCGGTGCCCACCAGTGGGACGTATAGTCAACAGTAAATATAGATGATGATTTTAGTACTTATTTTTTTACCAACTTCTGCTGTTCAGATTTTTTTCTTTCCATACAATGAAATAATCCTTACATGAAACAGAGCCGACCCGCGTCGAAAAAAAATTGACCAACTTTATAATTTTTTAAGAACAACTCACGCTTGTCCAAAAATTTTAATGAGCCAAATTTGTTTACATAAAAAAACACCTAATGTCTAAGGGGACACTTTTCCTCTATCTCCTTTAGATTCGGATTTCCCCATACTGTCCCATTTAAAAAAACACTGTATAGTGTTCACTGACAAAATTAAAAGGTTCAATTAATTTCATGGGCCTGAACGCGGATTACTATTGAAATAAAACAATCATGCCATCTTAACAAATGTTAGAGTAAAACAATAACGTGTACGTTTTTATTATGCGTTTCATCTAAAATGCATTGACAAAAGCTTCTTGCGCGCGGCGTCATAGTCAAAGTACCTATTTATCTACCTACTCAAGTAAGCAATACCTACCAAGTTTGTACTAAAGGAAAGGCAAACTAGTGACGTCACAGTTGTCTATGGTCAAACAGTCCTTTTGTGGTTTATAAGTATGTACCTATATTAAAATATCCAAATGTAGTTATACCTTGCGAATGTAGTTGTACCTTGTGATATTAAACACATTTGTTAGTAGAGTACTGACCATTCGTCATGGGGGAGGTCCAGCGTGACCGAGTCGCTGCACTTCTCGACGCAGAACACGTAGCCGATGGCGCCCACGGCGATGTATAGCAACACGATGAAGGTCATGCCCACGTTGAGGACACCGAACGGCTTCCCAAACGACTTCGGTGTCTTCATGTTGTTCTCTAGCGCGATCACCTGCCCGGACGAACGGTCAGCATCAGGGCTGTTATTCGCTAAGCGTTAATGCGGCTCACCACGCCGTTCACCCGTCACGAAACTAGACCTCTACCTACGCTTGGTTACTACGCATCGCGGTGTCAAGATATCGTTGAGGTGAGCTTAAAACAAGTTAGGGAATAGGGGGGCTGAAGTAGCTAAGCAAAATAACACGCTCAAAACAGATCCTTTTTCGCCTTTGACGTTAGAGTTCGTGTGTAGATCATTTTGAGCACTAGAACTGCTTAGCAACTTTTGTTGCTGACTGAACATGCTCTTTATACATAATTTTATTTTTCAATTTAATTTGAAATAAATTATGACTTACACACACAACATGCTCGGTCAGCCGCACAAACAAATGAACACCTTTGTACCGTAACGCTTTAACGCATGGACCTATGTATGATACTCAGGACAAGTTATGGTAATAATAATACCACGTGCGAGCGAGCTGTAGCATACAAATCTCGATAAGTGTGACAGAAAGGGAAATATCATTCGTTGTCCTTCTCATATTTAGTTCCCCTTTTTTCATTTGCCACAACTGATTTAGTATGAAGTTGTGACACAAACTATTACCCTTCCAAATTGAGTAGGCGGTTTAGGCAATTTTTAAGACCAATTCTTAATTTAGCTGCATAGGAGCTAACAATGCTGCATTGAATACAATTTTGACAAAAGTAAGGGTGGCCACAGCGGGATGAAATTTCATGGGAGAGGGATGGCATTTATGCGTATCATTTTTCACATCATACAAGACTCGAAACACAAATGCTATCTGATTCCAAGTTCTCTTCCAGCACCATTTGTTTTCCAGCTTCCAACTCCGGCGGATCGACAACCGACCGGCCGGGACGGATGGCATTTTATTCCAGTGTCTGTATGTGATGAAGAACAAGCATGCCAATTTTCAAGCGGTTGCATGACAACTTTTTTTTTCTTCGCTCACGTACTATCGACAACACAGCTAACCGACCATCGGTGCACCTTAAGTGCATTGTAATAAAGTTCTATATAACACAGGATGGTCAGTTAACAGTGTTATCGTTTGTACAGAGCTCCGGTCGCACTAGGAGGGATGGCATAAAATTTTCATTATATAAACAGCGTACACACTTTCAGGCAACCGCTTTTTTTTTTTTTTTCACTCCCGCTCTAGTGCAATTTGGGTCAGTTTGGGTTGCACAGGGCGGTTCCACAACGCTTCGGGAGCTCAAATACCGCGAGCCATCCGGTTGCCTCTCGGACATGAAATTACGCGTCATTGGTTTAACTAGTCGTGTATGATGCGATTTGGCACTAATTATAGCAAAAAACCAGTCAAATAACGTTTCATTCGTAAGTAATCTACTTTCAGTAGAGAGTTCAAAGATATGTTTCCACTTTTGCACCTTATTGCCTTGTAATAAGGTGCAAAAGTGTAAACATATTTTTGACCTCGTCCGTACATAAAATATTTATATATTTTACGTAACTATTCAATAATTACTGTGCAAAGATGTTACCAGAAAATGTTGAGTGCAACTAAAATATAACCGAAGAGTGAGTGCGATAGAGAGGCAATATCTTTGCCGATCAAAGAATATTATAAACAGAGGGGTCGTGAGGAGATTTGTGGGCCGATTTTTGTCAAAGTTCATCGCGTCTTGAAATTATTATAAAAATATATATTTTTAATATTATACTTATTTTGTTTCATCCTAGGCTAAGTTTGTATAGTAACCCACTTATTCATACAACATTGTACATTTATAGTGCAAACATAAGTCTAGATTTAAGAGTGGCCAGAATGCTCGGCTCTTCATATAAACAAAGTTTGGTAGTCATTGTAAAACGTCAGTATAACATGAAACTGTATACTTTGTGTACAATGAGATTTTTTTACTCTATAGCCATACACTTCAACCCCCTTTTTACCCCCCTCAGGGTGGAATTTTCAAAAATCCCTTCTTAGTGGGTACTTACGTCATATAAACTGCCTATTGTGAAAAAAAACAGATTTCTAGGTTCGACGGTTTGACCTGGGCGTTGAGTTAAGTGAGTGAGTGAGTCAGTCAGGACTTTTACGTTTGTATATAGATATATGAAAAGTCACAATATATCCCGCTAGAAAAATATAAATCCAGCATAATAGCCACTAGAGAATCGACACGTCTTATATCTGCATTGGCTACTAACGATACTACTTATATTACTAAGAACAAAAATAATGGCATAATATAGAAACCCTGTAATTACACATCTTTTCATAGATTTTTTCACGGTGAAACGTAGTATTTTTAAAACGTTTACAAATTAAAAAAAAAATGTTATGGATCAACAAACTGTACGAGTTAGCATTGCTTTTTAATTGTATGTGTTCAATAACCATATACTCAGTATTTCCAAATGGTGTCGTTTACAAACAAATATGGTAGGCATATGTAATAAATGGCCGAAAGGAGTTCTGGTACGAATCTTAACTTGATACATCAGACGAACAACGAAGTGATCCTATACTTAAGGTTTCTCTTTAGGTATTAAGTTCATCATAAACATCACATAGGCAGGAAATAGGCATGTAACCAAACGAATGGAGTAATATATGTGGCATATATAGCTTACGTAATCAAAAAATAACTATCTATTGCTCAGCAGTGCATAATGGCATAAATTGTATTGTCTAGAAATCAATCGCGTAGCAAAGTAATGTGTAACATACTTACCACCCCCACAGCAGTCAGCGCGAACAGTATGGTCCCGAAAAACAAAGGGTATGTGTATGCGGAGCCCCACAGGTCTAGAGGTGTTGTTGATTTTTTCTCGGTCCCCAGCAAGTAGTACACCACAATCCCAAGGCCAACAAAAGTGATGAGGTTTGCAACCGTAGAAAACGGCGCCAGGATCTTCAGGTTAGGAATGCAGTTGAATGCGATCAACGGCCCCAGGATTATCAGCATGTGGAGTTTCACATCCATCTCGTAGTGTGGGTCGACCATCTGGAAATGAGAGACGTCATCAGTTATATTGGTGTAGGTTGTAGGACTGATGATGAATATTGACGCCTTAATAATGGGCACGGGCTGACCTGAGCGGCGGCGAGGTGGCGCCCACTTAAGTGCCTGCAATACGATGGCCTCGCTTTAAACGGCCGCATATAGAGCATATTAAATGCTGACGTGTATAATGGATAAATAAATGGGTTTCGGTTTCTATCTAAATATGTAACATATATATAGAGCCCACATAAAACTTAAATCCCTTCATGACTCCTGTATCAACTTAAAAATCTCATGCCATGTATTTTCGACATCTAACGTATAAATTGGATAATTGGGCTAAACGGATATAAAAAGTATTGTTGGCGCCACTATATTTACAGTATTGCACCTTGGACCTACCATACAATTGATCTTATCATGGTAACTTTACATTGCAAAGCTTCTGCCCTTTTTTTTGTGAGCTTTTTCGCTATTGCGCATATATCGCTCGATAAGTGCCTCTTAATGAACAAAGTTGTATACGCTAAATAATTAACTTAAACTAAAAACAAATTTATCTGTCCTTTAGACCATATTTTACTAGGGCTAATATCTTTTCGACCATCTGAGACAATGGATTGGCCAAATAGCTATTACATAATCCGATGGAATGGTTCTGCCCTTAACTTCACCACCGGAAAATCTTTAAGGGATGAATTTCTTTCAATCTAAGTAATTCCTACGTGAATATAATAAGCTGGCTGTGGCTCTCATCTACAACCAGCGGTCGAAAAAATGCTAATACCGCTTTAATATTCTCCGCAATGAAGACGATGTAGACGCAGCAGATACCGAGCTGGTAGACGACGAGGAAGACGTCGACAGCCAGCGCGGAGGGTCGCGCCAGCGCGCGCAGCGCCGGCGGCCCGCGCGACAGCGCCGCTGACATCGACTCCGGGTATGTCAGCAGTGGCACGCGCAGCCGCTTGCACATGTCGTATTGAGACCGGACCTGTCAAAGTTGTAATAGAGAAGTAGGGCACAGCAGTATGTCACCTCACTCATATTTGGAGCAGCCCAACTGGGGGAGTACCTACGTAGATAGGTAACTGTTAAGGTGGTATACCTTCATATTTGGTGTATAAATATCACCACTACTTGGTGTGTAGGTATGCGGTGTTGTTCCTGGTGGAGAGTAAAGTGAACTCCCTAGGATCCGCTGCGTTGAGAGTGAGGGACTGCATGTGTCTCTAACTGTCAACACAACCAATCCTTAATTTAATTAAGGGTCGGCACAGCGCTTGTGATTCTTCTGGAGTCGAGTCGTAGTAAAAAAAAACCCCATCTAAGATTTACACTACTTATACGTCAATCGACGGGGACGCGTCTCATACAAATTTAGGCTATGGACAGCCAGCAGCAGAAGTATAGCTACACGTACAAAGAGGTTGAAATCAACGTCTGTATTACCTACACGGCAATAAAAGCTTATTTAAATAATTTTGGAGCTATTCTACTGCTGATTTGACTAGCAAGCATGATTGCGTTTATGTCGGACATTAAATCATTATTCCAAGCATTCGTCTCTCCCTAGCAAGTACTCTACAAGCCGGATGAATGCTTTATGTCCGGCATTTACAAACTCGATCGATAGCATAACGACAATATACAACTCGTGACAGCATTACAGCAAGGACGTTATTGGTAATAGTTGAATCATTGCGGAAGCAGACACACACCAGAACGTGTAAACAGTAGGTGCAGAGCGCGCCGACGATGACCGTGGAGATGATTCCAGTGACGAGCCCTGAGCGGGCAAACGCCTGAGGCATAGCCAGGATGCCCGTACCAAGACTGCATTTTAACAGATGGACCAGCGTCTCGAAGTCACTGTAATAAGAACATTCAAGAGTTTGTACACCATTCCTCTATTTATATCAAGCGGGTCCACGGTCCACCTGACACGACATTTATTCCATTTCGATATCAATGTGTTTTGTGCGGTCTTTCTGACGCGTTAGCTCGGTGCCATGGACTCGAGCGCAAAGCATATTGAATGATATCATACTGGAATGCAGAGATACTCAGATTTGATCTCCTGCCTGGGCGACAGTAGCTTAGGACCGATAGTTTATAGGTACGAAATATTGCTCGTCGAATAGTTTAGGGGTATCGCGTTTTTGTGTGTCAAAGCATTAACAGAATGAATATTCCTAAAATTAAGCCAGGATGTAAGTACATCATATAAATGATGATATTTGTTTGTGTTTGTGTAAATTAGTCCAGTAGAAGATCTTTATACTTAAGTTCTTAAGAACATGATTTCAAATATTCGTATTTGTCAATAAGGTAAATAATCTACACATTCATGTATAGTTGAGAACCGATGAAAAGGTTCGCAACTTTTCGACTTTATTTCAAAGCTATTAAGGTGCAAAAGCGACAAACCTTATCATTCTGCGACTATAACTATATCTGTAAGGTTTTTTGGAAGCAAACTCACTTCGTGGGTCTGTTCACTTGTCGATGTTCGTGGGGATCGTAGTCGTCGTCATCGGCGAAACTGGCAGGCACGCCATCTCTGGAAATAGGTGCAAGTTAGGTCGCGTTTACGCACACGTGTAAACTGGCAGGCACGCCATCTCTGGAAATAGGTGCAAGTTAGGTCGCGTTTACGCGCACGTGTAATAAACAGCGTCAGACGCGCGCGCTTGTCAGGTGCTATGGATTTCACTCAAGTATCGAGGTCACCGTGTGGAATAGGAATAGGACAAACTATTTGCAGATCGCGCTACGCGAATTGTTAACTAGGCAAATGCGACGTCTGGGTTGTAATTAGAAATCCTTCAGCCAGGGAACAGTCGAATTTTGCCCATTGAGCAATACCTACACACCAAGGGCACCATTCTTGGAGCATACATAACTGGAGTAGCCTTTCAGTAACTTACCCCTCTGTTGAAAAATGTGCAAAAAATCATACGAAGACAATTTACAACCGATTAATGGTCATTCTCAAAATCACTTCTCAAGAGAACAGTGATAATATAATTTACTTTAAAAACAAAGTTTTAACCGACTTCAATTTAATACTCCGCCAAGCTACGAGAACATTTCCACATTTATTTTCCAATTTACCACATGAACTGATTTCCGAGAGCAAATGCGTTGATTATTAGGGAAAAAAACCCAATCGCTGTATGTGGCCCGATAATATTTGAGGACTTCCGTCGATTCCACAAGGATCATCTTTGGCACTTCATTAGTTGCTATTTCAACGGAATCTTATCAGAATCTGTGACGTACATTTGTACTTTTAAGTACATAATTGAGGAATTCCATAAGTCATCTGTGGTCTTCATCATCAATTCCACTCCACCAAATTTATGATTACCGGGTGTAAATACACGAGTTAAAATATAAAATACCAAAATCACTACACGCGTGCCTAATATAATTGAAGAGTCCCCTCAATTCCTCATGGATCCCATCATCCAATTGAATTTTTGAAAAAAATGGGACCCACCTGGAACTTCCTACTTACAAACAAAAAACAAATTACGAATCGGCTCATCGATGACGGAGTTCTGAGGTAACAAACATTAAAAAAAAAAAAAAAAAAAAAAGAATACAACCGAATTGAGAAGGTGGAGGACCTTTTTTTTAAGTCGGTTTAAAATATGAAAATATGATATACATATGAAATATTATTATTATAAAAATATTTTCATCACGCAACGAATTAAACGATTACTATTACTATGTAATCGATTTACAATTCTATCTTAGATAAAGCATGAAAACGAAGTCTGGTGGGGAGTCACACGAGACGTCGTTTTCATGCATTGTAAGAAATAACTTAATTTTATTTGATAAGAGTTGATTATTATTATATATATATTAGCATTGATTTATCAAAATTACGGGTAACTAGGCCCCCTCAAGACCCTAATTGCAATTAGAATAAGGTTAATAAAAAAAATATTGGAAACGACAGAAGTTTACCGAGACTTAGAAATAGAAGTGAGGAAGTATACCTATACACTAAGAACCCGGAAAATTGCCTAGTAACCCTGAATTTTTAAAAAATGGACCGACTCATACTGCAGGCAAGTAAATTGGGTACATATGCGGACAAGTTCTATATGTATTATGTCTGAGACATTTTGATGCATCTCAGCGGGCGTAGCACGGTTGCCATTTTATCACTTATCGTTGTGGATAAGGCATCCGTCACTCTCGCACTCGCATACTTGTCAGAGCGTGACGGGCGTCTTTACCACAACGATAAGTGATAAAATGGCAACCGTGCTACGCCCGCAGAATCAAACTCTCCCAAGCAAAAGGCGAAAATTTATGAATTTTGCCGTACCTACTTTATTTTTATATAAAAAAGTTTGTAAGTTAAGTATTGAAATATGTATTTTACTTTCACTCCTAAATCAGTATTTAATGAAGATAAAGATCGTACTATTTTACCACACACAGGCGCGTGTTTCCCCTCATTAAACATTAAAATGAAAGATTGGGCTCCATACGAGCTCAAGCGGGTTGGTAACTTGAAATAATATATAACTTAAAATAATCTAAGTAAGTAAATTATCTATCAATAGCAAAATAAGTATTATGCATAGGTACGTCTTGCAAAGGTCGATGCGGGTTGGAATTTCAGATTAAATTACCATCTGCCGAGAACTCGCGTGTGTGTTTATAATGTGCAGAAGACGTCAGTGTTTTTATACTTCTGGACTTTATTCCATTATAATCAGACAAATAATACATATTTTATAGTTTTTGATGTCGAGTGTGCGGGCAGCAATTTTATTTGAAATGAGTTTATTTATAAATATGTATAGCCAACAATTGATACCGTAAATGGAATTTTTTTATTAAGTGACAATGAATAATTTCATTTTTTGAAATGAAACACGTTAATTAAGGCCACTACTAGTCAGTTATTAATAATATGTATATACTGATTAACTGAATGGGGTGGTGCTCTATAGACTCAAATTCATTCAGGGTTATAATGCAAAAAAATAACTTTATAGTAAGGTAAGTTTGCAGTAAATTAGGTCAATCAATAGCTTTTTAAATGATGTTCGCTTCTTTATGAGACTGGTTCATATATTGGCACTAACTTACTTCAGCTGTTAGTCCTTTTTAGTCTGCTTCGGATCCCAATAACATTATTATAATTAGTATGTCCCTGTGGAACTCTGTCTGCGATACTCAAGAGCTGGACAATCTCCCGTAATTTTAGAGCCCAACTCTGTTTCTTATTGTACCGACTTCCTTGTGATTTTTCGGTAGGTAATAAATAAGATGAAAAATTAATATGTATAATATTTCTTACCTGAATTTTAACTTTATATCCTATAAATTGTGCTCAATTACTGACATGAAGTTTTAGATGACATACTGAATGCTTTATTAAGTGTAATTGGGTATCTAAACGACGGTAATAAAATACTAGTAAATATTTATTTATCCTACTAATATTATAAATGCGAAAGTTTGGATGTTTCTTACTCAATCACGCGTATACAACTCAACCGATTTGAATGAAATTTTGCACGAAGATAGTTTATAGCCTGGATTAAAATATAGGATAGTTTTTATCCCGGGTCCACGCAGACGAAGTCGCGGGCGGAAGCTAGTTAATAATAATACGTAGCCAAACCCATTGAAATCCCAAATTATGCGGAAGCACGTAAAACCGAGTAAACGCGTACTCTACGGTAAATAAAGATAATATACGAATGCTAACAATATTACTCACTTGGCTGGCTCAGCTACAGGCTGCAAATGTACCGTTTCTGTTTTCTCCTCCATGGCGCCCACAGCGCCTGCAACCGATGTATAATTAATCGAAATTACAAATCAATACAACTAACTAGCTGGATGCGTGCAGTTAACGACAAATGTGTCGGGTGAGTGTGGTCGGATCGTGGAGGCGGTAGCAGGGTACGATAATGGGTTCAGGATGTCCCCCATCGAGCACTAGCCGCAGTCAGTTGCGCTACTTAGCGTCATTGGTGTGTACTATTCATAGATAGACTCATTGAGCGCATGGCGCGAGGAGCGCTCGGAGTAGGAGGCGAGCCTTCGGTTGACGCAATCCTCACAATTGACCCTGACTGAGGGTTATGTCACAGGATCAACTTATTTGCGAACCAGATTTTTCCGCATTTCAATACTGTTTCGCATGCCTTGTCAAATCAAGGAGTAGGTACATAAAACTTTCTTGCTGTACAGTAGCTGCTCAGCCTGCAAGATACGGTTTCGCTATATGGAAAACTGACTGTGACAGACGGACATATCCGATTGATTGCAAAAATAACAATACTTACGTACCTGCATTTTTTCACACCAAAGGTTAGGCTATTTGTCGAATTATTCTTAAAATTACACATAAGAGCCGTATATGCATGCTATTGAATTATTTCCCAGTAAACCGTATCTTGCTCAAGATATAACATCAAACAATGCATGAAGCGCCAAACTTCCACCTAAGGTAGACATTAACTGTTAGATTTTACTAGTTTACTTTTGACCACCATCGCAGACCGCGCCAGACTGTGAAGGTGGTTTTCCACCGGCGAGGCGAGGCGGGGCGTGGATGGGCGAGAATTGAAATTAGTATGGGACTTACTACCTATTTGCACTGAGCGCGCAAAAAAAGTCCTTCTAAATGTATATAAATATCAAAAATGTTAAACGTAGGTACTATCGTACTGTTCTAGTGTGAAGAGATAACTTTGAAATGAATACTTATCATGAACAAAGATAGCTGCATGACGTTTCCCATATTTGAAATAAAGTTGATTCATAATTTCATATTATTTCTACAAAATTATTGATATGCAGCACAAAACTGCCCGTTAAACTATATCACGTTGAACGTAAAAGTCAACATTACTTTTTTCAATATTTCAAGATACACCAATGGGAAATGACCAAATCTGGTGCATTTACCCTATTATTTCAACACCATAAGATAAAGTCTGTTAGTACGTCGACTTTAATTTAATATCCTGATTTTTATTAATTTATACCCTGAATCATATAGCATTAATACACGAATTTCTCGTTATTCCAAGATTTTCACATACGTGTATTGTTCGACGTGGCTGACCACAAAAAACTGCCAAGCTGAAGGCAGGAAACCCTGTATATTCGTAAACGGCACGTCTACGGCAATCGATCTGCATCAGTTAAGTAGTGCCACCTGATGAGGTAATTGACCCCGTTTTGGGGCTCATAAAACATGGAGGACCTTGAAACCTGCTAGGGTTTGGGCTGGCAACCAATGCGGGTTGTTATCTCCAAATGTGTATCTTTGGATGAGTAAACGTTTCGATCTGCCACCTTATGATGTAATTTTCGATCAAGATAGCGAAAAAGTTCTTCCAGGATATGGTATGGCAACCAACTAAAATCCAGTGTTCAGTAAGTAGTATCTATCACTATATTGCATTTCTGATCTGCCACCTTGTGAGGTAGGGTTTCATGCAACGGGAGCTTAGACTATCTGTAGTAATAAAGGATAACAGTGGGAACATAAACACTAGAAACTCATGGTTCATTAAGGTGGACATTAAGCTGGCTTGGTCTCAGATTGCTGTCCAGCAATCACGTGAGACGGAGTTGATCAGAGCTCCTGACATGGAATTTTGACACGTCATTAACAAAATTATTTTTGGTAACTAATTAAACTCTCGTTAAGGGTGAAAAATAAGACATGGTGATTAATGAATTGACAGAAATTCAAGCTAAGTATTTAACTTAAATTTTACTTTAGGAATACATATCAACCATATCAGGCTTCGTAATGGTCAGTTTTTTTTAAAGTAGGGACGCGACTCTTTTCAGTTGATACTTTGATTTTCTGGCTCAGGTTGCTCTAAAGGTACTTTTATTATACTTTTAGACATATTTTCTTATCATGCGGCAACACGGAGTATATTACATTAAAACAGTGGAGTCTCTGGAAGTGAGAGTGAGAGTCTCCGAAATTCAGGATCTGAAAGTTTTTCCCCATACATTTTCCCAGCTCACCCCATTACTGTCCCCTCTAACTACACTTCGGGGTGAGGTGGGATTTCCCACTATTTTCGTGTTTATCGTTAAAATTACGAAATGAAACGACAGATAAAAATTAAAAAACTAACATTTTTATCGTGGTTTGATTGTCTATTTTGACCCAACTCACCCCATTTTACGGTATAGGGTCTACCCAGTCAACGACGCCGAATTATTATGTGGAGAAATACATATTTTGATGACCGTATCAGCATGCATAAACGGGGGAAAATCGATTCCGAGCAAAAAAAAAGAAACTCGGAAAGAGACGAATCAAGAGGTGTTTACATCGCAAACCGTTTCCCAACTATCAGGGTACTATAGCATCTCCTTGTGGCGTTGCCTATACTCGTAAACATATATTTCATATGCTTGATAGACATATTTATGAAATCTCGTTTGTTTGGTAATTGTCTTAGTAGGTACTGAAGTCCGAGCTCGTTGCCAGCCCAGGCCAAACAGTCGGTTCTTGGCACTTGTCACCTGTTTTGTTTAAAAAATAACGAAACCGAAACTGTTGTAGTTAAAAATAAACAAGTGTTCACACATTTTAGTGTTATGCCCTAAAGAATGTCCGCATTTTGTATGTCTGTTGCATAATAAAAATGAAATCATTACATAAATTAGAGATATAAACATTCTAATCAGCGCCTACAGTAGCAGAACGCCCTACTTTATCTGTAAATATATATATAATATAACTGTCAACCCATGTGCACAAATCAGTATTATTATCTTGAGTACGCTAATGGTGTTCGGCTCTGTCTGATCAAATGGTATTGTAGTAATGTATGTACGTACGCAATGATTGAAGTCAATGAAGCACCCGCAAGACTAATCAAGCATTATTTAAGGAAGGCGTTCCGCCACGAAGAACAATGTTACGAGATGTTAACGTTTTCATCAAATATGCCATTAGAATACCATTAAGAATCAAGATGTCTTAAAAAATATGTGATTAAAAATGAAGGTATGAAGAAAGTCACACAGATATCGAAAAAAAAATGCAATTTTTTACTAAAATTGATCCCCACATGATTCTGAGTATTAAAATCCACATAAATACAAAATTTCGCTACTCTGAAAAAAGTTACAAGTAGGTTACACATTTTCTCGAAACACCCGTCGGTATGGTGCATGGGTGAGCCTATTTCTATGGTACGATCTGCAGTCTGTGTGCAGTCTGAACGCTTGACGAATAAAGTGAGGTTATATATTTAACTATTATCCAGGTGTCACTACTTATAGCTCGCAAGCTGGCAACTGTTTCAGAAAGTTGTATCATGAAGCCCCGTGGACGTCTGCTGCGGCTCCGTTGGTGATAGCTTCCCAAACAGGTAAAAAAAAATATTTCCTCCCTATTCATTTTATCGTCAAATGATAGTTTTGTCAATGAGTCAGCTGACTGTACAGCTGTGGAAAGTCCGTCAGATGGTGACACGAACATGTAAAAAAAATATTTTTTCAGTATTTTCCCCGCTACGGAGATTGTGTCTGATGTGATGACAGTTCATATGAATATAGCATTATAAAGAAATAAACGCGTCAGCTGGTTCTATCGCGGTGTAAAACTCGTCAGCTGATGCCCTGAACTTTGTAACGCAGGAGCCATACCGCATCTATCGCGTACGTAAATGCACCAGCTAATATGTTTTTCCTCGGCATATCAAAAGCTGATTTTTTTAGCTTCTCTTACGATTACGATTTAACATTGGTATGAAATGGCATACGGGGTGTAAGGGACATCGCAACGAAAACTGAAACGATAGTTTCAAACCGTACCTTACCTATTTGTAAATTTAAATCAATTGGTATTTTTTTCTCCTTGCCAGTGAAACGCCAATACTCAAACGTCTCAAACTCCACTTTACCTACTGCATCAAAATATTATTTCTTTCATACACACACACATGAGACCCATTCATGAATGTATGCAGCCAAGCACACGCTACGATAAATAAGCCGTCAACCTGATTGTTCGTAATCGTTTGAAAATAATCCGTACCTCCAAGCAGTATGGAGTCCATTCCCTTATTGCGCAACAATGGTCGCGTCTCAGCTATTTGCGGATGCCGACTGCGACCGCGGAGTCAGCAGCCCCGCTATTCTGTAACTTGTTTTAAGCTCACCTACAAATATATCTTGACTTCGCGATTCCTACACAGTACACACTAAGCGTAGCTAGAGGTCTAGTTTCGCTAGGCGTGACGGTTGTGATTGAGGCGCATGGGCGCGTAAAGAATAACAGGCCAGCACGGCGGGTCATTCTCAAGAAAAGCGTTTAGCGGTTTTATCCGATCTCCGTGCCCTGTCTGTGTAATATTGCTGACATTTCATAAAAGGTGATGCTAGGCTCTCAGTTAGTTTAATTGATCACTGCAGATCGCGGTTGGTAAGGCTAGCGTTTGAAACGCCGTTTCATTTTGCTGAGAATCGCCGGAACGGTTACTGGGAACTGTCCGTTTGCGCCCGCGCCCGCGCCCGCGACTGCTGTTATTTCAAGTAACGAACAACAGATACAGGTGTCTGGTACCTGTGATTGTGCCTTATCCGCTGATGAATGAGTGACATTTCCCGAACGTTTTCATTTGTACTAACTTTTAAAACCAATGATTGCTAATGTAATCGATCACATGGCATAATATCAAACTGAATGCATGCAGTCGATATATAGCAAACATTTACTGAAGCGTGGTTTACCGGGTAATTTTGTGGTTTTTATTTATTGTTAATGTGAGAATATTTTTTATACTGTTAAGTTAAGACTACCTATGCCAATTTCTATTTAAATATCATATCATATCGATTCATTGAACTAGTAATTTTCAATTACCTAACATTTTTTATAAAATCTCATGTCTCAGGTAAAGACACGGCCAAAATTGTATAAATGTATGCATGAACAAAAATTAAAAGTATTAAAGCATGTATTTTTTTAACTCTCAATCAAAAAAGATTGGAGTTTAATGTCTAGAGCTTAGGGGAAAACTAATGGCATTTTTACTGCATAATTTTTGGCATCCGTCATTATGTCATACACAAATTTAGTAACCCTTGAAGGATAATACGAAGGTTAGGTATTGGCCAAAAAACATATTACCGGGAACAAATGTATTCCACGACATATATATAACGGAATAAAACCATTGCATCCCTAATCAATAGAGCTGGGCTCCGTAGCTAACGCTGCCCAAATTGTCAAATGCCGCAAATACTAAATGGGTATTACACAGTCTATAAAACAAAATTCGTCTCTCCTGTGGTCAATAATTAAGAGCTCACGTGCATATAAATAATGTTTTTATCGCATAGTAATATAGAATAGGAGACGCCGTTTATGCGGATTAAGAGTAACCAAAAATCAGGCTTCGTAACCCTTAACTTTGATAATGTCCAAGGAAAGACGCGAACCTAAATCTGTGCATGACCCAAATAGCGGTTTATTATTGTATTTTTAACGTTGATGTTGATATTAAAACAATACACTAAGTAGAGTTTGTTCCTAATTTTGGGTCTTGTTTTCTAAACGGAGATATGAGAACGAGCTTTTTTAATAGACGTTCAAAAGAAAACGGCAAGCTTTAAAGGTTAAATTGTTCCAAATGTTCCTCTCATGCTACTAACATTTGTATTAAATCGAAATTTAATAAATTCAATCAGTGCGTGTGACTTTCAGACATTTGGGCACGTTCTAGAGTAATTATTTTCACCAATTTGTGTCCCATACAAACTCAATTCAAATAGTTGACGCATGCGAAAATAGACCTCCTGGCTATAAATAAAACCACAAACTTTAACCTATATATCGGTGCCTTATTGACCCCACGCTTAAGATAAATACTTACAAGTATGTAGGTACCTACCTAACTTATCTGTAGAACTCAAAGGTTACGAGGATATCGAAAATATTTTTTTCTAATTCCCTGTGTTGATAATGCTTGTCGAATTTGGATAGGACTTGCTACTTCGTGGATAAGAGTATTAAGAAGGATATGGATAAGCCGATAGCCTGTACTGTATGGTTGTCATATTATTGAGCGAAAGAATAAAGGTGATAGTTGGAAGGACTGGGCGCCAGAAACGCTGCCGGAGCACGGCGGCCGCGCCTGCGCGCTGCGCTTCCCGCCTGCCGGTTCCGGCAACCTTCCCTCACCCCCTATGTTACCGACCTGGTTACTAACCGAACACCTCTATAATATAACAAACGTAACAACTATTCCTTTAAATTATGTAAGAATACGTAAAAAGCTATGCAATTTTGGTAGAAAACACTTTACATGCGTTAAATTTACTAAGTTGTTTACGTTTGACGATAGGTATTACGTACGGTTGTATAACCCGCTATTGCTTGTAAAATAGTTTTGGGTATGTACTATGTATATTTTTACTTCATATCATTGGTAAAATAAACACATAAGTTATGAACAAATCACTTACCCGGTTGTTCGGGTTAAATATTTACAGCACAACTCGTTTTAGTCAGGAAATGCAGACGGGAACTTATTATGTAATTTTTAATTTTATGTTGCCTGAATGGTTGATAGTTTTGTCACAAATGAGCAGCAGAACTTGTACACTCGTATTTACATGAGCACTCATCGAGAGACTGTGGTATTTACGTACATCTACCTCGACCGTCGAGCGGCGAGAGACTCGTGCAGCGCGGCCGCGAGCGGCGCGGCGGCGGCGCGGCGGTGCTAGCGAAGCGTCGGGCCGGGCGGCAGGAATACAAACCACGAATGATGAAACTCATTTTTAACCCCCGACGCAAAGAGAGGGGTGTTATGTGTAAGGTTCTCACTTACAAATTGTGTTACTTAATCTGTATAAATATATTTTATCTATTTTTGGTCTTAAAAGACAAGTTATTATAAGTAAGTACATCTGCTTATTTTAGTTAGGTACTGAAAATGGTATTTGGTAGGTTTTACACAATTCGCAGTATAGCTATAAATATTATCGTCGCTCTAATACCATTCGAAAATTTAATTGAGACTTTGATTGAGATGTATTCGTGTTATGGGATTCATATAAGCTCTAAGCTAACAAAATATTATTTTTAATGATTGGTTGATCATGTCTAAGTATTAAAAAAAAACTAAAACCAGTTCTTACTAATAACATGAAGTAATCTAAAAAAAGTAAATTGGTTTAACTTCCAGCCTTAATTTGTAACTATGACCTATGTACTATTTTATTGCTCAAGCTACTTAATAAAATTATTGTTTTATTTAATAAAGAGCCCCTAGGAAGCTTGACACCCTGTCGACTCCCCATACAAAAGTAGTATGGCTCTCATTTTAAAAAGGCGCGCTGGTAGTAACGCCGTTAGTAAAATGAAAACCAGACTACGCTTGTGTGGACAGCCGGCTTCCTTGGGACTCTTAATTACTGAGGAATGCATTTGCTTATATAAATGCAATCTCGTGTTATGACTTCGATAATTTCCATATAGCGTATGTTTAAACGTTTAGAATTTATGAACTATGTAACACTTGTGGCCTGTGAGGGTGTAGAACTCGCAAACCAGTATTTAAAAAAATATAAGGGACCGTCGCTTTCAAAGCCTCGTAAAACAATTACAGTATGATTAATGTAGAAAAGCCATTCATATATGACTGCTAAGGATTTATTTAACAAACAAACTATCAAAAAGAAACCTACGTACTAAACTAGACCAATCACTAATCCACATGGGTATGTAATTAAAGTTCTCTAGGGGTGTAAAATGACTTTCACGTACTTATTTGATAACTCGCATGCTTGACAGATAGACGTCAAATATAAGAAAACATAAGAAAGAAAACATAGCTTCGCATATGATTGGTAGATATTCATTTTAAGGCACTGGTCCCACCGCCGGCTAGTAAGCTAGAAAAGTTGGGCGAGTAACGGTTCATTGCGTGCTGACCAGGCACAGTGTGATCAAGCGACCTTTACAGATCCTCAATGTAATGCTACTCGCCCAACTTTTCTAGCTTACTAGCCGGCGGTGGGACCAGTGCCTATGGGTGAATATTATTCAGCCTTGTGAGGTGGCGATGATGACAGACACCTCTGTTCGCACATCTCGATAGATATTCTCCCTTTAAATGGTTAAACTTACAATCCCGTTTAAAAATAAGAACCAAACTACCTTTGCCTGGAGAGTTGTTCAGTCGAACGTATTGGCGACATGTAGCGAGTTAGCGAACCTTAAAAATAGCTCATGCAGTAGTGCGCAGGTGTTATGTATGCTTCACATAACTTTACCACCTAGGTATATCACTAGTAATATTGTAAGGTTAAAAAGCTGTATTAGAATACGAACCTCTAGGCATAAGATCATTTATAAACATCAGCGTTCCAGCGAGCGGGCCAAGCCAGACGCTACCTTGCATTTTCTATACGATAAGCCGCGACCACGGCGACATCCGCGCAGCCTGGCCGACCGTGAGAGCGCCGATCATATTTTAGTCCTAAGATATTATTTGAACATGTAACATTGTAATTGAGAAAATGTTAATTAAATGTAGTTAAACAAAGGACTCCTACATTTTTATTTAATACACTCACCGCGAGTGTATAATTGGCGCAGTCGGTAATTCTCACTGAGCTGGACAACCGAAAATCGTGTTCAGTGTCCGTTTTAACGGTTTATAGTGCGAACTATTTTTCCCGAAAGTGAACATTTTATTTTTGTGGAAGCTGTGACGCCCTGGGGGACACAATTCGCCTTCGTGGGACTAATTACAATGATTGGTTTGCTGATGATACTGTGAGTACTCTTAGATAAATAAGATCAGTTCATAACTTATCCTATCCCTCATTCCAAGAATATTGTATTATAAAGTGAAGTGAAAAGTGAAGTGATAAAAAAAAAAAAAAAAACTTACAATTTGACTTTAATGCTTTAAGTCGTAAAATAAATACCTAAAATAATTATTATAATTTTGTTAATTGTAAAATTTGAGAACTATGGCAGAGCAACAACAATTGCAACTTTTTGATTTAGCGCTAAAAGTGGTGCCAGAATATGACGGTAACGTAAATTCGTTGTACAGATTTATAAATGCTGTCAGTAGCGTCATAACACAATATTATGATGAAAATGATGAAAATAATTTTCAGAATGTTATTATTATCAATGGCATAATCGGAAAATTGCGTGGAAAAGCTCTAAACTTAATTGATGTAAATTCCGCCAATACCTGGGCAAGAATCAAAGCAGTTTTAATTGAAAATTTCTCCGATCAAAGGGATGAAAATTCCCTTAACCGTGACCTTGTAAATTTATACCAAGGTAACGAGAGCCCGCAGCAATTTTACGACAGATGCGTCAGCTTGTTGACGACTGTAATAAATTATGTGAATATACATAACGAAGACGCGAACCTCATTTCTTGTAAACGTGAATTTTTCACAGCTCAAGCCTTGAAAACTTTTTTGGCAGGTTTAAAAGAGCCCCTAGGTTCTACAATTCGCGCTATGCGACCTGATTCCCTTCCAGTAGCCCTTCAATATATTAAAGAAGAAGCTAATATAATGTACTTACAAAAACGCAACCAGCCGCAAAATCAACCTTCAAACCAAAATTATGGATACAACATCCCGAGGTTTCCTCCAAACCAGCTTCAACAAAGAAATAATTTTATGAAATTGAATGAAAACCGCCAATTCGGAAATCAAAACAATTCACAAAACTTTCAAATGCCAAGGCCAAATAACAACAACCAAATACAAAGCCAGCCAAACAGAACTAACTACTTTTATCAAGATCCAAATACAACTCCAAGGCCAAGGCCTACCCCTATGAGTGGAATTTCATATTCAAACACGCCTAGGAATAATATTAATGCCCCTCGTATGAGTGGGATTTCACATCAAAGCCCATCTAGAAATCACGCCCCAAGGTTCATTCCGAATCCAAATTTCCGGCCACAGCAGCCTAATCCAAGACAGCCAAATTATTTCCAAAATGTAGGGCACTATCCTGATTTCGCTTTTGAAGAGATGAACCTGCATGAAATCGAAAATACTGATTTATCTGATCAAAACAACCCTAATGACTACCAACAACAACCTATTCCAACCACATACGAACAAGCCTACGAATGCGAGGTGTTGCCAGAAAATAACCAGCGAGACGTTTATGAGATCTGCAACGACCAAAATTTTCACCCGGCTTCAAACCCAGACGACGAAACGTAATACAAGTCAATGTTCATTCTAAGAGACAGCTTCCTTACATTCAAATAAACAACCCCCCTCTCAAGCTACTTATTGATACAGGCTCAAATCAATCATTCCTTTCTCCTGAAGCAATCAAAAACTATTATCCGAATTTTAAAATGAATCACGAACCCTTCTCAGTTACCAATGTACATTGCACTACCGAGCACAAATATACCATCAATCTGCCGCTATTTAGTGAATTCAATTCAGACACAATTTATAAATTTCACGTTTATAAATTTCATAACGTTTTTGACGGTCTAATAGGGTTAGATCTATTGGAAACACTGAAAGCATGTATCAACCTTTCAAAGAAGGAACTTCATACTGAGCATGCCAAAAACAAAATCCAAATGATGAAAACCGGCGTTCATAATTTATTTGAAGCCATTGTGAAAGCCAAAAGCACTAATATTTTTAAGGTCCCCGTGAGCACAAAAGATGGAGATATCTTTTTACCTGAGATGACCTTCAACCAGTGTATCATGCCAGCATTGATAACACGATCAGATAAAAGCTATGCTTATATTGAGCTTAACAACCCAACGTGTAACGACGCTATCGTCAGCCTAACGGACCCCATTAACTCCCAACCAATGAAGAAAAACTTCGAATGTCACAGCATTGAAACACCTCTTCCAAAATCCACAAATATTGAAGATCTTCTGAGAACCGACCACTTGAATTCTGAAGAAAGACAAAAACTTACAAAAATATGCAAAGAATACAATGATGTGTTTTACAATGAAGATTGCCCGCTGACATTTACTAACACGGTAAAACACAAGATTCGAACCACTGATGAAATTCCAGTATACACGAAATCCTACAGGTACCCGCATATTCATAAAGAGGAAGTTAAATGCCAAATCGACAAAATGCTGCAACAGAAAATAATACAACCCTCCGAGTCACCATGGTCCTCTCCTATATGGATAGTTTCGAAAAAGAAGGACGCAACAGGGAAACAAAAGTGGCGTCTCGTTGTTGACTACCGAAAATTAAATAAAAAAACAATCAGTGACCGATATCCCATTCCGAACATCTCAGACATCTTAGACAAACTAGGCCGTTGCCAATATTTTACAACACTCGATTTGGCTAGCGGTTTTCATCAAATCGAAATGGACCCGAATGACATTCAAAAAACAGCATTCACGGTGAACAACGGACACTACGAGTACTGTCGTATGCCGTTCGGGTTGAAGAACGCTCCTTCAACATTCCAAAGGGCCATGGAAAACGTTCTTCGCGGCCTCGTCAACGAAATATGCGTTGTATACATGGACGACATCATAATATTCTCGACGTCTCTTCAAGAACATATCACGAGCATCGAAAAAGTCTTCCAACGCCTTAGAGAAGCAAACTTCAAAATACAACTTAACAAGTCCGAATTCATGAAACGAGATACAGCTTACTTGGGTCATATTGTCACCCCCGAAGGTATTAAACCCAACCCAGATAAAGTTGACGCCATAAAAAAAATTCCAATTCCCAAAACAACGAAGGAAATAAAATGTTTTCTCGGTCTCCTCGGCTATTATCGTAAATTTATTCCCAATTTTTCTAAATTAACTAAACCTTTCACATCGTGCCTCAAAAAAGGCGCCCCAAAAATCGATATAAAAAACCCAAAATACATAAACACGTTCAAAATTTGCCAAGAAATTCTAATGAATGACCCGATACTCCGTTACCCCGATTTTGAAAAAGACTTTATCATCACTACGGATTCTTCCAATTACGCAATTGGCGCCGTGCTGTCTCAAGGGCCCATCGGCTCAGACAAACCAATAGCATACACATCTAGGACTCTTAATGACAGTGAAGTAAATTACAGCGTTATTGAAAAAGAACTTCTTGCCATAGTCCATGCGACTAAATACTTTCGACCATATATATATGGCCGTGTGTTCAAAATCGTGACTGACCACAAACCCCTCGAATGGCTTATGTCACTAAAAGAGCCTAACTCTCGCCTGGTTAGATGGAGGCTCAAATTAGAAGAATTCGAATACGACGTTATCTACAAAAAAGGAAAAGCAAACACCAACGCAGATGCGCTGTCTAGAGTTATAATACATAATAACGAGACAGAATCACTCACCTTTACCGACCCAGAGGCCCGTTACTCCCCTATACCTCCTGATGATGATATCTTGTCACTCTACAACAACGTTTCCCAAAAAGAGAATTTGGACTCGGAATCACAACAATGTGAAACCATCCACACCAACCAAGAACAGCCCATTTTCGAAATTCCTATAGTTGACAAACCAATAAACAGCCAAAATAATCAAATATTTATTAAGCTAGTGCTACACACTCCTTCAAAGACATTTACCAAAGAAATTTTTCCAGGTAAAACTCGAATAATGGCTCAGATTGGCTTCAACAATTTTCAAGTGGAAGTTATTGACTTCTTCAAAAACTTTATTCAACCAGGCACCCGATACGGTATTTGGCTTTCAGATTTCAATTATTTACCTGACCTTACCAAGGCCCTGCAAGAAAAATTTAAACACTCTGCATACGACCTTATATTCTGCAAAGAAAATTTACACGACGTTACGGACACAGATGAACAATACCGCCTAGCGAAGGCACATCATGAAGGCAAATCCAATCACAGAGGGATTCAGGAAACCGAAAAGCAAATAAAACGAAATTACTACTGGCCTAATATGACAACAGTTGTTACAGAAGTTATCAATAACTGCTCAACATGTCAAATTAATAAATACGAGAGACGTCCAAATAAACAAGAACTCCAGGTAACCCCAGTGCCTACAAAACCGTTCGAAACCATTCACATGGATACTTTCCAAATAAAGGGTCAAAAATTTCTCACGATAATAGACACATTTTCGAAATATGCCCAAGCTTATCCCTTGGAAAGCGTGACAGGAATTAGCGTCATCAATTCAATCACTATCTGGATGACCCACCACAACTTACCTATCAACATCACGGTCGATCAGGGCACAGAGTTTAAAAACCTTCCCTTGAAAGAATACGCCGCCTTGCATAAAATTAATCTGCATTTTACCAGCGTCAACAACCCCCAGTCTAATGGAGCAATCGAAAGATTCCACTCAACCATTACGGAGCACATTCGCTTACTTCAGGAAAAACATAAACAATCGACAATCACAGAATTAATGCTTTTCGCCGTATTAGCGTATAATAGCTCGATTCATTCAGCCACAGATAAAAAACCACTCGAAATCATTAATGGGCATTTGGATAACAGAGACCCGTTCGACCTTAATTTAGAAAAACAGTGTCTACAAAATTACATAAATAGACATAAAGAAATATCAACCGACTTATATGCAAAAATTAACGAACGTCTTAATTCTAGACAAACAACCACCATTAATAATCGTAACGTAAAATTGGAAACCCCTTTGGAATATGAAGCAGGACATGCATTTTATTCCACAAACCCTCTAGCTGCTCGACATAAAGAACAACCGCGTTATGTAACAAGGAATGTCAGTAGAAATTACAAATTAAAAGTCACCGATGTTAAACAAAACGAAATTAATAAACGGAACATACGAAGACCTCTTAAAATGCAACATTCATTGTTACAGGACGACGGCGGCCAACCTGGCACAAGCCGAGGAAGCAATCCTGGCACCAATAGCAAATAACCCCGGAATATTACCGTTTAAATTGGGTCCAGCCAAAATTCGACAATCCGACCATGTGTTCCTACATCTTATTGATCTTGAGCCAATAAAAGATAACATAAAAACAGTTGAAAATCAAATTATCACCCTAGATGCATTAATCAAAGACTTAAATAATGAGTTCAAACGAAGATTTCTGGCTCTTCATAATTACATAAGCGAGAAATATCACACTATTTCGGAGAAATATAATTCTTTAAGTAAGAACCGGTTAAGGAGAGGTCTTATTGACGGATTAGGAACTATAATTCACAGCATCACAGGCAACCTGGATCAAGAAGATGCAAGAAGATACGACCAAGCTATAAACACTTTGCAGAAAAATCAAATTGAGATAACTCACCACATAAACAAGGCAATAACCTTAAATAAAATATTTATAGAAAATTACAATGCTACATTATCGGCTATTGTATCGAATCAAGATCAACTTAATTCTAAAGTATCTGAAATTATAAGACAAGTAAATATATCAGAGCAGGAATTTATTGGCTTTGTGAAACTAGACAGTGCGTACAAATTACTAGAAATTAATGTACAAATTTTATTCGGTACTCTCTCAGATCTTGAAACCGCTACATCTCTTTCTACTAAGCATATAGCCTACCGGAATTTGATATCGTTTTCAAATCTTGAACACTTTATTTCCGTTCTTCGGAAATATTACAGTCCTGAGCAGCTGATAACTTCCGACGTGACTGAATCACGCATCTTTTATAATTTCTTAGATGTAAGTTCTTATTTTAGTGATAATAGGCTAGTGTTCGTAGTTAAGATACCAATATTCTTCAAAAGCATATTTACTTGCTACAATCTGTTCCCAATCCCCACATCTAATAACACTATTATTATTCCTAATAAACCCTACCTAGTTATGAACGAAAATGAGTACCAGTATCTCGAAAATAAATGCAATAGAGTCGGAAATACTCACTACTGCCAAGAAGAAGCATCGATACAGGACCCAAAGCGAAACCCCGATTGCGTATACACATTGATCAGAACCCAACAGTCGTCACCGCAATGTCAATACCACCAAATTAAAATAGATCACGTCATATTTGAACAAATAAACGACGAGTACTACGTCTTAATCAGTCCGCAATCTACAAGACTGCACATACAATGCACCCATGACGAATACCTGAAAATAAATGGCGCACATTTACTGAAGCTTCCTGAAAACTGCAGCGCAGCTACCGAAAAGGTCACTTTTACGAACATTCACAATCGCATATATGGAACACCCGTTAAGCTCTTTACCTTTAACGTTTACGAAACAAACGTGTCGAACCGGCTTCAGCCCCTGAAACTTGAAAACGTGAACTTAAAGGAACTTCACAAAACAGTTGGACTCATTGAACGAGAACAGCAACCCATCCAGCTGGAAAATGTAACTCATCAGGAGCATGTATACTGGACTACACCGCTCTACATTATCATATTTCTGGTCGCCTGCTACCTCATATATGTCAAAGTGAAGAAAATTAAACGAAGAACAGATACAGAGACTGGCACTGCCACAGCTGCAGCCGAAGTGGAACCTCCGATACAAATAGGAAACCGTCCTCGGTCTTTCTTGAGCTAATCTAAAGAAAAGACCTCAGTTTATTCGGGGAGGTGTTATGTATGCTTCACATAACTTTACCACCTAGGTATATCACTAGTAATATTGTAAGGTTAAAAAGCTGTATTAGAATACGAACCTCTAGGCATAAGATCATTTATAAACATCAGCGTTCCAGCGAGCGGGCCAAGCCAGACGCTACCTTGCATTTTCTATACGATAAGCCGCGACCACGGCGACATCCGCGCAGCCTGGCCGACCGTGAGAGCGCCGATCATATTTTAGTCCTAAGATATTATTTGAACATGTAACATTGTAATTGAGAAAATGTTAATTAAATGTAGTTAAACAAAGGACTCCTACATTTTTATTTAATACACTCACCGCGAGTGTATAATTCAGGGCATAAATCCGTGTAAAAGGAAAAGCTAGTTCGGTTCCGACAAGTATTTAACCGGGTTAGTAGTACTTACTTTGCGTTAAGGGTAAGTACGTACCTAATTGATAGGGCATTTTCAATAATTCTTGTATCCAGTTAGCGTGAGTTGTTAAACAGTAATTAAATCAGTGCCAGTTTTGTGACGACAATTAAGAATTCAGTTCGTATACAAATTAACTTTTTCTTTTCAATTTTTTAATCATATGCATATTATAAACGTTAGTTCAATAGTGCCATAGCTGCTGTGTTACACGTATTAAACAATTATATTGAATGCAAATATAAAATGTGTTCCTAAATAAATTTTATATTTATACAAGTTGAAGCTTTTCCGTATACTCCCTACCGTATACTCCCTACCAATTATACTCAACAGAAACAAGCCTATTTTCCGATAATTTGTATGCTTAATTGTCGTCACAAAACTGACACTGAGATTTTTTTCAACAATTCATGCTGTTTGGGCACACGAATTATTGAAAAATGCCATGTAAATGTCGTTATTATCTTTTCAAATTGCTAGAGGTGCGTTAGGCATAGCCAGGTGAGCAATTCAAATGGATCAGGATGGGGAAATTTAACGCTTTGTGTATAAATTTGTTCCACCCATTCGAGGCCCAGCGCGTAGCAGCGTTGTTCCGCTGTGTATTAGCAGAAATAGCTCGTAGATACGTGGTACTGAATGGGTTCATCCATTCGAGGCCAAACAACGCTGCTTGCACTACATACCTACGCCGTAGCGCGTAAAAGCATTTTCCCCATTTTGTAGCGGGAATCGATCGTAAAGGCATGACACGTAATACAGGAAACCTGTCGGTGAGAATAAAATTAAGAAACGTACAGATACCCTCGCACACGAACCGGGGCGTCAGATTACCTTTCACGTTTCGAATTGTGTTTTGTAGTTTTATTATATACATATTTTCCTAGCCTGTTTCTTAGGTGATCCACTGATGGGCAAAGGACTCCGCAGTTCTTCTCCACCCGGCCCTATTTCAAAATGATTATTTAATCTCGGATTTATAATTAGGCGAACTAACTTGACAGTTCATTGCACACGAATGTTGCCAGAGGTTTAGTTAAGCAGCAATATTGTGTTTGAAATCAAACTAATAATTTTATTAAACAAAAATTATAATAAAAAATCGGTTGGAATTCAAAATACATCGAACATCATTCTAGGACCGCGCTATGGACGTTGTCCGCTTTTTGTTTTATTCACAGTTCCAACCATTCATTAGCCAAGGTTTTTTGACTTTCCGTCTGCTCGGAGCTATCTACCCAAGTAGCAAACAAGAATAGTGATTAAATCGTACATATCTAAACTTTATCTAAAACTAGCTTCCGCCCGCGACTTCGTCCGCGTGGACCCGGGATAAAAACTATCCTATATTTTAATCCAGGCTATAAACTATCTTCGTGCAAAATTTCATTCAAATCGGTTCAGGCGTTTAAGCGTGATTGAGTAACAAACATCCAAACATCCAAACATCTAAACTTTCGCATTTATAATATTATTATAGTAGGATAACAATTAACTAAATTTATAGACTTAGTTTAGTAATTTTAATTTTAGAAACTAAATAGTTTTAAGCTACCGCTACTTTAGCAAGTCAAGAATACTTACCTAAAACCTAGGTAAGTATTTTAAAAGCTATTTAGTATGAAGTATGTCTACAATGTCACTACTGCCTGTTCCCTCTCATCCATGAGAGGAGGCCTGTGCCCAGCAGTGGGACGGTATATATAGGCTTATTTATTATGTCTACAATTAAGCCAAAAAATGAGTTTTTTACTCAACTCAGATTATTTGAAGGCTTACTTAATTTACAATGGTATAATTCAAGTATCAGTTTAGAATCGCAAAGTAAAGACGGATTTTGTAGATAAACTTAAGATGATTGTAACACAAAGCTCTATGAATTGGCTCACTTAAGATTATTTTATTCTTTTTCTTGTAAAATTTAATCAAGTTTAAGTGAAAATAAGTTTAACGGGACGTTTTTCAACAAACTAGAACCAATTAAAGATCGATGAAAAAAAAAGATGTTGCTTTTCGTCGGTGTTCTGAAATATAAAAAAATATCGTCAGATGTGTGCACCCAAGTCCTTCAAACGTTAGCAGTGCGACGAGTGAGACTTCGTTATCATTAATTCATTATTAACAAGTACACGAGAAAGGAGAAGATGACGCTCAAAATGTGGAAATCCAAATAGCGGAGGACAGAGATGATTGTACTGAATCGGAATCGAAAGCTGATATTGATTTTAATTTTAGAGAGCAGTTAAGAAACTGGTCTATTGATCACAACGTACCTCATACTGCAATCAATGACTTATTGCATATTATAAACCAGCGTGATCCAGGTGTTGTGCCAAAAGATGCTAAAACACTTCTCAATACATTAAATCTGTAGATACCAAACCTTGTGGCAGAGGAGAATATTGACATCATGGTATTGAAAAAAATTTGACCAGTTTTTTTTAAAATATGGATTAAAATATGACTATTGATGGGCTGCCAACATTCAAAAGTTCAAAAATAGATATTTGGTTAATTCTATGTACCTAATATTCATCGGACGAACGATGTACCTGTAATGAATGACGGTTGGAATATACTGTGGCATTGGAAAACCTCAATAATGAATTTTTAAGACGGTTTGTAACTGAAATGAAGATAATTCTTCAAGACGGCATTAAAATAAATGATTATGAAATTAATAATGAATAAGTAATATAAACTAAATGGTTTTTCTTGCATAAACATTTACCGTAAATTGGACGGCAGCTTGCATTCACTAAATCAAACTGAAGTATTTATAAAGTCCCATTAAGTATTAAGTAGAACTAAACTAATTCGGTTTTTAGTATAAGTTAAGTATAATATCTCTAAACCGGTACTTCCGGTATACTTTATCTAAAGTAACCTTATAAAATCAGTATCGTCTAAAGCCAAACTTCGTTAAGAATAATAAGACTGAACGCCATCTTACACTTTAAATAAATAAATAAAATTGAAGAATTCCGACGCTAATTCATAAAAAATAAAGTGCATTGAAGTTAGAATTATAATATAATATAATAATATAGCAATAATAACTGCGATTATATTCTCAAACATTCATAGAAAAGTACTATAATCTGCGCTGTATTACACACACATTTTTAATTTAGCAACATAATAAAAAAAAATACGACCACGTCTCTTTTCGCTTGTCTCGGCTTGCTTCCTATCCGTCAACGGCGAAATACTTGCATGCTTTGCACTTTATGAAACTTTATGATTACTAGATCTCGGTTTTTCGAGCCTCTGTACCGGTAAGCACCCGACTCTATCGCGCTCACGGAGATGTCTCACTTGCAATGCAGTCATTTTATTGACAAGTAGTCAGGAAAAAAGTACAAATTAGAAATTAATTTATAATAGCTATACGGATAATGTAACGGAAATTATCATCATTTAAATAATAAGTAGACGAAATCTAACAAAAATGATAATTAGCTTAATTAGCTACTGAAGTCATAAAAATAATAATACTTAAATATTTTGGCAAATGTATTTTTGCTCTATAACTTTAAAGATAAATTATATAAATAAAGTTAAAGAACGCAACATTTAAAACTATATTATCATAGTAACTTCCGGGTGGAAAAATTGTAGGATTCTAGAGTACCTAAACCATAATAACGAAAGAAACATGAAATAAAAACCGGCCAATTGCGTGTCGGGCCACGCGCAGTGTAGGGTTCCATAGTTGCCTGTCTGTCTTAGTTGCATCGACGTGCGGTGCGGTTGCGTCGGCCGAATTTGTACGAAAATTGGCCTTTTCAATTACACATTAAGTTGGTCGACTATTACTCGGTAACTACTTATGCCTACTTGTTCGTGATAGTTTTCCTTTTAAATTCTTTACATGTACTACCTACTACTATGAATTTTTACACATCCCCAGTAGTAGCCATTTAGCCGGCAGGGGACGACGACGACGACGACACATGACTCGAACGAAAATTAGGGCTTCAAAGCAAACGAATTACTGATTTGAAAAATGGTTCTAGAAAACCCATTATATTTTGAACGAGCTATCCAACGATACCCCACACCATGGGTTTGACGAGAAAAAAAAATTACATCCCCGCTTTAGATGTAGGGGAGGTACCCTAAAAAAAAATCTTTTTCCAAATTGTATTGTACTGTTTTGTCGGCGTGATTGATTCATATATCCATGCCGAATTACAGTTTTCTAATAGTAATGGTTATTGAGCTAAGCCGAAGACGGACAGACAGACGGACGGACATGGCGAAACTATAAGGGTTCCTTGTTGTCTACGGAACCCTAAAAAACGCTAGGTATGATAAATTAATGTTTTTCAAAACCGTATTTAATACTGGAGATTTGTTTTATTAAGAGGTTTGTTTTATTAATGAATCTGTATTATTTCCTGAAACACTACATTTCGTTACGTACCTAATTATAAATAGATTTTCACTCGACAGTAATTCCTACTACCCTTTGCATCATTAATCCCGCTGACAAAAAATCTTGTTTTGGAAACCAAACGCCTACCGCACTTTACTGGCAATACACACATCACAATCTTTGCAGAAAGGTTATTTGATTGGTGGTAACTTCATAATAATTTACCTACTTTAAAAACAAAGTTTTAACCGACTTCAATTTAGTACTCCGCCAAGCCACGAAAACATTTCCACATTTATTTTCCAATTTACCACAACTGATTTCCGAGAGCAAATGGGTTGATTATTAGAGAAAAAAACCGAATCGCTGTATGTGGGCTGATAATATTTGAGGACTTCTGTCGATTCCACAAGGATCACCTTTGGCATTCTAATAGTTACTATTTCAACGGAATCTTATCTGAATCTGTGATATACTTTTGTACTTTTGAGTACATAATTAAGGAATTCCATAAGTCATCTGTGGTCTTCATCATCAATTCCACTCCACCAAATTTATGATTTCCGGGTGTAAATACACGAGTTATAATAGAAAATACCAAAATCACTACACGCGTGCCAAATATAATTGAGGAGTTCCCTCAATTCCTCATGGATCCCATCATCCAAATGAATTTTTGAAAAAAATGGGATCCACCTGGAAGCATATACTTACAAAACAAAAAAAATATTTACGAATCGGCTCATCAATGACGGAGTTCTGAGGTAACAAACATTGAAAAAAAATTATAAAAAAAAACGAGAATTAATTCGATTTAAAAATGGGACTTAGAACTTCTTCTTCATATTCCCTGTAATTTGTGCATATTAAAAACCTAAACGTGAAAATGGGAGGCATGGGAGACGAAACGTGGGGGTAGATTGTTCTACAAGTGCATAAAACGAGCCATTTTACCTGAGACGTTGTATATCCACCATATTTAAGTCAAGGAGTAAAATGCTCATTTTTTTCATTCACACACTGCGAGAAAATAACAAATACCTATTAGTAAAATTTTATAAAATAATAGCCCACCCACTTAAGTTTTTTTAAGTTTTATGCTTAATTTTCCACACGTGATATTAGAGTTAAGTACTTCATTCATACTGCCAAGTAATTTAATGTTTTGATACGTATTTAAATAATAATTCAGTTCTATTTTATCTGCTTTTATTGATTTAGGAATAGAAAACACGGAAGTGAATGTGCATGTGGCAGTTAGGCCCGATTATCTTACTCTAGAAAAAAAATACTTTGTGGACTAGAGCATAAACGTGTCAATTCATGCAACTTACATTCAGCACAAAGGCGAACTTTGCACGCATGAGAAGTGAAAAATGATATGCGTGGTAGTCGACATCGCAGACAAAAGAAAGGAGATATAAATGGGCGCCAAATTTTGTACTAATCCTGAAAGTTTTGAAGAACATGCTACTTTCTAAAATAATTCATTTCATTTTCATCTCTCATACTCTGAAAGTAGGTCATTCATATCTAAACAGCGGGGCTGAAAAGTAATAAAATATAAAAAAGTTATGGCAGAAACCTACAGCCACAGTTTTACAAAATAATTGATTTTTTAAACTAGTTGACAATCATGCGTTATTTTTAAGTAGGTATTGATAATAAATTAATTCTTGTAGGTATGATTTTTGTTGGTAATTGAACACTATTATAACATTCTTGTTCGTAGTGTAACCGCTTCAAAACCACGTCCTAGTCATTAAAAAAAAATCAAATGGCAGAAACCTATACTGCCACACTTCCTTAAAATTATGTTGATTTTTGAAGCTTGTTGATAATTACATATTCACATTCATTCATTCATATCACATTTTGTCGATCTTTTATACCCACATTTATGCTAAAAGTGGCGCTGGAATATACGTTTCATGTGCTCTGCCTACCCCTATTGGGAATAATCGGTTGTTTTTTTTATCATTTTTTTTTCAATGTTTGTTACCTCAGAACTCCGTCATTGATGAGCCGATTTTTTTTTTGTTGGAAAGTATATGTGTTGAGGTGGGTCCCATTTTTTTCAAAAAATTAGTTGTATGATGGGATCCATGAGGAATTGAGGGAACTCCTCAATTATATTAGGCACGCGTGTAGTGGTTTTAGTATTTTCTATTATAACTCGTGTATTTACACCCGGAAATCATAAATTTGGTGGAGTGGAATTGATGATGAAGACCACAGATGACTTATGAAATTCCTCAATTATGTACTTAAATGTACAAAAGTATATCAGAGATTCTGATAAGATTCCGTTGAAATAGCAACTATTAGAAGTGCCAAGGGTGATCCTTGTGGAATCGACGGAAGTTCTCAAATATTATCAGCCCACATACAGCGATACGGTTTTTTTCTCTAATAATCAACGCATTTGCTCTCGAAAATCAGTTCATGTGGTAAATTGCAAAAGAAATGTGGAAATGTTTTCGTGGCTTGGCAGAGTACTAAATTGAAGTCGGTTAAAACTTTGTTTTTAAAGTAAATTATTTCTATATGGTATGAATAAATACATTTAAAAATGTAATTTTTAAATTTAATAAATTAGTTTTTGGCTATCGCTTCAAAAGTGCCTCCAGTAAATGGTCCACACACAATCATTATTAAAATCTGTCAACAGTTCCCGCCCAAATGGTCCACACGCAAATTCTTTTAAAATGGGTTCTATAGAATTTGACTGATTTCTTCTTTCATTTCCTCGTATTCGAAATGAAAAGTAGTGTTTAACTCGGGAAAAGCCACCCATTTCAGCCTCGAACTATTGGCACTCACTTCGTTCGAGCGCCAAAATATCTCGTCAGGAATACCCATTCTTTCATGAATACTCAGGCTTTAAACCCTCGGTTAACAATCTACTATCCACTCACTTGCTGGTGGCAACCAGAGTTGCCAATTTCGCGTACCCCTAAACTGATGGTGGCAACTGTGGTTGCCAAGTGAACTATGGACTTGTTTGATAAAGAAAAATTGAAAGCAATTTAGGCTACCTTTTTTAAAATCCGAAACCAAGTGAGTGGCTATAATCTAAGAAAATTAAGCCGAATATGGGCAAAAAAAGTAAAAAAACAAGGTTTTTTTTCGTCAAAATTTCAAAACGCGAGCGAGCTGAGATTTGGCTTCAATTTTTCTACGGGCCTCGAGATTCCGAAAACCAAAAAAGATTTTTTCTTGCTTTAACGTTTTTTTTTTAGTTTTTTTTGGTCATCAAAAACTGCACGCGGTTCCCTATGACATTTGGTCGAGCACCCCTGACCTAGGTCTGACCGTTTAGCCAGGCTGTACTCCAACTTTTTACCCCGAGGCAAATCTTGAAATGTCAGATTTTTCTAGGGGTCACACGGAGAGACCCTACACTTGTTTCAGACATCACCACTCACCAGGTCGTAATTGCACTCCTTCCCGGAGAACAACTATGTCAGTGACAAATCAGAGGTTTTGCAGCTTTATTTGTTTGTTTTGTTTAGAAATTCTTAATGGATCGCCATGGGAATTGTATGTTCGATAAGCAGGTGACTAAGCTTGCTTATCCTAAAAAAAATGTATTATGATGAAAAACTACGAAAAAACGACGTTTTCTTAAATCGACTATTTTTTTAACTTAAACATCCTGTAGCCTGTAGCTCCTAAAGTATCGATCGTAGAGTAAAAATAAATATGGCCAATTTTGTAGGAATTTTTATGGAAAAACTTTTATCCGAAGTAATTATAATAGTTATGTTATGATGAACAACTAAGGAAAAACGACGTTTTCTTAAATAGACTATTTTTTATCTCTTTGTTTACTTTACACCCTGTAGCTTCCAAAGTATTGATCGTAGAGTAAAAATAATTATGACCATTTTTGTAGGAAATTTGATGTAGAAACTTTTGTCAGAAGTAATTATAACGCTATTCGTACAGATATTCGAGATATGTACGAAAATCTGAAAAAGGTACCTTCAACCCCCTCCTACACCCTCAGCACAGCCCCCACTCTGGAGGACTTTTAGTATGTTCATCTGGACACGACAAGGTATAACTGTACCAATTTAGAAAACTACACGAATTATTTCCCGTGATTTTATTAATTTTCTTATGCTACTAGTCATTTCATTTAATATTTTTCTACTTTAACATTGAAGGCTAATAAAAACATAACTACTTTAAAATGATTAGTCAACATGAGACGCCATCTTTCCTGGTACAATCGCAAGCTCGAGTAATTTATTTTATACATGACTAGCTTTTGCCCGTGACTTAAATATCGTCGTAGAAAAAATATTGCTATTAAATATATAAGATTTATATCGCTGTCCCGAACCAAATACCATCTTAAGGGATGATTTCCAGGAAAAAAACTATCCTACGTCCTTCCAAAAGGGTAATAGCACTGCGCACCGCAAAAATCGTATATTTTGACACTTTCCAGGGAATTAAACTGGTACTTGGTACTTTCCGTTGACCTAGAACTATGAAATTTGGCAAGTAATATCGTCTTTAAATACTAACAGTACAGGGAAATATCTGAAAACGAAACATCTGTAACTATGTACGGAACCCTCGGTGGGCGAGTCCGACTCGCACTTGTCCGATTTTTCTGTATTAGGAACCAAATAAAAATTATGTCCTAGTAATAAGTGAAGCGTCTTTCGGCTTATATGATGGTGGTGATGTGTGAGTGGTGTGTGTGTGTGTATGTTGGGGATGGGGCGTCTGAATTAATTTCGGAGGCTGACAAGTAAGTTGCCCAACCATGATGTGATGATGAATAAGTTCATTATCATAATCTCTAGGTCGTACTATTCGTGTTGCCATAGCGATAGTGGCGGCCCTATTATTTTCTAGACTTTTTTGCCAGGCTATGCCTTGCACTGTACAAAAAGGCGTGTCCGCTGCGCCAAAAACGGACAAAACATGTTAGCAGAATATGTTACAAAACATGTTTAGGTACAAACGACAACACTGTTAACTGACCATCCTGTGTTTATATAGAACCTTATTACAATGCACGTAAGGTGCACCGATGGTTAGTTAGCTGTGTTGTCGATAGTACGACTGCCCGTCCATTGCGACTTCGGAGTGAACAATGTACCTATTGCTTGTCATAACATTTCACTTTTTTTGGACAGCTGCCATCCCAGTACAATTTGTCATCTTTGACGTTTGTTCCCAACCAGCAAAACAGTCATATAAGCAAAGCTTTTCAAGGCTGGCGTCCACTAGGCTCGCCGAGGCGAGTCGAATCGGATCGAAATAATTCGCCTTCATAGATAAACTATGAGAGTGCGTCGATCGACGCAGAGCCGCGGCGCGCCGAATCAAATCGACCGGCCGTATCGCTCGTCAGGCGAATTTACGAAAGTGCGTCGATTCAACGCGGCTCGACTCGACGCGATTCGCCTGTAGTGAACGCCAGCCTTTACAGCTAATGATCACCGTCTGTTCTGAAGCTTGTATTACTATTTATTACTAGTTTCCGCCCGCGACTTTGTCTGCGTGGACCCGGGATAAAACCTATCCTGTATTTTACTCTAGGCTATATGTAAACTATCTTCGCGCAAAATTTCATCGAAATCAGTTCCGCCATATAAGCGTGATTGAGTAACAAACATCAGAACATCTACCATATCCAACCATCCAAACTTTCGCATTTATAATATTAGTAGGAAGTAGGATATTTATATACAAAAGTGTATCAAAATGAGTTTCGATAAAGAAGCTGTGATGGCTGTCGTAGATTTGTTAACTGAAAGGCGAAATATAAATCGGACGAACGGAGTGTTGATAACATGTTTCTGTTTTTAAACCAAAAACATTTTGGCCACGCCCCTTTTCTGTTCGAAAAACACAAACACGTTTAAATGTTTAAAAATATCGAAAACAGCTGCGCCAAAATACTAACAAAACATGTTTAGGTACAACTGCCCGTCCGTCAACTTTGGAGTGAACAATGTATTGTTTGTATAACATTTAATTTTCTTTTGACATATGTCATCCCAGTACAATTTGATCATTGAATAAAATACAGCCTTTTCTATACTCCACTCCATCGCAACAAATTGTAAATTAGATAAAGCCCTATTTGGCAGTTCTTCACTCAATGTCAAAACTTTCAAAAGTCAAAACATGAAATAATAGAGCCCCTCCCCCGCAGACGAATGCGGCGAATGTTTTCCATCCGTGACGGAAAACATGTTCTTTCGAAAAATATGTTAAGGCGGGATTTCACCCGTGTGCGGCACTGTGCGGCACAAGCATATTCAGTACAAAAATTCTTGTGCTGCCAGTGCCGCACACGGGTGAAATCCCGCCTTTAGATGTTTAAAAACATCGAAAACACGGCACAGCGGACGCGGCTTAAAGCCTTTGCCACGCTGGACGCGACCACAGTGTGGCAAATCTCTAATACTTTCTTTGTTTGCCGTCTTTTTACGTCCAAACCACAGACAGTGCCCGTCACTATGCTGCTATCAATCTACAAACATCACATCACAAGCGGTGAAATTCTCTATGCTCATCACATCGGACTTTGACATCGACATTGGATATATGAACCAACATTTTTTTATCTCGTTATATACGTTTACAATATGCAAATAAAATAAGTTAACAGCTGGTTTTTCGATAAGAGGGAGTGAAAGCCGACAGCATGTTCATTTACGAGTTCATGGGTGGGGTGAGGGACGCCGTGACTGGGGTAGATGAGGAAGGGGACGGTAATCCTCAGCACATTTTAACTGAATTCGTTTTGAGACTGCTATAATATCTATGTGCGGGTGTCGTTGCAGATTCCGAGCGGGAGTACGATCCACATAAACATCGTATAATTGAAAAACCTACCTCGTAAGTACCTTTCTATTTATCCACTGGCTATGTCCCATCAGGCTCCTTATGATACAATCATAATTTACTCGTAGGACCTCAAATGCTCTTTATCTTTCTTTGAATAACTTTATTACCCTTTATGAAACTTTAAACAAGTTCGTGTCCGGTGGATAAAAACATCAATGCCACTGCATTGCGCACTGCGTCCCTAACCTTTTCCATGTTGTTGAGATAGCTAATATGACTTTACCCTTCCTTGTAATGTTATTAAAGAATGTTAATCTTATACATTACATAATCATTCTGTAATTGTATATATAGCTAACAATGATGACGAGGAAATGTATTTGTGCCGATAAGGCCCTCGTTACCCCAGAGTAAAAACCCAGAAACTAACGATTTAACATGGACCGAATGCAACAATTTTGGTGTAAATATGTTAGTTTGTTGTGTGTTCGTAATGTCTAATTTAGTATTTTTTATCCAGATATTCGGAGACCATGATGCACATGTTGAAAGGCAGTATAGGCGCCGGAATCCTGGCGATGCCTGACGGTTTTAAACGCATGGGACTCATCGCTGGTCCCATTGGACTCATTGCAGTTGGTTCATTTGCAACGTACTGCCTTCACATGCTTGTTGGTATTTTTTATGTTACATTAGTAATGTAATCAAGCCTTCTTAGGTAGCACATTTTGAGAATGTCAGTGAGTTTCAGCGGAATATTTTCTTTCTCAACTAAGTGTACCTTTGAAACTGGCTGAGAAAAAAATACAATCGTCTATTTGAAATCCCCAATGAAAACTTGCTCGGTGTAGCATCGTTTTAACAGTATTTTTTCGGAATCAAACTGGTCCTACCTACGAGCTTATTCATATCCACAGAGCACTCCCACTAGAAACCTAATGTCGCTCATTTTGTTCGCGACGCGAGTCACCAAAGTATACGCTGGCACGCGGAATGCGTAGTGATGGGACGTGCTCACTACAAGCATCCTAACTGATACCGTAATTTGTTGTTGGTACAGTAGTATATTAACATGGTAACAAAACGATAAGTACCAAAAAAATGTATATCGCATTTAGTATTTTTGGTTCTGAAAATAAAAAAGCAAAAATGTTCAGGCATTATTTAATTATAAATGGTGTAAATAACTAACATTTCTTTGCCTTATCTGTCCACTCTAGTGGTTTTGGTAACCAGAGTTACCTAAACCATAAGCGAATGTAGATTTAGTGTAGTTTAGGGCCGGCAACAGGCATGTGACACTTTGGGCATTGCAAGCGGCTATAGTCTACGGTTACCACTTACCAACAGGCGGCTCTTGTTAGCCACCGACGCGGTATAAGAACATTTTAGATTTTTTATGTTATAAATGAATGTGGCACAGTATGAAAACTAATCAGAAATTATTATAATGAGCCGTAATCATGCCGATACCGATAACTGATTGAACGCCGTTCTCTTTGATGAGGCACTGGACCCTACTGCTCAGCAAGAGGATTCTAAAATACCCACTCAACATACGAGTAGGTATATCTATCTCAAGCCAACTCCGAGTTCCCTTGCACTTTCATGAAGTTCATCATCAGGCCCATCTTGTGACACTTAACCCAACTACTCACCGAAAGGGGATTCTAAAAAGCCCACATAATCTCAGCCAAACTCCGAGTTCCCTCGCACTTTCTCGATCATCAGGCCCATCTTATGACACTTTAATCCAACTACTTACCGAGAGGATTCCAAAAAGCCCACACAACATATAGCTATCTCAAATTAACTCCGAGTTCTCTCGCACTTTCTTGTGTCACATCACCCAACTGCTCACCGACAGGATTCTAAAAAGCCCACACAACATATATCTATCTCAAACCAACTCCGAGTTCCTTCGCACTTTCTCAGTTCATCAGTAGGCCCATCCTGTGACACCCGACGTCCCGACGCAACTGCTCATCAAGAGGATTCTAAAAAGTCCACACAACATATCTTTAAACTACTATTAGTTCTACTAATACTACTTCTTCTATTGATTTTAATTATTCTGTAACTTAGATTTTACTGAAATTACAGAATAAGTACTCAAACCAAAATAAACGAGACATCTTTATTTTTTTTACATTTCTTCAAATGGGTACGAACGAAGGCACGTGAAACCGGTGATTGGGACATTACTAGTCGTGATGTGTTTTCGTAAGAAAGGAATGGCACATTGCATTTTCAGCGTGATGAAAAGATACAGGCATAGTGTGTCTGTACTGTACCGAAGTGTTCGCAGTGACCAGTATAAAGTGGCTTCCGCTGGCTATAAATATTTTCAATTAAATAATAAATTTGAATGTAATCCCATCTTTTTTGTAATTTTATGTCGTTGAGGACTTGCCACACCACCTCACACTACAAAATCCACAGATATACATATACACACAGATATCTATATCTGTGACATAATCCCATGTTTAGATACGAAAATCCATTTTTTTTTACGAGGGACAAGCACACTCCGCACAGGTAGTTCTGTTCGCTAACTTCGCTTGATGACTCGAGTCGCGAACAAACTGAGAAACATTCGGCTTCTAGTGGGGGTGTTCTGTGTTCACATCTTAACCCTTTTTCAGGCCGGCAGCTGAAAAATGGCAATACACTGTCAGTCCTCACTGTCAGTGTCATGTGGTCGATATAACGCCTCTGCCTGGAAAAGGTTTATAGTCAAGACTCAAAGCATGCCAACTAGTCTTTGTCAAAATACTTTTATTACGTTCTGTGGTATTGTAGATTGCAGCCCAATACGAGCTGTGTAAACGTGGTAAGAAAGGTTATATGTCGTATTCACGCTCTATAAAGACCGCGACGTTGGCGGGCCCTGTCTTTCTTCGCTGTATGGCTGGAGCATTGAGCAAGTTTGTGAGCGGTGTGCTGATCTTCTGGCAGATTGGACTGTGCTGTGTTTATAGTGTGTTTATCGCGGAGAACGTGAAGCAGGTTAGCGCAGCTGTTTCTTTATATTAATATGTACCTCTAGCCGCCCAAGTGCCTATTAAAAAGCCTCCTTGTCTTTAATTGACTTTATACTATTTTACATCGAAACAGTTGCTTTTGTTTTGTTCCAATCTACTTAACAAATAACAAACTTCACTATGGCCCTTTCGTTGATTGAGCTTGCCAATTGTTCTTTTATAGTGGGCGGCTAGAGGTTAGAGAGGCTAGAGGGAACATTACCTGAGCCCTTTTTCAGATTTAAGAATTCTAGATCAGTATACCTGACAAGCCACTATTTGACACTGAGGTAGTGTCGCTGTAAACAGCATAATATATGGCAATAATGTACCTACATACCTCAACTTATCGTGCTATATCTACGTCGCACTGCCGTAGGTGTGGGGCTGCACGCTAGTGCGATAAGGACAACTGCAGCGTCTACCAAAGATCTTAAATGTAAAATTCAAAAATCGAGGTTTCGCTCTCGACTATTTCCTCCTCCGGAACTTCATTTTGAAAACTGGATAAAAAGGAAATATTCAATGCCGGAATGATTTGATTTCTGCGCTTATTGTTGACGGATTATGTTAAAATCAACCTATCACTTATAAAAATAAGTAAAGGGCATTGGGGTAACCTCGAAAATTGGGAAAATCAAAAATATCTACTAAACTAAAAGCAATTTAAAGTCTGGCAGCACTTGCCAACACGCCATTTACTATCCCCCCGCTTCTGTTCGCTCCGGTCAGTAGCTGTGGAAAAACGTGTGCGTTGAACAAATTTCCGAGTTTACTCCACTGGTGTTTCTTGAGGACTTTTGAAATAGGATATTTTGACAACAGTCAAATTAAATAGTTTTTTCATTAGCAACAGATAAACATTACGAAAGTACTCTGATAGTATCAATCTTTCATTAATGTTTGGAACTATACAATTTAAAATTTAGGTATACAAACTAACAATAAGGACGTTGTATGATTGTGACGTCACAGTAAATAATTCCTACAAATTCCATACTAACGGAGCGTTTATGACGTTTCATAATAAGAAGCTGATTTGACTATTGTCAAATACCGTATTACCCCGCGTTATTTAACTCAGCAACATGATATTGATAAGAATAATTATCTGATTGTTTTAACGTTTGATTGTATTTTTTAACGCATTCTTGAGTAGAATTTAGCGGTCTAACTGAAGTTTAAAAGAACACTCGACTTTACCCCACGGGTATAATTCGAAAATATGTATTTTTTCGAAAGTTCTGATGAACTTACACTTCACCCCGTTATGATGACATACTCAACAGTGCGTTCACAAAAATTACAATCGAACGTTAATACAATAAATATTATTATAATTAACGTTGCTTGACGTTAAAGCAATCAGATAATGATTTAACATGTCAGGTTCCAGAGTTACACGACATGAGCTATTTCGAAAATTAAATGAAAAATATAAAGAATACATCTTTTTTTAAACTTATATCAATGAGATATTTTAAAGAGGTTACTTAGAACAAAAAAGGAATAGGTACCTTAGACTGATAATGTATAAGAAACATTTAAACAATACTTCTAAATTACGTACTCCAAATGTTTTCGAAATTACCCGCTCCTTAAAAAATATATTCAAATTTATTTTTTTATAAAATCAGCAGCGTTGATGAATATATCTAATTACACAAAAATGACATCGCTCGTAAGGAATTATTCTTAAGGCTCCAATAGACTGCCAGCGGTAGCGGGGCTTGATGAGCGCGTGATGCGGGCCGGGCGGGACACAGAGCACACGCGCATCGCGCTGGCCTCGCGCCATCATGCTATGTACGTACCATGCGCTGTCTGACGTCACACTGACTGGTTGCATTGCGCGGCGCGCCCGCGGCCTGCGCGCGACGGGCTGCTAGCGGGACGCGACAGAATCAGGACGCGTTGCCGACGGCGCGCAGCCTGTTTGACCACACCAGCGGTTTGCATGGAAATATCGCGCTGCGCGCCCGCGACGGTGCTGTCTGTCCGGGCCTTAGATTGTGACTTTCAAGTCCAAGCACGAACATGCTCTCAACTCGCCCAAAAATATATCGAATATACCCCAAAGCACCTTATTCTCGTAAGTCACAGATAGATTTTTGCGATGTTGAATTTGGAACCTTTGTTAATTCTATTATAGTTCGAAACTCGATTTGAATTTGTACTTGTATAAGTACGCGGGGACTAACGAGGTAATGAAAAAAGCAAAATGTACTGACCCAGAAGTTAATTATATAGTACCTAGACATAATAAAAAAAAAACATTAATCTACCTCGTCGATCAAAAACCTCGAAGGAAACAGGCGAGAACGTTTGTATGAAATGACCAAATGACCACTTGTAAGGAATTCTCCTACGCTTACGTTTTGCAGGTATGCGATTACTACGGATACGAATATTCAATACGGATTCACATATTAATGGGGTTAGGCCCCCTCATCCTCCTGAACATGGTGAAGAGCCTTAAGCTACTGTCGCCCCTGTCGTCGATCTCAAACTTAATAACATTGATTGGGCTCATCCTCGTGTTTTACTACTTGATGGAGGATGACCTGGTGGTGGACGACGATATGTTGCAGCCGACCAGCCTGATGGACACCCCCGTGTTTGTCGGTATCACGCTGTTTGCCCTCGAGGCGGTCGGAGTGGTGAGTGCTATGTGCTCTCTATTTTTATGCTATAATCCAGGGATCGCCATACTACCACCCGCGGGCCAAGTCCGTAGTCGCTGTAGAGATGGGGTATGGCTGGTCAAGACCAGCCATGAAACCAAAGTCTTGGCCCGCACGAATTTATATTAAGTGCAGTGTGGCCCTTGAGTAAAAAAAGTTTGAAGGCCCCTGCTTTAATCTATTATTCTATACTAATATTATTAAGAGGAAAAGTCTGTGAGATTGTGGCTTTCTAAGTTTGCATGTGGTAGATAACCTTCAAAGCAACTTACACGATAAAAAAAAATCTTCCTATGTTAACAATGGACTTTCTGGATGGGCATAGGCATATTTTATCCCGCGGGTTAGCCTGTGTTCTCTACAATACGCGAGCGATGCCAGCGCGGGGACAGCTAGTATATCCATAAACATTTTTCATACTTATTTATAATGTTTCTAATAGGTTTTAAACTTGCGTGTGTGTTCAAATGAAATGTACAAATTAATTATAGCATTCTTATTCAGCTTTCATTCGATACCCCACACGTGCATATAAGTGGCATGGTTTAGTAGTTAAAGAAATGACGCGTAATTCAATGTCCTAAAGACTGTATCGTTTAGTATATTTTATTTAAAACTTTCACATGTGTTTAATTAGTGCTTTAATAAGGTATACATTTCGTCCTGGGAGCCCGACGTAAAGCATATGGTTTAGACAAAATTTACTCAATTCTCCCGAGTAACAATAACTATTTCGGACAAATACTACGAGAAAATTTACGATGTCCGAACAAAACTATATTACACCAAAAAAATCGTACTATGCGAGCTGCAATTACACATGATTCGTAAAGCGAAAAACATCTGGGCATAGTGTAATCATTTATTTTAGTTAAATAAAAGGTTTGGATCTGTGCATGGTGGCCGTTTAGAGAATATGGTATGTTACTTACGACAACTCCGACTTTGACATCCTATATAACTATCATGGAGCGTTTCTATCAACCTGCTCTAGTGATGGTTCAACCCCATGAATGTCCGTTAGGCTTTGATTTGCTTTTAGCTGTCTCCCTCATTTCGCTTGCATCAGAAATTGAAGGGAATCTAAAACGTGGGCTGAAAATCGTATTTATGTAAAATAAAAATTCACCACAGTTATTCCGCAGCTGCTCAATTGAGCAATCATGAAGAGGGCACTTAGATAACATGTTTAGGCAGCTTACTAACCTTTTGTTTCTATAAATCGTACCAAGGAGTCAGTGAAAGAGTCTCAAATTAAGCTCGATAGGCTTGTCCGAAATGAATTTGCTAGACAATATTGAAAGCATCATAGAGTCCCTTAAATTAAAAATTAAAAATAATGCCCTATATCACATATGGCTTAAAAATACCCTCAGATCAAACACATAGTAATACAAAATAATACACTTATCAACAGTTAGACCAGGTTTTATCTGTATTTATACTAAACGATACAGCTTTATGCAACCGGAACTGAGCCAACTGTGACTAGTTCGAAAATAGGAGGGGGATGTGGAAAAAAAATATCATGAGGCTTTGACCCCGCGCACCGTGTCTCCCACGCGAAAGTTGTCCATGGCAATTGATTGCAAAACCTTTTATTGCGCGTATTCCAATTTGACAAATTTCGCGTTTGTAAGGGTGGCCACAGCGGGATGAAATTTCATGGGATAGGGATGGCATACCACATCATACAAGACTCGAAAATAAATGCCATCCGATTTCAATGATTGAAGAATCAATCATTGAAAATAAGTGAAGTACAGTTTTCCTAAGTTCTCGTTCACCAATATTTTTTTCCGGCTTCCAACTCTGACGGATCGGCAACCGACCGACCGGGACGGATGGTAATTTGTTTCCAGGTATGGCATAAAAATTTCATTACCTATGGTTATAAACAGCGTACACACTTTCAGACGGACTCCTCAGAGATTGTCTCCCGACATTTTCGGGGTCCACACAATATGCCTAGCAATATGCTAAAAGATAGGACCGGTATCCAAAAGTGCAGTATTTTTTCGATGGAAACACGTAACAACATACACTATGAGTATAGTTGATCATTTTTTGCAACTCAAATGGCTTTAATCCGCTCAAATTACCTTTATAGGGTTCCTTAGTCAACAAGAAAATTTAATAGTTTCGCCGTATCTGTCTGTCCGCGGCTGATTTGTTTAGTAAGTGTATAACTTTATTTCCAGATTTTAGCATTGGAATATAATATGGAAGACCCCGTGAGGTTTGTGGGATGTTGCGGGCTTTTTAATGTCAGCATGACCATGATATTAGGTTTATATTGTGTAGTTGGGACTTTTGGCTTCATGAAATACGGAAATGAAGTTCAAGCATCACTCACGCTTAATTTGCCTCATAATGAAAAGTAAGGAATATTTTATTTAGTTTTTCAACTTAAGCATTATGATATAATAATATTTGATGACTAACAAATTTCAGAAAAGCTCAAGTGGCTAAAATACTATTAGCATTCTCTATAGCGATGTCACACCCGCTGCAAAACTTTGTGGCTTATATTCAGATATGGAATTCATTGAAAAAGAAATATGAAGGGGCCAAAGCGTGCTGTATTGACTACGCCTTGCGAGTGGTACTTGTTTTAATACCAGGTAAGTATCCGTGATTAATACAAATTACCGCGCCGTTATTGCAAAAATATAATATCCAATCATTACATAGCCTTTCTTTACGCTTTCTATCAAACCGTAGTCCATAAGCAAGGGTCAACATAATATACATTTCAGAAACGCGCATTAAGTAAAATTTTAATACACAACTTGTAATTTCCACAGTTTAGTGTAGTTCAGTGATGAACACAATATCAGGCTGATAAATATTTTTTTTCGAACGCCGTTACTGGCATTCAAAGAACGGAAGATCCGTTCCTAATTTCATTTCAAATAGCTTAAACTATGGATACCCCCTTTTTATGGACACATTCGATAAAGGAGTTGAATCTTTAAAGTTCATAACCTCGCGCTTCATAAATTCCCTCCTCTTTGACAAATGAATCAACGTGATTAAAAATGTTAAAATCATGTTCAGTTGGAATGGCAGCAGCGGTGCCGAACCTCGGGCCCGTCATCTCGCTGGCGGGCGCGCTGTGCCTCTCGCTGCTGGCAGTGGTGTTCCCCGCCATGATCGACCTCTGCATCTGGTACCCCGACAAATACGGATTACTCAAGTACAAACTCATCCGTGACATTATAATAATAGTGCTTGGATTGTTTGCATTGATGTCTGGAGTGTACACTAGTATATTAGAAATTGTAGACATGTAATTAATGCCTTAAGTTAAATAAATTACTTAAATGCAAAATCTTAAAATTTGCCACAGTTGTATTTATTTCATGGAATAAAAAGTCTTCATGCAAAAGTTGAGATTACATGGGGTGAGGGAATTCAAAAGTCGCCGACTTGCTTCTTATACTTCTTACAAAAACCACCACGCTCCCTAGTTTTATTTCACAAAATTCCAACACTATGATTTTTAGAAATTAATTAGTATTGTGACCAAATTACAAATAGTAAACAACATGCCCTCGTTAGGGATGAAGAGGCAGTTGACTTGATCAACTTGATGCTAAAATAAATAAATAAATTTGAGTGTTTCTAATTCACTATCCTCTAAAAAACTACAATCGCGTTGTTTGTAAGGTACCTAATAGGTATTTTATTGCTACTTTCCTGTATGTAACACGAATAAGTTTCTGTAGAAAATTTCATTTTTGGTACGAGCTATTATTGGCAACTGTAAATTTCTGTATATTCATGACGGATCAACTACTCATTGCGAGGATTCTGACGAGGCCAAACTCAACAGGGCGGCAGGAAGTCGTAGGTACCAACATAAAGAACACGATACGTTCGATAGGGATGTACATACTACTAAAATGTAAAAGTTTATGTATGGCCAGGGACATCATGGGTCCACTGCACTAAGAGAAGGGTTTCACATAAACATATGATTAAAACCCCAGTTAACATTTGGCGTTTGAATCTGATGTTCTCCACCTAACTCAACTGGTTAGATATTGCGCCTTATTATAACGCCCTTGACTAATTAAAACAGCCCGTAAACTAATAAGGGTACCTAAAGTGTGCATCTGTTTGCTACACTGTGGCTAAAAAGTATGGTAATACATGACTGTCGCTGCCGCCGCTGCTCGTGCTCCCTAGCATTGGCAGGGCATAATAGATCTAAACGAGGTATGTATCAATAGAAGCTTCTACGAACCTACGGGAGCGGAGGCAAACAATCCATTCTCACGCACGCATTTGTGAATATTTGCAAAGTACGCCAAACCTGATAGCGCCAGCATAGGACTGGCTGGATGTTAGCTCAGTATATTTTAAGACGAGATGACGCTGTGTGACCTATTCAGGTTTTGATAATAGGCAAAGGAATTAAACAATAAAAGTATAGGTATAGTGAATAGTATATACATACTATTCAACAGTTACAGTGTAACAGTTTAAGTACTTTTATTTATTCACAGTACAACAAATAACTACCGAAAAAGATAAGATATGTAGGTACGAGTAGGTACTATATGGCCACTTCTTTGTAGATTTTTGTCTAATGTTATACCCAAGAATATTGTTCTATCGACTCTTTCTAATCACTCATCATTTACAAATATACTAGTTTCCACCGGTCTAACATTAGGCAAAGAAAATCTAACACATTTCGTTTTCTTGGCATTTAATAGCAGATTATTAACGGTAAACCAATCGAGTACTTTGACCAGTGTGCCATTAACTTTGCTAATAGTCGTTATTGATTTTCGGTCAACCTTAAATATTAATGATGTATCATCGGCAAATAATATTATATCACAGAGATTGCTTAGTATAGACGGCAAGTCATTTATATAAACCAAAAATAAAAATGGTCCTAAGAAAGAGCCCTGAGGTACTCCTAACGTTACTGCAGCTCCACTAGACTGGGTTCCATTTACAACTGTTTGTGTCCTATTGCTGAGATATGAAGACATTAGACTTAATGCATTTTCAGACAGACCATATTGCTGTAGTTTCAAAATGAGCGTTCCATGATCCACGCAATCAAATGCTTTAGAAGGTCACAATAAATACCAAATGCATCACAAGAATTCTCCCAAACATTGTAAATTATGAGATTATACATTGTAGATTATAATAAGAACAAATGCGGCATCAGTCGTGGAACGTCCTTTTGTGAAACCAAACTGAATATTCGTAAGCAGATTATTTCTATTGAAGTGCATTATCATATCGGTTAACATTAGCTTCTCTAAAACTTTACTTAACACATTTACTTAGTATATGGGACGGAAATTGATTAGGTCCTTCAAATCACCCGACTTAAAAAGAGGTATGACTTTACTATATTTCATAAGATCTGGGAAAGTACCTTCTGAAACGCAATTATTGTATATTAAAGCTAAATAGAGCGCAATTACATCTATGATATGTATGATAAATGACTTTTACTGATGTGCCCCATAAATCCTCCGTTTTCTTTAGGTAAATTGAGCGACTTAAATGTTTTAATAACTTTTACTGGATCTACTTATATTACATTACATTTATTTAGATAAGCACAAAGTAAAGCATTAGCTTGGGTCGCAGATGACTGAAGACATTTCTTAGTGCTACTTGCTATTAGAAAAATTATGTTCTAATAATTTTCATCTCAGCACCTCGAATAAGCATATTTTGCTGCGTGAAAACAGTGTGGAAAATGCGATTTTGCTCACTCCGTGATACAAAGTAGCTATTTAATTTTTATGCCGACCACTGACATTTCATCATCTGGGGTCTATTACAAGTTCTGAATATTTCAACTTTATTAGCGCTGTCCCTTTCATTTCATTACGAAAAAAGAAAATGACAGTCCATAGTTCGACCATCAAATTTCAAAGTAGACCCCCAAAAAACGCGAAACAAGTAACACGTTCGAAAACTACCAAAAAACAAGTTTAAATTACCAAAATAATTATATGAAGGAATTTTCAATTGAAGAATATTTAAATAAAATCATCTCAGAATAAACTGTTTTTCATAATAAATAGGTAAACATGAATTTTATTACGCTACTTAATTAATAATTGTAGTTTTAACAATCGTAAACATTTTATGAACGTATACTTACCACAGATGCAATTTCCAAAGGGACGAGCGGCGCCCCAACCCTTTAAAAAAAATTGCGCGCTGTTAATTTGTTTTAGATTGTACTTAGGTGTATAATTCTTCATTCTTGCGTTATATATTTGTTTTATACATAAAAACTACTAGGATAAATAAATCTAACTATCTAACTAGGAAATATAGTGAAGTCAGTGACGAAGGCAGTATTTAAAAACACATAATATTACAGATACACGTAATATTATTACGTGTATCTGGCGTGCACACCAAATTTATGTTAATGTGTGCCTTTGTCTCTTTCTAGCGCAATAGACATGAATTATAAATATTTCAAAAATAGCTCGACAATATGAGTTAAATCTGTGAATTTTAACAATAATTCGGTTAGTTTTTAGTGATGTGTTCGTGTCTCGCGAGACTCGTATATAAGTAGATACTAAAATATCCTTTGGTTTCTCGCACCTTGTCTCGCCTTTCTAGTATTTACAAACGGCGCGGCAGGCGCTGATGAGTTAACAAGCAGTAACGAACGCCTAATTAAGTTTTCTTCACGAGACAAATGGTACATGATATACATACTATGATATATTTTTGAATGTGAATATGTTCACTGCTGAGAGTGCTGAGGTGAAAAGTTGTATGTGTTACTCGAGAGCAATTTTAGAATCTTTCGCTTCCTCAGGACTCAAATCAGCACTCGCAAACTTTGCAGCAAAAACAAACTTTGCTCTCTTGTTGCACAAATTACTATTATGATTTATGATATACTGACAGGTGATAAAACAAGGCGATAAAACAGGTGTTTCCAAGGGAATATTTGTGAAGCACATGCCCATAAAGTGAAGTTTTCAAGGAAATGTAAAATGAATAAGAATCAAGTACACGTCTCAAGATAGCGGTTAACCCCATGGTCGCCAATATACAAATCTTAAGCCATGTAAACAGAGGTGTCGGTGAGTCCGTGTGGAGCGTTGGCCGACTGGGCTGACCTGCTCCATACAAAAATATAAAAAAAGCGTCAAGAAAAACTTCCTTTTTTCTTATCAGAACACGATACCTGCTATGCCCTTTAACGGTTTTGCGTTATTTTTGTAACACCTTGTATATATATTTGCATTCACGTTCTCGAAAACGGCTAACTATTTCGATGAAATTTGGAATAGAGGGGTTTATGGGGGCGATAAATTGATGGAGCTAGGTCTCGTGTCTGGGAAAATTCGATTTTTTCGTATTTTCTCTACTTTTACCCAGGGACTATTATTTAATGTAACAAACATAGTCCATAGCACTGGCGTGTGGTACTTACCCATCTACCACAGTATAGGAACAGTAGATAAACTTCGAACAAAGGTACATCGCACAGCTGCACACATGCGCGCGTGTTCGCTACGCACACACACATAGCCTTCGGGAATGATGGAGAATGCTTCAATCGGGGCCGCGCCGTTGCGGTGTTCGCTCGTTCTCACTCGCTACGTCAAAGGAAGCCGCCTCGTAGGTATGAAGACAGCGAGCCGCCAGTGCCACGATATCAAAAGGAGCCGAATAGGCTTGTAACTAAGCACCTACCAACCTAGTGCAGTTTAGCAACTATTATACTTACTAGGAAATATTTTAGGCATAGTATAGTGGTATTAAAATATTCCATGAAGTGGGAAACTAAAAACACATACCCAACTATCTATAATATTATTAATTTGTGTATACATTATTATCTATTAAACTGTAACAGAAATACTTTGCATACTTAAAAGCAAAATTAGTATTATAGCTATGCCAAGCCACAAACTTGACACAGCCCTGCGCATCGAGCGAAAGTAGGTAACGAACGCTCCTAAACGGCCTCAGATTACCTACTGTATTATTCTTCTATACTATGCATCTACTGATGAACTGATGCTTGTTTAATTAAACGATATGATGCAGAGAGAACGAATATCAATTAACACGAAACAAAAATAATTAATAAAATAATTTGCTTCGTTAAGAAGTGTGAAAAGTTAGCCATTAAGAGTTGAAAGTCTGAAGTCACCAAAAGAATATTAGATAGTTGCTACTTATCTAATTTGCATGTAAACTAGTGTTACGCGTTTGGAGGCCATATTTAAAAACTCAGATATGCACGCCACTTTTATACAAGATTGTTGCTCTCTTGTAAAATTAAACACCTACAGCAGTTAGAATAATAATGAGACAACAGGACGTCAAATTCAATGAACCGTATGCGTATAGTGTTTGCTTTGATTATACACAGATCGGTGGTTAAATACTAATGAACCGGAAAAAAGGTAGAAACTTCCATCCGCCATGATCACCTTGGTGGAAAACTTGGAGGCTCACCGTCTTGCACGTGCCTTAGGAACATCATGAAGTAGAGGGGGAGGAGAGCAATAGGAATGGTAGATTTTTATTTTTTCGAAAAAGAGCATTGCTTTCCCGTGAAAAAAATCCTGGGCGCCCGGGAACCAAAAATAAGCTTATTTTCTACTTATAAACCTACAGACATGAGGTAGGTATTGCTGCAATCAAGCTTTTAGTTTCACAGTAACAGTAATGTATTTTCACATCTGTTAAAAGGTTATGTATAATAGGGGTGTATACACTAAATAAAATAATCAATAATGTCATATTTTCTCGAAAAAGGATTAAAAATGTTGTCAAATGGAGAAAAAATCAATGCGAAAGGTTAAAATAATCACGAAGTTATAAGTCTCCAAAGTTTGAAGAACGGGTATGTTCTGTGAGTTCTGTCCCTTTTTCGCAAAACGGAACTTCATATGAAACGATGACGCTGGAAGATTGTTACGTCACACTAATAGACGGCAACGTGCCGCGCCCCAGCGTGTTCGCCGCAGCCCCCCGGCAGCGCTCGTTGCTAATATACCGCATTTCCGAAATACCAGATTTTGCAAAATATCGGATTATCAATATATCACACTTTTAGCTTACCACATTCCCGTTACACCAGTTTATAAAATCGTAAGGTACTCATGGAACCAAATCGTTTTTTAGAATGTCCTATACAGAAAATTTGGTATATTGGTAATGTGATAAATCAAGAATGTGGTATTTTGCAAAATCTGGTATTTCGGGAATGTGGTATATTAGCAACGAGCGCCCGGCCGCATCCCGCAATGTGACGTCACACACTGTTTGCGTTTTCTCTCTCTACCAAGCAATATTAAAACGGTTGTAGCTTCGTTATTCATTGAGATATCTGAATGGGATTTTTGTCACTAGGCATATTTTTTTGTCTTTTTATTTGGAGTAATAATAATTTTCGAGTCGAGTCCCTATTATGTCCTGAATTTAGATACTTATTGGGATCCGTTTTTGGTAACTAGGAACATTTATTTGTGTGCTGAGCACGAATATTTGTTCCTGAGTCATGGATGTTTTGTATGTATTATCTATTTAAGTATGTTTATCGTCGTCGTACCCATAGTACAAGCTTTGCTTAGTTTGGGACTAGGTCTATTGATTGTCTTTAATTCTTTATTTATTTATTATTGTACAAGTATGGTGAAAATTAAAGCCTCACGGCGCGGCCTGCGGTGGCGGTCAAATTAAACTTGACAGCTATTGAAGTGTATCGTTGACCGCGGCCAGGTACCGCCAGTCTGTGAGAGGCCGTGGTGAGAGGCTTAAGCCTTCGGATGCTTTGACGCTGACATTGCTGAAGGTTTATACATTTTACGTTTCTTTCATAGAGTTATTTTTAATAGCACTGGTCAGTGCTAAGACATAGGAAGGGTTAAGACGGGCATGATGCATTAGAAAGATTGAGAGGCCTTCCTCTCAATCTTTCTAATGCATCATGCCCGAAATCATCAGGGTGAAAGAAGATTACCAAAGAGAATGTGTAATTTTTTAACCGAAGAGTCGATAAGATAAGACAGTTGGGATAGCAAGACAACGTCGAACTTAAAATACCGTTATAAATATAAAACCGGTAGCACCAATTTACTCGCTTTGTCTCTTGTCGCGATGCTATAGTGGAGATCCACCATTAGGGAACCACATCGGGCTATGTATACATGACGTTAATTTATTTGTCTATGACTTTTATTTTACAGCAAATGTCAAAAAGTCACTTGGAACAGATTTTTTTACTAGCTTATTTGGTTATCGTTTTAAATAGTTATATTTACTACACATTTACTACTCGAAATTCGAAAAATTGTGGCGGTCAATATTACCATCTACCAATAATATTTGTAACTCATTCAAAATGTTGGCTCTAGATTCATTGTAAGTATGAAAACATACACATTGTTATGCTTACTCTTGTGGATATGAAGTCCTCTATATGTTAAATAAATTAATTTAATGAGTTGAAAATATTCCCTACTTATGAGTATTAGGCCGCGGACTGGACGCCAGCGGGCGGCGGGGCGACGTACGGCAGTTCATACATTTTATCGAGTTTAATAACGCTCTTCGCCCCGCTGTCCGCTGGCGACCAGACCGCGGCCTTATTTGTAGCTGTTATCGTAGGGAATTGATACAGCAATATACTTGGGTGACCACCTGTGCCGGTCTGCCACACGTATGTACATTCAGTGGTGTGATGGTAGGCAGTTAATTGGCAATTATACATATAGTTAACGAAACACATCGATGAGGTCCATAGTCGAATCTTGTAAATTGTATTGTTTATACTATTTCACAAATATGAATCCAATGCATTTAGCATTGCATTCATATTTGTGGAATAGTCACATAAGTACCTAAAAATCATCAATCCGGGTTACACATATATGCTTTCCGGATATTTATTGTTTCATCCTCAAACTTGTTCAAATTCAATGAAAAATATTTTGCATAAGTTTTATAAAACAGCTATGTAAAGCATGCCAGATACATTTTGCTGCAAAGTGGGTCAGCACTAACTCGTAAAGGCCAAATCGCTGGATATAAATTTAACTTGTGAGTTTGGAATATTACCGAGTTGCATTGCATCATAATCATAAAATGTCGTCCACCCCGCCGTTACAATAATAGCTTGTCAGTAACATTTTTCAGGTAAGTACGGTAGCCTAGTGGTCCAGGCATGCGGCTGTCAAGCGGCGGTCGTAGGTTCAGAACCCGTCTCTTACCAATGAGTTTTTCGGAACTTATGTTAATGTACGCGAATTATTATTATTTATTTACCGTTAGCTTTTCGGCGAAGGAAAACATCGTGAGGAAACCGGTCTAATCCCAGTAAGGTTTTTCCTCTGGGTTGGAAGGTCAGATGGCAGTCGCTTTCGTATGCCAAATCTTGGAATTAGATGCCCAAGTGGACCCCGGGCTCATTTAGGGCACAAGATGGATGATGATGAGTATAATTAAAAAATTGAGGTTCAGTTACACATTTTGTTAAAGTATATTATAACCAGAGGTCGGCGGGGTTGAGCTATTTTTACGTCATTAATGTCATGTAGTTGTGTCTTGCAGATATTATAATATGGTTAAGGTGTATCCATAAAGAAATATTTAAAATCAAAAACAAAATTGAAATGATTAAATATAAAATGAAAATGCATTATGTATTATTATCTAAGGAAGTTTGTTTTAATACTAGTTGAAATTGTTTTCCCACTTAAGCGGAAAGCTGTGCAAAATAGATGAATCACATTCCGTAGATTCTTATAAAATTCATTAATTTTGATGACGACGTAAGGGCCGCTTCAGACCGGAATGGCAGATAATTTTAAACTTTATCTACATACTAAAAAGTCCAGTACCGCTTGAAAAGTTTAAAAAGGTTGCGCGGCGCCACGCGGTGTCGCGGCGTACTATCGACAACACAGCTAACTGACCATCGGTGCACCTTAAGTGCATTGTAATAAGGTTCTTTATAAACACAGGATGGTCAGTTAACAGTGTTGTCGTTTGTACTGCATTGTTTAGTATGTAGATAAAGTTTAAAATTATTTGACACTTAAAGTGCTCGCCGCACCGCTGCCAGCCGCTGCCATTCCGGTCTGAAGTGGCCCTAAAGCTCGTAGCAGAAAGGCAGCCTGAATAAAATAATTTCATTAGTTAATAATTACACATGGGGCATGTACAATTTAATGACAAGGTATGTTCCATGTGATACAAAAACTGAAAACAGCTGACCCCCGCTGACCTCTGGTTATAATAGCTGCCTGCGCCATCCAGGACTTCAATTATACCTACAGTGGGAAGAATTTGTTAACTCATTTAATAAGCAGTCCCGAAGATTACCCCATTCAAACAAATTTACAACCTCACAGACTTTATCTTGTTATAATATTAGAATAGAAAATTAGGTTTGGTCATTGTGGTGTTTGCTCTTCTATCATATCATCAAATCGAAATACCTGTCACTTCTGGAATAACTTTAATAAGTTCCCTACAGGTTCTCTCCTATAGCATCTTTCCAAGTTCCTCATAATCGATTCAATAGTTTGAGCGTCTTACATGACATGACGGACTCCAGGCTCCATACCGAGAAACACGCTAGGAGGATATTTTGCAATGCATTTTGAGTGGATCAAATATTACAGGTCCAAATTTAGCGAAACGAGCGTAGCGGCAGAGGTGTCAGCAGCCCGGTGGAACCCCGTATCGGCTGCGTCAAGTATGACATGTTATTTATTACATTCTACATTTATACAAACATTAGTACAGGTATAGTGCAAACATGCAAAATAACGAAACAGGTGAATCTGAACTGGAAAACTAATTTATAAGTATTGATATACAAGGATTCTTCAGGCACTGGTCCCACCGCCGGCTAGTAAGCTAGAAAAGTTGGGCGAGTAGCATTACATTGCGGATCTGTAAAGGTTGATTGATCACACTGTGCCTGGTCAGCACGCAATGAACCGTTACTCGCCCAACTTTTCTAGCTTACTAGCCGGCGGTGGGACCAGTGCCCACGGTGATTTTTAATTCTTCATCAGGAACCTTTTTTCTAATTCAGTAATTGATGCCAAACTCGAGTAACTCGTAGCGACATATAACAAATTTGCTTTTTACTGAATAGATTTGAATAAGAATGACTTAATTTATATTTAAAAAGTTTCATTTCAAGTTTCATCATTTTTGATACAAGCTTTTATTGCCGTCTGTACTTTTCTGCATACCGTACATTGAGGCGATTCTAACGAGCCCAAACTCAACGGGGTGACGTCGCTTAAGTACTGAATTTCCATGGCCACCTTCTGTCTCCATCATCAGATCGCTCGATGGTACTATAACTTTGAATTGTCATCCATACTATACCATAAACCAAAATTTCACCTCAATCGGTTGAAGATCTGATTCAAAATTGAGTTGCAAGATTCCAACCGGAACAATCATAGTTACATAATTAGGTATGTACAGTCAGCAGCAGAAGTTACTAAGCGGTTCTAGTGCTCAAAATGATCTACACATCAACTCTAATGTCAGGGAATAAGGATCTGTGTAGGTCATTTTGAGCGTGTTATTTTGCTTAGCTACGATGCTGCTGACTGATACTCGTACATTGCAAATTTATAGAAAGAAGCTTGTAAAAATAATTGACACCCTAGGTAGCTTAATCTATGAAACTAAAACCGACTTGAATAATTACTTTCATATAGGATAGGTACCAACCTAACTATACAGACCCTATTGTGTCCAATCATTAAATTGTCACATGCAGTCATGCCTGTCAAGTCGATGTTGGAGTTTATTGACATAGAACTCCCTCCCGCCAAAGCGAAAATATGACGTATGTATTACTTCAAGAAATGAGACTCATCATCATATTCGGTGGATATTAGTGTTAACATTATCAGTTTTTAATAACTAAAGAGCGATTTCATTGCCTTAGACCTCATGCATTGAAATCTGTTTTGGATGTATCAATATTTTTGCACTCCTGATCATCAAGGATACACGGAAAAATCACCGTTTATTATGGATATATCATTCGATTAGTAACTAATTTATAAAGCTTAGTCCATCCCGAAAATGAGAAGGAATGCTATCTTTAGACCTACTGTCCGCGGAACCGAGGCCGCGTATAACAAAGAACATAAATGAAGATAAAATATAAAATGATTTATTTTACGTGAAGAAATTGCTGAAATCGGTTGAGTTATTTTCTGACTTACCCGTAACATAAAAACTTACAAAGTGACAAACATAGCTTATTTATATAATAACAGATTAGATTGTATAGGTACGTAAGTAGGTATAGATATTTTTTTGAAAGTGGAACGTTGCTATTAGTCTTATTACGTTGAATAGGCTTCTAGCGAGCGCTACATGCTTTATTAAGCAACTTCTTGGGTTTCAAATAGCCTAAGACTGTAGCCTTTTATTTTATTTTTAATGACCAGAGTTCCTGTTTATTTCCGCGATAACAGCAACGTAGTCATAAATGAGAAGTCTTTAAATTTATGATAAGTTTCGGTGCTCGGTCTTTAAAATCAGGAGTATTCGAAATTGTGCATTATGATTTGAAGAACATCTTATAAAATAGATTAAATGTATAATTAGAAATAAAATGGAACGTAGCTAAAGAAAATTTTGTAGTCTTCGCTTCGCTTGAACGTTGAGGATAATCTCCGGAACAACTTTAAAAAATATATTTCACCAGTATTATAGAATTAACTGACGGACATAGGCTATATCCCGCCGCCGCCTGGCTTCAGAAATATGCGGGCGGTATGTAATAAAATAATACATATTTTTGTGATTCGTATTTGTTTAATTTTTGTATGAATCTTATGTTAAAAACAGTTAAAAAAGACAAATTGTTTTAGATTGCGACTCAAGCACTTCTATACCCCACTTGACATAGTAACTGTAGACTTTGTTTTGATGCTGCTAATTATTATACAGAATAAACAATTTTCATAGAATTTTATTAAATAAATTGATAGATTTTTACCATTTTCCGTAAACTTAAGTTAATATTTAAAGACGTTACAGACGTACAGATAAGAGTCGAGCCAAAAGGGTTAATTTATTTAATTTTTCGTGCGAAACCCTAAAAATGGGTCAGTACAGTCAGCAGCATCAATATTTGCCACGACAAAGCGGGCAAAAATATCTGACACGTCCTTACGGCGCAATAAATAGAGTCGTGTCAGATATTTATACGCGTTTTGTTGTGGTACTCGTAGATACCTATTAACGCCGGTGATTGTACCTACTAATGTAAATCAGAAGTAAAAAAAAACACGTCAATTAGTCACAATGTAAAGTAAGTTTTATTTCATTTTCGTACAGGAATTCATTCAAAACAACACATCCGGAGAACTCAGTCAGATTCGTCACCAGTCCGGTATAAGTTTTACAGTACCTAAACTTGATTTCGTTGACGGATTTAAATGTGCTGATTATAAATATTTAATGAATTCATTTGCAGATACAAAGAGTTAAAAGAACCAACGAATGAGTCAAACTGGTGGAGCGAAACGGCAGGTCCGTATAAATTATTGTACATATAAATCTGCGTCGCAGTCGAGTTGATAAATATATGTTCGTTCCCAAAGGTTCAATAATATCTGAGCAACCTTGAAAATAAAATCGTTTTCACATATTTTGGATCACTTTGCCCGTGTAAATATTTTGGAACGCTACTGTACATGAACATATATATATAAGTAAGATGAATAAGTAGACTTTAATAAAAATAAAAAATAAATTATCTAATTGATCCAGTGGTTTATTAGCATAAAAAATTGACAATCAGCCAATTCCTTAATTTCTTATTCACAATTAGAATTCAACTTAAGGAAAATAGACCGCTAATATGACTCGCACTATTTGATATAGCATTACAATTTATGACGACACAACTCTTCTACTGAACGTGGTCTCACAAATATCGCAGGATGGCTTCGGGAAAATGTACTTACCCTAAATGTTAGTAAGACAAATTATAATCTGCTTTACCAACTATAATCGGACACAGCCTGACACAAACTTCTCAATCAGCATTCACACATGCCTAAACTCATCACAACCAAACTGCTCCTACTCAAGCATCAATAAAGTGGAGAGCACAAAACATTTAAGTGTTATGGTTGATCAGCGCTTAACGTGGCACACTCATATTGAACTTCTAATGACAAGAATTCGCAAACTGATTTGGATTTTTAAAAACCTAAGGCACGTAGCTACAAAAAATGTACTAAATCCTACTAATATTATAAATGCGAAAGTTTAGATGTTTGGATGTTTGTTACTCAATCACGCTTAAACGGCTGAACCGATTTGAATGAAATTTTGCACGAAGATAGTTTATAGCCTGGATTAAAATATAGGATAGTTTTTATCCCGGGTCCACGCGGACGAAGTCGCGGGCGGAAGCTAGTCTAATATATATCTCACTCGCACAGTCAGTTCTTGCACAATACTGTATTCCCATATGGGCTGACGCTCTACTAAAACTAAATTTCTGGAGCTGGAGCGAACACAAAGATCGTTGCTTAAGGTTATGTACTCAAAGCCATTTCGATTTCCTACGACTGAACTATATAAGACTTGCGACCTCCTGTCTGTACGCAAACTATCTGGGGGCACGGCAGTGCTCCGCCAAGTCGAGCAAACAGCGGCACGGCCGTACCATCCTTTTCTCGAAGCAGTTCAGGCCATTTTCGACCCACCTATAACTTCGTTGTGGATAAAACTAGAAGCCTGCATTTTCATTAACCAAACACGCATTGTATAAACACAATATATTTCAAATTTCATTCAATTTGAACCAACGGTACGGTAGCCATAGTTTCTTAATTTTGTCAGTCACTGACTGACTCACCGATCATCAAAAGTCCAAGGCACTTCTAGCAGACATAGAAGCTTCAAATTTAAAATACAATAAGTGTTTAGTGTATAAATCAAGGGAACACTAAAAAAAATTGCATAAGTCTAGTGGGCTCTAGATATACCAACCGCATAAATAATCCCATATAAACATATTTGATTACAAAGTTATATTTGCAGTGAATGGGGCAAAAATAAACTGCATAAATAACTTTGTATTCCCATATAAACATATAGGATAACAAGTTATATTTGCAGTTTATAAGTGAATGGGATATTGATAACACAATAACCTACAAAAAGAAGTGAGATCCCATAAAAACATTCCATGTAAAAAAGAGGCCAAGTCTTGAAACTCTTCCACCGTAAAAAGTTATGAGATATTTCGTAGTACCAAGTCGCAGGCATTCTTATTATTCTTTATTTGCTAGCTAAATAAAATTTTGTGACTTGGCAATCAGACAATAGTTACTACATAGTTTTAGTTATGCAAAAATCCATAAATGAAGTAAAGTTGTGTGATTGCCAAGTTGCAGAATTTTATTTAGCTAGCAAATAAAGAATAATAAGAATGCCTGAGACTTGTTACTACGAAATATCTCGTAACTTTTTACGGTGGAAGAGTTTCGAGACTTGGCCTCTTTTTTACATGGAATGTTTTTTATGGGATATCTATTAAACCTAATCATAAGGAAACACAAAACCACTACTTATATACCACACACAACATGCAGAATACGAAGGAAAATTCAAGTTGTTTCCGTTCCGTCCATGCGCAGTGCATATGCAAGAAGGCAACATGTGTCACAGTCTGCCAGACTCTATAATATAGTTAATGTATATAACGACATATCCTACCACCTTACACGAGTGTAAAATCAGAGTAGTTAAATGGCTAAAATCTAAAAACTATGATGACGTAAAGAGAGAGAGAAGAGAGTTTTACTTAGTAATTTAGTAATTTTATATGATTAACACACACACAGTCACACACATACACAACACACACACACACACAAACACACACACACGCTCGCGCACACTCACGCACACTCACGCACACTCACGCACACAAGTATACACAAATCAAATGTCTTTTATCTTTTATCCTTTGTTAGTTTAAGATCTCTAAACATGTCATTTCTTATGTATACGTTAGTTACCACAGTGGAGGAGCGGTGTCTCTTAATACAGGTATTATCAATACTTAAAAAGAGGCACCAGCCTATATATTGTTAAATACTTTAAGTTACTGAATAAACGATTTGATTTGATTGATTTGACAACGTAATATTCTTTATAAGTTTTATAACCGTTGTAAGGAAATAGTAAATGGTCCTTTTGGGTTTATAGGGCGGCCGAATTACCGTTTGGGGGGTTTCGATTCGTAATATCGATGCGGGATTTCGAATGCTGTAAATCCATACAAATCTATGGACCTACCACATAGGTACATGCAGTCCATCCGTTCGAAATTTTCTCCGATTCGAAATTCCGTATCCGTTCCCTTCGTTCCGTAGCCTGTGCGTTCGGAATCCCGCACCGAAAAAAGCCTTTCCGAACGCAACCCTTCTATAGATTATGTACGAGTGGCAACACACTTTCGTTAATTCCTAATGGTACCCCGCGGGGAGGCTATCCCCATATTTGAACTGAATCTGGCCGCGAAGCCATTGCTAAGGAAATATACAGCGACTAAGTATAATTCTTTCGATGCATTAAGACAATGACAAACCACATGTAAGTTTATCATTTATCTGCATTTTCTCGTAATTTGGCCCTTTTTATATAATATTGACTGTCTTGAGGATGAGAGGAGAGAGGATGCACCCAATAACGGCGAAGTATTTTTTATTCGTTGTTTTTTTTTTCTCCATGATACAGCAACAATGCAATTGCAATCAGAAAATAATAAATATTCGTCCATATTCGCTGACAAATCGTGTGAACTCCTACAACTGAGCCTTGTTATTCCGAACTGAACTAAACGTTTGTGTGTGATGTAATGTATTTACGGAATCCCGCATCGAGATTACGGATCAAAATTCCGAGACGGTATTCCGACTGTATGTGACCGCCCTTAAAATACCGGGTTTAGGTACAGATTTGTAGAAACTTCTAGTCTTATATTTTGTATGGTTTTGATATTTTTTGTGAGTCTCAACTTATTGTGATGTTTTACTTAGTGACATAATTTTGTTACGCGGGGACCGTAGCTACTCAATGTGCCAGTCTCTCTGGCCGGATATTTTAAAATAAAATTCATAAAAAGCGATAAGGAAAATCAGATCTACTTAGATCCTCATGTAACAATGCAGGTAATTATATGTATACGAGTATTATGCTTTGTGAAGATTTAAATCTAAAACAATATTTTCTAGAAAACAAGGCGCATGAGCCCCAGCCGGGGACCCCTTCAGTGCGGTAAGACTTTATTCTTCTAACTTCATTGTACTCTCAATTTTACAGTATATTAATTCGATAGATGTAATATTTTAAGCAGCTGAGCTAAGCTACTTTGGATGTTACAAATTTACCGTTTAAACATACCTTTTGGATTTTTATACTTGGCAATAAAAGCCAATCTTTAGTATTGGCTGGAAGTAGGTACAAATGTAGGTAATAGGTTCTTGAAATTAATTATGGACTAGCTGTGCTAAGTTTAAGCTTTAAATCGGAAAATGCAATTTGCGCGTTACTTGACGCGATGGCACTCCATCTACTTAGTAGCTTCCTTGTAACAACTGATCCTATTTTAAAAACTATCAAGTGCTTTAAATATAACTACTATGTGTAAGTATTTTATATGTATAGGTACCTAGTATTCAGACTATTGATTATACTTTTATGTATAGGGGCAGCTCATTCTCTGGCAGCTTACTACCGGTCCTAAGTAGCACGAGCACTATGTGGAAAACTGAAAAGTAAGAAGTTACAAACAGTTAAGCATCTCAATGCCAATAAGGATTTTTAAAGAAAGTACCCCATGGTGTGGGTCGTAGTGGCAGGAGCCACTAGGATCCATTGGCAATCGTCAATGGCGTCGCGTGTACCTTTTCTGCATTCATGCAGATCCATCAATGGAGCCGAGCGGATTTTATGTACACTGGATCCTGCCAGTCCCGAGTGGTCTCGGGTTAGAATTTCACCACCCCCTTTCTTTCCGTGGGTGTCGTAAAAGTCGATTAAGGGACCATGGTTGAAGTGTGTTGTGGGCGATGGGCTAGCAACCTATCACTGCAATGTCACATTTTGTCGATCTTTTATACCCACATTTATGCTAAAAGTGGCGCCGGAGTATACTTTTCATGTGCTCTGCCTACCCCTTTTGGGAATAAAGGCGTGAATGTATGTATGTATGTATGTATGGATCCTGCCAATGGATCCTAGTGGCAGGAGGGCACTTTATTATAAATAATGATGGGCCAGGAATACTTTGCGGGATTCAACAGGGCTATTATAACTCTTTAATGACGTGGGTGTCTTTTAAATTGGATACTTTTAAGGCCTCCACACACCGAACGCGGTTCGTGCGCGGCACGGGTTGGCGGCGGCGGGGGTCTGGCGCGGCGCGGGTCGGGCGCGGCCCGGGTCGGTACGTATCTCTATCACTACCAACGCATTTAATATCTCTCTCACTATCTCTATCACACAGTGGCGCGGGTACGCCGCGGGCCCGCGTTGCAGTGCGATAGAGACGCCGCGCTACTGTGCGAAATAGATAGAGATACCGCCCGATCCGCGCCGCGCACTACCCGCATTCGGTGTGTGCAGGCCTTTACAGTTTAATAGCGGCCCGGTCCGTCATATATCGTGCAAGTTATAGTTAAATGGCACTATCACATCTCTTTATGAATTTCAATATACAAACACCTTAATCTCATCTTTCAAAAACGCTCCTTCAATGCCATCGTTTTTGAAATATGTTGTATGTAAAGTTGGCATATCTACGATAGATCATGTTACTTTATTTACTACCATACCTAAAAATGATTAAAAATAATGAAAATGTATTTCACACATTGTTTTTACTAAACGAGACTCAATCGCGACCGAGGATGTTTTGACACATCCGAATCGTCGAATAACCTGAAAGAGGTGAATAAATAAATTGAATCATATGCGGCTGGGTCCCGTTTGTCAAATAAGGAGTGGTTCGGGAAAAAGTGGCAGCACAATATGTGGTTTTTTCATTATATTTTGTGATAATTTTTAAAAACTGCATTTTTATAGTAATCTGTAGATACTATTCGACTAAATTAAATACAATCGTATTTAAAATAAAAGGGCGAATTCAAGTTTTCGCCTTTTATATTACATCTCCCTGACTACCCAAGATAAAATTCAGTTAATTGGTATAACTTATTCGTAAGATGGTATTTCTAAAAGCATAAAACAAATTGCGAAAATTGTCAAATGTCGTTGTTCAAAAACTTTCAAAGTATATTTCAATAAAAATGAGAAAACAAACAATTTCATATTTTTCAATATGATTTTATTTTTATTTTATAGTATATTATATACAGATTATTTAAAAAAAATACTGCTTCATACTAAATAATAAAATACACCAGATAATTAACTGCTACTTTTTTACTTAACCACTCCTTATAGTGGAAAAAAATGTAACCCGCCATTGTAGGCACGAGACGAGACGCCATGAAGTGGAGGTCATACAGCAGAGCGCAGCGCAGCGCAGAGTGCCGGACACGGGGTGCGGGGGCTTCGGCAGTAGCCCGCCCGCCGCGCCCGTCACCGTGCTGACGACGAACTCGGTGGTATGTGGTGTCTCTGCTTATGACTATTACGTGTTAACTAACTTTGACATCTGCGTGTTACCTAACTATCACATAATATAATGTTAATGCGAAGCCCGGCCGGGAAAAAGCAATCCGTGGATAAGATACAGTTTACTTTTAAGTAGTTTTTTAATATAAGTATGTTGTTTTTTTATAGGTACAATGCTACGAATTGCCATTCTCGCCAAGGCATACGAGATACGTCGACTGGAAATACTTGAACAAGGTCAGAACGAGTCTTTTTACGACATGAGTTTATTAGAAGGCTCTCGCCGAAGGGCATTACATGGTCCACACAAATTAGTCATATCGAAATAATGTTATACTTAAATAAAAATACCAAAGAAATCATCATCATCCTCAACATCTTGCGACTCGGAAACGATAACGCAGGTAAAGCAAAGATGGCAGCGGTCAGTCTTTGGATGAGTGACCGCCTGATGTTTGAGTGGTTAATATAAATGAGCGTTTCCGTGCTTTGGATGGCACGCTAAGCGGTTGATCCCAGCTGCTGTCTGTGACAGTAGTCGTTAAGCCGAGTTAGAGGCCCTTGGGCGGCTTAAGAACTTCTACCAGTCGAGCTGCCCACTCACTTGACAAAGGGGGGACAACTGTTACTCGCGTCCGCAGGAGCTAGCTAAGTACGACAACCCTGCACGTGTCCCCTGGGTGGTACTAAAGAGTGACAGACTGTAAAGGCCAAAATTATGCCATACGATCTAATAAATCATCATCCTCCTAGCGTTATTCCCGGTTATGCCCCTAAAGGAGCCCGGGGTCCGCTTTGACACCTAATCCCAAGTGGCTTAGTCACTAGTTTTACGAAAGCGACTGCCATCTGATCTTCCAACCCAGAGGGAAAACTAGACCTTATTGAGATTAGACCGGTTTCCTCACGATGTTTTCTTTCACCGAAAAGCTAACGGTAAATATCCCGTACATAAGTTCCGAAAAACTCATTGGTACGAGCCGGGATTCGAACCCACGACCGCCGCGTGACGGCCAAATACAAATACCAATGAAATGACTGACAAAAATACCTAAGCACGGGCCCGACGGAACGGCGAGCTGGCAAATGTCGACGATGAAAAAGTACCTGGCCCTCCCTGCGGGTCAGTAGCTACCAAACAGACTTGAACACCAGTTTTAGATAATTAATACGCCGAGTACTAAAGTTAGCTGGACTCGACCTGGATTTCTTGGAAACTAGGTTGCGACATAAATCGGTATCATTCCTCTTTGATTGCCACTTCCAACCCATTTAGGTTCGATTCGACAAACTGAGACAGGGATTTAATCTGAAATTATACGTTACGATTGTATGAAACTCCAAATAAAAAAAAAACGTCATGCTTAGAAATACTTAGGTATTAGCAGATCCCAAGAGGGATACGTATAGAACTAGGTATACAATAAACATTAAAATATTAAATAAAATAATATATCAGATTCAGATTAATTTATTCATAATATAAGATTACATTATAAATTACATGTCAATTTAAAAGAATCCCTATTGTGATCGTCAATAACATACAATAACATTCAATTAAAATAATAGGAAGAATTGAAATATAACTAGGTATGTCCACTTAATTTAAATTGATGTCATAAGTAGTTATCAAAGTTCACCTAAAAGAACCGTCAGTACATAATATAACAATAATTGAATTATATCAAAATCAATAAATAAAATATATGCGGTTATGTCAAAAAAATCACGTAGAATACAGTGGATTTTCCAAAAGAAAGTTTCTAAATCGACGATTGAATATGGTTTCTGATGTTTCCATTCGTATTTCGGCGGGTAGACGTTCATAGTAAGTGGGACCTATGACGCCTTGGCCACGACTTTGGTCTTAAGCGACCTGCGGCAGCGATTTTTCTAATTCATTGCGCGTGATCCCAACTAACCACAGTGCGTTGCGCGTGTCGACCGCGCAATGAACAGATAAAACGCTACCGCAGGTCGCTTAAGACCAAAGTCGTGGCCAAGGCGTGATGTGCTGGTTTTCTCCTGCAAGTGCCACGCGACGTGGGACTGTTCTTAGTCGGCCTGTGGAACGAATAGTCTTACCTGATACCTCGACACGCCTAAACATGGGTAAGTTTCGTCTCACAAACATTAGAATTTCAATTAAGTATTTGGAGTAGTGTCTCATAATTTTGTGCGCTACGAAGATCGCCCGTTTTTAACCCCCGACGCAAAGAGAAGGGTGTTATGTATCTGTGTATCCGTCTGTGGTATCGTAGCTCCCAAACGGATGGACCGATTTGAATGCGGTTTTTTTTTTGTGTCATAGATATTTTTTTCCCGAGTGTTCTTAAATATGTTTCATGAAAATCTGTTTAGCCATTTTTTGAGATATTGAACTTTGAAATGAAAATGGGGGTTTTTCAACTTTTCTAATTGCATTATGAAGACTCGATTGCCATCCGTTGAGTTTCCCCAGATGAGTACTCAAATCTCCATTAAACGGAATATGCCTAATATTAAAGAAAAAAAACCTATATAGTCTGCATAACAGAGATAAGACTATCTGCAACAGTATATAAACGTGACAAAGGATAGGACGTGCGAAACTTACCGATAGGTATTAAAGATAAATACTCAAAAGTTTCATACAGATGAGAATATAGGTATTGAATTTTTGTTGTACATATAAACGCACCACAAAGTTACTAGGAAAATCCCCGAATCCGACAGATCCACATAGCTAATTATTATTACTCCTCAGTAAAGTTATAATTATAACCACCGCCTGGTAATAAAAATATCGGGTAACTGTCGGCCATGGCGAGTATAACAAAAATAAACTTGCCGTCAAATGCCAAATTCTTAAAATGACTGTACAGCCAAATATGGAATGGCAAATAACAAACAACTATTATGATTGCCAGGTTTTTAGCAAGCAAAGAGATTGTTGACACATTAATATAATATCGGTACCTACTTACTTATGTAGCCGTAATTTGTCTGTATAAGCAAAATAGTGTGACAAAAAGTGTAATGTTTAAGGCGCCAATTTGATTTGCTTGTCTTCAAGTTATTTATTACGCATATCATTCTAGACTATCTGCGTTCCTTTTATGTTAAGGGGATGCCTTGATTCGAGTCGACCACGCCCCCTTGACAGAGACACGCTTATGCCTTCCGCGCACGAGAAAAAGAAATGCAACACTACGGGAGTGGCTTATTTGGACAAATTTCGATAAATACCTAACTGCAACAAAATTGTATTTATATTTCTCTAAGTGATATTTTAGATGAGATAAAATACTATAGTATTAACTTGATTGTGTCGTAAAATAATGTATTGTTTGAGTAGGCTGATTAAAAAAAGGAAAATAAAGACCCAACTTTGGTAGAGGAAACTTTCACGCAATCATTTATCGATTAAATCAGATAAACAATCATATAGTCCAGAATCATATATCTGAAAATCAGACCTTATTGTTTCTAAAGCTAAACCACCAAACGCGAGTCATGCGCGGCGCGTGTGCTGCGCGGGCCCGCGCAAGTTGTAAAGCATTGAAACTACACTTCAAACACACATCGAACGCGGTCCGAACGCGCGCGCGGTCCCGCGGCGCCAAAGTTACAACGGCAGCGCGGCCGCGTGTCGTGCGCGACGCGTGTGAAGCGCGGGCCCGCGCTGCTGAGTGTGATAGAGATAGTGAGATACATATTAAATGTGTTGGTAGTGAGAGAGATATGACGCGCGGGCCCGTGCGTGCCCGCTTTGCTGCCGCGCTCCTGCCGCGCTGCTGAGTGTGATAGAGATAGTGAGATACATATTAAATGTGTTGGTAGTGAGAGAGATATGACGCGCGGGCCCGCGCGCGTTCGGTGGGTGGAGGCCTTTAATCTAGTCAGAACGGCGTTTCAAAGCACGCGATAATTTCCAATGCACCCCCTTAAGGGGCTCCACGCGCTTTTTGGCTAGTTTTGACGAGTTTTAAGTTGATATTCCTCCGTCAAAACTATAGATATATTTATGGGACAAAGATTTATCGGTTCTTCAATCCTTTATCTACATTTGCACGAGAGTTTTTCTTTAAATAATTAATAGGTATTGATTTTTTTATGATTTTTTTGATGATTTATTCAAAGATGGTCCTAAAAAGCTGTGTTTTCGATATTATTATGTTGTTTATGCACTTTTATAGGCTTTCCACGGGTTTTTATGTCCTCGTATGCTTTTCATGAGCGAATTCCATACCAAATAGTAACATCGCAGGATCTAGTTGCTTCTTGGCAATATATAAGTATATATTTTGTTTGTTGTTGTTTACGAATTTGGCAAGTTCGCTTTCACGCACGGCGACTTTTTTTTGCAGCGATACAGTACCTATATATGCAGGTGATATGATAATGATATGATAATGATAAATATTAATGACAGATGAATCTAACAAGCAGATATAAAACGATATTTGACTAATGTCGCAATACAGTCGCCGCGCGATAGTATTGCTGCGAAGTCGCAATGTGGCAGAACCGCTCAAAATATTATATTGAAATACAAACGCGATGCGAAATTTATGAATTAAACCAAGTCCAGCTGGTCGATTGCGTAACGTTTCGGGCGTTATTTTTGTATGGGAAAACTCTTAGTAAAGTTGTCCTAATACTCGTTTGAAAAGTTAGCAGTTGCCCTTCAGAGGCTCTAGTATAAGTTTAACCGAAACAAAACTTTACGATCGCGTTTGCTTTAGCCTCAATTTGTATGGGATTTGACAGCTAAACGCAAACGCGGTCGTAACGTTTTGTTTCGGTAAAACTTATACTAGAGCCTCTGGTCCCGCGACGCGGAGGTAATAAAGTCGCGATGTTTGATGGTGTGCTGTGGGTGTTCCAGGCGAACGGCGCCGCCGGCGCTCTCCGTGGGCCCCAGCGCTTCGTGCGACGACTTCTACGGGAACTAATTGCGTCGTTGCCATTATTCCCTTCAGACGCTAATCAAGCAAAGTAAGCATATACTTAATCCCCGTTATGCGGAGATCAAAAGTTCATATTCATTTGATATCATTCGATATACCACTAACTGGTGAAGCACTGGTGAAGTCACATTTAGACTACTTATTGAGGTTGTACCGCGTCAGGCAAATTTAAAAAGGCTGGAAAGATCACAAAATATATCAATTAAAACACTATTTAAATATGACCATAGACTCGGCTACTATACAAGAAAGTGGAAATATGATACAATAATAAGAATACAATGCGTGCATTTTTGTAAAAAAAGATCCTACAAAAACAATACATTCAGACATTAACTTTACATAAAGGACATTTATATACTGCCTAAGAAACACCAACAAATAATAAGTTTCTGTCAAAAATTTCATTTTTGGTACAAGCTTTTAATGCCGACTGTACTTTTCTGTATACCATCATCAACTACTCATTAACACGATTCAAACGAGCCCAAACTCAACGGGGTTACTTCGGTTAAATACTGAATTCCCATGGCCACCTACTGTCTCCATCATCAGATCAGATCCATGGTACCATAATATTGAATTGTCATTCAAACTATGCTAATACCCAAAATTTCAAGTCAATCGGATAACGGCAAGTGACTGAAAAATGGATTGATTTTGACGGACAACTTACATACATACATACTTACATACGAACAAGTCAAGTTAATATAAAGCTTGTAAAAACTAACTGGTTATGGTAATATCAAGGAGAATGTATTTTTCCCAGCATGGATGTATAACGACTCAGCAAATAGTATTTTTCAACACAATTGCTCGTAACATTCCTCTTATTGTGTCGCTTTTAGGCTCATAATCCTGTATATTAAACACGCGTGTTTTATAACATTACGACACTTGTGTGTTATGGTTATATCACGATTAAGTCAGGTTGGCACCTTGCAGCAAGATGTATGCATGCACACGGTGCATTCTTAAATTAACCGGGTTTTACAGATTATACAGCTTTTTTTTTAATTCTCGGCAAATGGATTCTTACTCGACTAAACAAATTAAATCATTTTTGTTAATTAATTGACTATTTCTTATTGGATATGATATAGAAACGTTTAATTTAGTAAAACTATTCACTTTTGATATCATCGTAAAATGAATGAATAAAGATAACATTTTAAAACGTAAATATTTATTTTATTTTGTATTGGCTGTTTAGAGATTTCATCTAATGCGCGCGCACTACGCAAACTTCACGAAAAAACTGTTGCGCGCCATTATAGGTTATTACACAGATATTAATTACAAATTTTGTAAACATTGTTTTCGTTTTTGGTTATTAACAAAAATGTTGACTCGTGGTGACTAGAAAAGTGATAAAAAGAATGGACGCCACTGGAAATTCTTGGCGATGTATACAACATGTGAGTAAAAACCTGTTGCCATAAATAAGTAAAGAAAATAACTTAACGCCTATAAAATTTTCATCTTATGAAAAGGATTTTTTCCTCGCAAAATGTGTTGAAAAACGTCGTATGAAACGCGTGAGCTTTGATATTACATCCTCGGCTCTCTTATCACGCTCACCTGCGGCTCGCGTGATAATTCTCAACATACCAACATAATTATCAACATACCTCACTTGTATCACAATGTACTATTATGCAACTGTCTTAAAACGCGAGTGTCGTGGGTTAATCGCAATTAAAGACGCCACGAGCGTTTTTAGACCAGTTATACACCGTTGCATACAATACTTTTCCTATGAGAAATTTAATAAATTGCATTATTTAGACTTTTTAGGCAGCAAGTTTTCTATTCGTTATTTTGCTACTCAAGCAATTTCTTCAGAAGTGCATTTATGAATTCCTTTGACCATTTTAAAAGGAATATACACTTGTGTCTTCACAAACACGAATAAAATCTTAATTTTTTAGTAGTTAGTTTATCATCTTTCGTCTTTTCATTTTGAACTGTATTTTGGTGAGAAAACAGAAATATGATACCTCTTGTTTATGGATTGTTTTGTTTTTCATTTGTTTGCACTTGCCATTCGAACCAAACCGAATCCGGACCCGAACCGAATCCGAACTGTTTATTATTATAAATAATACCAAGAATTTTTTAAACATGTATACTGCTCAAAACAAAATAAGGGCCACTTACATTTTTCTGTTTTATTGTTAATTATTGGACATAAACGAATTAATAAGTGGCTAATTAATGAACTCCCGTATCCTTCAGAATCTAACCTCTTTCATGCTGGAGTTTAAGACTAAAAGCTAGAAAAAATATATATTACTGTTTAGTGTTACTTGTGGCCCCTATTCTCTTTTGAGTAGTATATATTAACACACAATAGATGCTGATTTATTATTCTTTTAGTCAATAATTTATAATATAAGCAAATGTTAAAGCATAAATAAAAACGATTTATTTCGAAAAAAAAACTTATGAAGTTGGTACCACTGCAATATAGCGACCGATTTAAAAAAAGTTGGATGATTTGACATCGTGGTAAACTAGTGCTTTTATGAAGAATGTATGAACCGTGAAAGTACGGAACCATGACAGTGCGTTTATGGGCCATAGAGCACAGTTTTTGGACGAGTTTTTATCGGTGTCATTGTATTTGAGCTAAAGCCTATATAAATGACAGATAACGGTACAGGAGTAGAAAGATGTTAATGTCTAGGACTCTTTAACTTTAAAGCCAAATTGAAGAAAACACACAAACAGCATTGGTTTTTTAATCTGTTATGATAATGCTCAATTTATTTTATTTTGATTACTGTCGCAAAAATAGTACCTACCTGAAGTTCTTCGTTCCTGACGAGCGCAAATTGAAAAAATTAAAAGTCAATACTATACAGTTTCAGCGGCCAGGAAACTGTATGCAATTCCATTACTGTGTACTTTTTTATATTTTAACCATAACTATGTTTGACGAAAACAAATCACTGCAAACAGCCAAATCCAAAGGCCTAGCAGTTTGCACAACAACTTCCTTTAGTTAGAATGAAAGACATTTTTGCTGTTTCTTTCCAACCATTGCAAGTTGGTGTGACAAATTGCACCCGATTGTAATGTAGGTTACAACGGGTCTTTGACCAGTGTGTGTTGCCAGTGATGACATATGGCACTGAAACGTGGTCGCTTACTATGGGCCTCATAAGAAGGCTCATGGGGCTATGGAGAGGGCTATGTTGGGAGTTTATCTGCGTGATCGCATCAGAAATGAGGCTATCCGCAGCAGAACCAAGGTAACCGATATAGCCTTCCGAATCGCTAAACTTAAGTGGCAGTGGGCGGGGCACATAGCACGTAGAACCGATGGCGGAAGGCGCGGCGTGGGTAGGCCCCCCACAAGGTGGACTGTTGACCTGTTAAAGGTTGCTGGAGTCCGCTGGATGCGGGTGGCGCAGGACCGGTCACTTTGGCACTCTTTGGGGGAGGCCTATGTCCAGCAGTGGACGTCTTTCGGCTGATATGATGATGATGAAATAAAATATTTAATATTGAGATCGATGTTTATGTTTTTATTCTTTTTACGCATAAATGAAACTGGGACAACGATTCATGACACGTACATTAAAAAAAATGATCGGCGGGAACTTGATAGTTTTTTGACATACTTACCTAAGTGGTAGCTATTTCATATTATTGAAAATATTATTAAATTTTCACGCATTTATGGTGAAAAGCACTATATCTGCCTCGGTGGGAATGGCAATTCGTGGGTTCGTATCTATTGATGGATTCAGTTTCGCTTCATCCGATGAAATCAACTCATCCACGAATTGCTATTTCCCGGCCTCTGCAATAATGTACTAATTATGTAAGCTCATTGCATTGTTCTTATGAGTAATAAAGCATCTCTTATTAACCCAAATAGACTCGAGAGTAACCTAAGTAGAATAACAAGGAGGGCAAAAACGCTCGTTGCTAATATACCGCATTTCCGAAATACCAGATTTTGCAATATATCGGATCATCAATATATCACACTTTTAGCTTACCACATTCCCGTTACACCAGTTTATAAAATCGTAATGTATTCATGGAACTAAATCGTTTTTTATAATGTCTTATACAGAAAATTTGGTATATTGGTAATGTGATAAGTCAAGAATGTGGTATTTTGCAAAATCTGGTATTTCGGGAATGCGGTATATTAGCAACGAGCGGGCAAAAACACCTAACGGCTCTAGAAATTTTATTTTATTTATTTATTAGAGTCGTGTCAGATGATACGGGCTTGGTTGTGGCAGATATTATTGCTGGAGAATGTACAGTAGATAATTGGACTCTCTGAAATCATGACATTCATAAGACATCGAACATTGGACAGTAGACAAAACAGTCTTGGTGTGTAAATCAAGCACGCCGACAAAAGGGTAGAATAAAATTTTGTTTCTTTATTTTTATTTAAGGTACCTCCTCTATTCGTAAAGCGGGGATGTAATTTTATTTTCTCGTTAATTCAACAAAGCTTAGCCGTTACTTAGCCGTGACACACATGACTCTAACAAAAAATAAAATAGAGCTGGATAGCTTGTTCAAAAATATTATTAGTTTTCAAAACCATTTTTCAGCTCAGCTCTATTTAATTTTTTGTTAGAGTCATGTGTGTCACGGCTAAGTAGACATTACTAGTTACCTAGTAATAGTCGAGTAACTTTAAAAAAAGGCTAACTTTCGTACAAATTCGGCGGACACAACCACAACCCATTTAATTGGCGCGCGCGTGTCGATGTAACTATAATAGACATGCAACTACGGAACCCTACACTGCGCGTGGCCCGACACGCACTTGGCCGATTTTTTACTACCTAACACTGATGAGGTCAGTTACAATATAAATACTTTTTTTCGTTTTATAAATTTGCAAAGCGTAATGTTTGCTACATTTTCTTTACTTTATTGGTGTTACCAAAAGCTTTTGTAATAAAAACAATTATTATGCTAGGTACTTGATAGTTATGTTATGTAACATGTGAATTATAATAAATTGTAGTTATAATAAATAAGTGTTATACCAGACGATAGTTACACAAAATAACCATATATACTTTGAAATTATACCTAACGTTTATTTTATATTTATATTTTATACAATGAGTGATTATTTTTGAAATTATATCAAATGTTATATTGAATGAAATTATATTATTTATTTTTTTACCCATAATTACACACTCCAGCACGGCTAGCACGCGACGGTGCGCGAGCTCTCTCGATGTTTCTCGCACTATCCGCGTCTCTCTCTTATTAGAACACTTAGAAGAAGAGGTATAGTGCGATAAAAATCGAGAGTATGTCGCGGCCTTCGTGTGCTAGACGTGCTGGTTTAGGATCTATGCCTTTTTTATAGCTGTTTTTTTTTAAAGTTTGTACTATCGACAACACAGGTAACTGACTATCTGTGCATTTTATGTTAATTTTAATTAGGTTCTACATACATGAGGATCGTCAGTTAATTCTGTTGGCGTTTGTACCTCAACAAATAATGGAATTTGTATGCAACATTGTCGCCGGCAAGGTGTTTTATTTTAAAAATGTTGACAGTCTACGTCCTGATTTTTAACCATAAAGTCTACTTGGCCGGTCAATATTAAGAAAAGTTTATTATACACCTTATATCCTACCAAATTCGGAATACTTATGTATTAATCAAATCAAATGACATTCGCGTATAGTCATATTCTTCACCTCATTTATTATCCTTATTGCCACGGCTTTTCCACTTGCCAGTTAGTTTTCATCTGTTTTCGAAAAAATACTACAATGGTAGCAAATAAGTAGGTATACGGCCTGCTTGATGGTTATCAAAAACCGTAGCGACCCCTTAAGAATCACCCAGCCAATCTCAATTACTCAATCACCCAGCTAATATAACTGGGGGTCCCGTATATTAGCTGGGTCCGTAGCAAAACGATAATACAGGGTGTAAGGGACACCGAAACTAAAACGGATAATATAAATATAGATTTCACCCTTACCGTGAATTGAAATCAAGTGGTATTATTTTGCGGAACGCCTTATGCAAAATAGTGCTGGGTTAGATTGTGATTTCGGCCGCACAATGCCGGCGTCCAACTCAAAATGACGCAGGGGTCAATGACCGGATGCACTTACACCCCGGATGACAATAAGAATCGTTGATAAATGCCAAAAAAGAAAATGTATGCTAAACCTATCTTCAATTACCAAGCATTCATTCTAAAAATCAATAAGTAAATATAATAAAGTAACAATGTTGATTGTTTGACAATTAATGACAGTTGCATGTTTACGTTTTCTGCATCAGGGTCAGTGACCTCTTCCCGCCACGTGGGCCATTTTACAGTTTGCAATCCATTGTTGCTTTCGTGTAACTTGCTAAAAAATAGAGGTAAAATTATTATTTTCTAGGCATATTTTTACTGTTTTCCAATTCAGAATCAGGGCCTGAATCCTGTTTTTCATTTTTCGGTGCGACGTTACTTCCACGCTGTATACCTATTGCACAATTTACACATTATACATTTCTAATAATATATACTATATTGGATAAAGAATGAATCATACCGGACGTGTTGCACATGCGTACTTCTTTTTCAGGATTACAGGGGCTCCAATAAAAATGATCAGGCACGCTCCGACGGCGCGCTCGCACAGCTCGCCTCCCCCGCGCCGCAGCCTCTCCGTACAAACACACGCGTAAGCTCCTCTCAGCTCGACCCAGCTGAGTACACCCAACATTAATGGTACAACTAGAATGACTAACTGATGTTTTTTTTTTATTGGAATATTATGTTACCCTTTTGTTTTCTCACCTTGGGACTTAAGAACTGCACGGCTAGCATAGTCGCACACGTGAAGTATAGGTACACATCGGTTCAATATAATTTTCATTGTTTGGTGGGCACTACGTTAACTCGGCGCGCGCTTGATAGTATTTAGGAATACAAAATACCTGTCCTATACAAACCTCTGCCAAAATACCATTTTTTGGGGTACCTCCCCTACACCTAAAGTGTGGATGTAATTTCTTTTTCCCGTTAAACCCATACTGTGGTACTCCACACTCGTTGGATTGTTCGTTTAAATACTGACAATGTGAAGAAAGTCGTGACAGTAGCACATATAATGAATTTAAAAGGAAAACTATCACGGCTAAGTAGGCTTAACTATTTAATTAACGAGTAAAAAGGTACTTGGAAAAGCCGACTTTCGTTTAAATTCGGCCGACACAACCATTTAGTTGGCGCGCGCGTGTTGATGTAACTAAGAAAGACAGGTAACTACTGAACCCTACACTGCGCGTGGCCCGACACGCACTTGGCCAATTTTTTGGTTTAAATACATAGTGATATATGAAGACCATTACTGGATACAATACAACGTAGAAGTTAAATAGTAATTTCCATCTCGATAAGTAAATTATATTAAAATTCCTCCAATTAATTATTTATTTTCACCTACCTACCTTTTAGTCCACATATTTTGTAAGTAATACCTAGGTATATAATTCTTAGTTTTTTAGCTTGAATGAAATTATACACTGTCCTATAGCACAGTCTAGTAGATCAATTGGATTGCTACTGGTACCAGGCCATAAGATAATCAACATACAAATAAAAATAATTGTCTACAAATAAATTATTTGTTTGTAAACGGCACTCTTACTTCTACTATTTTTGTTTTTAAAGCGCTATAGGGTAAAATGCGTATAGATGCCCGGCTTTTTGAAATTACTTTATATTTCTTTGTACAAAAAGCAAGATTCTTTATTTGTAAAACGGGTAGGTACTTTGGTTTATTATCTTCAGATTTATGAAAGGAATAAACATTATCTTTAATATTTCCAGAGTATTGGCGATTTTGCGGACCTCTAATTTTGGGACAACTATCCCATATAGGGGATAGTAGCCTAATCCATGTAAATTACGTTTAGGATAGATGCCCCGTCGAGAAAGAGGATATTGATCCCGCAAAAACTTTGATCGCACCTAGCCGTCCCATGCAATCGCACAGAGACATGCAACACCGTCAACTTAGTTGCAGTCTCTCGATAGATAAATTAAAATAATATGTGTTTCATTCGTGAAACTAGAGTTATTGCAATCGAGGCAGCTTTACCCCTGGGACAACTATCCGGGTTTTACCCTACTTATTAGCTTTAATAGGTACCTATAACTATCGATGTAATAAGATCTTGCTAGACGCTTGTCACTCACTGGCATTCATGAGTCGTATCGATTAGAAAATTTGCAACGAGCCCCTTTCAATTATCTTGGAGATATGTTTAATATTATTGATAGTAGGTATACAATTTATGTAATAATTTATCACGTTTTAGGTGTGAAGGATTTGAAGATAAGTCATGGCGCGAAACAAGACCCGCCAAGCATAGTAAGTGCCCAAAGAACGACTTATTCCATATAAACCTCCAATCGGAACGTGTTAGCAAATAGGTATTACTGTATTTTTAGGATAGTTCTGCTATGTATCCGTTAAGAGCTGATAATTGTCTGGTCTTTAAAGTGATTTTAGCGTACAATATAATATCGCCAGTGACTGCAATACAGCCACATCTCAAGAATAAAATACATTTGAGATGTGGCTCTATTGCACAGTGCAATACGGTCACATCTCGAAAGTAAAATACATTTGAGATGTGGCCGTATTGCAGAAACTAGGCGATATATAATCTAGACATAATGATGTAGATAGGATGCTTCATGCCAAGGAGTAATACCTAATCAGACGATCAAGCCACATTCACATGGAATAGCTCAATATTGTGTTAAATATTTGCGTGTTTAATCGGAGCAGGGTTGTCCGAGAGCTTCCGGAAGGACGATGAGCGCTGGGAGGGCGGCGTGCGCGCATTGCGCGACGCGCATGTTCGGCTCGTGCTGCGACAATTGCGACACGTCGAGCGACTGAATCGCACGCTCGACCGCCGCACGATCGCGCGCCCACCAGCACTGTAGTCCAAGTTGGTACGTACAACACCTCTACATACTGTCAATATGACTGTAAATTCCGATATGGTATCAATGTTTTTCGCGCAGTCGTTCTGACGAGTTAGATCGGCGCGCGTAGTAGCAAGCGCCCACCACACGTTGATGGGCCGAATTTTATTTTTTGACAGACTGATAGCTAGGAAGACCTCGTGATTCTGTGTAGTATAAACACAATATCCTAATATCCTCTAAAAATTGTACTGTAAATTCTACTAAGTTACGAAAATACCATATGTTTTATCATTCAATGCAATAACATTGGGGATACACTGTAAGAAACTGTGCGAATGTTTATCGTACAGAATACGTCTAGGTCTATGTAGAAATATAAAGCAGCCTTGATATCATACTTACGCTATTTAGAAATATAAAGCAGCCTTGATAGCATACTGACGCTATGTAGAAATATAAAGCAGCCTTGGTATCATACTTACTCTATGTAGAAAAATAAAGCAGCCTTGATATCGTACTTACTCTATGTAGAAATATAAAGCAGCCTTGGTATCATACTTACTCTATGTAGAAATATAAAGCAGCCTTGTTATCATGCTTACTCTATGTAGAAATATAAAGCAGCCTTGGTATCATACTTACTCTATGTAGAAATTTAAAGCTGCCTTGTTATCATGCTTACTCTATGTAGAAATATAAAGCAGCCTTGGTATCATACTTACTCTATGTAGAAATATAAAGCAGCCTTGTTATCATGCTTACTCTATGTAGAAATATAAAGTAGCCTTGATATCATACTTACTCTATGTAGAAATGTGAAGTGACTGAGATAAGACATGTCGAGCCAGGTTGACATCAAAAAGTCATTGCTTCAATTTTGATAACAGCAGACTATAATAGCATAATTAATTAATTATTACGAACAAATTACCCACACGCTAGCAAGCAACATGGACTATTACAGCGAAGGTGAGGCTGTTATTATTTTGCACCTGCGAGCACTACTTCAAGCAGCCGCGTGTGTGCATTTCGAGTGGCAGTTAACAACTTCAAAGTAAAGGAGCACTTGAGGAAACCGCTATCGCTATCGCTACAATGATTGTTTTGTCGCTTTTGTGCTTTAAGCATTGGGGGCTGTCAACGTACACGCGGATTACCTACTTTTATAAACATAGAACATTCCAGAATCGCTAGATTTAAGCTGAATCTATAGAAAATTACACCGATGTATTTAAATTGGACTGCGCTATGTAACAACGAATTAAGCGACAATAGAAAAAAAGGTTATGAATGTAGATTGATTCTAGGCATGATATACTATGTACTCAATAGTTTTGGAATACAAAAAACGCTCTTAAATGCCTTATTATAAGGAGTTGAATCAAGCGACATGTTGTCACTTGTAAGAACAAGTGCACATATTGTTAAGTAATAAAGAATGATGCGCCAAAGTCACTTTTGCAAAATACACGAATCAGGATTTAAATTTTGCAAAAACGAATAAAACGCCTAATAGTTGCACATAACCGCCTACCATGGCATTTAGTTCGTTAATTCGGAACACAACTCGCGTGAATACTTTCATATTGTTTAGTTTTTAGAAGCCGACGATCTTTCAACAGCAATTATTTGTAAAGGATGACACCTAAACGTTAAATTTATAAATATTAAATAGTTTATTACTGAAAAGACTGGATTTCATCTCTTTTGCTTTACTCAATTTCACCCGAAACAAAATGTAATAAAGAATCAACCGCCAGTGTCGTATAGTACGTTATTAAATAACAAGCTACGTAGATTATGGATTACATTAATTAAATAATCAAGCGGAAAAATGGTAATAACTTAAATACTATAATATACATCATAATCATATCTTAACTTACCTATACAAAATATATATTTACAGCTTCAAGAGTTAAAATTATATTCCATAACATAAAAAAGTGTAAACACAACGACCATTTGAACTTTTGAATCTTTGAAGCTCATTTTCTCATTTTTAACTTTGTGTCGCTTAATCTGTTCTTACATAACACAATTCTGATCAAATCTATTTGGGACCACTCTAAAAGTCTAGTACCTACTCTCACAAGCATACATGTCTTGGTCGAACAACGTGGTGAATAACTAACGCTGAAGATATAAAATATGAATGAACAAATTCCTCCAAATGTTCTGGTTGTTCAAATAACTTTTGTGGCTGTTTCCTTTATCACCGCGGGTGATCGTTTTTGTACCTCTAGGTTTTAATGAAAGTTATTATCAAAAGCACAAAGATCGTCTTGCAAGTCGCGAGCCTTTCTCGGTGAATTGGAAACTCCAAGAAGACCGCGGGGCTTAAAAACTTATGAATAGAGAGCCTGACAATCGTTGCGTTGGAAGCCGTTCGTTCTTCGTAGCTGATGAATTTACGTAATGTACGTATTAGATCCCGCAATATATAATGAAAGTGCTCGGCCCCTTAATTGAATAGCTACTTTTGACGCTATTTGCTTAGCCCAAGCAGCGATTTCGGGATTGAATGAAGCTCGTCAGATTAATATAAGGGAGGATACCTTGCACCTTGTTGAGTACCTCCACCATATATGAGCCGAGGGCCTAGGACAGCGGGTCAGAATAGTAAAAAATTGTTGATGGTTTAAAATAATAACGCGCATCAATACATGCTTCAATGAGTGTATTTCAAGAATCTGACCATTTGAGTTCGATGTAAGGGAGTAAGGGGGTTACAAACTTGTGAAATAAACGTAATCATGACGTACTCGAGCACGATCGATTTTTGTTTAACCCTTTCGTTCCGGCAAAGTCATACACAAAATCTAACACGTTAACTCGAAATGATACTCTTACGTCCGAAAGACGACTTAACTCGGCCACGTAAAACGCTTTTCAGAGCCGGTAGACGAGATAACTCGTTAGCTAATATTGTCAAAATGAGGGTAATGTGGCCAGAGGCCTAGAGTACAGGACGCAATGTGTCCGGTTATGCAAGTGACTGTCGATTGCCCTAATCCAGGATGTAATGACAATTTTTTTTAGTATACTCGTCTACCGGATCTGAGAGCACATTGCACAAGACGAGTTAACTCGTCACCCGGAACGAAAGGGTTAATTTGAAGGATATTAATTATTCAAGGAAGACGGGAAAAATATAATCCCACTAAAAACATTAGACGTTAAGTAGCTTTCAGCGTGAGAAATATATCAGATCGCAATGAGCGCCAAACTTCCTACTCCACACGGCGTAACTCTACCACTACCACCCACGCTCTACACATTCTACATCTTGGGCTAAAAAGTATAGCTCTTTTGGGCACATCCTGGTCGCGACAGACTCCCGCGCGTGCATACAGTATGAATTTATAATGATACTAGCTGATGCCCGCAGCTTCGCCGGCGTGTTTATAGGAGAATCTAAAATATTGAATTTTCCCGTGGACATTAGACGTTCTCCCGCTGAAAAAAATAGCCTATGTCACTCTCCAGCTTCTAAACTATCTCCATACAAAAAGTCAAATTAATGGGACGATCCGTTGCGACGTGAAAGAAAGACAAACATACACACTTTCGCATTTATAATATTAGTAAGGATTAATAAGCGAGACGGGTTTATACTTTTTTGCCAAGATTTACAATTAACGTGATACGTGGGATATATTTACTATCAATAACTGACGCGCTTGAATAGTTCTGTGTAACAGTTTTGAAAATCTGTAGAATTAAAGGCATACCTGATTTAACTTTTTTCAATTCCATTACCTGCTTAATCTTTAAAATCTATAAGTCTCAAGGACGCTCGTGTAAGTTCAAATTTTCTCCGCTTAGACTCCCCTTACTATTACTCCCGAATCTCGTGTAATATACGCACCCAAAAAAACATTCGAATCCGAATCCATCCTCCGGTTCGTCGGAAGTTGATTTAAAATATTGCTTTTTCAATATAGTTTTTATATTTAGCGCTAGGCATGACTTCAGGATGTCAACTGATATTGGCGTCACAAAAACTACAATATGAAATCGTGTGGGACAGGAGGCGATGTGAGGGCGCGGGAGGGGGGGCTCCGGAGCCAGCGGGCCACTGGGCCGGCTCCGCGGCACCGGCCAGCGGGCGCAACACGACGTGTCTATCGATCACAGCCAAACTACTCCCCTTGACAGCCTAGGCGAACTCACCCGAAACCGGACCTTGACTATCCTGACACCGCGCGCCTACTGCCCCACTGGAACTTCAATAATCTTGTTTAACCGATACGTGGCCCTGTATGGGGTCTGCATGAAACGACACATTAGTAATAATACAATACGCATTTAAGCAGTGCGTCCGTCCCGCTCTCAATCGTATTTAATTATTTAATGTTTATCGCAGAATGCAGGCCCTAGTGAACATTTTATTTCGTAATATTTATAAAAGATACATGATTTTGGATTTTAAATTATGTTGCGCACAATGTGTTGTTTGTAAGTTTATTTCAGCAATTGATAAATAAAATTAAAATTTGATATAGCGTATTTAATTTACGTAGCATATGAAAAAACCAACTTCAAAAATATGATGAATGGTTTTACCTTCGATCTAAAAAAATATGTCCTTATATAGTCCTACTTGTTATGAACAAATTGCTGCACTTTATAGGTATGATGAAAGCAAGCCGCTTGGCGCAGTGGTAGTAGGGAGTGATTTGACCCGCAGCAGCGGAAGTTTCACACCAGATTGCACCACTTCTTTAAAAAATATAAACTAATCGAATGAACCAATTTCAATGACTACTATCTCAAATAAAAGCTTATTATAAGTATACATTACTTATAAAAAAATTAAAATATACTAAAAACTTTGGCACGAAATGCATTTTTTTTTCTTTAATGGTATTTTTTACTTTATTTCATTAAAAAAAATATTGCAACATGAATGTTAAATGCATATAAATATTACTAAGTAAGTAACAAGTATTATAAAAAAAACTCGACACCAATACCTAAGTATTAAAAGTGTAATCGAGAGCACTATTTAGTTAAAAAACATTTTTCAAAGAATTATACAAGCTAAACAAATAGACTAATTTTTATTATTATTATCATTATTTTCATTTATTAATAGACAACAAATTGCTCCACAATTATGTGTAATATCTCAAATGAAAGCGCATTTTATGAATTAGTTAAAAAAGTAATACGTACCAAAGTCTTTTGGCAAAAAACGCCATATTAAGTTTTTTTTTACTTTTTGGTAGATTTCACTCGATTTATAAATAAAATGTAAGCAACATGAATGTTTTAATGCCTATGTCTATAACTGGATCAATAAAAAGTAATACAAAAAATACATTTAAATATCTTTCATAGTTTACGAAATATTTAAGATTAATTGTAAGTCGTTTTCAAATTTTGCAGTGTGAAGTGTCGTTTTGGTTCTCAATTTTGCAGTTAACTAGTTTCATTTGGTACATGATTGATTACAATTCAATTCACCATATCTTGTACGAGGGGCTGACATGATTGAAAATCAAAGATTCATTTAAAAAAATATATAAAATACCTTCCGAGTTTTCTTAATTTTTTTGGTGAAAACAGGTTTTTTTTTTTTTGTCGCAAATTGTACTTATATTTCACCCTTAAGAGCGTGCAAACATTTCGTTACAACTCGACAAAGTCGCGATCGCCTGCGAGCGGCTATGATTAGCAACCCACACTACGATGTTTACTTTGTGCGTGCGGTTCGAGTGCTGCCGTGCTGTTGGACCGACCCTTCTTGATCATTGTTATACTTTCACTTTATAGTGAGGTAGGAAATAAAAATCAGTTTTAGTTGTAGAGTTTTAAATGTTTTTATTTTATTAAACTTACGCACATTTATTTACCATAAAACTAGTGCCTATGCCAAATCTTGGGATTAGGTGTCAAAGCGGAGCCTGAGCTCTTTTAGGGCACAACCGGGAATAACGCTAGGGGATGATGATGACGCACTTATTTTCTTATGTCATACGGTATAGTTTTGTATGGAGACTCGACCGACTCTAACAGTGTTTAAATTACAAACACAAGCCGTACGAATATTTGTCCGAGTAAATCCGAGCCACTCGTGTAGTGTAAAATGTTCAAATTATTATACCTATAGACGATCTTTTAGTGAATCCATTTTATTTTTGATGTAAAATAAAATAATCATGTTGTTTTCGAATAATTAATCTATCTATATTTTAAGTTTCTCCTAGGTAAGTATGTCCCTAATTGACATTGACCTACTTTTCTCCCATCAACCATTTCATTTCTTTCAATATTCATTTTGGATCCATCTTCTCCTTCCAAAATCTTAATTCATTTTTGCAGTCTTACAGCTGGAACTCTTCTTCCTGTCCACACCGAACTGGTGTTACATAATTATGGCAACATATATTCCAAAAGAGCTCTTTTTGGAGTTCCTTGATTGTCTTGTGCAATATCCTTTGTTTTTGCAGTATCACATATCATCATCATCATCAGATATCAGCCGAAAGACGTCCACTCCTGGCGAAGAATTTGGTCCTCACCCATATTCGACGGTTTCCTCATTTTTTTTCTGTCTGAAAATAAAGTTCATCTTTACCACAAAAAGTAATTACCAAAAACATTGATTTCCCTTGAAAAGTACATTTTCTAAGTTTCATAACCGTAGGTTTAAATATAACGTTTTCCCACTCAAACTTCCAACCCCTTTTTCAGCATTCTATGGGTGGAATTTTCTAAAACAGTGAAACATGATTATGTTCTTTTATATCTTTTAAAGAGTATATTCCCAGTCATATGATCGTAAGTTTAACAAACAAAGTTTTTTTAATTCAGAATTCCACCCCCCTTCTCATCCCCTATAAATTTAGCCTTACCCCTGGTACAAATCATAAAAGAAACCTCTATGCCAAATTTCAGCTTTATATGTGTAAAGGTTTGTGCGCGGCGCGCGCCGCAGGCTAAGATGATGATGATGACGAATTTTATAAAACGATAATAACTCGAAAATATTTCATACAATCGTTACATAACCCCTAGGCAAGTGCGGTATAAACATAAATCATCATCATCATATCAGCCGAAAGACGTCCACTGCTGGACATAGGCCTCCCCCAAAGAGTGCCACAATGACCGGTCCTGCGCCACCCGCATCCAGTGTGTGTTGCCAGTGATGAAGTATGGCACGGAAACGTGGTCGCCTACTATGGGCCTCATAAGAAGGCTCAAAGTCACCCAAAGGGCAATGGAGAAGGCTATGTTGGGAGTTTCTCTGCGCGATCGCATCAGAAATGAGGCTATCCGCAGCAGAACCAAGGTAACCGATATAGCCCTCCGAATCGCTAAACTTAAGTGGCAGTGGGCGGGGCACATTGCACGTAGAACCGATGGCCGTTGGGGCGGAAAGGTTCTCGAGTGGCGACCACGTACCGGAAGGCGCAGCGTGGGTAGGCCCCACACAAGGTGGACTGATGACCTGGTAAACATAAATAATATGAATAATATTGGTTAATAATGATTAACTTTTAACTTGTCTGGCCGTACGTAGTATTATTGGATTTTTTCATCCCAAATAATGTTCGTTTATTACCCATTTCTATAAAAAGTTATATCACTTTAGTGCTTTGTGAAACAATAAAATAAATAAACTTACTTAATATGTAAAATTAGTGGTTTTTAAAAAATGGGCTAAATTAACTGGGTCACCGATAAGCGTAAAAACTCACGTAATATTAAACAAGTCCTGTAGTTTTATAATAAAATGTTTGATTTCCAAAACATCATCAAATACGTGAATAAAAAAATGTTTAAACTAACCGAATTAGACATTATGTAGTGCAATTTTTTAATAGACAAAACCAATATTTTAGAACTAGTGCGATTGTTATGTACTAATAGAGTATATATTCCATTGTAAAAGGCAAACATCGATACATTTTTGAAAGTTTAAAATGGAAATATTTTACCTGAAAGATAGCTCTGACGCGTATTTTTGCAAAACACTCCGACGAAAACTGTTTGTTTTAAATAACCGTTTATATAAATAGAATTATAGTAATGGTATTGTCTAGAATAAGAGTTTATCTATACAAAACAGTAGTTTACTTTAACAATGCAATAATTTGAACGAAACTATGGCCTCTGAAAAAGCCTTACGTTAGCTAAAATACGAACTTCTTGTTTGCACGCTCTTAAAAATAATATTATACGGAATAGACACGAGTCGGAAATCATCTTTACGCGCGTGTATCATACATACAACGTTTTACTTTGCCTAGTCTGAGGAAATAGATTTAATGTTGAAAATTAAATGTCAGTTTAAAATAGGTTACAATTGAAGAACCTAGGTAGATTATCAGATACCTACTTACTATATGGAACTGCATTTAACAAGTTCTCCACATCTTTTGCTGTGAAGCTTATTCACTTAAAAGTTTAAACCATGTATTGTGGTTTTGGAACACAATTAATTTTGAGTACTAACTCAATATATTCCACAACAAAAAGACGCTGTACCGTCGTCGTAGTTTTAAGAAACAAACTGACACTATTGAAACGCAATAAATGATTATTATTATTGATTAGTCACTTTCACTCGACATTTTTAACATATTTACATAAAACAACTCCAAAGTAAACAACAATCACAACAATGGCGGGCTTTTTAGTTTTAAATACATGCGCGGTCAACATGCGCATGTGCAAGTCGCCATATTGTCGTATTACAAAACATGAGAAAGATATGCGTTCAGCCAAAGACATTGAGTAGTGAATATTTAAAATTAATTAATGTGTTGACCAAATTTAAAATTAAAAAACATTAATAAAATATTTTATACATTATTAGTATTTATGTACCTTTTATATGAAAGAGAAAGTGTAATTGAAATATTTGTAAAACTTTTTTCAAGTAATAAAAAAATCTTTCGGAGCGTTACCCCATATGCGGCCCGCTTGGTACGCTACACGCAGCGCATGTTTATAGAGAGCACCTAATGTAGGTGGCAGGCTTGTCGCGAGTTTGTTTTTTAAAGCATACAAGTCTACGAACTTCATTTGCACAAATATGTTCCGTTTGAGCGTCATATAAGCAGCACGTAATTTTGGAAACAAATTGTAACTGTAGCCAAACAATAATAACACAAATCTAGGGTCACTTTACACTAAAACCAAAATATGTACATACACACCGTTCCAACTGAGCCATTACCTCTTCAGTGAGGATTTCAAGAACTTGAAATACACGCGAAAGCAGTAGTTACTTCAGGGTGCGACATCCACGTTTTGAGGCCAGATTTTTTGCCTTTGGAATTAAAGTAAGACGTAGTGTCCACACCCTGAAGAAAGTCTCGAAGCGTATTGGATTTGTCTGGGCCTAAAGTATTAGCTATGCTATACACGGCCACATATCGGAGTTTTTTCGCTGTTTCTTTTAATGACCACAATTCCTTAAGGCCTTCATCTTTTAAGTTTAAAATATAAAATCAACAACACCAATTATTGTAATACATGTGTGATCGAAGATCGCACTACAACGTGAGTCCATGCACAACCATATCTTTAGCATGCAAAACAAGACGACCAACAGCTTCCATATGCAAAGGTATTGTCTTTTGATGAACTAGTGGCTGCAGAATCCGCGAATCTGGTTTAAAAGAAAAAAAAACATTTTTACGTCTCCAAAAACTGAATCAACAAAAAAAAATAGGTATATGTATAGGTAAGTATAACAGTAGAGTCGATATTGTCTTACCCTGATAATCCCAGGGAATTTGATGGAATTTGTTACAAATGTTAATTGGAAGCCTTGTTTTCGTCTCTCAATAGTCCCCGGGTAAGTACGTCGTAGGACGGCCGCTATCTTGGAATATGTACTCCATTCGTTAGAAATTCCGTTTTTCATTAAAGCTGAATAAATTTTGCACAAGCCTATAGTATATAACATTGATGAGAAAACGTGTCTTCATCTAGAAAAACCCATCCACATGTGAGATATTCCCTCAACGTCCTACCAGGGAAGATAGGTACTCCGATTTTTAAGCTCGGGAGAATTTCAACTCCACTTTACACAATAGGATATGAACTACAATAAATATTAGCATTTTACCCGACTACTATACTGCTAAACTACGGCAAGCTTGTTTGTCACCAGTGTCAAAATATTGTAATGAAACTGAGGTCAACGATATAACATGAATAAACTATAAATGACTTCAGACGCCAAGAATGATCTGACGGATCGAAAATTACTATAAAGCATATGATTATTTGTAATTACTTTTTAAAACTCTTCATTTGGATAGGTACACCTCAAATAAATGTATAATAATAATAATATTGACCGAATGCCATTATTTCGTTATTACTTGACTTCCATCCAACTGTATTTTATAGGCGATACTAAATATGACATACTAATCTAATAATTAATTAATGTAATATAATAATTTTTATCTTTGTATACCTAGACTTAAGTATATTGTGGTGCCCTTGCAGGGTGTCCATGTGGAACCGACTTAGATTAAGACCTACCATCTGTCTCCACGTTTTACATGTATATGTATGTGCCATATGTGACAACAATGAATGAATAAATAAATAAAATACACTAGATTGATTCGAAAACATTTTTATGGTACCTAAAATTCGCCAATTTCATGTTTCTAAGACGTCGTCGTCGGGACGAGATCAACGATAGAAAGAAAGGTACGTTTATTTTCGAAATCCGTTCAGCGCGTGGCATGTTTATCTACTAGTAAATAATGAATACTAATAACCCGCATGCACACCTAGCGAAATAAATATTAGTTGATAGTACTATGAGATGATTAATATGCTTTCAACCAGTCCAAATTAGAAACAGGTAGATTAGTCATAAATCACTAAATCTGTCTAGTGAACAGCGGACTTCATTCCTTAAGTGTAGTGTTAGCTAGATTATTAAGACTAGCGTAGATACCTAGTGATCGCATCGTGCTTCGTTGAACCGATTTTGGTACGGAACAATAAAAAACCTAAGGTTAGGTTAGGTGTATCCTAATTATATTAAACACTAAATTCGTAGGCCAATGTCAGTTGCCTACCTTATTTATTTAGAACCTTTCCGTCCAAACGTCCTGCTCAATTAGGGATCTTGGGATCAATCTAACAGCATCCTAATTTTGATATAAATAAATTCGGCGCGCGCGCGCGTTGCATTCCATTGCATGTTCGTGTCAGAGTGGGCGCCTGGAACAGCGGTACTGCAACGAAAATCGGATTATCATTCGAATCGTAATTTCTATCTCTGTCGCTCGAGTAATATAAGTTGGATAGAGATATGTCCGAATTTCGATTGACATGCGAATTGTACATTGTGTTGTGTTTTATTATGCCGCCGACCTGGGACGATTGTGGTGATGAAAAACTTACATTTTAATGAGCTATTCATTATACTTAAATAAAACGAATTAAAAATTTAACCTATTATTCCTCCACCGGTTATAGACGTCTACTCCAAGCGCTGTCTACGTTCTTCAATATGTTCTCAATGTCCCCAACATGATACTCGCTGAATTCGAGTAACTTATCATCCGCTTCTGCAACTTTACTCCAGTCTTGCTAAGGCCTTTGGTGGTATTGGCATGCCAAGTGCTAGAGGAAACGTATAGTTGCTATTGGCAAAGCAACTTCGCCTTTAATAAAATATTCACTTGCTGTGGTACTAATGTACAGTCAGCACCGTATAGTTAGTAGCAGTCAAAGTAGCCAAATATAACGTAACACGTCCTTACTCTAAGACGTATACCGAAATATGAGGCTACTTTGGGGCTACTAACTATGATGCTGCATGTACTACCTCCAAAAATGCACAAATTTTTGCTTTCGGTTCTTCTTATCTCAAAATCCATTTTTAATAAGTAATAACGTAATGCTAGAATTGTTTATTTATCAATAAAATAATTAACTTCACATTGACACACTTCAACATTGACTTATCAATCTAATACTTATAATGTATAACCTCCGGCGAAAAAGAGGGGTGTTATAAGTTTGACGTGTCTGTGTGTATGTGTGTTTGTCTGTAGCATCGTAGCTCCTAAATAATTGGACCGATTTTAATGTGGTATTTTTGCTGCTGTCGTGTTCGAGATGGTCTTAGCTATGTTTCCACAAAATCAGTTCTGGCGGTTTTGAGATATTGAACTTTGAAATTAATATGTAGAGGTTTTTCAACTTGTTTTTAATTATTTATACCAAAAGATACGACAGGGCCACAGGAAAAAAACCTGCATACGGAATGAGTTAAGAAAAATTGTCATAATTTAGTCGCAAACTTTTTGAATTTTGTCATGTTTGTGTGTCGTAACTAAGTACACAGACGGTGATGCAGGGATCGGAAGTTTGCTTTTATACCTACACTATGGCCTCAGTACCTACACTGCATTATTGTTGTGTAGGATGGAGTCGGACTCAATTTAATTTTAGTAATTTTCCCGGAATACCGAAAATTGGGTAAACTAAACATACGAATTAAAGTATTTAAATAAACAATTTTAGTTGTTCCTATTTACAAAATGTTATTTCATTTCATGTGTATTTCATTTAACTAACAGTACCTACAGTATAAATTAACAAACTAAATTGTATTGTTACTTTAATTAAAAATAATGGTACAAACGTAATTATCTAAGTTTATTAACTAATAAGTAAATTAAAACAAATGTAAATAGCCACTCAAAAGTGAACATGTAATCAACCTACAGCGACATACGTGGTATATTTGCATTTCCGTCCTTGTCTAATGTTTAGCTGGTAGAAAAGGACGGCAATACAACAATTGCTTGTTAGCGGCGTCTTTCGCTGTAGGGTACGGTTATAGATAAGAACTTAGGCAGTTTTTAAGGGTTGGGTTACAGCTAAGAACGCAGCTAGGTTTTATAGGGAAGTTCATAATTCATTCGATGCTGTACTTTACATGCATTCACGTGTCAAATGAGCTCTGTTTCCACGTATGAATAACCTAACTGTGAGCCTGTAACCTGTAATTTATTTGGCGCGCGCGTGTCGATGTAACAAAGACAGACAGGCAACTACGGAACCCAACAGTGCGCGTGGCCCGACACGCACTTAGCTGTTTTTTAAGTGATATTTCTTCAACCAGGGTACCTATTTTTAATTTTGGTGCATATAGTTCCGATTGGAAGCCAAATTAATGATATCGAGCCGGAATCCAATACAGGCATACATACATTTGTATTTATTTATTCATTAATAAATTACATTGTGTTTGAATGTCATGCCTTAAACCTAACAATATACTTATACAAACACTATTTAAATTGACATAATACACAGGTAAGTAGCATTTACAATGTCAAGGTGTCAACTTAATACATAATCAAATTCGGATGAGTACCTAAGTATAAATAATAACCATAAGTAACTACATTAAAATATAATAATAGTAATAGAAAAACAACTTAATGTCATAGCAGATAAAGAGCATATTCACTTCTAACTATCCTTCATAAAATCAGTCACCGAGTGAGTAATACTCGTAACATTTTCGAGTAGAAACTCCTTTCAATCTTGCGTTAAAAGTGTGTCTGTTATCAATTGTTTTGAACTGAATTGGTAGCCTATTATATAGCGACACAGCCTGATAACGAGTCACTATGAGTATAGCATGTTTTATAACATTCCGTTTTGGTACTATCTTGTTCGGTATATCTTTTCTTCTAGTTAAGATTCTGGGGTTCTTCTCGCTCTGGCTTTCATAGGAGTAAATGCTTGATGAAGTCTGTGAGCAGAACTAGGATATACAGTATACAGACATGGCACAGTCAAAATTTTCAATCTCTTGAAATGATTTCTGCAAGATTTTCTTTGCGGAACGCGTACAGTTCTAATAAGTAGCCCGTTTTTGCAATCTAAGGCACTTGTCCCACCAAGAGCGAGGAAGCGATTAGCTATCGGCGATTTTCTCGCCCAAGAAACGAACAAAAGATACGGATCCTGTGTTATTAAAAGAGACTCATATATTAATAGTTAATCGCTGGCTGTTTACACTGCATGTCGAGTAGAACAAGCTAGCTGGACAAAAACAACATCACCTAATTCAGAAACCATTAATGAGGGTAATTAGTATATTAGTTGGTGATTACACGGGTAGGTAATGATTTTTTTTTGTAATGGGGGTAAGTATATAAAACAATTGCATTATTTGCATGAATTTAGTTGCATTTTAGCTCCGATTGCGATAACGTCTCAAGTATATTTCATTAATTTTGGTTAAGTGCTGTGATGGATTCTGTTACTAAGAGTAAGTACTATTATATTTTGATCCTTTTAACCTGTAACCTAGAAAAACATATCGTTATGTTACAAATTTAAGAAAAAAAAACTTCAATTTCGAATTCATTGGAGTATAAGTAAAAATCCCCTCTTCTCCCCGACCTGAATATTTTTTAGGAAGTAGCTATAACCTCATTGATAACGAGGGTCTTTATTTTTCTGGCCCGATTTTGCCTGATTTTTATTTATTAATTTTTTTGTAGGTCACACTTTCAACGTGCCGAAAATCGCTTGTTTTGAAGAATGGCTCAAAAACTCCAAGAATGAACGAAATGGTGCTCTCTTCGCGTACATTTCGAAAATACAGGACATAAGCGGAATAATGGAAGATTCAATGAAGGAAATCAAGACCGTGATTTCCCGATTTTCATCGAAACTTTCGGAAAAATGGGAAGGTTCTCATAGAACTCGGAAACGCTTTTTGGCAAGCAATACGGAATGGCTCCAAGGTGATTTGACATTTACTGTGTCTTACGATCATGCTGAGGCATGTTGTAGTTCCAAGGAATCTCAACCGGGCCCTGGAAGACCTACACTAAACATGGAAGATGCGAGTGCCAAAACAAAACGTCGACGTGTTGATGATTTGATCTCGACACGTAGTTCAGAAGAATTATTAGTAGCTTCCGAAATATCGTCTCGACTATCTGGAAAGCGAAACGTTGCTAAATTGATAAAAGAAGTCAGTGAGAGTCCTGACAAGTTGCGTGATCGGAAGAGCAGCGACCAGCAGCAGAAGCAGCAAAGGTGCTTGACGAGTGATGAAGCTTTGGCTTATTATGTGGACTCCAAATCTACGTCTCACTCGTACAAACAAACCAGGAAGTGGAGTATGCGTGCGGGTCATCGGGTATTTCCATCATTTTATTGCCTTCGGAATGCCAAAAAAGCCTGTTTACTGTCAGAAGAACACGTAGAAATAACGGAAACGCGTGCAGAAATTAAACTTCAAGCTATCCTAGACAAAACTGCCCAGCGTTTAATTTGTGCACAACATGAAGTTATTACTGCTTGTTCTTCGGATCGTAATGAGCACTCATCATTCACACTAATTAGCAAATGGGGTTGTGATGAAAGCTCTGGTCATAGCAATTACAAACAAAAATTCACCGATAATGAAGCTACCGATGAATATTTGTTCGTATTTTCATTTGTCCCTCTTCAATTACGTGACAAAAGCGGTAATATTGTTTGGCAAAATCCACGTCCATCCTCCACTATGTATTGTCGACCAATTAAGTTCATTTTCTCGAAAGAAAGTAAGGAGATTACCATACACGAGACCGACAAAGTCTTGAAAGAGATAAGCGAGCTATTGCCGACAATATGTAACGTGGATGATGGAAATGTGGTTTCTGTTAACCATGAGCTGCTTTTGACAATGGTTGATGGGAAAGTGTGTAATACTTTGACAGAGACTTTGTCAGCACAGAGGTGTTTCATCTGTGGTGCAACCCCAAAGATAATGAATGATGAGGCTAGGGAATTTACGGCCAATAAAGATAATCTTGGGTTTGGTTTGTCAACACTACATGCTTGGATTCGTTGTTTTGAATGCTTGCTGCACATTAGCTACCGGCTCGATGTAAAGAAATGGCAGTTGAGAAATGCAACTGATAAAGCTAATGTAAAGCAACGTTCATCAACAATTCAAGACCATTTTAAATCCAGAATGGGCTTAGTGGTTGATAAACCAAAACCAGGTTTTGGCAATAGTAATGATGGAAATACTGCTAGAAGATTTTTCGGAAATCCAGAGTTGAGCGCTGAAATTACAGGATTAGATGTAACATTGATAAAACATTTTGACACTTTACTTAGGGCTTTGTCTTCCGGTTTTGATATTAATGTCGATAAATTTAAAAAGCTAGCAGACCAAACAAGAAGGCTGTATTTGGATCTGTATTCGTGGTATTGCATGCCTGTAACTGTGCATAAAATACTTATACATAGTGTAGATATTATCCAATCGGCTCTTTTGCCAATCGGGCAGCTTTCTGAGGAGGCTCAGGAAGCTCGCAACAAGGATTGAAGAAGATTCCGACGGGATAATACTCGCAAAAGGTCCCGTGTTGCCACGAATACAGATTTGCTTAACATGTTAATAATCACATCTGATCCTTTAATTAACAGCCTCAGGGAAACGCCCCGCAAAAAAACAGGATCTCTCCCGTTAGAAGTATTAGATTTATTAATTTCACCCGAACATCTTGTCAGAAATAAAATTACTGTTAGTAATATATCCGAAGATTATTGTGTTTCGGATTCTTCCGAGGACGAGGATGAACACTGTAATGATGACTGAATCATTACTACCTAGGTACTATTAAGAATTGTATAGTTATTTGTTAAATAGGTATAATTATATGTATTTTCAGTAATGAATTGGGTCATTAAGATTATTTTTGTACGTCATTAGGCTTAAGTATTGTAGTGTGGTGTAAATATATTTTTTTCCATACAAATATTTTTTTATTTTTTGGTGGTTCCAATTTTTGGAGATTTTACTATGAATAACATCATATTTCATCTAGACAGACCTATTAGAAGCTTAATATTAGAGAAAATAATTTTGTCCAGCTAGCATGTTCCGAGCGAAACACAGTGTGCCGGCGAGAACACTCGCTCTAGTAGTTTGTCGCCGCGATAAGAGCGATAAGATAAAACTAGCTCAGCGGTACTCGCTCGGCGATGCTCGCTTAGTAGTTGAACTCAAGCTGCGAGTCCAACCAAGCGGTAATTTTACAGCGGGGATATGAGAACAAACCGCTTATACCGCCGTACAGTGTCTCGCGTGCAGGTTTGAACAAGTCTGCGTGTTAGGCACTGGTCCCACCGCCGGCTAGTAAGCTAGAAAAGTTGGGCGAGTAGCATTACATTGCGGATCTGTATAGGTCGATTGATCACACTGTGCCTGGTCAGCACGCAATGAACCGTTACTCGCCCAACTTTTCTAGCTTACTAGCCGGCGGTGGGACTTAGGCTGCACTGTACCGCCTGAGCGAGTGACGCGAGTAATAGCCCGGCGCACTCGAACACTCCTATAGCCGAGCGACAAAACTATTGGAGCTAACACTCGCATGCTGGCTGCACGCCAACTCGTTTCTAGTTTCTAGCTTTAGTCGTTTATCGCTCATCGTCGGCGGTGGGACAAGTGCCTAAAATCGGCTTCAACATTGTATTTTTAACTATTTTCCCAAAGTTTCATGCTATATGGCAGCTTTGCTTCAATTAAAGCATAATATGAAACGACTTTTGAGCGAGTGACATATATTTATGTAGAGTGGGATGGCAGGGAAACACGAGAACTATATAAAATCGTATTTATTTACATAATATACGTCTTCATTCGTACCGATCGTCTTACAAACTCAATCATACGTCAAATTATTCACCGTTCTAAAACTATTCAAACCACGTTCGATCGTTCCTTATTCATCATCTAACAGCCAGCATCATACAAAGTCATCAAAAAGTACCAATCCCACACTCGGCCATCCTGCAATCATGAACTGTCCCCAGTCATGCACCTTCAGTCACCACACTTACCCGTCGTCAGCACTCATCTTACTTACGTCGTCATAACACATCATATTTACACCGTGATACAAAAATACATCAGAAATCCACTAAATACTCATTAACACACCGAATAAACAATATCTGTACTTCCAAAAACATAGTAAATCGTCGTAAACACATCCAAATAGCGTCGTCGTGCCCGCTTCGTAGAATCTTGATGGGTCGTTTTTGATCGTTTTCCCATCGAAGCTATCGCGATCCGCGTCGTGGGAAGAACTCTTGCCAGGGTCAAGGGTGCTGTAGTACTCCACCCGAGAGAACCGCTGCAACCGCGACGTCTGGTTCCACATTCTTCTCTCAACATGAGTTTACTTGTAGCGCAGCACGTCGTGCACGTCTACGGCGGTATTTAATGCAAAGGAATGTTCCTGCTGCTTGGAGTAAATTTCGCTATTTTCATTTTGACTCGTGATGTCAAACGTCAGTTCCACGATTTCTTCTTTTTTCGGCTCAACGCTTAGCGCAACCTCCATCAATGTTGACGATTCTTGCGCAAAGGGCTGCGCGTCACTGTAGTCGTTGTTGTCGTCAATGTTGTCATCTTTATGATTTTCAGGCATATGTTCTGCGCTTAATTCACCGTTGCAAAATTCACTTCGTATCGCATACTTCAATTCTTCCCAGTCTCGGAAGGAATCCTCAGAGCGTAACCAGAGAGCCGCCGTACCGCCGCACCTCTTTTTGGCGATTAAAAATTGCTGCCGCTCCGTCCACTGGTATTGTAGGGACTTCTCTTCGACTTCTTTTATAAATGCTTCCACCTCAAAGCCGTCCTCCGCCGTAAACAAGGGCAACGTTAAAATTTGATGATAAACATCCATCGTCTTCTCCATCTTCCGTTTTCTTTTATACACAACTTTCGTCTTAAAGTCGTTCGTCGTTTTTTCACCGTAGTTCCGTCGTCGTCGTCGTATTTACACTTCGTTTCGTCTTTGCCGTCGTATCTTCGTAAGTAGTCGCGTAATTTTCCCTGGATCCCGGACGAGCCTCCAAATGTAGAGTGGGATGGCAGGGAAACACGAGAACTATATAAAATCGTATTTATTTACATAATATACGTCTTCATTCGTACCAATCGTCTTACAAACTCAATCATACGTCAAATTATTCACCGTTCTAAAACTATTCAAACCACGTTCGATCGTTCCTTATTCATCATCTAACAGCCAGCATCATACAAAGTCATCAAAAAGTACCAATCCCACATTTATTTTCATTATAAAGTTCAATTACAAATAACATTACGGAGGTCGTATATTTAACATAATAAACCATCACTAGGTGTTTTGTTTGGACTTCATCTCGTAGACTGCGGAGAGCGTAACAGGCTGAGCTGATCGAGGTACTTAGTTCTTGTATTTCATGCTTCCAATTGAGTTGAGAGTTTATGTGTATGCTCAGAAATTTAATCACGTTGGTTTGAATTATAGGGACTCCGTTTAAAAATAATTATAATAATTGATTGATAATTAGTGAGTAATGAATGTCGGAGGCAAGAGAGAGATTTGAGGATAACGGGCGTAGGTCGTGTAGTACTGATAGTATGGCGTAGGCGTGACATGCGCGTCGCGGCGTGTCCTGGCGGGGAGTGCCGCGACCGTGGGCGCCGGGGCGCCGGCGAGCGCGCGTGCCCGGCCGGGCGCGGGGCGGGCGGACTAGTGCCGGCGCGCCATCCGCCGCGAGCTGAACCTCACACTGCAGCGAGGCTCGCACCTCGCACACACCGTGCGCTACGCTTTTCGTGCCGAACCACTTTGCTCCGGACTTCGCTTTTCCACCAACAATTTGCACGCTTTGAACACGCTTCACGCGATACATTTTTAAATAAAAGTATTAACACAATTATATTCGAGCTTAACCGACCGTCAAAGATAAAAGTGACCTGGACCCAGTGGCTGAGCATGAACCCTGCCGTAAGTTTACAAAATATAAAACACTTTGTAACTTGGGTTTTAGCTTCAAATTATTTTTTTAAACATGCCGCGCGTCTTTTGTATTACCCGTTTTTAAGATTTCTTTGCTTTTTATGTGTCGATAGCACTTTAGAGTACCCACCTACTTACTGCGTTTTATTTTGATGCCTTGATGTTACACATGTGATACCCGATGACCTACATATTGCTAGAACGCAGTTTTATCAAAATATCGATCAAATAATATTCATAAATATAAAAGTAACATTTGGTTCGACTGAGATGAAACCTTACTGATGTCTGCGAGTTAAAAGAGGTGTAATTGTTTAAAGCGTAAGCTTCGTATGTCTATGTAAATAGAGATCACACAAATTTGATAGGTAGTATTTATTACAAATGCATATATATATACTTATAAAAAAGGTAAAATAATCGATCTTGTTTTATGGAAAATCATCAACCTTTTATTGAAGTTCAAGATCATTACGTGGAAAAAACTGTAATCGTTCTTTTTACGGAAAGGATTGCAATAAACATTTTTTTGTCTAGCCTTCCATTTTCTCATGTGGTGAAAGTAAATAAGTATTTACATTGAAATCGTATAAAGTTAAGTTTTCAAAGTATTTAATATAACTTTTTTAAATTCTAGGGTATTGTGTATTGTTATTGATAAACAATACAATATATTTATAAGTTTACAGGGAAACAAGTGGTATTCAATAGATTTAAAGAAACCTACTACCTACCACCTTTCCATCTCTAAAATAAGTTGTATGTCAATAACATAATATTCTTTTACTATCATTTCCACGTTCTTCTTAAATAAATTTATTATGTAACTACGTTATTGCAATTGCGAGATTATGTTGACCATCCTGACCGACATACGCACAAATTGTCGACAATTCGTTAGGCTATGTTTAAGGTGTTGCAAGTGTGGCTCTGCATTTTCATTTCAATAGAGAAACTTCCAGTTAAAAATAAGCATTTGTCGAGGAAATATTTTTTATCCAATATGCTCGAAAATGTTCGCCTTAGGCACTGGTCCCACCGCCGGCTAGTAAGCTAGAAAAGTTGGGCGAGTAGCATTACATTGCGGATCTGTAAAGGTCGATTGATCACACTGTGCCTGGTCAGCACGCAATGAACCGTTACTCCCCCAACTTTTCTAGCTTACTAGCCGGCGGTGGGACCAGTGCCTGACTGTAGCAAAAATAGTACGTCAAGTTCCTCGTTACTGTAGAACGAAAATTTAATAAGTCGTTTGTGTACTGTTTTAGCGGCCAGGAAAGTGTATGAAATATTTTACTGTTTTACATTTACACTTTTTATTTCAAATAAAAGGTACATTAAAAACTAATTATTTATTTCTTACAAAGCATGAAAACGGAGTCTCGCAGGGAGTGTCAAGTGTCATGTCACGTATCCAAAAAGAATTGTATATCGACTACATAAGGGTGAGGAGCAAATTCTTGGCCAGTAGTTAGCCTAGTTAATTGGTACTAGTTAAAAAGTTCCGTTGTGACACGAAAATTAGCTACTAATACTATGGTAAATTTTCGTGTCACAACGGAACTTTTTAACTAGTACCAATTAACCACGCTAACTACTTGCCAAGAATTTAGTCCTCACCCATAATCGTTTAAATTGACGTGTCATGAAAATATTTTCATAAAACTAATATTATAGCATTTCAAAAAAACTAAAATTACTTACAAATCAAATATTATACCATCTTTTTCTAAGCTTGAAATAGTTGAACGCTTATTACATGTGCTTAAATTACAGCACAAGCGGGCATTTTTATGATCAGTGTTCTCTTGCCAGGCGAATTTGTGAATGACCATTAATCGATTGTGAAATTGTCTTTGTGATTTTTTGCACAATGTGCAAGTTTTTCAACAGAGGGGTTTACTGAAAGGCTACTCCAGTTATGTCTGCTTTAAGCACAACAATACAGAAGGTGGCCATAACTAATCCTAAACTGCACACGATAAACCGCCCGTGTTTGGGCTCAATGGAACCTCCACAGTGAATAGTTGATGAATGTGCAATACAATCGGCAATCAATAAATGCCAAAAAATGGAGTGAATTTTTTTACTGAAATTTTGGATTTTCAGTTCTATGTACCTACATAAAAATGTAATAAAATAAAAAATCCTTTATTCTACCATATTTCCGTTTGAGAATATTTGTTTTACCAATTGGTTCCATATTCATTTCATTTGCCTTCTTCCTACTAGTAACATACAATACTAAATCATTTAATTAAACATTCATTTCATTTTAAAAATGTACCTATGTATATATCAGTTTTTGCACCATACACAACTAGTTGATAAATGAGACGTAGATATAGTCTAGGAAATAAAATCTTAGCTACTTGTTGACTCTCTCTTTGCTGTTAAGGACGATAAGTGACGAATCTTTATCAATAATCAGTATTCCCCATGCTAGAGACGTGATACCTAAACCATCTTACAAGTTTCGTACCCACTGGCGTATTATGTACATATGTATATTCTGAATAGATCTCAACCACTTCACCTGCCAAACCATGTGTATTATGCTCTGTAGAGCAAAGCACATACCATACACAGATATGTGGTTCAGTACGTACGAACTAATTGAGAGCCGGGGTAGAAGAATGTCTGATGGGCGGGGAGAGAATGCGCATGACAATAATTACACAATTAGCTATTTTGAGGCCGCATTCGAGCAAATAGGAATAAGAAGTGAATCTGGAGTTTAACGTCAAAACTAGGTAGAGGTATATCAGAGGAAACATTTTTTACTTATTAATTAGTCCTTAACACGATGTTGACTTGAAAGGATTATCATTGCAGAACGATGTCATATAATAAGAGCTGTTTCAGACGTAACACATTTTGTGCCAAAGATGTTGTAGTGATATAAGCCTAGTAGCCGATAACATGGATGGGGAACTCAGTATGTAGCGGAAAGCGCCTACGAAACAGCGCCCACCGAGCGGGGCCGCGAGAAACGCTCGCCCCAAATACGAGCGATCACGGCACAATCAGCGGCGCTAGTCGAAAGTCGAAGTTCGTGGTAGCGCCGCAGGCCGGAATGAGCGCATTCGGTTTCTTGGAAGTGATAAGGCCTGAGGCCTGAGTGTACGCCCCGCTCAGAGCGGGGCGTGGAGCGTCCATATGTATTGCATATGTTTTATAGAGCTACGGGCGCAATCCTACTACATAACATAATATATAATCCTACTAAAACGATACATGCGAAAGTTTGAATGTTTGGATGTTTATTACTCAATCACGCTTAAAGGGATCAATTCGGATGAAATTTTGCAAGAAGATATTTTATAGCTTGGATTAAAATACAGGATAGTTTTTATCCCGGGTCCACACAGACGAAGTCGCGGGCGGAAGCTAGTAGTTAGTATAATGCTTTACACTAACTATTGCGGCCGTAGCTCGTATGCCGAAGCAAGTTTATACGCGCCAAAGAACATTTAGATTCCCTAGTTGTACATACGAAAAATACTAATTCGGGTGCGGGTGAGCAGTTCCAGGTTTTTGTTACTCGTTTTATTCCCATTCGGGTACTTCCGCCCAGTAGCGTTAGTATGAGTGTGCAGTGAGTCGCGTATACTTTAGTCGCTAGCGTCTGCGTAAATTATTAGCATAGAGAATCTATACGCCGCCCCTGGCGGTCACTCATATACAAGAAAAAAAGATTTGAACCATGATTCATTTATACATTTACATTAGTTACAATCGTTAACGCGATAGTTGGTATAGTTTAGACGCTACTCAATAGACGCATATACGCATACTAGTCAGAACGTGACGGATGTCTTAGCCACACCGATACTTCGTTGCAAATGTGTGCGTGTACACAAAAACACGTAATACAATTAGTACCATTTTTTTTTCAATATTTAGTCTCATCTCACATTAATCGTTTTAATTTCAATGCTAGCGTATGTCGGTTATGACATTACAGAATACGCGAATCGCGTCGGTGGACATTTTTAAGGAATCTACACCTTAAGCTTAAGGACATTACGTATAATTTAAGTATGCGCTGATTTTTCCACCGATTCTAACTCAATATGGTGGAATTTGTGTCATTCATTTGCATTTTTAAATACAAAATATGTGATAATCCGAATTTTGCGGACATATGTTTTCAATTCAATACCCTCTTATTCTTAAACGTTCTTTAATTTGAAATAGGTCTCGATCGGATCTACGGTATCTCTTGACCGAATAATAAGTTATCAAGCGCTAATTTGCAAGTGAAATAGTTTACTACAGTCGATACGGTATTTCTCGATATCGCCTGTCTTATTAACACATGGAATCAATGCCGCAGTACGAGACCAACGTTAAATTACGCATCGAAAACTAAACGCTAGCGAATAACGTTTTGTAGTGTAAGATACAAATTTGACGGCTCGAATTTGTGACAATCGAAAATCTAATTTTTACCTGTTTCAATTCTCTCTGACAAATATAATATGACTAGCTGATGCCCGCAGCTTCTCCCGCGTGGTTATAGGAAAATTTAACATATTGATTTTTCCCGTGGGAATTAGATGTTTTCCCGCTGAAAAGCCTATGTCACTCTCCAGCTTCTAAACTATCTGCATACAAAAAAACACATCAATACGACTCTCCGTTGCGACGTGAAAGAAGGACAAACAAACACACACACTTTCGCATTTATAATATTAGTAAGGATTAACAACAATTTGCTGATTTTAGAGTTACAAGGAAAATTATAGATCACATTTAATCCTAAAACATACATAACTGGAGTAGCATTTCAGTAACTCCTTCTAGTAACCCTCTGTTGAGAAACTTGCACAATGTGCAAAAAATCATATAAAGACAATTTCACAACCGAGTAAATTCACAATCACCTCACAAGAGAACACTGATCACAAAAGCATGTGCTGTAAGCACGTAATAAACGTTTAACCACTTTAAGCTTAGAAAAAGTTGGTATAACATTCCTTTTTTTAGTAATTTTAGAATTTTTGTTTTGCTACAATATAATATTAGATTCATGAAAATATGTATGATATGTAAAATGAAACGATTATGTATTCGAATTACAATAAAATTATTTTTGGATAAGTGCGTCATGACTTGACACCCCACGAGACTCCGTTTTCATGCTTTGTAAGAAATATCTTATTGATATTTCAAAAAGAGTAAAATAATATTAGCATTGATTAATCAAAATTAGTTAAAACCTCGCACTCCCCACGAAACTTCGTTTGCATGCTTTGAAATATTTACCTAATTTCAATGGAAATACTGTTAATAATAATATTTGCAAGGATTATCTAAACTGACAGATCAGTGTCCCTAGACTCAGAAGTAGAGATGAGGGTAGTGTCGATGAAATCAATAATTATCGATAATAAGTATGATTAACTAAGAACCTGCAAAATGGCCAAGTAAACACGATTTATTCAAAAAAGCAAGTATCAAGCGGGTTCTACTGTAATACTAATATAATAATACTAGCTACTTTATATGTATTTACACCGTGTCAAATATATTTGCATACAACTATAAAATATCATAAAAATAACTACGCGATGCCAAATGATATGAAAACTGTATTATATTAAAATAAAACTAATAGCAAATAATTACAATAAATGTTTGGGAATTACTCCGCCTTTAAGTTTCCGAACCAGGGTTAAACGTTTCTCAAACCCGTCACATGCGGCACGCACTACCTCCATAGGCATTTCATCCCAAATACGCACGATATTTTTTTTTAATTGGTCCAAATTTGATATTTTTAATTATTCAGCTTAGACAGCATATATGACCATACAAAAAATCCAAAGGATTTAAATCCGGAGAGCTGGGAGGCCATTCATTCTTGGGTATGAAATCAGTTAAATTTGCCTTACACCAGGCTTGGACGCTGTTTGCGGTATGGGAAGGTGCTCCATCCTGTTGAAAAATATAATAGTCCTCTCCAAACATGCGTTGCAGATTTGGAGCAACAACTTTCGCCAGAACTTCGGTTTTGTAATACTCAGCGTTGATTTTAACACCCTTATCGATGAATATCAAAGGAAGTTTGCCCCGCTTACACACTGCTCCCCAAACCATTACCGAGGGGGCACCCTGAAATCTTGGAACGTATTTCTGATTCTCTGGAATGTCTGCCATCTGGGCTGCCCACAACCGATCGTTTTGAGCATTGTGGGGTTGTTCTAAAACAAACAGTTTTTCATCTGAGAAGACAAACTCATCCCCAGCGTGCCACGAAAGTATTGTATTTGATCGCTGGACCCTCTTCTGCTTAGACGCCTGGGAAAGTCCATGAACTTTACGTTTCTTGTACGCGTAACACCCGAGATCATGTCTCAAAATGTTATGGGCAGACCCCCTTGAAATTTTCAATTCGGCTGCTAGTTTTCGAATAGAGCGATGGTTTTTACGTCTAATTCGCTCCCTCACAATTTTAACTACCTGATCTGTTCTCGCTGATCGCGGCCGACCAGATCTATTTCGATCTTCTGTTGAGGAGGTCTCTTTAAATCGTTTTAATGTTTTATATACAAAATCAAGTTTGATCCCAAGAGATTTCATCGCTTTGAAAATGTCACTAGCGCACTCACCGTTGCGGTATTTGGTAACAATAATTTCTCGAAATTGCTTCATCGTGTTTTACACATGAATGAAATATGGTAGACATTTGAAATGACTGTATTTTGTTTCTGTACATATATATTTAAATTTTATAAAAAGAACTATTTATTTGCAGCTTCATGTATTTTATACCAGTTCGAAACATATTGTATCCAAACTTATTGGACACGGTGTAGTTAATTGAAATGTAAAATTGTTAATAAAGATAAATAAAAATCGTCATATTTTTGCGTCATTGTATTTTATAGCTTAACAATTATTTTTGAATAGGTATACCTACAACTGAGTTTCAATATCCTATGAAGATGCTCACAACAATTTATACTGAAATTGTATATGTTTGTGCAAATATCTATAGAATTATCGACCTTATTTAACGACTCAAACCTCACCCTACTCGTTGAGCCGATCACACTGCCATTTCAGTATCCTTAAACCATGTGTCTACTAAGTTTCCATAGGTGATATGTGTGTGCATCAAAATGAGCGTTTTCTTTTTCAAAATGTGCGTGTGCAAATAAACAGATCGTTTTTGCATTAGTGAGTAATCTTGTACATGCGTTAGACTTTTTTGTACTCAAATAGTACTCCAATTATGTATGCTCTAAGCATTTAATAAATTTCCTGTAAATACAAATTTCACTAATTATTATTTAATTACCTGTTAGCAGATAGTTTTATTTATCTTTTCTCGCTAACTTAGCTATAGCTATCGTGGTTTGCACCAACTATTTTCACAGCACATGTTTTTACTTTTAGGTTTCTCTAACATTTACTTTTATTGGTAGTACCTAATTAGTAATCAAGTTAATTGCTTGTAGTGTAATGCTTTTGCCATTTATTTAGACCAGGTAGATCTGTTGAATGCCCGGTATCGGCAATTTTTTTTTTTAATGCTATAGCAAACAATCATACTTACTGTTTGCCTGACGATAAACATACCATAGCCTATCGACGCTTGCGATTACAGAAGAATCACAAGTGCGTTGCCGACCCTTTATTGATGGAGGATTTTCTCCTTAACTCTCAACGTGACCTGACTCACCACCAGGAACACAACAGCACATACCTACCTGCAGAGGAGGTAGTGTCATTATTGTGGTTACGGTCTTGTGTCAGGTGGAGGGGACTGCTCCAAATTTGAGTTACTTTAGTTTATTTATTACATTAGTATTTACATTAGGCGACCTCTGTGGCGTAGTTGGTAGTGACCCTGCCTACGAAACTAGAGGTCCCGGGTTCGAATCCCGGCAAGGGCATTTATTTGTGTCATGAGCACGAATATTTGTTCCTGAGTCATGGATGTTTTCTATGTATTTAAGTATTTATTTATCTATATAAGTATGTATATCGTTTTCTAGTACCCATAGTACAAACTTTGTTTAGTTTGGGACTAGGTTGATTTGTGTAAGATTGTCTGAAAATATTATGTTATATTATTTATTTTATTTGCTATAAATATTATACTTACTAATCGTTATTGAAATACTTAAGCATATTTATATTGATAAAAATACCAAAGGTTTCTCATAAATTATTTTTATCCCGCCCAGAAAAGAAAACAAGCTAAGTAAGGCATCGATCGCATTATGAACGTGGCACAAGTGATCAGCAGGCGTTTGATCTGGCGCAACTATGCGGAACGCTTCAGGGCGACAGAGCGCGAAGCGGGGCGGCGCGGGGCGGGCGGCCGCTGCCCGTGACCGGCGCTGTCGCCCGCGCTGGCGGCGCTGCTCCTGCTGCTCGCGGGCCCCGCACCGCCCCCGCTCGTGCGCGCCGCAGACCCCACGGTGCTGCTGCTCTTGCGAGCCGCCTGTGTCGCCCCGCGCCCCGAGGATCTGTTTTCGGAAGCTCGCTTTCATCAATACGCGCTTTCGGTCGGCAAATCCACTTTGACACAACGGCCGATCCGCATTCTTGGCTACGAAGGTAACGTGAAACTTACGTTTAGAAATAATAATAAGTAATTTATTTTCCACGCTTTTAAGCGTCTGTGCTACGTAGATACCTAGAAAATGAGACTGCCGTCCAAAACAAAAGTACCTCAAAAAAATACCAAATGCATTTTGAGGTTGATAATTATAAAATGCAGTTCGTCAAACACTGATTACAGTAATTTTCCTGTGAGAAGACGGTACATAATTAAAATTCATATCATCATTTTGACAATATTTACATCTCCTCTCTGAACTAGAGTGAATCAAATCGACGAGAATGTTTAAACCATTACCTAAATGTAATAAATATATGTGTATACATATGATGTTATAAACTTAACATGCGACGGTCGTGACATACTCTCGATTTTTCTCGCAGTATATCTCTTGTGTTCAGTGTTCTAATAAGAAAGAGACGGATAGTGCGAGAAAAATCGAGAGAGCTCGCGCGCCGTGCATGATATGATAGCCGTGTTGCAATTCAACAACATCACATAAAAAATATTCTGTTCAGGAGAATATTTTTTTATCTGGAGACTTCAGGTGGAAAATGTAATGAGGGTGCTATACTGACGCTGACGTGTATAAAAGTTAGTCAATTAATATAGAAACATGCGGGCCGAAGTGGAGAGAGCTTGTAACTAGCAGCGCGCTAAGCGCGCTGAGCGCGGGCGGCGTGGCTGTGTGCGCGGGCTGGGCGGGCGCGGGCGCATGCGGAGCGCTGGCGGCAGCGGCGCGTGCGCTGCGCCGGCCGCAGCCCGCCGCGTGCGCCGCGCTGCCTGCGCGCGCGGCCGCCACCGCCCGCCTCGCCGTCAGCCTGCACTGGCGACGCGCGCTGTTGCCTCCGGCTGCCGGGGAGTGCGCAGCTGCTCTCCGCGAGCTGGCAAGGGCCCTCACTGCGGAAGGCCTGGCGGCACGCCAGTCTGCGCTCTCACTTGAACAATTAGGTTGGCGACCACATGGTAAGAGTTCGTTCTTTATTATTAATTATTATGCATATATATTACTTATTTTACTTGCGTAAGTCAGATGACAATGTAAAACCTAATACGGTACCATACAGGCTCTCCCAAAAGTCAACGTCAAGTCGCAAACGGATGACAGTTATAATTATAAAAGAAATAGAGAAAAATGGGCTAAGTGCATGACAAGCCACGCGCAGTCTAGGGTTCCGCAGTTGCCTGTCTGTCTGAGTTACATCAACACGCGCGCCTCTGCAACTAAACGATTCGGTTGGGTCGGCCGAATTTGTACGAAAGTTGGTGTTTCTGAGTACATTTTAAATTGGTCGACCTTTACTTGGTAACTAGTTCTGCCTACTTAGGCGTGATAGTTTTCCTTTTATATTCATTATATGTACTATTGCCACGAATTTTTTACATCCCCTGCACGTCTATCTTGGGACGGCCGCGGCATACTCTCGATTTTTCTCGCACTATACCTCTTGTTCTAAGTGTTCTAATAAGAGAGATGATATCGATAGTGCGAGAAAAATCGAGAGAGCTCGCTTATTATTAGATATTTCGTACATAACGTTATTTTTAAACCCGGTGATACGAGCCGGGGCTCGAACCCACGACACGACGTCCAGGTTGAAAGTCGCGCACCTTGCCGATCGGCTACAGCCGCTTTTTACTATCCGTCTGTATGATAGCCGTGTCAAGTTCTGTACAAGAATATACCGATACGGAATAAATAAAATAAGGCGTAAACTTTATAAGTATTGTCTAAACATGGGTACCAGGTAGATACCGACCCCGTAGCACTTTTCGGTATTTATCGGTTGTAGCACATCACTATTTAAGAGATGTAATAAACTGACATATTCATATTCATATATTTAAAGAATAACATTTCAACAACATATGGAACGTCATTTTACTCCGTCGAATAAATGAACAGACTTTAGCCGTGGTATTTAAAACATCGTTACAGCTGGGTGTCCATTTATGAGGTTTTATTGAATGTCTGTAATTTTTTTTATACCTACATGTTCAACATGCATTAAAACAAAACTTATCACCGGCTTCCGGCTTAACGTTGACTTTTGGAACACGTTGTATAGCTGGTCTAATAATAAAGATAGAAGGTGGCTTTAACAACTCCTCGACTACACAAGATAAATCACCCACGCCTTGTTTGTGTATCATTAAAATCATCGGGTACCTAGTTTACGAGATATCAAAGCTTGTACCAATAATGATTATTTTAACAGAAACTTATTAACCCTTCGACTGTTTGACAACTTTGTCAAAACTTTTAAATTTGAACCTTAAATCAGTAGAATACAATCGTTTTCATTTCATCTATGACAGCAAATGCGTTGCCGTTACCCATTTAAGAGTTAATAAAAGACTCGTGTTAAGTTAATTCAAATTTTATTTTATCAGAACACGTAAATCCCATAGAAACGGTAGTGCGAGGGCTTCGCGTAGCCGCGGGTTCATGATCAATTGCGCATGAAACTGTCAAACGTAAAGCCGGGGTTATATTAGAGCCACGCCGCGTGTCGCAACGCGTACTTTGTATTGAACGTGGCGACCCGCGGGACTGAGCTAATGTAACCACGTTCATATAAAATCACAGTTCTGTGTATATAAAATCATACTTCTGTGTGCGTTGCGACACGCGGCGTGGCTCTAATATACCCCCGGCTTATATCAATACGCAGCTCTGGTATACCTAATCAAGTAACGTTTTGAACGCGCGTTAGGTAGATCCAACTGTAATTGTTCCATATAAAAATTGACATTAAGATCTACCTAACGTACCTACGTACAATGCGTTACGTAATCGACCTGACCCCGTATCATGGTCGGCCTTATCATATCACGCGATAAGTGACAAGATAGAACGTCCGTCACTGGCTGACACCGTTCGATGGAACGAGACGGACGCTCTATCTGGTCACTTATCGCGTGATAAGGCCGACCATGAATACGGAGTCTGCAGTTGTCTTTTGAAAAATATATAAACATGATGTTTTGTGCAATTTTGTCGTGCTGAGCAATTACCCAAAGGATATCAGGGCGTGAATTATTATCACTAAAATAACTGCTTTAAAAAAACCGCAATTGATTAAGACATTCACCACTACTCCGTTAAAGCCGACATGCATGATTCACATTGCTTTCTGGCAAAAGGCGCAAATGAAGGAACTACTGTAATATCACGGCAATGTACGAGACGAGTATCCCGCTATTCTCTTCATTTTATTCCGGCTATTGCCAGTATGATTAGAGTGGTACCATGCCTAATGTACGAATTTATTGATAATTTTAAAGTCAGTGACACTGTGAGTTGTAACCACCAACAAACAAAATAATAAATAGTCTCAAAAAGTTCAATAACACAAATTTGCGTATCACTCGCGGGTTCTTTACTCTAAAAAAGAAAAGTTACAAAAAAATGCTATAAAAATTGGGAATCCCGAAATAACTAGATAAGACGCCTTTTTATATGTCCCGTGTAAAGAATCATTAGCCATGCAAGTTAAGTGCAAAGGTAACGTACCTGCCTATTGTTTTGTCTAGATTATAAAAGAAATCTGATATGCCATTATCGCCTTTCTAGCCGCCTTTTAGATCGCAAATACAGCTTTTTACGACATTGAAAGGTTTAATGGATGTTGCAGCCATTATAGTCCGTCGACGATGTTTAGACATTTACCTTTGAATAATCCATTAGTAATCTGATATTATTACCTCTTTTCCATAAAATACAGACTTCATTTGTTATGATCTCGCTAAGACTGAAATAGAGTTACTAACCCACGCACCGCTACTCTTTTCAGATGTGATATTTAAGTTTATAATAACATTGCACTCACCAGGATATGGTTATTAATGTAGTTTTTACCTACTTATAATCCATGCGATATAATCAATCAGAAGATAAACGGAAATATATTGTATAGTAACGATCAACTGATTATTTCTAATCCAAAATTCAAAATTCGACATGAAAGGGCGTTTTCCCTTATTTATTCCTTAATACGGGTGTCAGTCCTTACCGCATGATATAATTTTATTATGGAAGTAATTTGACCGTGACAAGGAAAAAGAGAAGATCTTTTCGCTCAGCTGCATGTTACCTAGCTGAATTGTAAACATGTTATACTTATTTAATATATGTTAACAATTTGACTTAATTTACCCGTACTTTTAGTAATAAGATTATCTGAAACTGAATTTGAATCTGAAGGTTTTATGAGCCAAACAACACCTTAGTTCTCGTCGCTTGGAATACCTACATAGTCTACATACATTGGCCATGATGCCATATTACTGTTGGAAAAGTTTCTTATTATGCCAAACTGAATGTGAAAGTAAACATCGAGACATGTTCCAGCACGACTATCACGCGACGGCGCGCAAGCTCTCTCAATTTTTGTCGCACTATCCGTCTCTCTCTTATTAGAACACTTAGAATATTGCGAGAAAAATCGAGAGTATGTCCCGGCCGTCCCATGATAGACGTGCTGTAGTAGATAAAAAGCCTCCACGTTAACTCTGCAACAAATAATTTGGCAACACCATTCTTTAAATGTCACGTTTCTATAGAAATTTTAGACTTAGCGTGGCGTATCGCCATACAATTATAACTTGCGTTGTTTGAGTTTCCTACATTTCGTTTAAATTGAAGAGGATTCAAAGTTTTGAGAGTAATTTGTAATATTTTTCTTTAAATAAAGAGGGCCGATCGGGGAGTTTGGTGCATGTCGATGGAAGGGCGATGTTGGTTGTTGCAGTTGTGATCCTGTGCTCGCCTCACGGCAGCGTGGGCAGCGAGGCGCTGGCCGCGCTGCGTGTGGCGGTGCGTACCGGCGTGGGGCCCGCCATGCTGTTGCTGCAGCTAGACCAGGACCCGCCGCCCCCACGCCCCACGTACCCCGCGCCCCCACACGCTGATCAAACTTCTCCAATGAGCAATATCAATTTAGCTGTAAGAACTTTGCCTTATTCACAAACGAGAGAGAATTTGTCGTCTAAACAATCTACCTATACTTCAAAAACCCCGAATTTATCGAGCGACCTTTCGCCGGTGTATAAGAAAAGTTTCCCGTCGCCGTTAGCCTTTGCGCTCGTAAACAACATAAATGCGAGCCCTCATCGCAAAAAGAGAACTCGACAGGAGTCTGCTGGCATTTTACGGACCGAAAACATCGTAAACACTATAAAATATAGGACATTAGAGAGTCAGTTCCGAGATTATTTTCCTGGAGCCTATAATAATACTCGGTCCACAAAACAAACATTTGAAAAAAACACGCTCGAAGATAATGCGCGAATGAGCTCAGTTCAAGGTCAGAGATCAAATCTTAGTCGTGCACGGCGCAGCTCGGGGGAGCCGACGGCGCTGCCCGCCAACACCCTCCACGACCTCAACTCGCTGCTGCTCGAGCTGGACCCGATTCAACAACATCTATACCTATTACGAGTCGGCCAACCCGAAGAAAAGAGAGATTCTTGGGAAACTATAATATATAACGAAGTAATAGAAAATCTTAATCGACAAGACCGTGCGGAACAAACCAGAACGGAAAGCAGCGAAATAAAACTTTATTTATATGAACGAGAATTAATACAAAATGGAACTTACGAATGGAAATTTGTGACAATTTTTAATTCAACGTCGACACGTTCGCTCGATGACACCGAAGACTGGTTGACGGTTGTGGAAGTATTGAATTCGACTCACGACTTCGAATATTGGAGCATTGAACACGCTGCTACCGAGTACGAGTTGTCCGCTCGGTTTGAAAATGGGTTACTGACAGCACTGATGGTTTGTTGCGCTTTTGTGGTCGCGACGACGGCGGCGCTGGTTACCCGGTACGCGGCCACTAGGCGGCGGCGACGCAGGAGGCGGGGCGACGCGGTGTTACTGGCCAGTGACTTCACGTTCCCGGCGGACGAGCGGCGCCGCGTGGGCGAGGGCATGGAGACGATGCTGTCGTGCTGGCTGCAGCAGCTGCACGAGTTCGGCGGGCCGGAGCTGGACCGCCCCGACTTGCTGAAGCAGTCGCCGCGCTCGGCGCCGCCGCAGGCCGCGGCGCCCTCCGCGCCGTCGTCCACGTGCAGCGTCAATCGACTGAACCATGACCGCCGCACTCGTTACAAGGTTAGTAAATTATTTTTCTCAAAAATGTTCGGCAAAGTTGACTATTGGTGAAAAATCAGGACGTAGTTTAAAAATTTAAAAATTCAAACTTTGTTGGCTCGATTTTGCTCGACAACAATGTATGTCATACATACAAATTCCATTATTTGTTGAGGTACACACTTTAAAAAGTTAAAATGGCCATATAGAAAAGGCATAGGTCCTAAACAGCCAAAACGGAAGATCAGTAGCTGTGACTTATCGCAACTTTTTAGTCGTCTCAAATAACTTATGGCGTTTTCGGAAGAAAAATACAATACACTTCCATAAAAATTATCTTATTATTAAAAAATAATTTACTTTAAAAACAAAGTTTTAACCGACTTCAACTTAGTACTTTCCCAAGCCACGAGAACATTTCCACATTTCTTTTCCAATTTACCACATGAACGGATTTTCGAGACCAAATGCGTTAATTATTAGAGAAAAAAACCCAATCGCTGTATGTGGGCCGATAATATTTGAGGACTTCCGTCGATTCCACAAGAATCACCTTTGGCACTTCATTAGTTGCCATTTCACCGGAATCTTATCAGAATCTATGACGTACTTTTGCACTTTTAAGTACATAATTGAGGAATTCCATAATTCGTCTGTGGTCTTCATCATCAATTCCACTCCACCAAATTTATGATTTCCGGGTGTATACACGAGTTACAATAGAAAATACCAAAATCACTACACGCATGCCTAATATAATTGAGGAGTTTTCCGTCAATTCCTCATCCAACTGACTTTTTGAAAAAAATGGGAGCCTCCTGGAAGCATACATACAATCAAAAAAAATTGACTAATCGGCTCGTTAAATGACGAACTTCTGAGGTAACAAACATTGAAAAAAAATACAACCAAATTGAAAACCTTATTCTTTTTTTTGAAGTCGGTTAAAAATGGCAGCATTGCAAAAAATATTCTGTTCCTAGTTGATTTTTCGGAAAATATAGAAAATTGTCTTGAAACTGATTCCAGATTTAAAAGAAGCTGCAAGCTCAGTTATTGATAATTTGTTCCCTGCAAAGCCTAAGATACATATCTAAATGTACGACAATTTCATGAAGTCGCGAGAAGATAAGCATGCCTTTTCATTTTCAGAAAGTATATTTTTGTTTTCTTGCACAATTTTTGAGAAAAGCACTATATTTGTCTCAGACGGAAGGGCAATTGCTGGCTTCGTATTAAATTAAACGGACTCCCAAGGTCGTCCGTTTAAAATGAATACTCAGCCAGCAATTGCGTACTTCCCTTGCTTCGACAATAATGTATGTACTAAATACTCATAAAACTATAACCAAGCATTTATTTGCGAACCTCACCACAGATCCCAACTGTGCCGAAAACCGCGCGTCTGTCAGTACGCACACACACAAATTCTACACTTGCGAATACATAGTATACCTAGTGTATATTAATTATAAGTATTTGTAATTTTATCCTTGTACGTATACATTCCTAGAAGAGATAAAGTATGTAGAGTAAAATTACCAACAGATAGGTAATAGTTTTATGTTCAGCCCGCGCGACACCACCCCGAACTGCGAAATAAATAGCCTACGTCCATCCTAATATTTTTTTTTATGTAACCCTTACTTTCTAACAGGGTGATGCTGTTCACATGAAATATTTGCCGTCAGCGGGAGCACTCGAAATGAAGCGGAAAGCAACCGACGTGCTATTAGTCATGCAGAGCATGCGACACGAAAATCTAAATCCATTCATAGGTAATGCACCACTCATTATTCATTAATGACCTAGCTTTCCAGGAAAATACAATTTTTTTTGATATCTAGGTTAAGTCTGGGTTAGTTGGCCATAGATTTAATGGAACAGTAAATAAAAGCTTAGTTACATTTTACGTTAGAACAACATGACTCGCAACGCTTAGCAACAAATTCAAAAAACACCATTATTTTAGGTAACTATCATCATACCAGGTAAACATTAACAAGGATTTAACTTACTTTTTGCCGAATTTTTGGTTGCACCCTTGGTCGGTCGCAAGCTAATCCCGAACTAAACGAAAACTAGCGACACACTAGTTTAACGGTTCCATCAATTATTTCGATGGGCCATCTCCCTATTATGGCCATCTACGCTCGTTAAGGTAACGATTTACATAGATTGTTCTCAATTCCAATTGTGTTTATAATTAAAGTTGCTGTGATAATTAGGTTGCCTGTGCGAATTGCGGCCTGCGCTTGTGTTCGACGCTTGCGGGCGCGGCTCCCTCGAAGACGTCCTGATGGCTGACGACATCAAGTTAGATTGGACTTTCCGACTGTCCTTGCTAAGCGACCTAGTCAAAGGCATGCGCTACGTGCACTCCTCCTCGCTGCGGCAGCACGGACGCCTGTCTTCAAGAAACTGTGTGGTGGACTCGCGTTGGGTGCTTAGAATTACCGATTACGGCCTGCCAAGCTTCTACCGTGCCCAAGGATTGTCTCCGCCAGCAAGGAACGCAAGAGGTATGTTTACTATAGCTATTGCTATTAATATATAAATTATTTGGTCCGGCTCTTTTTTATTAAGTGCATCTAGTTGTTGAAGAAATTTTTTTTCAACCGTAGCATAATTATAACATAATTAATATAAGGGCTCGCTTCCGCCCGCGACTTTGTCTGCCTGGATCCGGGTTAAAAACTATCCTATATTTTAATACACGCTATATACTACCTTAGTGCAAAAATGAATCCAAATCAATTGTCTTTACACTTTATAGCGTGATTGAGTAACAAAAAACTTTCGCATTTATAATACTAGCTTTTGCCCACGACTTCGTCCACGTGGAACTCTTTTATATTTTAGCTACTTACTTTCGCCCCCTATTTCACCCCCTTAGACGATGATTCCCGGAATAAAAAATATTATGTACTTGTATGTTTATCCACGTTATTCACATGTATGCCAAAATTAATTTTAATCCGTTTAGCCGTTTTTGCGTGATTGAGGTCCAAACTTTAGCATTCATAATATTAGAAGGATTTGCAAAATGTCCAGGGACACGACTCGCTTGACAGACTCTGACAGGCAGTTTAAGTTTAAGGAATGAGGTTTATTCACGATTTTCGCTACGGTGATAGAATTGTGCTGAAGTTTACCAACAAAGTGAAAATTTAATTGATAAAATATAAAGTAAAGGATAATCCTACTAATATAATAAATGCGAAAGTTTGGATGGCTGGATGTTTGGATGGTTAGATGTTTAGATGTTTGGATGTTAGTTACTTAATGACCCTTAAAGGGTTCAACCGATTAGGATGAAATTTTACACGAAGATAGTTTACAGTCTGGATTAAAATATAGTATAGCTTTATCCCGGGTCCACGCAAATGAAGCGTGGACCCGGGCGGATGCTAGTTATGAAATAATCGCGGGTTGAAGCTAGTTATTAAATAAGGGATAAAACTGGCCAAGCTCTAGTCGGACTTACGCAGCGGTGAAACGCTTCGGGTGGGTGCCTTTTAAGGTGTTAAAACTAACGCAATTTCAGATTTACAACGGATAATAACAATAATATAATATTCATGATTATGTATGAGTCACAAATTCAATGAAAAAGAAACATTATTAGAGTCCGCAGTAAGCTCGGACGAATTTCACCTTCCCATACAAACGTAGTGACGCTCTCATTTTAAAACTACGTGTTGGATTGTGGCGAAACTTTTCATATACATTGACATGAGGTATATCTATGTCTGTAATTAGTTTATATGATTCCAGTGTATAAAACAAACTAAATACAGCAAAAACAAGTTTTGTATGATAAACTTAAATCGCTGTATTTTTTTACTATGGTATATGAAGCTACATAAACTAATTACAGACATAGATATACTTTATGTCATTGTATATGCAAAGTTTCGTTACAATCCAACACGTAGTTTTAAAATGAGAGCGTAACTACGTTTGTATGGAGAATCGAGCTTACTGCGGACTCTTAATGCTTGAATTATAGCACCATCTAGCGACCATAATTTTCATACAATTTCAGTTTGATAGAGGTCGCTGATGTTAGTTGTCGATTTGCGCCATCTAGCGAGCTTAATTTTAGTCCAATATCAGCTCGATAGATGCCGCTTATATTATGTTTTTGATTTTATTTACACTAATAAAAATAATATACCAAACAGTATTATATGGGTTTTATTTGATTCTAAAATGATGAAAGGAACACTATTCTATCTGTAAATGTATGTAAGTAAGGACTGATTCGAAACGAACTTTCCAAATTCAAAAAAATATTTTATTTACAAAATATAATTTTATTGAACTTGAATCAATTTATATTACAAGAATATAATATTTATATTGTTTTAATTGATTTTTACATTATTTTAACTTTTTTTCCCACTCCTTTCGTAAATTCTGGCGTAGGTATACCCTTCATTAAGCGTGCGACAGTGTCCTTTGTCACCTTCTTGCAGGCTGCATTCCATTTGGCGAGGAAATCCTTTTTGTCGCATGCTGACTTGCCTGTTTTACGCAATATTCCCTTGAGCAGAGCCCAGTACCGCTCTATAGGGCGACACTGTGGGACATTTGGTGTATGAAGGTCTTTAGGCACTATTTGAACAGCATTACGTTCAAGGAACTTGAGGGTATCCCTGGCGTAGTGAGATGTGGCTAGATCCGGCCAGAATAATGTTGAAGTACTGTGCTTTTTGACAAAAGGGACCAGCCGTTTCTTCAGGCACTCGTTGATATATATTTCCTTGTTGATTGTACCTATCGTGACAAAGGCTCGGCTGCGATCACCGCATTGACAAATGGCCTGCCACACGAGGTATTTGGAGCCAAACTTTTCAATTCCGATCGTGGTTTCTGAATCTGGAAGAACCTCTCCTTCAGCAGCCGTGTAATACTGTTCACCCGGTAGTGTTAAAAAATCGGCTTTAACATAGGTTTCGTCATCGAGTACTTAGTGAAAATTTAGTGTACCCAAGAAGTCATACAGTTTACGTGACCATTTTTTTATTGTTGCTCGTTGTTTCACCGAAGTTTTTGTTACCTTAGACTTCTTCCTGGTCTTCATACCTGCACGTTGTTTTGCACGTCTAACCATAGATTGGCTAGTACAATTTTTTTTAGCGATGTCTCGTTCAGATACTACGATTCTTGCGAATTGTACGTACGATTTTCGTCTCGAGGTTAGGGTCGCGTGGACCTCTGTGTTCGTCAATTCTTGCCTTCCGAGTTGTTGATAAGGTCCTCTTGTAGCGTTTGATAACTTCATGAACAGCTCTGCGTGGGATTGTTAATTCCTTTGCGATGAAATGATTGTGACGCGTAGTATTGGATAGCCATTTGTCAACAATTTCCTTGCGGCGTTGCGTTAGTTTCATATTATGCTTTTCTCTGAGAACTTATTGCGAAAATATCTTTTGATATAATATTTTTAATGAACTGTCAATATCTAAAATGCCAGTTACAAAAGTTTGAACAAAAAAATCGAAATAAAAGGTTTTGAATTTGGCAAGTTCATTTCGAATCAGTCCTTATATATATTGGCATAAGTACAATATTTCCGTTAGCTCGCAAACACCAGAACATCTTAACAGTTCATATTGAAATTAGGAAGTAGGTACATCTAGCGCTATCTATAGTACTAATAGGTAAGTTACATTCGGCATCACCTTTTTCGTCCCTAAAAGGGATGAAATTTGACATAAATTATAGCCTATGTCCTATTATTATAACTGGAAAGTTTCATAGTTTTTGAGATTAATTATTGGAACGTACATCCATCCATCATCCAAACTTTCGCATTTATAATATTAGTAGGATAGTAGGATTAGTAGGATTAGTAGGATTGTTAACTATTTCCAATTAACAGAACTGCTGTGGACTGCTCCGGAGATAATGCGCGAGGAAGGCGGGCTAGGGTGCGGTTCGCAGCCAGGAGACGTGTTCTCTTTCGCCATAATTATGCAGGAAGTGATTGTCCGTGGCGAGCCATATTGCATGCTTTCTCTGACGCCTGAAGGTTAGTCACATTTTAGTTTATAGACACCTTAAGAAACTTCAGAAATAAACTAGAATATAAAGTGTCAGTGCATCTGGAAAGGTACCTAGTCACGACATCTAGTTACCGAGTTACATGAGTTTTTGTGGAAGCTGGTGAAAAAGTGCAAAAATATATTACAAAAATCCAATAATTCTATTATTACAGAATTAATTCGTTGATCTCGAATTTAGTCAATGAAAAATTGAGCTGTGATTTTAGTTGTTTGACGTATATAATTATTAATACTGATTGAAAGACTGATAAATCATAAATTAGGTGCAGTTATGTACACAATTGAGTTATTTTTTCTAGTTACTCCATTTATGTAAGATAATGACTTAGCGTGACAAGGTACCCAGTTTAGTAAAATGCTAAACTTGATGTCTTACACGACTAAAACAGAAGTTTTTATAAATAAGAATACATTGATTTCCGCTATAATTATCCTAAATAACATTTTGTTACAGATATTTCTTGCATTATAGGTACTAAAATAGTGATCTTCGAGTTTAAGTTACTAAAGTTTAGTAAAAGTCGTGACAAGGTACCCTAGTAACGTTTCCATACAAAAGTTTCGACCGAGTCACTAAACTTTATTGTAAAAAAAAAGTGCTTTAACACCATTTCTATTATACCATTGTGGTACACCACGCTAAATACCATTTGATCTTGTGATATAGCATACAAATTATTTTGTTGGTTTTTAATATTATAAGTGATCGTTTTTGTAACTGTTCAAAATGCGGTAATTATTAAATTTCTCTATGATTATGGAGTTTTCTTTCATTCAATTGTCTCAAAATGCCATAGAATATGTAACTATGATGAGAAACTAACAGTTTTAATCTCGTTATTTTATGAATTGGGTATAATTAACACTTTCGTGTTTCTTCCACACTGGCATGTTCAACCTAAGAAATCAGAATAATTAACATGTATTTTTAGACAATTCACCTTTATTATAATTCTTTGACATTAAAAGATTATGATTATACCCTTCACTATGTAACTTCGAAGTAGAAGTGTGTTTTTTGCCACTATAAACTTTAAATGCAATTTTCTCAACTTGTGCATTTCGGAAGTCGAAAATTCAAAAATGTATAAAAAAATAGTGGTTCCACCTACAGTCATTATTCTTTTTTGTATTGATAACAAATTTAATCTACTTTTTGGAACTATGCATAACTAAATACCTGAAACAAGGTACCTTTCCAGATGCATTGACACGAATATTCCCGTAAGTCAAAACCATGTCAACCAAGGCTTCCTAGCTGATGCCCGCGGCTTCGCCCGCGTGGTTATAGGAAAATGTAACATATTGTATTTTCCCGTGGGAATTAGATGTTTTCCCGCTGGAAAAAGTAGCCTATGTCACTCTCCAGCTTCTGTGTGCTTCTGTATGTATTAGGAATAGAATCATTATATCCGCTGTCTATCTCATATATATGGCGCCCCTTATGTATGAGAGTCAACAGAAACTGCACCTAAATAAATGTATATCCCTTGCAGAAATCATAGAGAAAGTGATGCGTCCACCACCTCTGATCCGGCCGTCGGTGTCGATGGGCGCGGCTCCACCCGAGGCCGTAAGCGTGATGCGGCAGTGCTGGAGCGAGGCCCCCGACCTTCGCCCCGCCTTCCACACCTTGCACGACGTCTTCCGACACATGTACCGCGGACGGTCAGTGCTTTATCAAAAAACCGGCCAAATGCGTGTCGGGCCACGCGCGTTGTAGGGTTCCGTAGTTGCATATCTGTATTTGTTTCATCGAAACGCACGCGCCAAGTAAATGATGTGGTTGTGTCGGCCGAATTTGTACGAAAGTTGGACTTTTTAAGTACATTTTAAATTGGTCGACTATCACTCGGTAACTCGTAATGTCTACTTAGCCGTGATAGTTTTCCTTTTAAATTCAGTATAATTTTTCACATTCCCAGTAGCAGCCGGCAGGGGGTGGGGACACTTGGGTCGAACAAAAATTTGGGCTTTAACGCCCAATATCACACAAATGGACCACTAAGTTGAGAAATGGTTTTAAAAAACCCATTATGTTTTTGAACAAGCTATCCAACGATACCCCACACCGGATTTAACGAGAAAAATAAAATACAACCCCACTACGTTTAGGGAACCTTAAAAGAACAAGATTATATTCTACTATTTTGTCGGCGGGAACCCTAATAAAAATGCTGCATCCGGTTCTTCACAGATTTAACATTCAGCCGAATTTAAAACCTTTTCATTTTATAATAAGTACTTAATTGGTTAAGTAGATAATTAACATTGGCGAATCCATTTAAGCTCTTAACGAAAAAAAATATTGAATAAAATATTTTTGTTTCGTGTCAATTCAACGTGGAAGTTGCTGAGATCAAATTTTAAACGATATGGTACAGAGAAAAAAGATATTGGAAGAAGAATCCACTATCGTCTGAAACCCAGGGCAAGACTCGAACTTGCGACCTCTGTATTGCCGGTATACAATGCTCTTGCTCAGACCCCGTATCATGGTCGGCCTTATCACGCGATAAGTGACAAGATAGGAGCGTCGTCTCGTTCTATCGAACGGTGTCAGCCAGTGACGGACGCTCTATCTTGTCACTTGTCGTGTGATAAGGCCTACCATAATACGAGGCAGACCATCAGTCAATGTATGGGTAGCTCAGAAGCTACCCATACATTGGCTGACACTTATTTTTCCATCACATTCGCCGCCGCTACGAGCGACCTCTGTATTTCCATGAAAGGTTCACAGCCACTTAGGCCACTCTAATGGGTAACCCATTATAATCGAACAACATCAAGTTCGTCTGAAACCAACAAAGGGTTTCAGACGATGATGGTATATTTTTCAATTATACATATTTGTTCTCTGTATCATGTCGTTTAGTTAATTTTAGATTAAGAAGTTTTCATTCAACTTTCATTTGACGTATTTTGCAGGAAAATCAATATCGTAGACTCCATGTTTGAGATGTTGGAAAAGTATAGCAACAATCTAGAAGAACTCATAAAGGAACGAACGGAACAGCTGGACATGGAAAAGAAAAAAACAGAACAACTTCTCAATAGGATGCTGCCCGGGTGAATAAGATATAAATTAAAGCAGTTTTAGGATTGATGTTTGCTTAACTTCAATTTTCTATTTATCTTAGAAATGGTGTATGACGGTAAAATTTTCTTGTAGATCAGTTGCTGAACGACTAATTCTCGGTTTACGCGTAGAGCCAGAAGAGTTCGAAGAGGTATCTATATACTTTAGTGATATAGTCGGATTTACGGCTCTTGCAGCAAGGGCGACACCCGTGCAAGTGGTTGACCTTCTGAATGACCTATACACAGTGTTCGATGCGGCCATAGAGCAATATCGCGTGTATAAGGTGGAAACAATTGGCGATGCTTATATGGTGGTCGGCGGGTTGCCCACTCGTGCGCAAGACCACGCGGAGAGTATTGCCACCATGGCGCTGCATCTGCTGCACCTGGCCGGGCGGTTCCGCATCAGGCACGCACCGACAGCGCCTCTACATTTACGTATCGGACTGCACACCGGGCCGTGTTGCACGGGCGTCGTCGGGCTCACAATGCCAAGATACTGTCTCTTTGGCGACACAGTTAATACAGCATCAAGAATGGAATCTACTGGTGAGTGCATTTAACACATTTAATCTTATTAATATTTGATAGCCGGTCTTACAAAACTCTATATAGGCTCTTCCGCTAGTACAGAACCTATAAACTACTACAACAGATTAAAGATGCTCTTTGCAACATACCTACGCTCGTTATAATACGAACATAGTTACCAAATCCAAATGAACAATTTCAGGTGCAGCGTGGCGTATTCAAATTTCAGCGACCACTGCGGAGCGACTGACAACTGCCGGGGGCTACCGTCTGCGGTCGCGCGGCTTGACGCAGATCAAGGGCAAGGGCGCCATGCACACGTACTGGCTGCTGGGCAAGGAGGGCTTCGACAAGCCGCTCCCGACACCACCGGCCCTCGAGTAAGTCTCCATAAGGCAAAGAGATTAAATATTAGCTATTTCCCAATGTTCTAATAGGTCAGTCATATCGAACATAAAAATCGCAAGCTAAACTCTAGTTGTGATTTTTTTATATGTTGTTAGGACCACTACCAGTACCGTATATCCAATTTTGCTGATTTTTGATTACTATTATGTATTCAGTGACACTTGCAAGATTAAAAAAACGATTGATGTAATGATCTATTAAAATCGACCCACGCGTTTGATCTCTAGTGCCACAAAGGTACAAATGTAATTTGTATGTATGTAGATATGTTTGTTCCATTTAATAACCGCATAGTTAGGTCTTGTATTGTCAATACCAGAAAAGGTCCAAAATTTCGTGGTTTTCGTGTGCTGCAAAGTTAGCACAGTATGAACTGCAAAGTTGGATATACTTACGGTACGGGCAGTATAGTCCTAACAACATATAAAAAAAACATAACTAGCCGTTACCTGGCCATTTTAGCGATTTGACTGATCAAATATGACTAGCCTATAAAGGTTTCACTGAATTATATTTGGTCGTACCAACAAGGGGAGTCTTAGTCCTGAAAGCGGGCTTGACGCAAAAACGCAATTGGAAACTAATGGCCGTACATAAATAAAAGTATAACAAAACTACTTTAGCTGAAATAACGTTAAAATTCGTTTGTCTATGCCACTTTGACATTTGTGTTCGTAAGAAATGGACAAAAAACATTTTACAATGCATGTGCTCGAAAAGAGCGCTTTTCAAGCACCCAAATCGTGAGGAAAGTGCCACTTTTTCGCACTAGTGCTTTTTACTTTTAATTTTTTTTAATTTCTAAGTCCGTCGTCAGCCCGACGCAAAGAGTTTTTATTACTTGAGAAAAGTTTTACAAATATTTCAATAACACTTTTTTTATATAAAAGGTACATCAATATTAATAATGTATGAAATGATGTATTAATATTTTTGAATTTGGAATTTGGTCAATTAATTAATTAATTTTAAATATTCACTTAATGTGTTTGGCTCAACGCATATCTTTCTTATGCCTTTTGCGATACGACAGTATGGCGACTTGCACATGCGCACATGCGCAATTATGTTGAAACTAAAAAGCCCGCCATTGTTGTGATTGTTGTTTACTTTGGAGATATTTTATATAAATATGTTAAAAATGCCGAGTGAAATAAGTGACTAATTATTAATAATAATTATTTATTGCGTTTCACTAATTGAAACTATTATGTTTCTTAGAACTACGACGGTACAGCGTCTTTTTGTTGTGGAATATATTAAGTTAGGTACTCAAAATTAATTGTGTTCCAAATCCACAATACAATCGTTTTAACTTTTAAGTGAATAAGCTTGACAGCAAAAGATGTGGAGGAGTTGTTAAATGCAGTTCCAGATAATGAGTAGGTCTACCTAGGTTCTTCAATTTTAACCTATCTATTTTAAACTGACATTTCAACATTTAATCTATTTCCTCACACAAGGCATAGTAAAAAGTATGATACACGCGCGTAAAGATGATTACCGATTCGAGTTTCGCTCGCTTCACTCGCTCATGTATAAAAATGACACTCGTCAGAAATCACCTACTTTCCACACTTGTAGCATAAATAACTATTATTTATCAAGAGGCATTTTAAGTTTTATTTGATAATCTTTGTAAGGGGGGTACCTAATCGTAACACTTTAGTATTATTTGTGTTTGCAAGACATGTGCACGATGACTGCTTTTATTGCTTGTATGCCTAACTTAAAAAGCTAAAATACCCTTTTCTAAAACACGCTCGGTAATGTATGCGTTAATATCACGAAATGAAGACATGAAGTTTCTTGTTTAAGGCTCCCTACATTTCTTCTTGGCCTTACGCCAAGAAGTAATGTATGAAAACCCTAAGCAAAACCATTATGGTCCGCTACTCCAACTTTTTAAATTTGCTTGCTAATATTAAACTGACAAAGGAAAAATTACATTCTGCCAACCACCACTAGACTCGGTAAGCATACTTGGTGCTCGAACGGCTTGTTCAAATGGCATGTTTAAAAAATAAAAAAGGCGGCAAATTACCTATTATTTAATTGATTACCTTGTATTTATTTTAATTTAAATATTTCCTCACATCGTTTGAGAAAAGCACTATACAATCCTCGGCCGGAACAAGGATTGCTGGAATCTTTGTATCCGGCCTCGTCTACTACTCGGCCGTCTACTTCAAACTCGTCCAGCAATCCCTTACTTCACGGCCTTTGCAGTAATGTACTATTTTCCTCTGGAAACAGGACTGAAGAAATATTATTTGAGGCTGATAGTGAGAATGATAGCGAAACAACAACGCCACCGACGCAGTTGGACGAAAATGTTCGAGGCGGGACGTCACAGGGCCGGGTCCAGCGACAGCGGTCTGACGCATCAACCGGCTCCGACAAATTTGGTACTTAACATGATTTGAGAAATAGGGATGGTGACTAAGACTTTTTTATGATGTTATTCGAAACCAGTTTTGGGATAGGAATAAATGTTTGTATGGGAACAACCACAATTAAAGAACATAAATACACAAAAAGTTTAGACAAAGATTGACCTCGCTGGCGGCAACGCAAAAAGCTTCATACAGATATACTTACAGGTATGACGTCACAACTGACATTTGTACTAATCGTTGTATGGAAAATCAAGTAAATTGTTGTTTCGGTCGCGAAATACTGCGGTTAAGTACAAAGTTGTCATACAATTTTATTTCTATAAAAGCGTAAGGATTCTATTGGTTACTTTAAATTGACTCTTGGACAAAAAAATGCATACTTTTTCTAAACTTTCATGGTTCATATCTTATTATGATTTTAATTATATTTTATAATTTATACTTTATTACGATAATTTGATGGATAACATCACTACGTTATCAATTTGAACATGAGGCATCATGCCTATTACGACATAGTCACCATGGGCCCGAAAGATTTGTCAAATTTTAAAACCAGCGGCGGTATAAAATATAACAAACACAATTTATGATGGGTCGTTTGTTGACACTTACTTAACAAGATTTGACAGTGACATGAGCCGTATTGACTGATTAAATAAAGAAACAATGTGACGGTCCCAAAGTATACCAAACACACGACTTATAAACTGTGGGAGTTATAGAATGTACTCGTACTTAGTTATTTGGTAGTTATCTGGTTATTTGGTAACCTACCCTTTGACTTTTGGAAAAAGGTACTTGTAGTATAAACCTATTTACCTAATTGTTGTTTGCTAAGTTGGTATTTAATTATGTGCAAAAAAACTAAGTTCTGTGCTGCGAGAAATATGGTTGAATTTATATGATACATACATATATCCGTAATCGTAGGAAAACTTGATTAATCTGAGACGGTTTTCTAGAAAGTGATAAAACTTGCCATATTTCATATGGGGAGCGTATAATATACAATCCGCCTGGTACCTACCGAGATTTCACAATGATTTTCCGCCTTATGAAAGTTATGAAACATTAGAATAAGGACGAAGATTCATAATTCTTGTGCTGATGATTGAGTGGATTATGAACAAAATATAATAGAACTTTTATTGCACAGCGTGGCAGCGTTCGGGCGCTGTTTCTGCGGACAGCAGCCCGCCCCCGAGAGCAGCGCCCGCCGGATCAGCCGCGGCGGCTGCCCCGGCTGATCTTAGCGCACCATATTCGCGGTACAGGTATTACAATTTTATTCTTCACTAGCTTCTGCCCACGACTCCGTCCGCGTGGAACTCGTTTATATCGTAGCTCCATACAAACTTTCGGCCCCCTCTTCACCCCTTCAGGGGATGATTTCCGGGATAAAAACTAACCTATGTCCCGGGATTCAAACTATCTCCATAGCAAATTTCATCTTAATCGGTTCAGCGGTTTAAGCGTGAAGAGGTAACAGACAGACAGACAGACAGACAGACAGACAGACAAACAGACAGACACACTTTCGCATTTATAATATTAGTATGGATTTCATTATACCATCATCAACCTATAGGTACTCTTTATAGTATTTTATGCAACTGTTGTATAAGAAGGGTCTTAAAACGCGAGTGTCGTGGCTTTAAAGACGCCACGAGCGTTTTTAGACCAGTTATACACCGTTGCATTCAATACTTTTTCTACGACGAATTTTAAATAAATTGTATTATTTAGACTCAGGCAGCAAGTTTTCTATTCGTTTTTTTGCTACTCACGCAATTTCTTCAGAAGTGCAGTTGTTAATTCCTTTGACCATTTTAAAAGGAACGTACACTTTTGTCTTCACAAACACGAATAAAATCTTAATAGTTTAAGAGTAGAAGTCTTTCCTCTTTTCATTTTGGACTGTATTTTGATGGGAAATCAGAAATATGATACCTCTTGTTCGTGGTTTGTTTTGTTCTTAATTTGTTTGCACTTGCCATCCGAACCAAACCAAATCCGGACCCGAACCGAATCCGAACTGCTTATTTTTATAAATTCTACCAAGAATTTATAAAACATGTAAATTAACACACAATAGATGACGATTTAAGTATTATTATTTTTGTAAATAATTTGTAATATACAAATGTTAAATCGTAAATAAAAACTTTTTATTTTGAAAAATTTGCTCATGAAGTTGGCATCACTGGATACAGTGGCCAATTAAAAAAAATTACATGCTTTCACATCGTGGTAAACAGCGCTTTTATGAAAAATGTGTGAATTATAAAAGTACGCTAAACAGTGCGTTTCTTATGGGCCATAGAGCATAGTTTTTCGACAACTTATTATCGGTGTCATTGTATTTGAACTAAAGCCTATATAAATGACAGAATAACGGAACAGGAGTAGAAAAAATCCCATTACTGCTATTTTTCGCTATTCTATTTGAAATAATAATTTTATTTATATTTATAAATATGTACCTATACTTAATTAAAACCTATGTTTTTATGATGTGCAGATGCCTCGCTGGGGGGCCCCGTGGACTACGGCGGCAGTGGTCCCTGGAGCGGGGCGACGCGCTGGCGGCGGCGGCGGGCGCGCGCGGTGCGGTGCCGGTTGTGGCGCGCTCGCCGCCACTGGAGCCGCTGGCGCTATTGGCGCCGGCGGTGCCGCGTCCTGCCGCCGCGCGGTACCGCACGCGCCCTGACGCGCCCGGCGCCCTCGCGCTAAACAACGCTCCACCAGCGTTCACTTTGCCTCTATCCACGGCCGAAGAAGCGCTAACTCCCAACTCGTGTCCGCCCTAGGCGACTGGAAACTATTACCCTGTCCTTGTGCACCGTTGGAAGTTTTTACTTGCGCCGAGCTCGGCCCGACTCTCCATCGATCGACAATAATTTATTTTGGTAGTAAACTCTCTCACGACGTTATGTAAACGTATGAATGTAAGCACGTCCCTCTCCTCACGAGGTCTGTTTACTTACCTCCGTTATCTTAGAACGTTCGTTCATAGAGATTTTAACCTAATGTTGTATGACGTCATTAGAAGTAGCATGTGTAAAAATATTTTTTTTACAAGAGCACTTGCAACTTGAATTGTGATTTACCTCGGGTGATTTGTGTATTTTTGAAACTTTTAATTATAGTAGGTAATAAATATCTTTTATCATACCTACAGTTAGTTTAATTTTTAACCAACTTTAAAAAAGGAGGAGGTTCTCAATTCGGTTTTTTTTTTCAAAGTTTGTTGTTTCAGAACACTGTCATATGAGCCGATTCGTACTTTTTTTTGTGCTTAAGTATATGCTTCCAGGTGGGTCCCATTTTTTTCTAAAATCCAGTTGGATGATGTGATCCATGAGGAATTGAGGGAACTCCTCAATTATATTATGGACGCGTGTAGTGATTTTGGTATTTTCTACTATAACTCGTGTATTTACCTACACCCAAATTTGGTGGAGTGGAATTGATGATGAAGACCACAGATGACTTATGGAATTCCTCAATTACTTATGTACTTAAAAGTACAAAAGTACGTCACAGATTCTGATAAGATTCCGTTGAAATAGCAACTAATGAAGTGCCAAAGGTGATGATCCTTGTGGAATCGACGGAAGTTCTCAAATATTATCGGGCCACATACAGCGAACCGTATTTTTTCTCTAATAATCAACGCATTTGCTCTAGAAAATTAGTTCATGTGGTAGAATTTGTGTATTCACAACTTGAAATGTAAGACAATAGCAAAAAATCAATAGAATAATTTGCACGAAGAACCTTTTTGAAAATAGCTTGTTGGTGCTTATTGTGACATGTTCACACGTTTTCTAACGTCGCACTGTAGCTCAACATGCTGCATTAAGTACTATGTCAATATGTTATGAGTGCATGTCACTTGACGACCATTGCACCCGACAGGAACGCATGATTGAATGCAATTGAATAATGTATCGATGTTGAGATCTTCTGTTACACGATGCAACTATAAGGCTGCCTACGCTTCAAAGTCCTGGAACTGTTAAAAGATTCAACCTTTGATTATTTGCACAATATATACCTACTGCTTTGCATTGTCAAGGAATTAGAATCTTACCTATATTTATAACTAGTTATGCCTTATTCAAATCGTGACAAGATACAATGTCGCTCATATTTCAATTAAGGTAAACGTCCGAGTGCTCGACGCTCTAATGTCATGGCCACTCTATGTCAAAGCAATTAGAACTAAGAGGTTTTTCTTCTTTCGAATTTAAGCCTGGCAAGCCAAGCATGCTACGCAAGCAAGCATAATACTACGTAATTTTTCATAAATAGCATATACTCTTAGATGATTATGCAATCAAATGTTTTGTCTCAAAAATGCTATGTAATTGCTAAAAGGACTACTGTAGATGGAACATACCGAAGACTTATTAGAAGTGTCCAGTAAAACGCGAGATTTTAAACTTGAAATGAATATTTGTCCAGTAAGTAAGTATGTAATTCCTACTACGTATCATGCGTCACCGAACTATAGAAAAACTAAGGATGTGAGGGCAATGAGGTCGTATATGAATTAAAAAGATAATTTTCACTTCTCATGCTCGAAAAATGTGTCATATTAGGCTTAGATAGCGGGGCTAACGTAGTACATTTCGCCCCTAGGGTAAATATGAAAACATATTTATGATTTTAAGACATTTTAATTTGACCAATCAAAACACTTCGACGTATTAAATCCACCAATCACAACTGTTTAAAAAAACGATTTGTATTGGCTATCAACTAATCAGAATACAGCTATAGGTACAGTCAGCGTCATATAGTTAGTTAGCAACCAAGGTAGCTAAATATTTCGGTACACGTCTTTATTACTGTAAGAATAAGGGTGTGTGTTACGAAATATTTGGGTTCTCTGGCTGCTACTAACTATATGACGCTGACTGTATATTAAAATCAACCAATCAGGAAACAGAATACATTTCAAATATTAGGCATTTCTTATTCCCGAATTCACAATCATTAAAAAATATATATATAGCCACGTCCAAACGTTCAAGCGTGATTGGCTGCATAAATGGCATAAGCTATGAGATTGAGCGGGATACACTACTGTCTATCTCGCTTTATCATATGCACCGTATGCTCTCTGCCGCACAGATTACAGAGAAAGGCCCTAATAAATTGAACGTTTTCTATACATCCTATCTCTTCTTTTTTTCGCTCTCTCGCTCGCTCGAGATTTAGTGTAGCGAAAGATATTTTGTTACAAGATATCGACATCGTTATTACTTTTCATACGAGTATATTCGTCATCAGCACCAGTCGTAAATAAATTGTATCTTCATTTGTATTAAGATACGAGATCGTAGTACGTAGATAAGAAGTCTACACCTCACGTAGGTACGTGAGGTGTAGACTTCTACTTGATTCGGACTTTAAATAAATATTAAAATATAATTTAGTAGTATTTAACAACTAATAATAATCTATAAAGGGCGTAGGAATGTGACGGCCCCATCGCCCACCAGATTTCTGGTGCAATCAGTCAACGTAAGGCAGCTTGTGGCGGGCTGTTAGCGAGTAGCGACCCTACGTACCTGAGTACCCCTGGGGGTGTCCTGTGGTCTGGTTGAGCCGATCGGGTGGATGGTTGGACAGGCCCCCTGCCTCTGGCTTGCCTTTACTGGCCGTTCAGAGTGGAGTCGCAAGAGCTGTTGCTCGAGGGTTGATGTGGACACCTAAGTGGCGAGTTGGCTATATGTTTAAAGTCCAGTGCCACCTCTCTTCCCCCCAGCTTTCTGACCGGTGTTGCCCTTAGGCCATTTTTTAATGTCACTATTAATAGGGGCCCATCTAGCAGTTGGCGAGTCACCGTCTGCCAGAGATAAAAAGTGAGACAGTTTTATTAGGCAGGCGTCCGATGTTTCACCCAATAGCCCAGCCACTAGTCCATCATTTTCACCCAATAACCCGTTTCATTTAGATTCCATCAACCATCAATAGGCCCTATACTCCTCAGCGGGTGCTGTCTCTGTGTGCGTCCCATGACACGGGCAGGGACAGCATCCGCTCGGTGTACTCCTTGCATTTTATTAAATTGTCAAAAGGGCCTCTACGTGTTGGCTCAGTTGGTACTTTGTAGGTACCTAGCTCCACGCACGCCTCCCAAAGGTCCGGGACGTCATTGTCCCGTGAGCGAGAAAGAAAAAAAAATCTATACATATAGTTTCAGTTATCTACTGAAATAAACAATACAAAAGTTAATGTGGTAGGTATACGGAAGTAGCAAAATACTGCCGTCCTAAGCAAAAAGGACGCATCTGACTATGAGACTCGTAGTCAGATGCGTCCTTTTTGCTTAGGACGGCAGAATAAACCTCCAGCTCACTCAGATCTGTATTTCCAGTCTCTGTATTTCAAACTTACCGAACGCCTCGCCTACATGATATTCACACTGATAAAGTGTCGATGAATATAAACTTCAAAATAATTACAACACTATAAATGTCAACTTGACGTTGACGTCTCGGCGAAATTGTTTACTATTTTAACACTGTGGTGAACAGTAGATGGAGACGAGTCGTCAATAGACTCAAAATACTATACTATTCGTCTCATTCTAACTCACGTCAGCTGACCATAAGAAGTAGCATCGTCTTGCTTTATACTGCGCGTCTGCATTAGTCTGTGGTCTGCCGCGCTCGGCAGTTTGGACGCACTTATACTCGTAGATGGTCAGTGGCGTTTAATTACTAATTAGTTGTGTCAATATTTTGAATCTGTGTCAAAGCAGTTTATTAAAACATCATGCCGCCAAAGGCCAAGTTGAACAATCCCTCGCCGTCGTTGAATTTATTATTGATTTTTGGATGGATAATCTTTGTTTTTACAATTGTCTCGTAGTCGAAGTGAAAAGTAGAGTGTATAACTGTGGTCTAAAAACCATATTATCCCTCGAATAATTTTCCCTCACTTTGCTCGGGAAAATAACAATCTCGTGGTAATATGGCTTATTTTAGACCCTTGTCAAACAATCTACTATAATCATCTTGAACGCTATTTTATTTCAAATATATTCTTATTTAAAGTATACTTTTTAATAGGCATAAGACTAATTGTTTTAATTATAAGTACACTTGAAATTTACAACAAAAACAAATTTAAGTACATTAAAAAAGGTAAGCACTGTTGGCAGTATAAAGAAACTCATGATGCAATATTTTTTAAAAGTAGCCACAAGGTTAGTGCGGAAAAGTTTGTATGCTGCGTTTAGTTCATAATTGTGTTGTGTAAAATGGTGGAAAGAAGTAAAGATTACTATCGTTATTCGAAATTCCTTTTCTGTGTTGTAAAAAAAAGTCAGAGTTCAAGTATGAACATTAGTTATACAAATAACAATAATAAAATTGTATCATTATAAAAATTGTTTTGAAGACAGTGCAAATAACTACACGCAGTATTCATAATAAAAAACCGCACAGGCGTGCGCGGCTAGGCAATTTTTATCTTATTTTCTCGTTTCATTTTTGAGAAAAGCACTATCTGGCTTCGACCGTAATAGCCATCCGGCCTCGTATTATAGGCGGACCTCGCCTACGGCTCGTTCCGTCTAATTCAATCTCGGCTAGTATGACTTACTTACTGGTCTCTGCCGTAATGTACTATATTTATGCACGGAAGCCCGTAACTATTCACCACAGGAAATACGACTTGTTTTACTGAAGCTGTCTGTTCTGTTTAAGTAAGGTTAGGTATACGAGTAACGCAACCTTTGCGTCAGTTGACCTAATATTCAGTACAAAAATGCTTGTGCCGCACAGTGCCGCACACCAGGGGCCCGATTTTTGACTTTCGAGCGCTCGAAAATTAAATAAAAGTAAATGCTATTGTAGTGTCATAATCACAGGCACTTACTTTCTACCGATAGAATTGAATACGAGTGGTCAATACCGCACGTTTTTAAATTTTCTATTGTCATTTCAAATTAGCATTTCATATTTTTGGACAGTTTTCGAGTGAAAGAGTCGAGCGCTCGAAAGTCAAAAATCGGTCCCCAGTGGAATCCCGCCTTAATCTTGGTAGTTTTGCTGTTGTTTGTCGGTATTGCAGTGCACCGTGTATGTTTCTATCTTTAATTAAATAAAATATTTTAGTACGAAAGGATTCAATATTTAAAATAATTTTACAAAAAAGAATTTTATTAACATTTCTAATAAATATTACTTTTTAGCATACTTTTGATACGATAATGTTCAATTGTGACCCGTCTGTTAACGAGGACAATGCAATTCTTAAACCGAAAGCCATAAGAAGTACAGGCGCGTTTTTCTTATTGTAATATTTACTAACCTATACATACATTAGCACCAAAAGGGGTTGTGAAATCCCGCAGTATATTTCGTCGTTTTATTTGGAACAATCTATACACCAACGAGCAATTAGAAATGCCTAAGCGTTCAAGAGTTTCCAAAAATAGTATATAATACTATATCTAAACAAAAATAGAAGTTCATAATATTTCGGATATACACATTATATAAATTTATTTATAAAACTAATGCTTTCATCCCCGAAGTCCAACCGAGTAAAATTTTGTTCAATCGTGTAATTCACGTGACATTCGAATATTCTGGTACCATTTAGCTGATTAGATTTATTTTGTTAATTTATTTTAACATGAAAATATAAAATATGTGTACCGTAAATATACACCATTTCGCCAAACTGCGGAGCAGTTTGTTGGCGATTGGTTGATGACCATAGCAACTCCTAAACTTCACAAGACAAACTCGTTATATTAGGATTCGTTGGAATCCTCTCAAAGAGTAGTTGAGAACTGTTCAAAAAGTAGTCGGCAACATAAGCGCGTACCTGCCAAACATCAAAATGTTGGCAGAAACATTTCTTCTTTACATTGTTTGTTCATGTGTAAAATAATATTCAAAAGAAGAGCACTGAAAATACAGTTTAGATCGGTTTATATTTCCGCGCCTTGTGCGAGAGCCTCGATGCGGTCGCGGTCCAGGCGCAGCGCGGCGCGGCCCTCGGTGACGCGCAGGTCGCGCGCGCCTAGCCGATTGTAGAACGTCAGGGCCGTCGTGTTGTTCTTCAGCACGTGCCAGTCCACGCGGTGCACGCCCTCCGCCATCGCCCGCTAGGGACAGATATCATTGTTCACTTTAACCATATAACCTGCAGGAAATCATTCGTAAACAAACCTCAATATCCTCATTTTGTAAACTCTACGCCTCCATAGTAAATAATCTGAAGAAGTTCAACGGCACATATCATATCATATCACCTACCATTCATTTATCACATACACAGAATCACTAGTTCCAGTAGAAATCTTCAACAACACAGCAAGATCACCGATTATGGGTTCGAATCCCGGTAAGGGCATTTATTTGTGTGATGAGCATGAATATTTTTTCCTGAGTCACGGATGTTTTCTATGTATTTATTTATCTCCATAAGTATGTTTATCGTCGTCTAGTACCCATAGTATGTTTTGCTTAGTTTGGGACGAGGTCGAATTGTGTAAGTTTGTCCGCCAATATTATTATTTATTATTTGTATGTTTTTCGTATCTCAGGACCATGGGGTCCCGGACTTTTGGAAAGCATGCGTGGGGCCGAAGCCAACAGCGCAGAGGCCCTTTAAAACATATATAATATAAAGCGAGGGATACACATGGCGGATACCATCTCCGAGCGCACAACATGATACACTCGGACCACCCCGCCAGGTGCAAAGACTATTGCAGTGCAACACTGTGCTGCGATGGAAACTAAGGTCATGGGTTATTGGGTTGAAGGGCGGGTAGTCTGGAAAATGGGTTATGGGAGGAGACTAGCGGACACCTGCCGTGACAATTAGTCTCAAAATTGTGAATAGGCAGGCGGTGAATCGCCAACTCGCTAATGGAGTAACACGTCTGGGGACCGATTTTTGACTTTCGAGCGCTCGACTCTTTCACTCGAAAACTGTCCAAAAATATGAAATGCAAATTTGAAATGACAATAGAAAATTTAAAAACGCGCGGTATTGACCACTCGTATTCAATTCTATCGGTAGAAAGTAAGTGCCTGTGATTATGACACTACAATGCATTTACTTTTATTTAATTTTCGAGCGCTCGAAAGTCAAAAATCGGCCCCCTGAGCGGCTGTGAGGTTGACGAGCGGTGAGTCTGCGGTGCGTCAGATCCCTGTAATCCGCCGGCGTTATGACATTTTACACTTCCAACCTGGAGCACAGGTTCCGCTCTTGCGACCACTCTGGCCGGCCGGTTAAGGCAAGCACAGGCGAGGGCCAGATCACTCGGGCCCTCTGGAGGTTAGGGGTCCGCGGTGTCGCCACTCACCGTCAGCTCGCCACAAGCTGCCCCCGCGGGCTTTATATTATTCTTATTCAGTCGCCCGTATCCTTCGCGGATAAGTACTGTTTTTCGGTTCTGACAAAAACAAATACTATCATCGTCACCCTCCTAGCGTTTTTCCCGGTTCTATCCTAAACGAGCCCGGAGTGCTTTGGCCCTAATTCCAAGATTTGGTCTAGTTTGATTGCGCTCTGACCTGCCAACCCAGAGGTAAAACTATAAGTACGAGTAGATAGATCTATAGAAGTTAGACCATGCGTCATTACTGACATCACAAAACTGAAATAGCTTCTATTTTTTAGCCAAAAGTAACAGTAGGTACCGTTACGTTACGAAATGAAATATTTTGTAGTCTCCCGAAAGAATCGGAACGAGATGAACCAGAGGATATTACTAAAAATGCACCTGTTCTCACAAAGATGCCCTTACGCATACCAACCAAATTTTACTAATGTAAGTTTCTTGTTTTGGCGCAAAACAGATGACAATACGATTGAGATCGGAAGCGACGGATATAAATACATAGACGTTCTGTTCGCAGGGGAGGATTTTAATTGGACTGTCCGCTAATGAAGTCTAATTGTTCAATTAAGCATTCAATACGAAAGTACAGATACGAGAAACCATATTTTGCACACATAGAAGTACCTATAGCTCATTTGACGTTTTAAAGGGGATGTACTGTAATTACGTCTTCTTTAACTCGAGTTAGGCATATTTGGCATTTATTTAATTTCGTATTGCGACAACGGGCAAATTGGAAAGAAAGTTAGCAAGGCGTGTATCATTTTAGACTTATTAAGGAAATTGATGTTGTGTCGTGGATGTGCTATTCCCAACTATACAAAATAATAGAAACTGAGACTATTAAAAGATGCGTGTGTAATGTACTGAACTTATAGACAACCCATCAACAACTGAAGTCCCTTGCGCATCGTACACTCGACAACACAGCTAGTTAGCTGAGTCAGTTGACCATCAGTGCACCTTAAGTGCATTGTAATAAGGTTTTATATTAACACAGGGTAGTCAGTTAACAGTGTTGTCGTTTGTACAGCTTAGTAAATAATTAACATTGCATAAGTTCACTCCGTGATACAGTTACAATGCATCATTTTAGGGTAAAATTGTGTACATTTAAATTATTTCATATTATTTTTGACACAATTTATCTGCTTTCCCCGAAACTTGACCGGTAGGTACTCCGCAATGCAATATGTCCGCCTCTTTATGTGGAAGTCCTTCTTTTGTGCAATAAAGATTTATAAAATTGCCTTAAGAGGTAACTAACTATTTGAAAGTGAAAATATTACGTAACATGCTCACCATTATCTATGTGACTCGTGACTAATTAAAACAAGATTATCATGAAATGCTAATCTTTTTAAAGAATTTGGCCCGAACCGGTCCATCAATGATTTTACTTTGCTGAGTTCGCGTATGAGCAGTAGGCCGATGCCCTGGCGGCGCGCCGAGGGTCTCACGAACAGATCTTCGATGTAGAAGGCTCGCCGGGACCAGCTGGAGTAGGCGCGGTTGCACAGCGCCGAGCCCACCACCTCGCCGCCGCGCTCCGCCAGCAGCACGAAGAACCACGGATGGCTACTATTGAAACCATCTTCCACTAGATCTGGAACACACCATATGAATCTGTCATAGTCAAAGTAAGAAGAGATTCTCCCTGTCACAGTCTTTATAACATATAATTGAATTTCGCTTAACCTGTAATTGGATTAAGATGATATAAAAAATAGGATCCTTTTTATTTCGGAAATCAGCCCTCAAGGATATTAAGACGGGAGTACCAGTTGGTATGGGACTTAATTACATAATAAAAGTCCTTTCTTCTTCTTCTTAGTCAATCTCCCACGACTGAGGGTAGTGACTGCATGCTATATATAGCCCTCCAAAATCCAAATATTCTTTTTATATGTATAAAAAAAGCTCGTCTCGTTATGTTGCTATGAAAAAAACAATGACTTTTCCTTACCCTCTACTGTTAATTTTGGTCCATCCGGTACTCCTTCATAGTCAGCTAATTCCTGAAATTATTTTAGGTGAATGAATTAGCAAAACAGCTTGCGTATGTGTAATCACTCTTTTACCGAACCGAAGACCATTATAACTAATAACCTGTTGCCATAGAAAACTTTTTGGCGGATTACCTATCAAATTTTCATCGTATGGTATTGTATTGAAAAACGTCGTATGAACGTGAGCATTGTACCGTCGTCTCCATTCCAATTCGTGTGTAATGACCAAACCTAGCAAACTTGGATCAGAAAGAATACTATGGTGTACATCATCCTCCTAGCGTTATTCCCGGTTGTGCCCTAAACGAGCCCAGGGTCCGCTTTGACACCTAATCCCAAGATTTGGCATAGGCACTAGTTTTACGAAAGCAACTGCCATCTGCCCTTTCAACCTAGAGGGTAAGCTGGACCTTATTGGGATTAGACCGTTTTCCCCACGATGCTTCCCTTCACCGAAAAGCTAACGTTAAATATTCCGTACATAAGTTCTGAAAAACTCATTGATACGAGCCGCGATTCGAACCCATGACTGCCGCTTGACAGCCGCATACCTGAACCACTAGGCTACCGTAGCTCACTTGAAAAAACTTGACATAGGATTGTTAATTTCTTAAACCGTTCGTGTTATGCAGCTTTAAGGTTTTATTGCAAGTCCAAATTTTTGTATTTGCAATTCCATTTTCTATCCAATGTATGGCAAATGTGTGTACCTATCCGTCATAATATGGTAGAAGTTTGTTTGGAACAGCGATAATTAAGCTTCCGCCTATAATAATTTAATAGCAATCATTTTCCTAAGACGATAACAAGCTCTACGCGGACGAAGTCGCGGCAATAGCTAGTCTTTATATATAAAAGAAGAAGTCCTGACTGATTATTACTTTCCGTTCCCTGCCATTTGGCGGAAAGCCTTTGTTCTTCCCTGACCTAAAACTAGCACCCCTACTTCTCTTACAAACTTAGGCCTATTTCTATACTTCCTTTTATGTCGAAAATCGCTGAAGCAGTGGTTCACAAACAACTTTCGTACTACATACATTCCAATAAGCTGTTGAGCCCCTTTCAATCCGGTTTTCGTCCTGGCAATAGTGATTGTACTGCGCTTCTTAAGGTGACCGAAGATGTTAGGAGTGTCATGGAGGGTCAATGGTCACAGTTCTCATAGTAATAGATATTTCAAATGCATTAAATACCGCTGACGACGAAATCCTCCTTGCTCTGCTGCAGCATTTCATCGTGCTACCTTCAGCTCTTAGTTGGTTCTCTGCTTACCTTGGGGGCCGCCAGCAAGCGGTCAGAGTTGACCGGGTCTTGTCCGATTGGTGCGACCTTGCCACTGGTGTACCTCAAGGAGGTGTTCTCTCCCCTCTTCTATTTTCCACATTTATTAACTTCAGTACCCCTGTGTTCCGCTGTGCTACGTGTATGCTGACGAGTTACAACTTTACGACCAGTGTAAAGTGACTGACCTACCGATGACAAGCTAAATCGGGACCTTTAACACATAAAACAGTGGTCTGAAAGGTTCGGCGTATTTGTGAACCCGTCAAAGTGTCAACCCATTGTCATCGGTAGCTCTCCGCAATATTCCAAGCTTGATCTGGACTCTATTAGTCCAGTGCAGTTCAATGGAACTGTTATACCCTACAGTCAGAATTTTACAGACTTAAGTATTCACTTGGACTGTACTCTGAGCTAGAGAGCACAGGGTGCGGAAATTAGCTGCAAGATTATAGGATCTCTCTACTCTCTTAACAAGCTCAAGCACTTTTTGCCCATACGCACTTGACGGTATGATGTGTGCTATCCGGACTTAAATGAAGAACTTCTCGATAAGCTGGATCGACTTCTTAATAACTGTATCCGTTTCATTTTCTGTCGCCGGAAATACGACCACGTCTCCTTTTTTCGGTCTCGGTTAGGCTGGCTTGCTATCCGTCAACGGCGAAATACTCGCATGCTTTGCACTTTATTTTATACTAGCTTCCGCCCGCGACTTCGTCCGAGTGGACCCGGGATAAAAACTATCCTATATTTTAATCCAGGCTATAAACTATCTTCGTGCAAAATTTCATTCAAATCGGTTCAGCCGTTTAAGCGTGATTGAGTAACAAACATCCAAACACCCAAACATCCAAACATCTAAACTTTCGCATTTATAATATTAGTAGGATTTTTAACGATCCACATTCCCCTGAATATCTCAAATCTTTCTTTCACTTTTATGGTGCTACTCTTGGGGCTCATCCATTAATAACGTGCCATGAATTTCATTACTTTTTGATCCCTCCCCTCCTCCTTGTCACACGTGGTCACATTTGGTGGTCAAAGAAATTAGAAAAGTATCAGACCAGTCAAATCATGTTTAACAAAGACAAAATTATCACAATATAAACTAATTAACAAACTTAGTCATCTTGCGTCCATGGAGTCTGGAGCCACTACTACTACCTACTGTAGTAGGAAAAGTACTTTTATTCAATAATTTTATTGGTATATAACCGTGATTTAAATACTAAACTTTAGACCCCCTAGATTAATTTGTGTAATGTAATGTCCTCAAAATATTTATTTATTTAAAATAGCATTTAGGTGGATCACGTGCAGTCCACCACAAGAAAGTCAATCCTAAATCCTGCTGTCATAATATTCACAACGATAACCGGCCAGCACCACACAGTGGTACCTTACCTAAAGACGTCGTAAATGGAATCTTATACTTATTTAGCTTTAATAATAATTTTGCTACTTGAGAACATTGATAAGTTAAAAAAAACTCAGCCAAGCAAAATATTGTCCAATTTACATCGAACGAAAGTACCCATGAAATACGAGTATGTAGAAAATGCAATCCATTTTTGTTTGCAATTTAAGTAAAAAAGACATACATTGTATAAATATTTAGTATGTGACGTGATGAAATTTGGACCTCCCTCCCCTTGTCACAACATGTCACACTTTGTAGACCCCCTTCCTCCCCCTATACATGTGATGTAATATTTTAATAGATGAGCCCTGACCGTCATCTTCGCTAATTCTGTCACTGTGCAAGTGGTTCGTCTTTAGAACTTCGTTTTTAAGAAATTTTTGGCATTCTTTGCTGACAGATCCGAGTAGTCTTTAAATTTTAGGTTTGAAAATTTCGCTTGTAAGTATGTATGTATTGTATATTTATGTCAATTTTTATTTGTGTATGAAGTATTGTTGTTGTACCATAATGTTTTTTTTTAATTTGTTATTGCACTGCTCATAATCTTTTCTGATTTATCTTAAGGTTTGAGTGGTAGAGAATGCCATATGGCATTAAGTCCGCCTTGTATACGATAACATCTCTTTACATTTAAATAAATAAATAAATTATCAATGCACAGCCGAAACTACCGGGACTAGAAACCTGAAATGTATACCAAAACTTCCCCTTAAAACGTACGTAAGAGTTAAGAAGGGATTTTTGGAAATGAAATAGCGAATAGTAATTTAATAGGTTAAATAGCGGTGCAAAATTTGTATGAGAGAAACTTTCCTATTCAGCCACAGCCCGCGTTTTTAAAATTGATTCCATAAGGGGGTGAAAAGAGATTCATCATCCTATAAAGGGTATCCCCTTTATAGGATGTTTTTTTTGTACCGGGAACAAGATCATTCTTAAGTAAGGGAATTCTAACTTCGGTCAAAGACTAGAAAACAACCTCCAGTGTTTTTTTAGTTCTTTTGGCATAAGATAAGTTTGTTTTAAAAAACTATAACCACATGCAGCCCAGACTAACGAGAGTAAAACTATACACGTAGCCCAGACTAAGGTGAGTAAAACTACTGAACAGATTAAGGATTTTATTTAAAAAATCCAGTAAAATAGCTTAGTAGACATCAAAAAAAGACCGGGTTGCATTTCGGGAGTGCCGGCAGAAGTGAAAACTTGAATAATTTAAATTTTATAAAAAAAAATGAAATTTGGCATAGAGATAATTTGGGACCCTTGCAAGGATATAGGATAGTTTATATCTCGTAAATCTTCCCTTAAGGTGGTAGAAGTGCGTTTGGGACAGCGATAATGAAGCTTGCGCCTAACATTTTTTTATAGGACGATAACAAGTTCGAAGCGGACGTTGTCGCGGGCAGCAGCTAGTATCTCATACAAATCAAGAGCGACAATTACTGGTCAGTATAATATAAGGTTTAAACGTCCTATACTACCACGACGTTGCACTGCTGTATGCCATGGGCAGGGGCACTTTATTAAATATCAACGCAATATGGGTTCAATTTGAAATAAGAGGTTATTTCTTCAATCGAATTTAAGCCAAGGCATACACTAGTGCAACGACTAGGACGATTACCTTAGTCTCAGTTAGTCAAATACCTGAAAGGGTTAAAAGTTGAATTAAGAACAAATTACTACGTACGAGAACAAAATAAATGCAAACGTCAGTAAAATTAGAAACATAAGATAACCTCACTTGTATCATTTTGTGGACGATCGTCATGTCCTCAGGGCGAGCCAGGCGGATCGTCACGTTCCCAGATTCAGGATTCGCAGCCATGTTATTGAGGATTGTTGTAGTGGACGCGTGTTCACTCCGGCGTGGCAAAAAGCTACTGTCGGTAAAGCGGCGCGCGATTCCCCTCCGTGCGTGCGACTGGATTACGCGGACTGCGTCCAGACGACCTGTGTATGTGTTTTTAACTAGGTATTATGCGAGACACCCCACATGAAGGGAAGTCTGCAGACAGTACTTATTAGGTAGGGGAGATTAAACCTATACGGCTATGTATTAATATAAGTATAAATATACCTATGCTTGGAACGTTCGACAAAAAACAATTATAAAATGAGTTTACCATTAATCTCTGAATCTGGATGGAGAATATGTAATATCTTTGTTAGACATTACAAAATAATCTTAAGGAAAATAACATATTATTGATATTATATCCATCTGTAATGTCAAGGTTATTGATTCAGAATAGAACGTGTTGCACAATAAAATAATAGTGCTGTTATGAATGTTATGAACTTATGATACACTCGCAGCGCACTCTACGGGAAAGAGTCTGCACTGCGTACGTACTAATGGCACCGACACGAGTGTTCGTGTTTCTGATAATTCTACACAGTTGGTATGCGATCTAGTGAACCGCTTTCAATATAGATGGCAGCACTAGTTCAGATTCATGAAGAGAGCAGAGAGCATCACATAAAACATATAATGACAATGGATTCTGTAATATCTACATTGGAAACTAGTTTGTTGCTATAAATTACATAAGAAAAAAGTAGCGATTTGTATGCAAATCGTTCTGCTCGCTCTATTTATTCCCTTTTTCTATTTATTTTCTAGCAACAGAGAATGGTTCCTGACCTAGATGTGGCGGATCCTATTGTGTGTGTACAAAGTTTCATGTTATTCTAGCATGTTGTTTCAAAATGAGAACCAAACTAGTTTTGTATGGAGAGACGAGCGTCGCCAGACCCTTAATCACTTTTTCCCTATTAAACTTAACATTTATAACTAACTAACTTAACTTAACCTACCCATTGTGTATCCTATCGACCTGAGGGGTAATCACGTAACGTTTCGTACATGCGTTAGGCACTGGTCCCACCGCCCGCTAGTAAGCTAAAAAATTTGGGCGAGTAACGGTTCATTGCGTGCTGACCAGGCACAGTGTGATCAATCGACCTTTACAGATCCGCAATGTAATGCTACTCGCCCAACTTTTCTAGCTTACTAGCCGGCGGTGGGACCATTGCCTTAGGTAGGACAGTTGAACTGTCATTTTGCATTATAAAATTAGACATTTAATGCGTTACGTGATCGACCTGCGGAGGCGTAATAACGTAACGTTGTGAACGCGCGTTAGGTAGATCCAACTGTCGATTTTCCATATCAAATTTGAAATTTAGATCTACCTAACGTACGTACAATGCGTTACGTAATTGACCTATCTAAATTTCGTTAATATAGACTATAGACTCGTAGACAGACAAATGTAACCAACCAAAGTTTAGAGGATCTGTTTTAGCCATTTAGGCTAAAGAATCCTTAAAAAATTGTGTGACTTCACTACTGCTAAAAGTTTTAATCGGTTTGTGCGTAAAGGGAATTAAGTACAGTAAATTAAGAAATAAAGTATGATCTGTTTATTTCTCTAGCGTCATCTTTATCAGGAGGCCAGGAAGAATTTCTCCACACAGTCGCTTGAAAGGAAACACCTCTATGACTACGAAAGAAGTTGTGTGACAGTTATGTAGGTACTACCTAGATATTGGTTGCGTGATGTTGATACGCATAGAATTCCTATTTATATGATGTACCTATCTAAAGGATAAAAAAGTCAGCTCTTGATGAAAAAGGTATGTTCAAAAAAAGCTCCGTATATAATGTCGAACCTTTGGTAACTAAATTTCAGGGCATTTTCAGTTTTAATAAATGTTTAGCTCCAGTCCAGTCTCATGCACACCGGATATCTCACACTATGGCCCGTATTTAAGGCGCAGGGCGGGTAAGAAGCGCACAACAATATTTTTGCGCTCTATACTGAAAATCATAAAGCCAGTCGGTACTCTGTTGGTAGTATAGAATTTTATAAGGAGCCAATTGAAGACGTCGAATTAATTTAATATCTATCCATAGCAAAACAAAAATTACGTAGAAATACACAAGTTTATAATTTTAAATGTCTAAACCTACCGTAAACTATGCATATTTAAATATATAGTAAAAAAGACTTCATTATTATAAGGGCGGTTATACGTTTACGGGGCGACTCGTTGCAGTAACGCATTTACGATACAGCATGCTTGTAGATGAAATCAAATATTATGAAAAAAAATCTAAGTAACTTACAGTCAATCTTACTTAGAGTTTGCCTCTGATCTTGCTATCAGTACGAAAAAGAACACTACTTTCAATATCCCGCTTTCATTACATGTGTGGGTGGGGTGACCCTCTGTTGCCGATACCACAAACCTGCCGCTGTCGACCCCGAAACTTTGTGCTCGTTTGTCAGATTATCATGTTCATTTTGCGACTTAAAAAAAGCTAGAAAATGCATGTTTAGTATCCCGACAATTTTAACACGTGTTTAAAATAGTCAGAACCTATCATCTAACGCTACGAATCAAATGGGACAGATCCCATTCGTAGCGTTAATCCCGTTTCTTTCCTCATTTGCTTTGGAGCCTGGGGACCGAATTTTGACTTTGTGAAGAAAAGAACTGGTAGAAAATATTCGTACACGAAAATTTTTCACTATTATTTTCGCATGAACCCAATAATAGCTTTTTTGAAATCCTCACTCGAAAGCTAGTGATTGGCTATTGATACTTTTGCGTTTCGTTGTATGCAAAAAGTAGATAATTACCGGTTTTTCAAATTAGAATTTTCTACATGCCTGCCTAATATAGAGAATAGTACTTTATGGAAGTTGTGTAATTATAATATAGTAAATTTATTAATTTTAAATATATTATGCGGTTCATAACAGAAATAAAAACAAAAGTAAGTAGTGAGTAACAGTAATCGAAACGCTTATTTTCCCGCTAATAGACTAACGATCTTTGTTTTCAACCGTACGTAGCAGCCAATCACTTGATATTTGATTTAAATATCTTTATCTTTTAAATTAATTGTCAGTCAAATTAAATAGGTACAAATGAAGTGTCATAATTGTAGGCACTTAGCTACTTTCTATTGAATACGAGTGGTCAATACCACTCGTTTTTCAATTTTCTATCACTCGTACCTATTTCAAAAATAGCATTTTATCGTTTTCACCGTTTTCCAGTGAAAGAGTCGAGAAGTCAAAAATCGGGTCCGGTCACTTTGCTGTTTCTACCAAAATTATTGTACCCTCAGAAATGTCATACAGGATCATATAGAGATTAAAGTTTGCATATTTCCCGTGGAAATTGCACATAAGTACACGAAAGACCTGGAGTCTTAGAACAAATTCAACAAATAACGCCGAAACTACGAATATTCATCATTTTGCTTGTTTGGCTGATTAACGCAACTGGTGAATATAACAATTACGATCATAAGGTATTTTATGATTTACCGGTTTTTACGATTCGAGATGCATACGTTTTTTCATACAATGTTTCTGTGGTCTTAATATTCAGAATTACACTACATGTCGAAGATTGAATCGACAAGTACGTGACAGGCGACGTACTTTATGATTCAAATAGCTGTTGCCCGCGACTTCGTCCGCGTAGAGCTTGTTATTGTCTTGGAAAAATGATTGCTATTAAATTATTGCACAGGCGGAAGCTTAATTATCACTGCCCCAAACAAACTTCTAACATATTAAGGGATGATTTCCGAGATAAAAACTATCCTATATCCTTCCAAGGGTCTCAAATTATTCATATAAATTATTTTATATAAATCCGTGCTAGATCTAAATTGATATTTCCGTTTTTACAAATATAAATATTTGATGTATCATTAACAGACGTTTCTACTTAAAACTGTTTTTTTTCATAATGTATTTAAGGTTTTTTTATGTCTAGGTACTAAGCTACATTACTGGTTTTGTTGCCTAAATCCGTTCCGTACCTACTTTTAATCACGTTTGCCTGTATAGTTATAAAAGCAAAATTATCTTATGGCAAAAGACATATCACTTTCCATCTCCTCCCCCATTCAATGGTATTCGAGAATAAATTATTTTAATTAACCAAAATAAACTCCGCAGTTTAAACCTAACATTAACTTCTTCTCGGTGCCGTAAGCATCGCAGTTCTAACCTAACCTACATTTCTGGTTTGATTCTAAAAGGGTCGCAGTTCTAACTTAACCTAACCTACTTTTCTGCATGCAGTTGTGGCTATGTGTTTTGACTAATTAATGGCTTACCAATTAATATGTATGACCAAAGAATTCCCTTACTTCAAAAAGTACTTGTTCCCCGTATAAACTTCGAACTCCTTTTAGCCCCTTTAACCCCTATGATGAATGAATTTCTTTTACCCCAACCAATTTCAAAAACGCGGAAGTCTAGCCTTTAAAGACTAAACAAAGACAACAGTCTAAAACCGAAGTTCCAAATCAAGAAACTTATAAAGTTACTTGCTCCCCATATAGACTTTGAACCCCCATTTTATCCCCTTAAGGGATGAATTTCAAAAAACACTGAAATCAGTATCGTAGTCTTTTTATACGTTTATAAGAAGTCTAAGAATGAAATTACAAATTTCTTTAGAAATGTCTTGCTGGCCATACAAACTGAACCCCTTTAGGGATAGAATATCAAAAAACGCTTAATTTCATTTTGTAGTCTTTTAACATATAGGCTAAGTTACAAATCTCTTACTTTTAAAATTTTCTTGCTCTCCATATAAACTATATACCCCCTTTAACCCTCTTAGGGGTAGAATTTACTAAAAAGCAGAAGTACTTTTTTGTAATAATCTGTCTGCAACGTTTCTAGCTCAAAAAAGTTTCACTCATACAAATTTTGCACACCTTTTACCCCCTTAGGGGAGGAATTTTCTAAAACGCTGAAAGCACTTAATAAGTAAATTTTCTACACAGTTTCGAGTCTCTATCTCAGAAAAGACTGTTCCCCCATGCACACCTTGCACCTCTTTTTAACCCCCTTAAGGGTGGAACTTTCAAAAATGCTAAAAGGGATTTTTTCGTATTTTTTTTAATAAGTGATCTTTCTACAAAGTTTCAAGTTTCTAGCTAAAAAGAAAAGTTTCCTCCATACAAACATTGCACTCCTATTTTACCCCCTTTGGCAAGGAATTTTCAAAAAACCCGTCATCCCATGCCTACGTTATAAAAGGAAGTTATGGTGTAAATTTCAAGTTTCTAGTCCCAGCAGTTTCGGCTGTGCAGCACTGATTCTTTTTTATATATAGAGATAGATATCAGTGTTTTGTTGAGAATGTTGAGATCCTAATTTTAACGAACACAATTTTGAGACACCTTATACATATCAGTATTTTGTTTTGCTGTTGTATCCACGCTCCATGGCTAAGAGCACCCGCCTCAGCGCTGATCACCGTCACTGCCGACTGAATTCAAGATTATCGACCCGGCTTGATCTGCATTGCGCGATTTGTAGAATTCATCATACAATTTGAAAGCATAACATATATTTTCATCATTTTAAATTGGGTCACTCGACGTGCACACAACCTTGACATTAAGTGTGTAAAAAATCTAAACTAGTGATTTGATGACAATGCAATCATTAAAATAAATATAGATATCATCTTGTATATACTTTGGAAAATCAATATTTAGATTTGTGTTTTTTGTTTAGGACTAATATAGATATTAGAGAGTATAAACACGTACACCTAAATATTGAAGTAGCAAATGTGATCGAAGTTCAGGTCTTAATTCACAGAGAACTGGGTGAAGATATCAATAGTTAATTGATCATTTAATAATACCACGCCGCGTTACGATAGTTTTGCCTACAATCATATTTTATTAGTGAAGTCACGTCACAGTACTTTAATTAATTCATAACATTGCTGCGATTTTAATGTTTCTCAGAAAGAAATTAATACCTTCTATTACCGCGGTATAGGACGGGCTGTGGTAGGACCAATACCGCTAATGAGATTCCAATTACCGATGGTAGACAATTCGTTATATATTTACATACCATTTGTATTTTTTTATGGCTTTCAAAGAACATCTAAATGCAATTGAACTAAATAAACTTCATAGAAAATTGTATAATACGGCGTATCGCATTAGATTATTAAGGTCAACCGAGGCAAAAGCTTCTTCAGGAAAATGCGTTTATTTGAGTTTGTTTTAAACAACGTGAGCTTCAACAACTCCTGCTCTCTAGTGATAGTAGTGATATTCATTTGAACTACTTCGACGTGAAATGAATAAAAAGAGTGCGTTTTAAAGGATCGTATTCAAACCAATGGCCATTTTGCAATTCACTGCATTAGCAGATCAACGCGGTGGCCACCCAGACTAGGTGAACAAATCCGTCTCGATCATGATTTTTCGTTATGCGAACGTGATGTTTTAGTAATAAGCGTAATTACCGTGAGCTTTCTTATACGGACCGACTATTATTTTTACTAAAACTGCAATATTTTTAGAAATACTGTGATGTTAAAAAAGCGATTTGGATTTTTCGATTCTGGCAGTATGCGTCAGTACCTATACCTATGGGGTAGTTGCGTGCGTGCACGTAACGCAATTGTCTCAGTTTCAGTGCAAAATAGTTATTTTTTTGAAATCCTATTACTTACTTCCTATTCGACTTTATCTAAAAATCGCGCAGTATAACAATTACGCAAAAATAATGTTTTTCCCGTACAATAAAAAAAACATACACAGGAATAGGTAAATTTGCAAATGCTTTTTCAAATGAATGATTCACATGTATCATTGTATGTCTAACCATTTTGTAACACACATATAGGATGCCACTGATTTGATTATATTCATACCAGATTAACTGAAAATAAAAAATGTTTGTGACCTCTGGGATTAGCTGTGGGAAATTGCGTCTACAAAACTACTGACACATTTTGCCTAATTTTACCAATTTCTATCTCAACTCATCTTGTGACGTTTTTTTGGCATTTCAAATAATATAGTAAATATACTAGAAGATATTGCGAATACGTGCCACGCAATCTTTAAAAATGTTAAAAGTTCAAAAGATATTCGGAAAAAATGAATTTTGCACATATGGGGAAAATGCGTCTAAAATTCCCATTTCATTTTAAAAGCCACCTTTTGTTTGACGAAGAAGTTAACTCTAGAAATTGATTACTGAAAAGTTGCGTAAAACAAACGAGGTAAAAATATTTCAATAAATTTAATATTTTTTGAATAAATGGAGGTTTGTAAAAGCTGTCCTAAATCAGCGACGCCTGACCCGGTTGACCTTATAGCAAAATTATCAATGAACCTTGAAGTGACGGACCCTAAATATCGGCAAAAGGTTTCATGAGCTTCTAACTCCGACCAGGCGCGGCTCACTCCGCGATTTACGTTCATCGCTACAAGTACATGCTGGTTACCCATTTAATGGGTACTATTCAGTGGCTGCCACGCTGTGCATCGGATAGCACGCGCACGCTACTTTGCGTGTGCGTTTATACGTAAATCGTAAATATATCGCAAGTGAACGTGCCGCATCCGTTTGTTTATATGTTGCATTGTTTCTGTTGATATGAATAAAAAGACACGTAAAAGATATTGTATTGTAGCGGGTTGCAAAAACAATTATGAAAATTCTAATCACGCGTTTTTCTTTCTCCCAGCACGCCCGAAGGATGCCGAAAGGCAAGAAAATGAACATAATAGATAATGAGTAGTTACTAAATAATAATAAAAGAGATATTATTGATGTATCTACTTTCATATATAACACTGTATGAATCAAGTAATACTCAGAACAATTTTATTTGGTTTAAGTATGTAGGTAAATTTGAATTATTATTTGCTGATATATATGAATTTAAATTCTAGTGTACGTAGTAAAGTATACCCACTTCCTAAAACAACAACTTCGTGTGCCTATAAAGGGCAAGTCATAGTCATACAGGTTCTTATGATATTAGATGTCACCTTTGTAAAATTTCCAGTGATGAAGTTTTTCAATTCATCACTTCATCGATCTTTTTTTTTAAATGATTGATTGATAGTTTCATAGGTAAAAAAATATATATAAATTAATGGGTTATTAACCCAAATCGAAATAGTGTTAATTCATTACAGAAATAAAATTTAAGTGAGCAAAGACTATTAAATGAACGGCATAAATGCACCGACGCAGTTTTTAGAGTTCTGTACCGATTTTATTTAATTGTACATATTAAAATGTTTAAAAATAAATCAACAAGATTTTGCATTACTGTGGGTTGCGGCATAGCCAATACAATGTGGCTTGGCGGTCTTGGTGTATTCAATTCGTCCAAATTGTGAGATATATTATTTTAGAGATAAATAATGAAATAATGTATATAATGTATGAAGAACATAATATAATTGCTCTCTATAGAGAGCAATTGAATGCAAGAAATAAATGGGCAGTACATTATTATTTCATTTTTAGTCGTTGATAGCCCACTATCGGCGATGCGGTGTGAGCCAATTTATTTTCACCGTTCGTACACAGCACAGCCTTAACGTTCCGTTTGGCTTGCGCTGGTGTCGATGATGTCAGAGGGCCATAAATCATAATGTTTTGGCTAAGAAAAAAGCGGCATTTGTAAAGATCAAAGGAGTGTGCCTTCTGTAGTACTTGTATTATCTGTACTATTATCTATTCTGTGCTCCGATCCGACCCACTAAAATCCGACGGTATTATTTTGTCATACGCTTTATTCAAAAACCGGCCAAGTGCGAGTCGGACTCGCGCACCGAGGGTTCCGTACAAACCTGTGGGTATATAAGTAATAACTAAAAATATTAAAAATATTTTTATTATATGATGTAACTAAAAATTTACGGTTTTCGCAATGTTTCCTTTATCTGTGCTATAAGACGTTGCTTCGTACCAAATTTCAAGATTCTGAGTTCACGGGAAGTACCCTGTAGGTTTTGATTCCCTTGCGAGTTACGAAAATTTGCGGAAATTTGCGGCATAAACGCCTGTATCTTTTGATTGCGTTGGCTTAGAAGTTTGGTTTTTTAACAGCTCTAAGGGACAGTAGACCTGAGTTTTTGGTATAAATTTTAGCTTGATACCTCCACGCGTTCCTGAGAAAAAGGGTCTTGACAGACGGACGGACGGACGGACAACAAAGTGATCCTAAAAGGGTTCAGGGTTAAGGTACGGAACCCTAAAAAACTTCTTACGGTTTGGACGATTTTGAAATTCGTAAATAGTAGACAGAAAGTCACTTTGCCTCCTAGGTTCTCTCATCTTTGAAGACTGTTTACCTGATTATATTACTAATATTCAGAGCAAAGACGCGTAGTTGCAGTGTCCCGGATGGCTCGCGGTATTTGAGCTCCCGAAGTGTTGCCGAACCGCCCTGTCCAACCCGAACTGAGCCAACTTGGACTAGGGCGGAAATATAAAAAAAATATGAAAAAGATTTTTTGTCATAAGGCAGCCGATTAAAACAACGGTTGCCTGAAAGTGTGTATGATGTTTATAAAATGAAATACTGTTTCAATCGAATACCTGGCGACAATTTTTTTCCGGACCGCCGACCTCCCTTCTTCTGGCGACTGGTCTGGGACTTGGGATCACAGTATGCACTCCACACATATGCCCTTGTGGCACGGACGTCGACCGACTGGGTCACCATGGACTATGTTGTAAAAAAAGTGCAGGCCGCTTTTCATGACATGCGACTCTTAATGACATAATCCGCCGGTTTCTTGCCACCATCAATGTGCCTGCTCTTCTTGAGCCGCCTGGCATTGTCAGGGATGATGGCAAAAGACCTGATGCCGTGTCTCTGGTTCCGTGGAGTATGGGACGGATGCTTGTGTAGGACGCTACCTGTGTAGACACACTGGCACCGTCCAACCTCCAAGGGACTACTTCTATATTCGACTTTATCTTATAAAGCGGCGCAGCGGGTGCAGAGCGGCGGAAAAATCCGAAAATATGATACGCATTAAATATTGATGCCTCGGCAGAGAGTACAACTTTGATCCATTTGGCGATGGCGTCGAGACTCTCGGTCCGTGGGGTCCCGTGCGCAAAAGTTATTTGCGGAAATTGCGAAACGTCTGGTTGACGTTAATGGTTACCGAAGAGCTGGCGACTTTCTTGCGCAACGCATCAGCTTTGCAGTTCAGTAAGGAAATGCCGCCAGCATCCTACAATGCCTAGAGGGCCTTTTTGTAGATTTAACTTAGTTTTAATTCAATTTAGTTAAGGTTAGTTATTATCTTGTATATATCATAGTTAAATCTAAAAAAAAGGTCTTCGGGAGATTGCAGGGTTCCGGCAGCATTTTGTTTTCGCTGAATACCTAGCAATGCTGATTTGTTGCGAATATTTTAAATAAAAATATCCTTGGGCCTTCTTAGGATATTAAAATAAAAAATGGCTAAACAACAAATGTGCAATGTTTAAACATGACTCAGCAAACTAAATTATGAATGATGAATCTTATGATGATCTTAAATGCACTTTTGTTTGTTTAAGTTAACGCATCTTAGGCTCGCGAACTTTGTAGTAACAACCACAGCTGCCAGTTTTTCAAGGTGGGTTGGTGGTGGTATTAGGAGCCGGGCATTCCTTGGTTCCCCTACCTTATTCCAAACAAATCAAACATATCAATTACAAATACTGTTATCAGTTTATCTTTGTAAAAATTTTTTTTGTGGAAATTAAGAAGGATTTAAACGGATTTAAACCACTAATACTGCTCCTAGCTATCTTCTTTAGCTGCTTAGAAAGGCAGTTAATGATTATAAAAACAAATAATTAGAATAATCAGTAACGAATACCATCACAGAATACATTACGAATACCTTTTTTTAACGTCGGGGTAATGCATTTGCGTGTCCCGCCTGGTCGGGGCACCAGGACGGGTATGACAGACTAACCGCGGTAAGAACCTTGGACTACCTACTACAACTCCAACAAGTGCCGCCGGCTGGTTCCGCCTTGTAGAGGAACGCCGCGGAATCGCGTTCAGCATTCGACCGCGTGCACATAACGAATTCCTTAGAAACTGGAGACACAGCAATAAATGGAAGATGATGCTGTTGTAATTTGTTTTCCATTTTTAAGGTGTCTCATTTTCGACAGAAAGAAATCGAAATCATCAATACTTTCGTATTGGAAATTGTTATCGATACAATGAATATGCAATATTTTCCCCAAATAGAGCTAGAGTTCACTTTGGTACATTTTTTCGTGGGTGAATAACCTAGTCTAATAAACTAGTATTTTATTAAGTATGTGAATAAGTCAAAGTAAATCAATCGTCTAGCCTATTTAACGCAAATTATTAAATAATACCGTATGGGCTGGTGGCTTTCTTTTCCCATACATACTTACACTTATACAATAAGTAGCAGCATTTCATAGATATCTAATTTTTTTTCATTTAAGTGGATGGGAGGATGTCTGATCAGGGTTGGTGTTAGGGGGATCATGGGGCGGCATGCGTCGGCCGGGGCCTGAGGTCGGGGGCCGGGGGCCGGGGGCCGGGGGTCAGGCGTGTCGACGACGTCTTCGGTTGCGTCAGCGCAGCCGGCGGGCGGCCGCGGCGCGGCGCGAGGGGCGTCGGAGCTGGCGCGGCGCGCTCGTGGCGACCGGCGAGGACTCGCGCGCTATCGACCGCCGCGCTCACGCGCCGATCCACGTCCCGCGGCCCCGACACTCGCCTCCCCTGCAGAGCGATGTGCTCCCAACTAACCAACATCGAGAAGACCGCCTGTCCCACCCGGTGATGCTGCCTCTCGGACCCTAGAAACCTATTAATTTCCCTCCACAGCAAAAACGTTCATTTACCGTGCAGATGGAGACTATTATGACGACCACTAAGCACGAGTACCACTTCGGTAAGTTTCATTTAACTATTAAGAAATATTTACGAGCTTGGGTATATAGGCATAGCGGTTCTCTTTTTCATTAAATAAATTTTCTTGGTTGTGGAGCGAGGAGTTAATAACCATGGCGTCTCGCATGGATGTCAGTTGACTATTGACACTATTGAGTAGAACTGTTAAACTTAGTGATTGTCATTTAATTTCTCGCTCCACACAAAAGCAATTTTATGTACAAGACAGGACGACCCTCGCTTTCTGGAGGTCTAGTCTAGTCTAAGTTGCGACTCTCATTGGAGCGTAGCTAATTCGTAGCACTCGTGCCTGTGCTACGATACTTCTACGGTGAGTTTTTCCGTCAAGGGGCCATAGAGACAAGACATGCTCGGTGCCTATTTTATTAGACAATTAGACATTATTTCTCTTATCCTTTTGTCGTGCAAACAACAACAACAATGTAACAAAGTGCTTATTCTATGCTCATATATGATCGAACGTCTTATTAGTAATTATTAATTAGTAGAACATTATTATAAAATGTAAGCACTATAGTCTATTTGTCAAATAACATTACGTAACAGGGATCTCCGATAACATATTAAGGTGGATCGCCGACCATACATAAAATATCACGCCGTTAATCTGCGAATGTCAAAAACGTTTATGGTCGGTGAAATTCCTCGACTATACAGCGCTTAAGGTGTAAGCGCTGTATAGTCGAGGAATGAAAAGGTTCGCCACTTTTCGACTTTATTTTAATGATGTTGACTTTTACTGTCAGTGCGATTTTAAATTTGGTGTTTCTTATTAATTACAAATGTTATAATTAATGTACATTTGTGTGTGTTATTCCATTCAACCCATTCACCTCAACTTTCGCTACCTACAGCTATTTTAAGTTCTGGAGATGGATTTTGAAATTCAATTACTTTTTGCGTGTAGGTATATGATCGTAATAAAGTTTTGACGATTCATGTTTTTTCTAAGGCGGCAGGCAACTTCCTCTGACTTAAAATTATCTTTTCTCAAACATGCTCGGAAATGTATGCGTTAATATCACGAAATGAAGACATGCAGTTTCTTGTTTAAAGCCCCTTACATTACTTCTTGGGCTTACGCCAACCAGTAATGTATGAAAACCCTAAGTAAAATCATTATTGTCCGCTACTCTAACTTTTTAAGTTTGCTTACTAATATTAAACTGACAAACGAAAAATTACATACTGCCAACCACCACTAGACTCTGTAAGCATACTTGCGACATAAAAAAAAACAAAATCTATGGTACTAGTTATACTTATGTGCGGTTAAACATGGTGCTCGAACGGCTTGTTCAAATGGCATGTTTAAAAAAAATAAAAGAGCCGGCAAATTACCTATATTATTTAATTGATTACCTTACCTTGTATTTCGGTATTACAAGCTTTTATTTACTTTCACCTGTCCCGTTGTCTGTCTGTCTGTCTGTCTGTCTGTCTGTAATCGAATCTTGCAAGTTAAATTTGACCCACTTCCCGGTGACCGATTGAGCTGAAATTTTGGGTATAATTATAGTTTGGATGACAATTCAATATTATGGTACCATCGAGCTGATCTGATGACTGAGACAGAAGGTGGCCAAGGGAATTCAGTACTTAACCGACGTACCGACCGATCGTCTCAATGAGTTGATGATGGTATACAGAAAAGTACAGTCGGCAATAAAAGCTTGTACCAAAAATTAAGTTTTTGTCAGACGTGTTTTATCGTTTTACATTTTATTTTGATCGTTTGAGGAAAGCACTATACAATCCTCGGCCGGAACAGGGATTGCTGGACTCGTTACTTCACGGCCTCTGCAGTAATGTTACTATTATTGTATAGTAATGACCTCAATCAAACCTTGTTAGAATATTATTATATAAAGTTTACTTGGATAACATAAATAAAATAGTCGTGACGATGCATATTTTTTTGTTATACTTAAGTGTAGGTAGGTACAGTCAGCCAAGAAAACCATCTTTAAGCCTTAATACACCAATATTAGTCGAAAAGTGGTGCACAATTTTCTTGCCTGATTGTACACATACAAAGGTATACAACAATAATAACCACATCAGTAATTAACGACTTACTGATTTTGTAATATTTTGTAAATACTGAATTTATTACAAGTAGTTTATTGTTTGGTATTTAGAAAAAACTTCTGCGGGTTTAGACGAAGAAAAAACTTTAGCTAAGTTGGACGCCGTCACCGGGTGCTAGTTAATGAAAACACGGATACCGGGAAAGGGACGCATGATTTAATCTGTATTTATGACTTGATAAACGAAACCATAATATACCTACTCGTCCCTAGTTAATACCTTTTTTTTAAAAGGTGACTTACGGACACTTAGAGATATAGCGCGCAACGGAATGTCATCCCGCTCATATTTAGAGCCCAACTGGGGAAGTACCTTCATCTTTCAGGAAACCCAGCCATAATAACGCCACTACTTGCTCTGTAAGTACCTATGTGGCGGTGTGTTCCCGGTGGAGAGTGAGGTCGCAAGAGCCCCCGAGGATATGTCGAGCTGAGAGCGAGGGACCCGCGTTCGTCTTTAGCTATCAACTCAACCTATCCTCAAACCAATTAAGAGTAGACAACGCACTTGTGATTCTTCGGTGTCTTTTTACCATCAGGTTGACCTTGTCCTTGTTTGCCACTGTTGTAGTATCAAATAAAGATTTTGGATCATCCTAAAAAAGCCGTACGAGTATTTGCGTGGCCAGTTAACAGGTTATGTGAATGTGTTATCTTTTCATTACTCAGATCAATGAGGTTCATAATGTAATACCGATTATGTTTACGCGATATTTTCTAAATTTATTTTTTTACCAAATAGACATCTGGTACAATAGTTCGTTTTAAATTTTCTTTTTGTAGACATCCCATACATAGTATGAGAAGAGCCTACTCTTAGACAAGTCAAGACTGCTGCCTACAGTTTTCTAGTGCATAAAATATGTAAGGCTATATCCCTTATCAATGAAATTAGACATAGTGCCTTCGTGTGGCTAACTTTCATTTCGATCCAGATGCATATAATTTAGCTGTTTAATGTTAGTTCGAGCACAATAAATCCAATTAACAAACGAAATACAGAAAACTGACTCTTACTTCGCGAAGAAATCTTAGAAATTATTTTAGTTATGTATAAATTAGCCTTTACTGCAATTATTATTTAGTTCTTTATTCAAAGTTATACACGTCGATTGAACTGAAAGAGCAGTGAGCACGAAAACACAATTCATTGTTCGCATCGAAGTCTAGGTTTATTGCGAGTAGGTTTTAACGGGCGTGCGACTTTAGTGCCTGCGAGGGAGTACGCTGCACGGAGGGTCGCAAGCGCCGCGCCCGCGCGCGTCGACCTCTCCGCTGCGCGCGCGCCGCAAGGTCGATGTTCGCTCACTGTCGCTCCCTTTCCTTACTCACTTCTATTCGGCTGTTTCTTATCGCTCTACGCTCGCATACTATTTTTATATCCTGTGCACTAGTTCGAGTTCACGACATCTACCTCGCTTTTCCAATTGTGCGGGAAGGAATATGCCCTCCAGCTCCGCAGAGCCTCAACTGAGCTGTGTGATACTTTAGTCGGTAAATGCAGCTTCGTCTAGAGTCGATACGAAGCAAGCGGTGGTAGTGTTTTATCATCCGGCGATTAGATAAAGTGAAATCGCTCAAACTCAGTGAACGGCAGTAGGCTCGCGCGCGCCCTACCCGCTTCGCGCGCGTTGTGTGAGCACGAACACGAGCTGCGTCGAGGACAGCAGCCACCGGTGCTGCTGGCGGAGCCACGCACCTGTTCCCCGGGCTCCTAGGCTAGAAGGCGGCATGGTGTGATTGAGACGTTAGAGCGATGTGGAGGGCGCGCAGCGGAGACGGCCGTGAGCCGGGCGCAAGCTTCCTTGTTATTGTTAGCGAATGTTGACCGCGCGAGTGCCGCTGACCCGATTTTAGCCATACAACCAGGCGTAAATGCTAGCTGCACTCTCGAGCCGCGTCGATAGCTGCATAGGAAATGCACTTACAAGTTTTTGTTACTGTAGTGCCACGAAGTAAGGGCAGCATCGCAGATGCTAACCGGCATTTAAGTAACGAGCCACCTGCCTAACCTCAATACTACTTTTATTCAACTTTAACAAAAAGATACGAAGCAGTTAACAGTGGATGGAGATTTTGGTAAGTAGCCAATCAAAAAGATTTATTTAACGGAGCAAATTGAATAGAATGCATTTGTTTTTATTGTTTGCTTCGCATTCGCATACACGCGCAGCGTTGATGGAGGCTAGCAATAATGACCGCGGAGTCGACGGCGCGCCGGGCTCGGCGCAGCGGCCGCTTCCGGTTACCAGCGATAACAACAAAAATTAATAGCCTATTTTTTTAATAATCGATACATATACTCAACATTTGGTATTTTCGTTGTACCCTATTTAGCAACTAGCGTAATCCGTTTAGTAAGATATTAGCAATCTGCGCGACGCAGACATGTGGACGTCTGCGCCGCGCAGCATTAGATAAAGGTACATATAGCACAATCCATCTTTTTGTTTGTCTGCTTAGCTTGGTCGGACTCGGTAAAACTAATTTAAATATTTTTGTTGTTAAGCATCTCTTTTTGCTCTCTTGTCATAATTTTTGCCTATTATTGGATACCTAAGTAATAAGGTATGTTAGTTAGAATTGTTGATTCTTCCTTACCAATTTACAGCGGAGAGTAATGGTACAAGATATGCAAAGCATGGCAATACATACAAATTTGAAGACACGTTTTTCATTCTTTTATTTTTGCCTTAGTTATGTACCATCGCCAACACTATTAACTGACCATCCGTGCACTTTATATGCATTGTAATAAGGGTCACGAAAGGTCAGTTAACTGTGTTGGAGTTTAAACAGTACCTTTATATATTCCTATCCGTACCGAAGAAATGATATACGTAGATACCTATAGCAAATGAAACACCTACTTCGCGGTAGTCGTGTAGTAGCTAAACTAGCTTTAATTTGTATCTTGTAGCCGTTTTCTTTGAAATCTAATTTGTAATATAATGACAATGTCATAAATACCTAATATAAAAGCAAAATACCATAGATACACTAACATCCTAGCCTAGCATATCTAAATTTATAAGTAATAGTAAGCAGGCTAATCACTACATAGGTAAACAATTTTTTTTTAGTTTTTGTCACACCTCAAGCCTCAACTAACAAGTTTTGTACAAAAAATACCCTCAATGTTTTTTGGCTGCTGGCTTTAATTCACAAACTCCTGATATATTCGAGGGTCGGTTGTCAGCACTTGCACTCTTATCATTGAGTAAATATTTTATGTCGAACATTAACGCGATCATGGCAGCTATCTGTTATTAACAATATCTTAACACGACCATATCGACGTACAGGCTCCTCCACACAAAAGGTAAGGCTAAGGGATGGATGTAGGGCATATTTTAATTACGTACATGCCACCACACACGTGACTGCGTCTTATGAGTTAGGCCATCAAGAGTATCAAGACCCATTATCCCAAGCCCAAACCAGCGTTCAGATATTTTTGATTCCGATTTAAATATTTCTTAACTGGGCATTTTTCCAAATTTTAAAAGATTTAAATAATGTGTTGTATGTAAAGTAATGATATATAAACTTCACAAATGAGTAGTTAATTTAATAGTTAGCGGGACGGCGGGGGCGGGAGCCGGCGCCCGCGCGATAAGCGGCGCCCGCGCTGACCCCGGAGATCACCCGCTAACCCGCGCCCGCGCGTCTCGCTCCACCCGACCCTCCCTCATCCACATCGAATGAAATTATTGTTCATTAATGACTTTGTTATTTATATAGTTATTTCTTTTTATTTATATTTGTGAACCATTAATATATCTAGTTGTATGCATGTGTATGTAAATACTTCATTGTACACAAGACACAGGTAAAAATACAGTCACAAAAGGTTAAATCGGTACAAAGGCGAAATTATCCCTGTAAGGCATCTCTTCCAGTTAACCTAGTCATCCAATTGTTTTAGGGTTCCTTACAAAAGTTGGAGTTGTTGCATAGGATTAATGTAAATTTTGCTTGAAAAATATAACTATCTATATGTACTTTATTTTTGAATCATCAAAAATCCTTTATAAAAAGTTTACACGTAACCCTAGGTGCGAGAGTCAGACTTTTTTAAACTGGTCATGGTCACAAATAAGTGAGATTCTTATCAGTTGTAATGTGTGAAGCATCACGCACGGCACCACAACAGTGCGCGCCGCGGCCGCGGCTCCGGCGGCGTCTCCGAAGAACGTGCCAGCGCCTGCGTACGACGCGGTTTCTCCATCGGCGGCGGCGCAAGAACGTGACGTGGACTCGGTTATCGATCGCACGCTGGAATTGCGACACGCGCACTGCAACTGCACGTTCTGTTTTGCACTTATGCATTTCAGTACATTGTAGAACATATTTGCATTTTAAGTGGAAACTGACACAGATTTTTGACGCTATCATAATAGTATAAATGTATTTATAAATAAACTAGCTGTTGCCCGCGACTTAGTAAGCGTAGAACTTGAGAAAATATATAGCTATTAAATTATTTTAGGCGTAACCTTTTAATTATCGCTGTCACAAACAAACTTCTACCTTAAGGGATGATTTACGACATAAAAACTATATCTTCCGTTATGGGTTTAGGCGTAAAAGTTTTAAATTGCGAAACCTAAATTGAAATGTCCGTTTTTAAAAATACCCATACACACCTATTTTAAGTGTTATCACACTTTTGTAACTACTTAGATTGTTTGTTTTTCATAATGTATTAATAGTACATTACTACAGAGGCCGGGAAGTAAGGGGTTGCCGGTCGAGTACATATAGACGGCCGAGCGTAGCGAGGACGGATAGTTATGAGGCAAATGAATGCAATGAAATAAATTAAAAAAAAACTCCGAGAAATAAAACTTTAATTCTCATGGCTGAACTGCCGCGATCCTGTGCCACAAATTGAGGGATGGAAATTAAAAAAGACCATCTTGCCGGCCTAGGCCTCCAATTTTGTATGAAATGCCATTACGGGTCTCTCGTCTCGCTGCGCCCGAAACGTGACACTTCGCCCATTATGAAGAACACAACGTCAATATTTCATTGCATGTTTGAGAAAAGGATTTTTTTATGTCTACTAAGCTATATTACCTACTGATTTTTTTGCCTAAATCCGTTTAGTAGGTATTATCAATCACTTTAGTACGAGCTGCCTGTATAGTTTTGATAGTAAGATTATCATATGCCAAAAGACGCGGAAATTTCCATCTACATCCCCAGTCCCCATTTAATGGTATTAGAGAGTAAATTATTTTGTTTAGCCAAAATTCTAAAAACTTCTTAAATTAACAAAATGATCCGCAGTTTTAATCTAATGGTTCCCACCCACTATCAGTCCGCCGGACGATATCAGCCTTTCAGTTAGAACAAAAATTTGACAGTTCTGAACAACTGACAGGCCAGGGACTGCAGGCGGACTGATAGTGGGTGCGCCCCTTAACATTACCTTCTTTTCGGTTTGTGAGCATCGCAGTTCTAACCTAACCTCCTTTTCTAACTTAACTTAACCTACTTTTTTGCGAGCAGTAGGATTATGTATTTTGAATGAATAACTTACCAAATAGTATATATGTCTGACCGAAACATTCCCTTACTTCAAAAAGTACTTGTTCCCCATACATTTAGAGGAAGAATATAAAAAAACGCAGTAATTTGTTTTCTACTCCGTGACTGAAGTTACAGTTCCCTTATTTTAAAATTGTCTTGTTCCCCGTATAAATTTCCAACTCCTTTATGCCCTTTAATATTATTTTCTAGTATTCAAAGAAACAGTCTAAAATCGAAGTTACAAATCTGTTACTTTAAAAATGTCTTGCTCATCATACAGACTTATAACCGCGGGATTCATTAAAAAAAACTTTTTAAACTAACTAATAAAATTTTCTTTTTCTACATACAAACTTTTCACCCCGTTTTTAATCCCCTTAGGGGTGGATTTTTCCAAAATGCTTAAAGCGCTTTTTTGTATTCAAATAAGTAATCTGTCTACAAAGTTTCAAGTTTCTAGCTCAAAAGTAAAAGTTTCCCTTATACAAACTTTGCACCCCCATATTAAACCCCCTTGGGGGTAGAATTTTATAAAACGCTGAAAGTTCTTTTGTAGTATTCTAATAAGTATTTTTTTACAGTTTCAAGTCTCTAGTTCAAAAAATAAAGTTCCTCCATACAAACTTTGCAACCCTTATTTAACCCCCTTAGGGGTGGAATTTTCTAATACACAGAAAGTACTTTTTTGTTTTCTAATCATTTATCTTTCTACAAAGTTTCAAGTCTCTAGTTCAAAAAATAATGTTTCCCCTACACAAACATTGCGCCGCTAGTTAACCCGCTTAGGGGTGGGTTTTTTCAAAATCCTAAAATTACTTTTCTTGTATTTTAATAAGGAGTCCATACACAAAGATTCAAGTCTCACTTTTTATTATCTATCCACATACAAACTTTCAACCCCCTTTTTACCCCCTTGAGGGTGGACTTTTCAAAACTCCCTTCTTATTGGGTACTTAAGTTATATAAACTACCTATTGTGAAAAAATCAGCTTTCTAGGTTCAACGATTTGGGCTGGGCGTTGATTTAAGTGAGTAAGTGAGTGAGTCAGGCAGGACTTTTACGTTTATATAATACAGATAGACAAGCTGTTGCCCGCGACTTCGTCCGCATAGAACTTGATTGCTATTAAATTATTATTGGCGGAACCTCAATTATCGCCGACCCAAACCAAGTTCTACCATCTTAAGGGATGATTTCTGATATAAAAACTATCCTATATCCTTCCAAGGGTGTTGACCCTGAAATTTTTCGTACCGATGAGTTGTCATCTATACGAAAAATTTCATCTAAATCCGGTCACGGATTAAGCGTAAAAGGTAACAGTGCGATGAGTTCATTAGTTTAATATTGCAAAATTTCAATTGAAAACTCCGTTTTTATAAATATAATATCTTAAGAATCATCAACAGCCGTTTCTGCTTAAATTGAATAATTTTTCATAATGTAGGTACCTATTAAAGACAGCTACATTACTCACGTTAGTTCGGGCTACCTGTATAGTTTTGAAAGCAAACTTATCTAATGCTAAAAGACGGAGAACTTTCCATCTCCATCCACCGTCCCCATTTAACGGTGTTAGAGAATAAATTATTTTGATTAAGCCCCTTTACCCCCTTATTTCACCGCTTTAGGGGGCAAATAGATCTACATATTATAAAAGAAACCTGCTGTCCTGCTTTCATGTTTCTAGCCACAGTTTAATATCAAAAATCACACATTACTTAGGTATGTGAAGTTTCAACCCCTATCTTAACCCCTTTAAGGGATGAATTAGGAAAATATTCCTTATCAATGTTTTTGACTGTACATTAGGAGCTTGTGGCCAAAGTTTTAAATGTCTAACTCTAAAAACGACATGATTCCCATGCAAACTTTCAACTCTTTTTTAATCCCCTTAGGGGATGAATGTTTGTTACATCGCTTAATCATTTGCTTTGCTTTTTAGTACGATACCTTCATACAAAGATTCAGGTCTATAACTTTCCAAATGGACGATTTTCATACAACGGTTCGACCCCTATTTCATCCCTTTAAGGGTTGAATTTAGAAAAATCCTTTCTTAGTACACGTCCACGTACTGTAAAGTATGTATATTCCAAATTTCATGCTTATAACTTTAGCGGTTTAGGAAATCACACATTACTTATGTTAACGTTCAACCCATATCTTAACCCCATCAAGGGATGAATTAGTAAAAAATCCCTTATCAATGTTTTTGAATGTACATTAGGAGCTTGTGACCGAAGTTTTAAATGGCTAACTTTAAAAACGACATGTTTCCCATACAAACTTTCAACATTTTTTTAACCCCCTTAGGGGATGATTTTTTATAGCAAAGTTAAATCATTTGTTTGGCTTTTTAGTAAGAAACTTTTCATACAAAGATTCAAGTCTATAACTTTCAATATGAACGATTTCCATACAATGGTTCGACCCCTATTTCACCCCCTTAAGCGTTCAATTTCGAAAAAATATTTCTTAGTACACGTCCACGTACTGTAAAGAATCTGTGTTCCAAATTTCATGCTTATATGGTTAGCGGTTTAGGCTGAGCGCTGTCTGTCAATAGATTAGTAACGAAGTTATAAATAAAAAATAAAATCATTTATTTCGACCAACTGGGATCATATTACAAACAAGGAATAATTATAATTAGCTTATGTTACGTACATTAAATTGATTACTCGGATTTGTATGCCACTACTTGAATCAAATGACAATGATTCATGTAATGGCAATCAAATCTCTCCGACAATGCCCTCAGGATAGGATTGGAGCTAGCCCGGACCCTGCGCACCAGGAATGTACAGCGTTTCCTCATTATGGTGTAAAAACAATCTACCCCGGCCTCCGCGAACATCCCTGATGCGCTACAGAAACGGGGTAGCCCCATCATCACTCTAAAGGCATTGTTATATTGTACACGAAGAGCGTTGTACTGTTTCTGCGTATAGTGAGTCCATAGACTAGTTATATATATATAGATTTAATTACTCAGTTTTAAAATTTCTACGTTAGACCGATGTTTTCACCGGTAGTGGCAACGATGTCCGGGTCCATGCGATGGAAACAGCCCTGACAGCATTTTTTTCACAGTATCACACACGCGCACGTTCCAAATTTACCTTATCACATCGCCATATAAAATACTTTCTGAGAGCGAATCATAAGTTAGAGGCGAAAATACTGAAATGAATATAATGTACGAATAGCTCTAATATTGGCGGCGTCCCATCGGTTTACCAAGGGTGTAGGTACTATTCGTTTTTGTAGTACAACATTACCACTTCAAGCCGTAGCAGATAATTTAACGAAATATCATCGGACTCGAGAAACACTTGTTCATCAACAATCATCACAAGTCCATAAATCACTGTATTAAATCATTTGAGCACAATGCATGCACTTAGCTACAGATTTTTTTAAATCACTATACCGTGCCACCATAAATCGCTTTAGGATTTGAAGAATCCCGTCGATTTCTCTTGGATCCCATCATCTGATCTTCATTAGAAGTATAGAATAGATGCCTTGGTATGAGACCAATATTCAAGGCGCAAGCGCAAAAAAATAATTAAATCCTACCTAACCTAACCTTTGACTAACATAATCACAGAAAACCCCATTATTTCTCTTCGTCCTATCTTTTCAATATTCGGATAACGATTCTGATTAATTTAAGAGTACTGCCCGCAAATCGCTCATTATAAATTAACTTTACAAAATACCCGTAGGTATCTGTAATTCCATAGAAACGCTTACATTTCAGGTTAAACGACAACAATAACATAGTTTATTTAACGATTGAGATGGTAGGTGACTAAGATGATGCTGCACGTAGGTCCTGCATTAGGTGCACATGTTAAACCAGAGATATCTTGATAAGTATCTGTGAAAAAAAAACAGTTGACAGTAAAATAATGAATTTTTGACTCTACCTCATTCTGTCCCAGTTTTATCATGATTTATGGTTAGGAGGAAAATAAATCAAGATGAAAGTAAAGAATTCGTTTTGTCCCTACAAAACGGCAATTTCGTAGTATTAAATGTCCTCAAAAATGTATCCAGTGCAACCGTTCTTCAAATCTACTTTTCGGTGCATGGAGTGTTACTCTCACACTATTGTGAGGTACCTACTCGTAATTCAGTCACTTGCTATATATGAGGTCAGGTGGAGGCAGGAGAGTCGGTAGTTGTTTCTCTTCGGCAGTTACGTAGGTACATCAGGGTTACGCCTCTTTACTAAATATGACGCTTTTTAATAACCTAGGCCTGTGTTCACCGATTAAAAGTAATTATGATCCTTGAGGAATTGACGGAAATCTTATCGAATCTAATAATCGGACATTACTTACTGCGATTTGGTTTTTTTTTTGTTGTATCCTACGAAATGTAGCAATCATGTATCTAAAAGAGGATGGCGAGGTACTAAGTTGGAGTTAGTTTTCAGTAAAAAAATATGTTGTACCTTAAAATAACATAATTCCTTCTTCGTAAATTCTGCACTGAACATGCATCAAGAAAGTGCACGCATCTATTTTATCAACGGGTAATGTAATCATTATTTGCTGTAAGATGGTAAAGTATACTGGAATACAGAACGACAGTGTGTATAATGATCCATATTACAGAAATTTGGCGATAAACATGAGTGAGGCGTTTCTTTATTACCTCCCGTGATGCGTTCACAATAATTATATGCAATTTTCTGACGAGGAAATTTTCGTCAGCTTAAAGGGTGGTTTAATTCGCTTACAGCCTGAATAAAAGTTTAAAAATATACTAACATTGTACCCTGTTGTCATGTAAATGTGTAACTTTCCACAAAGCGAGAAGCGCGAGGAGGGGTGACGCGCAGTGGGGAGGGGACGGAGCTGATAACGGCTGGACCGGCGACCTCCGGCCTCGCGTTTAAAAATATTTATATCGGTATTTATTTAAACACGAGCAACCTCCTCTCACTCCGCACCGCACTCCACCGCGTGCACGGCCCTTAGACCCTGCACAAGGACTCGTTGTCATATCTACGTTGTAGATGATCGTATTTAGATCGGAGCCAGCATTATTTACGGCTTTCCCGTTATAGACAGCATCGTTCATATCGTTCATGATCATTTCATAATTTTGTTAATAATTGATTAGTCGATAAAGGCCTCATGATTAAATTAAATGTCGGTAACCATATGAAAGACGAAACAACCAGTTTACGAACCGGAGATATTTTTCATATTCTACAACTGTGGCGAATTTAACTGTGGCTTAATTTTAGTTTATTTATGGCTTACATTAATTTGGTTGCTTCCTTCTTTAAGTATTTTTTTATTTGAAATAATTTTTATCACACGTAGGAGCCGAGCCGATCCCCTTCTAAGTGTAATGTGTTGTATTAATAGTTTAGATATTTAATTAAATGACATGTTGTTTAATCCGTTGCTAACCGTAAGTCGAGACATCATACTCGTACAGGTACTGAACAGGAGGCTAGATTTATAAGGCTTGTTATACAACATAACTCTCCCTCCACTGAAGATCGAGTTTAGGTCGTTTGCCTAAAATCCTAAAAATTCAAATCTTGCTGGAGGCTATATCTTCCGACCCGACCGTCGTGGCGACGGGGGAGGGGCAGGGGTCGGCGGATCGGATGGTTGCGGCGGCGGTGCTAACGCCTTGGCCACGACTTTGGTCTTAAGCGACCTGCGGCAGCGTTTTATCTGTTCATTGCGCGGTCGAGACGCGCAACGCACTGTGGTTAGTTGGGATCACGCGCAATGAATTAGAAAAACCGCTGCCGCAGGTCGCTTAAGACCGAAGTCAAGTCAGCGACCGGCCGATCAGCTGGTTGCGGCGGCGGTGCCACGGCGCCGACCGGTTGCTCCCTGTTCGATGGTGCAGGATCGGCTGGCTGTTGCGGCAGCTGCGCGTCACCACTTGTCTGACGTTTGATTTCGGTTTTCGCTGTCGGTAGTTGTGCATGTCTCGGTCGAATCTGTTCTGTATATTTGAGTTTGTGTAAACCGTTCATCATTTCTACTTCATGGGAGTACGGTCCGTTGTTCTTAATAATTGTTCCAGAGTATATCCCAACCCATGGTCTGTTAGTTGGAGGCACGACCGTCGAGGGGTGTTTTGATATCCCCGGAGAAAACTGTTTAGGCCTTCGTGTACGTCAATGTTTTTGTCAGAGGCCAGCATTCGTTCTTTGTAAGTGCGCACTGCGCGATCTGCTAATCCGTTCGTTTTAGGATAATAGGCCGTTTTATTATGATGACAGAAGCAAGCTCTGCAAAACGACTGAATTTTTCTGACGTAAATTGGGGGCCGTTATCGCTGACAATATATCTAGGTATTCTGTATGTGGTCAATATGTCACTTAGTCTTTGGACCGTTGCCGTAGATGTCGTTATCTTCATCGGCACATGTGGTTTAAAAAGGCCCCGCAATATCCACATGTAGTCTGTGCCACGGCTCTGCTGGTGTTCCCCGCGGAAATACCGGCGCTTCATTTATGATTGTCCTCGATTGCTTTTTTTCGTAAAAAGTATGAAGCTCGTTAGGTAGTTATTTCTTGCCTGGCCAATGTGTTTCAATGTAATTTTTGTCAACGTCCAGTGTCTTGTCTTTTATAATTTGATGTTGTAGCTCATGTTTCGTGACAGTTTCAAATGTAGGAGGAGGTGGGCAAACTGCGGTTCAGATTTCTGGAAGCGTAACGGGTCCCATAATCTCGTTGATTTTGTGAAAAAAAACCACCTCTCCAACTCCTTTTTCTGATGCGTCACTGCAAACAAATATAGTTTTGTTTTCATCATAATGTGCAAGGGTCGGATGATGTTAGGATGTTTTTCAGTTCATTTGTTATCTCCGTGTCTTTTTGGTCGAGTTTCGTCTTTGTTTTTTTTTTTCAGATGTCTGTACAATAGTAGATTGATTTTTTTAAATTGGTCCACTGGGGTCGAAGATTACCAATTACGTACCAATCGCACAGACTTTTCCCCTTATAACTTGAATCTGCATTGTAGCGATCGTGATAATTACATATACCTAATCTATTCTATGCTCTACACTAATGTAGAGTATTGATCATATTTTATTAGCACGATCGCTACAATGCAGATTCAAATTTTAATTACAGCAATAAACTACTTGCACAAGGGTGCTAATGTCACTATTCTCCACTATTTTTAGACACTTTAACATTGTCTTCCGCACCGATGACGTGTGGGGTGCGGTATTTTCGTTAGTGGCATTAGTCATTTGGGTGAGTAGGTTGGTAATGCGGGCATGGAAAGCAAGACTTAGGAACCGAGTATGTCACATCCGTTTCCGGCAAAACGACAAGCTTAAAAGACCCATTGTTAAACGTGGCAAGAACTTCGCTAACAATCAGATAGCATACACCTACATTCAGGCATTTCAAAGAAAATTATTATGCTCTTAACCTATTAAATGCTATTTATGTATAAAATTATACTTAAGTACTAAATAAATCGATTTATTTATTTAATCTTTATTGCTCCTTAAGAATAACTTATAGTAAAAAAGACGAATGTAATGCTGTAAAGCATTCCCTATAATAGTCACCCTTAAGGCAAAGCAGATAAATTGAGGACGGCGCAACTTAATTCTTAAATTAATTAAGTATTCAGTTGCATATCTGTAAACAGATAGGAATGATATATAAAAATACAATACGATATGATATAATATGATAATAGACAATGCTACGACGGCACGACTGGCCGTATTCATGGCCAAAACAACAAAATATGCAAAAACAAAATTCAAGGGCACAAAAAGTTGAGTAAAGAAGCATCGATGCGGATTCTACTAGCATTTGATTCTTTGACACTTTAGAAAGTCCCAAATTATAATAATTCTGATGTGATCGAGGGAGCTATAGACGACAATATTTTACCTATGCATAGATTAGGTGCCATCTCAGATCCCGGGCTCATTTAGGGCACAACCGGGAACAACGCTAGGAGGATGATGATAGATTCGTTTTGTAAATGATAAGGAGCTAATTCCGGAAAGCATTTACTTATGATATAAGAGTTTAAATAGATCGTTAGCGCATAGTGCGAGCGCAACGCATTGATATTGAGATGGCATTGGGTATCAAATTGATATCAAACGCAAAATGGCATTGGTGCGGTAGAGTTGTAGAATAAACTGAGGTAGGAAGAAACCCGTTCCCACCACCACTAAAGTAACTAGGACGTCCTTGGTACTTATTGTATTTTAAGAAAAATACTGTAGTTATTAAAATAGCAAATTATTTGAACGTGTTTCAGTTTCGTTGAAAATGTGGTTCAGCACATTCTTGGAATTATGTTCTATGCATTTGGTGAGTGTATATTAAGTGTGTTAGTGACAAAATAAATTCCGGATCTTTGAATACGTAATTAATTATTTAACAGGACGTTAGGCATTATTTTAAACAGTCGTTTTATTATCCATATCCATATAAAACATACCCCATCTGCAGATCTGTACCTATTACCTACTGAAGCGAGTTTAATAACCAGCACCGCAAATATTGTTATAAATATTTAGGTATAAATGTATGTAATGATATTCGTAACCTACACTTTTTTAATTACATTAAAAATAAAACAACGTTAATTAGTTAATGTGTTTACGTCTATAAGCGAACAGTCCGTTAATACGTAGCAACAATACAATGACAGCGGTTCAAATGTTTGTGTTCAACTTATATACCAAGTACCTACCTACCTTAACCTAATGATGTTTGTCATGCATGCGGTATGGAAATATAAAGGTGTACCCTTGTTTTGTCGACAACCTTTTCATCGAATATTATTTCATCGACAACGATTCATCGAAACTTTAGTACTAGTAATATTGTTTGAGGTTATTTTATTTCAACTACTATTCATTTAAATTTATCTTACTACGTAGAAATACTATTCAACGAATATTACTTAATAGCTGGTTTGTTTCAAATTATCTTAATTGGCACAACTACATAACATTGCAATTCATTTCTTCGACATATTACTTTAATACAATTTTATATGTCCTACTGCACATTTATACATTATTCAAATTATGTAGTTAATTATGTATTATTGTATGTATAATAAAACTAAGAATCATTGGTGTAAATCGTTTATTACAAAAAATATCAGGGTGGACAAAAATGGCTTGTCATAAGCGAAATCTGTTTTAGGTCGGTTAGGTTAGGGTTCACTTGTGTCCCTCAGACAAGAAATAGACACCCCGCGCAGCGGGGTGGCGTTGACCCGCTGCACGGCTATGACAAGATGGCACGCGAGCTCTGATCATCATGACAATTGATAAATAATATGTATGTATAATAAAACTAAGAATCATTGGTGTAAATCGTTTATTACAAAAAGATATCAAGGCGGACAAAAATGACTTGTCATAAGCGAAGTCTGTTTTAGGTCGGTTAGGTTAGGGTTCACTTGTGTCCATCAAACCAGAAATAGACACCCCGCGCAGCGGGGTGGCGTCGATTCGCTGCACGGCTATCACAAGACGGCATGCGAGCTCTGATCTTCACGACAAATTCATACGACCAACCATTCGTCCAGATAAATTATTTCATATCTGAAACTACCCACATATCAATAATCTCGCAGAGTGAGCCGACTGACGTGATTGCGTTTAGTTTCGACAACGAAATATTACCAATTGAAATAATTTTATGCGGAATAAATATTATTACAAGTAAAAAAAAATGAATAAAAAAAACTCGAAATGAGAAGCCATGACATGAATTTTATTGTAATAAGTCAACTACCAATTAAAAGACCTCGGTGCAAATTACCTAGTATCGAGTATTCGACGGAATAACTTGTCGATGAAATGAAAATACTTGAAACGTTGTCTTTGAAATAATATTCGATGAAATGTTTGTCGGCAATTCAATGGTAAACCAAATATAAATCGTTGTCGTGAACTCGTGAAAACGCTTTATTTGGGTATACACATTATTTAGCTTATTTTGAAGGTGCCAAGATATTTACAAGTTTTTGTTGAACTAGAAATATTTTGACCAACTTTCGGAAGTCCAAATGAGTTGGTCATTTGTTCACAGGCGATTTGTCGAAAACAACATTCACAACAAGCTGTCAGTGGCAACTGTCAGTCAAGTCAGTACCGATTCTTTACTGCGCGCCTCCATTTAAATGAATGCTTCCCGACTGGGGCGGGATGGATGGACAAACTGACAGTATGCTGATAATTGAGGAAATCTGTGCGACATCAGTAAGCTTACGTCAAACACAATACGTATCCCGCCCCGCCAAGTCCTGACTCGCCTGTCAGGACTTGGCGGAGCGGGGGCCGCTGTCGCCTTATGTAAGTCACATGTCAATTAAATATTGCTGTACAGTCAGCAGAAAATGAAACAGATGAACTAGGGTCACAAAATAATATCCTGCTAATATTATAAATGCGAAAGTTTAGATGTTTGGATGTTTGGATGTTTGTTACTTAATCACGCTTAAAAGGCTGAACCGATTTGAATGAAATTTTGCACGAAGATAGTTTATAGCCTGGATTAAAATATAGGATAGTTTTTATCCCGGGTCCACGCGGACGAAGTCGCGGGGGGAAGCTAGTTAACAATAAATAAAGTCAGACGTTACTGACTATTGTAGTTTATCACAAGTTAATAAACTCTAATGACACATTTAGCCTGCCATTCAAACTTTTTTCAAGCCTGCCATTCAAACAGTCGAAGTTATTATTGAGTGTGTCAAATTTAACAGATTGTCTAAAGAATACGGGTTTTTGGGACTGCATGATCTCGCAAGATCACCCCGGAATACAAGTCAGGTGTTCGCTTAATAAATAAATATAAGGGGACAATCTTACACAAATCGAAACTAAGCATAGCTTGTCCTATGGGAACTAGACGACGATAAACATACTTATATAGATAAATAAATACTTAAATACATAGAAAACATCCATGACAGCCGTCGTCATCGTCAGATAAACATGCGGAGCAAATATAATTCCTCTCGTGTCTGTCAAGGGTTAAAACAAGTTTCTGATAGATTTTTTGGGAATATTTAGTTAAAATAAATCCTACAAGAATACCGAGTTCTCACTTGGACAAATTAGATATTTTGAAATTTTGGCTATTTTCGGGTTCGTCACTTGACACTTCGGTTAAAATGTGTAATTCGTTGAAGTTTCCAGTGTACTATCGACAACACAACTAACTGACTATCAGTGCACCTTAAGTTCATTGTAATAAGGTTCTATACAAAAACAGGAGGGTCAGTTAACAGTGTTGTCGTTTCTACAGAGATAGTAATGTTAGGACATCGTCTATTATTATTTCGCTCTGACATATTGATTTGTCATTTCGTTTCTGTGTCCCGCCCGGTGTTATTATGGTCATTTTCTTATCACTAATTAAATGATCAGCTAATAATTACTTAGGTATAATTTGATATATCTGCACGTCTATCATGCGACGGCCGCGACATACTCTCGATTTTTCTAACACTATCCGTCTTTTTCTTGTTAGAACACTTAGAACAAGAGGTATAGTGCGAGAAAAATCGGCCGTCTCATGATAGACGTGCTGAGGTGTGTTACTTTTGACGTTGACATCATCAAGCTACACGAGCTGGACCTGGTTTTCAATCAGGACGTTTATCAATGCTTAGTCTCCCAGGTACAGTCAGCATCAAAAGTAACTGCGCAATCGAAGACGTCAAAAGTCTTTATTAAAAGGGAATAAGCCTTTTAATAAAGACTTTTGACGTCTTCGTTTGTGCAGTTACTTTTGATGCTGACTGTACTAGGATGTTTTTTATTGTAATAATACTAATAAAACCAAAATATAATATTGCATTTGTTGTAATACCAAAATATGGCAATCAACTTCCAGTAGTTCTAGTATTTGTTAAGAAATAAGCAGTATCATCTCTTCTTAATATTACGACAATATTTTAATGCATTCCACGATTTGCGTGTTGACCTATGTGAATCACTCGTATTATCTAGGTTAAACTATTGTGATGTCGTGTATGATGGTTGCATTACTGGTCGTTCGAAGAGGCTTATACAATGAGTGCAGAACGCATGTGCTCGTTTTTGTTTCAGAGTCCCTCCCCGATCCCACATCACTCCATACTTGAACGCCGCTAACTTGCTCAACATGCCTGCACGCCGGCGCCTGCACCTGGCCACTCTGCTGTTCGGGGTGGTAAAACAGGAAACCCCCACCTACCTTTTTCATAAACTGGTGTGGTCCAAAAGTGCGCGCAGGTTTAAGGCAATGGCCATTATACCTATGCACCGAACCGCTGCGTTCAGAGGTAGTTTCAAGTTTGCGGCGTCTAAGTGCTGGAATGATATCCCTCCTCCTATCCAAAGGGCGCTTAGCAGATACACCTTTAAGCGTATGCTTAAAGGCTATTTGTTGACGCTCCAGAAATCAAAATCCTAATCCCCAGCACTGTGACAGCAATAAATATGCCAATTTCTCATTTCTTATCCAGTTTTTGTTTTTAATGTGTACTGTAAATATAAATATTTTATTGAAGCTGCATCTAGGTAGTGTGTATATGTATTATCTCACTTTTTATTTCTCTTTCGCCTGTCCCAATACTGTAGGTAGTTTATTTATTACATTTGTATGACGTTTCCGTGAGTCACTGACGGTGCTGGCTGAAAATCAGCGCTGCAGGTGTCTGACACCTCAGCATAATGCTGAGCCAGTGTCCGGTTCACTGCCGCAGAGACACACTTGTTTCATGTTTTATCTGTTTCCTGTTTTTTGATTATTTTATTGTTTAACACATGTGTCCGGTGTGTTTGTGAATAAATGTATCTTTCTTTCCACTGTTAACTATTTCTAAATTGTGCTTGTTTGTATTGAGAAAGGCTTAAACCTAGAGACTAACCTGGCTTTGACGACCTCTGTAGCCTAGTTGGTAGGGCCTCTGCCTATGAAGCCGGAGGTCCCGGGTTCTAATCCTTAAGGGCATTTAATTGTGTGATGAGCGACAATATTTTGTTCCTCCATGGATGTTTTCTATGTATTTAAGTATTTATGAATCTAATATAAGTATGTATATCGTCGTCTAGTATCTATAGTACAAGCTTTGCTTAGTTTGGGAGTAGGCCGATTTGTGTAAGATTGTCCACAATTTTTATTTTTATTTTTTAACACATCCTGGCTTTTTCGTTACCTATAGATAAAGTTTATTTCACACGGCATAAATAAAATAATTATTAACCAAATGTCATAACAATGAATGAAGTTTATCTTACATATCATTCAAAATTGTTTACGTACTTTCAAATATTTTACATAATATAAACAAATTCCTAAACTTGTTGGTCTATGGAATTAGTTGGGTTTGTAATTAAATATGAATTAAAGTCGTGTCATTTTTCCGAGTGCGCCAAAGCTCATATAAAATTGCAACTTCGATTATTGGATTTCCGAATTTTTTTCTTATATACAATTTTATCTCATAATGATCACTATTAATAATTATTTGTGCTAATGCTAATTCGTCCTAACTATCGTAACTCCAAATTGTCTATATTCATAATGTTATTCAACATAAGTATCTCTGTTACTACTATCTATGTATATATACTTTTATATTTTAACGATTTTTAGCAATTTAGTTTAATATCTTATTTAGTTTTTAATATCATATTTAGTTCTATACATACTAGTAGTTATTGCTAAATTTTGTATGAATAAAGAACAAGCACTATCTATTGCCAAGATAGTTCAAGTAGGCAGTAGAACAGGGACTTAGTGGCAAAACCGACTCGGATCGCGAATAGGTTAGAAGACGGAAGCGTAAGTCTTCAAGCTTATTTTTTTTTATAAATGAGCGGAAACACTTACTTACTGATATTAGGACTAACAAAATTATGATATATGTCCATTATGAAGGAAACTGTTATGAAAAACCAAATTATGAGTTCAAGTTGGTTCTTAGTAATGACATTATGAAGAAACAATTTATGAAAACGGTTCGTTATGAGTTCCGATTATAGTTACAGAAATTTAGGAACATAAAAGGTAGGAAGAAAAAATATATGAAGAGTGATGATTACTAGAAAAAATCGACACATAAGTTTATACGAGCCAATATGGACCCCATTTTTCCGTATACAATTTCAACAGCTTTAGAAGATATTTCTTATCTGTATATAGATAAATCTGTCTGTTACTTTAAGATCGTTTAGTCGTAATGTGTTTAACTTTTTATTGCTGATGTTAAAAGCGTAACTTATAGTTTAAATTATAGATAAAGATAAACAGAAACCAAGTTCTACTCAATATAATGGTAATATAAAGTATAAGTTCCCGTCTCTTAATTAGGGTAAGTGTTCAGTCTTACCCCAAATGACACCGCACACTTTGTATGAAAAATAAAGGTCGGTGAATTTTCTTGGCAAGTTCATGTCAATTTCATCAACAGAGCACGGATTGCTATACAACGTCACAAAAACCGAGCTTTTAGTTTTCAGATGTGGAAGAGGGCCGGATAGGGTACCTCAAGTATTTTTGAACGGGCAAACGGTTCGAGTTGCAAGGTCGGTAAAGTATCTGGGTCTCGTAGTCACTGAGGACTTTAGTGATAACGCAGATATAGAACGAGAAAGATAGGCTTTGGCCGTCCGTTGCAATATGCTGGCGCGTAAATTTGGCCGTTGCTCTGACGATGTGAAAATAACTTTATTCAGAGCATATTGTCAGAGCCTCTACACATGTCAACTGTGGACGCGGTATACGAGGCATGCGTATAGCAGCATCAGGGTGCAATATAATGACGCATATCGGATCCTGATGAGGATGCCACGGTACTGCAGTGCCTCTGGCATGTTCGCGGCGGCCAGAGTACCTGACTTCTTCGCGATACTCAGGGCCAGGGTGGCCAGTTTCTGGGAGACGATTAGGACCTCGAAGATCGAGATTATTAGAACGATAAGTGACAACCCAGACAGTCATGTTTTTAGGCATTGGCTGTCCGTACACTACAACGACAACGAGAAATAATGTTTTTCTTTTTTTTAATGTTTTAATTTTAATTTTTTACACATTTTTTCACTGTTCGTTTTTAAGGCTTATATGGGACTTTTATGCTGCAATAAAACATTATTGATTGATTGATTTTGTTATGTTTACTTCCTGTTCGAAGCAGAAAAGTCATAACATAACTTCATGTTCATAGGCAAAAAAGTACGAATTAACCACCTATGTTTTTTAACCTTTGCCTATAGTTTCTGTCATAAAAAGAAAAACCATATTTTAATTTTGTTAATAAAGCTTTTTATCAATATATATATCTGACCAATTAAATGAACAAGAAGTACCCATTTGTTCCTTTTCAAGTTCCACAGGGCTGTATGCGCTCGCCTAGCTGGCGCCTCGTATTGTATGCGGCTTGTTACCCTGTGGGCAGCCCGCCGGGACGTACCCAGTTGAATGCCAAGAGCGATCCTGCGGCGCCCCCTTTCGAGGCGAAGCCGGATCCGTTGGGTGTATAAGACGGTAGAAGTACACAGCTATACCTTCGGTTAGACGGTCATACCAGTCCTGCCTCCCCGGACAAGATTGCGTAAAGGCATTTAGGCTCCAACGTTACAAAAAAGAAGGTTGTCATTGACATGATACTTTGAAGGGTGTCATTTATGATAATAATACATGAAGGCATTATACTTATTTTTGATATAGGTATGTACATATATCTAGTATGTTTTTGATGTAGGCAATAGGTATAGCACATATGAGCATACACGAGTTTTCGTGTTTTTTGTTTTGTTGCCGCTTCCTTATTTCACAGACATTTAAAAAAGGACGCGTCCAAACATCAGAGCGCGGCGGACTGCATACGGGACATAAGCAATAATCTATAACAAGAGAGAGCACAGACTGTCTTGCTATATCTATAGCTTATGAATTATTGAATATGCTTTGTATTCAATCCGCCACGCTCGCACGTTTGGACGCGCCTTAAACCGTGTGTCTATATTTTATACCTGTGTCAAACCAGTTTATAGAAACAAACATTTTCGTCGTGGAATTAATTATTCACTGTCGGTGGTATTTTCTCGCAATCAAAGTGAAAAGTAGAGTATAACTCTGGTCTGAAAGCCATATTACCCCTCGAACAATTTACTCTCACTTCGTTCGGGAAAATAACCATCTATCTCGTGGTAATATGGCCTATTTTAGACCCCAGTTATACAATCTACTATTCCGGTTTGGACTCATGTCTGGGAAGTAAGACTTAAAAAATAGAAATTTGTGTAGGTTCATATTTTTACAGCTCCAGTGGGTACCTATCCCACCAAAAACATAAATGTGAAAATAGGAGCCAAGTTCAATATTAAGAATAGGCGTGGTTGTCAACTTCGCCGACAAAAGAATTGAAATCTAAATGGGTGCCAAGATCACTAGATAATTCTAAAATATAATGTATTCTCAAGAACATACAATTTCTTATTTTTTTCTACTACACTACAACAATATTTGCTATATAAAAGTATAACTTCTTAAATTTGAACAGTTGAATTATGTTCAAAACGCCCAGAAAGGGTCGTTTAATTTGGTGCCTCGCGATACGCGGGAACTAATAATAACCACTTATGAACTATTTAAGATACTACGCTAGGACTCACCAAACGTGCCGGCGGTTTCGCTACAAGCAGTCAATTGCTGTCAGTCGGTGAAGAGGTCAATTCAAGTCAGGGTCTTGATGCCGGAGTCCTCGCGGAGCCGACAGCCCAATCCGAACGCGAGGAACTGCCCCGCACGGAGTCACAATCTGGCAAACTTCTTCCCTACTGGCGCTCGAGCGCACAATGCACAGTAGCTTAACACTCGATTAGCGTTCCCAAAACCGAATTTGCCACTTTTTTTTAAATTAAAATACCTGGAGACATGTGTTTATCAGAACCACGCAAAAGGAAGTCCCCCATAGACAAGTGACATTTATTATTTTTACAAGGCGTAGTGTTGCCGTCTGAAATTATTAAGGGCACTTCACACGGGCCCGAACAAATTATTAACACAAAGCACTGATGCTTAAGACTTGACTTGGCTAGTTTTTACTAGCAAGCCAAATTTTTCGAAGAGTAAGATAGTATGCTTTACAATATAATTATAAACAGTTACTTACGTAAAAGATAAAGATGATTAGTTGATTAGCCAAATATCAGATATCTTGTATGTAAAAACTAGCCAAGTTAAATCTGCCAAATTTTTGAGTTCAAGGGGGTTAAAAGTGGCTCCAAATGGTTTGTGTAAATATACACCGGCTGCTTCGTCGCTAGTATTCCTCTTCGCTTTGATCTTGGCTGTAGATATCAATAAATGCACTCTTGCGTCAGCTTGAAAAGTCCCACAATCATTTTACCTATGTGGTAAAAGATGTTTATTAATGTACATATGCGCTTGCGGTTAAACATATCAGAAGAATACTGCAATATAATTTTATGGCGTTCTAATTACCTATAATTGTGCGGTTTACATTCGGTAGTAGATAAATTAGGGAAACCCTCTGCCGTGCTGACCGATCACCAGAGACTGACACAGTCCACGCTTTATCTATGAAATTTCAAGTTTTAACCTCCATTTCTTTTAACAATCCTTATAATTCGTTGCGTTTTGTGAATAAGTATAACAATGTTATCAAATCCTGCGAGTCTACAACTTCCTTTAGTGGGATCGATGTGAGACGTTGATGCAAGTATTTGACATGGATAGCAATAGGAACATCTCGTTTTTTACCACCATGTTGATATATCATTGTATCAACAGCCAGGCCCTTATTTCATAGTGTTAATTACTACAGATTACTAATTATTTATTTACGTATGCCACTTTAAAGGTTGGTTTATGACAATAATTTATACAAATTAGAATTTTTTAATTTTCAGACCGGTCTAGTCTAGTTAGTAGTGACTTTGCCCTACAAAGCTAGAGGCCCTGAATTCGAATTAAGGCATTCAATATCGGATGATTCTCAATACAGGTATTGAAATCCGATATTGGACCTCAACAACGGGATTACCGCCATTTCGATATTAATATCGAAATTTTGAATGTACATGTATATTCACTTTTTTCTTATATAGTAACTAACGGCCGTATTCATAAAAGTCCTACAAGCCTGTTTTAACTAAAATGGCGTTAAAATTCGTTTGTCCTTATCTGTCACTTTGACATTTTTGTTCGTAAGAAAGGGACAAAGCACATTTTATTTAGCAGCAGAATTTGCACACACTCGCCACAAACTCGGCTCGCGGTCTTCCAAAAGAATGACGAAGAGATAAAACAAAAGGGATGTCCTAGGGATATCCTCTCCTTTTAATTAAGATGAATGCAATTGCAGGCCTGGTTAATTACTTAACATGTTCCATGTGACATGCAAATCATAACATTTGAATCGCGCCAAATGTCCCAGATCCACAACCCGTCATAACTTGACCACCCACCTCAACATTGGATGTAATTTGGCACGATATTCCCACATGGAATTAGTCATTGTGTTATTGATTATGTTTACAATAGTCACGGTCATGAGTGACGCTAGCTAGTACGAATACAGGCATGAAACGCCATGCGGCGTCGGCGGTTTATTCAGGAGCGCGCCACTGGGCCGCCCTTCCGCGAACCTCATTAGCGCGAGGTTACTGCGCCCTGTGCTGGCGGAAACAATAGAATCACCTCCGAATAATCCCTTAGAGGAACTTTCAACTTATTACTTATTTCAAATCCAGTTATTATTATTATAAGGACTGTACCGTGGGAAACTAAAATAATGACACATGGTGAATGTTAAGAACAATTCGTAGTCATTCAAATAACGTATTGCCAAGGCACTATTAGCGACGACGTTATGTATGTATATTATTATTATTTGACGCCTATAGGCAGACTGATCGATCCATATAAATATCGTCACACATGCATATTACCGAAGCAGCGGGCGGATAGTGAAGATAAAGAAGTAATCTAACTAAAGGGAATGGAGACGGCTATGCTGGGAGTTTCTCTGCGTGATCGCATCTCTCTGAATGATACTATGGTAAAGGTCACGGGCGTCGGCTGGATGCGGGTGGCGCAGGACCGATCATTGTGGCACTCTTTGGGGGAGGCCTATATCCAGCAGTGGACGTCTTTCGGCTGATATGATGGTGATGACAGGGTATTCAATCGCGTATACTTATTTACTTAACATTTCAGACACACAACACAAGCAGCGAACGATAAAATGATAGAAGGCGAGCTTCTAACAAATTTCTACCCAAATACGTATGCGCATGCGCATTGGCAGCTACCCAAAATATTTGCCTATTACTTATCACCCAACACAAATTAATGCAATTGGTCAATTTACGAATGCATTGCTGTGATTAGCCGTCGTGCATCACGTCGGACGACAGCTATATGACAGTGACAACGTAAACTAATAATTGTTGAATGGTTACATGCAACAAGAAGCTATTTAGTTGTCATAAGGTTCGTGTAATATTTTTAGTTTAAGAAATATATTTTTTATTTTAGCTACCTACTAAATTGGCATGATACCATCCCTGTACAAAATGTGATCATAACAATAAAATCAAAATAATATGTTTATCGCTGTACTTACTTGTGAAAAGTGATTCCATCTGTTTGTTTTGTTGTGCTTGTCCGAAGGACACACACCATTATACAGCACAACAAGGCATATTTATTGACATTGGACATTTTGTTTGTTTAACAGTTTGTCACGGCAACCATGTTTGAACTAAACGGCTGCCTGGCATCGTTTTGACGCCCCGTCTACCATGGCACCCTTTCTGTGGGGCCATTTTACGGCGCTATTTAGACTTCTGTTTTTTTGGTTCGCTGCACACAAGATTGTCTCGATTAATTGTGTCAAAATCTTGGAAATTTAAATGAATGGGTTAATGTACAGGTTATTTATAAGTAGTTATAGTTAGTCAAGTTAATAGGACTTTGTCTACATGAAAACTAGGTACCTATACTCCCGATTTCTTCTCCTTAGGGTTTGATTTCCGAAATGTACCTAATGCTATTAAGTCTTATATCCAATATGTTCATTGAGGTAACTAACTAGGTATAAGTTTGTCAAGTTTCATTCCTAACGTATCAGCTGTTTGTATAAAAAAACAGTGCATTTTGTATCTACCCAATAATACTATGACTAATCATTCCCCGAATAATAATAATGATGAGTGTCCGAGTGTGTCCAAATAGGTGCCACGAGGCTACGACTAGTCAGTGCATGAAGTATCGCATCATTGCTGAGAGTTGAGTCATTAACGTAGTTTTTACCTGCCATTGCATTCTGTTTGAGTCAGAAGATAAAAGAGCAAAGCGAGCAATATCCTAGGTATGTTGTGAATCCATTCAATCTGTATGAGTATTAAACTTCAACGTCAAGACGTTACGTAGTCTTTAGATACCTAGGTGTAGGTGCCTACCTTAAATAATGGGCATTCAAGTGTGAATAAAAGATTGGATTTAATCTACTTTAGGAATCGACACAACGCCAGATTTTATCAAATATTAGGCTATCTACTGACGACACTAAATTAATATTTATTTGGAAATTATTTTGTCTACATTTTAATTGAATCCTAGGGTAGGTACAAGTATAAATAAATAGGTAGTGCATGCATAGCACTAGTCTGCGCGCGAGCTGTCTCGCGGCGAGAGATAGGTACTATATCCATCTCTTTAGTATTCTAATTAATCAGAGACGGATAGCCTAGTCAGTCTTGTGCCAGTTGTGACAAAATACAAAAATATCTAAGCAACAAAAAACCAGTGGCCTAATAACAACAGATCCCAATTCTCAATCATACAAATAAGTTATCAATAATGTGTATTCGGAACCAGTCCGCATTCATTTTAAATATGCTGGAACATAATAAGTAGTTACATTGTTCCCGGTTGGTTACATTTGGTAAACAAATGCAAAACGAACAGTAAGTAACATTCTAAAGGCAATGAAAATATTAGTTGTAAACGGAGATAAAGGCGTCGGGACCAGGGACGCAGGAACAACCGGCAGTAAAATTAGTCAACGATGATGGGTCGTTAATAGCTATGGTTTTAAGGTTATTTATTTATGTGGGATTAGCGCACGCCGTCGCCACGGGGAGCCGACTCTCGCGACTCGCTGTCACAACACTTTTTTTCGTGCAAGCCGCGCGTGAATATACTTGGAACCAGGAAAAACTACAAGCATTAAGATTTACAACCTTTTTACCACTAATACGATAAAATTTATTGGTTCCCGGGAGCGAAGCGATCAATCCTTCAGTTCACTTTGGAGCGGGCTCTGCGATGCCTCTTGCAGAAAACATTCAGCGAAACATGCTGTTGACAACTGCACTTTTTATCAACTCATTAAGGTGGTTCGCTGTAAAGCCAATATAGCAAAGTTTGTTACATAAGTTTCTTAAAATATCACGCTGTTAGCCTGCAAAATGTCAAATAACGTTTTGTATGGAAAGCGAACCACCTTAAGATATTTTTTTCTTACATAGTAAAAGAAGCTTTCATTCGTTTTTAAAATTGGTAACTGCCAGTGGCTTTAAGGTACCTACTTCGTTTAGTATGTCTAACTTATTATTGAATTTTCTGTGGGAATAGGCTTAGGTTATTTTTTATAAGAGCTATGTTATTTAAAAAAAAGTCATTTTTGACCAATCTTAAGCAAACGGAATGCTCGGATCGAGTTTAATGCCATTCTGCCTAAAATCCCTGCTACGAATGAAATCTAACATTTTTTAATGAGTCGATGTTATCAAGTCTTAAAAAGTATAGCCTATATTTCTCGACAGTGCGTTTTTAGGAATTTTATTTAATAGTGTTCTGTACCAAAATTGGTCTAACAAAACACTTACATATTTATATTTATTGCACAGTACCTAACTATGAAGTTACAAATACAAAATACCGGTCCTGTCAGTATAAAAGTTCTAGTGTCAAGAGTATTCAAATAGATCTGTGCACAACTTGTATTTACTCAGAGCATGTCACATGCTAAGGGGAGAGCATTTCATTTGTAGATAACTAGGATAGTTTAAATCACGCTTTCGTGTGTGTAAGCAGTTGTTGTTCGCAATATAAATGTTAGGTGGTAAATATGTAGTAAGTGTAGGTCGGGAGATGTGATGCGATAACGTGGCCGGTGGCGGCGGGGCGCGCACGTGGTTGATACCGGCTTATCACCGGCGCCCGCGCGCGCCGATAGCGCTGCTGCTGATCAGCTGATCCGTTCAACACTCGCACGCTAGACATACAGTCTGCTAATATCTACGCCACTGATTATGCTTCCTTGCCACTCGACCACGATAACAGGCACCAGATCAGGGTGAAGCAAGACAGGCTCGATTGTGGCAGGTTCCTATAGTAAGCTTTCTCACGTTGATGACAGCTTTGTTCCGGTATATTCGTGGAAGTACCCAGCTAGCACGATAGGTTTTATCGTCACGGTTTACGGCCAAAATGTACTGAAACGTCACGCAAAACATGACAGTAAAACCTATCGTGCTATCGTACTAGGGCCTGTGATCAGTATGTAGGTACACGTACAGGATTCTCCTCCTTCTGCATAGGTATCCCACCGCGCTGGCCACTTTATTCGCTAGGGACGGCGAACGTAACCTCGTTTTGCCGAACCGCGGAAATTGAAACTTTTTTTTTACAATCATGATTGACCCAGCCACCATTTTAATTATTATTTCTAGTAGGGAGACGTAGGTAGGGAACCCCTACCCCTACCTATGTCTCTACTAGAAAAAATAATTATAATGGCGATTATCTAAGAAAAAAAAAAACAAACTAATTGCCTACCTACTAAACCATACCCATAAAATATAATTTACACTTAACTTTGGTTGAACTTGACTTAAAAAGCAGAATTGATACATCTGAAGGCTTCACACATTGACACACCGAACGCGGGTCGTGTGCGGCGCGGCGCGGGCGCGGGTCGTGCGCGGCGCGGTTGGTAGGTATCTCTCTCACTACCAACGCATTTAATATCTCTCTTACTATCTCTATCACACAGTGGCGCGAGGCCGCGTTGCTACCGCGGCGGGCCCGCGCTACTGTTCGATAGAGACGCCGCGCTACTGTGCGAAAGATAGAGACACCGCCCGACCCGCGCCGCGCACGACCTGCGTTCGGTGTGTGGAGGCCTTAAAGTCTGTAGCAAAACTGAATGACCTACCCCCATCGTCTTACAACTCATCATCATCATCATCATCATATCAGCCGAAAGACGTCCACTGCTGGACATAGGCCTCTCCCAAAGAGTGCCAAAGTGACCGGTCCTGCGCCACCCGCATCCAGCGGTCTCTAGCAACCTTTACCAGAGGTCATCAGTCCACCTTGTGGGGGGCCTACCCACGCCGCGCCTTCCGGTACGTGGTCGCCACTCGAGAAACTTTCCGCCCCAACGGCCATCGATTCTACGTGCTATGTGCCCCGCCCACTGCCACTTAAGTTTAACGATTCGGAAGGCTATATCGGTTACCTTGGATCTGCTGCGGATAGCCTCATTTCTGATGTGATCACGCAGAGAAACTCCCAACATAGCCCTCTCCATAGCCCTTTGGCGTCTTACAACTACCTACAGCATTAAAAAAAAATGGATAACACGACAATTCAACGCTCTAAGATTGTCACACTTGCCTTGTCAATGTTACCTTGCTGTTTGTTGCAATGCAGTTCCCACTTTTCTCAATCTAAATATGTTCAAGAATAAAAAGCATACTTACCTAACCTACTTACTCACCGAGAGCCCAACTAATATGTACCTACTGTACCTACTCCTCTGAATAACTGACTTTGTCCGTGTTTACTTTACCCTAACTTCTGTAGCAATACTAATTCCAATATGTAGCTGCATTTCGAAGTACTTAAGTGATATAACGGATCTTAGCGGTACCGGCGTAGATGTTTACGGTGCACGGATGATGCTATGCTTTAATTCACATTAACTACCTATGAATGATATTGCCATGTCATTTTTTGAATAGCGATGTATACTTGCATATGGTTGCCTATTCATAACTTGGCAGATGTTAGGTTTCTAGTGGTTTATTTCAAGATTTATATAAGGCGATGGGTTTATTTTCTCAATGATATGTTCTCAGTTTACATACAAGAGGTATTGGCACGTTACACTCGGTATAGTATACATGTTTCGATTCCTTTCACACCGCTTTACTCCAGTTCTACTGATCAGCTTCTCAGCTATAACTAGCTTGATTGGCAATTGGCATTTATATCAGACTCAAAGCATTCGTCCCTCACTAGCAGATTCGTACCGCAGCTAAGTGTGAAAGGGACGAATGCTTTAATATCGGACGTAAACGAGATCATGCTACCAGTAAGTTCACGGAGATTGAAATGTCTAGCCAAGTAGGTAATACCTAGGTGCCGAACTATTTGAACCATCAGCAGTTGAACTATCCCAAGGCGCGTTCAAAACGTTACGTGATTAGATACCCCTCTGATTCCAGTATTACATACTTAGTAGGCACTAAATCTACTCTATAATCTACACTAATATTATAAAGAGAAAAGATTTGATTGTTTGTTTGTTTGTATTGAATAGGCTCCGAAACTACTGGGCCGATTTGAAAAAATATTTTACCATTAGAAGCCGACATTATACCCCGGCCCTGGGGCCGTAGACAAGGTTGCAATCGACAAGCGCTAACGCCAATAGAAAACTAATATAATGTATGGGAATGACAGATGTTAACGAAAAGGGTTTCGTCAGCATCTGTCATTCCCCTACATTTTATTATTTTCTATTGGCGTTAGCGCTTGTCGATTGTAACCTTGTCTACGGCCCCTGGTGAACATAGGCTACTTTGACCGCGGGAAAATGCTTTCTTCCTACGGGAAAACGGGTAGTCCGTGCGAGGCCGGGCCGGGCAGCTAGTCTTGCTATAGGTAAAGTTAAAAAGAAGCGGGTTGTGTCGGAGATACAACCGTTAATTAAGTTTAAGTGGATACTTCTTTGTTGGCTATGGAACCCAAATAAAAAAAACTGGCCAAGCCTGCTATTATGGTGTACCCTTAAAATATATATCTGAATTTATTCACTAAAATTTGTTTAAGTACAGATAAATCGGTATATATGGCAACATTAACTGACGTAGCTCATTTGACTCGCGATACGTTGAAAATGGCGGTCATTTCAGCATTATTTTCATGTCCGCCACATAAACTAAATAACATTCTGTGATTAACAACTAATGGCAAATAAAGAAGGATTAAAACATCTAACAAACAATTATTTGAAATCAGATTAGGCTTCTCTACAAAAGTTATACCGGAAGTCACGTGATACATTTTGAACTGTACCCCTATACAAGAACGCGAGCAAAGAAGTAACCACTTCAAAATGATGATGAGCCTATTATCTAGGTAGGTATCAATTAGGTCTTAGGGTTATAGGTACAGTTTAGGTATTAATGCCGCTGTAGCCAAGCGGTGAGGCGCGCGACTTTAAATCTGGAGGTCGTGGGTTCGAACCCCGGTTCTTCTAATAATCTATAATAATCTAAATATCATTTTGTATTTAACAGTAGCTTCTCGGTGAAGGAAAACATCCAGAGGAAACCGGTCCTAATACCTAGCTAGGGTCAAGTTTTCCCTCTCGGTTGTAAGGTCAGATGGCAGACGCTTTCGTAAAACGAACTAATACCTACGCAACATCAAGATGTAGTGAAATAATATAAAATATGCACATTGGCACCTAACTTGTAGGTGCCAATGTGCACCCCTGGCTCTTTTAGGGCACAATCGAAAATTCTAATTCTTGTCGGTGGGAAAAATATTACCTATATTCTGTAGGTATTCTATTCTTTATTATTATTATTACGAGTAGATTTATTAAAAGCTGCTACCTACTGATAATAATTATCTAATATTAATTTGCCCGCCATTGATACGTTTAAAAAAAGGTCATTGAACTATAGGGTCGTCTAGTACATACTCACTTCATAACATAATTATAGATTCAGCTGCATAATAGTCTTTACTAAACGCTGATGGGGATATTTGGACCCTCCCAAAAAAGGAATACCAGGGCCAAAAAAAAACTTCTGGGAGTGAATGACCAATGAGCCTTGGCGTGGCGGGGATGCAACCGCGGCCCGTATCGGCGCCCGCGCTGCGGCCGCGCCCGCGCCTCGCCGCCAGTCCACGGTGTGCAGTTCTAGCGTGCACACGTCACTTTTCCAGACACGCTCAACTGTGAGTACGTAAACACAGCACGACATGTTGCACGACGCGTGGCCCGGCCCTGCGACCGCCATCACTGGCCCTTGGCTGAAAACAGAAATACTCGAACTTGACGCCCTCATTGCCGAAGTTAACAACAACTGCCTTAAAGGTAATGCATTTCCTTTAACTTCCTTCTCTCACTTTACTGAATATGTGTGTTAAAGCTCTTCAATATTGAAGCTGGCAGGTTGCCTATAGTTGTTGTTGTAATCATGGCAGGCAACCGGCATCTTTAACATGTCCAATTATGATTACCCTAATACAAGTACCCATAAACAGCACACTCGTTGCTGAGTATACAATACGAATACTTGGGCACAATCGAGAATGAAAGAAGGTACAAGGTATTGTAATGTGTTACAAATTAAGTATGCAAACTAATTAAGTATGTACTAGGTTTCCCTAATCGAGTATTCGTCATTAAACTGTTTATTGACCTTTATCGTTATTAACTAAATCATTAACGGGTTTAAACATTGGCGTTATAAATGAGTTGTTTACTTCGTATGTTTTTACATTGTGAGACGGAGGTAATATCAGGACTCAGGAGGTACGGACATCAGAAAACATCAAGAATGGAGTTCAAATAAGGACTTACATGAGGTCCCTACTTGGTGAAACTGACATTGATATTTTTAAAATGCATTGCAACCTGTAGTGAAATTTCCTATTGATGGTACCTACCTAGTCTGGTTAATCAATTGATCACGCATGGCGAAATCTGGGTATTTTGCCTAGGGTTCTCACCATTCAGTCTTACGTGTCAGTCGTTTCAGACTTCTTCTCCCCTTGTATGACATACTTCAAGCGACCTATATATACGTACCGTAGTACCTACTTACCTAGTGCCTCGTAGACACAACTCTACCACGGCATTATATTCTAACTTGCAATAGGTATGCAAAGTATACCTACTTATTCACATTTGTTCCAGCTGCCTTCATATTAGGTATAGACTATCCCCCTTATTAATAAAACTTAAAATACTTCTCTGCTAAATAAAATGTGCTCTGTCCCTTTCTGACGAACCCAAATGTCAAAGTGACAGATAAAGACAAACGAATTTTAACACCATTAGTAAGTTTATGAATACGGTAAGAATGTTCATGAAATTCCTCACTCATACTGCTGCTATGTTAACTACAACGCCAGCCAAAACTAAAGTTTTAGAATCCCGCAAAATTTCGAAAACACTAATTACCTAGTAGGTAACTTACTTAAAAACTTGCATTGGATGTTGGCCTTAAGAAGAGTATTGGATTAGTAGATGCTAATACCTTGATATTCATCTATAGCATCATGCTAGAGATGAATATCAAGGTAGGTTAGTACCTATATTAATTGACGTTACCTAGGTAGGTACCTATTTATTGTTTCGCTTTCAAAGAAGTAAGCAGTCGTAGCCAAGATCATCCTAGTCCTAACCAAATAATCATGCATGTGACCTTTCACAAAGTGTCGCATCGCATGGCACCTCTGCTATAGGCCCATGGATATATACGCGCACAATGCGGAGTTCGCTGTCTACGCGTAGAATCACAACACAAATAACGACGAGGTAAACGCCAATCGTTGTCTCGGACGTGACACGTGTGTGCGATCTTCAGTCCAGTGAATTGAGTGTAGCATAACCAAACATGTATGCGTGTGCGCAGAAGGCGAGGCGGAGTGCGGCGCGGAGGGCGCGGGCGGCGGCGAGGCAGAGAGCCCGCCCCCCCTGCCGGCGTTCGGCTACGCCCACCAGGGCGGGCTGTCGCCGTCCCACTCGCGCAGCTACCAGGAGCTGCGGCCAGCGGCACACGCGCGCGACATGCAGACCTACCCGCACCTCGAGGAGACGCTGTTCAAGCCGACGGGCGCGGCCTCTACCGACGGCGGCAGCGTGCTCATCTTCCGCCGAAGCCCCGAGCTGAGCCCGTCCCCCGAGCGCCGCGATGACTACCGCTCTATCCACCCCTACGAGGCCTACACGCCGGGCCCGCCGCCCGCCTACGCGCACGACCACCATCACCATGTCGACGGGTAAGTCTCAAACAAAATGCTTTCCTAACCTAACACTGTTACGATCGATGATATCCACATGATATCAATACCCTAAACTTCGCAAAGCAAGACAAAAATCGTGCGTTCAAGTCTCGTTTGCGCTGTATAAAGCACAAAAAATTGTTTGAAAAAAAAATGCATAAAGCTGACTAAGGAATGTGTGATTTTTAGATACCCTGTCAATTTTAGGGCTAAAACGTTAATTTTGACAGTAAATTAATAGATACAATCAGCCATGAAAGCGGTCTACCAGATTTGCACCTTAATATACAAATAATAGAGTCAAAAGTGGAAAACTAATTTCTTGACTGACTGTGCCTTCTTAAAGTTTTAAGTATCTAAATTGATTTAAAACATATAGGTCCATCATATCTTAGTAAAAAAAGGCTTGAAGGAAAGACATCAATGTTTAGTGTAGTGTAATTTATTGAATGGGTGACATGTTACACCCAGGTTATAGGTGTCCGCGGGCTAGGTTTCCGCAACTCGACGTCATAATAGCGCCTATTTTGCGTATGGAAGTCGCCCATGTAGTACCTCCTATTTAAGTAAATGGCAGCGTCATGTTTGTGTCTGCAAAGTGGAACCGGAGCAACCATTGGTCACCTTTTCAAGGATTGATTACCTATAGTTATCATGGTGCTCTAGCTGCCCTTGCTGACTATGTTATCATTTGTTAGAAAGTACCTATATATTATCAGTTCCATTTATAGAACGAATTCGACTTATTTTTCCTAAATGTGGACCATTTTAATAACAGAACCACTTCGTTATATTTATCTAACTATTTCATCCAAATAACTTAATTTAATTCTGCTTCATTATCATTAAAAACCACTATTTTTTTTAAACTTACGAACTTTTGGATTTAAGCGGCAGAATTTAACTTCAAAAGTATATAGTGTAACCGGCAGACAATAAAGTTGGATTATTTTTCTATCGAATTAAACCGTTGTAACTATTTAAAGGAAATTCTACGACAAACGATTCTACCATTTCTATAAATGGAACTGATATTAGAACTGCAGCATCGGCTCTTGTCTTCGTACAATACATACTAGGATATATATACTTCTTCATTCGTATGCTACATCTGACGTAAAAATTTAGTTTTGACTGATCCAAGGACAGTTTTATTTCTTAGTTTGAAATCGTAGTTTAGAATTGTTAACTACTTAAAAACATCAGAATACCTAGGTAGGTACCAGTGGCGAAGCGCCCATAGAAGCCGATACTCACCCGCTTACCTAACATTTATTTTTAGGCAAGCCTATAGAAAACTATTCTATAAGTTTTATTTTTAGGCAAGCCTATAGAAAACTCTTCCATAACTTTAATTTTTAGGCAAGCCTATAGAAAACTCTTCCATAACTTTTATTTTTAGCCAAGCCTATAGAAAACTCTTCCATAACTTTTTTTGACAAGCCTATAGAAAACTCTTCCATAACGTTTTTTGTTCCGGGTTGCCCATCGAAAATTTTCACGCGCTGCCACTGCTAGGTGGTATTATAACACAAACAATAGGTTGATATTAATATTAAACTTAACTTCAATTATAATAACAATAACAGCTTTAGATCGATACATTTCAATGAGAATTGAATAAACAGCCACATTTAACTATATGTAATAAAAAAAAATGCCGAAAATATCCCTTCTTTAGATATATACGTAAATTATTGACTTGTTTGAAACGCATATTATTGTTGTTGGCTGAACACAGTTGCAAACAAAACCATATGATACTTCGTGTAACTATATTATTTTAGATTTTTCCCTTCAAAAGTAAGTAATTCAAATGACAACAGTTTTTTAGATTAAATTATGTGTGTAGTGTTTAATGAATTTTATGATTCATTATTGAATTTATTTAAAGTTCTTGTAGCTACCAGGAAAACGAGGCATTATTAGCTCCGACTGACCTATTTACTTCTTCACTCTTACCACACGGCTATTCAAAGTTTACGTCGCGCATGTAGGTACCTACACATACAAACATCCGGTGTACCCATATTTGAAATACATTCTACACTGCTGGATATGCAACTTAACAACATAGCTGCTACCGTGAACGCCCGAAACAGTGCTCTATCACTCGAATGTGGCAAGTCCGACAGAGATGGAGATAATCGAAAGATTTTCGCGGTTATAGCCCTGGACTACTGACTCGATGCGTGCTTATGTAAGGTTCAACAAACCGAGTAAGTTTTTATGATTAGCTCTATGAGTAGGTAATCTATTGTGTGATAACACGAAATGTATCGGAATAGTGCCTCGGGCGTCAGCTAGCTCATGCCGCTGGCTAATGGAGTGGGCGCCGCGTCGACTGTCGACCTCCAGCTAACGACTCCACTCATTAGTAACAACTCATTTACACCTTCAAATAATAACATAAATCGTTTTTCTCAATCAGTCACAAAATCTTCCGCTTTCGTCCGTAATCTGGAAATGTACCGTATCTACAACCTCGGCTGGCCGTCATCGGCACTCACTACATGAATTACATGAACTTAAAATCCTTATCATTAAAGAACAATTCGATTAGAAACGCAAAATTAGCTAACAACCACCAAATTAGTAAATTATAACATTTATTAAAAAAATGCAAATAAATCAAGAATCACAAGTAGGTAGTTGCAGTTGTGACTCGTACCTAGTTAAGAGGTTAATTAAGTACCGCGAGAGCGCTACTTCATCACCTATAACCAATGCCGTTATATAAAATGGGTGATACACCTAAATTTATATATTTCCTAGCTATTACATACTTTTCTATCTCAGCCCTCAAGGTTTGCCAGAGAGCAGGCCTAGGTATATCCCACTGTCAATTTGGCGCGAAACGACGTTTGTCTATGGTAAATGGTAACTTCCTGTGGAGGTCTAACAAGAGCTATACAGCGTATCGCACACAATGAAGCGTTATGGGCTACAATTACCACCAACTGGGTCCCACAGAACCGAATACGGCGTCGCGGTAGACCACGTAGGAGATGGCGAGACGAGCTTGACGTCTTTGATCAAGACTGCCAGGGACAGGGATATGTGGAAGAATAAGAGAGAGGCCTTTGCCCAGCAGTGGGACACTTAGGCCTCTTAATAATAATAATAATAATTTCATACTTAAGTTAATAACAACGTAGCCTAACAACTATAATTAAAAGCATAAGTTTTACGTAGGTATATCCTGGTTGATTAATGATGGATTCATGTGATCCAACAGTGATACAGCCTTGTCTTAACGGCAGTAAGCACTGCGTGGTACTATAGCTACTAGGGAGGCACTGCAGTGGCCAAATCGTTAAACAATGTATTTAATTGCATTGTGTAGTAAAAATGGCGCGCGATAAATAAATGACATTAGTGGTAGTAGAGTTAACGTGTCGTCATGAAATAGGAGCTAAAAGCAGCGTTGCCAGCAGATGGGTACGCAATATTTAGTACGCACGGCGTACTATTTTATGGTCTTGCGTATTCGCATACTCATCCGTCGATTTGCGTAACTATTTTTAAATTTAGGCACCTCACAGCTAGCTATTACTCCACTTGACAGAAAAAATATTTTTTAGGTTTTCCGATTGTACAAAGATGTACATTGTTTCTGCAACGATGCACGTGCACTTTGCACTAGCCCAAAATAATGTCATTAACCTCGCACACGCAGCGCTGTATCCGACGTGTAATTATAAATATAAGTGTAGCAATAAGTCAGTGTACGATTGACCAGTTAGAATAAATCACCTCTCCATTATTCGCGGTCTTTTACTCCTCGTCCTCTCATTGACACTTTACTGCATCTTTATACACCGATGAATATTACTTGTGCTCAGCGGCGCTACCACGAAAATCGAATCTCGAACTTCGAGATTCGTGGTTCGCTGTTTTTTTTTATCCACATAATAAATATAATCTAATATTATCATGTGTTTCATCATTTCATCAGCTCACAACCAAAACAAAATCCAAAATCCGTGAAACAGTGAAATATTTTTTTAAGGCCTTTGTTTATGCACCAGCTGCATATAGCACAGTTTGCAATAAATGTTGTACTGCGTACTCAAACTTGAATTTGCGTACTATTTCTAAGAGCTGCGCGTAACGGAACGGTTTTACCCCATCTGGCAACACTTTTATTTTTTAGCCTAAAACATAAAACTTTACTCAAGTTTTGAATAGAAAAAGCAGTATTGACAGCTTTTTAAAAGATTAATTTAGGTAATTATAAAGTTATGTCTTAAGTTAACTGTTATGTTATGGGGAAAATGCCCTTCACGGGTTTTCTGGGCCGTACGTACTCATTTGGTAAAAAAAACTATAATCATTTCACACACCTTTGAAAGTCCTCCTTCATTGCGCGAGTCGTTGAGTTGAGGGCACGTTGGCACCTGACGTCAAATTTCAACAAAAACGCGAAGGCCATTTGCCCCATGTGCTGTTCCATATTTCTCAACCAAATCATTAACAAATTAATAATAAAACTGAAAGAACGACTGTGCCTTCTGAATATTTGAAATCTTCCGGAAATTTGGGGATACCTTTATAAAATTGCATCACTGTCGAACTCAAGACCTGTCTTACTTTTCCTTTTGCCAAGACTATCGGCGTAGTACAATGTTATTGATATTTCATGAACATTATTGCTTGTTTGTGATTCCATAAGATGTGTGGGAATTGTGAAAGCGATGTGAGCGCGGTGCGCAGCGGGCGTCGCGCGGGCACGTGCGGCGGCGCGCTACGTGCCCGCGAGGTCGCTCGGCGTGTTGTGACACATTGTGCGGACATGGTTGCAACACGAAACATAACGACAACATTCCAACATTGTATCTATACACGGACACGTGATTTTGACATCTGCTCACCAAAATACAGACGTCCCATTCTCAATCATTATTCAACAACATCATACTCGTATTTCCAGCGCCTAACTTTTCTAATGGTAATGCGTTTCTTTCATAGATCTTAAACTGTTTTTCAATTACTAACAAAGGGCCACCACCAGCCTGACGAAGCCACCTTATTTGTGAACGCTTCTATCTATGGGTGAGTCACATTCGCGTTACAGTCTGAAAAAAGGCATTATAACTGTTGATTTAATTCTGAAGGGTTCCACACCAACTGTGAATCTATAAATAATATCAAACATTTGTAACATAATTTAATTTTGATTGCCCGTTTGTTTGGTTGTATCAAACGACTGTCAATAGTCTTTTCATATTTAGATTATGTCATGAAATATTGCATAATGGTATTTAGTACCCTGAAAGAAAGCAGTCTCTGATACACAACTCTGTTGAGTAGAATATCCCATGTCACCGATTTTAAGTTCTAGATTTCTGGTTCTCTAGTTCTAGTTGGCTGTTCGCTATTTATCACTGTTTTTTCTGCGCATCGGGCAGCCCCGTATCATTAGATTTGCACTACTTAGTTAGAGAGAAGGTACATACTACTTATTGGATAGGTACCTGTAGGTATCCGCATTTTTTTTAAATTCTAAATACTTCACCAGGCCGTTTAAAATTAACTATCACATAAAATGCAATTTATTGGAAGAATGCCGTCAAATTGTGACGCGTACGACTCGCTGTGGCGTGGTATCAAAAATATTCGTAGGCAAACCGGAGCTAATTTGGTTTACTTTTACTTCAATAGCAAAATGGTGTTCAGTTGTCATATTACCCATAACATAGGTAGGTAGGTATAGTTAATGCGGTGGCTATCGAGTAAATTTTACTTCACACCACTGCTGCATAGGTAGGTGGGCACTTATGTCAAACCAATATTGGGTTACATTTGAACTAAATGGTAGATTGGTAACCAAGGGATGAAAGGCACCCATTCCTGACGATATATTTTGGCGCCCGAACGAAATGAGAGCGCCAATGGTTCAAGTCAGAAATGGGTGACTTTCACCCGAGTTAAACACTCATCGAATACGAGGAAAGTAAAAAGAAAACAGACGGAAAATTCAACAATATGTTTATACAAAGTATGCAATTCAAAAACGGCAGCCGCCATTATCGTGACGTCATCAGAGCAGCAAGAATAGTCCCATCTCACCTGTCCTAAAGAAAGAGGTAAATATCTGTCTCGCTCTACTCACGCGAAAAAAATGGTGGTCAGCGTTTTCGGTCACGTGACATACAGATAATAAAATTACGATTTTCAATACTAAAAATAAATACAAATAGTATGAAAATAATTGAATAGGCTATATTTTCGTCTATCACAATTAAATTGTGAAAATATTTTATTTCTATAGTTTTGACTTTAGTAAATACGAATATAATACTATTTGGTAGATGAGACTATTCTTTCTGGCTTTCTGCTCTGATGACGTCACGATAATGGCGGCTGCCGTTTCTGAATTGCATACTTTCAATAAACATAATATTGTTTGATATTCCGTCTGTGTTTTTTTTACTTTCCCCGTATTCGATATGAAAAGTAGTGTTTAACTTGGGTGAAAGTCACCCATTTCTGACTCGAACCATTGGCGTTCTCACTTCGTTCGAGCGCCAAAATATCTCGTCAGAAATGGGTGCCTTTCAGCCCTTGGTTCAGAATCTACTATTTCTTTATTCGAATACAAGCTAAATATGTCACTGACACAAAGTGACCATGTCATACCTACACTAGTGCGACATCGCGGACTAGGACGTTTACCGTACTGTAAAATTGATTATTTCACACTTTGTCATATACTCGTATCAATCAATGTATTTTTGCTAATTCATAAATGTACTTTAACTGTAGAGAGACAGAGTGGCTATTAATGCAGCACCTAACGAGTAACGCCGGGTGTCGAGCGACGCGCCGCGCGCGCGGCCGCGGCGGCCAGTCGAGACTGCGGTCTATTAATGGCTTACTTCATTTACGGATAACTATTTAATGTGTAATAATGTATCTATTTAAGTAAAGAGTTGAAGTGGTTACGCTTTAAAGGAATTTTGTCGTCTAATTTGATATCATTAGTGTGTCACTCGATCATTTTAAATGAAATAAAAAAAGACACGTGGTATATTTTTTTGGTACTTACTTACATCAAACAAATGCCAATCGTCCTCTACCGTTATCAGCTCATTGTGTTGTGTTCAATTGAAACGTGTGTGTGTGTCAATATACGTGTGAGCCCGACGTATGTGTGGGTGTGTACGGGTAGCAAGGCAGTGGTCTCGTCTGTACACTACGCTTTGTACTCGACACATACATAGGGAGCGACGTGGCTATGCTTCGACATCTTTTCAATAATACTTACGTTCTTTTAATTGCGGCCTCCGTAGGTACATATGCTACCGCGCTCGGGCTGTGAGCGGTAACTAATAACGATTACACTGTTTACATAAAGCTCCTACAGTATTTTTACACAGTGGTAGTTTGTCATTAAGAGTTATCACAGACATCTTGTGGTTGAAAACAATGCAATTCAGCCGAATAAATCTTTTACCAAAGAGCTATGATTAGAGCTCGCTATCGGTGTTAGCGGCGTAGGTCTTTTCTAGGCAGCGTCTGCTAGAAGAACGGGTCTTTACTCTCTAATGCTAGCCGTGATGCGAAGTTTACTTACTATCCATTGTATATTTTTAATAACAGATTCATTTATAACATATAAAGGCAATAATTTTATTTATCTTCTTCATTAACTTCATTTGATTAATAAACTTAATACATGGTTGTTTATTTCACTTTGTCATCGAAAATAAATGTGTAAATGTCTCGTCTCGTGCCTTGGTAAGATGCATACACACACACATAGAACTCTGAAAGTTGATCACTTCATCTATAATGACGTTTGCCATTAAGAGACGGGCCTTTACATACCTATGCCAGACAACAAAGAATGCAAACGTAGGTATTTTCTTCATTCAGTCAAGTCATTAATTCCGTTTATAATTGATTTATACCTCTGTCTGTTAGGGGAACCTTGGCATGGCCTGACAACTAGAAAAAAAAGGAAAACAAATAATTTTTAATATATCACTTCATCGATTGTCGGTTGGTAAAGGTAAAAAACAGCCACTATTTTGAGAGTATTTTTATTTATTGCTTAACGATATTTAGCTATAGACTATATTAAGGGGAGGTGATATATATGTTGTAATGTAAACCTTAAATGACAACGAATACAAAACATACTTGCTAGAATCATGTTTACACACGTGCGCAAGTATAAATGCTGTTGCTCAAAATCTCATAAAAACTGGGGACATTTGACATCAAATACTGGAAAAGATAAGATGTGTGAGAATTTAGCTCAATTTGGAACAAATTTTTGACGTAATGAAGTGATAACGTAGATCGTGTGGATCGCCTTGGCTTACGCCCTCCCTTTTACGCAAGCGCATAGAGTATGCAGGAATTGGTAAAAAAAGGGAAAGGAAGCTGCAAAGAACAGCGCAGGAATAGCATCTGACTTATTAATTTATAGTCGGAGTCGGAGACACTTCATTGTCATTTTCAGAAATCGGTACGGTAAATGCCGTTTAACTACTATGGCTATAGTAAATAATAAATAAGTTGCCTGATTTCGGCTTCGTGTCAGCAATTTCTACATGATTCGTTCCAGTTCTCGATATCTCTTTCACAAGAGTTGTATTTCAACAGTAGGTATATTTATACTATGTTCGCGCTTTTGTTTTGAAATAAAGCGCTGATCGTTGCCTACTGGACTGCGTGCGGTGGCCGTCCATTAAATTGGTGCGTTACTGGGAGATGCGTCACACCCCTGCGATTGTTATACAATAGGGAATACGATTTCTTATTATAGTACTTTGCTATGACTTATCTATTATTGGTAATATATGACTATTTTATAGGCATAAATTGTAGTCTAATTAGCTAGAGTAACATTTGAGAGTCGTAAGATTACGTGCCAGGAGTCTTGGCAATAGTGATCACAGTAATGGCCACTCCACACGATGGGCCATCCTGACCCATCACACAGGATGCAACTATGCGTTAAAGGGAGTAAGACATATTTATGTCTCGTTTTACCGCATAGCCGCGTCCTGTATGATGGGTCATGATGGCCCATCGTGTGGAGCGGCCATCACGGCATTCATCCCGCGGCGGGGTGACGAAAATTTTAAAATATATTATTTACTTTTAATATGTCTAAACTATATCTGCCACTATGCGAATGCTTCCCTTAAACTTGCCATTGCGAATTAAATTATATCCGTATATGCTTATGCGATTCATATCAGAAACAGGCTAAGAGGATAGCATGTTTCATTTCAGATGATAAACGTACCATTATGGATGTATGTGCGACGTATGTAGAGTTGGGGTCTATCCGCCCCGTGACTAGGGCGTCTACGCCTTTTGTCAAGAATGAAGTACCCTACACTTAATTAATATTATTCATATTAAAGAAGGGGTCTTAGAATACGGTGTAGTGTAATACCTAATTGCTTGATTAGACTATGTCAAAACTACTTGCAATTTTCTTGAAATCGAAAATAGGATCACTTCGTTGTCTGTCTGTCCGTCTGTAAAGATTCGACCCTTTTTCTCAGGAATACGTAAAGGTATCAAGTTTAAATTTAATAAATAAAATTTCTGGTTTTGAGTCCCTTGAAGCTTTGAAAAAACCAAACTTCTAAGTTAATGCGATCAAAAGATATGACCGTTTATGCCGCATATGGGCGCATCTATTGACACTTACAAGGAAATCGAAACCTTAGAGTATTTTCCATCGACCTAGAATCATGAAACTTATTTGCAAGTAGCAAAAGATCTCATAAATAAGTAGCGCAAGTATAGAAGTCTGAAAACGCATCCAAAAGGCATGGTGGGGTCTACATTTTAATGGGTGGCGACTGTAGCATGTGGAATGTCGTATAAAAGGTATTACCACAAGCAAAAAACTTTCCATTTTAAGATGTATAATTTTAAATTTATTGAGAAAATGTTTCGCGTTTATTTCTGAAATTTACAAAACGTTCAATACGGTCATTTAGGTTGGTTAGTTTAGCTATAAATATATATATATATTTATATGTATACCTACGGAACCTTCGGTGCGCGAGTCCGACTTGCACTTGACCGGTTTTTTTCATTAGTCACTAAAGTATAAAAAGCGTTAAACCCGAAACCCTATAAATGTAACTTGTAGGTATAATAAGTCCGAATTTCCTAGGCAATATAGGTACGTATCTTCCTCAAACTAAAACAAAAATAAAAAATGTTTTAATGAGCGAGGAGACCCATTGTGGTTTCTACGAAAATATAATATGGCGGCGACTTCCGGTGATGTGACCCGGCCCGAGTGATACCTACTCTCGACAAAGCGCTAACTCAACGCAGCCGCCTCATGGGCTGCAACTCAACCACGCTGTTTGACGACCCATACTCACATTCATTTATGGCAAAGATTCTAAAACTAAAAGCAAACGGTACCTTTAAATAAAGTCAATTGGTTATGCAAATATTGTGCTGGCCCAGGCGCTGAGATCAGGATAATACGGGCTCGGGGCGTTTTTTTGTTTGAAACAAACAGGGAACTGCAGCGGAAGATTGTAAAAAAATGGGGTTGTTTGCATCATCAAGAGAAAGGCTGTTTACACTAAAGCGTGTTTGCAAAAAATTTATAAGTGCCTGGTGCATTTTAAATAACTATATATGTCACCGATCATCATTCATATATTTCAATAATGATTTCGAGCTACATGATGCGCTGGGGAAATGTGTATTTCACAATCTGAGTGATAATGATAATCATATAATATGTGTGCTTGACCACATGACGTCAGGTCTGGATGGGTGTGCGCCGCCGGTCGGGTGGCGGCGCGCGGTGTCGGGTGGCGTGCGTGGTAAGCCGTGCACGTGAGAACCAGACGATATTGAATGAAAGCTGCTGTAATAACAATATTTGATACCTGCATTCACATCCTGAGACACTTCCTGGTTAATGACCTGCTCAATAAATAAATTCACTTAGCGGAACAAGTTATGCACTTAGAAAATCGCTGCTTCAAAAGTTGAAGCAGCGATTTTAACCGCCTTGTGACATAGCTAGTGGTATTTTAAATATAGACAAGTAGATACGTCTGTTTCTTCCTATAAACACTCGTCTCTTTGTATACGTATATTATTAACTAGCTTCTGCCCGCGACTCCGTCCGCGTGGAACTCGTTTATATCGTAGCTCGATACAAACTTTCATCCCCCATTTCACCCCTTCAGGGGATGATTTCCAGGATAAAAACTATCCTATGTCCTTCCCCGGAATTCCAACTATCTCCATACCAAATTTCATCTCAATCGGTTCAGCGGTTTAGCGTGAAGAGGTAACAGACAGACAGACAGACACACTTTCGCATTTATAATATTAGTATGGATTATACGCTAATATAGGCAAACTACTAGCTTGGTCTAGCTAGACCAACTTAAACATTCCATATTTACGTATATACCTACACTACAGTAAGCGCTCGTTCCTTTGTAAGTTGGGTTTGCTAACTTTGGCTCGCAGAAGTAATAAATGTAGGCATACTGTTTATATTGTGTATACATCCGGTGGTTCACCGTCCTTCGCAACAACAGTATGTTTATTAAATTTACATTTAATTAAGCTATGTGTATAATAATTGCGACATAATAATAACCATTTTCCTCTAGTACCATATTGAGATATATTGTTTACAGCAAGTCATTAATATAAGGAAAATGATTACTAAGTCGTTGAACACCATACTGCTACACCAGTGAACCTTACAGCTCCTTGCTTATCCAAATTTTATTCGTTAGAGTTAGAAACTAAATGTTCGCAGATTTCACGAATTCTATTTCGATCGTGTAAGTATGCATTACATCGTAAGAAACATCGTAATCATATTACGTAAGAAACCATAGGTATGGTTGTTTTACCATGAAACTGAGCAACTCAGATAATTTTTCAAATGCATGTTAGAATCTATATTTAGAATAAGTAGGTATCTCATTATCACATGCAATAGGTACAACACTTTTTGTAGCCAATGTTATTAAAATATTAAACGCCAAGCGCATCCCACGTATTTTTCATTGGCGCTTTAATTCGAGGGGCTCGATAACACGAAAGTCAAACAAGTTAGGGTCTCGTTTGGAAAGCTCCCCATCCATGTACAGAGTGATATGAAATAATCAAAAATTAATATGACGCTATGCTGAATGTAGTTTCCTCATACGTCCCATTGCATAATGATAATACAATTTATTTGGCAGATATTACATTTAATAATTCCCAGAGGTATCCGCACTATTAGGCTTCGTCTGTATCACGGGGAACCAATTACAAATAACATTTTGTAATTTCGTTACAAATTACCTGTTCTAAGTACACACAAAAGGAACTTAAAAAACCTTAAAAAGGACTTTAAAAATTAACCTTGCTGTTTTACGATATTAAACTGTAAACTTAAGGTATTTTAAAGTATATTATCTAACAAAGCTTCTCGCCTCGGTATAATGATAACGTAAGAAGACGATTAGACATTATTTTTGCCTCATTTGTTGTGCAACCCTTTAAGGTTACAATGCTTTGTATCTCGTTATTAGTGGATAATCTTTGGAACGCTTACTAAATGTGGAAAGTACTCTAGGAACTGGTACGGCTTTTACGAGTTTTGTAAGTAGATTATCATAGAATATTAAACTTAGTAAGTATGTAATGTAATGTATTATATTTAGTAGCTTGTTACTGATTGGCACAGCGCGATGGAGAGCAATATGAACAAAGCTTTCTCTTCAGTGACGAAGTTTAGTGAAAATGTATAAATAGATATTCTGATTCTGGCGGAAAGCTTATGAATATGGAATTTAAAGTTAAGTATGTCCTCTACATAAAGACTATGGTACTTAATGACATCAGTTGGTGCGTTTAATTCAGTGGTTCTTAACCGGTGGTCCGCGGACCACTGGTGGTCCCTAGAACCACCCGAAGTGATCCGCCAAGCCATCGATCAAAAATATTAAAAAGTGCCAACGAGTCGACACAATGGCCTCTAAACAATAAGTACATGTGTGGATTGGATGGTTTCGACGAGGCAGTTTTATAGAAACAGGAATTTCGTTTTATTGTAGTTGAGGGTCAAGGCATTATTTCGATATCAATCTGCTGCAATTTTCATACCTCTTTCAGTCATCACAATATTGTCAGTTTTTATCTTTGAAAAGAATGAGAAATAATGAGAAGAGAACGATGTCAGAATCAGAGTGAACCCAAGAATATTGTGCTCCGTAGCACTTCAGAAAGACCAGGACAACGGCACATCACGTATTTATGCCTTGATTTTGGACTTTTTAGCGCAAAATTGGAAATGAAACAGAGTCAAAGATTTTAGCCTGATCAACAAGACACCAATGCATTTTGAATTACTATCTAAACAAGAGGATACGAAATTAGCAAGTAGGAGATTTTGCCTAAACCGGAACTGTCTATCAGATACCTAAGAGACCAAAGTTATCGAGATATTTTTCTAATCGTGTGTTAACAAGTTTTTCCAAGATTTTAAAGACTGAGTTAAGTAGAGATATTGGTTTGTAGTCACCAGGGACGTTCTTTGGGTTCAAATTTCGATTGCGGAAATTTTGCGATCGCTTACATTGAAATCACACACCAGACCTGTCACTAAATTTGATTCGATTTATTATTATAAATGTAGTGTCCAAACAGGCCCAGGCGCGTAGATACTCAGTTACGTATTAGAGGCGAGTATTTCAATGTTTATGTCTCCAGCGATGATTAACTGGCTAACTGGGCTGAGGCGGTTATGTGCGTTTTCTAAATTAGAATCTAATCAAACAACATACTTTCGTAAAGTACAAACCTGCGGTTTAGTTACACATCATCGAACGACTTTGCTAGGTTTCAGGCTCGGTCGCGGGGCGGCTGTAGCCTCCTGTAGCAGCCCTGCGGCGCCCGCTAGATGCCGCCCCCGCCGCTCGACCCGCTCCCCTTGACAACATAACCACACTTTTTGTTCTCATCTGCCTTTATCGCGCCATTTTACACGTTTTAAAAGCCCTTGGATCGTTTCAAAATTTGTACACTTATTTTTTTGTCCTCGTCGAATGACGGGTCGAGTGTCTCGAAATGATTTATTTGTATAGGCACTTAACGTCCTAGTGTGAATCCTTGGTGATGATGCGCAAATAACGTCCAATTTAATATGAGATTAGTCCACGCTTGAATGTATACTGTAAACTTATTAACCGTTTAACAAAATCTATCGTTAGGTACGACTGTTATCAATCTCCTAAATTACTTAGGTACATAGTACATATTCTTGTCTTTTGCTTTATAGGGTAGTCTCCCAGGAATGTCCAAATTTACAGACGAAACACGAAAAGAGTTTCCGCGAATGCCGGTCAAAATGAGCATCGTGTTAAACGGTCGAGTGATATACCTATATATCGGCCGGAGACGCGGGCAGCGACTGCGGGCCGCGCACAACCATCAGACCAGTATTGTCTGCGGGCGATCCTGTTCTGCACCAAGTGCTACTACACTCGTACATGAACTCGTTTAACTCCGTTTCCGTACCCTGATGCGGGCTAGCGTCACTCCTACATGCTTGCCCTAACTTTAGTCATTCTTCATGTTTAGCAGGCAACTAATTAGGTAAACATGTGTCACAGTAAACAAACGATTTCGTCAATATTAATAAAGACTTTCATAAAGCACTAAGTTAAGTACGCATAGCTAATATCTGGTACCTAAATATCTATTTGAATAGGTTAGATTCAAAGACCACGTTCCTTCTATACCTACTCGACATGGACCGGTGTTTAGTTACTGTAAATATCCGTGTTTCCATAATGTTCGTTTCCTCATAAGGCATACGACGCCGGCTGTTACGGTTTATCATCGTTGAGTAAGCTATTAAGTCTAGCTTTCGGGGCTTTGTTGTCTCTGAAAACTTATTACTAGCATGTTGATATTTAGTCATTAACAACAACTAATTTCGTCTAGTCCGAATCCATGAGGAGATGTCAATACACACGTTACTCCAATTTGTATTCATTATCAGCATCGGTACGGTACAAGGCCCCCTTGTGTTGGTGCAACGGTAGCGCCGTCACCATACGGTAATGTATGCAAACGGGTCGAGGGCGCGGGCGGCGCGGGGGGAGGGCGCAGGAGCGATAACAGCAGGCGCAACACAGGGCACTTCCGAGACGTTCCGAGCCATTAGCCTCACCGACTGCGTTCCACTTACTACCTACTGCCACTCCATACTAGGTTAGCTGCAGTCAATGCCGATGATCTAGGCGACAAAGTAATGTAAGACCCCGGCAGAGTGGTTGAAAGTTCATTCTAATAGGTATAATAGTATCAGACGTAACAACGTGTAGGTATAAACTTATTAAGATAGCTCTCCAACAGGACAGTTATCGTTAACAAATGACAATGTCGGGATGAAAGTTGCGACATTGACCGCTATTTTTGGCACGTAACATAGCTACTGATACGATTTCAATGGAATCTCAACTAGTGCTTTCCAAATGGAACCTGAATATGGTAAACAGAGACAGGAATACTCAGAATAGCATACCTCCCTCCAATAGACTCCTTAGCAAGATGACTTGGACCCAGTACCCACACTGTTCTGTTCTGCATACTAAGCTCATAAATGTTTGCACGTGCAGGGGCGGCGGCGGCGGCGTGTACCCTCGCTGCAATTACCCCGGCGGGGCACCCTACTTCGGCAACGGCGCAGAGCTAACCTCGCAACCACAGATCTGGAACTCCAGTGCAGGTACGCTATCATGTTCTTATTCAACATATGTATAGATTAAGACACTGTTAGCCTCTTGCGAATATAAGCTGTGCCAATTGGAACAAGCGTTCCACTACAATGTTGATATGTTGCTATGCGAATGTTTCAATCAATATACAAATGTCAGAGTTGATTAGGGATTGCATTTATTATACCTTTACAAATTATTACAGTACACAAGATTATGGATTACGTCATTGACAAGTCTGAAAAGGTTTACTTTAGGGTAAAATATAGATCCTTATTGTTTTTTGAAGACAATTACTATAAGTTTATAAATATCAGCCTATTAGGAAATCAATACAGTATTAGAAGTCGACCGTCCCAACTTTTTTGTGCTAGGTTTACCGGCCGAAAATATCGATATGACAACAGTAGCCATTAAAGTACCGATGTAGCGAGAGCCAAAAAGGGCATTTTATTAAAAATTGTCGCTCTACAGTGGCTTACATAATCTGAAACGTTGTAAGTATTGTTGTGGATATCGTGATTCTCGGCTGAACAAGGAATGTGTTCGTAGGCGGGTCGCCGAGCTACGGCGGTTCGAGCGGCAGTGCGCCGGGCGCGGTGCTGGAAGACTACGCTGAGGGCGGCGCCGGCGGCTCGCCCGGCGCCGGTGGAGCGTTGCCCTCCTTCAACACCCGCTTCGGGACGTCCTTCGTTTGTGCCACCTCACGCCCTTCCACAGTCTATGGGACCACTGGTCTGCCTTCCAACGCCTACGTACACCAGGTATAAAAATCACTACTAGTATCTTCTTAATGCATATGTTTTGTTTAGAGTTAGTGTCAGTTTTTCATCATATGACTTACTTACTTTTTAATTGGACTAATACCAACAGAAACAGAAGAGTCTTGCTCCTGCAAAGTATAGCTAACTAACCACATAATTAATTGATTCAGTTTTAAGTAGAAAATAAATAGTTGTTAGCTATATGTTGAATGCAACTATTTTGCTATTTCAGGAAGTGTGGTTAGAAGGCAGTCGACGACAGTACTCCGCCGCTGCCAATCTATCAGCAAGTAAGAATTTTTATTTTTGTTAAACTTGCGTTGTTCTAAACGGTTATACCTATTATAAAATGTACACGAAATTAGTTCCAATTCAAAGAAATCACGTGAAGCGGCAAATAGTTTGTCTTCAAGCAACATACTTATGTTTAAGTAGCACTTTCCGATTTATAAATAAAAAAAAAAGTGATTGTCAACCCATCAAAACTCCAAAATTCAAGATTTTGTCCGATTATATTTATAAAAAAGTAAATATGTCTTATTTATAATCTCACAAATGAATGAGTACCGTTAGTAGTTACTTAGTACTTACCTACTAAATTGTGAATCATAAAATAAATATACCTATGTACAATAACAGCGACGACGGTTCATGAATCATAAATAGGTAAGTAAGAATACTAGCATTTGGCTTTAGGTCCTTTATTAGGCACAAAAATATATCGTACGTTCCGAACGGGTGAAAAATATAAAGTGAACCTTACGTGTTTTGCACCTGCAAAGTTATCACTTATTTATCACCAAAGTCAATATTTAACCAATTTATTTTGGACAAAACCTACACTAACTACTAACTGTGAGACGATGTAAACAACTGCTATACTTAGTAAAGAATAGTTCTTACAAAATATAAGAACATTAGGCAAATACATAGGCTGCTAAATTATAACCCTTCCTTTTGGCTTTGCCGTAATCGGGTAAAAAGCAGTTGACGTTGACACATTTGTTAGAACAAATAAACAAGATTGAATAATTGTTGTTTTAAAATTGGACGATGGACGAGATAAATCTGGCATGTCGGCGGTGTCCGGGCAGGAAGCGCGCCCGGGGGCTGCCGCGACCACACTCGGACATGTACATAACGTATTGACGCACTAGGGCACTAAGCGAGCACTCGCTTCTTCGAGCTGTGATATTTTTTGCTGCGGGTCATCCCGATAACCCCGACCGACTGTCAAAACTATAAAATATTCTTCTCTAAAATAACAGCGAGGATGGATTGTCATTGCGATAAACAAGAATGTTGATAAGAACACTGTTTTTTCAATGTGAACTTATTAATTAGTGTGTTGATTTATATAATACTCGTAACACCAAATGTTCTGTTTTAGTTGTATATTTGTACCCAGCTTCTAAAAGCAATGAGCATAATATACAATATTTTATTTATTAACGGCTGGCACACCAGGGACTACCTATGCCAATATTATTCCTGCTAGGTATTATAGAGTCAAAAGCGCTACATTTGTTCAAATGCTTATCAAAAAATATATAGTCCCTAGGCTGCACAAAATACCTACCTACCTGTTGCATTTGTTGTATCTACCTTCGAGTAGTATTATTCCTTAAGTTAGAATACAGTACCGTCTACCTACAAGAGAGAAATTTCCTACTCTTTTTACATGTTTATTTCGATAAGTACCTATTTGATATAAATAGATTTCTCATACAAACATTTAATGCTACTTTTTGCGATCGTAACCCACACTTGAGATTTTTTTATTCACATAAAAGTTTTGACGAGCGGCACTTAACCTTCTTCACATGTTTAAAGCGATCCTTCCAACGGTTTATGATTTGTAGTTTTTCCGAACATTAGAAGAAATTACGATCGCTGTTCGCTCCTTCTAAACGGATTTAAACGAAGAGAAGTTTATAACAAAAATACAATACATAGGTATTTGCAAATTCTTCTTTGGTTTGGATCAGGGCTGTTGCTTGTCCTCTTTTTTTATCTAAGGTTATCCTAGTGCTAATAGCACGCAATAAACGTAACGTATTTATTTAGGTTATGTTGTTGTTAGTATGATCACTTGCGCAAATGTGGGGAACATTACCTAGAACTTATATATACAGCCTTACTTACAACTTTCGAACCATAATGTTGTTACTACCTTTGACTTTCGTAAGATTTAACTTATTTGGGATTCAATCTTTACAGTTGGTATAAACCATAAGATTAGTATAGTAGCATACCTAAATAATAATGAATACATCAAAACTCTACTTGTGCCATAGTACGTAGCGCTGTCTCATCACTTTCAACGAAGCAAATGAGATATGGTCAGAAAAATAAATAAAAACAAAGCATTAACGTGTACGTTGCATCAGACAAGTGACGAACGAGCCGCGTGTTTGCATAGGTCCCGACAAAAAACGATGTCTCCTTTTAAAATAAAGTCGTTCCCTTTTAAGCGCATTAAAATCGCATTCCGTAAATGGTATCGGATAAGGCACGTGCCGCGCGCAAACATTGTGCCGCGTCCGGCCCGGCCGGCCGGCGCTGCAAACAGAGCAGCCGCGACAGAACAAACTGGCACACGATACACTTCGTCTCCGCATATTTGCTTACTAATACCGAAATGTCTCAAAAGTCTTGCACTTCTTATCTGTAATGGGACACGAGGCTGTCCGGATTACTCATAATATTCCTTCTTAGGGTTTTACTAAAGGAAAGCTCCCTTAATGATGTTTACTGCATAGTTGGACCATGACGTAACCCGCACGCGCCTTGGCCGGCTGACAATGCACTTCGCTTCGTCTGTAGGCACTTACCGATTACCTTACCTTTGTTCTACTTCACATGGTACTAGTAGCTACACATGTAACGTTAGGGACACGCGCGCCGAGCTCGGAAGGTGCCGCAATTATTGTTACTTGTGCAGGCTTTAACGGTTCTTGTTAAGGTGGTTCGATTTCCATACAAAACGTCTTTTGACTTTCGCAGGCTAACGGCGTGATATTTTAAGAAACTTATGTAACAAACTATCATAAATTGGCTTCCCATTTACACGAATTAAACTTGTATAAACTTTAACAATTTGAGAAAAATAGTTTTCCCAAAGTATCACGTCTCAAACTAATTACTCAAATTATTCTATTTTATACAAGTTTATCCTAGAAAGGGGGAATTTTGCGCGAATGAGAAGCCAATTTATGAAAGTTTCTTATATAAGTTTCTTAAAATATCACGCCGTTAGCCTGCGAAAGTCAAAAGACTTTTTGTATGGAAAACGAACCACCGTAATCACGGATGTATGTATACCAAAAATTCCGAGTACTATGACAATTGTTTCAAAGTTGAAAAAAGTGGATGCGTACGGTTTGCCCATAATAGAAAAGTAAGTACATGCTTATAATCAGAAAAGTGGACAAAACGCCGGTGACCGCGCGGGCGCAAGCGTCGACGCACATGGCCTCGGTTCCCGTTACAGCACTCAATAATATAATACTCCTAATGACAACCACATTCGCCCAACGCTCAACTGCCAACGCTATTATGAGTAATTAGAAACGCCAGAACCCATTCCAGTTAAAATCTCTGCGACCAGAGCTGTTCTGCGCTCGTGTAATTGAAACCCGCCAGTTCGTTTCTGTTCGTGTATTTTAGCTGGATGTATCGGCATTAACAGCAATACGAGTCTTACTGAAACGCGCAGTGTATAAAGCTAGAGAGTATTGTTATTTGGGATTGTCGCAAAATTATTTTACGCCTACCTAAGACATAAGTGCACTGCCTCATGTTGTTGCTTGAAGTTCATGTTACGCCTTCCGGTAGAGAAGAACAAATATTGTATGAGATGTCATTCAAAATAATAATTATGAAGAGTCACGCGCACGTACGTTGAGGCAGGCGCGGCCTTGCTGCGACGTGCCCCGGCCGCCGCGGCGTCGGGTACTCCTCACGTGGCGCCCTGCGACTCAGCGATTTGTAGCGATCAATGAATCGATTTAAACAAAGTCATTGTCAAGGACAAAGATGATCCATGGCTATTGGCATTGACACGTTTTACACTGAAATTGAAATAATGCAACTCATATCAATCAATTTATTCTAAATGTGTATAAATGAGAAAATTACGCCATGATTGTTACTAAAAGTTTTATGGTAGGCAGTTAATGTAAAAAGTTCCCCTTAAAAGAATGTTATTTTCCGAGAATGATCATGCACGATGATGTCTAATGCCTTCCAAATAGACGTATCTGAATAGTCGTTTGGAATACTGATCTGTTACCTATTGCTGTTGATGTATGCAAAGTATTTCAAAATGGACGCTCGGCTGACGTGGATAAGTTAGTTAACTGACTGTGGGAGTGATTGTTGTGTGGTGAGCTAACGTACGGTGTGTTGGCGCAGTCGAGATGGCGGAGATTTTCACGGAGGGGCGCGAGTGCGTGAACTGCGGCGCCATCGACACGCCGCTGTGGCGGCGCGACGGCACCGGCCACTACTTGTGCAACGCGTGCGGCCTCTACAACAAGATGAACGGCATGAACCGGCCGCCCAAGCAGCCGCGCCGGCTGGTACGTCAGCGGCACGCGGCGCACGCCATGCCCGCGCCCGCCAACGACGTACGCAGACATTCCTCCGCTCGACACAGCTAACACTCGCCCCGCGCCACCTTTCACTCCGCCACCGCTATCGCCCCACGCCCGTGAGAGAAATCCGCGCCCCGTCGAGCGTCCACTTCCCCGACTCGTAGTGACAGTTGTATTAGTTGCAGTTGCTGCGGAGGGGACCCCGCAGGGCGCGGATTTCTACAAAGGCTTCCTGTATAACGGCGTCGCGTCGCCGCACGCGCACTCTATGCCCGTGCCCGCGCCGCTGTGTGCGTCGTCGCACGCCGGCCCTCCCCCCTCTGACTACAAAACGAAGAAAGGGGTACGTTCTCCCCTAATCTTAACCTGTCCAATCCTTGCTTCCGATCCCGCATCTCCATTCGCTTGCATTAACACACATTGCTTTTTCTGGAATATCAGGCTTTAATCATCACGCATGAACAAATAAATCCTAAAATATTTACCCCTTAATTTATAAAACTTAAGAAACCTCTATTAACTAAAATGTATTTGTTCCCTTTCTCACAAACGAAAATATCAAAGTGACAGATGAAGAGAAACTAATTTTATCTGCATTTTAGCTAAAGTAGGTTTGTGAACGTTTAATAATTTACCAGTAGATAACTAATATGATAGAACATTACCTACTACCACACTACGTTAATGGCTATCGGACTTTATATTTACTGTCGAAATCATGAACAGCAAAACGCAACCAGTTATAAGAGATACCTCGGTAACGACAATCAGCCGATTGTAATTAAAAGGTGGTAATTGTAGTAATGGGGGTAACAACATGCATATGTGTATGTGCACAGATGGGCGCGAAGAGGCCAGGCCTGTCGTGTAGCAACTGCCACACGACGATGACGTCGTTGTGGCGCCGCAACGCGCACGGCGAGACCGTTTGCAACGCCTGCGGCCTCTACTACAAACTGCACAACATCAACCGCCCTATGGCCATGAAGAAGGACTCCATACAGGTAACCTTTTTTTTTTACTGAACTATCACTATCCATTAGCACAAGGTCGTTTCTGGATTAGCATGTAAAAAGTTACATATAGCCACTGGAGGCATTCTGTCTCACTTCCGTCTAGAAACAACTTTAATCATCTGTCAACTCTATTTGTACACTAAGGTTCAAGTGGTAAACGATTTTCTTGGCTGACTGTATGTGCCCTACGATGACGCGAAACGGACCCCCCGGTAAAGCTTAGGCCACATTTAACCTATCATTGATATAACCAGGCCCCATCTAGGACTCTAGACCACGTACTGGCAGGACAGGACCCGTCGGGATACCAAAGCTGAATAATTTACAAATATGTATTAACGTTAGTTTTTTATTAACCGTCGCCTTGACTGGCACATTTTTATACATGCGAATTTGAAAAGACTAACGGTAAATGCCCTAATTAAATGCTAATTATTTAATTCACGGAGAAGCGGTAATATGAAACCTTGGTCATTCATTGTAAATAACGTGTTGTTTATAACGTATTTCAGACGAGAAAGCGGAAGCCAAAGAACAGCCTGAAAGCGGAGCGGAACCTAAAGAGTTTAACCCAGCACTCGCACTCCACTGCAGTCAAAATGGAAGCTCTCTGTAAGTATTCATTTTCCTTTGGATCTCGCACTCCACTGCAGTCAAAATGGAAGCTCTCTATAAGTAGTAATTAGAATAGTACATTAAATAACTACTGTCATTTTCGTCCGAAAAAATTTTTTTTTTCACTGTTCGGTCAGATTCTAAAGACTTACAGATTGCAAAACATTGCACTGTGCGTACAGATTTGCGGAACATTTGGAATCAAACTGCGGAACGTGGTCAATAAATAAAACCCAACGCAACCTCATAAAGTTTATAAGTATGGAAGATTAGATTGATAATAAAATTATATTAGCTTTTGCTTGCGACTTCTGAGAACCATACTATTTTGAGGATTGACTACCTTCTAGTATTGTTTTGTTCAAATTGTTTTAAACAGTTAACGCATTGAGCGTGCGTCAGGTACATATAGGTAAATGTCACTTTTTAAATGGGAAAATGGCAGTTGAATTGCCCTAACCCTCGTTCGAAAAGATACGTGTTTACCCCTCAGGTTTTAGATTATTTTGAGGTGACGCAAACATAACAACGAAATTGCTGATACACGAGTCAGTTACATGACCATATTATTATCCCAACTGCCCTGGTGCCAGGGTCACCAGCGATAATATATTTTACAGCAAAGCGCGCATAACTTTCTAATTCAAGGGCCTTCACCCCACGCCCTCGCGTGGTATTTTTGCCCGCTTTTTGATGAAAGGTACTAAAGCTGGTGACTGCGGCTGCGTACTGTCACGAATTTTAATTTGGCACCTACATATTTCCTTGAAGTGTTATACATAGATCACCACCAATGCAATAATGTTTAACACAATCAAATAATGTTGTACAGGTATTTAAATTTCTTATCGGTTTCACTGTATGTATATATATTATATTATATGATACACTATATATATTATATGATAACGTCTTAGCAAAAAGTTATGACATTGCATTTCTTATTACAAAAAGGTATCAGACAAAAAATAATTGACAGTCTAAACGGTTTTCGCAAGTGAAACTTGATCGAAAAACAGGACTAAATGTGTTGTGTTGAACTTTCATTGCATTACAAACTTTCAATACCTTTTATTTATTTAAACTTTATTACATAAAAAACAGAAATGTACAAATGGCATTCTCTACCCGCTACACATTGAGCTAAACGGAGATTTATAAAAAGGGCAAAGAAAATAAGTATGATCATTTCTGTTACGAATGTGAACACGTGTTGAGGAAAAAAAATGTATCCTTCCTTTCTTTTCACTCCCCTAGACGCACTTATTTACTTTTTAACTCCTTAAGGAGTGGAATTTTTCAAAACGCTGAACGTACTTTTTTAACTTATAAGTAATTTTTCTACAACATTTTAAGTCTAGAGCTAAACAACAAAGTTTCCCCCATACAAAAATTTCACCCCTTTTTAACCCCCTTAGGAGTGGTTTTTTCCAAAACGCTTAATGTATTTTTTTTGTATTCAAATAAGTGATTAACTACATTCTACAAAGTTTCAAGTTTCTAGCTCAAAATGAAAAGTTTCCCTGCATACAAACTTTGCACCCCTATTTAACCCCCTTAGGGATGGAATTTTCTAAAACGCAGAAAGTGCTTTTTTATATTTTCATAAATAATCTTTCGACATAGTTTCAAGTCACTAGTTCAAAAAATAATGTTTCCCCCATACAAACATTGCACCCCTTAAGGGTGAGATTTTCTAAAACGCTGAAAGTACTTTTTTAAGTTTATAAGTAATCTTCCTACAAAGTTTCAAGTCTCTAGTTAAACAAATAAGTTTCCCCTATACCAACTGCACCCCTATTTAACCCCCTTAAGGATGGAATTTCCAAAAATCCCGTCTTATCCCTTGCCTACGTCATAAAAGGAAGTTCTGGTGTAAATTTAAAGTTTCTAGTCCCAGTAGCTTCGGCTGTGCGTTGATGAATCAGTCAGGAAGTTCTCTTTTATATATATAGATTTTATGTACAGCAACAGATTTAAATAAATAGCCTAGTGGAAGTGATTAATCAGGGGTATAGAGCTACACAAAAATATGACATTTATTAAACAATAGGTGCGCGCGGCTTCGTCCGCGAATTCTAAAAAACGCAAGCAAACCCGCGGGATAATATATACCCTATAACCATCCAGAAACTACATTCTACAAACAGGCACCCATAGTTGTATAGTTGAAATTACTCCCGATCGAGTCACTTACGAAACGAAAACACTAAATCGAAATCGGTTCGCCTTATAGGGAGCTGCTAAAAACTATCCTAATTTGTCAATCCATTTTATAAAATGTGTGTTCTAATTGTAATCCATATATGTTCTGTTGCTACTAATATAGGTAAGTCAGTTCCATAAACGTAAGCTTCGAGGTCAGTTAGTAGTTTTTCCTTGAATGAGCTTAAAATATTACTTATATCTCAGCCGGAACAATCAGTCTTATGAGTGTGTTATTAAGGCATTTGGAAGCATGGAACCCTTTCCTCTTGACCTCCTTGCCTTCCGCTAGTAAGCGATGTAGGATAGATTCTAATGATGAATGCGGTGTTCTATTCTCCCCACGGGACAGGCAATGCTTAGTGTGGGGGTCAGTATTATTATAATAGGTTAAGTATGTTTAGAGAAATAAACTATTTGTATTTGTGTCTGGCAGTGGATGCAGGTGCAACCGTGGCATCGAACGTGGGCGAGAGCAATCGAGGGCTGGCGCTGGGCTACTACGTGCAGCAGCAGCTGAAGCGCGAGGAGCCCCCGCCGGCGCACGCGCACGCGCACGCGCACTCGCACACGCCCGCGCTGATGCACCACGTGCACGCGCAGCAGCTCTACGAGGACGAGTTCCGACGCGCGCCCGACGCCGCCGACCGCCTCGACCGCCCCACCGTCGTCTCCATCGGCAGCTGAGCCCCGAGCGCCCACGCCTTCGCTCCGACGTGCCACGCGCACCGCACCATTCCAGAAGACCACATCTTAAACTACGAGACCTTTCGCTGATGTTTGCGTGATTGCTTACATTCACAATGAGTTTCGGTACCTTTTTAGATAAATTTTGCCAAAAATATTGCCCGACGCCATGCCAAGCTCAAATCAGACTACAAAAATACAATATCATAAATATTTGCTGTTGTTATACGTATAAGTAGCGATTCATTATTGCGGCGGAACAAACTGAAGTTAGCTGGGAAGACGCACCCGACTCCCTGCGTAAAGTAATATATTTTTAAAACTTTGAGAATAATAATATAGAATCTCAGTTAGGTAAGCGATTACTTTATTTAGTAAAGTAGTTTAGTTTAGTGAAGTGAGCGAGTTCGACCAAAGAGTCGTAGCTAGTGGACCAAATATTCAATGTGTACAGTCAGATATTATAATTTTGTAAATACTTACATTTTCCGTATTTGCGTAATATTTACCAAACAAATTAAGTACACACATTTTAAACTTATAATATTTGTATCTATATATAGTTTTACCTACACCTAAGATGAAAATGAGCCCGATTGAAGGTTACAATTGGTGTAACTCGGTGCGATGTAATCGTTAGTAGTTTAGATTGTTAAGTTGATATCTTTATAATTACTTTTATGTAAATTTATAAAAAGATATTCAATGTTGTATGTGAGACGAATTTAAGTTAACCTACTGAGCGTCACATTTAGTTTAATTGTTTGTGTTAATTTTTGTTACCAAATATTCGGCTCGCACAGAGTACTGGACTGCCGCAAAGCATTCCTCCCATTGGGTGATCTTACTCGAGTGATGCCGCGAGGAGGCTATTGACATGTTTTACTTTCGGTATCATATATTAAATATTAAAACATTAGTTAGCACTATTAGCGACCTTGTTCTTTAGTATATATTCGAAACTCCATGACTTTATTAAACATTCCTTAAATTTATTGCCTTTAGTGTAGTTTACATTATAATATAGTGTCTAATTCGACTGATATCGGTATAAACGAAGTTTAATTGTGGAGCAGCCCACATACGAGAATGAGTACGTTTTTGAACTCGCGTCATTGATTGAAGAGTGATTGGAGATCAAAGTCGTAGACATGACCTAACAGTGAACTGTATAATGTGTATGTTAAAGGATTTTGGTACTTGAATTATAGTAACGATATAATGACATTGAATATCGTGCGAATTGCCCCATGCTCAAGAATATAGATCTATCTATGGCCTGGGTTCTTACCTTCCGAAGGCACGACCTACCTTGTTGAAGAATTTTAGTACATGTAGTAATAAAAACTGACATGTGATTTGTGTTTTTGGAAGCGCTGTGAATTCACGTACATAAAAATTATTACGGATAAGGCCCCAAGGACATATTTATTTCACGAATGGTGATTTACATCACGTCGGCCTTTTTGCTCTTTCCACGTTTGAATGGTGACCCCGCTAAAGGTGATTCACATTAACACCGCGACGAGCCCGGCCGACACCGGAACATATAATCCGATTAAGTAGTGTTTGTCACAATCAAACATTTCGCTCATGAATTGTTGATGTTATATTTCCTACTCGATTTTGATGGGTTTCACCGATTGCCGGCCGGCGCACGCAGGCGGCATGGCGGACAACTCGGTGACCGAGCGAACCTCGGCGCGGTGTGCTGTGAATCATGCTTCCAACATCTGTTCGGGGCTTCACTGATATTCATATCAAATTGTGATAATCATTCCAAAATAGCAGACGTTTCAGACAAGATTAACGAACTTATCAAACGATAGACTTTGACTTTCACCACTCTATTGTATTTATCTTCACTTATTGTGCCTCGTGTAACAGTTCCTTTTTGATGTAAATTGTTTATATTTTATTCGTGAAGTAAGAAATGTTAAAGGAGATTTATTAATAATTATTATATACGAAGTTAAATGAAATTGATATGACTCTTGATCTGATTTGTATGTTAAAAAGTGGTTATCGCTGGTGTCGACTTTAAGGAGCGTAACATTTTTTTCCTTACGCTTTTCGAAATATGTAAGTGTATGCTTAAGTCCTGTTGTAATCAGATGATATTTAAATATACAAATTAAACAATATTTTACGAGGTGCCAGCGTTAGCCATCCCTTTTTTACGGTGTACCGTGTAAATATAGTATGTTAGCAATGCTTTCAATAAAATAGCTACACTTTTAATAAGTCGCGTCACTGTTCTATAATTTCTCTTTCCCCTTTAGAATAAGAATATAGATTTACTTATTATCGTGAAAATCGATTACTATTAAGAAAAGGAATTAGAATAAATGTTGCAATACTAGGTTAGTTTCCATCTTTTTCTACATCGAGTAACTTACATAGATATCTACCTACTAACTACATTTCTGAAATGTTTCGACCAAACCAGAAAAGAGTATATTCCAAGGTTACTCCACTTGTAGTCAGTATTGTTTTAAGTTTGGTTAGACTTAGATTAATTCAAGATAAATAGCTTCAATATCATAAGCATTGCATGCACCTTGCGCTTCATTAGATTTGGTCCTATTAGACATAACATCAAGACTTGTACGGATGAACATTGGTATCACGATAACAGCGCGTGATTTGAACGAAGAGCACAATAAATGTATCTACGTGCTACACGTCGTGCATACGTGCTCATTTCAGGTTAGGCTCGTAAGCCGCCCGCGGGGCGGGCGCAGGGGGCTCGCTGAAACAACATGGCGCCGGTTTATCAGAGGCCATCGCGTCACGTGCGGCACCGCCCCGCCCGCGCACCGCGCAGCCGCCGTTTTATTAGCTTTTCACGGAAAACATTCGACAAAAAAACAACTGATAAGATCGCGATGAAGGTGAGCGGCACCCATCAATAATCCGTCGATGTGTTGAGCTATCAGATCCGCGCCAAGGATTAGGTGCGCGTCGGCCGCCACCCGGTGACGCAAAACGACCACTCCACAGCCACTATACACTTCACCACTGCACTGACACTGTTTGATAATGGAGCGTTGCAACCACGCAATCCCTGACACGGCGTGAAAGCCAATGCGCCACTTCTGCTTCTATTAGTAGATTGGCATGGGCATCTATAGATATTTTAACTTTTCTCCTATAATTTATCTTAGCAGTGGGTGCACGAGCGCCGAGTTAAGTGTAATGAGGCGGACGGTGCAGATACGAGTACTCCTAATCAAATCTGTAGTTCTCTATCTGATAATTACTCCGTATCGGGGATGCTATCGCGATATCTTGGGATACGGAGATACGGCGATGCGCCACCAGTGTCACCCTACCAGGCACATTGTGACGCGACGCTAGAGCAATAACGAGGTTATTAAGTGAAGGATTTCAGGCCCTGATGTCAAGAGAGACCTAGGACGACGAAGGAGGTGCAGGGCGCGGCGGGGGCGACGGCCCCTTCAAATATTTACCGTTGGCGCTGTTTACTCGCCTTATCACGTCACTCGCGAACACACCTAACGCGGAGCGACGCGACCGCAATGCTAGAACCCTCACTTGCACAACACTCATCATCACACATATGTTTACATCTTAAAACACCGCTTAGCAAACGGTATTTCCAAATAGTCTATCTCACTCGAAGTCCACATGCAATTAACTTTGTTCCGCTCCTAGTTCGCAAACTAATGGTGGCTCAGCGATGACTCTTGAGAGCATAATGTCACGTGTTTTACGATGTTATTGTTCAGGATTATATATGTACTTGCAAATACATTAAGTACAGCTGCAGTAAAACGGTGCACTATGAAAGGCCGCGCCTGCGCGCGGTGCGGGTTGCTATGGCCGTTCGACTAGGCTGTATCTGTTAGATACGATTATCAAAAGTTTAAGATAACCAGTCTCACATTAGCGCATAGTTAAGATAAACGAGATAACATTTTGCATATCTAAAGAAACCTGCGATAATTTTTTTAGAAGGGTCATTGCTCTACCCCATGATATAATATAGAACAAATGACAAGTAACAGATATAAATATATCTGTGATCTATTTCAGCGAACAATTAGTTAAACATAAGTGTTCCCAGGATACCCTTAACTATTTATGTATAATGTGGGTATGGTGAAATAATATTGTCCAGAATATTTCAGATGCCACACGTTCGAATTAATTTCATTTATGTAGGCTACTAAGTAAGTAGGTAGTAAACTAGAGAAATGAACACTGGGGTGAGAGCTGGGGTTAGCTGCAATTGGCGTATCCAATTTGAGTTAAAGGTTGCATATACTAATTGCATGGTCAAATTTCCTACATGAGGCCTCTCACAGACTGGCGCGGCTTGGCCGCGGCGGTCAATAGTAAACTTGTCATTAGCTGTCAAAATTACTATTGAACGCCACCGCAGGCCGCGCCAGTGCGCTGGTAGGCTTAAGGTGTAAGACAAACCATCGCCAGCAAAAGTTTAATAAACTGTAGGTAAATCTGGGGGCACGGCAGTGCCCCGCCAAATCGAGCAAAGAGGCACCGCCGTACCATTCTTTTCTCGAAGCCATTCAGGCGGTTTTCAACATCCTGTATTGTGCTGGCTAAAGCTAGAACCCGGAATTTTCTGTAACAATAGTGCATAATATGGCTTAGATTTATTCTCAACTAGCTTCTGCCCGCGACTCCGTCCGCGTGGAACTGGTTTATATCGTACATCCATTATAATATTGATAACACAATAACCTGCAAAAAGAAGTGAGATCCATGTAAAAAATAGACCAAGCCTCCAAACTTTTCCACCGCAAAAGCATTAGAAGTGAAAAGATTAATAAGAATGCCTGGCTTGGCTTTATGAAAATATGTCACAACTTTTTACGGTGGAAGATTTTCGAGACTTGGCCTATCTTTTACACGGAATATTTTTTATGGGCAGGTAAGCTAACTGATCGACTACCCACCGCGTAAACATTAACAATTAAGTAGTTACATAGGTAGGTAGGTACGTGAGCATCATATAGTTAGTAGCAGCCAAAGTAACCAAATATATCGGAACGTCTTTATTACTATAGGCCTAGTGTAGCTATAGGGGTAGTGTTACGATATATTTGGCTACTTTGGCTGCTCCTAACTATGTAATGCTGACTGCACCTATATAACCACTTGTTGCCAATGCCCTAGGCATTGGCAACTTGAACTGCTCTTTCGATATGTTGTAAATTGACTAGCGCAAATTCGTTGCCAACTCATACTGCTAAGGTGGTAATAATTATTCAAGTATGTACCTTTATTAAATATTTTTACATTCGCAGGAATAAAGCGGTGTGTTGAAAGTTTATTGGCACCCATTGAAAGCTCCAAGCTGGCGACTGGCGTGAAACTGCACAGTACCGGGATCAGTGGCAAGCAGTCGTGTTGGAGTTCAAGACCCACTTTGGGTCGCTGAGCCAGAGGAGTAAGTAAGTAAGTTGAAAGTTTGCAATATTTCCCTAAAATTTTGATGATACTCGTACCAGCCCCCCTATTCTGTAACTTGTTTTAAGCTCACCTCAACGCTCACCCACAAATATATCTTGACACCGCGATGCGTAGTAACCAAGCGTAGGAAGATGTCTAGTTTCGTGACGGGTGATCGGCGGGGTGGGCCGCTTTAACGCTTAGCGAATAACAGCCCTGTACCCACTTAATTTATTTCTAGGTCCGAGTGCCTTACGTGCTTTTCAAACCATGAAAGAACGCAGATGACATTCACTCATAACCTTTTTGTATCTCAACGCGTGTGCATTTTAAGACTTTGTTCCGAAAACAGAATATTGACAGAGAATCCGCCCAGCGGGTTACCAGCAGCGAAGGAAAAAGCCATAGAATGAGAGCTAACAAATTTCTACCCAAACTAGTGCCTAAAACCCGGTATGCGCATGTTCGAACTAAACGGCTGCCTGGCATCGTTTCGAAACCCCGCATAATGGCAATGGCACCCATTCTGTGGGGCTATTTTGCGGCGCTACGTAGACTTCTACGGTTTTTTCATTCGCTGGTTGCCAGTAGTAAAAGTATTAATAACCACTTCATCGTCCTCCTACCGTTATTCCCGGTTGTGCCCTAAAGGAGCTCCGGGTCCGCTTTAACACCTTATCCTAAGATTTGGCATAGGCACTAGTTTTACGAAAGCGATTGCCATCAGATCCTCCAACCCAGAGGGAAAAACTAAGTAAAGTATAGTATAGCATTCGTTTAGTATTCATAACCATTTAAAGCAGCAAAATGTAGGTACATCCGTGAACCAATCTCTGCCGTCCGTGAACCAATCTCTGCCATCCGTGAACCAATGTCTGCCAACTTTATTATATAGGTACTTAGGTGCGAATGTAAGAGCGCCGCAAGCCCATGAGCGATTCAAATTGACAGTAGACATACAAATGACAGTAGACATACGAAAGCTTGGGGGTTGGTGTATGTTGAAGGGTACACTGTTTTTTTTACTCGAGGCCAATGACTCACATATAAATCATGCCTCTACGAGCGATTTCCGCTACAAAGCGAAAGAATGCTGCTACACGCTACGGAGGTTAAATAACGCTATGTACACATAGCGTTATTTAACCTCGGATGGGCTACGCTCTGAGAATAAAACAAAAGTGTCAATCCTTTTATTCGAAAATAGTAGATTGATAGCCACCCATTCCTGACGAGATATTTTGGCGCTCGAACGAAGTGAGAGCGCCAATAGTTCGAGGTTGAAATGGGTGGCTTTCCCCGAGTTAAACACTACTTTTCATTTCGAGTACGAGGAAATGAATTGAAAGACAAAACTTAAATATTTTCCAAATCTGTCAGATCCTATAGAACCCATTTTAAAAGCGTTTGCGTATGGACCATTTGGGCGGGAACTGTTGACAGATTTTAATAATGTTAATGTGTGGACAAATTCCCGATTGTTATTTTTTTATGACTTTGGGACGCTGTTCTGAAGCGGTTACATTGAATTACGAACACTTAAAATATTCGATAGTCTTCAAATAGCAATAATAGTCATACAATAATTAACTTATTACCAATATACAAAAAAATAACGCATGATTCTCAACAAGTTTCAAAATCAGTAAAATTTTCTGAAACTGTGGTTTTACAGAGGTTTCTGCCATTGCTTTTTTAATTTTTAAGTCAACCCGCTGTTTAGATAAACAATTACCTACTTTCAGAGTATGAGAGATGAAAAAGTATTTTCGAGCCCGTTTATAGTGAGCAAAACGTGTTTTTGATCCCTCTGCATTAAACAAAATGCAATTTGCCTCCCTGCACGCTTGTCATAGAGTATATAGAGAAGAACGCTTTAAAAACATTGGGCCAGAGCGAGCCCAGAGGCAATCACGTTAACGAACGTTTCGAACGTGCGCTAGGACAATTTAACTGTCATCATCTGTGTCAATTTAAGTGTCAGACACTTTCATTGAGCGTTTTTAAATACGGCGCTTTTTCTTCGTGTAGTGTTTGTTCTTCCTTGAACGCTTTCTTCGCATGCTAAAAAAAAAAGACTATGGATTTATTGATACTACTTTCTAATAGCTACGTGTTCATTCAAATAATGATTATTTGGTATAACATGATGATATAAGAAGTTTAAGACCATGGAACAAAAAGCCCCCGAAACGAAACCCCTACATATTATTATACTAAAAAATAAACCTGTCGTCACTAATGTCAAGCACGTAAAAGCGATTCCTATACCTACTAATATTTTCAATTTACAATGAAGAATTCATCCCGTTCAAGTGAAAATGATACGCTAACATCGGAGTTTGTTAAAATGGAAGCAAAAAACGTCATTAACAATGTTCTGCCTAAAAAGCAAAGCAAAATATTTCAACGCCTATGAAACCGCCTGGAAGAATAGTAAAGTGCAATATCGTTTCCAAGAACTATTCGAAATATAAGCAACCTTCTACTCTTTTATTATACTCCGCGCTTCAAGTGAGAGTCAGACAACGACATTCAAACAAATACCTACTTGGGTACGCTAAATTAATACCCTGATGACAACAAAACAAAATCAAAGTGAAGAAGCCATGTCTGCAGAAACTGTATACACTTTTTTAATCGAGGCGCCTAATCACAGTTTTCTCGCCGTAACAGTAAGTAAACAAAAATCCAATTTCTCTTTTCTCAATTCAATTCCTATCGATAGATTTAGACCTATTTAGTTGTAATGGTTTGCTCTTTCTGAAGGTCCCGTAGTCAAAGTATTCCCTAGGAACCCTTAAGGCCACCCACCGAACGCGTGTCGGGCGTGGCGCGTGTGCTGCGCGGGCCCGCGCAAGTTGTAAAGCATTGAAACTACACTTCAAACACACATCGAACGCGGTCTGAACGCGGGCCCGCGGCGCTAAAGTTACAACTCGGCAGCGCGGCCGCGTGACGTGCGCGTCGCGTGTGAAGCGCGGGCCCGCGCTGCTGAGTGTGATAGAGATAGTGAGATACATATTAAATGTGTTGGTAGTGAGAGAGATATGACGCGCGGGCCCGCGCTGCACACGCGTTGCTAACTCGTCGCTGACGCGGCGGGCCCGCGCGGGCTAGCGCTGCTGAGTGTGATAGAGATAGTGAGATACATATTAAATGTGTTGGTAGTGAGAGAGATATGACGCGCTGCTAAGTGTGATAGAGACAGTGAGATACATATTAAATGTGTTGGTAGTGAGAGGCATAACGCGGCGGGCCCGCGCTGCACACGCGTTGCTAACGCGTAGCTGACGCGGCGGGCCCGCCGCGTACCCCCGCGTTGCTACACGCCGCCCGCTTGCTGTGTGAATATACCGCTTCAACCGCGCCCGACACGCGTTCGGTGGGTGGAGGCCTTAATAGTTTCGCTATGTCTGTATGACAAAACGATCTTTTTAAAATACCTACTTAATAATATAACCTAAAGGTAAACTTAATAAATAGTAAAATAACCTTGTTCTTATAGGTAAAACGTTGCTTTTTGCAGGTGGCATTAATCTTCGGAGTTGCTGGGTATTAAAAATTATTACAAAAACATTCGGACAATATTAAACTAGTAAAGGTGATATTCAAAATAAACGAATAAGAAGATCATTTGGCGTCCAGTGGGCGTAGTATGGTTGCCATTTTGCATATGCATATGTTAAGATCATTAGAAAATACCAATCTTTTCGGGGCCGTCCAATAATATTTGTATCTTTTTAATTAAATATTCGTTCGTTCTTCTTCTTTTTAACTATCATGGAAGGAGTGAAAAGAAGAATGTATTACGCGGTAGCCAAATTATTTATAACTCGGCCAACGTTGCTTGAATCCTTTACTACGCTAAGGATTCCACGTTAGAACCTCTCGCTACGCTCGGGATTCTGTGCTGGAATCCATCCCTTCGTTCTGCCCCGTATCACGGTCGGCCTTATCACGCGATAAGTGACAGTGAGCGTCGTCTCGCTCTATCGAACGGTGTCAGCCAGTGACGGACGCTCTATCTTGTCACTTATCGTGTCATAAGGCCGACCATGATACGGGGTCTGGATTCGATCAGTCACCCTCATTACAATATACTATTTTGCTCCCTAGTAATACAATCTACTATAAATATAGTGAGATTTGAGCGTCAGGATGGCGGGTGGACCTCGAAAATTCCAATGTAATCTTTAATAAAATTTTGTATACCTCTCTTGAAAACGAGGTACTTATCTTCAAAAATAGGGTCCATCCGCCATCCTGACGGTAGAATGGTGGGCCTATGAAATATGTACAAAACTTACATTTTACTTCACTAATTGTATATAATAATTTAGTACCCTCTGTTTACCTCTGAGTGCCATTAAAAAAAATATGCACCTCTCCTGAAAACGAGTTATCTTCAAAAATAGGTCCCACCATCCTTTTTTAAGAAAGAATCTTCGGAAGCACTGGCGACCTTACTCATCACTATCACAACCACCACACCACCACGTATCTACAGAGGATTAGCATGTTTTTATTACTTTTGTCGTATGTATGTATGTAAGCACTTTATTGTACACAATAACAGGTTAAAGAATATACATGTCACACAATAGATCAAAGTACAAAGGCGAACTTATCCCTATAAGGGATCTCTTCCAGCTAACCTGTCGTCTGTTAGGCACTTCCCCGAAAGAAGATAATATAAGCGAAATGATAGTTTACGAGTAAAGGTTTACTTATATTCGTATGTACTCGTAAGGGTCAGATTGAAAACCAGCGTTGCGTTGCATGTACACAGAACCACACCACCACTAGAACCATGCTGAGTATAGCACATTTTTACACTGCATGTGTACCTATAGAATAAGATGTTGAATAAAGCTTCTCTATGTCTATGTCTAAATGTCATTCCACAGTGCCCTATACCACACATAAACTAGGGCTTGCATGACTTGCTCATAACAGAATGCGGCCATTTTATAGAATAAAGAGTGGCGATAAGGTGCTGCTCATCTAGTCTTCTCGTGTCCAGAATTAAGTGTCTTGTGTGTCAATGTTAGTCAAGTAGTAGTTGCACGTCAATTCAACGTCTTTCTTGTTGATATTGATTGCATTGTCGTCATAATCAGCGGTAGTGCATTTTTAAGCTACCTATATAATTATAATGTCTTTTTACAGACCGTTCTCCGAAGAAGTACATGACTACCTTTTAACAAAGTATATGTTCAGGCTTTTAGGTAGTGTATTCTGCTCTGCACGTTACCGAGTTAAATAAATTAATATATTTATACCAGGTGGAGCGCCCATGGCCTAGCGGCGTCCGCATGCCGCTTTGGCCACAATTTTCTGAACTAAGTGTAAATTACCTACCACAAGTTACTAAGTATAGAAATATGATTGAGTATCTCTGAATAATTAGGTATTTCGAAATTTGAATGAACATGTGCTCTACCCTATTTGATATTATAAAATGTTAACATTAAATGAGCCAGTAGAGTAGGGTACATACGGCCAAGGGATGTGTGAACCGCTGGTCTGGGGCGGAGGGGAAGGGGCGGGTGAGAGCAGGGGAGGGGGACGCCATGCGGCGATAACGCGATAACAAATAAATATCTACGCGTTATCGTATCACCAGCTATTATTACAAAATTTCCATCAAAAACTGTATTATATAAATAGAAACTAAGTTGATAGAGTTTACCTACTTGATAATCCAAGTACCAAGCATTTTAATAAGTTTGAACTTATTAAAATGCTTGGTACTTGGATTATCAAGTAGGTTTGAACCGTTCGAAAATTTTCTATGGCCTTAATGTAGCTTTTGAGCTAAGCTCAAAATAAACTATCCGCAAAGGCAAAGCCAAATTGATAGTTCGAAGTCGGGATTGTCGGGGCATCATAACAGCCGACCGGGAGGAATTGGAGGGTTTGATTGCACTAGATCAAACATAACAAATAATATGTCGTATAAGTCGGTCGTCGGTAGGTACAAGGTTCTGCCCGCAACTTCGTCACCTTTAGCAAATATGGCCTATTTTCTGATGTTTATAATAGGTATATCTACATATTAGTGATAAGTTTTATACTGTTAATACTCGTACGTAAGCAAACACCCTCCCAGATCCTCACAAAAATTCGTGTTTACATAAGCAGGTAAGTTTGTAGGATAACATCTGTATTAATGTATTTCTAGCATTTGCTGAGTGTTGTTAATAACTTATTTATACTATTATATGAGGAGTAGGACAAGACATGATCTCATTGCGGCAGATATCGACTGACGTGAGATCGAGTACCCTGTCACCTCGTAGATACAATGACATCAATGTTGGAGCTTGTCACAGAACTCATCTTCCTAACCTAAACTCTTATCGGCTGAATCTAAAATGATTTGTGAAATCAACGTAAAATGAGTAGGTTAACAGTAAGTTTCTGCTGCTTGAGCCTTGACTAAAGTTTGTGCGAAACCTGATGAGATCCTGCCCTCCTTCGACGAACGAAGGTGATACCTGAATTTGTCCATTACCATTGTGACCAAATATAATCAGGAGATGAAAAAACAGGTGCAATTTGTACAGAATTTCTACGGAAAATTTAATAAGAACCCTTTAATAAAATATCTGCTTCTGATTGAATGGTCCTTACGTAATCTCCTGAATTGCTCATCCGAAAAAAACAGTATTATTAATTTACCTCTGGAATTGATATAGGCTATGGTTTAGCCTGCGGCTCCAACTGGATCATTCTTGAGAATTGGATTTACACATCTCATTCCCCTGGCGTTTTTTTTTTCAATTTAACATGCCATTGCCGAGTCCTGTAGGTACCTACGTTTCGCCAACTTTATCGAATGGGCCCCAGATTTGGTTTTGCTCCAAACATATACCATTGAAAAAATTTAGCTGACAGAGGAATGATAAAAATATGAATACCTATTTAATGGCAATATTTTACTGGTATTATTGGAAACATATCAGCAGAAAGACTTTTCTAATTACTATAAGTATTCAATTATTGTAGTACCTATTATTAGTAGTATTTGTGGATTTCGAAGAAGATGTTTGAAATGTTCAATTTAAGAGTCCGCAGTAAGCTCGGCCTTACAGACATAGACATACCTCATGTCATTGTACATGCAAAGTTTCGTTACAATCCAACACGTAGTTTTAAAATGAGAGCGTAACTACGTTTGTATGAAGAATCGAGCTTACTGCGGACTCTTAATGAAAATGCATAATTTCAGTCCTGCTATCAATGGAATAAACTTGTAAATAATTGGATAATTCATATCCAATGCAATCCAAGGAAAACTATTTATCGTTGCAAGAAAACGTAAAAAAAACTGTGATTATTCCACTGGAGAAGCAAAGGGAATGAGAGCATGGTTTATGGATTAAGATATTTATTTCTCAAAAGATTTTACAAAATCACTTACTGAGAAAACATCCTACTAATATTATCAATGCGAAAGTTTAGGTGTTTGGATGTTTGTTACTCAATCACGCTTAAACGGCTGAACCGATTTGAATGAAATTTTGCACGAAGATAGTTTATAGCCTTTATTAGATTATAGGATAGTTTTTATCCCGGGTCCACGCGGACGAAGTCGCGGGCGGAAGCTAGTTATTGCCATAAACCAAGATAAGAGAGGGTGCATAACATGCAAAGTGGTCGAACATAATCTCAACAGAAAAAAGGGTACCTAAGCGCCTAAAGGGTAGCAACTAGTACAAGTAATGCAGCATTGTCATTAATGCATACCAAGGGCCAGTTGAACCCAACTAGTTTACAACATTAGTTTACAATCGGTTACACTATTCAAACATAATATTTAACTATAATAAATACGAAATACGCAAATTGAAAATGAAACATTTAGAGGGAGCCTTGGAATATTGTGTTATGTGCTGTATTTATTTATTTATCGTTTTCATATAAATACTTCTCGTAAAAAAACGATATTTACATAGTATTCAAAATGTGTGTTGTTGAACTAAGCATAGTTCTTTCTTTTATTATTATTTTATTTATTACGCGGGTGAAAAAAAAAACATAGTTAAGGGCCTTAATCTAATCTACGCTTTAACTTTTCTCATTTTAGTAACGACATTTACCCATACATTTTACATGGGTAATTGTCTTACTAAAATGGGAAAAGTTAAAGCGTAGATTAGATTAAGGCCCTGAACTATGTACATTGTTTTTGATTTTCACCCACGAAGGGTAGATTGTATTTTTATTTATTTGGATATTGATGTGAATATTGGCTAAAACTTACTTACAACACATTGTTTTAAAGATTTTTTAAAGAGGTACGTGGATTTTATATTTTTAATATCAGTTGGCAATCTATTGTACATCTGAGCCCCTTCATATACTATATTCTTTTTACCGTACAGTGTTCGGGTAGGACGAAGTACTAGAGGCAGGTAGCACAGGAATGATAACAAGTAAGTTTTTTGTCGATTATGCCGAAACAGTTTTTAATATAGGAATAATACATGGTAATGATAATCACGCTAAACCAAAGCCAGTGAATTGAAACCAAAGCTAGCACTAAAATAGACGACATTGATATCTAAATCAATGAAATAGTACATATTGTGAATCATTACGTGACGGGTTATAATATAGGTACGATATACGTTTGGTATGTGTCAGTGAGATGGAGTGGAGGGTATCCTGAAATATTTATCGCAAAGGCGTCAAGTGTGAGAAGATAAGACAAGCCATGTTTGTGCACAGACTAGCGCTTGCGAACACTCGCCCGAATAATATGGATGTTCATGTCACTAGCCGATTTTTTTATTTAAGACCTGATTATGCTGTACTTACGTACGATTCAGTCCAAGCGGCCCAGCTAAACTATTTTGATTTATTGCTAGCTTCTGCCTCCGACTTCGTATACATGCATAGCTATGTACAGATATATGTTTTTCATAAGCGTAGTTTTTCGTGGATAAGTTACAAACATCCTTGAAAACTTTCGTGTACATATAGTTGTAGTAGAATTGTAGGTTAAAAGTGTTCATCTATTAGGTCTAGATATAGGTTATGTAGATATAGGTTGTTGATCTTGCAGGCAATGGTTATACAGCAATATAAACCCGGACACACGCGCCTATCAGTTTATAGAAATACCACCTAGATAAGAGAATGGGTCATACTTAATACGCTGAATATTGCTGAAAGCTGTCACATGACTCACGCTTAAACTAAACAGTATTATATTCGTATGTGTAGGGACATTGATAATTTATCACGTTTTTACAAGTAAGTATTATTAGGTTACACCTCTTAGCTAAACAAATTATTAATATTTTTTGTTTCGCGTCAATGTCACGTGGAAGTTACCACGATAAAATTTTCAACGATACGATACAGAGAATAAATATAACATACATAGGACAAGACTCGAACTTGTGCCCTCTGTACCGGCAATACGGAGGGCACAAGTTCGAGTCTTGTCCTGGGCTTCAGACGATGATGGTATATTTTTCCGTTATATTTATCGTTATCTGTATCATATCGTTAAGGGCCTGATTGTTTGAAACGTTCGTTAAAATCGGATTGTCCCATACAATTTAAAATTAGTTATTTTTCTATGGGACACCAGCGCCGACGCCATATTTAATATTTAAGTACCGGCCCATAAAGTGCGGATGATGCAACCCGCCCTTAATCATCCAGGCTTGCAAAAAAGGAACGCAGACAAGGGGTATTCTTAGGAAAGTTTGAATAAAAAACGTTGCTATAACTAATTCAAATATTATATCATTATTTATTATACAAACCACATAAATATAATTCTAACAAAAGCCCTGCAAAACTGTTTTTGACAGTTGTTCTGCCAAATGTAGCTGGTTTCTTTGCGTATTAATAGCGTGTACTTATACATATCTATTAGAGATTACCTTTTTTTTATTTATGCACAGATGTAATATTACAAGCAGGTCGACAGGCACAATTAAACCGCGCGAGGACTGCTGGTGCAGAACTGAACGCAGCAAACAGGGTAATGGTATTTATATGAGGCAAAACGCTCAAACATTATATATATAATACAGACAGAGCATCCAATGATACTAATCTTCGAAACTCCGTTCAACTGAGGCATACATTTGGCCCGCATAAGAATCCCAATTGATTGATATTATTAGAAATATACCATAATAGCTCATACTCCATATACCATAAACCTACTTAAAAGTGGTTTGTTGCCTAAATTGTTAATATCCGTTTCATAAATGTATGTAAGACACGGACAGCTAGCCGCGAACAACATTATCGACAGTAGGTGCGCAATTAGAACGATGATCGATGTCTCAAGTAAGCCTCTAATCGATAAGATAATAGCTTGAGCGCATTACCAAGTTTGTTATCAACATTTTTTATTATTAAGATCCATAATCATAAAATGATTAATATTGCTTACCTAAGGATTTTAAATAGATATAAAAAACTCCAATTAATGTTACATGTAAATAGGACTGTAGCTAAAGTTCATGAAAATTTTCGATACTCTTACAGACAACGAGAAAAGAAGAACAGTAAAAAAACTGCATGAAAGTGTACTTACGTTATCAACTCTATAGTCGAAATCAAGGTTCCTTGGAGCAAATTTCATTGTTTACTTTTATAAGTCCCCCTCATCATCACCTTGAGGAAACCGGTCTAATCCCAATAAGGTCTAGTTCTCCCTCTGGGTTGGAAGGTCACATGGCAGTCGCTTTCGTAAAACTAGTGCCTATGCCATATCATGGGATTAGGTGTCAAAGCGGACCCCGGGCTTTTTAGGGGCACAACCGGGAATAAAGCTAGGAGGATGACTGTTGTAAGTCCCCCATTTGTATTACCAATTTTTATTGCTGACTCCGTAAATGGTGTATATATGTGCTTTAAAGATGTTTTCCATACCTAATAATCGTAAGAAGGGACATTAAGAGAAACGAGCATTTCGGTGACGGAATATGATATTTCCCAGCAGAATTAGATATCTACATAGGTCTTACAAATTACGACATGTAAAAACGTAAATATACTCGGTTACCTATTCTTAACTTGTATTGATTATTCTTGTAATATAAAAAGTTTTACCTTTGCCACATTTTCTATGTAACTCGAATTATTCAATTTGTGATCTAAAAAACGTATCCAATCGTAACGACTGTATTTTCGTTCCTGATAGTTGCCCGCTAAACCTATTTTATGGATTTATACGAGTTTCGACGAAAACACCGACGAAGAAATAGTGAAATATATGGGCTCTAGAAATTGAAGTGTGATTTCGTGGAGTTTTATTTATTTATTCCATTGCATGTTTGAGAAAAGCACTATACATACCTAGGCGTTGCTAGCCTAACCTCATAACATAACAATCTGGCCTCGCTATGCTCGGCCATCTATATGTACCTACTCGGCCGGCAACCCCTTTCTTCCCGACCTCTGTAATGTACTGTTATTCAACTAAACTCTTGAAATTCAACATACGGTAACTTTTTAATTGATGACACAACTGAGATCTTGACTTACGCTTACCTACTTACTGGCACAAAAAAACGACTGATGTACATGTTTCATGGATCGGAGTAAAATAGGCTGTTTTGTCCATATTATATGCCTAGTGGGCCGTGTGGTGTCGGGTTAGAATATCACCACCCCCTTTCTTCCCGTGGGTGTCGTAAAAGTCGACTAAGGGAGCAGGGTTGGAATGTGTTGTGGGCGATGGGCTAGCAACCTATCACTGCAATATCACATTTTGTCTATCTTTTTTATACCCACATTTATGCTAAAAGTGGCGCTGGAACATAAGTTTCATGTGCTCTGCCTACCCTTTTTGGGAATAAAGGCGTGAATGTATGTATGTATGTATATGCCTAGTTTGGTTTTTGGGGTAGGCTAGGCAGGTAGGCACCACGAGGTTATTTACGAGTTAACCGTGAGTTAGGTAATTGACAGTTAATGTATGGAATAGGTGTTTTTTTTAGCTATCTTGAAGCCCTTTGGTGAAGAGTGAACTGTTATTGAACGAACAACATAAACACAAAACCCAAAGAGCATATAACACTATGTCTTCATTCTGGGCAGCACTTACTCCAATTTCCTTTAACGCTCTCATTATTATCTGATTCATATTTGCACCTGCTTCTCAGCTGGGTTGTCGGCAGTCATTTCATATTTATTACTGGTTCCTGTTCCTACACGCCTTTCATGAATAACATAACTCCAGAACCAACTCTTATTGTCTGATGTTAGTGGGCTGGGAACAGTGACTATTCCCAACGGATGATACCTTGTGTAGGGATCAAATCGCCGATATTCGAATTATTCCAATGACTTGACTTCTCTGTCCTCTTCAATGTTCGAATTTCAAAAACTGAAAGTTCAGCTGTGACCTTGTAACTTTCACCTCATGGTTGACATCAAATCCAGGCTCCAGATTAGATTATATTTACAATCGCTAAATATACACACCTAATGCAAATATATGTGTAGATATTTCTAAGTATGGCAGGTAAAACTTTACTAATAATGTAAATATAGCTTTTACATAGCAAGGACCGATTTTTAAAGCAATTGCTCTCCCTCTTTGATTATGATTAGACCACATGTTTTAGGCAGTAGTTAGCACTGCCTGTTATGAAGCAGTCCCGGGGTAGAATCGCAGCAAGGGCATTGTATATTTTTTTACTAGTGTTTTCTAGTACACATGTAATAGTACACAACAATACAAATATTCTTTATTGCTCACCAGATATAGTAGATAATAGAAAAATAGAGGTAAATTAAACATAAACATAGACAACAGGCGCTCTTATCGCTAAAAAGCGATTTCTTCCAGACAACCTTTGGGTGGTGGAGATGATGCAAAAAAAGATGATTTGAGTAGGTGAAAACAGAAAAACAGAATATAAACAACTTAACTATAAGAAGGACATATACACTTACATAAATACACATACTTATATACAAACCTACATACACATACAATAACTAAATGTCATAGAAACAGTATTACACTTACAGTCGAAAACAGACAACACACACCAAGTAGGAATGACTAGTTACGGAAGAGAAAAACAGTAATCCTTAAGTCTAGTTTTAAAAACCGGCCACACGCAGTGTAGGGTTCCGTAGTTGCCTGTCTGTCTTAGTTACATCGACGTGCGGTGCGGTTGCGTTGACCGAATTTGTACGAAAATGGGCCTTTTCAATTACACATTAAGTTGGTCGACTATTACTCGGTAACTACTTAAGCCTACTTGTTCGTGATAGTTTTCCTTTTAAATTCATTATACTACCCCGAATTTTTTCACATCCCCAGTAGTAGCCATTTAGCCGGCAGGAGGGGGTTGGGGGGGACGACGACACATGAACTAAAAAACATGCTTTAAAGCCCAATATCTCGCAAACGAATCACTGATTTGAAAAATGGTTTTAAAAAAACCATAATATTTTTATTTTTACGAGCTATCCAACGATACCGAACACCATGAGTTTGACGAGAAAAAAAAATTACATCCCCGCTTTAGGTGTAGGGGAGGTACCCTAAAAAAAATATTTTTCCAATGTTTCGTCGGCGTGATCGGTTTATATACCCACGCCGAATTGCAGTTTTCTAGTTGTAAGGGTTACTGAGCTAAGCCGAAGATGGACAGACAGACGGACGGACATGGCGAAATAACTATAAGGGTTCCCTAAAATGGAATGAAAACGGAACCCTAAAAATGGAAAGAGACGTTTAATATCAATAGGCAAAGAATTCCACAATCGAACAGCTCGGAAAGTAAAAGACTTGTTGTAAAATTTAGACTTTGATGGGGGAACACTCAGAAGCAACTTCTGAGCAGACCTAGCAGAAGTAAGAAATTTAAAGCGTTCCTTGAGGTAGCGAGGAGTTGCAGGGTTAAAAAGAATTCCACAAATATTCGACATTCCATAATTCGACGACCGCTTTAGCCTAGTTGGTAGTGACCCTGCCTACGAAGCAAGAGGTCCCGGGTTCGAATCCCGGTAAGGGCATTTATTTGTGTGATGAGCACGAATATTTGTTCCTGAAGCCATGGATGTTTTCTATGTATTTAAGTATTTATTTATCTATTTACGTATGTTTATCGTCGTCTAGTACCCATATTACAAGCTTTGCTTAGTTTGGGACTAGGGCGATTTGTATAAGATTGTCCCGTAATATTTATTTATTTATTTATGAAGGCGGGCGAGAATGTGAGAGTTACGTCTGGATCGGATAGGAAACTGGAGCAAACATATCATCATTCATATCATTTATCTATTAGCTCATAGGTTGATACATGATGTGGGAAATAGAACCACCAAAATTTTAACCACTAACCCTTCGCGCTACGTGCTGAAAAACGTTGCAATGACGTGAGGCGGCCGCCCTCGACCAATCACGCGCACGAACACGCGTCGACGCTCCGCGGCGCCCGCGCCCCGCCGCGCCCTGCACCCCTCCGTCGCCACCACCTCGGAAAGCTCAGCACACCTGGAAAACTGACATAGATCACAGCGCCCGAGCCCAGAACAACGCCCGCGCCGCGGCCACTCGTGCACTATCTCTCGGATAATAGATTCGACTATTTCGTGAAGTGATAGTGATATCGTAAAAATGCTACTTTAGATACACAGTTTCACCAAAGATTTATTTAAGTTTGTAAATAATTAGCATTGCTGTGGGATACAGGTACGTACAAATTGTACACGCTGCTTTTTTTTTCAAATATATTTAATACGTTTTAGTGATTTATGCTTTCGCAATGTTGGTCTTCTATTTCGTACCTCCTACCTACACAAAGTACATTTGAAAAAAAAACCATGCTTTGTGGTGGTATTGAATCCGTTTTTCATTCATATTCGAAATAAGATTTTGCATATATTTTGTAAAGTATATATTTAATACCTTATTTAAAATATACTTTTCAGAATATAAAAGTGATCAAGTAGGAAGTATTGAACATAGACTAAGTACGTTTATAGTATAAATATAGTTTATAAATGTTATCTTCCCTCAATTAGACACATCCTCTATCGCATTTTTTTAGTTACTGTTTCATATTTATAAAACTTTGTTAAAAACTTGACTTACAGTATAAGTAATTTTTTAAATATATATTATTTTCTATATAGAGAGACAGCTCACACAATAAGGCATTGATTTCTTATAGAGCAACATACTCTGTGTATGTGGTTTGTAAATATGTGAATCGTCAGTGGAAATCATATGGTGTGGTGGGTTAGGTTAGGTTAGGTTAGGTTAGGGTGAAAACGAAACTGCTTTTACACACCAGGGAGTTTTTTGTCAAGTACAAAAGCGAAGTATTTCTTGTTTGTTAGGCGCAGTTGTTTCATTTCTTGCAGCGTTCTACTAACAAATATATGTTGAAGGTTATACTACTTCTACTTCACCGAGACCATTGTCCATAGGATGTGTGTAACAGGTGTAGGCGTTGCATACCATGTCACGTGCTGTCCCTGCCATATAGCGAATGTTTCCATGCTCTAGCGATATTGCACTTTGCGAACTGTCTGCTTTTGTATTTTCCAAAGGTCACGTCAGCACTCTTTAGAAGACGGGACATATCATTCGAGTTTTTGTTCTAAGTATATCGCAATATGGCATATATAGTTAGGTGTTATATGTAGATAACCCTCGGCCAATTGGGTTCGTTCATAGAGACTTCCTCCCGTTTTTTTATTTATTTATTTAGTAGATCATTTTACGTTTTTTATTCTTTCAACGTGTTATAATGCGTATGAAATGTGACCATACTTGCTTACCGACTAGTTTGTGTTTAGAAACCAAAAGGAGTTTCGGAATAAGTACGTAGGCCTATTCGTAGGTATGCACTTATTACAGGTGAACTTACCTACATTATACACTTTAATTACTTGTTACTAAATTGTGTCTAAATGTGTCCCTTAAATCTTGAGCCTTTAAGTTAGATGACTTAAAAAAAAACAAAATGCACATAAACCGGCCAATTAAGAGTGGGACTCGCGCACGAAGGGTTTCGTACCATTTTATCTATAAAAACGGCAAAAAATTCACGTTTGTTGTGTAGGAGCCCCTTAAATATTTATTTTATTCTGTTTTTTAGTATTTGTCGTTATAGCGGCAACATAAATACATCATCTGTGAAAATTTCAACTGTCTAACTATTACGGTTCATGAGATACAGCCTGGTGACAGACGGACAGACAGACGGACGGACGGAGAGCGGAGTCTTAGTAACAGGGTCCTGTTTTATCCTTTGGGTACGGAACCCTAAAAAGGGACATTTATATCCTTTCAATCTGTTTTTATATGATGTAGATAGCCCAAATTTTACTAGGGTTTTATATTCAGCCAGAGTCAGCTCTATCATCTGTTATCAATTTTATTTTGTAATAATCTTTCGAGTTATCCGCTGTCTACCCCGTCGCATCAATTGCTGTAATGGGCTCGAAAATTTGAGATGTAGCCATAAATTACATAATATTCTGACACGATATTAGGTAATTTGTTTAAATATTTGATTTCATATCGAATTTGATGGACGAGTGATGGCAGTTATAATTTCACAACAATACTGTAAACACTTTGTAACATTAGGATCATTGTACAATATCTATGCCTATGTTCATAGACATTTTCAAATTGAATACTCTGGAAATACACAAACACTTGTAGGTGCAAGTTTATTAGGTCCATGGTACAAAAATAGACAGCAAACGAAGTATCCTATTGGATCCTCCTGAAGTCTCCTGAAGTAGGTATGTAAAGGAGTTCATGTAGGATGATGCGAACGCCAACCGATCTGTTGTGCTGTTTGCGACTTCTTTGAGTTTCTTCTTTTAAGTCTGTTTCTAAATAGAAATACTAGTCTCCTTCTGGCTCCTTGTAAAAAAATCGAACTGTTCTAAACTTAACTGTTTAGTTAAAGATCGTAAAATGACAGCACAGAATATTCACTTCCGATGACTTGGCGTCGGAAGCATTAAACTTATGAATTATGACATAAACTCAAAATTCAAATAACGGGTACCTTTAAAATAATCCACTTTTTTTTGATATTAGTGAAGCCGTTCATAATATTAGAACGTGAAAATTAATTAACAGAGGGCTAAATCAGTGATCCTAGCTTTAACGCTTTTACATGGTTAAGTGGTCCGATGCGACGGACCAGATCTACAAAGCACTAATAAACAGTTGTTATCAGGAGGTGTAAGTCCTGGTTATCGGGTACCATCAGTGTGCCGAGCAAACATCACGCTCGCCATAAACCGCGCCGGGGCGGAGGGTTCACCCGGGAGCGGAAATACTACTACCAAACCTGGCCTCATTTAGATTCACTTAAAATATTACTAATATCACCATAAAGTAGACATTATGAATAAATATGCTGTTGTTTAAATTGCTATAATATGTAGGTAACTGCGTAAGCTGTAGTGGCTAGTTAAGCTCGCCGTATCAAACCTTTCCGTGCACTACTTATTTTCACACAGTAAAAACTGTTTTCTAACTGTATGTTACATCTGAAGCGTAGGTACTTATAATCTATGGAATTAATATCCTAACGTAATAAGTAGAAAAATATTATGGTCTAATTTACAAAAGCTAATAATATGAATAAATATCCGGTCCAAAAACATAAACTGTAACTACTTACTAGGTTAGAGTCAGTGACACGCTGATGTCAACAAGGGCCCTCGCCTGCGCCCGCGCCGGCGCCGCGGGCCCCGTGCTGTTTGCATTTCCGCGCCGGCAGAATATCCGGCCCGAACGCCTTTAAACAAATCCAAACACACACCTCCTTGTGTGACGTAGAAACTTAGTCAATTTGGAATAACCGAAATTATTCTTACAGTGTCAGTATGGAGACAGAAACGAATACAACGGCCGGGGAAGGCGAAGATCAACAAGAATTTCAAGCTGCCGCCGAGGCACTACAACTTGTAAAACATGAAGATCGAATTGAGCAAGAGCAACCGACAGGCAAGAGCCCCAGTTACGCCGTGGACCCACCGGCTGAGCCACACGGCTCCCCGCACCCGCACCCGCAGTCAGTCATAACGTCTCGACGCTCCGTGCGCACTATCACTGCTGCTGGGCACATCACTACCGACGATGTCGATATAAATCCTGAAGATGGAGTGAAGGATGAACCGCCGGAACCACCGCCAGTTGAACACGAACAGCATGCGATTCATCAATACACGCCGAAACTAGAAGAAAGCGAGGCACGAAATATCGCTCAACAACATTACGATGAAGAAAGGTTACGTTTAGCTGAAGCAGAAACTGCACGATACCTAGCTTTTAAACCAGAATCATATAGATCACTACCGTCTCCAGACAAACGCATGCAGGGACAATACGCCCGTGCTCCGCAACGACCCGCGTATAGCAGAGGACTGTCTTTACGCTACGGTGCACCCCATCACGTCATAGTAGCGCAGGAAGGCAATGCAGATGAACACGGCGCTGACGCTTTCCTAGGGTCTAAAGATAAACCAGAACAATTACAATACGCCCAAAGTGATGATATCGGTGGGCCTGGAACCAGTGACGGCAGGCACTACGGAGCAGTTCTAAATGACCAGGTTTCCGCATCATCATCTCTTGAAATGATCCAAACCACTTCCCTAAACAGCCAACAGGCAGTCGGTGTTGCGTACCAGCAGGTTAAATATGAAACTAGAGGTGAACCTGAATTAAGGTCTACGACGTATGCTAGTCTACAGCCTGTAACTTCTGTGCACGGAGGTTATGCTTATGCAGGACAGAGCCCACAATATGGTGGGGCCGGAGGGTACGGAGCGTATGGTGGTGGAGGCAAAGAGATGCTGACGCTTTACGGTGCGGCTGGTGGTGCAGCTTCCGGGACGAGAGGAGACGAATCCCCGCCCAGTCAACTACTCTACCGGAGTGATCCTACATTGTCATCGTCGTCACTGACAACACGCGGAACGCATGTTGTTTATGGATCAGTTGTCCCCCAATCACAAACTGTTTACGAAGCCCCGGCTAGTCCAAACTCACAACAGGTTACTATATAATTTTACCACGTATCTACTTAAAATACACTTAACACTTTATCAGCAAATGAACTTGTTTTGATAATTCCAGGTAACATTATACACACACGGTAATGCTGTGCAATACAAAGTCGCCGGAGAGCACTACCTTGGCCAGGGCGGCGGCGTGGAGTACGTGCCCGTGTCGGGGTACGACGGCGGGCTGCTGGTGGAGGGCTACGCCGCGCCGACACCGCAACCGTGGCTGGCCCACAATATGCTTCCTATTGATGACGGGTTTGACCCCAGTGAGTGCATGTTAAAGAATTATTAGAAACTGGACATTTGTTGACAACCGCAGATTGTGCAATGTGCAGTGGTTAATAATAAATAATAGGTAGTGGTAGTAATGATTATTCTCTTGCAGGCATGGCTGGAATGGGAGAAGTGAAAGAATGCGTGAACTGCGCCGCGGCCACCACGCCTCTTTGGCGACGCGACGGGACGGGGCATTACCTCTGCAACGCCTGCGGCCTCTACACTCGCATCAACGGTGTTAATCGACCACCGCTTAAGGGACAAAAAGCGAAACCTCAACAAGCACTGGTAAGGAGCTCCCCCTTCCTTGCGGCCTGAGTCCTCAGCGGATCATCATCATCGTCCATCATCTCCCCCACACACCGACCCAACAGACTGACGTTTGTTTGTATGTATATAATAGTAGATTGTATGACAAGGGTCTAAAGTAAGCCATATCACCAGGAGACGGATATTTTCCCGAACGAAGTGAGGGGAAATAGATCGAGAGGGTAATATGGCTTTTAGATCGGAGTTATACACTCTACTTTTCACTTCGACTGCGAGAAAATAGTAAAAACAAAGATTATCCATCCACAATGTTGATTGTGGATGGATAATCTTAATAATATATAATAATTGTTGAATTATACCAAGGCAAAAAAATTGTTCAATTTGGCGCCATTATTTTTAATATACTGCTTTGACACAGATACAAAATATTCACACCAACGCCTCTGACCGTCTAATGGCCGCGTCTAAACGGCCGAGCGCGGCGGACAGCATACGCAGGGCATACGATAAAAGGCGAGATAGAGAGAGAGAGAAGTCAATCCCGCTCAATCTTCATAGCTTATGTCATGTATGCAGTTAACCATACTTGAACGTTTGGACGCGGCTATAGTCGGCCAGAGGCGTTCATTTTTTTTAATTATTGTGGATTAGGAAGTAAAACACACCTAATGTTTAAATTAATTCTGTTTCCTGATAGGCCGATTTGAATGTTTAGCTGTATTCTGGTTAGTTGATAGCAAATACGAATGTTTTTTTAAAGACTTGTGATTGGTGGATCTAATACGTTGAACTGTTTTGAATGGTCAAATTAAAATGTTTTATATATGATAAATATGTATACATAATTTCCCTAGGGACTAAATGTACTACTTTAGCCCCGCTTGCTAAGCCTAATAAGACGCACTTTTTGAGCATGAGGAGTGAAAATATTTTTTTTCATATCTCATCCTCTGAAAGTGGGTCGTTGTCAGTCTAAAAAGTGTGCAGAAAGTGATACTTTTCTGCTCTAGTGCAGAAATTTATGCTGTTATACCTTAATTTTTAGCAGCTAATGTGTCCAAGGTGTACTTTAAAATTGCTGTTACACAGAACCTTTGTGCTACTTGGGTAATACGCATAAAATTATTTCCCTTTGTCAATGGCGGGGTAAGGATTGATATTTATTAGAATTAGTTCCCGCATAATGCTTATAAGGCGAGGAATAATTGGAGTACACTACTTTTCTGCACACATTTTAGAACAACAACGACCCACTTTCAGAGCATGAGCCATGAAAAATTATAATTTTCTTCAATATAATCGTAATGTGCGCCTTAATGTAGCAAAATTAGTACGTTAAGTTCCTCGTTACTAAACACGGCAAATTTAAAAAGTTAAGTCCTAGAATATGTTAGGTAGAGTTTTAGCGGCCGGGAATTTGTCACAACTTGCTATAGTTAGACTGGTTAGTAGTGTATGGGTGTCGCTTTCCAACTATTGCATGTTGAGTTATATGATAAATATGTATACATAATTTCCCTAGGGACTAAATGTACTACTTTAGCCCCGCTTGCTAAGCCTAATATGACGCACTTTTTGAGCATGAGGAGTGAAAATATTTTTTTTCATATCTCATCCTCTGAAAGTGGGTCGTTGTCAGTCTAAAAAGTGTGCCGAAAGTGATACTTTTCTGCTCTAGTGCAGAAATTTATGCTGTTATACCTTAATTTTTAGCAGCTAATGTGTCCAAGGTGTACTTTAAAATTGCTGTTACACAGAACCTTTGTGCTACTTGGGTAATACGCATAAAATTATTTCCCTTTGTCAATGGCGGGGTAAGGATTGATATTTATTAGAATTAGTTCCCGCATAATGCTTATAAGGCGAGGAATAATTGGAGTACACTACTTTTCTGCACACATTTTAGAACAACAACGACCCACTTTCAGAGCATGAGCCATGAAAAATTATAATTTTCTTCAATATAATCGTAATGTGCGCCTTAATGTAGCAAAATTAGTACGTTAAGTTCCTCGTTACTAAACACGGCAAATTTAAAAAGTTAAGTCCTAGAATATGTTAGGTAGAGTTTTAGCGGCCGGGAATTTGTCACAACTTGCTATAGTTAGACTGGTTAGTAGTGTATGGGTGTCGCTTTCCAACTATTGCATGTTGAGTTAAATTGCGCCCGTTTGTAGTGTGTGCTTAAAGTTTGCCCGAGTTTTCTTTATTTAATTGCCGTAAACAAGACGCTTACTTTTGTAAGTGATAGAGTGACGTCTTTAAAAATTCCTCATATAGTGTTAAATAAAGAAATATAAATATTTATCGAAATGAAATTGATAAAAAACTACTTAAAATGCGTGTAGATTTCAATCCCGTTTAATATTTAATCATTTTAGCTATATTTTAAAACATTTAAAATTGTGATCGATTCTATTGTTTTAATTTTTTTATGTATGACAATTGAAACTGGCACCACGAGCCATGCCGTGTACATACTTTAAAAAAATAAGTTGGACGGGATCTTCATAGGTTATTGACATACACGGGTAGGACAAATTCTTGGCCTGCTTAACTCACTCAATTAAAATTTCTACGAAATGTTCCGTTTTGTCACGAAAAATAACCATACAATTCTATGGTACCCAACTTTTGTATCACAACGTAACTTTGTTCATTTCTTCAGTTTGTATGGCTAACTACCCGCTAACTAGGCTAACTATTGGCCAATTATTCTCACCCAGACGCTGTTTTAAGACTTTTAAGATTATGGAAAACATTATTTGTACTCTTTTCATTTTTGGAGAAAAGCACTGTATCTGCCTCGGCGGGAATGGCAATTTGTGGATTCTTCTCTATTGTCGGAAATCAACTAATCCACGAATTGCTACTTCCCGGCCTCTGCAATAATGTACTATTCATGTGCGCAGCCGACGAACGGCAATCGGCGCGTAGGCGTGACCTGCGCTAACTGCCGCACCTCCAACACCACGCTGTGGCGGCGCAACAACAACGGCGAGCCCGTGTGTAACGCCTGCGGCCTCTACTACAAACTACACAACGTAAGTCCTTTGTTCGCGGTCCTCAAAATAAGCAATCGCAGGGTTGGCCATTGGAAGATTTAATTTCGTTTCTTAGCCTGATTGTAGCTGTCGCATCCGGCGCGTCTAAGTTAGCGAAGGGTGTGATGGAATAGTAGCATGCTGAAAATCCAGGAGAAAATTTCAAGATGGCCACTCAAATTAAATACTAATAGAACCAGTCCGACTTTGTTATACCGGTGACGTTAGAATTCAAAGTAAATTGGCATTGGCGGGATCAGCTGCTGATATGCAAGCTTGCGGGCGTGGAGGCCGTCGTGTATTGATTAGCTGCGGCGCGATACGCGCGCCACGAAGCTCACCACAGGTATCTAATCGGAGCCCAATGCAGTCGGAGTTATCAGGGAACTCCTCGGCAAATATTGGTCTGTGTAAAAAATCAAAACACAGGGTGTCATCTAATCTCGGGAGATAAAACGGCTGGGGCTACCGACTGATAGAGAATTATCATCGCCCGACCACGAATATTCATAATGAGATAAATAATCTTTTATCAATTATCTCTTCGCATGTAGATATACGCTTGTTTAAAGGATGATAGGACCGCGTGGCGGCAGATTACGAGGAGTTCCCCCGTCTGGGAGTGACAGTTACGCTGACGATGTCGCGTAGCTAACACTCATACCTCTAATCCTCGAGCAACACTATTCATCCTATAAACTAACATGGATATTAAGAGATTGATGTTATTTTACAGGTTAACCGGCCGCTAAGTATGAAGAAGGACGGCATCCAAACGCGAAAACGCAAGCCGAAGAGTATGGGCGGCGGGCACGGCGTGCCGCGCCCGGGCTCCGGCGCGCTCCCCGGTACGTGGCGCTAGTGTCCGTCCTGCCAGAGGTGTGCTGGGAATACGTCGCATCTTGTTTGTCATGCCTATGGTAGACTAAGTGCTTGTTGGATTGCCGGTGACGCATACCAGGGTAAATAAAGTACCAATTGATACCTGGAAACTGCATCGCCTAATGCCTTCAGTAATTATTTTGAGCAGATAAATACGGAGCATATCAAACTCGAGTGCGTCATACTATTTTGGGCACTATATACATACCTCTGATATACCCGTTATTTTGTCTGCGATCATATTTCGTGCACGGCTAGTTGTAAGGCTAACTGTGGTGTGTGGTGGTCCGCAGTGGAGGCACACTCGCACAAGGTGCTGCCTCCGCTTTACGCGGCGGTGGAGGGCGGCAGCGGCGCGGGCCTCCTGCTGCTGCCCGCAGCGCGGCATCACACCGACATGTGAGTACCACGAGCTTCCTCACCCCGATACTCTCATCAATCGAAACAGACACAATACCACCTTTTAACGAAACAAAATTTATTAATTATATTTGTTTCGTGTCAATTTAACGTGGCAATACTGAGGGCACAAGTTCGAGCCTTATCCTGCGGCGATGATGGTTTATTTTTCCATTATAAATATTTGGTCTCTGTATAATATCGTTTAAAAGGCACAATTTTGGTTTAAAAGGGCTAGCGTTTGGCCTTATTCATTTCCTTGCATAAGTCTACCCATATATTTCGTGATGAACGCAATGAAACAACAATCGCGTTTACTCATAAGTACGCGTAGGGCGATGACTTCTCATAACTAAGACTCGTACTTATGAACTGCCCACGGTATCAAATCAGCACTAAATAAAGAAAGAAATCTTTCATTTAGTAAATGTACCTACACTACGACAGGTGCAACAAGGTCGACACTCGGCTGAATGTCGCGAAACAAACCGTTTACTTGGTGATGCATCAGAATTTCAGTTAGTCAGAATCAGAGTATAAACGTATTCAACAAGTATTTTATCTCGTTATAATCCACCCACTCTCCCTTGAAGTATTGTTAATGCATGATTAGGAGCCGGGTGCGCTGATTAACGAATAACACGTACCTACTTACGCGTATTAAATACGTATTGCAAAATTTGCAAAGCTTCTCCTTCTGCTCCAAAATACTCTGAAGGAAAATATTTGTTCAAAATGTATACATAAAATAACAGCAAATAGGTATTCTGTTATAAAAATAATTTATCGAGCATTAAATGTATTATGTAACATCATTTTTCAATATTTTGGTGTAGCTAATGAAAACTGACTATCCCCTTGCTCACTTTAAACTTGCTTTTAACTTAACTATTGAAAGCTTACATTACCTATTGAATGAAGTATAAACTTACTATTCCTCCGACAATAACATAACCCATTTTTTTTATTTGACTACACATCCTCTATACGGTATGCATAGGTCAAGAAAGGTTATGTATTCTAAATTAGCAACGCCCATAATGCAGCGTGTCTATTATCATGCGCACAAGGGCCATATTTCTCAGCACGTCTAACCTGTCTGTGATCTCTACTGTTGTGTCTTGTTTTCTAAACGCTATATGTACTGGCACATAGGCCATAGCAGTACGCTTTGCATAATATAACACCCTTGTCTAATATCTACCGAACTAGGATTTTAAAGTGTCTTTTATAAAAACGACTATTATTTGCATGGCGCTTTGTTTCTATTTGAATCTGTCTTACGTTATCTCAAGGTTGTGGCTTGCTTATACCGCTATATTTTTGGGTGTTCTTTTTTGTTTTTAATTGTGTAAAATTCTATCAAAGGGAAGTTTTTTATACCAACTTGAATTCTATTTATTGGAGTTTTCATAGATTTATGAAACACGTAATAAACATCCGGAGGTTATATTTATATTTATGATTTAAGATGGTGAATATTACTCATCATCCCAGAATACAGTTTCTTTTTAACAGCTACAACTAGGAATCAAACAACAACAAGAAATGAGGTTAAAGCGGCGTATCGGTTGACGATAATTATTATAAATTATCAGCAATTAATACTGGACGACATCGACACGCGCAAAACATATCTTTTACCTGATATCTCATTAGTTTTAGTAAGTTTATTTTGATGAATATCTCGACTTTAATTTGCTGTTTACGTAATACAGCACAACACTGTTGAGTATACCAACCATACCATATCAACCGATTACAATACTTAATAATTTACTTTAAAAACAAAGTTTTAACCGACTTCAATTTAGTACTCCGCCAAGCTACGAGAACATTTCCACATTTATTTTCCAACTAGCTTCCGCCCGCGACTTCGTCTCGTGGTCCCGGGATAAAAACTATCCTATATTTTAATCCAGGCTATAAACTATCTTGGTTAAATTTTGAACCATTTTTTTTCATTCATTCATTCATTTTTTGAACGATTTTTTTTTACCTTTGTATGGAGCGCTGGCCGACTGGAGCGACGAGCTCCATTACAAATGTAAAAAAAAATCTCGACAAAAAAATAGTTTATCTGGAAAATGTGACGTACTAGCGCTCAATAATCCTCCTCTTGCGGGAAAGTCCATCGTTCCGTTCCACGCAGTATACCTAACCAGTACAATTAGCATATTAAACTTCAGGAATGAACTGACATAAAACAATGATTATAGATTTATAACGAGTGATGTTTTTTTTTCAGGATACCATCGCTAGAGCGGGCAGCGTTCGCCGGCGCGCCGGCGCCCTACCGCCCGCCCTAACGGCACGGGCCTTCCGAGCTACAATAAATACTACGTTGTTCACATATTATGCAAGTTTTTGACTGCTTGTATAGGTTGACCCAAAAATTGCCAGAATTAAGATTAGCTTTAAGATATAACTTATTTCAAATCAAAGATAGGCTTAATTTAATCCAATATTTCTTTTCAAATATAGTTAAATGCGAGTTACTCGTATTAAGTCGAGAATGTCGTTTGCCAAAAAGTGTTACTGTTAAAAATGGACCTTAGGAAAGTAATTTATCTCAGAGATTATTTCTTTCAGTTTAATGAAATGACCAAAAAGATGCTAAATAGTAATAACTATATGGATGTTGTGAGCGCTGAGTATGATATCTCTTATTACTTACATTCGATATTTATTAGAATTGTTACTTTAAGAAAGAATAATGTCATTTACACCAAGCAAAGTGAAACTCAAAAGCCCAACAAGAACTATGAAGGGGATTATATGATCTCTTGAAAATATTTGTAAACGTTTAACGAGTAATAATTATAAGGTGTACGATGTTTACCCTCGGCGTCAGCGTCGGCGTCGCGTGTGTAAAGAGCCTCGTCCCCTTATCACCGCTGGTTCATTTTCCGAGCCGGTGTGTACTTTGGGACGGCGTTACGACATCTCGTAATGTAGTTCACATTCTTAGGAAAAGTGAACATTTAGGAGTTTCCTTCAACATGCATATTGGAGGCGTCTAGTTGAACCTGATATTAGCGCATACAGTATTGTTACAAAATATCAGTAAAATGGGGCCTAATGGAGTCATCAGGCTGTTTCTATGATTCACCATAGGCCATTAGCAGTTGTAAATTAATGTAAATAATATAATGCATGCTCTACGAGACCTATATAATTTTCTAATTTAATTTGTAATATACCTAGTAGAAATAACAATTGTCATTTGTATATGCAAGTTGTTTGGTACCTTAAAGGTTTAAAATAAATATAGGTACAACATTACTTTGTTTGGTAATGGCGCTCGGCAAACCCCAATATGGCTACGAAACACGAAAGACTGTAGAGGATTTTAGATACTATTATTATAAACACTCTGGCAGTCAAGAAACGAATGATGACATTTATTTTTTTCAGATCGAAGCCAATTAATTCTCTTTTTTGCTTGATTAATGTGTAATGTCCAATAAAGTAAATCATAAACTCTCACATAACATTCACGTTACTTAATATCGCAAAACAAGAAACTAGGGACTTGCCTTGACAGTCATCGCCATCGACAGCACGTGTGATCGTGACCAACATCTATAGAGGTTATAGATCCCTGCGGCGCTACCACGAACTTCGAAAGTCGAAGTTCGTAATACATGCATCCCTGTCACTCGAGTAAGGGAGTACGATAGAGATGGAAATACCCTAACTTCGACTTTCGAAGTTCGTGGTAGCGCCGCTGTTGCCACTCACAGAATGGACCTGGCCCCATATCATGATCGGCCTTATCACGATACAAGACAGAGCGTCCGTCTCGTTCCATCGAACGGTGTCAGCCAGTGACGGACGCTCTATCTTGTCACTTATCGCGTGATAATGCCGACCATGATACGGGGTCTGAGGGATGATCACGAAACGTTTCGAACGACGTCAGAGGGGGTAATCACGTAACGTTTCGAACGCGCGTTAGGACCACTCAACTGTAATTTTTTCATACTAAAAGTGACATTTAGATCTACCTGACGCGCGTACAATGCATTACGTGATCGACCTGCGCAGGAGTGTCGGTGCTGCCACTAATGCACGATTTTTTAGAAAAACGGATCGAATGCAGGCTAGAAATGTTTGCACTTTTTGAATAATACCAATAAAAGTCTTAATACAGTTTTAATAGGTATTTATTGCAAGTTCGTCAATATAAATAAATAAATAAACATAAAAAGAAATACAAGTATTGTAGAATATCCTCCCTATCATCGTTTTTCGAAAAAACCGAGATATCGTAGGTGCCTGAAATCGAGGCCACGTCGTCGGTGTCCGCACATTTTAATGAATTTTTGTATTCTGTCCATTCTGTCTATTACCAGAGGTAATTGTCCCAATGTTTGACACCGTAATTCCAATGATTGACACCCTGTTGCTCATATCTACTGCTATGTATTAAGATTGAAGGCGCCAAATATTAGGTCAATCTCGAGCACTGGGACGTTAACCTTAGTTCCGTGTTTATTTATTATATTGTATCATATTCCTTGTAATCCTTGATAATATGACCTTTGTACTCGTATATACTCTAAATAGTAACAATGTTATTGATCGATTTCTGCGTCGTTTTCCGCACACGACTTCAACTTCAAACATTTTACCAGCAGTTTTTTGCGATTGTTTAGTCTAGTCGGTGTGGTAGGGAATCTGACTACGAAGCTTAGGTACTTTATTTTACTTGGGTTCCTATATAAAAGACCTTTAAATTTCACATATTAAAATAATAATAATTGTTTTTTAACTAAACGCAACGAATTTATTACTAGAGACTTTAATAAATGTAAGCCTTATATTTAATTTAAATTATAAGTACATATACATTATATTTTTCAGTAGTAGGATAAAGAAAAAACTAATCGACTACCGTAGGCTCAAAGGGCGTAAGGGACAAATTGGCGAAAATGAGTTATGAATGCAGTTATATTCAGATTTTTTTTCTATATCGATTGGTGTAAATAACGCCTTGATAGCTTTAAAAAAGTCTCCGTTACGACAATGAAAAAAGTTGCATTAGAACCCCTTTTTGCAATACATTTTGCTGTATCCACTAAAATAAAAAATATCTGTGGCACATTTTGACGTAACTCACTTTATGTACGTTACAGCAATTTGCACAATATACAATCATTGATGCATTTTGTCGTAACGCTCACTTGATGTACGTTACAGCATTTTGCACATATACCATCATTGATGCATTTTGTCGCATTTTCACTTATCCATACAAACTTCCTGTAATCCTCAATGCAATATCAGCAAATCCCCAGTGCAAGTCACTTAGTTACATAGCTGAGACAAAATTGACATTTAGAAATATTTTTTGTGCGAAACGACCTGTCAAATATGACATGTTTCCTTATAACCAATAGGTTATAAGGAAACATTATGAAGTAAGAGACAGGTGTATTCCAAAACGGTTTTTTTTTGTCGTAAGGGACGCACAATTTTGTAATTAAGAACCGTGTCCTAAATCCAGTTACATGATGTAAAAGAGCTTAAAAAGCTGTAAATAAATCACTGACAAGCATATTATTGTGTAAAGGAACAAAAAAGTTACGATTTTATTCTCGAATCAAAACGGTTTTTTGGCTCTCCTGAAAAATTACCATTTGTCCCTTACGCCCTGTGTAGTAGATATATAATTATGTCTTATCTATTTGTTGCACGAGTTTAAAAACGTAGTAACGGTCCCTGGTGTAATCTAAGTTAGAGACAATGGTGAAATACATTCCATCTTGCGTATAATTGTTCTGATTTTTTATTTTACATAGCTGCCCGCGGCCCCTCCCGCGTCACAAAGAACCCAGGCGGAACCGCGGGACAAATATTGCCCATGTCCATCCTAAAAGTGTTTTCTATATACTTACTAGTGAAATCAGTTTTGAAGTCGGTTGACTAGTTCCGGCGGTTATGCTCTACATACATACAAACTTATAAAATAGCAACATCGCAGGCTTTGCCTCTGTATAATATTGGTACCTAAAGATAATCATAATTTAAGAGTATCTACCTGAATGTGACCTGAATAAATGTTTATGTGGTCCTACTTTAATGACATCGTGGCAATATTAAAAGCCAGATACCACCATTATTATTTTTAGTCTCTCGTAAACCAGAGGGGTGATTACGTAACTTTTCGAATGTACGGTAAGACAACTCAGATGTCATCTTCCTATATATCAAAACATGACATTTAGATCTACCTAATGTTTTGTACGTACGTAAGGTAAATCTAAATGTAGTATCTTGTATAAGAAAATGACAGTGGAGTTACGAAAAGTTACATAATTACTCTCTGATCTAGACCAAATGTACATTGTACCAGCAGCACCAGCACTAATGCGTCCTTACGACCCTAGAAAGATATTAAAGAGTCGAGTCAGGTATTGATGCGCGCTTCGTGGTGGTGGATATAATATTGATCCTGGTAACTGTTACACAAGTTAAGGACGACGATAAGGTGCTTTCGTCGGCATTGTTACAAGTTCGCGTCAATAAAATTCATTCTTAGAGGAGGAAAAAGTGGTTATAAAATGGCTCATTTGTACGGTAAATCGGTAATATGTATGTATTCCTCAGCGGCCCATCCCATCACATAGCGCCACCTATGTATGTTATACTGAACTTGGAGTTCTCACGTGCCGACATAGATGGCGCCATAAGGCCGTCTGTAACATTTTAGTGATTTTATGAAAAGTTCAGCCCTTTTTTCACTAGTAATAAATAATAAAGAGTTGTTTTTATTGAGTAGCGAATGTTTCATAATTTAAAGTAATTACGACACGAACAAAATATCAGACATCAAAAAGAAAATACGACTTAATTAGCTCCTGAAAAGTTGGAAAAATATACATAAATGTTTGCATTGTGGTTGCATTCAAAAATCATAACGTGTTCCACCCTCCAAATCTAGAGGTTATGTAGCTATGTATCATTTTTGCCATGATAGCAGGTTTTAGATGTGAAATAGTCAGGTTTTTTAAACAAAAAGCTTATCTTAGAGATACAATATTTCGTAAAAACCAAAAATCAATAAAACTTGACTTCCATTCACAACTACTACCTTTTTAAAAATAGTTGAATTTGGACTTAAAGTTTGGAATTTCCATTTTAAGTTGCCTACTTAATGTCCTGATTTATTATTGACCCGGCAGTTGTGAAGTTGACTTAAAATAAGTGAGTACGGTACTTCGTAATTTCCGGTAATATTTTAGTGTATTTTTAAAGATTACGAAAAAGGAGAAGACTTACGAAACTCTTGGTCATTTTCGTGGAATCATAAAACTCGTACGCGACTGGAAATTCAAAAGGGGCGTTTTTAAAAGTTTGAAGTGCATACGTAAGTACAGCTGTAAACGTATTTGGCACAATCGTGAACTAGGTACTAGCCCCTAACGAGTCCTACACACAACACAGCGCGACGAGTTACCGTTCTGTAACTCTGCCTGTAACCGATCTTACGAGTAGGTATACAGTCAATCCGGAATTGATAAAAATAAATAAATGAAGTGAGATGTAACTGACTATTGTACTTACACTAGTTTATCAGAAGTAAATTAACTTTAAATGTGTCATAATCATAAGTAAGTAACATGCCATTCAAACAGTTAGTCATTATTTTGAGTGTGTCAAATTAAACTGATTATCAATAAAATACGGGTTTTTGGGACTGCATGACCTCGGAATACAAGTCCGATGTTCGGTTAATGTCGGTTATATTCCTCAGATAAAACCGCGAAGCACCTATATATAACACCTCTCGTGTCTGACAAGACAAGGGTTAAAATAAGTTCCTATTAGGTACTTCAGCTTGATTTATTGGAATATTTTGAATGCGATTTCTCATTTCGATATTTAAAAATTTTGACCTTTTTTGTTCGTCACTTGACACTCAAGTCAAAATGTGTAATTCCTTGAAGTTTCCCGTACAGAGATAATTATGTCATCCTGTAGTATTATATTTATTATTCCGCTTTGACACTAATTAAATGTTCAGTTAAAATGACACTGGTATCTATGTGGTTGTTATGACGTCATGCTAGAACATTTTTGAAAAATTGATTTCGATCATTCTTTTTTGACGTTGACCAGTCAAGTGTAAAAATATGGGTGCAGCATCTTATCTTATCTTATCTAATCTAGATGAGGGCCCTTTCGGATGCACTTCGACCCAGTGGGATCTTTTGTGCATTTGCCCTCTCCTTTATGCCTACTCCCAAGCTCGCTCCATCATTTCCACAAAGCGGATGATGCAGGTCAGCGGGAGCACCTTGAATTCCTTTGGTTGCGGATAGTCGTTACCAAAGTAATTCATTCTTTGTCTGGCAAGGGCATGACATTCACACAGTAAGTGTTCCATCGTCTCATCCTCCTCGCCACACATTCTACAGTCTAAACTATCCTACAGTCCCATCTTGGCCAAGAGATCCTTGACCCCGAAGTGACCTGTGAACACCCTAGATATGATTCTGAGTTACTTCCTACTGGATTTTCAAAGCTTGTTAGTCCAGCCCGAGTCCACTCCTTCTATGAAGAGCTTTGAGTGCCTTAAGCCCGCCTCATTCTTCCACTCGTGTTGGGGTTTGGTTTTGGCCTAGGCCTTAAAGGTCGAAGTTATGGTTCTCTGCGAGAGTCCCACAAATGGTTCTGGACCTACAAAGTGATTTGTACCCTCTTGCAAGCTCATCCGCTCTTTCGTTGCCGATGTAGCCCTCGTGCCCCGGTATCCAAACTAGTTGCACCTTATTGTGCTTTCCAAGCTTGTTCAGTGCCTGGACGCCATTATAGACTAGTCTAGAATCCGCTTTCGGCGCCGTAAGCGCTTTGAGGGCCGCCTGACTGTCACTGAGTATATAGATGGTCTGCCCTCTGGTTTGCCTGTCTATATTCTCCTGTGCACAGGCAATTATGACGTATGTCTCCGCCTGGAAGACGGTTGCCAAACTACCCAAGCTTACACTACTACTGTAGTCATTCGCATAAATGCCTGCTCCCGTACCGGATCCCATTTTAGATCCGTCCGTGTACCATATACTGTCTTCGATACCAGACCTCGGTGGTTCTAGACCTTCGGCCCATTCGGCCCTGGATCGAACTTTTGTTGTGTAGTTCCTGTGGAATACATACTTGGGTAGCATTTTGTCACATCCCATGTTTGTTATTCTGTCTAAGAAACCGTCAGTCTCCATGTTTGTGTGCTTAGTCTTTGGCTTGCTGTCGTGCCTCTGACTTAATCACCATGTGAAGTGGCGGTAGGTCCAGTAGGACGTCTAGCGCCGCTGTAGGCGTGGTTCGAAACGCCCCTGTTATAGCCTGCCGATCTCTGTACCTTCGTCACGGCATCTCTGCATGTGCTCATTAAAGTCCTTGGCCACCATACCAGGCTACCGTACAATAATATGTGCCTCACCATTATGGTGTAGATCCACTTCAGTACCTTTGGGTTCAGTCCCCATGTTTGGCCATACGCTGATCTACACATTCCAAATACCCTCAGTGCCTTTGTAATGGTGAGATCTGTATGCTTTTTCCAATTCAGTTCCTTATCTATGGGTGCAGCATACAACTTACTCATAAATAATGTCCCAACTCTTATGTCAGCGGATTGAGGTTTCTGTACCTATTTATATTTATACATATTTTTGCACTTGACTGTACATCATTATTGATGCCAAATTCCACATTAATCGGATACTAGCCGAGCTGTCATGATCGCCGCAATGCCGGACCTAAATTAAATTAAATTAGAGGGCCTAAATGCTTCATATATTTATAACGAAGGATACTTTTTTTTCAAATTCATTCACCTTTTCATTTAAATGGCTTAACGTTTCAAAAAACGATCATAAGGTGTAGCTACTCTCCTTAAATGTTCTAGTAAATAAATTTAAAAATACCTACGTATCCTTTGATTCTTTTATGAATAATCCGAACGTTTGATTTTCTAGTAGAACATTAAATACCTACTCACTGTCAAAAGAATCTTAAAATTAGCCTTATTAGGGTTCCGTAGTCAACAAGGGACCCTTATAGTTTCGCCATGTCCGTCTGTCTGTCCGTCCGTCTTCGGCTTAGCTTAGTAACCCTACTACTGGAAAACTGTAATTGGGCAAATAAATCACGCCGACAAAACAGTACAATAAAATCTTGAAAAATAATTGGTTTAGGGTACACCGATAGTGGGGATGTTTTTTTTTCTCGTTAAACTCGTAGCGTGGGGGGGTACCGTTGGACAATTTGTTAAAAATATTATGGGTTTCTCACAACCATTTTTCAACTCGGTGATTCGTTTGCGAGATATTGGGCTTTAAAGCCCTAGTCTTTGTTCGAGCCATGTGTCCTGCCCGGTGCCGGCTAAATGGCTCCTACTGGGGATGTCAAAAAAATCGTGGAAATAGTACCTACATATTATAATGAAAGGAGGAGTAAAATGTACTTAGAAAGGCCAACTTTGGTACAAATTCGGCCGACGAAACCGCACCATTTAGTTGGAGCGCGCGTGTCGATGCAACTAAGACAGACGGGCAACTAGGAACCCTACACTGCGCGTGGCCCGATACGCACTTGGCCGATTTTTATCCATCCTAAAATTTGCTACAGGGCAGGGATCGGAACCGGTTTAAAAAAACCGTTCAATTTTATTCGTGAACCGTTCAAATTTTCGTTCATTTGTAGACCCGTATACTACAGTAACGTTTTCATAGAGAACTAATTTATTTCGGATATCGTTATTCAAGAAGAACATAAGATGACATTATTTGTGATTGACATTGTCATCTAGCTAGGCATCAAGTGCAATAAATAAAATTGATTTTAATCATGGGAAGGAAGAAAGAAGAATTCGTTGTATCACGGTCGTAGAAAACCGGATAATTCTGTTCAACAGAAACGAAATCTGCTAAATAACGGTTTTGTCATGAAACCGTTCTAAAACCGTAACGAAAACCAAGAACGCTATTTATTTCGGTTTGGGGTGTAGAGCCAAAACCGGTTTGAATGAAAATACCGGTATCCGATCCCGGCTACAGGGTTCTTTAAAAAATATAGGTAATTCATTTACCAAAATTTTTCATACAATTTTAGTCTGTACTCCTTTTATATTCGAATCATTTAAATGCTTAATTTCTACTCGCTCATTTTTTTTTCATTTGAATTTCTAGCAACAGAATCCAGTTTCTGACCATGACGGATTCCATTGTGTATACAAATTTTCATATTATTCTAGCATGCAGTTTTAAAATGGGAACCAAACTACGTTTGTATGGAGAGTAGAGCGTCCTGGCGACCCTTTCATCTTTTCTTTATAACATTGACATAAACCACTCACTATATAGAGGTTAAAAGGTCCACATGAGGACCAATTACCCGTTTTAATAAGTACACAACCATATAATTATATCGGTTCTTTTTGCCTCTAGCAATGATCCTTTATGTCCCATCGTCGGGGCTTACATCGGGCCCATTCAACCAGACTTTCTAAACATTCAATATCGTGAAGACTGGACATATTTTACTGTTGTCGCTAATAGATGATGAACTATAATAGGTAATTACCATTTTTTTTAAATCACTGTTAGTTGACTCAAAATAATTTCATACAAAACTTGTTTTTGCTGTATTTCGTTTGTTTAATGAACTGGAACCATATAAACTAATTACAGACATAGATAAACCTCATGTCATTGTAAATGCAAAGTTTGGTCACAATCCAACACGTAGTTTTAAAATGAGAGCGTAACTACGTTTGTATGGGAAGGTGAAATTCGGCCGAGCTTACCGCGGACTCATAATACTCCAGGCAAAATACGGTGTTGAAAAACATTAATTTATAATAGCGTTTTTATTATTGATTTCATTTTAAATTGTTATTCTAAGATGATTTATTCAAGAATCCGACAAACTTTCCAAACGGAAGTAATTATGTCGATTTCAATGAATCATGCATTCTCTTTTTTTGTACGATTTATCTTACGTAAATGAGCCAAAATAAAGACAAAAATATTTATTAATATTTTTTCTGACTTTTTAGAAGCTAGTTAATTTATCATTTTATTGATGTCGATTTGTCGGATTTTATCGCTGGGTAACTATTTCATTGATAATATATCCGTTACACATAAAAAATAAGCTATTATAAATTATTTCCAAAACTGTCATTTTTTTCATACAAGCTGTCAGTTCATTGACTGGACTATAAGCTCTATTCCTATACTGGCAGGAGCCCGATTCGAGGCACAAGATGTAACCGCGCCGGACGTGTCTAATAAAACTTCAACTTGTTACCAACAGTGATGTTTATTCGTTTTTTTTCTCCTACCGCCAACACAACATGGACAATTATTTTGTTATGTTAAAACTATTTTAACAACCTCTCCTGGCCTTTCGTCTAGGATGCGGTCAGCGGTGGACGCCTTGCTTCTTAAGCGGAGCTTCTGATGCTGATTGCATTATTGACGATTGACCAAACTCGGTAGTCGTCGCTTTGTAAGCAAACTTGACATTGGCGAAATCATCGTAACTTAGATGGAAAACATTTTTTAAAAGAAGATAATAACATCCTCTCCGAACAAAATAATCTAATAACTTTATAACACAACAACTTGTACTATAATTGTAAATTTGAACTTCTAAAATGCCTATAGATTTTAAAAACTTGTGTTTTTCTGCTCCGAGACTGTCAATAGATCTCCTGGCATGTTAGAAGTTGATACAATATTCTTACTTGACTTTGTTGTGGTATACCCAATCTCTAACAAAATGATGCCGTACATGAATATGCTTTGTTCGCTTGTGGAACAGTGGATTAGCAGCTAATTTTAGTGAACTTTGACTATCACTATTCAAGCATGTAGGTGTAGGTACTGTCACTTGGCTTCATGATGACACTTAGTAAATTCTGCAAATATATTGCCTCTTTACAATTTTCGCTTAATGCCATGTATGTAAGTCCGATTCACAGCTGGAAAGGGCAATTGTTCTTTGCTTTCTCAATTCAAAAGATATCACACACCCTGACATTATGAAGCAGTACCCGGTGTTGGATCTATCTACTGTACATGATGCCCAATTGGCATCTATACTTATATCCATGCAAGCAACAGTTGTCCTTTCTATAAACTAAACCATAACTTTTAGTAGGTGCTTTAACGGTCTTTTTTAATGGGGCCACGGCAGTGAATTATAACTAGTAGTACATTGCCAAGTTGCAGAATTTTATATAGCTAGCAAAAAAATATTAATAAAAATGCCTGAGACTTGGCTCTACGAAATATCTCACAACTTTGTACGGTGGTAGAGGTTCGAGACTTGGCGTCTTTTTACATGGAATGTTTTTTTATGGGATTTAATGTTTCCAATGAGATTCATTATGATTATAATGAATGAGGCCTGGATCCCCGCTCTGGATCATTTCTGGTGCAAAGGTTAGCCATAGCTGTGCAGCGCGGCAATGCGGCTAGCGTGATGGGAACCTTTGCGCCTGGAGTGGCGCGGGTCGGGTTATTCGATACTTAGTTTTTAGTTTAGATTAGTAGGCTTAGGTTTCTAATTTTAATGTGTTGTTTTGTTGCGATGTATTGTGTGACATGTGTATTATTTGAATGTGATTTCATAATATTATATAAATATTACATATCGCAATAAAATAGTTATTACTAAATCGGTTATGATTATGACTATTGTTGTATTGACTTAGATAACTCGGCCCTTGTAAGAACAGACAGGTACATATGAGGCTAACCCACTAACTGTTGATAGGGATACTTCTTATCACAGTTACTAATTCCCTTACCAACTTTAAATTGACTTCCATTGGAGTATCTGAGCCATGACAATCTGACATATCAAATCTCTTCAAAATTATATCCACAAATTGTTCCTGGTAATGCAGTATTTTTGAATGTTCACTCGTCCCTAACCCTGTTATTCTGACCTACTTAGATCCTTTATTTTTACTAATGCAGTTTAAACTGCTCATAAGAGCTTTTGACATTATAAAATAGGTACGAAAAAAACATCTACAAATAATGCAATATTAATTCTCATATTTTATAAAAAGGCAAGTTTAGTTTTGGTTTTCTGGTAACCCAATTCTAACAGACATTCTTCTACGCGGGTATACCAGGCTCTGGCTGATTGCTTTAGACCATAAATAGCTCTTTTTAATTTTAATACTCTATTGTCACTGCAATTAACAGACAGTCTGGTATTTCCATGTAAACATTTTCTTTTAGAAAACAGTTCAAGAATGCAATAGCTACATCTAAGTGGTTCATATTCAAATCTAATTGCACACTCAAAGCAAAAAATATGTCTTAGGAATAAAACTACACATTTAATGCATGAGAATCCATCAAGTTTATTGGCGGGGAAGGCTACTATGACCACAGACTACCTAGAACAACTGGACAGCTACCTTCGGAAATACAATAATCTTACAGTAGAATACCTTAGTACTGGTGAGAACTGAGAAGGTCTCCGTAAAGTCTATGCCATTCTTCTGCGTAAAACCATTAGCTACGAGCCTTGCCCTGTAACGCACTTCACTTACACTATTGAACTTCTTTTTAAAAATCCACTTATTCTTCACAACTGTCCCATCCTTTGGTCTGTCTACTAGCTCCCAAGTGTCATTGTCCTCTAAAGATTGTAGTTCATCCGTCATTACAGTAAGTATGCCATTGTACTCTTTCTGGTCCACTGACAGCCTCTGCGAGTGAAATTTTCTCAGCTGTGACATCTTCTACTCTCATACTTGCGATGCTATAATAGTAATCTGGCCGATGTCGAACACGCTTTGGTAACTCCTGTGGCTCGTGTGGTTCCTGTGGCTCCTGTGGCCCTGGTGTTACCCCTCCTGCATTATCTGGTTCATAATAGCTGTTATTCTCACTTGATGTTTCCCTGGGAACATATGTTTCATATAAGTATTTTTTTTTGTTGGTTCCCTGTTTGGCCTGCTAGGCGGCCAGTAACAGATGTACTTAGGTATGGCCTCATTGGGGGCCTTATGCTTTAATACTGTCATCTACCAACAGAGTGACGTTTATTTCCTACCGCAAACGCACCATAGACAATTATTTTGTTATGTTAAAACTATTTTAACAGTATCATATAGGGATATCAATATAACTTTTTTTATTTAAAAATCGGAATAACAGACACATGAAGGAAAGCGGAATTTTAGGAACCTTTCTGTTATTTAAGTTAACTGAAATTCCCCGGACCGAGAGATAAGCGTGAGCGTAACTGACGGAACTCTTTGAATGTTAAATATCGAATGGTAAAAATGTGAAATAGGCCTCAAAGGCAAAGGGGTCCAGGTGAAACGCTCATATTGATAGTGTGCGCTTTTTTTACCTGTAATGAATATCGCTAGAATACTCATAACAACATCACAAGTGTATGGTCAAGTGCATCAGCACCTTAAACAGTTTCCATCATATGGACATTTACAAAAGTTTGTGTACCCAATTAGCGTGAATGTTAAACAAAAACGAACTCGGTGTCAGTTTTGTGACGAAAATAATCTAAGGCCTTACCTTAGGGCCTTTTGAGTTCGAATAGGCACTGGTTTTGTCAGTGTTACAATTTTTAAATATGGTACCTATTCGAATAGGTCTCAACGATACATGACAGGTTTTTTTACATTTTTACTGTGCCACGAATATATCAAATATTTATATATCCACGCCAATACATCTGGCTAAACTTAGATATGGTATCAGCTGATGTTGCTATTAGCCTAAATGTATGACCAGGTCCAGTTCCCCATTGTAATTAAAGTAAAATAAAGTGTTAAGTAGGGGGGATAACAACTCTTAAGTAGGTACTTAGGTAACCATCTAAACACTAAAGCTTACAATAGTTTATTACTGGAGAGGGCGGGAAAAATCATTGTATAAATGTACCTATAAGTATTTGGTTCCACATAAAATATAGTAATGAAAATAAATTAAAAAAAACTTAAAACTTATATGACTAGTAAATATAAATATATGCATTACCTATTTACTTAAACCGACAATTCCTAAACGCACAACACTAAAAAACCATAACTTTTTACAAAATATTTATCAGTCCAAGAAGATCATTAAGTCTAAATAAACTGTATAATAATTTCGACACAATAATTATTCTATCTATCTCGGTTTTTGTATGTACGTAATTAGCTGTATGTTAAATTTTCAGTCTTGGATGAAATGAAAACTAAAAAACCGGTACAATAGTATTATCGCATCAACTCATATAATGATGGACTTCGCGGTGTGTTGTTACTACAATCATGGGAACAGTTGGAGAAAAATAATGAACTCAACCATTACTAATGCAGTTGCCTAAATGTCCTACATCATGCTCATTGTCTTTCGTTTACAAGTTTCTACCCACTCTGAGGCCGACTGCTGGTATAGACAACGACAACAAATAGTTTAACGTGCCTCTCAAAACACGAAAGCGTTCAGTTACCAATCACTCAAAGCAACTATCCATCCAAGAACTGACTGCAGCTGGCGTTGCTTAACCCTGCTAATCGTCACCGGTCCAGGGCTATTATTCGGAACACGCTAATGCGCCTCACCTCACCCTTTACGCCTAACGAAAGTAGACCTTGACTACATTTAGTTACCTACTACGAATTGCGGCGTCAACTTATATTTATGGGTGAACGGTGAGGTGATGTTAAACCAAGTTACATATTAGCGGGGCGGGGGTGCCGATGCCGCTCGACCACGAGCGCTTCTTCTACATGTCTGTATTGAAAATGTATTATCAAAAATACGTTCAATAATATCCCTAGAACATGTTCTTTTAAGTAAAGCTCGGCATGACCCTAATTAGTTTTGATAGATAATGGAATCGAGCCTTATTCGACATCCAGGGAATGTGACCGAGAGTGGCGTACTCGGACGCCACGAGCTGCAATTAATGGCACGTTATTCATTAGCAGGCGCGACAGACGGACGGACGGACGGCAGCCGCTATACAACTGATATATTACACGTACACACGTATCGGGTGAATTGTTCGTTCGATAAGTGGGCGTCCGCCCGCTCCGCTAGTGACCACATGCCCGCAGATGATTTTCAACCTTAGCGACCTTGATCCGCGCTGCATTTAAATTGAATTTTATTAATCTCACGATTGCATTACGGCTTTCTGAAGTAAGGCTATTTACCTGCGGGCGATGCTTAAATGTAAGATAGCACACAATGACATATTAGAAAATGAGCTTTTAAGTCAAGGCTATTGAATGTAAATTCGCTCGCGCAGGGGTTAGGATAGGTTTAATCAGAATCGAGCAAGTTAGTCGCGAGGGGCTAATGTGTAAGTGTTGTCGCGGCGAGCGGGCACTAATGCGCCCGGCGCCGGCGCCCGCCGTCTAAAACAGAATCTACAACATTCCTGCGTTTAGGCTGCGACTCTTTATTCGTTTTTTATCGGATCACGAAATAATAGAATAGGTACAAAGCAGCCGCCGAGCTGACGGGACAACAGGACACGGGTCTATGTGCCGGACACAGGTTTGATATTATCTTTTCTAATAATTTGGATTCAGATTTAAACAATAGTAATATAGGTAATTAAGTAGATGCGTCACATTGTAAACGTCTATTTAGGGTGCCTATTACGTTTGGATTCTCGGCCCTTAGCAATTTTATTACGTTTTCGTTTTATTAAAGTATGTATTGTTAACAGAAACTCACATGTTAAAGGTACATGTCCCATTTTACTTATATGTATCACGATAAAGCATTACTAGTTTCTTCTATAGTGTATTTTGTTGTTGCATTTGTCACAATATTATAAGCACTGCTTTAATTTATCATTCATGTCAGAAATCGACGCGCAGGATGTGTAACTGTAATCAATAATGTTTAATAAAAAAAAAAAAGTTATTAGAATGTCTGTTTTAACCGTCTACTTAAAATCTTTGAACAAGATGGCCGGGCCGAGTGCAGAATTGGCACTAATGGCTGCATGCGAGTGAAACATCGTAAGAAAGTAATGTTTTACTGTACAGTCACGTCTGATAGTATCTGCACGTTTCAGAACTTGTAGCTGAGCAATTAGACTCAAAAAGGTATGCAATATTTTTGTCCAATACGTATGTGCTCGGAAATGTTCGCCTTAATGTTGCAAAAATTTTACAAGAAGTTACGCTAGCGCAAATTGTAAAAGTTAAAAATCATTAAGATGAAAAAGTTAAAAGTCCAGCCGCAGCTGATGAGAAATTGAATGAAACTTCATTACCTATATTAAACTTCTAATAACACGTTTAAAGTACAAAAAAGTGCAGCAACACAAGGCTGATGGGTAGTTGCAAACCTCTTTAAAAAAAATACAATATGCTTACAAAATTGGCCATTGGCATGTATGTATATTGTACATCAGGAAGGCTTGTCTGTTTGTCAAGGCTCATGGGGACTATTTTGAACTACATTCCGATGTGTCTTCCGGGACGCAAAGGGCACATACAGACATCTCTTGTATCAACCTCGATGTTGTGCTGATGTATACATCAGTACATAGTAGCATCAGTACAAGACATATTAACGTATAATAACTTACCAGACGAAACTAAACTTTTGCGAACATGCCCTTTAAGGCTGAATACCTACTGTGACACATCATATAATGTTAACACCTTATGTACATATTCTTGCAAATAAACAGTACTTTACTTTACTTTACTTTACTTAAGAGTCCGCAGTAAGCTCGGCCGAATTTCATCGTCTCATACAAACGGAGTTTCGTTCCAATTTTAGAACTACGTGTTGGATTGTAACGAAACTTTGCATATCTTACAATGACATGAGGTACATCTAGGTCTGTAATTAGTTTATATGTCTCCAGTCTATAAAACAAACAAAATACAGCAAAAACCAGTTTTGTATGAAAAACGTAAATTCTGTATTTTTTTACTATGGTCTCTGAAGCTACATAAACTGACCTGGCCTGGATATCCCTTAACTTATTCTAAGTACAGTTTCAGAGCAACCTAGCTAGTCGTTTTAAAATGAGAGCGTACTCGTAACTACGTTTGTATGGAAAATCGAGTTTACTGCGGACTCTTAACTTTACTTTCTCGTTTTGAAAGACGCCACGTTCATAAATGTCACTGCAAACAGACGAATGCTCCAGTGCGTCTAAAGATTTCCCACATTTTCTTTATTTGTATATAGCTATATACTCGTAATAACCCCCTTGTTCACACAAGTTAACTAATCTCTGTCACCTAGAATTCGTTATGTCCCTTTCTCACAAAAACTGCGTTTAAGTTAAAATCGGTTTGGTAAACGTTTATGAAATAGAGCATAGCAGTTTACTTTTACAGGTCAAAAATAATCACAAATAAGTAGTTTGTAATATATTTTATTAAGGATTAAGATTATTACAAAACAAGTTAGAATACAATAATTAAACACATACAGGCTCTAATCTACGTATCTAAAAGTAAAGGGAAGAAAAAGTATAAAGTAAATCTATACACGCTCTGCGTCATGCCCGAACCAAAGGTCCCCAAAATGCTTGCGGCATTGACGCAATTGAAGCCTGCTGTCAGGCTGCTGGCAGGTCAAACGTCTGCCTAAATCCTTGAAAAGCCCGAGAGCCTCACTGCCCCAGGGCCCAGCTGTCTTCACAGCAACTGGAACGAAATCACGAGTTGGTTCCAAGGCAGAATACCTGGTGTGTTTGAACTTGGCGCCATTTCCAGCCAGAGGCATCACTCAACAAATGAGCATAAGTTGGCTTACAGAGTATGTCGTACCATCCTCTTCGGACCGTCAAACTATCCGGGTGATCGTTGGACGGACATAGTGTCGCCCATTTAGCCAGGGCCTCGGTTACGAATGGAACACGCACGAATGCTGCTGCCATTGATAATATTGGCAAGATCCGACGAACGCCTAAGCCACCGGGCGGCACTGCCCACTGGCAGAGCCGCCTACACCACTGTTTGTAGTCTAAACTCACATTGAGTATTGACTCTAAACAAGATTTAATAGTGTGGTCGAACGGATTAAAATCAGTGTCATAAAACCAAGTTGGAGACGTCCGTAACATATACTTACACCATGCGAGGCAGAGCAAAGCAGTTTCGCAGCAAGATGAAGGAAACATGTCCCGACAACTGTGCCAAATGTTCCTGTGCCGACGAAAGTGCTTGTCCTTTGGCTTGAAGGGCTGAACTAACACGCTCGGTGAAAATTGGAGCACCCAGTTAATTAAAAGAATGTTTGTGTTTTTGTCTAATGCCTCGTAAAAGTGACTCGATTTATGCGAGAGAGTCGGTGTCCAAAAAACTGCAAGTTGCATTTGAAATTAAAATATAAAAAAACGAAACATATTTCATAATTAAATAAAATGCGTTAAGATTGTAAACCCATTTAAATCCCATTAAAGTTATTATAAATACAGTTTGATACATTTAAGAGTCCGCAGTGAGCTCGATTCTCCATACAAACGTAGTTACGCTCTCATTTTGAAACTAAGTGTTGAATTGTAACGAAACTTTGCATATACAATGACATGAGATATATCTATGTCTCTAATTAGTTTATATAGCTTCCGTCACCATAGTAAAAAAAATACAGCGAATTTAAGTTTTTCATACAAAACTGGTGTTTGCTGTATTTCGTTTGTTTTATAAACTGGAACCATATAAACTAATTACAAACATAGATATACCTCATGTCCTTGTATATGCAAAGTTTCGTTACAATCCAACACGTAGTTTTAAAATGAGAGCGTAACTACGTTTGTATGGGAAGGTGAAATTCGGCCAAGCTTACTGCGGACTCTTAAGACTGTAATGTCATGTTTTTTTTTTTTTTTTATATTATCTCAATTAATTTGGCCTTAATAATCAAGCTATGCACTTCAAAAAAAAATAAGTAGGACGGGGAACTAGGTTTTTGACCTACACGCTATTTTATGATTATGCTCGGATATTATAGAAGAAAAAAATCCTCGCATTATTGGAGAAAAACCCTATAAATGCCTCGACACGAATGGCAATTATCGGATTCTTATCAATAGTACCCACGAATCAGTTGCCCTGGCATCTGCAACATTATTTCAACATTATTGTATTATCTACATATTAGATCGGACTGTACAAATATAGAAGGTTCTTGTTTTAATATTGTTGGTGGTATTGTGTACCTTGCATATTTGAGAAAATATATAAACATATATACGAGAGACAATCTCTGTCACTGTCACATATGTAGCCCGTTAAAGTGAGGCTGTGAAACAACGTACTACTAGCACGTGCCTTGTTAACACACACCTGTACTAAACTTCAGCTCGCACAAACATGTAGCCCCTTAAACCGGATTTTATTAGTAGTGACCTGCTTATTTAAACTTTTCAGATATCTGCATTTAGTATTTTGGGGAGTTTAAAAAAAAATGTCAGGTTAAGGTTAGCTAAAGCGATGTTTAAGTCACGTCTAACCTGTCGGTTTTGTTACTAAACGTATGGGATTGACATTGACTGTCGGTTTTGTTACTATCCGTAACTATCCGTTTACGGGACATAAATTAATGGTTTTTATTTTACATGAGATCTTTTTCATTCCAAGTGATGGCACCAATAATCGACGCTTTACTTAGAACAATAATTATGCGTGAAAAATATAAAAAATATCTCTAAAGTTATGACATATTGGCTTTGTAGTAACTAAAGAGACATAGACTACTTAATTGTTTAATTAGAAAAGGCAAAATTAGAGAACAATCTGTAAAATAACCTAAAATTCAAATATGATCTACTTATGTGGAGATTGGTATGATTTAAGACAATTAATGAAAATATACCTTGATCATAATATACTGTGATAAATGTCGGGTGGTATATATAACATAGGTTACCTATTAAGACTATAATTAATAAATTCCACGACTAATCCATCAAAAGGTAGGTAGTATAGATTAGTATTTATTGCAAATATGTGTGATGAGCTTGAATTAGTGTTGCAAAGGACTAGTTCTGGGAGTCCTTTTTATTAGACTCGGAATTCAAATGGCGAGACTCGACTCAGTACATAGGACTCCCTTTATTGCAGAACTTCCAACCAAGCAAGTCTCGAGAACTAAGCGAGTCTCGCAAAGGACTCGAGTCTTTTGGTGCAACGAGTCGTGCTCGAGCCGTATTATTGATTGAGCCCACCTCACCTTCAATAATGATACTTACATTACAGTACAGTTCTTAGTACATCGGTGTAGCTTATGCAGCTGTTTTTATATATACAGGGTGGAAAAAAATATGGGCCCTGGAGGGAAACTGCCTTAAATCCTTAAGTTAGCTCATTTTGCTTAAAGGAAATATTCTTTTATTTTTTGAAAGAAACATAATTATATTCAAAATTTTCTTTTATGTTTACGGATCCTTCTTGATAGAACTGATGATAAAATTTAAATTGAATATTTAGATATATCGCAATATTTAAATTTAGAACCAAGTGCGTATTGGTAAAAACCTTTGGTTTTATGACCAAGGCGATTCCTTTTTTCTGTAATCTCATTTCCCGAACGGTAAAAAGCCTGCTCACTTGGGCACGCTAGAAGCAGGAATGCTTAATACATGATAAGCCAATTTATTCAGCTGAGGAAAACGATCAGTATTTTTAGTCCACCATAACAAAACGTGTCGGTATTTTCAGGTTCTATAGGTGTTGACAAGTAATCTTGCAGCTCATCTCTGACTGTCCTTTTTGTTTTGTATATCATTGAAAAAATCTCCTCTTGTATAGGGAATGATCCGGGTGAATGAATTGAGCTTTTTCGTAGTGCGTTTTGTAAAATAATTTAAGCAAAAACAGTTCTCATCATCATCATCATCATCATATCAGCCGTAAGTCGTCCACTGCTGGACATATGCCTCCCCCAAAGAGTGCCAAAGTGACCGAAAACAAAAAAAACAAGCGGGTCTTTCTTTCTTTCTTCGGGAGCTCAAATACCGCGCGCCAACCGGTTGCCTCTCGAGCACTGAAACTACGCGTCATTGCTTTAACTAAACCGTAAGTACCTACTACTCACCTTTCCACGTACTAGCGGATTAACTTAAGCGGGTCAGCCACGGAAATTGTTCCACTTTCGTCGTAACTTAAATATTTGGGTATCGGTGAAGGGTTTTCTGCTAATCCCTTTATTCCTTTGTTGGGGCTATACATGTAGTCGCTTTGTGGTCGTTTGCGGCATCAACAACAAAAGGAACTTGAATGGGGAGTAATTGTCGAAGTCGTGTAACGCTGATAACGATAAGCCGAGAATGTTCCCAGCGGGCGCTGCCGATGCCAGCCATGCCGGTTGCAACCACTAATTACCTGCCTATACATACCTACTCATTAAATACATCAGTCACTTTTTGTAGCCTAACTGCTCCTTTTTTTGTGTAAGTACCTATGTTTGGTGAATAGTGTTCGTAAATGAACACAAACAACGTTGTTACTGATAAATAACTAATTTCTAATTCTAATTCAAAACAGGAAAGCTTTTGATTATCAACTATCGTGGTAGATATAGTCTGGCAAAAAAGGCTAGAAAATAATAGCAGCGTTACTTTCGCTAATATGGCAACACGAATAGTACGACCTAGAGATTTTGGTACTTCACTTTTTACTTGGACATCATTTTTATTTGGTTCTTAATATAGAAAATTAAATGACAATCAAATACCTACATATTGGTATAGACAAAAAAACTCACAAACATTACGTTTTTATAATGTTTATGTAGACAGAAGACTAGTAATTTAAATACAAGTTTTGTTTACCAATTTAACTTCAATATTCTTCCCCCTCCCAATATTCCACTTTGGTTACAATTACTTGTTTTTCGGAATATTTGGTCATTTCTTGAACTAAATCATTTAAATTAGTAGGTAGGTACATATGTACACCTACACTGTACGCAAGTACATAAAAATATACTCAGTTAAGGCCGGGTTTAGTCACAGCAAACGTACCTATGTACACTAATCAGGCATGATACGTTAACTTTTCATAGTGAAAACTCAAACGTAAATACGTTAATTCGAAAACAAGTCACGTAGACTCGTTTACCTAAGTTTTTAAAACTATTGATTAATCACACTTTTTTACATTTTGATATTTTACAAAAAATAACAACAAATATACGTAATAGAGCTATGGCCATGGAACCCAAGGTCCATCGAGCTGGGGCGTTCGAAAAATTGTGCAAAGCAAAGGACGGAAATAAGAACACTCCAGAAACTTGTTTTGCATTTCTCATGGCTTCATGACTTGGTGGATAAAACACCTTTTGTTAAGGCGCCGTAGGTTCAGCGAAGTTAAGCAAACGGAGTTTTTGAAACAATATAATTGCGTCTGATTATAATAATATGGTTTCAAAAAAATACGAATAGTAATCTTGAGGCTTTTCTGCAGCGAGATCAGTGATTCGAAACATGATTAAGCAATTTTCGCTCGATAGAAAAAAAACACGAATATAGGTCTAAAATACACTTAAAATATTCGTAAAAAATTATGCACATACACACATACATACACGCCTTTATCCCTAAAAGGGGTAGGCAGAGCACATGAAACTTGTGTCCAGTGCCACTGTTAGCATAAATGGGGGTATAGAAGATCGACAAAATTTGATATCGCAGAGATAACCCAACGCCCACAACACACTTCAACCTTGTTCCCTTAGTTAGTCGACTCTTAGTTGAAATTATGCACAAAAGCTGAAAATATTAAAATTGCTTCTAAAAATCGGCAATATCATGTTTGAGAGAGCTCAGTGTTTACTTTTTTATTTGTTTAAACGGCCAAAAAATTAAAATTAAAAAACATGATATCCGCGCTTCCAAGCAAGCACTTCCATCTCGCTGACGCTTATGCTCAGTGAGAGGGAGATTAGACCATGAACCTACGGCGCCTTAAGTGCGAGAAGAGATAGACATCAACGAGTATTCTCGGACCCGGGCTTTACATGTCACGGAGCACTCGTCATTAGCTTTAAATGTATGTATGCTAATGTTTTTAAATGTCGTCATCATAATCTGCCGAAAAACGCCCACTGCACTGCACTTCTATCATGGGACGGCCGCCGCGACATAATCTCGATTTTTCTCGCACTATACCTCTTGTTCTAAGTGTTCTAATAAGAGAGAGACGGATAGTGCGTGAAAAATCGAGAGAGCTCGCGGGCTGTCTCATGATGGCCGTGCAGCTGGACATAGGCTGTAATTGTGTGTATTTTTGTGTGTAAATAGATAAATAAATATCTGAGCGGCCCCGCGTTGCAATTCTATAAAGCTAGTTTTAACACATTTACATCTCTAGATGACGTACCTACTACAAAAAAAAGAAGCGGGTTGTGTCGGAGATACAACCTTTAATTAAGTTTAAGTGAATACTTCTTTGTTATGGAACCCTAATAAAAAAAACCGGCCAAGCCTGCTATTATGGTGTACCCGTAAAATACATATCTGAATGAATTCACTAAAATCTGTTTATAAGTACAGATAAATCGGTATATATGGCAACATTAACTGACGTAGCTCATTTGACTCGTGATACGTTGAAAATGGCGGTCATTTCAGCATTATTTTCATGTCCGCCACATAAACTAAATAACAGTTTGTGATTAACAACTAATGGCAAATAAAGAAGCATTAAAACATCTAACAAACAATTATTTGAAATCAGATTAGGCTTCTCTACAAAAAGTTATTCCGGAAGTCACGTGATACATTTTGAACTGTACCAGTATCCAGAGGGGGAACGCAGCCCAGCCTTATGGGGACCCTGCCGCAGGGGCCTGATCTGGGAGGCATTCATTAAGTATTTTTCGATTAATTGTAATTTTTATTTTTGTAGGTACCATATGTTAATTACTATATTGTGGCCCATAAAGATTGTCCCAATGCCAAATTAATCCCCTCTTGACTAATATTAAGCACTAAATAAATGGTCAATGGCCACGAAGATCATTGGCATAATGGACGGAGCCTTCATAAAGCATTTCTTGAGGAACCTCGAAGAGGAGCATTATCCGAATTTCGCCACGATACAAACAACAACAAAAGAGGGCTTGGACGCAGCAATCCGACAATATAATATATATTATACAGACATTTATGACGCAAATGAAGCGCCGCAGCTAAATATTGCACCTCAATTGTTATCATCGACCCTATCGTCATGAATCCGCTGTAATTCGGCGGCGCCTGCATCAGCGTAGGTGCTCGTTTCCGCCGGCACCGCCACTCGTGCCGGTGACAGCGTCTACCAGCACTAATGCAGGCGTGGACCCAAATGCCGCACCACCCTTCTGAATAGTTATCGCTCGAACAAAAGCCTTGGATCATTATTAAAATCGCGGTTGTCACGATAGGACGCTGTTAGTTTTAGTTTAATCAATTGTACCTAATAGAATTTATCCACCATTTTCACTTAGTACCGTGTTCATCAATATATAGTTGGGTCATTACGCTGGTTACGCGACCACCTTCGGTTAGCGACCACCTGAAGGAGAAGGTTTTTCTATTCAAGATAACATCAATTCTACAGACCCTATTGAGACAATTAATTGTACATGCATTGTTTGTTGTTTTAGAATAGAAATCTACTTAAAAACCAAGAAAATATCCTTTCAGTTCACCAACTCCGCTAAGTGGTCGCCAACCGGCACATAAAATTAGGTGGTCGCTAACCGGCGAAATGACCCTAACTACCTATATTGTGATACAAGTGTAGTTAATATAGTTAATATTCATATAAGTATGCTAAGCAGACATCATAAATTTTGTAGCATTTTCGATGCAGCATGGTTGTGTTAACAGAGTTGGTATATTTAGACAATAAAAAATAAAGTGTAGCCCGGCTGATAGCCGGCGGGTAAGAAATAAAACTAATAGCTTTTATACAATAAAATAGAATAATAAAATAAAGTAGAAATATGTACAGAATGGGTAGATTATTCAGTCAGTACGGAGCATGTACTAGCTAAAGGTCACTGACCTGAATGAATAGTAGAGGTGTCCGTAGCCTGGAAGGTGAAAGCCGCAGGTTTTAGGTAGCCTCGGACTGGGCAGGTCTAGAGCACACCTTCAGGTAGCTTGGAGATAGCGGCGCAGACGAAAGTATTTGCAGCAGCCGAGCAGCGGTCAGTACTTAGTAGCGGTTTGAAGATTAACCAGGCGTAAAGGACTGTAAGCTTTCCTTTTTCTTATTACAGGTTCAAACCCATCCGAGCCTCACAAGGTTTAGGCCAGTGACGACTAAATGAGGCTTGGATTGGGTTTAACAAAAAATATTATACCGAACACAGAACTTATATGATACAATGCATAAGTGGCAGCCCTTGTATGAATGAACTATTTACACTATTTACGAGCAGAGGTAATCTCGAGAACTGTACATAATACTTATAAATGATTAATCGTAAGGTCCTGAAAAAATCTACAAGAAGCAAACAAAACACGGCGGTGAAAATTTTTCATTTTTCTTTGTCACCGCCCAGTGCGCTAACGGCCGTGCGGCGAAGGAAGCATTACGATTTTAACAACACTGAGCCAAGAGTTTCATACGAGGTTTTTCAACACATTTGCGATAAAAAAAGTATTACATGAGATGACAGTAAGTAATTAGTTGTTGACGCCAACAAGTTATTCCTCATATATGGCACGGTCGACGTAAAATATATATATACTACTCAAAAGAAAATAGGGGCCACAAGTATGGTGATCGTTACGTGAAAATTATATTAAACAGTAATATATATATTTTCTAGCTTTTAGACTTGAACTCCAGCATGGAAGAGGTTAGATTCTGCCTTCAGAATACATTCATATCCTTATACGGGAGTTCATTAATTAGCCACCTATCAATTAGTTTATGTCCAATAATTACAATGGCCCTTATTTTCTTTTGAGCAGTATATATACACTTGGACAAAATTGTACATTTGTGTAATCTACAGACATGCAATTTCAAGGAAAACCTTTCGTAACGCATATCCTTTAGTATTATTTATACTATTCTATTTGAAATGCACTTAATTTTCGATATAAGTGAGACAAGTAGGTAACTATGTAGGTACCTACTATATTTCCCAGTGATGTCCTAGAGGAACTAAGAAACGAAGACGAATTTGTCCGTTAAAATTCTAATGTTATCTGGATGAGGTATACTGGGGGTGTCCAATATATTCTCAGAATGGTTATAAGTAAAAAACAAAAGTTATTGGTATCCTATCATTTCTACCCACGACAGAACGGATATGATTACCTATATGACTTTAGGGTTAGAGGCTGTTTGTTCGTTTGTGTACACCAATGTTCCCATGAAATAGGTGTTAAGATGTACTAACCAGGGGGCGCTGTAGTAAACGTTTTAAATGAATGATCTCATATATTAATTATTAAATACGCTCTATCTAATATTCTGAATAAAAATATTCACTGTATTTATGAATAGTGACGCAGTATGACCAGCAATCATAAATTATCGTAATGAGACGTAATTATGCCCATTCTCACTACTTCTTGAACACCCCTCGTACATCTCTTTGACGTCGACTGTGCATCGGCAAGTTGATCTTCTGGTGTTACTTGTATGTACTTACGTTTTTCTTTTTTCAATGTGGACAACACGCGATGAGAATGTTACCAAATACTTGTGGATATGATGCCGATGGCGCCCGGCGCCCGGCGCCCGGCGCCCACACCCAGCAACTTTGTTTTTCGTACGCTTTGCTTTATGCGCGCGCAGGTGCAAAACGAAATGTTTAAACAGCACTCCGGTACAAAATTAAGTATATTTTCCTATATAATACAACATTATTTATGGAATTAACCAAATATACATCATATTTAAGAAACTATATTTTTGACACAAAATAATTAATTAGTCACAAAACTCACAAAATAATGGTAATTTTGCTGATATTAAAAAACTGTTTAACACAAGTTAATTTAACGTATCTTAGTCGGGATTTTAACTATAAAACACAAGTGCCATAAATAACCTGAAATTATGAGCCTAAAAGCGAGATACTTAAGAGCCACGTTACGAGGAAATGTGTTGAAAAAACATTACCTACCTACCTAGGTAGGTAAAGGTTTACATGAGTAGATCTTAACTAGGTACTTACTAAGAAAATATATTTTATCAAACATACCAGTAGCTAAGAGCCAAATAAATATGGACCCCTCGTAATAATAACTAATATTGATTGCCTATATAGGTAACTATAGCTACTATCAGAGCCAGACATCGCTGGGTCTTGGACAGCTACTCCTCTCGTCGCGCTGACGCGAAACCGTTGGATTAATGCTGGCCGTCTATTACCCTGCGGATTGATTTAGAGCAATTGCGCTACTAATTAATTAAAAAGAACCAATACATCCGCCTGTGCCCGCGGTGGTGGGGAGCGAGGATTAATTACAGTGCCGGACCGCGTGCCCATAAACAAAAAGCCAGCAATAATTCCATTAAGGCCTAAAACTAACCCCGCCGTAATAAATCTGTATGCGGCGCCCATTACTCGCGGGCCGATAACGCGCCGCCCATCGGCCGCGCGCCGCCCGCGTGCGCGCCGCCACCGCCACCCCGCACACAGGCTTCTCCTGACCACATCTGCGTTGCGTCACCAAATTGGAACCTGCAATCTATGAAAACAACTTTTCCTATTTTCTTTGGCTTACCGTTACAAGCGAGAGGGCGCGACGGCGCGCCGGCCCCGCCCCGGGGCGGCCCGAGGGCCGCGCGCCGCCGGGGCAAGCCCACGCCTCCGCCAGTGCTCCCGTACGCTCCGGCCCTGACGCACGCGTTTGTTATCTCACCTGTGCCACTATCTCATCTATTGATCTTACCTAATCTGATTGAGCGTACTTCAGTGACCGAATCGTGTGTGTGCTTGGTGATTTCCACATTTTACAACTGACGACGGTTTACTGTCAAGCGGATCCACATTTATTTAAAGGTGAGTGACATTTATTGAAAGTACGGTAAAATAGTTTACGTCACACCTGGCCATAATGCGAGTTTTACTGCATGCGTACGGTAAAACTCGCATTGTGGCCAGGTGAAGACGTAAAATTGTGTACTCACCACGGGTGGTAATTCGTAAAGCCCCAGATCGCATATTTATGGCCCTCACCTTTGGTTCGGGCCGCAAACACCTGCGATCTGGGCCATTCACGAATTCACCGCCCTAGGTACGTAATGTACTATTAGGTACTTGCAAACCTGCAAATAACGTAACGCAATTATTAAGTACCTACCGATGTAAAGTTCTCCATTCACACCGAATAATACATTTCACTATACATGTCATGAATTAATTACCGACTGAACCAAATTAAGGAATCAAGTATTTTACCACACTTATATAGGTTATATATTACATGACAGCTGTAGGTAGGCTAGGCACGCGTGTCGAACTTGGTTAATAATCATTAAATGAATTCTACCAAAATAGCTTGACTACTTCAAATTCAAATGGTTTATTGCGTTTCATGTGTAGGTACTCGTGGTCGTACATGTGGTCTTAAAACTATATACAGTCTCAACATGGACCCTGGTAGGCAACGTAACTAAAACTTGGTACCCCCGACTAAAACTAAATCCCTAATTCCTAGTAACAAATGTAAAAACACACGAATATGAAAAAACAATAACTTATTGCCCTTTTATAAACTGAAAGATAAGGTTTGCTAATAAGGTATCCTTTTAATTGTATTTTATATCTGTATATACCTACTAGTTTCATCCTGGATATTTTTTGGGATTTTATTAAATATATTGACTGACTTCGAAGGGGCCGGAGTGGATCATTTTCATTTTTGAATTAGGTTGGGCTAGTCTACTTACTATTGGGGCGTACCTAAATGGGACGGGCCAGTGTCCTGTGGGAAAAGGAACATATTATTTTTAACAAAAACGCTTACTTCTAAAATATTAATTTATGGTAGGATCAGAATATTATGCTTCATAAAAAGTGTTTTGCAGCTTGTCATATTACATATTTATGTTGGCAATCATTCTTAGGCATCGTTTATGGAGTACGAATAATTTTGATGTAGGTATCGGAACTATTTCCCTATAACATAATACTATGCCGTATTGTAGCCATGCATTTGCATTTAGCAAGCATATAGTAGGCACATGTAGCAGTTTTAACATCAGTGTTCTTTTTTAGCTCATATAGGGCGAATGTGCGATTAGCTCAGCAGTTGGCGATTACAGGCTGATAATCACGATGATGACACAATTTGGAAATGTAGGCCGTACAAAAAGCATGATACAATAGCTCCCATTAGATTGTGCCGGCTTGAGTTGTCGTGCGGAACGGAGTGGGGGCTGGTTATTTCCCGGATATTTAATTAAATGATTCCCGGTTCCCGCCTGCTGAAAAAACACTGCGCTCAATTAGAGCTGCCACGGCAAGGCGTCACTTACACAACGACTATTAATGATCATTCTCACGATCACAGCGTATTTGCATATACACCTAAGCGACTACGACTACGTTACAAAAGTAACGGATAGACGTCCTTTATTATTGTTTATTCTGTCGTTTGCACGGGAAAGTATTAGATCGACGCCAAAACATTGAACCCTCCAATATACCACATTCCGTCTCTTGGGCGGTAGGTTATTTATTATTGTATTGATTATTGAAATACCTTGATGTTAATGATATGTAGCGTGTTATATTTATCTGCCGTTTAACGAAGTGGTACTACATACTTACGTAATGTATAGTTGTTCAACCGTTCACCGAATGTACACATATTGTGTCAGGAGCATGCTTACACGCAATGAGAAGCATAGGTACTTAAGCTAATTTGTCTACTTAGATACGTAGGTAGATACTATTTGTTTTGTAAACAGTGTCAGTGTGTTTAAAGGACTCAATCGTTTTAACAATGTTTTTTTTTCTAATTAAAACTGGGGCAATATATATACCTATATCACGTAAATATAAACCACGTATGACACGGATGTAGACTTCCATAATACTTTAACTACTTTTCTGTAACGTAGGTACGCAAATGCAATTCGAATAGCAAACTTGGCAGATCACTGGTAATACCAAAACTTGGGCTTTTGGTCGCTATGTCACGGGATGCTATCAAAACCAGTCGAATTTCGTCCCTGTATTCCGAGTATGTACGTTTTACATTTACTCCAATGCTGCGCTGACGTCACATATGAAATTATGAACCAAGTTAAACTGCGTTGATGTCTTTCCGGCGCGGCCGTAGCGTAGGCCCACAAGCCGGCCGGCCGCTCCATTCTACGCGCAACGATTACACACTACAGAAACAAATGAGCAGCGTAGCTATCTGAAAATAACCAACTACTTATAGGAATAGCTCTAAATGCTATATCAGAACTGTTGGGCGATGATGGCAATACATTTATTAAAAGGATATATACGGTATATCGATGCCTTAGTTCACACTCGTACTAATTATATTTTTTTTGCCGTTAAAATTTCAACCTCTCTCTACTGAAATAGGTATATATTATCCGGAAAATATTTTGGTGTACGGACGCAACTAATTCATCATACCTAATATTCATCGATACATTGATACGTCGACGAATTACACACAATAAGGTTATAGATTAGTGCAAGTTCATTTGCATCTGATGCAAGTGTGAGCAAATGTACGTACTCCCTTTAAACACTCGTTAAAGTGTAACCCTGTATACAAATAAATAAATATAATATTTTTATATTCACACAAATAAGTGGTCCGCAGATTGTTATTAGGCAAAGTTCCTTAGTAATTTATGTTAGTGTTAACTAATTTTGTAAATAACAATTATTTTGAAACAATATTTGACAGGCACTAACGCCTGATCCCGTGCGTCCCTGCCACGTCCTGCGGGAGACTCCCCAATATGCTTGTCTCGCCCGCTCGCTTTTTATGCTCTTCGCCCGCGCACGGATTATTAATGGAATATCAAAGGCAGGGTCAAATGAGATCCACAGACTATTGAAAACGATAATTCTGGGTAGTTATACCTACGCGCCTTAAACCCTAATAAACCATCATCATATCAGACGAAAGACGTCCACTGCTGGACATAGGCCTCCCCCAAGGAGTGCCAAAGTGACCGGTCCTGCGCCACCCGCATCCAGCGGACTCCAGCAAGCTTTACCAGATCATCAGTCCACCTTGTAGGGGCCTACCCATGCCGCGCCTTCCGGTACGTGGTCGCCACTCGAGAAACTTTCCGCCCCAACGGCCATCGGTTCTACGTGCTATCTGCCCCGCCCACTGCCACTTAAGTTTAGCGATAGCGATAGTAGATATTTTATTATTGCTTTGATGATTATATTAGGATAGGACTAGGAGGGACTAGAGGTGATCATGGGAGATCTTCAATCGTATAGTTAATGCTCATTTCGCCTTGTGTATAATATAAGTATATCACACGCATATGTCACATATATTTCTCAAAATTATTATTTTTCAAGTACATATTTAGTTAACTAGCTTCCGCCCGCTACTTCGTCCGCGTGGACCCGGGATTAAAATTATCCTATATTTTAATCCAGGCTATAAACTATCTTCGTGCAAAACTTCATTCAAATAGGTTCAGCCGTTCAAGCGTGATTGAGTAACAAACATCCAACAATCCAAACATCTAAACTTTCGCTTTTATAATATTATAGTAGGATTACTTCAGTCTGAATAAAGTTACCGACCTTTTTGTTCATTGATTGTTTGAGATCGTCATGTCTATCAGTTAATGAAGCCTGGGGTAAAAATGTGACCTCTATCTATAGACATAGATATTCACTAAACGGGACTTAATCGCGTAGGTATACTTAATTAACTTATTTATTACCTCACTGAGGTCTCCCGACGTTTCGGATGTGTCGCAACATCCATGTTCACTGGACAACTGGCTTGAGCGGGTATCAACATCTTCTTGCTGCGCGGATTTTCTGAACTACCTGCATTTGGTCTTTAATAACCACTAGTACACTAGGGTGGTCACCCGGCCGACACACAACACTATAATGTCCGGTGATATAACGGACGATGTTTTTTGACGCTGGCATTTAGTTATGATCGGATTCCACGAAGATGAAATCTTAAATACAAAAAAAAGTTAATTACTTAGACGCGATTAAGTAGGAGTAAAAATAATAAATATTAACGGTTAATTAGAGTCCATAATGTTAGGTATTACGCTCAATTTAAGTATCTCGCAATCAATAATTCATGCATATATAATCTAGGTATTATTTGTAAATACGCATACGATAGGAATACACAACGAATAAGTATGTACTACTTTTTACCTTTACGTAAAATGGTTTTTTAATAAATTAGGTATAAACTATATGAGTGAGTGTTTAGTTTCGCGACGGTATCCCCGTGTGCTAAATATACAAAATATTTATGTAAATATTAGTGACCGTGTGTACTAAAATTAGAATGGCCCGTTCCCTATCCTATTCCCATCCAGTTAGTATTATCGCTTGTAGCTGCAAAGTAATAAATACTAGAAACAATGGCAAGGTCCGTCTGCAGTGCGGTCGTACACGACGTTTGTCACCGATGACGTGGCGGCCGGCGCCGGCGCCGGTGCTTGCGGCTGGGGCCAGGTACGCCACACAAATACCTCCAGTTTTCACATTATTATGACGAATATTGTCACCCTTGTTACTTCTTTTCACTAATCACTTTTTAAACTGTATACGATATTTAGCCCCACCGGTCAAATAAAGGTGCGTATTACAATTCCAATGCTACAAATGGTTGCTTATTAGACAAGTAGCTAGCTTGGCGGCCTATGACGAAGTTTTGTCAATGTTAAAACTAAATACGGTACTTGCCTCAAAGATTACTTTACTCCTGAGCACAGTAGGCCAAAATTAATGAATAATAATAAAGCAGTGTTTCAATTTATGATAGAGAAAGCACCATTGATTTGCTGAATTTGACATGTGTGAATGCCATTGTTATGACAATAATTATAAGGTTCGTGTCAAATCAAAATTGAGTTTGATAATATCAATGCGAAAACCTTCAAAATAAATCAATAGGTGTTTGATATGTTGTATTTGGTAAGTAAGAATTGTCAGTAGGCATCTATTCACTTAACGTTTGGTCGATTTTAAAAGAGAATCATAATGACCAGAAAGCAAACAATATGACAATAATAAATTTATATGAGTTAGGTCTAAAGAAAGTAGACCTCAGCCCCGGTATTCGGTAACCTGTTTTAATTTCACCTCACCGTTCACCCACAAATATATCTTGACACCCGATTACTACGCGTAATCAGGGCTGTTATACGGAACTCGCTAATGCGCCTCACCTCACTCGTCCGTCACGCCTAACGAAATAAGTAGGTGACGGGTGACTATATTAGGTTCACTGTTGGATCGCATAAAACCATTTGTCATAATAGTGTTACGCATATATTTTTTTGCCGAATTAGCGTTAATCCTAATCATCTTAAGGCATAAAATTAAAAAGTATATACATAGAAAGCATAATCATCACAAAGACTACCATCAGATAGCATAAATACAAAATGTCATAATAATTACTTGGCATCATTACAACAGGCAAATGGCAGGAACAAAGGCGAGGTCGACGGAGCTCCGCTTCGCGGATCTCCTGACCGAACCTAACCTAACTTTTTTTTTGACTAGGGGTAATGTGTATATCCTCCTCAGACTCCACGAATCGAGTGCAAGGGGGCACATACCCCCAGCCCGGGGAAGGCCATAGTGGAGGGGTTATGTTGGGATCTCTCCTCCCGTCGCCCTCAGCACAAGTCGGAGAGAGGGGAGGAACCTACCCACTAAAATCCCAGCGGCGTCACCCGCTCTGCCGTTAAGGGGGCGTCGTGGGATGGACATTTCTAACCACAACGTCCTCCTGTATGTTATGTAAAAATGCCCATATAAGTATTCAACGGATCATCTAGAATCACGGCCTAAAGGAGTTGAGTGAATGTTTTTTTTTCTTAAATTAGCTACGAGTAGATTCTCTATCGCCAACAAAAGCTATTAGGCGAGTCAGCTAGACCGTGATCTATAGTCGCAATTAGATGGCATTTCTGTCGAGGTGTCTCATTAGAAAACAATAAATATCAGGGTGAGATAACATCTCAGGAAGCAAGCGCGCAGGCGCCGCCCGGCCGGCCCGCCACGCACCCGGACACTTTTAAAGGTTCGCTAAAAAACCCACCAACAATTTTACGAGCTCATCTAAGTTCCGGAACGTGGTTATCTGATCGCGAATGTTTCACATTAGAAGCATTCCCTTGTTATTATTATGGTTCTGATGACTAATTAATAGGTCTCAAGGAGACATAGAACATTAAGTAACAAATATACCTATTTAATGCCAAAAAAAATACCAACTAACGAGGGACCAGGTTCGTTAATTATACAAAATATTTGTATAGAGACATTCGAAAAAAAATGTAACATATCGAAAACCCGCAAGGATACAATTATTCAAACATACAAACTTGCACGTTAATCATATTAGATATAAAAGAAAATCATTATTTAAAAAACCAAAAATAACAACTTCCTAATTAGCAATTGAATAGATTTTTTCCTTTATAATCACTAAGTAAATTTTCGCCTTTTTAGGTAAGTAAAAAAAGTTTGCATAAAACACGTTAAGTATTGAAGAATTTTATTACCAATTAATGTATTTCTCAATATTATTTTGTCGCGGGTCCTGATAGGACTAAATGCAGTGCACTAACTGTAGGGTAAAACCCGGATAGTTGCCCCAGGGGTATAGTTGCCTAGATTGCAATAACTCTAGTTTCACGAATGAAACACATATTATTTTATTTATCTATTGAGAGACTGCAACTACAACTAAGTTGACCGTGTTGCATGTCTCTGTGCGATTGCATGGGACGGCTAGGTGCGATCAAAGTTTTTGCGGAATCAATATCCTCTGTCTCGACGGCGGGGCATCTATCCTAAACGTAATTTAGGTACCTACATAGATTAGGCTACTGTCCCCTATATGGGATAGTTGGCCCAAAATTTAGAGGTACGCAAAAATCGCCAATTGGTACTCTGAAAATTATAAAGATAATGTTTAGTCCTTACATAAATTTGAAGATAATAAACCAAAGTAACTAATGCGCCCGTGCCCGTTTTACAAATAAAGAATCTTGCTTTTTGTACAATGAAATATAAAGTAATTTCAAAAAGTGGGGCATCTATCCGGGTTTTACCCTATTCACTCACTTATCTCCCCTCTCCAGTTAGTGCACTGCATTTAGCCACGTCTAAAGGCCGCTTTAGGTTTGCTTTAAAGTTAACATGTAGCAATCACGTCGTTGCTAAATTGCGCACGAATATACCAACATGTACAAAATATATCATTATACATATGACATCTTACGCTAAACATCCAAATATTCAGTGGGCTTCTTGCATTGCTGCTCGCTTATGAAAGGGCAACACTAACCTAATAGCCCGTTATGGTGTGGCGTTTTGCCTAGAAGCAAAACTCCTTGGTTATTATTTATTTTCTAGCAGCTACGTAAGAGCTGCAATTGTTTTCATATACACTTTGACAAGTTGTCACGGAACGAATGTCCGGAATTATATTGATTAATAAATATTATGTTAATTTAACCGTGGAAGTAAATACAATCCTGACTAGTGATACCAGCGTTTGATTCCACCCCTGCGGCCAGAACACGAAAAACACGGGAGCGATGAAAATCGCCTCCCAAATTGGTGACCCCTTCGTTTGAGTCAGCCGGTTAGTTTGGAATTGGACTGAGGTGAGCCCTGCTTCGTGGCACGACGCCGACGGTTCCCGGCATTTTATAAGAACACCGCGCTGTGCGTCGCCCACTGCTCATGCGTCAGCAGGAGTCAAGTAAGAAGTGCATGAAATTTTCACTATTGATGTCTACAAATGTGCAGCGGCCCATGAAGAACAGCCCATGCAAATCGGGCGTTCTGCTTCGCAAACGCGAATTATAATTGTTTTCGTCAACTACAAAAATTCGATATATACACGATGTTGGGGATTGCAGTATCTGAAGTTAGATTTATACAGTGTGTAAAGTTTACTCCGAAGTTACGAACTTTATTTTTATATTACTAAATTATACCATTGCTGTTTTTTAGCATTATGTATGCATGTTTAAAAAAAACTGTTCCATGTGTAAAATACTACCTTCTTATTTTGAATTGTACATTCCTGTGTTATTAGGGTGTTTGTTTTTTGTATGCGTCGTGGTCTGGTTGTGGTATTCGCAGGTTAGAATGTCTGTTGAGGAACTGCGGACCCAGCTGGATGCTCTGAGGGCACAACATGCCGCACTACAAGCCCAATTAAACCCACACGAGGAGCATGGACCTTCTCCAGCTAAAGAAATTTGCGGAGTTTCTGTCAAGTTGCCGCCGTTTTGGACTGACAGGCCAACTGTTTGGTTTGCTCAAGCGGAGGCACAATTTCATGTGGCAGGTATCAAGACTGATATTACTAAATTTAGCTATGTCATTAGTATTATCGATCAAAAACTCATCGGGGAGATCGAGGATATTATTATGCACCCGCCTGAGGAAGGCAAGTACGACACTCTTAAACAAGAGCTCATCCGTCGGCTCTCCATATCTGGACAGCAACGGGTGGAGCGACTCCTTAGCGGGGAAGAACTCGGGAACAGGAAACCTTCCGCTTTCCTGAGACATCTGCAATCCCTGTCAGGTAACTCTACGGATGACAGCATCCTGCGTCAGCTTTGGATGCGTCGGTTACCGAGTCAGGTCCAGGCCATCCTCGCCGCTCAGTCAGACCTCAGCTTGGATAAATTGGCTGAGCTAGCGGACAAAATAATTGAGGTCACTCCTGGCCCGTCGCACGTCTACACAGTAGATAACAATGGACTTCCTGATCTTACTTCCCTATCTCATCAACTTAGGAAGTTAAGCGAGCAGGTTGCTGCCCTCACTATCAACGACAAGCATCAGCGCGGCACATCCCGCGCCCGTTCGTCATCACGAAGTTCCAACCGCAGTAGCACACCGAACAGGAGCTCTGCTACTGCTAAAGTTTGCTGGTACCATAAAAGGTACAAAACTAAAGCAGCCAAATGCATTCCTCCTTGCAATTGGACTTCGGGAAACGCAACCAGCCGTCAGTAGTGGCGGAGTCTGACTGCTGCTCAGTTGACCCTTCTGGTCGCCGTCTATTCGTCATGGACAGGACCACCAAACACCAGTTCTTAATCGATACTGGTTCAGATTTGTGTTGCTTTCCGTTCCGTTGGCTTAGAGAATGGAGAAGACCTCGGATTGGCAACTCAATGCCGCCAACGTCAGCATTATCAAAACCTTTGGAACCGTTCAACTGAAACTTGATTTTGGATTGCGGCGTGACTTCACCTGGCAGTTTGTTGTGGCTGATGTCAATACAGCCATCATTGGTTCGGACTTTCTCTCCTATTATCACCTGCTGCCAGATTGTCACAACAAACGGCTCGTTGATGGCAACACCGGTCAAGACAATTGGTACTACTGCTAATACTCTGCAGTCCAGCATCAGGTCAATCGGTTCATTAAACTCTTCGTTTGCACAAGTGCTCGCTGAGTTCCCTGACATTACGAAGCCTTCTGGATTTCCACGGTCTGTTAAGCACAACACTGTGCATCATATTAGGACTACTGAGGGCCCACCCATTTCTTGCCGTCCCCGTCGCTTGGCACCTCAGAAGTTGTCTGCTGCTAAGAAGGAGTTTGAGGACATGGTGCGGAACGGTACTGCACGACCATCTGGGAGTGCTTGGTCCTCGCCTCTACATATGACTCCCAAGAAGGACCAGTCTTGGCGTCCATGTGGAGACTTCCGCGCGCTGAACGCCAGGACTATTCCTGACCGTTACCCAGTTCGTTACATAAACGATTATGCGCATAACCTTGCTGGTGCTACCATCTTTAGCACGCTTGACCTTGTGAAGGCATACCACCAGATTCCAGTCGCTGAAGATGACATCCCCAAGACAGCCATCGTCACTCCGTTTGGCCTTTTCGAGTTCCCGTTCATGACCTTTGGATTACGGAACGCTGGTCAAACGTTCCAGAGGTTCATCGATGAGGTCACTCGGGGTCTCGATTTCGTATTTCCCTACGTTAAAGACATACTCGTTTATTCTGCTGATGAGTTCGTTCACAAAGAACACTTGCGGATCCTATTCAAGCGCTTACAGGACTATGGTCTTGTTCTCAACCCGTCCAAGTGTGTTTTTGGTGTCACAGGGGTCGTCTTTCTAGGCTACACTGTTAGTTCTGAAGGCACTCGTCCTCCTCAAGAGCGCATTCAAGCTCTGATTGACTTTCCTCCTCCGAAGGACGTTCAAGGTGTGCGCCGTTTTCTTGGCATGATAAACTATTATCGCCGCTTTATATCTCACGCTGCGCAGTATCAAGCACCTCTTATTGATGCAGTAGTCGCCATTAATGGCAAGGGTGCCAAGCCATTCTTATGGACACCCGAGCTTTTGGCACACTTCGAGGCGTGCAAGTCAAGCCTATCGAACGCAACTCTTTTACAGCATCCGGTCAACCACGCACCCCTTGGTTTGTATACGGACGCCTCCAGCGTTAATGTTGGGTCTTGCCTTCAGCAACTTATAAACCACCAGTGGTGCCCTCTTGCCTTTTTTAGCAAAAAGTTGACCCTTCAGCAAACTCAGTGGCCAGCTTACTATCGAGAACTACTCGCGGTGTACGAAAGCGTACAACACTTCCGCCACATTTTCGAGGTTCAACATGTTACCATTTATACTGACCACAAGCCGCTGCTGTACGCTTTTGTACAGCGACGCGAAAAACTCCCGCCTTCGCAACTGAACCAATTGTCGTTCATCGGTCAATTTACGACGGACATCCGTTACATAAAAGGAGAAGACAACGTCGTTGCCGATGCGATGTCGCGGATGGAGGCCATTTCGTTGGAAGAAGATTACGAAGCCCTCGGTAAATCTCAACAAGAGGACCAAGAGCTCGCTGACCTGCGTCAAGGAGATTCCAGCCTACAGCGTTCTAGTGTTGCTGTTCCTGGCACGGACGTCTCTATTCTATGCGACGTGTCCACTGGCAAGCCTCATCCTTATTTGACCCCTTCTTTTCGTCGTGTGGTGTTTGACAAGCTTCATAACTTGAGTCACCCCGGCGTTAGAGCCACTACACGACTTCTGGTAGGACGCTACGTCTGGTCTTCTATCCGAAAAGACTGTCATAAATGGGCTCAGTCTTGTCTTGCCTGCCAGCGTAGCAAGGTTTCTAGGCATACTTCGGCTCGTCTGGGTGGTTTCGAGCAACCATCTGGTCGCTTCGTCCACGTGCATATTGACATCGTTGGTCCCCTTCCTGTCTGTGACGACTTCCGTTATTGTCTCACAGCTATTGACAGGGTTTCCAGGTGGCCAGAGGTGTGGCCTATGCGTTCAATTACTGCGGAAGAAGTTGCCGATACTTTCGTTCAAGGATGGATCTCTCGTTTCGGTGTTCCTTCTATCATAACTACTGATCAGGGCACCCAGTTTGAGTCCGATCTCTTCCGACGCCTCATGCACACTTGCGCCACTAAGCGCATTCGGACAACTGCGTACCATCCGTGCGCGAACGGCATGATTGAGCGACTACATCGCCAATTAAAAGCCGCACTTATGTGCCACCCTGGTTCTTGGACGCGCGCTATTCCTCTCGTCTTACTCGGCATGCGTACCGCCTACAAGGAAGACTTGAAGGCTACTGCTGCTGAAATGTTGTATGGCGAATCTCTTCGTTTGCCTGGAGAGATGTTAGTCTCCGACCCTGGCGATGATCGATTCGACGATCGTGCTGATTTCGTTGTCCAGCTGAAGCGCAAGATGTCTTCTTTCTGCCCAGCTCCAGTTTCTCGCCACTCGACTCCTGTTGTCTTCGTCTCGAAGGATCTGCCGACTGCATCTCACGTCTTTTTACGGGACGATACCGTCCGACGTCCCTTGCAGCCTCCCTATACCGGTCCGTATGCTGTATTACAGCGTTCTACCGACGGAAAAACTCTTACATTGGCTATCAAGAACAGAGAGGTTGTTGTGAGCATTGACAGTCAAGCCAGCTTTTGTTGACTTGGAAAGTTTTCCTAGCTCAACTAACTCAACAATTCCTTCCGCTTCGTCGTCTCATTTACCCCAAGCGCAGCCAGCTGGACTTTCACCTAAGCCTAAGCCTAACGGATACTATTAACCCAACCACTACCACTACCCTTTTAAATCGACCTTATACCACTCGTTCTGGTCGCCACGTAAAATTCAACGTTTGTAATGATTATTGTTATGTTTAGCTTTTAAGTTTGTTACTTTTTGTTGTGCTTTTTCTTTCTCCGTGGGGGGGTGGTGTGGCGTTTTGCCTAGAAGCAAAACTCCTTGGTTATTATTTATTTTCTAGCAGCTACGTAAGAGCTGCAATTGTTTTCATATACACTTTGACAAGTTGTCACGGAACGAATGTCCGGAATTATATTGATTAATAAATATTATGTTAATTTAACCGTGGAAGTAAATACAATCCTGACTAGTGATACCAGCGTTTGATTCCACCCCTGCGGCCAGAACACGAAAAACACGGGAGCGATGAAAATCGCCTCCAAAAATTGTAAAAAAACTGAGTGTGGTGTTAACTGAATGTTTGTATATAAAAATGCGCTCCCCGCCCAACGAATCCCCTGTAATCGATACATCACGTCGCGGCGACCCATTAACTTTTTTGTTCGTCATCATTCGACTAAGCAGCACAGCTAAGTACTCTTAAAATCGGCACAAAAAATAAGACGGTGAAGGTTTCGGAAATATTTCGCACTTAGCGCAGGGCCCGCGCGGGCGCAGCAGGGACCCACTAGTCTTGATACATGAATTCGATCCTACAAATATTGGACATTTTCATGATTCTACGTTAAAAAGATTATGTTAGTCTTTCAATTGTATTCAGAAGCGTAATTGCAATAGCATGACACAAGGCGCTAGAATATATACAATAAAATGAATAACGAGAAGCTACGCACCACCGCACCGTAAAATTCGATTTAAAAAAAAATATTACGCCCTGCGTAGATTTTTATCGAGGGCAAATTACAAAATGACATACATACCGTACCTACATAGTATTTTCATTAAATATTATTGTGTTTACTTAGTCGGTATATTTTAAGTATATTACATTACAATGAAAAGTATGATATTAGAAAGGATTTTAATGTAGGTCATGTAAATTTAATGTGATTTTAATGTAAATTTTACTGAATTTTTACATTTTCTAATTCAATTCCAGCCAATTTTTACCGACGAGGGCTTCCAAAACTCTGGAAAGTTTTAAAAAAATAATTGCACTCTAGCAAAATAAAGCATAAGTAGGTACTAACTATATTTAATACAATTAATTACAATCTCGATAAATATGTTATGAGCACTTACAAAATAGAATTCTAATCTAAGGCCTGTTATCAACACTCGTATTGTCTGGTCGCCTATTCTTCGGCAAGCATCAAGATCGAGGGCCGACAGTCGAAAACAAAGGTAAAAACTCGTGGCGCCTGCGCATTAGGAGCCTGCTTATTTATAGTGGGATTATTGGGTCGCGTTGCGTCTTTGTCTCACAAAGGGCAGGCTGGGGTGGTCCCTCTTCCTCAGACAATTAGCTGACGCCGGCCCCGCCCGTGCTGTCATGGATAGCTCAATATTTGTGCGGAAGACAATGTGTTACTTTTTGCCCCGTGTTGCGTCCCTCGTGCAACGCGACGCGTTGGCTCGTGCCCGCCGTTTTATTTATGGCATTCCACACATTGTTGTACTCACGCTGGGATCAAATGTAGGCATTATTATCTCTGCGCTGCGGCGACGTCATATCTGGGCGCTGCCAATTTGGCAGTGAACTTACCAGTTAACAAGACACTTAGAAATAATTCAAAAAGAGAATTATATTATACAGAAAATTACCTGAAGGTTATTTACAAGAAACCAAGTGTGAAAAGCTTGGTTTTTAAATCAATATCGGAAATGTTGTCTGCCACTACAATAGCATTAGTATCGTCGGCAAATGAAACGACATACTTTCATGTCCGGAACATCCTATAGGCGAAAAATTAAGTAAATCAGTAGTATATTATGGTCGATGTTAAAAGCAGCACTGAGATCGAGAAATTCCCATGCTAACCGTTTCAAATAGAAAAACATAGGTACAGTAAAAATATGGGCGCATACAACTTACTCATAAATATGTCCCATAACTCTTGTCAGCGGATTAAGGTTTTGGTACTTATTTATGAGAGGATGTTATCGATACATATTTTTGCACTTGACTGTACAGCTGAACTAAATGAAAAACTTATGGACAATGTCATCTTGCAACTTATTATGTATAAGTTGCAAGATGACATTGTCCATAAGCGAAATACACTATCTTTAGTAAAAATGGTCCATTAGCCGCTGGTTATCGGACATTTAGTAATATTTTCAAAAATCCTTGTAACAACTGGACAAAAGGTAATGATAAAGGTCTATAATTTTTAGGACCATATGAAGTTTTTTTTTATGAGTAGGCAGGAATCGGGCAATTTTGAAAAAAAATCTTTTTTCAGTTTTTGCAATTAAAAGGAACAAACATCGGCACAAATTATCTAGTATTACAAATTCTCTCGCTTATAAATAGCTAATAAGTTTATGATTAGAATAGAATAGAATAGAAATTTATTCGTATAACGCATCATTACACATACATTCACATAATGCACCTTAATAACTAACAAACTAGATTATTATAGAAGATTAGGTTAGGTTAGGTTGTCCCGGCGTAGTTTAGGGTCTGAATAGAAATCCGCCCGCACCCGTGTTCTTAAATCCGCGGTGCTAAGCGTCCGTTCTACACGGACACGCCCGAACCCGCCCGGTCCGCGGGCGGGTACCCGGGTACCCGTGTACCCGTACACACGTACCCGCGGGTTCTAATTACACGCGGGTTCGGACCGTCCGTGGCCGTTTGAGTTGAGGCAAATCTATACTAATATTATAAATGCGAAAGTGTGTAATATTATAAATGCGAAAGTGTGTCTGTCTGTCCGTCTGTCTGTTACCTCTTCACGCTTAAACCGCTGAACCGATTGAGATGAAATTTGGTATGGAGATAGTTTGAATCCCGGGGAAGGACATAGGGTAGTTTTTATCCCGGAAATCATCCCCTGAGGGGGTGAAATGGGGGATGAAAGTTTGTATCGAGCTACGATATAACCGAGCTCCACGCGGACGGAGTCGCGGGCAGAAGCTAGTAGAATATAATTATTTCACTTTACTCTATTTGCATTAGTAACTTTTTTCTAATTGCATTAGTAGGGTTTGGTGTGTATGATGTTGTTTTATATTAGGTATGTGGCAAAAGGAAACATCGCAGGAAGCCTATGTTTGCTCTATTGCGTCATAATATTGTATAAACCTAGTATTTTATTTAATGATTGCCTGACAAAGAGCACGCAAACTTTTTAACTTTTATTAATAGCCGCTTATAGATATGATAGCTAAACAAAAACAGTAGGTAAGTACAGTCAGCCAAGAAAGTGATCTATCGCTTTTCGACTTTATTGCATGCAAAATAAGGTCCAAAAGTGGTAGACCACTTTCTAGGCTGCCTGTAATTTCATTTCATTTCATTTCATTTCATTTCATTTATTCAATGCAATTGTGTGTACAGACAGGTCTTTAGATTATAATGAGACTGCACATGAGAACTATTTCATTTTAACCGAGCGCTTATTTTATTGTACAGTCGAGGAAATTCCTCCGTAACTTCATCGCAAATGCAATGATATAATAATTAATTAATTAATTATTATAACATTCATTGCACATGAAACTTGTGTTCCAGTGCCACTTTTAGCATTAATGTGGGTATAAAAGATCAACAAAAAGTGACATCGTAGTGACAGGTTGCTAGCGCATCGCCCACAACACCAGGGTGGCCACTTTCTGGAAAACCGGGAAAACCGGGAAAAGTCAGGGAATTTCGTTGATCATGGAAAAGTCAGGGAAATGTCAGGGAAATTTAATGGAGGTCAGGGAATAAAAATTGTCTCTGTATTGTACCTAATAAACAAAAAAACAAATTATTAATTTTACCATATTCAAACATTATATATCTAATATAATAGGTTAATAATAGGTAAATGCGCCCGCGCGGCGCACGTGCCACTGTATTACTCGGAAATCCCGCCGGTTTTACGTTCTCTATACTACCCATTCTGCTATAGCCCCGCGCGACGTGAAAGACTACAAGGTTTTCAGGCTCGAGTTCCATAAAAATTTTGTACAGTACGTTGGCTCGAGAACTTTAGCGTTATAAAATTTATACGCAAAACGTTGAAAACATGTGCAGGAAATTAAAAACGAAAACAAAGCACCTGACAGCGCAAGCTTGAGTAAATGCTGCATTGGAAGACAAATTGGCCTTTTTTCAATCGGTGGCGGTGCAAGTGAAACCATTTTTAACATTATTTCAATCCGACGCACCACTTGCTCCACTTTTATACTAATCACTTTTGGCCACACTGAAAAAAAAACATGCAAAGAGTTGTTAAAGCGGATGTATTGGATTCTGCCACTAATATCACGTCGATTGACTTGAAAAGGGAGTCTAATCTGATAATCGCGAATCGCTGTAAAGAATGCTCTTCGAAATAGCCGCGATATCAATGATATCGATATCTTGCGTTTTCGTCAACTGTCGAAAGAATCTGATAGAATTTTGCGTGTAATTGTGCCAAACATCCCGACTTTCGTATGCTTAGACTAAGGGAATCTTGTTTCGATCCCGCAATCGCAGTCAATCCAGAATTCCGACGACGAGAGAGGCTCGATAAAGTGTTGGACATATTTGTCAAAAATAACCAGCTTTCAGGATATGAAGCAGATAACGTCAAAAGTGCCTTTAATGATATTTGTAAATGAACCTGAATTTGTAAAATCAATGAAACAATTTTCCATTACGGATGGTCACCAACTGGATGATCTTTGGCTCGGTTTGATAAAAACTTTTAAAACAAAAAAATTGAACCGCCGAAAAAAAACTGAAAAGCAAAAAATAATAAACCTTTTTATTTTGTTTAATAACTAAGTTCTTAAACTATTGTTAGTATACCTAAGTATATATTTTTGTAATTATTTTGAGTTTTTAATTAACCTTAATAACCAAGTTCTTATATTAATCTAAGTGTATCTAAGTAATTTTGAGTTGGCGCCAATCATCCCCTGTTTTCCTACCCTTAGGGTTGAAATTTTTATTTAAATTTTATGTGGGACCTCGAGGTATACCCTTTCTAATAAAAAAAGTATTATCAAAATCGGACTACTCTGTAAAAAGTTATGCGTAAAAAAAAAAAATACGCGTTGACTTGAGAACCTCCTCCGTTTTTTTCGTCGGTAAAAAGGAAAATAAAGACTTCCTTGAACTTTAATAAAAATGGTCATGGTGTTATCCCACGGAAACGCTTATAGTGTGCGAGGCTTTTCCATCAATAAGGAGATATTAGTGGAAAATCTTTCGCAAGAGTCTATGATTGCGCAAAGACGCGTTTACGACGCTATATCCTACTACGGCAAAATAAATATTGAAAAAAAAGATCCACGCGGCTCGTAATGCTCACTACTTGTACACGGAGGAGCTACACAATAAAAGGAAAATATAAGTTCAGAGGCGAAAATCAGAGCAGAAAAAATAAAAACTGTGGATATGGTCAGAGAACTAGAAGCAAAGAGACAAAAAAATCTCGAAGGAGCTGCCAAAGAAGCTGCATTATTGGAAAAACGGATTACCAAGTTGCAATAGATTTTGTTTTAGTTTTCAAAATATACATATAATAAACATGATAACTGATGACTAGGCAGTTGTGTTTCAGTTATACCCAAGATTGTTAACCGACTTGAAAAAATGAGGTTTCTCAATTCGTCGCTTTAATTTGGACCATAATACGCAAAAACGTTGAAGTCTAGTACTTACTAATACGGTTAAGGCCCGTATAAAGTGTTCCCTTTAGTATTTCTCGCTGGATTATATTATATGATACATTTAACGTATCCAATAAATTCAGTAGTCAGAGTTTTAATTGGTTTTTCCTGTACAGCTTTTAACAAAAATGGTCAAAAATTAAATGAATTATTGGGTAATTGTAGAACTGTCTGATAGCAAATTACAATTTATAAATACAATGAAACAGTATAATAACGTCACCTGACGTAAGATGTGAACCCAAGACTTCCGTCTGACTATGCTTTCGCTCTTACCAACTGAGCTATTCAGATACTACTTCTTATTATTTCCGTTTTTGTAATTTGCTGGCAGATAATTCTGCAAAAATTAAAAAATGTATCCCAATTATATTTTTTATATTTATTACATTTAAGATTATGGTCAGGGAAAAACTTGAAAAAACGACTGGAAAACCGGGAAAAGTCAGGGAATTTTGGTTGTAGTAAATAGTGGTCATCCTGAACACATTTCAACCCTGTATCCTTAGTAGACTCTTACAACACCCACAGGAAGAAAGGGGGTGGTGCTATTCTTACCCGACACCACACGAGTCAGATTTCTAGATACGCATAAATAACTTTGTAATCCCATATAAATATATAGGATTACAAAGTTACATTTGCATTGGATGGGAGAAAGAATTAAAAAGCCAGAATGAGACTGCAATCATAATTTGTATTTATTGATAACACAATAACCTACAAAAAGACGTGAGATCCCATAAAAAACATTCCATGTAAAAAAGAGGCCAAGTCTCGAAACTTCCACCGTAAAAAGTTGTTAGATATTTCGTAGAGCCAAGCCTCAGGCATTCTTATTAATCTTTATTTGCTAGCTAAATAGAATTTTGTGACTTGGCAATCACTTAATACTACATAGTTTTAGGTGTGCAAAAATCCATAAATGCAGTAAAGTTGTGTGATTGCCAAGTGGCTGAATTTTATTAAGCTAGCAAATAAAGAATAATAAAAATGCTAAGACTTGGTACTTCGAATATCTCACCCCCTTTATTAGGTACCGTGGAATTCGTACTACTAGACTCAGGAGAAGATTGAGGTGTACTGTGGGTGAATTAAGATGGAAGGTGCCGGGTAAAGGGTCAGTGTCGAGCACTGGGACGTTTAGCCATCGAACATTTCTAACCGAACTCGTGAACGCGATTGCAACTCTTATAAAAATATTGTAAACACTTTTGCACGTAACGTGCCTCTTATTACGTAGCTTTTAGGTTTATAATCCTAGTTTTTTTATAAAATCACAGCACTCATATTTTATTGTTATATCCCGATTAAGACTTTGCAGCAAGGTATATATGAATACGGTGCATTCTTTAACTAACCGGGTTGTACAGTTTTTTTTAATTCTCGACAAATGATTTGCATTCGACCAAACAAATTAGATCCTTTTTGTGAACATTGTTGCGCACCATTAAAGGTAATTTCACAAATATTTAAACAATGTTAATGCGTGTTTGGTTATTATCAATAATGTTGACTCGTGGTGAATAGAAAAATGGTAAATAGGATTAAAGCCACCGGGAATTCTTGGCGTTGTATAATATATGTGGGTAAAAACCTGTTGTCATGAATAACTAAAGGAAATAACTAAGGATCCTATAAAGTTTCGAATTATGAAAATATTTTTCCCCTCGCAAATGTGTTGAACAACGTCGTATGAAACGCATGAGCTTAGATAATTACATCCTCAGCTCTCTTATCACACTCACCTGCGGCTCGCGTGAATAATTCCGCCTCGGATGTAATCATCAACATAGCTCACTTGTATCACAATGTACCTACTACTGATTACGTTTATGAAAAGTAAGCAACTAGAGTTGATAAGTATTAATTACTTACATTTAAATATACGATATGATGCCCTGCGAATATCAACAGAAATTTTAATTTTTGTTGTACAGTAAAATAACAGGAAGGTGAAAATATATTTTTCACTTCTCTAGCTCGAAAAGTGTGTCAGAGGCGTCTGTCAGAGTCTCGAAGAGGGGCTTAAGTAGTATATTTAGCCCCTAGGGAAGAATGTATTCACATTTATGATTTTTAGAACATTTAAATTTGACTAATCAAAAACCATTTGTATTTGCTATTAATTAATCAGCAGCTAGATTATAAAATCGACCAATCAGGAAACATATTAAATTTCAAACATAAAGCGCTTTTTACTCGCGAATTTACAATCATTAAAAAAAATGAACGCCTCTGCCCGTCTATAGCTGCGTCCAAACGTTCAACCGTGGTTGGTTGCATACATAATATATATATATATATAAAGTAAGCCTTTCCGAGCTGGTGAGGTGAAAATAATACTATAATTCGTCTATGTCACTAGGTATGTTAATTAGACTACTTACAGCCACAAAATATTTCGTGTTCTTGTAACTGAATTCTGTAATTATACAGGTCAACGGACAATGTAGACGTAATTATTTCAATTAATATCTACAGAAAAATGAATCGATAAATAAGTGTGATAAGCGACACGAACGCCCGAGTGTATTTTCCAAGAACACACAACCAAGTAAATTTAGTTTACAAAGAGTTTTGTGAGTCAGTTATTAACTATGGACGTTTAGCAATGAGGAAAGAAAAGGACACTTACGAACAAAACCAAATTCATGTTGGAAATTAACAAAATAGAATAATGCATGTTGTTACGGGAAAATATTTCACTTTCGGATACCAGCGCCATCTTTAAGAATGTTGTTAGGCATATCTCCTGGTCCCCAAAACTGCCGGAAGACAATCTATATGTAGTCGGTCTCCTCAGTAATGACGTCATCAAAATCACCGCGGCTGCGTTTGGAAAAGTGTCTATTACAACCATGCAACATATAGTCTGGCAAAAAAGAGTAGAAAATAGTACGACCCAGAGATTTTGATATTTCATTTTTAGGTACTATGACATTATTAAAATTTGGTTCTTAATTTAGAAAAATGACATACAAATACATATTGGTATAGACATACAAACTCACAAACATTCCCTTTATACAATGTTTATGTAGACAGAATGCTAGTAATTTAAATACAACTCTTGCTAACCAATTTTATTAAATAGTACAATATACAGCTTCTTCCGCCAAACATTGCACTTTGGTTACAGTTACACTTTATTAAAACATTTAAAATTCATCAAATATATTGCAAGTACCAAGTTGGTTTTATGTAAACATAACCTCTAAAATGCACTATGTAGACAAGACGAAAATTATCAATTTACTGTAATTCTAGCGTGAGGAATAAATAAAATTAATATAACCATTCATAATTTAACATTTATTAGTAAATAGTCTACAACAATAATAATTCATAACCTGTCATTCCAGCAGTTCATCTACAAAGTGTAACAAAAATGCGGTGTGAACCGATCAAGGGCTTAATAGGTATCGTGTTCTGATAAGAAAAAACAGAAAAAAAATGACGCGTTTTTTTTTTACCTTTCTGTGGAGCTTGTCGCCCCAATCGGCCAACGCTCCATACTAAGGTAAGAAAAAACGCGTACATTTTTTTCTGTTTTTTCTTATCAGAACACGATACCTGTTGAGCCCATGATCGGTTCACACCCCATTTTTGGTACACCCTGTATAAACATTGTCCAATTCCGACAAAATGATTCTGGCTTGATATTCCGCAAGACATCGCTTATACATTATAAATTACTTCCCGAGCGGAACCGGGTATTGTCTTGCTCATTGTATGGAATTTTTGTTGCATTTGAATGTTAATAAATCCGCGAAATGTAACAAATACGGTAAAATTGTTATTGTTGTTGTTACAATCCTAGACTTTTTTGCCAAGCTGTACTTACATACACGTGTCAGGTATCAAATGAAAGTAAAATAAATAATCTATAATTCATTGATTCAATACATATGAAACTTTAATAACTATTAGCAAAAGTAACCAAAACCAAAGAAAAATCCATGGATTATCAGACTTTGCTGCAAAACTAGAAAACACGAAAGTAATGGCCTAATGTATGACACAAAAGATTAATGGTATTTCATGTTTGCATTTATTATGATAGACTCAGCGATTTTTTTCTAATTGGTAAAGATATGTAATCCAACTGGAATAGGTAATGATAATCAAAAACTAAAACATAATAAACTGTTTTCAAAGTTTTGTCGATAGCAATTTAGGAAAATGGTTTGATTACCTACTTACTTTTTTTGGGCTTTGTGAAACTCTATGCTCGAGTGTTGGATCGAATAATTTATATAACATAGCAGCAGTAGTATAGGTATAGCGGTATTTACGTGTCGGGCGAGGCCCGAGTAACCTATATATAATTAATAATTACATGTAAAAGAAGAAGGTCCGCTGTGTAACATAGCCGATGTTTCAAGGCATAAAATCTCAAACTACGACATCTGGTTAATCGGATAGTGCGATGTTCTTTCGTATATTTAAGGCACGTTTGTGTCATCGTCGTGGTATCTATAGGTAATTAGTTAAGGGCCCCTTCGGGGCCCAACTTAGAAAGATGGGTAGGAAAAGAAATGATAATTCGTGGTATAACGCCGGCCGTGGTACAGTCAGCATCAAAAGTAGTTACACAAACCGTCAAGACTATTAAAAGGAAATGAGAGCCAATATATCACATGGTGTCACTGAAACTGATTCGGGCGAATTTCACCTCAGAGGTGCGCGAGAACTGAGTTTACCCGAAGCGGCTAAGCGACATGGCTGCGGGTCGCAGATATGCGCTAAAACGAACACGGTATGCATTCATCTTAATTATTACTTATATACTTATCTATACTATAATCCGTAAAGAGGAAAAGTCTGTAAAATGTAGCTTTGTAAAATGTTAATTTGTATGTACGGTTTTTAATATCCGACACCACAGGACCGATTTCAAAATATATTTCACCAGTGTGTAGAATGGACTATGGGTGGCCATAGGTATGTTATATTTTATCCCGCGCGCATAACTGCGTTCCGTAGGGTTGCCGAGGTTAGCCCAACATGTACCCGCTGCACTACCTTTGAGTGTACACCGGTAAAACATCTCTCAATACCTAATTTGGATATTGAACTTGTTAAGTAATGTGGTTGACACGAGGCGCGCCGTGGCCGGCAGCAGCGCTTATCTGTGGAGATCAGCGCTATCTAATCTGGGCGCGTGTAAATCGCGTCGCATCTGTTTCGGCGCACCCTTCTATTTTTAACACGGTAACATGACCTGTCAAATTAGAATACAAACTGTCTGCGAGCATAAAAACTAGCAGGTATATAGATAAATTAGCGAGAGCAGATATGTCAAATAATTTCTAGTGACGCGGTATTTTTATGTTTACAGACATTCAAGGTTTTAAATTGATTTTTTCTTGTACTAATCGACGACGGAGATATGTTTACACATTTTCCATATTAATAAATCGGATTTTAGATTGTTTAATGTTAATGGGGTATGACTCTGTTCGCAACGTAAGCCAACAGTTTCGCAGCGTCGGTCTTAAGCCATGCTAAGACTATTTGGGAGTCAGAGTAAACATAACCCTCATTTGTTTTATATAGTTATTAATAATTTGCAGTATAAGTTCGAAACGTTTTAATTGGTTCTTAAGTTACTTTCATTCTCGAGGCGCAGCTTAGTTTGAATATGAATCTTAAAACATGAACGTTGTTTGTAGCCATGCAACGTCCCTCTTCGACGACACGCAACGATATAACATGTTTCCATCTGCTTGAGATTGCCAGGCGCCAGAGTTGCCAAGCAACAGTTTGCAACAATAGCTACATTTCTTAGTGTTCTTAGTATAGCTGAGCTACTTGCTTTTCCGCATTTCTTATATTATAGTGAACCTGTGAGCCACCAAAAACCGCTGCAGACTTTTAAGTGTGTGAAATAGACGGAGAATCATAGTTTTCGCTTTGGAATTATACAGTACCAGAAGAAAATACAAAAGATCCCACTGTAAAATCTAACACCAAAATGATAATGCATAAGAGTCATAAACTGTTATATTGAAGAATTGTTCACGCCGACTGACGCGGGTTTAATAAAGATGGAGGTAGCGTAAGTGGTGGTGTTATTTTTTTTACTTTACTAATATACCAAAACCTCTTATTTGTAAAAAAAAACTCCCAGTTTGCGCGTGTGAATGTAACAGGTAAACAGCTTCGTTGAACTGGGCGCCTAATGACAGTTCCTCATCGCATGGCGCTTTCAAAGAAAAATCCCCGGGTTATTGGACCTACTTATTTCGAGCACCTACCCGCCGATATAAGAAACGACGAAACATTTGGGCGTAGACTGACAAATCTTTTGTTGGATTCTCTGTTCACGAGTTCATGGAAATAATGTTTTAAGTAATTATTTGATTTATTGATACCTAATCTGATACTATGTCTTGTGTAACATTTATATTGTACTTTGAAATCGTAATACGTAAATTGACATTGCTTATTTTGTTTAAAATTATGTATCCACTAGTTGTTTAATGACAATCCGTAGCCGGAGATACTATTTCCACATTCTGTATTGACATTTTGAATATTATTTATTTTTTATTTTTTACTAGCGGTTGCCCGCGAGTTCGTCCGCGTAAAACTTAGAAATAATATTGCTATTGAATTATTTTAGGCGTAACCATAATTATCGATATCCTAAACAAATTTCTACCATCTTAAGCGATGATTTTCGAGATAAAAACTATCCTAAATCCTGCCAAGGATCTCAAATTATCTCTATGCTAATGTTCATATACTTAATTCCGTTCTGGGTTTAGGCGTAAAAGGTTTAATTTGCTAAACCTATATTTAAATGTCCGTTTTTAAAAATATACATATTTTAAGTATTATACGTTTCTAACTACTTAAATTGTTTGTTTTTCATAATGTATTAAAGGATTTTTTTTATGTCTACTAAGCTACATTACCTACTGTTTTTTTGCCTAATTCTATTTAGTAGTTTTTAATACGTTAGTCCGGGCTGCCTGTATAGTTTTGAAAGTAAAATGATCATGTGCCAAAAGATGTAGAACTTTCCATTTTCATCCCTAGTCTCCATTTAACGATGTTAGAGAATAAATTATATTGTTTACCCAAAATTAACTTCTTAAATTAACAAAATGATCCGCAGTTTTAATTTAACATTGCCTTCTTTTCGGTTTGAGAGCATCGCAGTTCTAACCTAACCTACTTTTCTGGTAGCTGTTCGGTTCTGTAAGGGTCGCAGTTCTAACTAAACCTTACCTACTTTTCTGCTCGCAGGGTAGGATTATGTATTCTGAATTAATGGCTTACCAAATAATATATATGTCTGCCCGAAGAATTCCCTTACTTCCAAAAGTACTTTTTCCCCATACTTTCAACCCCTTTTAACCTCCAACCTCAGAAATATAAAAAACGCAGTAATTTGTTTTTAGTCCTTGACCGAAGTTACAGTTTCTCTTATTTTAAAATTGTCGTATAAATTTCCAAATCCTATTTAAGCCCCTTTAGGGGTGAATCTCGTTTAACACCTAATATTTTATTCTACTTTTTAACAACCAGTCTAAAACCGATGTTGCAAATCTCTTACTTTTAAAATGTCTTGCTCTCTATACAAACTACGAACCCCCTTTTAACCCTCTTAGGAGATAAATAAAAAAACGCTGATGTTTGTTTTGCAGTCTTACTCGTAGCATACAGGCTAAGACGTAAGTTACAAATCTCTTACTTTAAAATTTTCTTGCTCTCCATACAAACTTTCTACCCCTTTTTAACCCCCTTAGGGGTGGATTTTTCCAAAACGCTTAAAGTTTTTTTGTATTCAAATAAGTAATCTGTCTACAAAGTTTCAAGTTTCTAGCTCAATAGGAAAAGTTTCCCTCATACTAACTTTGCAACCCTGTTTAACCCCCTTAGGGGTGGAATTTCCAAAAGTCCTGTCTTATCCCTTGCCTACGTCATAAAAGGAAGTTCTGGTGTAAATTTCAAGTTTCTAGTCCCAGTAGTTTTGGCTGTGCGTTGATGAGTGAGTGAGTCAGTCAGTCACTCAGGACATAGGCATTTAATATGTATAGATTATTGACGATCATTATAAAGGATTCTTATAATTTTGACATTGTATGCGAATCTATATTGTAATTTTTATCTCGAAATAAATAAATCTAAATCTAATCCAATCGCCGTCACCTCTCGTAAACAAATGGTGCAAGTTTTCCACGAACAAGTAGGTACTAGCCTAGAATCGAAATATTAGTCAGCATATCTTTGAGTTCCGCTCCCGAAGTGGTCCTGTTGTTAGCTCGGTGGCTCCTCTGTCCATCCTATAAGGAGGTATTGTGTTCTTTTCATCCGCGTGCTGTTTTCAATAGGTGAATATACCGTTACTAGCTTCTGCCCGGCGAAACGGTCCGCGTGGAACACGGTTGTATCGTAGCTCCATGCAAAGTTACACACTGACAAACGTACTTTCGCATGTATAATATTAAGAATGGATTGTTTAGCTATTCAATTCTTGTCCCCATCTGAAAAGAAGTTGTGATTATGAATGTTGTTTGTATTTATTTGCTGTTTAGTAATAGCGGTAATCCGTATAAAGCATTGTGTGATTATAGCACAAACTTAATAACAACCGGGTAATACTATTTTTTTATTTTTTGTGGTTAAAGTCCTTTTTTGGAATGTGTCTTATAGATCAAACTGTAATAAGTTTAGTGTATGTTTTGAGACAGACGCTACATTAAGCTTTATCAAAAATTCGAAGTACACTGTGCATCGACGAATTTGGGGCGCCGGCGCTATCGAGCGGCCGGGTTAGGCCCGGGCCACACAGCCTTAGGGACAGGGCGTATACTAATAAACATAGCTACTAACGACTCAAATTTAAGAAATCCGTATTTTGATTTTATTAAACATAAAACGGTAAAATTAGTTTGTTTTTATTTAACAGAACTGTAGTTTTGACTTTAGTGTGCAAGATCAAGCACATTGTTCTGCGAGAGACTTATAAGCGGGTAAATGTTTTGTCATCCTATGGTTGTCGGCAAAAAAGAAATATTTCAAACATGACTTCAACTTTTCTATAAGTAGGTTTTTGAGTTTGTATATAGTTGTTGAAAGTATACGTATATGTACTCGAACTAGATAAAAACAGCTACTAATGAATATGTAATTATTTGTACTACTGCTATTCTAATTGACTGCCTATTGAAAACCAAGTGGTACAATCAACATCAAAAGTAAGTGATCAAAATCAATATTTCATAACATGTTTTAGCATGACGCCCCAGATATAACAAATTATACCAGTGTCATTGTTCACAGAACATTTAATTAGTATAAAAAAATGATAATAATAACAACGGGACTCAGAAACGAAATGCGAAATAATATTACACAATGACATAACTAAGTCAAAATTTCAAGATGCCGCAATGTGAACATTCAAGGCGAATTTAAAAGAATATTTTCAAAAAATCCAGCTGAAGTAATAAAAACACGAGGAGATCTTGCGAGATCATGCAGGCCTAAATACCCGTATTTTATAGATAGGTACTTACGAGTATGTAATCAGTTTAATTTGACACACTCAATAACGCCTTTAACTATTTGAATGGCATGTCACTTACTTATGACACATTTAGAGTTAATTTACTTCTGATAAACTACAATAGTCATTGGTGATCTTTCTTCTGCTTCGACCCAGCGTAATCCCGACCTTTACCAGGGTCCGGGATCTTTGTTTTAGAGAAATACCTAACACAAGATTAGAGTAAAATATTAGATTAAATAAATTTTGAATGTTTTGCATATCATACAATTTTTAGAATAGAAGACTGATCTTGCATACAGTATTAACGCGGAAGAAAATATAAATCATCTGTTAGGGTACTGAAATGAATTGCTGTGGGTTGGAAAGCTGTATGTCCGGGGCGCTAGCCGTCGGCCGAGCCTGTAAAGCGCCGCCGCGAAAGCCTTTCCGTGTTGGCCCGCGCCCCGCGCCCCGCACCCCGCACCCCGCACCCCGCCGACGCCGTCCCGCCGGCATTAAGCCTTTGCCGCCGCCACAATTAAAACGATCCAATGAATGTGGAAGTGGACTAACTGATGTTTGCTCTATCTACTTAATTTGCTTAAATTCGATTCATATTACCTTGAAATGTACGTATGCATTTAAAATATAAATGAATGCAATTCAAAATGGTCTTAGGTTAAAAAGTATCTCATAAGAGTTTCCAATTACTCAACCACTTCTCGATTCAAAATAATGGATGATATAAGCATACAAACTCTGTCATCCTGCTGCTGTAAATCTTTATTTTCAGTTTTAATGACGACTCCCGTTCATGCTTTTACGGTTTCTAAAACCGTTTACGGTGTGAGGGCGGGAGAGCCTTATACAAAATATACATAGCACTCTCTCGCTTGCATATCACCTTGCTTTATCTACGGTAAAGCTAAGTGTGACTCGTGTGACCGTTGCAACCTAATACACTTACTTAAACAGCCCTTATAACTGGGGTAGTTTCTGATGTCACCTATATTCATTATAGGTTTTAAACCTACGTGCATCATCATAGACAAAGTAAGGACGGCTCATGTACAGTCAAGGAATTGGATTGGCGTACCATCTTAAGTCTAAATTGCTGTCGTCAACCGATTATAGGTACTAATCTTTTTCTTTGCAACGCTAACATGAAGTTTGAGCCGCAGTATGACATGTTTATTTACCGAGCTTTTCTGAGCTCATTAATTATTTCGTTATTGGCTGTTGCTATGGGTGATTTGAAAATATTAGCGGTGCCCCTAGCTAGGTCATGTTTGCTTAATAACGTCAACAATTTCGGACGCCTCCGAAGTTTCCCGTCATCAATTGTCGTTGTCAACACTTTCGCTTGCTGAAGCGAATAGGTACGAGTATAAAACTTAAGATATCCATCTTTCAAACAATACATAAATCAGCGAAACGGTATGCGAATCAAATTCCTTGACTATACAGTCAGCCTCATAAGTTGCTAAACACCTAAGTACTTTGTCGTTTTCAGTCGTTTGACAACTTCGTGGCAGTTTAACATGACTTTTTTTGCGACACGGTACAAAGGTGTTAAGTAAGCCCCTTGTGAGGCTGACCGTACAATTTATAAGGAATAATTTACTTTACAAACAAAGTATTAACCGACTTCAATTTAGTACTCCGCCAAGCCATGAGAACATTTCCACATTTATTTTCCAATTTACCACATGAACTGATTTCCGAGAGCAAATGCGTTGATTATTAGGGATAAAACCCAATCGCTGTATGTGGCCCGATAATATTTGAGGACTTCCGTCGATTCCACAAGGATCACCTTTGGCACTTCATTAGTTGCTATTTCAACGAAATCTTATCAGAATCTCTGACGTACATTTGTACTTTTAAGTACACAATTGAGGAATTCCATAAGTCATCTGTGGTCTTCATCATCAATTCCACTCCACCAAATTTATGATTACCGGGTGTAAATACACGAGTTAAAATAGAGAATACCAAAATCACTACACGCGTGCCTAATATAATTGAAGATTTCCCTCAATTCCTCATGGATCCCATCATCCAATCGAATTTTTGAAAATTGAGACCCACCTGGAACTACCTACTTACAAACAAAAAAAAATTTACGAATCGGCTCATCAATGACGGAGTTCTGAGGTAACAAACATTAAACATAATAAAAAAGTAATAATAAAAAAAAATACAACCGAATTGAGAACCTCCTCCTTTTTTTGAAGTCGGTTAAGAATAACGAATATCGTTTGTATACAATTATGAAACGGTTGTGTTCTACAATCAAACTCTAACTAAGCGTCAGCAACCACTTTGAAAATCGTTAATTAGTTAATCTTGAGACGTCATACAGAGCGAAGTATTGAGTACAAAACAATGACTTAAGATGTATCACGGCAAAACGTATAAATTTTCCTGTAAATTTTGCTGTCTGTCCACTCGGGAAGGTTCGAGGTAAAAACTGAGGCGTGATTCAGATATTAATTAGAATAACATTACCTATTATAAAAATGTCGACGTGACTCGGCGCCACATTTATTGCATGTGTTCTCGGTTGCCACTAAATAGTAACATTGTTAAAGGAAAAAACGGGTGAAATAATAGGTAGTACATTACGGCAGAGACACGTAAGGAAGTCATACTGGCCGAGTATGAGTTAGACGGACCGAGCGGAAGGCGAGGTCCGGCACGACATACAATACGAGGCCAGGATGGCTTTTACGGTCGAAGCAAGTACAGTTCATTTCTCAAAAATAAAAAAATAAAATAAGATAAAAATATATTTAACAAACATTAATTGTACCATTCATATTCGGGCAATTGTTGAAGGATATTTTTATTGATGGCCCAGGGACATTTATATTCGTTTGCTGAATGTCTGGATTTGACTCTTTATGTAAAGAAATCCTTCAAATCTAATTCTTAAATATCGTTATGTTATCAAATACTGATAGCAGTTATTTTCATTCATCGCTGCTGAATATTTGTGATTTATTTCCTTTGTGGCCATCCAATGGTCTCTTTAACCATGCTATTAAATTTGTGTAGTTCTTCATTTTAACGTTCTCTTTGTTGAGTAAGTATTCCAATGCATTATTTGGCGCAGATGGTTGAAACAAGCCAGAATCACATTCTCTGACCAATTATTAGGTTAATTTTCTTCCTTCCACTTAATGAATAACTCGTATTTTTTTAAATATCTATCCTTCGATTTAGGTGAAAGTAACCTATACTCGTATTTAGCTAACACCGCCTCCGCTTGTAAGTGAGGAGAAGTGCCGTCTATTTCGGAATCGGACTAGTCTCAACAAATTTTTGCAGAATAGTAATAAATTAGAATCACACAAACAAATTATAGCCTTTTAAATCCCGCCTTAATTTCATTCCGTTTTTTGTTATAAATACTACGTTTAATTATTTGCACTGACATTTTTGCACACTTCTAATTTCCTAATGATAAATTATTGTTATGTTTTATAACTAATGTTCATACTTTTAATTTGGACTCGACGTTTTTTTTAAACAACACAATAAAATAATTCAGAATACTTATCAACAATAATCTTTACTTATGTCCACCATTTTACACAACACAATTATGAACTAAACGCATTATTCAAACTTTTCCGCACTAACCTTGTCGTTGTCGCTACTTTTTTTAATATGCACCATGAGTTTCTTGGTTTATACTGCCAACCGTGCTGACCTTTTTTTCATTTAAATTTATTTTGGGAATCATTTGCAAGTGTTCTTCTAATTAAATCAATTAGTCGTATGCATATTAAAAAAGTATACTTTAAATAAGAATATATTTGGACTAATATAGCGTTAAGATGATTAATTATGTTTTTAAATTCACATACCCTACGACCTCATTGCCCTCACATCCTTAGTTTTTCTATAGGTGGGTGACGCATGATACGTCCCTAGTAGGAATTACATACTTACTTACTGGATAAATATTGATTCCAAGTTTAAAATCTCGCGTTTTACTGGACACTTCTAATAAGTCTTCGGTATGTTCCATTTACTATAGTCTTTTTAGCGATGTTATGGCGACATTACATAGCATTTTTAAGAAAAATAAACTTACTGCATTATCCGAACTTTAAGGTGTGGGACGTACCTATTTCTAGGCTCATTTATTATTCCAAACTTAGGTACGCACCGCACCGTACGCATCTGATAGCCCTCGTCTTTCTTTGCCGACGCTTTCAAATCATAAGTTTAGTAAACATAGTATTCCTACGTGAAGAACCGATATAATATCAAGGACTTTAAGAGTTTAACATAGGCGTTAGAGAAGTAATCGTGGCCATTACTTTGTATGTGTTTAAATATATCCCTTGGGCCGTTTTCCTGTTGTTTTTAAATTAATTACTTGTCAGATATACGTTACACGAAAGGAGACGGATGGCTTCAGTTGACCTCTACACTCGCTCCGCGCGTGCAATACATGGGGATACAGGGATACAGATATATAAGCGACCAAAATATGACACCGATATGAAAGGGAAAATCAACAAATTAATTCGAAAGTGTCTGCAATTGGTACCAAATTGAATGTCAATCTCACCACACAATACTTCTATAAACAGAGTCGTTTCAAAGTGTAACATGCGGTAAACAGTGTTATATTACTCGTATTATAACGGTTGATGATGATATTGTATATGTTTTTTTAAGTATGACAAACCACACTTCCACGTTTAGTTCTTGGTGATGCTGAATCTGGTGTGTAACTTTCATAATAATATACATACTTAATGTAGATAGAATTGATTGCAGAAATATATATTACTAACGCACTCTACCTAGAGAAGGCACATGCCCTGGGCCTATAAGTACCTACGAGTATGTGGCGATGTTAAAAGGGATTGCTTTATGCTCATCTCATCAACGTCTCCAAGGCTCGGAATCTTCATCACGCGACCCCTACTTTTCAGGCTCGGGCATCAATGTACTGTGTTTAATGCGTTTCGTAAATGATCATTGTTAACGATCGTGACAAAAGTAGTGTAATAAAAATGTTCAATCAAAAAAAGGCCGTTGGTGTGAGCCGCCAGCGAGCCGGCGCTCCGGCGGCCGGCCGGGCGGTGGCGCCCGCTGCCGCTGCTACAGCTTACAAGCCCTACTAATTGATACCCTCTCCTACCCCGTCGCCTGACTCTGTCATTTTTTTTTCGTTTAAAGCTCCCGACACAAATCGGAAATGCTTTTATTCTGGTGACAACGAACCTGTTAATGTATTAATCCACTCCGATCGGTTCGGTTATTAATAGCTGACAAACAAAGGCTCTCTCGCATTCGCTCAAGTCTGCGCCGTTGTACGAGATCCTACCTTGATCAGTCCCATCGAACTGCCGCGATATTTACAAGCCACCACTTTTCACCGTTAATTCACTCATGGTTTTTACTTGTTTCTTTTTATAAATTAGGAGCAATAATGAAGTAGGTCGAATTGTCCACGGCAGCCGTAGGGCTGTGTTCGGATTATCGTTTTAGCGAGTGACCGATGATGGCTGCCATTTAACGCTTTTATCGTTATATCGTGATTTTTGTAGTGACTCATTAGTACGACGACCGCTTAGCAACGAAGTCGAAAGGACCGCTCGTACAATAAAATACATCACATTATAAAGTTTCGAAGAGCTTGGTAACTAGAATAAACTTAGAAAAGAAGTGATTTTCTTATTGGAACCTAAATAACCATAATTTGGCTTCAAGTAACTTTTACGTCACGCTTAGCCATGCAAAGTCAATATCGCCCGCTACGCGAACTAAATCCCACTTTTTTTTATAGAAATAGGTAATACGCATTTTACTACTAAGTATCTCACCTGATGGAAGTGCTGCTGAGGTTGACGGAGAGGGGCCATCCCCTCTCCGTCCCATTTGAGGGAGCCCATGCTCCCTCAAAAATAAAATGTCACAAATATTTGCGACTTTATTTTCCCGTCCTAGGTGGGTAATATGTTGGTTTTATCAATAACAGTTTGTACCTGTATATCTGTATTGTTTTTAAAAAGATGCACTTTCCGTTTTGTAATTGATACTTGTATAATTATTTAAATTATTTTATGATTAAGGTAGGTAGGTAGGTACCAAGGCAGGCGCGGCTCCTGCTCACCCATCTTTAAAAACTCGCAGTTATGGTGTTCCAAACTACTTACTTCAAATTTCGTGGGCGCATGCTTTTATGGTCACAAACAAACGTGTATTTCAGTTTTTAATTAAGCGCACTGCCATTTTGTAAAATAAAATATAGGTAGTTTGCTGTGTCGTGTATATTGCACGTTTTATTATTATCCGACCTTTACATAATCATCTCAATATGAAAAAAATTACGCATATTTTGTCAGTAAGTACGTACTTTTAGTACGATTAGTTTTATCTGTTTAGCACCCAATTTTAGGTAAACACTTATTTCAAATAAATTTATGTTTTTTTACGACACTTAATTGAACTGAAATAAAAGTCCCGTAATAAGGCCCACTGTATGTACCTAACCTAACCTAACCTGACATAACCTATCCCTAACAACAAAAAAAATGTTTGAATAAAGCACCGATATATACCTATTATGATACAGGCTGATATAAAGAATCTCACACGTGTTGTTTTTTCTATTTATAACGTTACCGTCGTTTTATAGCAATTTTTCATTTTCATACTAAGAAGGAACCACAGCTATAATTATGGGATTAGTACAATATTTTATTGAATTTATATAATTTAAAAGTGTGTTTTACGACGAGTTCTATCTAGTTCTAGACGATAGTAATGTTTTAACATTGATTTTATAACCGACCTAATTTGGCAACCGGTTGCCTAAGATGGCTTTGACCTTATTATATTTGAAATAGTATGGGTACCTACTATATTTTACAAACATAATTGTTGTGTGTATATGTAAAGCCAGCCAGCACTCGAGAACCCCGCGTGAGACCATGTGATCGCGAATCGCTCTGCGTTTTGAAGTCAAGTGTCTTCTTTCTCACAGAGGGCCCGCGCCCTCATTAATTACCTTCCACATCGAGAGCTGACAAAAAAAAAACAAAAAAATGTTGTCGCGGCTTAAGAGCGGCGGCGCCGGCGGCGCCGGACAGCAGAGGGGCGGCGGGGGGCGCGGGGGGCGGCCCGCGGGCCACTAATGCAGGCGCCACGCGATAAGCCAACTCCCAGCTGACGTATGGGAAAGTGTCCCCTCGAACCTCCAATATCTGAATCGGGCTCATCATTACCATAATAATTCGACCGGCCGGGATAAGTACGGCCAGACGTATTTCTGTTTTCGGACTATATCTTATATAGCATATATATCGATGGATACTTTGAATAATAAAATATACCTAGTTATAGCCGGGTCGGCTCTTGCTATCTTAAGAGCACGTAAAAGGCAAGTTATGTCACGACGAGTGATATTATTTTACAACTTCTAGTAGATACCTATTATAACGTGCTTTCGTGGGACGTTAACAAACTAGTTTTAGTACTCTTTAGTAAAGGTTCATTTATTTAGCTAAACCAGTGTATAGCGAATGAGTGGTCAAGTAGAGTTGTCTAAGACTACTCACTTATAACCTTCGATGGCATATACTATAAGAATAATGAAGATCTGTAGTTACTTGTAAAAAATGCGTTTGGTTGGTGGTGGTATAATATGAATGAAAAATGAACATAGAGTGGAACGATTTTTAGGGTTCCGTACACAAAGGGTAAAAGTGGACCATATTACTAAACTCCGCTGTCCGTCCGTCTGTCACCAGGCTGTATCTGATGAACCGTGATAGTTAGACAGTTTACATTTTCACAGATGATGTATTTCTGTTGCCGCTATAACAAAAAATACTAAAAATCAGAATAAAATAAATATTTAAGGGGGCTCCAATACAACAAACGTGTTTTTTTTGCGGTTCTTATAGATGAGGGAACGGAACCCTTCGTGCGCGAGTCCGACTCGCACTTGGGCACTTTTTAAAAACCTTTTTGCACAATCAGGTTCTTAAAGAAGGGAAAATCAAAATATTCGTATTCGGGTTGGTTTATTCATGCCATAAGATAAAAGTCAATACAGCAGTGTCATGATACCCCGATGGGGCGCAACAGGAACTTACTATTACTTACTAGCTTAAAACTAGATATGTGTTAATGATTGTAGTAACAAAAAAACTATACAAGATGAGCTGACAAAATCGCCATCCAATCCAAGGTAAAGTAAAATTTTTGGTTAGGATTTTTGGTTGATAAACATTAGGTAGTTAGAGTCATAGGTAATAATATAAGGACATACATATCTGTACTCGCCTTTCCTTATGACATTGAGAATAGTCTTGGACAGATATTTATGTACGCATATTATTACCCCTGTAGACCTCTCATTTTCCTCTTTTATGCGGTCGTCGATTTTATTACAAATTTGGATAGACATTGCATGTGGACTTGAGCTCTGTAATATGTTTCTCCTGATACCTCATCAAACTTCCGAAAACAATCGTTTTTTCGTTTCCCGTTGGTCAGAAGCTCCTTTTAATATATTTTCTGCTGTCCGATTATTTTACCGTTGTTATTTTATTTCACAATTGATTTCAAATCCCAATGATTATAAAACCGAACATACGTTAGCCAAGTATTCATTACCGTCCATTTGTGTGACATGATTTCGAATCAGTTTGTCCGCCAGCGAAGGGGGGCTCCTACTCGCTCCGAGGGACACGAGGTAACGAACGAACCTACCTAGCGAAACAAGAGACTATTGTATATTCTGTGGTATAATAAAATTATGGAAAACGGTACTTCGACTTTCGTTAAATATCAATATAATGAAAATATGGTTTTCGGAATGGGTTGTAAAATTTGCAAATTGGGAAGTGTATACCGGACTTAAGATATCCTGGCAAATGATAGTGTGGTAAAATGAATCTGTGGTAAAGGTGGTATTACATATATATGCGAAAAAAAAATTTGATTGAAATGTAAAAATTCGGTAAACTGTTTTCGGAGTAGCGAATTGCAAGTATTCGGAAAAAAAATTCTAAACAAGGACATTGTGGATGTTTTCTTACAAATTTGCACATTCCAAATATATATATGGAGGTCATAGTTCGGATTTAGATTTTTTTAAGTTGCTTGTACAAGTTTCTGGGCTTGTTATATTAGAGAGTATTTGTATACTTTTAATTGTATACATGTCTTTAGCATCTGTACTTTTGCTTATTTTCCTATAATATTAATCCGTATTTAAGCCGTATATTTCCAGATTCTGAATAACTGGAAATCATAATTGAAAAAAGACACATGAAAAACTCACGAAGCAACTGTTACCTAATGGTCGACACCTTCCAGCTATTTATTGGTGACTTTTAATATTTCCTTCTCTTCCTTGAATACTAAGGCTCTGACCCCATCAACCATCACGTAACCCACGTAGGTATAAACTGCTGCAACTCTAATACTAAATTATTTCATATTTTTTTAAACACTCAAATGTGTGAAAACATTCTTTATCATCTGTTACTTATTTCCAATGTTACCGTTTGCCACTTGCCAAATAGCCGCTTCATTCTGGTCGAAAAATAATACGATCAAAATATGACTTTGATACGCCTACAGTAACTTCTATATCTGAGGTATTTTTATTTAATAACCACTGTTATACAGCTTGATACAAATTTCGAGGGGTTTCCAGATGAGCCAGGACTTACGAATTTTACCAAACTCGCGCCCGACTCTACAAGCTCCCCAAAATAGCTTATTCCACAAAACGCTGCATAAACTCGAAAGATCTGCAACCAACTTCGCTAATAGATAGAATCTAAGTATTTGAAGCCTACTTATAATAATGAACACTATGCTTAGTCTAGTTGTCTGCCTTTCGGTTTTTCCATTCCACAAAATAAGTTGTAGGTCATTTAATAATAGGTGTTGTTTCGTATGTTTGCTTCCATCCTTACCAAATCTAATAACGGAAAACGAATTCGTTAAGTAACCCCTTATATTCTACAACCGCCACAAACTAGTTTCCAACCATAAATGAATGATCTTTATAATTACATACATTATAATTAAACTCGATATGTTTTAAACCCCAACTTTTGGTCTCCAACACTTGTTACATCATATTGTTACATAATATACGTAACTACATAACCTACATGAAATAATTCTAAAGCAAATGCACAATTCATTGAAGACAAACACAGTACCTATGTATGTGAAAATAGATTTATGTGTTACGTTGGTAAACAAGTTGAATGCGTCCCTAAATGACGTTTATATAGGAATTGATTTCGATATTAGAGAAATACAAATTAATATAAAAGAAGAAGAAGGTTATACGTGAGCGTGATATATAATAAATCATAGTGGAAGAAGTTATAAAACGTCTTACGGTCAATAAACTTTATTTACTAAAGTATACATATACAAAATCATATTAAACTAATTATAATAAATTACAATTAGAAAAATGTATCAAAATTTTGCCCTTTAGGCAGGGTGCCCATCACACAGGCAGCATTCCCGCGCTGAATAGCAATCGCTATTCTTTGGGCGAGAAAGCTGCCTGCCCGAGGGTCACCCGTAGCCTCCCTTAACCGCTTACTGATCTCCTTGTGGAGCTTACGCGCGTTTCTTCCCCAAGGTCCGAGTGTCTCGACGCCAAATGCGACAAAATCGTATTGGCCGCCGAGACAGCTATACTTCCCGACCTTGGATCTCTCTCGGGCATCCGCCGCTGCCCCGTCTTACTGTATTGAAGTCGCCCTATGTATACGAGTAAGCATTTATTAATTAATTTTTGTAATTTATATATAAGCATGGTTTCACAAACGACCAATTTAAACCTTTCTCATTTGCTTTATTATGTACAAGGGTATCACTTTGCAAATGGCCGGCTCTTTATAACGTTTTCAGTCGTGAAGAATATCAGATTGTGCCCTTCAAATTTATGGAAGAAAGCTTTTTCTATACAATACGTCTATTTGCAGCTATGAAAGTTATGATATTTTATATGGATGTATATAATACACTTTTTATGTAACTACCTACCGAACTGGAAATCTAAAAGGGAGTTTTTGTAACCGACACTACAACAAAAGTGGTTTCCTACTAGCAGTGACCGTCGATACTCGTAAGATGACATAGTCCATATTAAGTTTCGCTTTATGTCCTGCTACCTATTTTTATTGGTAAAGTATGCTAGCTTACTGTCTATTGCTATATACGATCGCTCTAATATTCTATTCTTAATTCCTTGATGCAGTAGCGGAACACTCATGATCGTTGTGCATCGTTGCGCACCCGACACTATTGCTCTGACATTATTTGCATGTTAAAGCGGCCGACAACAATGTTACGCTTCAGTGACCTACGTAAAAAAAACTTTTAATGCGGATTATGCTTTTCGGACCAACTATGTTCAGATACGAAATAATACTATTTACGTCTGGTAATTCAAGTAATTCAGTAATTACCTTCGGTAATTAAAGATTTTGACGGAATATTGGAACTCTCTACCTATTTATTGGGGCAAGACTCCGTCCGCTTTTCAAGACGCGTCTAAATTATGGGTGACTTGAACGGCAACCGCCAAACACCACTTGTGGTTCTTGACTACTTGTCAGAATATTATTACAGCCACTTTCATTGGGGCAATGGCTCTTTTACCAAATGCGTTATAAATGCAAAATATTACTCTTGTATAATAACATGAATAATAATGTATTAGTATAAAATGTATGTTTGCTCGTCATAGGTTTCATTTGGTGAAAATGCAAAGGAGGTTCTGGGTCGAATACACCTGTGAAACGGAGGGCTGTCGAGGCGAGTTTCTGGCTGGAGCCCGGGCGGAGGGCGGGGGACTAGTTTCCAGAAACGAAAGGTTCTCGAAGCGAGTTTTTTGCGGGAGCCCGGGCAGAGGGCGGGGGGACTGGTTTCCAGAAACGAAGAGCTGTCGAAGCCAGTTTCTGGCGGGAGCCTGCTGGGCGGAGGGCGAGGGACTGGTTTCCAGAAACGAAGGGCTGTCGAAGCGAGTTTCTGGCGGGAGCTCGGGCGGAGGGCGGAGACTGGTTTCCGGAAACGTAGGGCTGTCGAAGCGAGTTTCTTGCGGAAGCCCGGGCGGAGGGCGGGGGACTGATTTCCAAAAACGAAGGGCTGTCGAAGCGAGTTTCTGGCGGAAGCCTGGCCCAACGATGCTAAGGGCTGTCGAAGCGAGTTTCTGGGGGGAGCCCGGGCGGAGGACGGGGGACTGGTTTCCAGAAACGTGGAGCTGTCGAGTAAAAATGGTGGAATAAACCATAACCGAATAAAATAAAAAAACCGGCTAAGTGCGTGTGCGGGCCACGCGAAGTGCAGTAATATTTTCGTCGGTCCACAGTGTGCGCGTGCTGTAGGTTGCCAGGGTCAGGGATCGTCGGTAGTGGTAGCCGGATCTTCGCCGGAGATTCTTAGCACCCCTGACCCCGCTATAGTACCCTGTCCGCTACCATAACCAGGGTACTGGGGGTCGCCGGAACCTCGGGGCCGTGGCTTGGTCGTGTTTTGCATGATGAGTACCTATATGTCATAACCGCCACGCTAGGCATGCGGGTTGGCAATCACAGTTTCCACCGAGCTCCAGGGAAGTGGCTGCCCGTCCCCCGGTGGTCTTGGTCATTGTTTTAGGACATACCCGGGTCCATACATAATATATAATACACACTATTATATGTAATATATATCGCAAATATACAATAGATAAACAAATACGATATTCAACCGATTCACAAGTCATTGGAAAGCGACAACTTCTTCAAATTAATCTTAAAGTGACGCGAAAGTTTATAATATCTTGTGCCTTGCACCACCACGATTTTATTGTTTCGTACCAAAATTGCTCCAACGGAACACTTATATGCCATCACTCGGAGGCCAGGAATTGTTTGGCCAACCCATTAGCGAAATAAGTACCTGTCTTCTAATTTACTACATTCGATATAAAATACTTTTTATCCATTAAACAGATGGATGATGGTCGTGCCTGAAATCGCACGTAAAAGTACGTTTGTAATATTTAGTTCGTAGGCTGATTTTTTATAAAGATACTTTTTTACTACCTATACTTGGTTTGGAACTGCATTCGATAACTTTATTGACAGCAGCTCATATCTTTATACCTAGATATTTTTCTAGCAGGAACATTTGTTTAGTGCTTGCCATAATAAAAATATCGACAATCCTGTTATCGATAAGTACATACTACTTTAACGACAGGACGTACATACAACCACAGACTTATATCGGCTACCTACCTAGACGCCGTGTGAACCGAACTTGTGCACAAATTGAACGTAATCCGTACACTTTTGATCCAATTTTTATAATTTGCAATGAATAGTTCTTTATAAAGAACAACCTACATGAAACTTTCAGGGTGTATTGTTGTTTAAGTCACGTTTTATTTGTTCAGAGTTGGGCATGTTCGCTGACGTAGGTACTTGCGGCATGTACTTCATTATAAGTCTGTGAGGAAAACATGCAGTATCGCTATTAAAAAAAAAACGTAATACACATTTCATTTTATTCCTTTACTTATAACAAACGTAAAAAAGTAAACAAACTTTTTATATTCATAGACGTTATTCATTAAAAAAGTAAATAATTTACATAAAATGTGACGTTTAATCACATTGCATATAAGGCAAAATATAATGTTAACACAAGACTGAAACATAAATAAATTGATAGTTTTGTTATTGTTATCTATTTTCTAACGCACCCTATTACCCTATATGTTTGTCTTTGTATTACCTATATGACGTTCAAGTGGTACTTATCGATAACAGGACTGTCGATGTTTTTATTTTGTCAATCACTTACAACAAGTCGTTCATACTAGAAAAATATCTAGGTATATATCTTACAAGCGCCACTACAACAGTTTTGCAACACTGCAAATATTGATGTCCCAATTTTCACTGCAATTACTTTAACTCAAAATAAAAACCTTACAATAAGTACAAGTCGTTTTTTGGATTGATTACAAATAAGTATAATTATGGATATTATGTGATCAGACATTTGCCGAAACCGAAAAAGCTGCGTACGGGTTGACACACGTAAAAAGAGCTCTGCGCGCCATATTTAATGTATGGCCGCCAGAGCTAGCAGGTATGTACATAATTAATATTTCTAGATACGTTTGTGTAAGCAGTGAATGAGGATACAATTTAACGCTCGTTACTGTTATGAACCTTTAACAATCTAATCAGTAGCAATAACACCGAATAGGTATAAAATACTTTTTTCTAGGTAGACAGAAAGCGCTAGCTAATTACCTACAAACAAACTTCTCTTACAACCTGCAAAAAACCATTTGAATGTCGGAATGAATGGTAGAAATGCATGAAGTAATTAAGTTGGAACGAGTTGTAACGACCCGTGCACGTGTCGGTCAGTTGAAGGGGAGCACGGCGTCCCGGCGGCGAGGGCGGGCCGGGGCGTGGCCGCGGCGGGAGGCTATCCCGCGCCCTACCGCTGCCGCGCGCCCGATACTACACCTTAACCGCACCCGTTTAAAGCGAGAAACCAAATTAACACTCCTCCAACAAACACTTCAAAAACATATCAGGCTACTTCATTCATAACCGTCTTGAAAGCGACACAAATATAACATTTTCCTAATTACTTAACACAAAGTACAACAAAGTCTCTTAGTTATATGGCAGACAAACCATTCCAATAAAACTAAAAATCATAAATCAACGACTGAAACGAAAAATCATAAACAAATGATTAAGCAATTTAAATAACATTTTTACAGCGGAGGTTTTTACGAATACATACTTATGTTTTTAATTGTAATGTGCCTTTTATTAGCGACGGCTACCGCCCAATTAGGGCGCTCGTTGTTACAGATTCCAAAACTTTTATGCGAAGAAACTTTCGTGTAGTTTTCCGATATGTAAGTACTAATTAGATACCTGCAGAAGTTAATTTACTAACAATACAATCCTCAAACTCAATAAAATGTTTTATGACTCCTGGTTTGTGTGATTTGTCTCATTTTCGTTTTAATTGCTTCAAATAGGAGTACGTCGGTAGTTAACCGGGAGATAAGCTAGCGAGTCAAGGTTTCAGCTAATGGAGTTGATGTTAACGGCGAGTTGGGCGCCCGCATGCGCCGGCGCATCGCAGGGCGCGCGGTAATTTAATTGGTGTCGGCGGCAATATTTCAGCAGTTATCTAATCTGGCGGGCGGGGCTGCCGCCCGTTCCTCCACGCGCCGACACACTTTTGCAAAAACTCTCCTAAAATACGGTTAATCAGCTGTTTATCACTCAATAACAGTTTCGAACCCCTCCATACTCCGTCATTCTATCATCAACTGCACATTCATTTGTAAAGCTTAAGGGAGTCTATCGGCCTGATTAATCACAAATATTGCCGACCGGTGGGGTGTCAAGCACGCAGTTCTACCGTTCCGTATATAAATAACTATTTTCGTGAACCCCGATTCTGGACCGGTCTGAAAGGGAACAATTAGAATCCCAATAGGTACATATATGTGTCCAAGCGGTTCATCTAAGTATGAACAATCGACAATGTTAAAAAAATAATGCATGACAATGCTCGCGTCGACCACACAACCTATTGATAATAGTTTCGATTGATATTTCTAAGATGATGTTCAAATTGTTAATCGTTGTGTTTCATTTTAAGTTTAATTAACCATCTACAACTACATTTTTTAGTAATTAATCAATGGATATACAAAAAGCCGCGACGGTTTAACTTCAACCAGCCTCCAGTGTTTTAATTGAATTGGCAATTAAAAAACGAAACAAAAAATGGTGATATGAAGTGGTAGTGGCGCGGTCACATGGCGGCGCTGGAGTGGCTGCACCTGCGCCCGCGCGGCACTCGGCGCTCGGCGCCACATGCACGCTCCCGCTATAATGTGGGAACCGTGTCTTATGCATTCTATGACCTATGTTTCTCATCATCGACTATTAGCCAGCGTCAAAATCCCTTTTACCAGCAGTCCATACTTTCGTTCACTACCGCATTTCACCACAAACGGGATCCTCCACTGCATCATCTAACAACATTTGTGGTTCCCTGCAGCCCTCTCCCTGTTACAGTTTTTAGAGTAGTTAATAATGTAATGCACATTTATATAATATTATGAACAAGTGAGTATAAGTATGAGTTATTGCTATATATACAGGCCTGTGGACAGGAGAAGAAACGCTTTTACATAAAAGCAAGTTTAACGAAAATTCCCCATTTTTATGTAAAAATGGGGAATTTTCGTTACACTATAAGTACCTCATTCCATATACATTTTTAACGGACAAATTCGTGGACGCTCCTTCGTTTAAGGACAGTGTTTTTCAAACTGTTTGTCGCGTCCCCCAGGGGAAGCCGCATGACGAATAACGTCCGATTTGATAGTGGAATAGCAATATCTGTATATTTTTTTGTAAACGACTCCGCCAAACGGCCTTCGATTTCGATGAGATAGATGTACATGATACAGAAAACTGATGATAAATCCATTTCCGGGTTTGCACCAACAGTGCAAATTGTAGATTCGCAAAATATAAGTAACCTAACACCAATAAGTGCCATATGAAAGCAGGAAAAAATGGGCATCTAAATCAGGACAGGACCAAAACATACCTAGATTAGATAAAATTGCGAACTGTGAAATAGGTAGGTAATTCATTTTATGTTCTGAGGTGATATATCAAAGTTTGTAATCGTTGTCAATTTCTGATACGTCGTTGACGTTAAAAAATGTCAGTAACGGAATAAAGCCCAAAACTCACCTTTTAACGACGAACTACACACATGGAATCACTTGGGTGTCGGTCCGTCTGTCCCGGACGTTTTTAGCGATCGTTCGTCTAAGGCGATCATCACACTGCTCCGCATCTCCGGAGGGAGGTGCGTCGCTGCATACAAATTTCGCCGGACGGAGGTCCGTTGCAGTGTGTCGTACCATACGGAATTTATATACAAACTGAGGTACTTGCATACAACGAGCTCCGCGTCTCGCAACGAGACGCGGCGGCAGTGTGATAACCACCTAAGAAAGCTGACATTTGGTGTACTCGTACTTAGCCGCAGCAACTAATACGCCAATTATAAAATTAAAGTAATTTCTACGTTAAAAAATAATTTGGGGTACCTATCGTTTTTTGGGTTCTGTACCCGGGTGCAAATGCTATGCTATTAACATACCTTCAGTTGGTATCCGACTTGTAATATGTGCTGCCGGTGTTTTTACAGTTGTATTGCCTAAACGGTAAATGGCGTACCTGATTTCTTGTTTGTTTGCGGTCTGGCATGTTTTGGCCATGAACACCATGGGCAACAACCCAAATACCGAATACAGACTGACGCTGGTACTTACATGTCAAAAGTGGCCAATTCCTGGTGCACCGTCTTGTTCTAATGAAACGCAATTCCCTATAGGTACACATCGAAAAAGATAAATGAACAAGTTCATTTGAAAAGAACTGGATTGTAATTTGACACCGATTTATGTTGTCATTTGTGTTCTCTGTAACTGATAGCTAGGGACTTGGGAGTTGTAAGTCAGGCTACACTACATCGGAACCGGATGGAAAAATGGCTCTTTCACTTTCAGGAACACAAGGACCATTTTTAACCGACTTCAAAAAAAAGGAGGAGGTTCTCAATTCGGTTTTTTTTTTTTTTTTTTTTTCAATGTTTGTTACCTCAGAACTCCGTCATTAATGAGCTGATTCATAAAAATATTTTATTGTTGATAAGTATATACTTCCAGGTGAGTCCCATTTTTTTGAAAATTCAATTGGATGATGGGATCCACGAGGAATTGAGGGAACTCCTCAATTATATTAGGCACGTGTGTAGTGATATTGGTATTTTCTATTACAACTCGTGTATTTACATCCGGAAATCATAAATTGGTGGAGTGGAATTGATGATGAAGACCACAGATGACTTATGGAATTCCTCAATTATGTACTTAAAAGTACAAAAGTATATCACAGATTCTGATAAGATTCCGTTGAAACAGCAACTAATGAAGTGCCAAGGGTGATCCTTGTGGAATTGACGGAAGTCCTCAAATATTATCGGGTCACATACAGCGATTGGGTTTTTTTCTATAATAATCAACGCATTTGCTCTCGGAAATCAGTTCATGAGGTAAATTGGAAAAGAAATGTTCTCGTGGCTTGGCGGAGTACTAAATTGAAGTCGGTTAAAACTTTGTTTTTAAAGTAAATTATTTATTTTATGTAAGTGTACATTTTTACCGGCGTTGAGATATATCAGGCTCATGTGCCTCCCACTATATATATAATATCGTTAGGTAAGTATGGTGATATTCTCAATAATAAGCATTAATAAATAAATAAAATAATAAAACACATTCAAAGGCATAGGTATATCTACGTACTTCGCGTAAACGCTACCATTTACACTCAAAGCCAACATTTGAATATACGTTCATCTCACTAATGGCGTCCACTTAAATAATATTTAGCTTTAACACTGAGTATGTTACCATAGCCAAGTAGTTCAACTACACGGGCATGGTGGATATTTTTAGGATTTATCACTCTGCAATGAACATTGACTGATTGATTATCGATATAAGATATGCCAGATACAGGGTCACGACACCTCTCCTTGGCTAGGGATGCACCTTCGGTTTATTTTTTATCGTTGTCTTCCGAACGGACAACTGTGCAAAGATTTCGGGTCGGTGTGCCTAGTACTTAGAGGTTACTGGTGACCTGTGGGCTGGCCAATATTTCACTCTGACATTAGAACTCGCTATCCACTACCCGCTGACATAAATTTGGGACCAGCTAGACCGTTTTGTTTGTTTGTTGATGATTTTTGTCTATATTGTTATCGAACCGTTATATCATCTATAAGAATGCCTTTTCTTGTTTCTTACTTTGACCCATCTAATACCAGGCGTGGCGCCAATAATATCCATAGGAGCTACTTCGGGTTAACGTGTCTTTAAAGATAAAGTGCTGAATTGCCTCAATGTACGAAAGCCAATGGGACTTATTTGAACACATATCTAATTCAAAAATGTTTTCAAACATATATTTATTACTAATAAATACGCGCCATATTAAAGTAATAAGTCTAAATTTTGAAACTAAAATGATCAATAACTATAACAAGAGGTCCCTCGAGGAATGGTACCTGCCTCAGTTGTATCGCAATGCTTAATGAATGCGTGGAAGCTGCCAGCTCTGCGGTCTCGGGTGGATCAACGGTCCCGTCGCAGGCTACTGCTTTAATTGTGACCGAGCGGCTCTGAGGCCTCTTTGTCCCCACGGCCAAGAGGTAGTTCCAAGACAAAGACACATAATTAGTTAGCCTATTTCACAGCACACTTTACTGCTGCACAGAGCAGTATCCACAATAAGTATTTTAGAATAGACAATGTGCAATGTTATAATTATCTATCTCGTAATAATACCGTGTATAAATGAATACCTCAAAATATTTCGGCCCAAATGTTTGGAGGCAGCCCTACCTGGGCGATAGTATTATTAGGAGTTGCATGGTGGTGGGTAAGTGGCGGCGGCGGCGCCTGCCGGGCGCAACAGACGCTGCGCAGAGATCTCAAGTGCGTCTAAAAGCGCCGTCGGCCGCGTTGCACATTGGCCTAGGTCGGCCGACTCTTTAATTTTGCTGTAAAATGCACATTCAAAATTCAAAATTTTAGTTCAACAAATAGGCCACGAGAGCACTTTTACAAGTCAAAATGGCTATCTATTATAGACTTAAAATAGTATGGGTACATTATTTATAATAGAATTAACTACATCAGAGTTTACATGTCAAATACAATAAGAGAAAGAAAATACAATCTTATTTCTTAGAGATGTATAAGGTCTCTAAGTGTCAAAGTTAAAATAATTATATTTAAATCTCATAGGTACCCACAAAGATGTATAAGGTATCTATGTGTCAAAAACTAGGTAATAAAAACTAGTTAATAAAATAATACAATCAAGTGAAGATAGAGTGCAATCTCTCATATCTATTCGGCAGAACAGTGGAATGAAGTTATGCTTGTCGTCCTTGCAAACATGAACTGACCGGACTGCACAAAGAGCACCCGTTTACGCGAGTATATGACGCGTATGTCAGACATCGCCTCCCTCGACCATATGTTAGGGAAGGTGGCGACCCGATCAACGACGCCGCCGTAAGCAAAGATTTTTAGGCGAGCACCATTAACTTAATAATAATAACCGCATAGTCAAAAATATTTACAAGCTTTTATTTAACTTGCATTTTATTTAACTTGGAGTGTTTGTATGCGGGTAGGTTAGGTTTTTTTTATGTCAAATCTGGCAAGCCAATTTGACCTACTACCCGGAGTCAATTTAGGTAAATTTGGAGGTACACTTGCTTACCATCACTACAGAACTGGTCTGGTGACGAAGACGGAAGATATAGATGACTGGAAAACTAGGTAGATGATGATTGTGCAAAAAAATACAGTTAGCAATAAAAACTTACCTGAAAAATAAATTGATTGAATGTAATTGACATATCAGCCGAAAGACGTCCACTGCTGGACATAGGCCTCCCCAAAGAGTGCCAAAGTGACCGGTCCTTCGCCACCCGCATCCAGCGGACTCCAGCAATCTTACCTTACCTAATAAACTATATAGATACCTATAATCTTTTGTTTGCGTAACAATGAGCAAGTATCTTTTTAGCACCCAAGTAGACACTCGACTATGAAAGGCAGTTGCTGGCTTATATGAATACGCACATAATATATAGGACGGAAAATAATACGAGTACGCAAAAATTTGCGATGATTTGTTCAGATAATTATTTAAAAAAGTTCTTACCTACTCAATTATAATTATTTTGTGGTTGATTTTTGTCCCACAGTTCTAGTGAATATCTGGATGGAACCACGCTATACGTTATTCAGTATACACACAGGACGGTGAAGCTTATTTTATCAACGGCCGCGAAGTTTACTATGTTTCCAGATCACCTAGCATGGTACCGTCGTTGACGTAAAACATTGGTTTCTCTCAATTTAGGTACCTACTTGCCTGAAAATTATGAGTTATTTAGGTACTAACTGTTGGTGCTAGGCGTGAAATAATAGGTTTTTTTTCGCAACGTTTGGAAATCGGACCTCGTTACAAAGGAATTAATTATAACTAAAGGTATTTTGCCACTGGTTATGCTAACTGTTTTACTTTTTGTGCCTAAGCAGCAAAAAGTCATAATCACCGAAAAAAAGTGTGTTCAATTAGTAGGTACCCCCCATTTCTTGTGTTCTGAATTCGCATTTATTCCATTCCTATAAGTTGAAAAAGTTCGTGTCACCACAAATGGGGATTGTAAAATAAATTCTATGCATAATTTTTCTGTTTGCAGTCATAAATCGCGGAGAGCGGAGTGCGCATGCACTGGCCGCTAATGTATCGCATAAATCAAGGCGTAGTGCAACCACCAACCCCGACCGTGCGGCCCGCCCCGCCGTGTTGCGAATTAACTAAGGTTCAAATTCCTCCAAACAAGCACTGTTCCGGTTTAATAGCACAAAGTAGAGACGTAGGAGTGACGTCTACGGAGTATTGATTCTTAGGTAGGACAGGACGATGTTCTTAATCCATTTGGGTTCTCGATAATAATGCCAACAAATAACTTATCGTAGAAAGTGACCCTGCACACGCCACGCATTGGACGTCCATGCGTGGCGTGTGTGGGGTCAATGACGTCCATCATTCAGCGTGATTTACGTAAACTCTTGCAACCATTACCTATAGGTAAGTTATACTTAGGAGGTGAACGATTACCGGACGTAAAAAGCCGATCACTGTACGAAATTTTGACACTGTGTGCTAAGATGCATTCTTACGTTTATACACCAAACTTTTAGTAGACAGTGTCAAAATTGGAAAATACTCTGGGAGAATCATCGGGTTCGGTTTACAATGTCAACGACCATTGATTTACAGCAAGATCTTTGGTTATTTTGTGACAAAAGTTCGAGAACGGGAAGAAAACAATATTTCATGACAAAGACTCCCCTACAGGTACTCGGTCTACTTACATTGCTAAATGACAAAATAAATTAATGTAATTATTGTTTAATAAAATACTCCGTTCGCAAAATAAAAAACATCCATAAAATAATGCTTTAAAACCATGACTATTAAACCATGACTTTAAACTTCAATAAAAAAAACTAAACGCCTAATTCGCAGAATAAAATACATCCATAAAATAATGCTTTAAAACCATGACTTTATTTTTGCACTGTAAACTTCTCAAACGAAGCAGATAATGCAAAAAAAAAAAAAAAATCTAGCATAATTACTTTCCTAGTATTCATTTCTACGCCATGACAGCTAAATACCGCATAAATAATGACAAACAGCGACTCAGTTTCTGACAGTAAACAAATTCCCTGATTATAAATAACTTCCGACACAGATTCCATAAAAAACCTAATGGTACTAAATCATCAAGAAGGTAACTTGATTCTGTTATTATGAGTTATGTATAAGTATGAGTAGAGTTGAGTAGTTATTAGGTCGTTAGGCAAATTTACGTTCATGTCAGAAAAGTACACCCTGCTTGGTCGGAAGCCGATGCGTCGTCGTAAGGTATTTAAGATAAGTAGTAGGTGGTAGGTAGTAAGTATTAGACGACCGAAGTACATAAAGGACAGAAACACTTAAATGGCTAGTTTTCAGTGATTGACAAATTTAAAATCATCTTCTTCTAGTTGAATATTACTATATTTTTTTCAGTATCTCCAGACATTTTTCAAAATAATTAATGAAAAGCTAAGAGGTATAGGACAAATTATTTATCACGCTTATGCGAACACAAATGCGGATTAAGTTTTTTAATAATTTCTGTTTCTAAATGTTGAACACACGCCTGAAACCTTATTTAAGTTGTTTGTAAAACGCGGAGCTGAAAATCAGGTTTGTTACATGAAATCGGATATCGCCCTTTAACTTAACATTTTATTAGGCATAATCTATGAAAGTGGTCTATAAAATTAAAAAAAAACACACCATATGCATTGAGACAGAGATTACTTGAGAGCCAGCGGGTGTGCCATAGTTGCTATTTTATCACTTATCGTTGTGGATAAGGCATCCGTCACATAGGCATACGTCACGTAAGGCATACTTCTCAGGGCGTGAAGTCTTATCCACGGCGATAAGTGACAAAATGGTAAGAATGGTTACGCCCACAGCGGACGAGACGAGGGTTTAGGATTTTTTTGAAATACCCCGACTGTAATCAATGAAGGCTCCACTGTGTGACACCATATGTTTCGATTAAATAAAGTGTCATCTTTAACATGTCTAAAGTGTAAGCAAGCTCTAAGCAATTTCTTTCATAATCGATCACAGCCCGCTGTCAACGAATGGACTTTTCTATAATTGCACCCTAAAAGATAGTTGCAATAGTCATTACTCATTAATTAGCATTCTCTAACTGTCAAGATCCTAGAAACGACTTAAGTTTTACTTAGATAACCATGGAAACGAACGACTTAATTTTTCTAATAAGTATTCCAGTACTTAGGTCACTTTAATAATGAATAGCTTAAAAACATGTCCAGATTAGCCACTACTCTACGATTGTATCTTGTGTCCCTGGTTGTGGAATAATTACAAAAGCAGAATATAAAGTCCTGACACTGGCCAACACATCTCGTATTCAACGACATATAACGACCCGCAACAAGTTTTTTGCATAAACATAAACAGACAATATGAGCTCCAATCAGATGTATCCAAAGCGGTGCGTACTAGCGATACCTAATCAGAATAAACATCATATTATAATGGAGGGTATTATTTCAGAACATAAGAACTACATTCAACTTTACCCATACTTTTTAAAGCCATAAAATATGACATCTAACTACTTTCTCTTTGATTTTGACATGGTTAAGTCTTTTTTTTTTACCGACTTCAAAAAAAAGGAGGTTTTCAATTCGGTTGTTTTTTTTCCAATGTTTGTTCCTCTCAACCTCAGCACTCCGTTATTTATGAGCCGATTCGTATTGTAAGGAGATTCAAAAATCCAGTTGGATGATGGGATCCATGAGGAATTGAGGGAACTCCTCAATTATATTAGGCACGCGTGTAGTGATTTTGGTTTTTTCTACGTATTATAACTCGTGTATTTACACCCGGAAATCATAAATTTGGTGGAGTGGAATTAATAATGAAGACGACAGATGACATGGAATTCCTCCATTATGTAATTAAAAGTACAAAAGTTTGTCACAGATTCTGATAAGATTCCGTTGAAATAGCAACTAATGAAGTGCCAAAGACGATCCATGTGGAATCGACGGAAGTCCTCAAATATTATCGGCCCACATACAGCAATTCGGTTTTTTCTTTAATAATCAAGGCATTTGTTCTCGGAAATCAGTTCATGTGGTGAATTGGAAAATAATGTGGAAATGTTCTCTTGGCTTGGCGGAGTACTAATTTGAAGTCAGTTAAAACTTTGTTTTTTATGTCATTATTAAGTTTCCCAATACGGAGCACTTGTTTGTTTTATCCATGAAGATCTGAAATATATGAATTATAAAATTTGTACTCTATTATTATTCTCAACTAATTTTTTATGTCATCCATGGTACCTCAGTTCTTATTAAGTTATTAGCGAGTCGCCTGCGTACAACTACATACTCGTACTCCTAGTACTCTACTTCTCCAGACGCCTTAAACCACCCTGAGGGCAGTCCACTTCTGACTGTCCAGTGCTCAGCGCGCGGCACTGTTTGTTTTGTTTGTTTCCATAGTTTTTAATGAAATATCGATTTCTGATGATCAAGCATGGACGCCGCCGGGGTGTTTCGCAACTTGCAATCTCCTTATTATCTTTGTAGGTACGTTATCATTGGCCTATCCGTTCTCAAAGAGTCACCAAATTTCCTAACATATTTTCCTTTGTGCCATGGAAGTTTTCTAAGTGTGCTATGCCCGGGATAGCACTCGCCTGCAGATAGATCGGCGACGTTCTCTATTGTCTTGCCTTCTTAAAAAATCACTAAGTGCCTTACCTACTTAGTATATAGTTACGGGCAATGGCCCGCAATCGATTGAGAAAATAAAAGGACAGCCGCAGATTCGTGTGTCGCGCGGCACGACGTTACTTTTATTTCTCTTACAACACTACTGATTTCCCGAAAGAAATCTAGGGACGAATTTTCCAAAAAGAATCTATAGGATTGAATTTTCAAACATATTGTGGGTAACTTCCGTTTGTCTTCCCCTACGAGTAAATTGTTTCGTACAGTTCACATATAGGTATATCACCTACATAATCAGGTTCACATGTAAAGATAAGTTTCCAATACTTGTTGATATTAGGTAACGGAGTCACTGTGGCAAGTTGTTGGCAAAGTTAATTCTGCCGTTCAGTTGAAAAATTAAAAGAATTTTGAACTGTATTGCGAAGCGGCACAACTATGTCCGGCAGGACGTGTCTGCGCGGAGTGCGCGATTAAATAAGTTGAGAAGTGCGTGCTGTATCGCCAATTGCCCACACGCCGACGTATCGGCGCATTGCATTGCCATAGGTACGATACGTGCACTTGCTTACTATAATCACTTGCTCTGATTTACTAAGAGCTACCGCTGTACACTTAGCTGTCGTAAATGCATTACGTTATCTGTTTAACCCAAAAGTTGACCAAGCGATAAGGTCTGCGTAGGCTACCAACTGACCACGTGTCAATGATTGTTTGCTTTCTCCAAACTTTTGAGCTTGGATGCCGTGCTACCATATTCAAAATTGATCGTTAATTTATTCGGAATAAAATATATAGGTAAAAATTCGCACAATAATCCGTGCTTTATCTAAGCACTCCTATATGCGTATATAAACGTGTGCGTAAAAGCAACGAGTAGGTATTTCTAATAAATTTAGTAACTACTAGCTACCTATATCCCGGATTTTAAGTTAGGAACAATTTTAATGTTTGGCTAAATATTGGGAATTTTCCAATAAGTACTCAACTGAGGTTTTTGTGGTCCTACGCATAAAACAAGAACCCCAAAGTGAAACTAAATCGAGTGGAAATTAATGAAAAACATTGTTACAGATTCCAGAAAATAATGCTAATAGGTTGATCGAGAGCGATCGCAGAATGTTCGGCGGCAACGGCGGCGGTTACGCGGGCAGCGGCGACTGCAGCGAGGGCTACGGGCTGGGCTACGTGGCCGGCGGCGGCCGGCTGCAGCAGTACGCGCACTTCGCGCCGCACCAGAACGTCTGGCACCACCACACGCCCCACCACGACACTTACGGTTCGTCTCAAACCCTACCCTAACCCAGCACCTGCCCCCAGCCCAAAACATCATTTGTTATGACAACAAACTAAAAGCCATTGCGAATTTTTTACTGGTCTTCCGCAATGCGATTTTATGCGAACAAATGTTTTTGATATTGTATTATTAAAATTGATATTGATACGAGTAAACCATAGTACATGAGGAAGATACGTCGACGTACTTCCTGTACACATCTCATGACTAGTGGGTAATTTACGTTATGGAAACCAAAGCAAGTCCTAGTAAAACCGCCGATATTCAACAAAGCAGGAGAGGATCGATATATAATTTCAAGTACATAAATATGGGAGAGAAGCCTCCCTAACACAAGTTCGCAATAAAAAAAAACTAAATATTACACACCCCCGTTACCTGCGCGCGGAATTAATGAACTAACAGGGATTTATCCACCGCAACAGGAAGGTCCCGCCGACAGCCAACTACTTAGTTTTAAGCAAACAGACTAAACACCTTGACTACTACAAATTATATATGCACAATTGAAATTATAAATATAGACATAATAAATATTATCTTTTTCGTTCGAATGCGTACGTAACATAAATTAGGGCCGTTGTGGCAACAGTAGGTCAACCTTTTTTCAGAGGCATGTAGCTAATATAGTTCATAAATCATAATAAAGTTACTTAGGTATATTTAATTAACAAGTGGAAGCAGAGGAAAAACAAATATTAGTTAGATATATGTTTGATACAAGAACCATGTAAAGGGTCATCTGCTATAGAGTGCGTATATACGTAGACTATAAGCAGTTAGGTGATTTGTCGCGAGCATGAATCAGGCGCGATAAGCAGCAGTAGGTTAGAGCGATCAGGCCGCGCTAGATGTCAGTTCGTGCCCCGACCTCTGACCGCCGAGTCGCGCTATCGGTCACAAAGCCTTCAGCTAATTTATTCACATACCTACAATCTCAGTACTACCTCACAATGGACGCGATCCCATTACTGCCTCCGACGTGGTTACAAAATATTATAATGACAGGTTAGTTATCGATTTACGTTAGATTCGTTGTTAAGATATAACAAATATAGACGCTTTGTTCTAACCATATATATGGGTGTTCTTCGTTGCTTGATTTAAAACTGTCTGAATCAATCGGGTAGGATTATGTACCAAGAAAACAGGGTACAGAGTAGATCATATTGTCCGCAGGCAGCAGCGGCGTGGGCGGCGTGGGCTCCATGCCCGGCGCGCTGTACCCGCAGAACATGGTGATGGGCTCCTGGTGCGGGCCCTACGACGCGCTGCAGCGCCCGCCGGCTTACGGTAACCATCATTAATATTCCAATCAAGTCCAAAACACAATAAATCATTAACGGGAGTGCTCATAAATGTATCTTTCGTTCTTTCTTTCTCATTAATGTGTCAAAAAAATATTAACATTGTCAGCAAGGTATTTTTCATTATAAATAAGCGTAGAAGCATAAAGTAAGAAAATTTACGAATATAGCTTATATTCTGGACGTCACGGACTATCATGAAAAATAACTTACTAATAGTAATATGCATTTATTATCAAATGATCCTCGGAAAATGTCAACTTCCTAAGTATCTTCAGTGGGTTTGGCTCGGCTTTAATGAGTCAGTTAGGCAAACGATTTTACATATATGTAGATAACATAATCCTACTAATTTAGATGTTTGTTACTCAATCACGCTTAAACGGCTCAACCGACGTGAATGAAACTTTGCACGAAGCTAGTTTATAGCCTGCATTAAAATATTGGATAGTTTTTATCCCGGGTTATGCAGACGAAGTCGCGGCCGGAAGCTATAGTAGGTAGATAAACGTAAAAATAAGTATTTGACTAAAGTAACGTTTTTACGTTTTATACGTTGAATTTCAATAAAAACGGAATGGACTAATTAAATAATTTAATTATTTATTAATATGGAGCTTTTATATCACAACAACACTTACCTATAGATAGACAGCCAATTAAAGGATCTCAGTGGTAGTAACAGAGTAGGTAGAATTATAAGTAAACATTACATACTCACACAACTAATGCACACACTTAATGCTATGTCCCTTTCTTAAATTATTTATTTTAACAAATGATACCTAAACCTACGTCAATTCGTAATTTGATTATAAGGAGTTAGCAAATAACTTGAAAAAAAACCGTGTGCCACGGCCAACCGTACACTGAGACAGTAAACGATTCTAATTACGAACACAGCCCGGACAGTTTCAGCGACTTGCTCCCTCGTAAAGTTCCGCTAGTCTCCCTCCGGATCACTGAATTAAAAGACGATTCCAATTCCTTTTGATTCCTTAAATATTAAAAATTATCATATGTCCTTCCAGGACTCAAACCCCTTATCAAATTTAAACGAAATCCTTCGCATTAATCCATTCTAAAGCAGTTTTCGAATTTCCGAATATAAAATGTATCCCTCGGTATAAATTGACACTGGGAACATAACTAGACTAGACCAAACATTACAGACCGTGTAGTGTGTCGTACATGAAAAAAAACTGTGATTTATTTATTTGCTAGTACCTAATATATTGTTCACCTTAACTAAATATGTTGGTATTATCTACTAAAAACTTGTTATGATATAAATATTATTTCAATAAATATTCTAGTGCCTATAAATACGCACTTCACATTTGGACGTAATTAGTTGTAACAATGAAGATGTGGGGAAATGCATGTTAAAATTTTTAATTGCGGTCACCAGCACAAACAAATTAATGGGTACTTACAGATAAATGTAGTTTTATCCTCTACAGGTGCTCGTTATTAATAATTGTTTTATCCCCATTAAATTTAATTATTTAAGATTGTAGCTACACATAACGAATCATAAGTCCTCTCTTAACTGTGTCTTAAAAATGACGTCGAGGTGGTTGTTTATCTGAATTGATACGTGCGTGCTGATAAAGAGCAGGGCTGTTATTCGCTACGTGCTAAGCGGCTCACCCAGCCGGTCACCCGTCACGAAATTAGACCTCTACCACGCTTAGTTACTATACGCATCGCGGTGTCAAGATATACTTGTGGGTGAGCGTTGAGGTGAGCCAAGGGGAACATTCTGGGGAACAAGTTACAGAATAGGGAGGCAGAAGTATCTACTTAGAATATTCCTCCGTTGTCTAATTTAGTAGTACTTACCTAAATATTTTTAAACACTGTCGTAAGTGTCAATCTATAATACCTACGTCAATTGATACAATTAGATATGTTAGGGAAGTTTAATAATAACTACATTCATAAAGTACTAGCTTCTGCCCGCGACTTCGTCCGCGTGGAACTCTTTTATATCGTAGCTCCTTACAAACTTTTCGCCCCCTTAGATGATGATTCCCAGAATAAAAAATACTATATACTCGTATTTTAATCCAGGTTATACACTATAAGTAAAGCAGAATTGATTTTAATCCGTTTAGCCATTTTTGTGTGATTGAGAATTTAGCATATTCATAATATTAGTAGGATTTGCAAAATTTCCAGACACATCGCTTGACAGACTCTAAAGGGCATTTTAAGTTTAATGAATGAGGTTTATTCACTACGGTGATTGAATTGTCCTGAAGTTTACCAACAAGGTGAAAATTTAATTGATAAAATATAAATTAAAGAATAATCCTACTTTATAAATGCGAAAGTTTGGATGTTTGTTACTCAATGACGCTTAAACGGCTCAACCGATTAGGATGAAATTTTACACGAAGATAGCTTTATCCCGGGTCCACGCAAACGAAGTCGCGGGCGGAAGCTAATTATTAAATAAGGGATAAAACTGGCCAAGATCGAGTCGGACTTATGCAGCCTTTGGAGATGTTAAAACTAACGCAATTTCAGATCTTTTTTACAACGGATATTAACAATAATATTATATTCATGATTATGAGTCACAAATTCAATGAAAAAGACACATTATTAATGTTTGAAATATATAATGATAGCACCATCTAGCGAGCATAATTTTGGTACAATTTCAGTTTGATAAAGGTCGCTGATGTTAGTTGTCGATTTTCGCCATCTAGCGAGCTTAATTTTAGACCAATTTCAGCTCGATAGATGACGCTTATATTATGTTTTTGATTTTATTTAGACTAATAAGAAAGAATATTATACCAAACAGTATTAAATGGGTTTTATTTGATTTTAAAATTATGAAAGGAACATTAACTAACTGTAAATTTATGTTAGGTATAATGTCATACAATATTTTCGTAACTTCGCAAACAGAACATTTTATCAGTTCATATTGTAATTAAGTTTGACCTAGGTTGGGGTCGTGTTAGACTAAAATCGGCATAAATTAAAAAAGCTAAGACATTGAATGCATTCAAATCCACAGCCGTCGATGTTGTTCTTAATGCTTAAGCTTTGTTTTTCCTAGGATCGAGTTTTTTTCGGCTCTAATGCTACAAAAAACGATTTCTATACAAAATTAAACAAAAACCAATAACGATCGTTTACCAAAAAAATATTACGAAATAAACTGATAAAAAGAAAACAAAAAAACCTCGTCGCTAGGGTTCCAAATCGCAGCCATCAGCAAAGAAGATTAACCATTGGTCGTCATCGAAGAGTAAGCCTGCCTTTTGCGAGAAAATACGGGAAAAACGAATTTTCTCAATTATAAGACCAGATCGGTTTCTCGGCCCCGTAAACCCCAGGTACTGAAAATTTCATCAGGACATGATTAAAAATATATATAAATATGATTATAAATATATTATTATTATATAGGTAATAGTATCGAATAAGACCGTTAGCGCCATTTATTATGGAGTTCTTCATTCTGGATTTATTTTGGGATTTAATTTTTAAAAAACGCTGAAATTACTTTTCTTGTGTTTCATCAAATAACTTTTTTACGAAGTTTCAAGTCTGTATCTTAAAACATAATTTTTTCCCGTACAAGTTTTTAAACCTTATATCGACCTCTGAAGAAATTATATCTAAAAAACGCCACGCTATGTCCTATTCTGAGGTCTAAACTACAATATTAGAAAGTGCCATTAAAATTGGTTCAGTAGTTTTCGCTAAGACTTGCCACCAAAAATACTGGTTGTTATCGCCGCCACGCGGCATCCACATGACAAAAAAAGATGGCGCTGTTACGTATACACGACTTTATCCAATCGGTTATCCTCAAATTTGGTCTGCGGGTCACCTTAACTCCATCTACTTTTTTATATGTTTCATATTGTTTGACGGAGTTTAGACAACAAAAAACTGGAGAATGACTACAGTCAAATGCAAAAATACGTATTGATAACATCCTCTCATAAATAAGTAGGTACCAAAACCTTAATCCGCTGACATAAGAGTGATGGGACATATTTATGAGTAAGTATGCACCCATATTTTTACACTTGACTGTACTAAGGCTAGAATATGCATGGAAATTGGTGATGTTCTGCATCACGCTATTGAAGTTTTTAAGGCATGTTGTATAAATACAATTTCCTTCAGATTCACCTTATGATGTCTCTGACAACATCAACGAATTTTCACATTTATAATATCACAAGTGTGATTGTTTTATCAACCCTGAATATATAACTACCTAGTAAGCCGTTGCACGGACCAATCGAGTAAACCCACTGCTTTTAGACATTCTTGCAACTAAGTTTTTAAATTAACATCCTGTTTACAACTAAAACTTAAATTGGTATAAAAAAATATTTATAGAGTTCTGTACCAAACCAAAAGGTAAAAAACAACAGGTAATTAGGTCGTGTGGTATCAAATCAAAGAGGAAAAGCACGTTCTAAAACACTTTTTCATTTTTTTACTGTGAATAAATTTCGATTTATGAAGGAAAATGTTAAAAAGAATACCTTTTATTTTTCCGAATATTCTGAAAGCACCTTCTTTCAAATGAAATAAAATATATTGAAGTCGGTTTACATGATAAAAAAATATCGCTGAAGACCCCACAGACATATCTACCGAGTTCTTTGGTCGCTGTAATCATGACAGTAACTTCTTCTGATATGTACGATTGATTGTTAAGATTTTTCCAGAATTAACGGGTTCAAAGACGGGTGTTGTGCGAAAGTTTGTACGGAACCCTCGGCGCGCGAGGCTGACTTCCACTTGACCGGTTTTTTAATGACTGAATTAACTACGTAAATGTATCCAAGATAGAACAATTACGCGTGCCTACCCGCTATAATAGCGTCAACAAAGCGTAACCACCCGTAAAACATAAGACTATCACGAATTTGCATGACTCAACGCATAAGCACAATTGCTAAAGATACACGGAAATACATTAACATTACAAATACCATACAAGCAGATACACATCTAAATGTAATATTCTTACTAAATATGACAATGAAATGGGAGTAGGTACAAATAATATTGGCGAGGAAGCATCCTTTCACAAGGTACAGGTACAAAAGTACTTATGTTGCGAAACAAACTCCCTATAATTACTCGTTTACTCGTAACTATCCCCAGTGAGCACTTTATAAAAGAACTTTCAATTTCGGCACGAAGGGGCTTTTGTGGTAAATTGTTATTCTAATAAAACATTCACAGTGACGAAACAGTAACTTATCAACCGCCGCGCTTCCACAGTGACATCAACTCTATTTTATATACTTAGTATCATAATCATTATTGTTCATGCCTGTAATGAGTAATCGTGTCCAATCACAGTCCGATGTTTTCCTTGTCGTTTCTCAGAGTCCATAAGCTCGAAAACGACTACAAAACCATCTTGCAAGAACAATCTATTATTGTGAACTATTAATTAGCGTTCAGCCATAGTAATGCTTTTACCTAAATGAGATAATGTTTAAATTGAAAAACTTACTTACTTGAAATAGAAAAATGAAAAGATTCAGGTTTCAAAAACAGGACATTCTGTTATTTAGTAGAATACCTAATTAAAACATAAATGACCTGAATCGTTAACAGCACATGAATGCAAAAACGATCTGTTTTCGTATTTAGGTATAGAGCTAAAAGTCATACGTAATACGATTAAGTCATTATTAATATACCTAATGCTCCTATATTTTACTGTTTCCTAATAAATCTTCTCGTGCCTACTTGCAAACTGGCTGACAAACGCACAGATGTTTTAAGTTTACCTCTATTAATTTAAGTACGGTTTATTTTCCTTTCGATGTAGGTAATCATAAAAATAGGGTCGTTAAAATATTTAATCAGAATTACATTAAAATTATTGATCCAGTACGTTGCTCCAGAATCAGAATAAGGATACCGTATAGTTTATTAACGACGCTATGGAATCAATTGTTGTTTCCTTAATTATTGGAATCTGTGGTTCCCCAACCACAGAATTAATCTTTACAGCTTCAGCTACCAGCCTGCACATATCAATTTACATTATACGCAATGCGGCCTCCAATAATAAGGAAACTCTTCAACACCTATATAAATATCTTCACTCTTGAAAAACTCCACCGCCGTAACACTTGGTCAAAATAAAGTTAATAGGTACTTCGATGAAGACCCGCTCGGTATCTAGGTTTTGTCGGTACGAGTAAGTAGAGGTATCCGATCGCAAATATTTGATCTGGTTTTACGTCCATCGGATTATAAAACCGAGCATTGGTGCATTTGCTGGGACGATATGCTTACTATTCCCGAGGTGTAACCTTAGTGAAAGATATCTACTATAGGTGAGTAGGTAGTCGCCAACATAGATAGGACTTATCTACTTATAGTGATGTTAATTAATGAGACGCCAGTCTTCCAAAAGGAGAAGTTAAGAGTCCGCAATAAGCTCGATTCTCCATACAAACGTAGTTACGCTCTCATTTTAAAACTGCGTGTAGAATTGTAACGAAACTTTGCACGCACAATAACATGAGGAATATCTATGTCTGTAATTAGTTTATGTAGCTGCAGATACTATACTAAAAAAATACAGCGAATCTAAGTTTTTCATACGAAACTTCTTTTTGCTGTATTTCGTTTTTTTTATAGACTGGAACCATATAAACTAATTACAGACATAGATATACCACATGTCATTGTATATACAAAGTTTCGTCACAATCCAATACTTAGTTTTAAAATGAGAGCGTAACTACGTTTGTATGGGAAGGTGAAATTCGGCCGAGCTTACTGCGGACTCTTAAGTTAATGTAAGCGTGTCGCGTGTCTCGTGACTCATGTAATGTATTATGCATTTTTAACTAAAAATAAAAATGAACATTTTGAGTAAATTTTGCATTGATTACAAAATAATGATCAGTTAGCATATCTACCGCAAACAAAATTGTTGGGCCGTATCGAACACACATGGTAAGAGGTTGGTTTACAGTCGGTTCATTGTTTCATGACACACATGTTATGTGACAGTGTGGTAGCTCAACAAACATTTTCAACATATTTGCTCATATTAATATACGTCGCTTTAAGGGTACGTTTCCAATGACGAGGGGCTCTCTCCTCAGGGGGGTCCATAAACCATCAATTCGAAGCGGATTTCAACTAAGTAATTTGATTGCTTAATTTTGAACGTACTGCTCCGCTCCATCTCAGTGGAAACGCAGTCACCCTAAGGTAAGTTGCACCAACTTGCGATTACAGGCCATTAAATTTTAAATAATATATCGTCGGCAGCTGTCATTCCATAGAATCTTGTCTAACTTATCATACACTCAGATTTTAACGAACACTGCTTAGGATTACAGACGGTTTGGTGCAACCCACCCTTAGGTCTATAATCCAGGATATTAATTAATCACGCGTTATGCAGGCTAGGCTGCCCCAAAAGTCAACGTCAAGCCGCAAATGAGTGATAGCCATAACAGACATATATACAAAAATTTAAAAACAAAACCAAACCATGTACCTATTAAAAAAGGACTTACTCGATGGAAATTGAGTTTTGAATTTGCTATGCCGTATTACACAAAAAACAACAAGCATCTCACGCTCCTTAAAAAAAAACAAGTTTTTCCTCAATAATCTAGCAAGTCCATTACCATTTTGTATACCATTTTGAAATTAGGACTAAGTATCTAAGTCAAGTTTTGAAGCTTCTTACCAAATTAGAGTAACCCTTTTTTTCAGTACAATCAGTTAAAAATACTTGATCTAATGATTTTAATTGCATGATTGGGAAAAAACGTGTCATTTTATTTAAAACGGAGGCACTTGCTTTTAAACTTTAGTATTTAATTTACAGAAGGGGTTTTCACTGTTGCATACCGATAAAAATATTAAAGAAAAGTAAAGATCTTAGCCTTAATACATAATTACAGTGTGTCCCTTTAAAAAATGTTTAGTTCCTGTAATTTTGTATACACCTCTTGGTTTTTTAAATCTTATGACGCCTATCATTTGTTTTCGGCTTGAATGACGTTGGCTTTTGGGACACGTTGTACTTATATTAACATTTCGGCACTTGTGTTTTATATATACACCTATATAGCTACCGATAAATAAAAATAAAACGTTTGTAACTCTTAGCGAGACGTATGTACGAACACGGGGCATTTTTAAATTAAACGAGTTGTGCATTCTTTTTTTTCAATCATCGCAAACTAATTCTTGAAGGCTACCTACCTACAAATTAAAATATTTTTGTGAGCCAATAAGCCAAACAAACCATATCTTTAGTGAGCCTTCCTATTAACCTGCGCGCGCTGCAGAGCACGGAAGAAATAAATCTGCGCGCTATTTTCCATAAACATCTTCGTTGATTGTTTCGTTAATTATTATCATGTGTTGAGCTACTAGTGTAGAGGAGAAGATCATTTATAAACATATATGTATGTATAATACCGCTGAAAAAACTAAGCGAGGCAATTCATGTATCTAAGTACAATACCTAATAGTCGGTTGCCAAGAAAGTCTATGTAACAGCCTACAAGAGTTTTAACCAATGAACTTTATTTTTCCTTGCACATATGTTGAATAAGGTCGTATAAAACATTTGTGCCTTGTTCATTACACTTCTCGCATAACTAATTCCCTGTCGACCCTCGAGTGTGATGTATTGATGATCAACACTTGTATCGTAACGTATTATTATGTTATTAATCGTAGCAAAGTATTTTAATGTAATATTTTATTTGCCAGTCTACCCATTTTAACCTACCTTACCAAATACCAATTGCATATTTTTTCTAGTGCTTAACCTTTTTTGCCTCACTTACCTACGACTTAGACGAAATACTTAGATAAACTATTTGCAGCGTAGGTATAGGTTACATTATTCCTCCTAATTAGTAATTTTCTAATAGACTCTAAATAGATTCATGAGGATGAGCCAGTTTTGTATAAGAAGTTAGTGCTAATGGTCCATTGGCGAACAGATGGCGGTCTGGAATCATACGAAGAGGGGCGGGAGTGTGTTAACTGCGGCGCCAATAACACCCCGCTGTGGCGCAGAGACTCCACGGGGCACTACCTGTGCAACGCGTGCGGCCTCTACCACAAGATCAACGGCGTCAACCGGCCGCTCGTGAAGCCCAGCAAGCGGCTGGTAAGTGCAACGATCACATAGTAACGCGCTCTGTTTTGGAACAGGTGCGGACGCGGAGCTACTCACGCGCTTCTATAAGGACGGCTCCGTGCAGAGATGGATGAGTGTGGAGGGCCTGGCCAGGGGCATGAAGAAGGTGAGTCGGTGGCGTGTAGACTAGTGCATGCTCCCTGCCCCTTCCCTTCGACGACACCACCCACCCATACTCCTCGCACGCGCTCTCAATCTCTTCTTTTCACAATTTCATATTTTCTGGTTATAGCGAGTCAATAGGAAACTACACGCTACCGCTCCCTTCCTGATAGCCGAGACGGCATTTAATTGAACTCCGAATTAATTATTAAGAAGCCACCAATTCAAATACTTAACGCACTACGTTAATTATGGATTAAGGAAATCAATTAAGGCATACTTTTAATTTTACTATGTTCTAGTAATTTTAAACTTAAGTACTATTTTTAATAATAGTAACAACTCAGTGAAGAACCTTGAAACATAATATCAGAAATTATAAAAAAATATATTAATAAAATAGGTAGGTAAGAAAAATAAAAGTATGCATTAATTGACGTCCTTAATTTATACACTTTTTTTGAATTGCAATTAGGCTTTTGAAATGGAGCGTTAAATGATATCGTAAAAGTATAGGTAGGTAGGTACCATCCGTAATGAAACCCGAGAAATGTTCCGTCGTATCGAGGCACGCTCCTCGTCGCCCACGACCTGATAGCAAAGTGTTTCGTTTTGCACTCTTGCGGTCATAAACATAAACACACAGTTCACAACACGTGCCAAGATAGTCAATGTACGTAGACTTGTCTCAAGGATTCCCCGATCTAAATATAAATATTATTCACAACCTCGGGATTAAAACCATTTTGCTATCCCCTAATGAAGAAAAAACGTGTACCTATCTCGAAAACGACAAGCATGGGTAAAAGTACCGCGAAGGTCGCGAGTACCAGGCGGTTTCGTAAAGTGTGAGCCCTTACCTATCTAATATAGATTAGTGACTGATCGTGATCAGAAACAATAGGTATGTAAACCATTAGTCTTGTTTACGTTGTCGGCGCTGTAGAAGATTCAATCATTGAGTATGGATGGATACCTATGGATAAGTTATCGCGACTATGGCAATGGATGATTTAGTATATGTATATTTCTGTCATATCACTAACTTAAATTTGGTTAATGGATAGGATATTATCAACATGTCCGCAAAGCGAGCCTAGCCGGGAGTCACACTCGTGCCGTAACATTACATTAAGCAAACCCAGTAAGAACAGGACCAATGCGATTACGGCGACGAGTACTGCGACGAGTAAAGATAACGGGTACGTACACGATAACGCGGCCGAGGCATACACAGGGAGCACTTACCGTGAGACACATTTGCCGATTACAGGACATTATCGGCATTGAATATTGAACCTTGACTAGAAACCACCAATGACTTATCTCGATAGGCGACGTACACAATGCAACGATATAGATAGATAGATAGATAGATAGCTATGTACGCACTAGATGATGATAGAATCAGAATGTCGGCCAATAGCGACAGGCTCCACCCGCACCGCAGCCGCGCACGGCGCTCCGCACCGCATTGCGGCCGCGGCAGCGCCTACGGAACCGTTAACCGATCTACACCACACCGGGTTTGGTTGGCAAATGCTTGCGTGGGCGTATCTTGACAGACGTTATGTTGCTTACTTCCATTTTATATCTTGAATAGTACTGTAATGTTTGGTGATGGATTGGTGATGGTACCCCAGTGCGTGCATTAATGCATTTGAGATTAGTAACCATTTAAATAGAAACTTGCCAAATATTATACCTTGCAGAAAGTATTTAACAATTATACAAAAATAAAAATTAACTTGATGATAGGAATAAATTCATAGGTAGAATAGAAAGAAGGTAACAACGGAAGCAGAATTATCTTGTGTAGGTATTTTATGAGTTGCTATGGGCACCTTCGGTCTCCCTTATCAGATCAGCATTTTGCATTGCCACCGAAGTTACTCTTTTTTAAATTCAGTCGTAAGATTTGACTCATACTTACAAAGCAGGTGTTGATAAATGTTTGGAAAATATCAATATGTTTGGAAATCATTGCAAATAATAATAAATAGGTATAATTGATGATGCTTTTAAATTGTACATAAGTACCTATACTTCAATTCAGGAAATGTTGCGTGGACGGATCGAGGAACAGCCGACCGCCTCACAACGATGGATATTATTATCGTTTCGTTTTGTTCATTCAATTCGCGCCGCTTTCCATAATTGCTATAAGATTTTCTATAAGAGAGAATTTGCTCGAAGGTATATCGAAACACTAATAGCAGACGATGATGATAATGATAAATAATATGTGTAGGTACCTATATAGGTATGGTGACGGGAAAACCACAGTCGGTAAAATAACAAGACTTTACATCGGTACCTACCTAAATACTTGTACCTGCCTGGAAAATTTGTGGTAATAGACTCCTTGGGAAATGAAAATTACGTTAGCAGTGAGAGGGGTCGTGTAACGGAATTGGTTGCGCGTTGCAGTCGGCGGCACGGCGCCACGGGCAGTGCTGCACCAACTGCGGCTCGCGCAACACCACGCTGTGGCGGCGCAACAATGAGGGCGAGCCCGTGTGCAACGCCTGCGGCCTCTACTACAAGCTGCACGGTATCAATCGGTATGTATAAACCCACCCTGTGTTCATCGATGTTAATAATTCTGATTACAATAAAACACACTATGAATCTGAAGAGAACGAGCAAGAAACGCATATTACTCGGGGGAAAATAATGAGGAAGTGCTTGTAGGAGCCGATTGAATGTGCCTTAAGCGTGCATAAAGCGGGAAATTATAAATATGAAGCGGATATTATAGAAAGCAGTAGTTCAATATATAAGATTATATATAGGTACAGTCAAGTTCCCCAATATCTATATAGACAACCATTCAAAAATATCTACACATGTGTCTTATGTCAGTAACAATAAAGTATCTGTATAGATATTTTGAAAGGTTGTCTTTGTAGATATTGGAGAAGCCGACTGTACTTAGGATAGGACAGACTGTCCAGTTAGGTAGGTCCAACTTTGAGAAAGAGGTCAATCGTCTAATCCGACTCCGCTGGGCAGGATTCGGGAAGCTACTGCACATGTTTTCGTCCAATATTCTTCAGTCTCAAGACGAGAGTCTATAATGACCAGAAACATAGTCGCTTACTATGGGCCTCATAAGAAAGCCCAAAGTCACCCAAAGGGCAATGGAGAGGGCTATGCTGGGAGTTTTTATGCGCGATCGCATCAGAAATGAGGTTATCCGCAGGAGAACCAAGGTAACCGATATAGCCCTCAGAATCGCTAAATTTAAGTGGCAGTGGGCGGGCACGTTCACGTAGAACCAATGGCCGTTGGGGCGGAAAGATTCTCCAGTGGCGACCACGCACAGGAAGGCGCAGGTGGCTAGGCCCTCGACAAGGTGGACTGATGACCTCATCAGTCCACCTTGTGGGGGGCCTAGCCACCTTTACCAGGTGGTAACGGTCGCGGGAGTCCGCTGGCTGCGGGTGGCACTATGGGGGAAGCCTATGTCCTGCAGTAAACGCTTTTCGGCTGATATGATGATGATAATGATATACGGTGAATGATGTTAGCTTTGCCCGAGTATGTAAAGAGCGCGCTGCGTTGAGGCGTGAAGGTATGTGGCATTGACACAACAAAACTGTCTAGGTATTATTATTTTTACCCAACCGCGGCAGAAAAAGGGTTATGTTTCACGAGTGTATGTATGTTTATTTCTTTGGCACGTTCTGTTTAATCGGGAATAATGAATAATGAATCGGGTCTGGTTAAGCAAATTATTCAGTATATCTGCACGTTTGTCACTTCGGTTACCTACTTCTCTCGCGCGTCTGTTTGTTATCAGGGCTGCAGCAAAGTAGTGTATATATCTCGTATACTCTTCCCATTACAGGCCATTAGCAATGAGAAAAGACGGCATTCAAACAAGGAAAAGGAAACCGAAGAAGTCTGTTAATGGTGCTAAGTCTACACAAGAACACTCCAAGAAAGAAGGACAATGTTCCCCCGGCATAGATGGTAAATTTAGTTTTCAGTTTATTTAATAACATATTTAAGACTGTTATCTTTTCCGAAGTCAGACATGGGGAAAAGCGTTACATTTTGATATCGGTGACTGACGATCCCGTTCCAAAAAAGTCAGTGAAAAGTCATCGTGACATGACTTACTGTCACGCCTGTTACTCGTCCTGCATGATATTTGTAACACGTCACGGTTCTGTAATGAACGTTTTTTTTTGGCACACTGTTATTTCAACGCTCCCGACTGAGCCGTATTAGAGCCGAGTTACAGTCACAGAACTCCACAGCGTCAGTAGCGTCACACTCCGCGTTTGTTGTGATTTGAGTAACTGAGATTGCGCTAGGAACTGTAGGAACGTATGTGATTTTGTAACGTTGTTCTTTTGTGAGAAGTCACAGTGACGACACCTTTTGACGGCGAGTCACGTTATTTATCCCCCATGTCTAATTGTTTCTAATTCATTGGTGAGCAAACGCATCGCCAACGAGCGCGCAACCCACCGGAATTAGCCAACAATCGAGCTCGACTGAAGTCCGTGGGCTTAATGGGGCTTCTAAACGGGCAACATTTGTACGGCAATGTGTGGCCGGCATATTGTGTAGCGTTCAAAGTAAGCGTAAAACAGCAATAAGTGCCGACCAGAAATTGCAGGAAAATATGGCCCGTTTAGAAGCCCTATAACACATTCACTACCAACAATTTCGTAGCCCTTCGCTCGTAGCCGAAAACATGCGACAAACCGTATGTAGAAGAAAGCGCTTACGAGCAGAGCGCCCACTTAACGAGTGCCTGGCTCTAAAAGTAACAAGCCGGTGGCGCACGCGCTCGTTGTGCATGCTTACGAGTAGATAACATGCTTCGTGTAATGGACCGCCATCGCCAGCAGTAGATGCATCGACGCAAGTCGACGAACCAGCGATCCAAGTGCGTTGGATCCCCTGTTTCACAAAAAGTGTTTAATTTTCAGAGAGCAAGCCGAGCGTTTCAGAAGTGCCTCTGCCTTTATCGGCGTCCATGTCTAGTCACGGGTCCCTGTCTAAGGGGCGCACCGAGGCGCACTCGTCAGAGTCGTCGCCCCACGCGCACCCGCACGGCCAAGCGCATGGCCACGCGCATGCGCAGTACCCCCTCGGCCTGCCCAATACCCCTAGCTTCCTCTCCAATCCGTCGATCTTCAATATTAAGAGTGAACCGAACGCGCCCAACGGCTACGACGGATACGGGACTCACACCGGTAGCCACTATCACCCGCAACCGCATTACTTGCACGCATTACAGGTAAGACTAGTTACTTAGTTACAATCACCGATCATGATTTAACTTGAGATTGAAATAACATATCTTGTATAATTATCTTGTATAATTGGAGATCTGATCATTTTTATACCACGATGGTGGAAAATAAGCTAATGGCCAGTCTCATTACGCCGTAGCCTGTCGACCCCCGCAACTCTAGAGGTGTCAATTGCGTGTTGGTGGCCTCGTATTGATTTGAGGGTTAGCTTAGTCGACAGCAACAAACAATTGCATGCAGACCCCGTATCATGGTCGGCCTTATCATGCGATAAGTGATAGGATAGAGCGTCTATCACGTTCTATTGAACGGTGTCAGCCAGTGACGGACGCTCTATCTTTTCACTTATCGTGTGATAAGGCCGTCCATGCTACGGGGTCAGGTCTCTCTCTTAACAAAACTCATCCTCGTAAGCACTGACCGCCTTGTTCACCATCAGAATCACAACACTACATGGAAAGAAAGTTGTAGATAGTATTAGTTACTTATTATGGCTGCGACCTTCCTTAACATGAAGGTATACTTTTCCGCAGTAGGGCTGCCCCAAATATGAGCGGCATCATACAAATATTATAAAGCATTAACAGCTGCTGTACCTATAGAAATAAAAACTGTTGCGGTAATGGCCAGCATTATAAGTTAAGCCTAAGAAATGCGTGTTACCTATCTAACCATAAATGTGTTTGCTACCAGTACGGTCTCGGCAACAACGAGGAAGAGGAGGGCAGCGGGTTCCTGCACCAGCGCAACGTGACCGCGCACGCCAAGCTCATGGCTTCCACGTAGCGCGCTCCGTCCCCCTGGCCTGCCCGGGATCACTACACTCTTTCATAGCTACACCTGAATACGATGATGTTTCGGTACGTCGAACTTAACAATTCTGCGATATGAATGTATTTACTCTACAATGCAAGGGTTAGGTATTGGTCTCTCGTTGAATTATCCCGCTTTACATTGCCACATTTCTATACCACAAAAGACCATGGCCTCGCTTCTCACAGCAGAAGATCGCACCTGCATATGTTATTGTATCCGTTTTTAACTAATCATTAATAGCGAAATATAATGATATAAATAGCCATTATTTGATATCGTTAGAGCTATTCGGTATTTATTAAGTAGTTAGCTTCGTACAAGGTTCTATACAGGCCATACAGGAGTGCGCAGCTAGGTGCTTTGCTTACTGTACGCATAATATAAATAAGATATGTACCTAATACCTAACGTGTAAAATGGACGTCTTTATATTAGTATAGCAGACCCTATGAAATGAACCGATTAGAAAATTCCTAAATCCACGTATTCCTTTTTATTAAATGGAGTTAAGTATCAATTTTATCATGCTTTTTATTAAAACAATGTAGATATGTAGAATAGAAATATATTAAATAAGACACTTATTATAAAATACTAAAATAATCAAATTAACTTTTAATCATAACAATTTCTAGCGTAAACTGGATCGAACAAATGAAAAAATATATTCCAATATTAGGCCACACAATTATAATATAAGAGCTCTTATTAAGCCCTAATTCCAGTTTGGACGACTGGCACCTTACCACCTTAGTTATTATTAACTTGCGCTTGACAGTAATAACTAGGCCCAACTGCTTCAGATAAACCGTAGGTAGGTAGATACCTACCTACGGTTTAGATACCTAACCAATCACTTGCTTGTAGCAACCAGAGTTGCCTATTTCGCGGACCACTAAACTGATTGTGGCAACTGTGGTAGCCAAGCAAAGTATGGGCTGCTTTGATGAAGAAAAATTTGAAACAGTTTAGGCTACCTTTTTTTAAAATTCGAAATCAAGTAACCGGATAGTGTTATTTCAAGTTACAACTAGAAGAACAACAGATGAATTTAATAAGTGTTCATTTTATGTTCAAATAATTGGTAAATTAGTACGATCGCGTGCATCTCTATGTAGGTAGGTATCTTACGCAAGTACCTAGCTCCTGGCTCTTCTTTTAGGGATTTAATATCACGCAAATTATAAGTATATACATAGCAGTAAATATAATTAGATTGATTAGTATGTTAAATAGGCGTTGGTATTAGTTTACTTTCGGATAAGTAGGTAAGTACGTGAAAACAAATTAATTTTCGCTCCCAGGTCTGTACTTTATCTACACCGTGATTTTAGTGGTCAGCGATGAGCGAACTTGAAATAACCATCTGATTGGAATACAACCTAAACTTAGAGCGTTTGTATTTAATCTTGCCAGTAGATAATCATCAGTTGCTCGAGATTGTGTCCTGTCCGTCTTTCCTGGCAATCAATGTGGCCACGGAACTTATTCGACTAGGTATTTACATGCACAACACAATGGGCCATCCTGACCCATCATACAGGACGCGGCTATGCGGTAGAACGAGACATAAATATGTCTTACTCCCTTTAACGCATCGTTGCGGCCATCAGAGAATAGGTACGTACAGTCACCATCAAATATATCTGAGCGGCCAAAGTGCTCACAAATATCTGAACACGTCTCTAATGCCTCGACAATAGAAACGGGTTCAGATATTTGTGAGCGCTTTGGCCGCTCCGATATATCTGATGGCAACTGTACATCAGTCAGCGTCATATAGTTAGTAGCAGCCAAGGTAGCCAAATATTTCGGTACACGTCTTTATTACTGTAAGAATAAGGGTGTGTTACGAAATATTTGACTACTCTGGCTGCTACTAACTATATGACGCTGACTGTACAATTGTTGTAAAACACAGTCGGGTTAAAGCATCTTCCACCGGCTACTTACACATCTCAAAGTAGCGAGTATACTCACTAAGGAATATTTAGCTGATTTCTGTGTTTATTGCTATTGTAGTAATAATATCAACATTGTTAATCATTTTTATAAAATGCAACGTATTCTTTGTGTAACGTGACGAAAACATGTGATAAAGGCAAGTGTACACAGAAAAATACGAACTTAAATGAGTTTTTAATAGATTTCCAACGACAAATACAGTAAGTTATTAAGATGAATCAATTTTAAATTGTAGGTACGTACAGTAGGTCCAGGATCAGCACGAGATAATTAAATCCATACTGTCCATATCCATACTAATATTATAAATGCGAAAGTGTGTCTGTCTTTCTGTTTGTTACTTCTTCACGCTGAACCGATTTAGATGAAACTTGGTATAGTTTGAGTCCCAGAGAAGGACATAAAATAGTTTTTATCCCGAAAAATCATCCTCTAAGGAGGTGAAATAGAGGGTGAAATGTTGTATGGAATTACGATATAAACGTGTTCCACGCGGACGGAGTCGCAGGCTAGTACGGAAGCTAGTACATATTAATCTTACGAGCGAGCGAAGCGTTGTTGATTACGTTAAAATACTTTGTATTTAGTCAAAAAGACAAACTTAATTTTTGAATCATGTATTTTTTTTGCGAATATTTACCAGTATGATCTAAGCCTAATAACAACTTGTGTTACCTACGTTTTATGGTAACGTCAAGTTTTTTTTTATGTTAGTTCTATGTCACATTGGTCAAAATTCGCGGCCTTACCCATTTAATGCCTTCAGAATTAGAATTAATTTACGTTCCGAAAAATGATTTTCAAAGTAGGTAATTTACCGTGCGACCTAATTTGTAGTTAAATATTAATATTGTTTGATGAGTAGGTAGTTTGGGTTGGTACCTACCTACGTTTTGATTGGGTTGGGACTGTGACCTTAGTTATTAGTTTCGATTTGATGCCTCTACCCAAAAATCGGGACGGACACAAAAAAGAAAAACCTATATTATTATACAAAAAGGTTTTTTTTTGACGCACGGGTATCTAAATGTATACCTATACTCCTAAAAATAGTCCTAGTCGTGTCGAAAAAAGAAGTTTAATGCACATAAGTACGTTATATTTATTTCTGTTGACACCCAAACGTAGGAAATTCTAAGAAGTAATATACCAATGAGCCATAATGTGATGTGAACCTCAAGGTATACCTCAATGCAATGCGAACTGATATACCTACTGTGACTTTTAGCTTTATTATCCTGCTTTGCGATTGCATCCGTCCTGTTAGGTATCAATATCAACTGGATGTAGGTAGGTATGTTCATATAGCGCCACGGCAAGAAACATTTAACTCGATATAATGTACTTAGTCAAAAACAAAGAAACGAGAACTTTTTGTTTAGAATCCCTGAAGATCATAAATACATAATAAGTATAATTACTTATTGAGACAAGCTTTTATTCCTTGCTTCTACTTTTTGGAATGTGATCAACTACTTATCGAAACAATACTAACGAGCCCTAACGAGCGTTTCTCAAAAAAAATGCCAATATTATTAATTGTACTTCTACAAATTTTATGTTAACTATTTCCACTCAGAATCAGGAGCTCTTTCGACCCTGGTAGGACAAAAAACTGTCCCATACATATTTTTCCTATTGTGTTACCATTTACCTTATACTTTGTATAGTGGTAACACAATAGGAAAGTTCAAAAATGTATGGACATTTTGGGACACTTTTTTTCTCCTATTGGGATGGCAAGACATCGTGATTTTGAGTAAAAATAACAAAAAAGTTGCAGAAAATCTCCGAAAAAATGTAGTGGCATTTTTTTAAAGAAACGCTCTAACACGACTGGTTTATCAAGGCCCACACACAAGATCGGTGCACAATTATTAGACCTAAACCAAAAAAGAATAAGAATTTATTTATTTAGCACACAAAACACGGAAAAAGAAAATGCAATCAAAAAGGTAACCTTATATACTGTGCTAAACGGGGGCCTCACTCAGCATGTTGTCACGGGGGCCGTGACGCTGGTTTTCAGTGAGAGCCCCAAATAAAACTAGAACTAAACTAAACAAACAATTTCATAATTTTTAGGCACAGTATGTCTAAAAATTACAACAGTGAATTAAAACTAGCGGGTAACGTCAGAATCGTTGTCGACAGTGATTTATTTGCAGGCAGGCAAAAAGATTAAAACATTTAGAAAAAAATACTCAAATCTGTCGATTTTCTCGCTGACTGTACATTTTATCAAAAATCTGTGAATGCCGATTGTCATCACTAAAAAAGTTAGTAAAGGTCTCCTAAGAGCATTTTCGCGTAGCAGCAAGGGGTCTAGTAGCTGCCCTTACTGCCCCATCTCAACTTTCCACCTTGTAGGTATATGTAAAAAAAGTATAACACCCCTGACAAACAAACAAACACAATCGGCTAAACACCATCGGAGCTGTGAAGCCACGGACAGTAGGCACACAGCAAAAGGATACACATACATGTAAAACTTATAACAACCATCGATTTCGTCGGAGGTTGCTAAAATAAAAAAAGTTAGAATAGTATAGGAGTGGAATCCCGTCAATCTCAACACAACCTAAGGTTTTATAAAGCTTAAAATCCCTTGAGTGTTCCGGAAACAAAAATCTCAACAACTACCGTCAAATATTTATAATTGCATATGCAATTTTAACTGCCGTTATTTGACATAGAACTTTAGTGTTAGCGTCTATGTATCAGAAATCACCTACGGTGTTTTACAATAGATTAAATAATTAGCTTAATCTCCATGGCTCTGTATTTTTACGCTGCTGGTCAGGCTATACATATTTAGTGCCGTCAGTGTCATAGATAACATAATGTTGGTTAGGGTTAGCTCACAAATGAAGGCATTGTTTTCGAGTAATGAGAAATAATATGGTATGGACCAATACGATAATATACGATACTAAGAAATATTATTTTAGCAGCGGAGCAGAATGTCATATAATCTTATTTCAGTTAAATACATTTAGCCAGGTACACCTTGTGTGAAATCAATCGCATCTTGCCAAAAATTCAAAACTATTAATGTTCTTGCGACAGAAACACACCTTGTACAAATACTCTGCGTAGTCCTAGCGGTACCCCGAATTCAGTAAAAAGCTGTAAAAAACAATCTATCAACTAAATATTGAAAAAAGAAGCATAAAACATTGGTGTTATAACGATTTTTATTTTGCTCATTATTATCAATTATTATTATTTACCATTACAGAAAATTGACACGTTTTTTACATAAAAATAAATATGTTAATATTAATAAATAATATAAATATGATTGAAAACTCCTCTCGCATTAGTATTTATCATCCTCGGTGTCTAAAATTGAACTTTTTATACATGTTTCAAATAATTGTGATTTTATTTTTTTTTAATTATAAAAAAATACTTAATGTAAAATCCTTACTAATATTATAAATGCGAAAGTGTATGTGTTTGTTTGTCTTTCTTTCACGTCGCAACGGAGCGTCGTATTGATGTATTTTTTTTGTATGGAGATAGTTTAGAAGCTGGAGAGTGACTTAGGCTACTTTTTCCAGCGGGAAAACATCTAATTCCCACGGGAAAATTCAATATGTTACATTTTCCTATAAGCACGCGGGCGAAGCCGCGGGCATATCAGCTAGTTGTAAATATTTTCAAAATTGCTTTCTTGGAGTTGGATATGAGGCTATTAAATATCATTTCAGGTATATTTTACAACTAATGATTCAACCGTATCATATCATATCTGGATAAGCCCAAACTAGGTATGTTTTGAAAATGATTTTTATTTTAATTTAAAACAAGTGACTGAAATATAATGATGTGATATATTTTTAGAATCGGCTTAGTAAGCCCTTTCATTAGATACCACACACGATAGGTTTCAGAACAATTCTTTTTCCATACTAAAAAAGATAACTCCTCTCCTTTATTGTTTTTTAAAATTGATTCGTATGGCCTATATTTGCAGCTTATTTTGGCGTACCGCTAGGACTAGTGGCTAATCTCACTTCAACAAGCAAATTATTGGTTTCAAAAAACTAGTTGGCCCGAAGGACTATTGTTAATAGCATTATGGTAGCCATATCTTATTCTTTAACGACAGGAAATCACCAGATTTACGTAAAACTTACAATTACATACCAAATTCCAATTAAGTTGACCCTTTTTTTGGGGCACAATAAACGTTATCCGATATTGGATAGAAAGCGATTCAATTAAAGACATGTTTGCAAATTGTCATAACCAAATAAACTTAATGACATTTCATCATCCTCTTTAAGTAAACCAGTCAGTTCGTTTTTTTTAATACGGGACGCCGATAGATTGAATATAAATACTTAAACACATAGAAAACATCCAAGCCTCAGAAACAAATATTGGCTGTCGTAGTTATTTTCGGTCTTACCGGGATTCGAACCCGGAACCCTCAGACGGTTCCGGGTTCAAATCCCGGTTTCTGATTATCGAAATTGACTGTTTCGAAAGTGTCACCAACTAGGCTAAACTGATCGACTAAACACGTCTTCAATTGTATACACATACACAGTATTTATGGCATGCCTTCATAGCACGTCTGATAACCCTTACCAATTGTAATGCATAAGGTTGATTTGTGCACAAGCGAATGTTACTTAAGACCTATGGTAAGATAAATAATTAAATTAAAAACTTTAAAATCTAAAGGTAAACCTTATGCAAATGGAAATTGCGGAAAACTGTGGCAAGCACGGGCATCGGGCCGAGCCAGTGTCAAATATCACCCCACCAACACATTCCACTATTCGATCGTGAAGAAATGCCAAGGAATCTGTCGCAGTTCTACGCCTAAGACAGTTATGTATATAACAAATATTTATAAATAGGGTGTCAATACTAATAGACAAATCTATGAAGTAAGTTTACAATCTAAAAAGTAGATTCGAAATTACGATTGAGAAGGTCACAAAACTAGCACAATATATTTTAAGTATAGAACTCGTGTAGATAATACAAAGTAATTATATGTATAGCAGTTCTAGTTATAAGTTATAAAGATTTGTAAAAATAGATTATATTTGACTGACTAGACTACTATTCCTCTAAATATTGAGAGTGAACTAAGACCAGTAACATAGCCTAGATACAAATCTAGATACACTACTGCTCTTGCAAGTGACAATTGTAGTAAATTGAGGACAATCATATATGATTTAAATGTCAACAACAATGATGTAAGTAAAGTTGAAATGTATTTAATGTGACCTACTTTTTTATAAAACTGACATTGGATTTTGAATACTTCACCTTGAATGGTAGAGAAGCTTTTTGAATGGACGACGTTCATGCAGTTTGGTCAATTTAAATAACCTCAAGTATACTTACTACACTTTGAAATAACACCTATAACATTCGGAACTTCGAAAAAAACATCCTATTAAGTAAATTAGAGAATTTCTGTGAACAAAGTAGTATTATTTATAGACTGTAAGTAAAATAAATGGCATTTATTATTATTTGTACATATTGTTGTCAATCAACAATAATGAAATGTTATTAGATTTAGCTACATTGTATGAATATATTATATTTCAATAACAAATATTACATAGACTTCGTCACAGCATTGGCAATATCACAGTAACCTGCGAAATAATACCTCAACAGAGTTATGTACATGATATATTCTGTTGTAAAAATATACTCTTAATATTTCATCACATGGTCTTTTATTTTATACCCACAACCTGATGGAGCTAGTTTTGGTTCGCCACTTTTTGAAAAGGTTCCCCAGAAAGACGATAATAACACCATTGTTCAGTTTTAGTCAAGTTAACTGCTCCTATGGACTCGTAAAATGATCTTGCTGCATTCCATTCCAAGACATGAAAGTCTAATCGACAAGTTTTGGCAAGAGATGCTTCCTGAAACATAAGCCTAAATGAAATATTATATACACCAAATATTAATACATTTGCAGAACTTAATATTACTATAAATAAGTTGATAATGATAAAATAAAATAACGGGAGGTTATTGGAACAAATATTTTTGCAAATCAAAGAGTACCTAATCAATTTCATCAGATGTAATTTATAAAGAAACTAGACTACCACGCGGATTGCAAAGGACGCAGGCAAACCCACGGGATAAACCATAGCCTGTGCCCATCCAGAAAGTCCATTCCACACAGGGGAAAGAATTGTTGAAATTGGATAAGTAGTTCCGGAGATTATCTCCTACATACAAACAACTACAATCTCAGACTTTTCATCTTTATAATATTAGTATAGATAAGTTATTAAACATTACATGTGTTCTATTTATGTAACAGTTAATAAAAATCACAGTAGTTTTTCTGATCTTTGGTAATCATCATCATCAATTAGATAATATACTTTGTTTTATAATATGTATACATGTTCAATTAGTAAAGATTCTAATCAGCAATGGATATGAAAGGCAGTAAAAAACATATTACCTTGACTACTGCATTAAAGAGACTCTTCCCAATGCCTTTCCTCCTATGAGCAGGTTTCACGTACAAATCTTCCAGCATCATTGCACGGCCCTCCCACGTGGAATATGTTGTGAAGTACAGTGCATAGCCAACTATTCCATCCCCATCCACACTATTTGTATTCTCTGCTACAAGAAGTTGAAATGCTGGCGGATTAGTGTCAAACCCATCTCTCTGTAAATCTAATATCAAATACAAATTAAAGATGGGAACTATACTTATTCAGTGAGAGAAAATAGACTAGAAACAGTGCCGGATTAGATTAGCAATTGCTTAGGGCATCACATCTTGGGTGGGCACCAGAAAAATAACTATACTACTTGTTTACTTATGAATAAGGGGGGCCCATACATTGCTTAGGGGATCAAGCAGCCTTAATCTTGCACGGACTAGAAATGCACTATATGGGTATAGTTCACTAAATATGAACACACAGCCATGTATTACAACACAAGGCATAAACTGAAAGTTCAGTTAAAATGGTAAGTAATGAAATGAGCAGAGTTGGACCTGCTCCTGAACAGCCTTAACTACTTCAATAAAACCATTTTTTATTGAGAACTATTGTAACAAAACCTGATACTTCAAAACAATGTAGGTATGTTTAGATTTTTTTTATTAAATAGACAGTTTACCCCTAGTTTTAGCATAAGTAATAGTACCTATGTGCAATAGGACAAGCAAATAATAAGTGTAGCTAAACCCATTAGCAACAATCTGCGGTCAAGTTTTGTAGTACTACTTAGTTAGAAGTTTATTTTTTATATGAGCAATAAATAAAATAACATACTTAAACCTTGTTCCAAAATGGTATGGTACGGGGTCAAGTACACAATTGTAAATACCTATAAAATTATAAAATGAAAGGTGATGTCTAGTGAATAGATTAATTCTTAGAATAAGTACAAGTCAGGAAACAGTTGCTTGCAACATACCCTTAGCTTTTAATTTCGGCTCGTCCGACATGTTCTGAAAGTCGGCCAGATCCTAAAAAAGATAAACCAGATTATAGTAGCATATCATATGATAACATGAATTTCACCGGTAAAGTTATTAATTTCTACAAATACAAACCTGGATTAAACTAGCGACAGCCACCATATCTTCCTTCTTGGCCGGTCTGATGTGAACATTAACAGCTTGAACTTCTTCACTGCCCATTTCTAATAAAACCAATTTAAAAGTAAGGGTATGTGGTTAGGTTATTTATTACTTCCAACTATAAGCAAATTATTAACTAAAATATCATACGAAATATCGTGCGTTTATTCTTAAATAACGATAGAATAGAGATCGATCATGCTGCCAATTTTGACAGTTCTTGAATGACAGATATTTAGAGTAGCGGCTAACTAAAATCGATTGTAGTAAAATTATTATAAACAATGATGGTTAAGTAACGGAATCGAATTGTATGCTTGTAACGCGATGGCACGAATAATCAACACTTTCAAAACGTATGTATTTTACCTAATCAAATCTGGGCTCTCGAGCTGTATAGCATATATATCGCGAGTAAAAAAGTGGGGCGGGAAAGTTTAAGTGCGAAGGCGGCTTTTTTAAATTTCATTTAAGTATTTTTTCTCCAATATGCTCGAAAATGTGCGCCTTACTGTAGCATAGCGCAAATTTAAAAAGTTAAAAGTCATTACTGTACAGTTTTAGCGGCCAGGAAAATGTATGAAATTCCTTTACTGTACACTTTTTTACCTTTTATCTATATGCTTTGATTGACTAAGACAAATCACTACAAACAGCCAAGTGCTCATACGTTTAAAGACCTTGCAATTTGTCACAACAACTTGCTATAGTTAGACTGGTTAGTAGTGTATAGCTGTCTCTTTCCAACTATTGCAATTTGCAGTGACAAATTACGTCCGTCTGTAGCTATCACGCGACGGCGCGCGAGCTCTCACGATTTTTCTCACACTATCCGTCTCTCTCTTATAAGCTAGAACACCTAGAACAATAGGTATAGTGCGAGAAAAATCGAGAGAGCTCGCGCGCCGTTGCGTGATAGCCGTGCTGCTTAAAGTTTTCTCGAGTTTTCTTTTTTTAATGCTCATAGACCAAACGCGTACTTTTGAAAGTGATCGAATTGACGATTTTAAAAATGTCTCAAATAGGTAGATTTATTTAAAACTAAAAAAAATCCAAAATTAAATTAATAACGTTCTTCAACTTCGATTATAATTTAAAGAGCATTTTTTACATTTAAACTTATAAATTTATATTGTTTTAAGCACGGTATAACGCTATTTTATACAAAACTAAATTAGTATTTCTAATAGAAAAATACATCTATGGTCTATGTCGTTTACTTAAAAAAATGTAATAGGCGGGAAAGTATGTGTGTTGTTTTTTCAGCAAAACTAGAACTTTGTAGAACGGTTTCACGGTGCTAAAACTTAGTATTTCTAAATTAAAATGAGTTCGAGCTCAAGTGATGAAAAAATGTTGGTCGGTACACCTCCAGAATTGGCAGCAGAAGCAAACTTAGCAATGGCAAACTTACTAGCACCGAAGTCCGCTGAAAAGTATTTGAAGACTTACAAAAATTTCGTGGCTTGGAGAGAGCAGAAAAATACAAATTCATTCTCTGAAAATGTCATGTTAGCGTACTTTAGTGAGCTTGCTAAAGACAAGAAACCATCTACGCTATGGGCTATGCATTCTATGCTAAAAAGCACCATACAATTAAAGCACAATATAAACATTAAAACTTATGCCAATTTGACTTCGTTACTAAAACGGCAGTCGACGGGGTTCAGGAGCAAAAAGTCGAAAAGATATTAACTGACGAAAATATTTCACGTGAATTTTAACTTTCGCGACTAAACGGATCTACAGTTCCTGTGACGTCACTCATGTGTGTCACTCGCCAAATTTGTTTGTCCGTGGTTCGTCCCTAGATGTCATAGTTGCCCAAGTTTTGACATTTGACAGGAGTGACGTCACTATACGCTAATTGTTGGATTAAAACACGTTCTGTTTCACATTACTTCAAATCGTAATTATTGTTTGAAATTAGTATAAACTAAAGTCAAAACGTTTCAATAGCTATTATTTCATGTTTTTTCTACATTTTCTTAACAATATAATGATAAATATTATAGCTGCATCTTCCCTGTTATTGATTCGATTTAATCATAATCGCATGAGTGGCGAAGACGTGCGGGCGGTGGCTCTGGCCTCATCGATACCGCATCTGTGCCCAAAGAGAATAGGTATAACCACTACGTTCTAAGAGACGGGAGTTCGAACAGTTTTGGATAACAATGACATTGTCATTTGATTTTGACATGATCTCATTGATGATTTAGCTTTTTTGCCATCCCACAATACAATCAAAAATAAACGTCTAACGCGACAGGAAGTCATACCAACATAACGTAGATGATACGGTCGATAGGGATGTAGTACTAAAACGTTATCGATATCGATAAATTACGGCCAGGGACATCTGGGTCCACTGCACTAAGAAGATTTCACATTAACATTCGTGGTTTGAATCTGATGTTCTCCACCTAACTCGACTGGTTAGATATAACGCCCTTGACTGTTAAAGGTTGCATACCACTTTTTGGAAAAGTAACGAACAGACTAATGTGGTTGCTAGGATACAAAACGGAAAAATAACTTGTCAAAGATTTTCACTGTCATAACAATACATTAAAATATAAACTGTGCGATAAACTTTAAAAGGTTATGGGTACAGCAATGGAATTTTTTTCGCCACGACATTCGATCGGAAGCCTTGAAGGCAAATCGAACTGGTCAACCTGGAAGTACAAAATCCTAATCATGCTACGCGGTACCGCAGATGCCATGGATGTGCTTGAAGGAAGGTTGAATAAACCAGAAGGTAATCAAGGAGCAGGTGACGCAGCTGTTCTCTTAGTGTACAATCAGGCTCTAGCCAGATATACAAAAGCGAACTGCAGTGCTCTTCTCATCTTAACGACGAATATGACAGATGAAACACTACAGAAAGTAATGAGATTTGAGACAGCGTATGAAGTCTGGAAAGAGTTACATCGTCTGTTTGACGGTCAGACCGAGGACAGGTCGTACCACCTTTGCATGGAGTTCTTTAACTTTAAACGAAACCCATCCGATGATGTTTCTTCACATATGTCGAAACTGAAGAACATATGGAATAATTTAAATGTTGCAATTTCCATGGCAGATTATGGAACAGGCCAGCTCCCAGATCTGTTGCTGATATGTAAAATATTGGAAACACTCGACGAAAGATTTTTTGCGTTCAAATCCAGCTGGTTACTTCTGAACAAGACCGAAAGAACTGTTGACAATCTGACAACCCAGCTGTGTTGCTATGAGAAGGCTTTAGAGAACAGAGAAGGGACTACTAGTCAAGAGATACTTGCAATCCCAGAAGTCCAAGAGTCGAAGAAGAAGAAAGATGCGAAGTTGAAGTGCAACTATTGTTCACAAATGGGACATAGAGTAAGGAACTGCAAGAAATGGATAAAGGATGGGAGACCACCAAAGCCAAGCAGCTCAGCACCAGCCTCAAAGCATGTACAAAGCATAACACTAATGGCTGTTCATGCGTGTTCAAAGACAGCAGATCAAGACGGAGAGAGTTGGTTTGTTGATAATGGAGCAACAACGCATATTACTACTAGGCGAGACGCACTCCAAGAGTTTGAGCCTTTTGATTCTGATGACCAAACTGTGAAGACGGCAGATGGGACAATGATTCCTGCTTTAGGAAAAGGCATTGTCATGGTAGAATCAATGGTAGGCAAGAAAACGGAAACCATACGACTTAAAGATGTCTGGCTAGTACCCTCACTGACAAAAAATCTATTCTCGACGCTGTCAGCACAAGACAACTCGCGGAACAGCTTGTTTACTTCTACCGCGACAAGTTGTCAGCTTGACATTGATGGAGAAACCAAAATTGTTGGCAAAAGAGAACTCAAAGGAGGGCTATATAAACTACAGTTCAAGACAGTCCCTTCCTCAAAAATGTCCAACACTATTGAAGTGAACGCACTCACAGGCACAAATATGCTGCAAGTGTATCATGAACGTTATGCCCATCAAGATAAGAGGCACGTAAAGGCAGTTGTCAAACGAGAGTTCGGGATAACCTTACCTGATGACAACGTTAAATGTGAGGCATGTATATTCGGAAAAGCTCACAGATTGCCATTTGGAAGGAGAGAAAGAGCAACGACTCCTGGTGAGTTGATACATTCAGACGTTTGCGGACCATTTGAACATCCCAGCGTACAGAAATATAAATATTTCGTACTCTTCAAAGACGATTTTTCCTTGTATCGGCTAGTTTACTTCATGCGTCACAAATCTGAAGTCAAGGACAAATTGAAACTGATGCTTAATGAGACAAAAATAGCAGGCCATACAGTAAAATGCCTCTTAAGTGATAACGGAGGAGAGTTCGACAATGGAGATGTCAGAAAAATACTGAACACAAACGGGATTCAACAGCGTTTCACCATGCCGTACACACCGGAGCAAAACGGATGTAGCGAGCGCGAGAATCGCACCTTAGTTGAAGCCGCAAGAACCTGGCTACACTCCAGAGGTGAACTTCCTCAGAAACTCTGGGCTGAACTAATTAATACTGCAGCGTATGTTCTGAACAGAACCGGACCAACCAGAGTGAAGGATAAAGTTCCCTACGAGCTGTGGTTCGGAAAGAAGCCTAAAATATGTCACTTACGCGTAATAGGTAGCCTCTGCTATGCTCATGTACCCAAACAATGCAGAAAGAAACTGAGCAAGAAGGCCATCAAGGGTGTTCTTATCGGATACGAAAACAATGACGGTTACCGTATTTGGGACGGAATGACAACTAATCGCTCTAGAGACATCACTTTTGCAAGCGAAGTCGAATTTAAAGTGTCGATAAGGACAGACAACAACTATCAAATTCCTGAACGAGCTCTTGATCGAGAGGGAGTAAGAAATGACGGAAATAGCGACAATATTCCGGAGCAAGAGCATATCAATGCAGAAAATCATGATCATGTTCTAGAGGGAGATAGACATAGTATAAGAGAAGACCAAGATCAAGAGGGTGAAACTCACGAGCGCGAGAGCTATGACGAAGGAGCTACGATTCACACTCCAGGCTTTGAATCGAGGGAAAGCTCTAATAATGATGATAATGAAGAGTTTGCCGACGCTGATTCTGATCAAGGGCAATTGGAAATATTAGAGCCCCTATTAGAACCTATGGTTTTAGGTGAGCCCGTGGTTGAAGGGGAGCCTCGTTATAATCTGAGAGACAGATCAGCCATTAAACGTCCTAAGAAGTTCGACGATCATGTGTGTTTCGTAGGCACGGAAAGATTTCCTGAAACCTATAATGAAGCCCTGTCAAGAGAAGACAAAGCTGAGTGGCAAAAGGCCATGGCAAATGAGCTTAAGTCTCTCGAAGAAAACCAAGTTTGGACTTTATGTGGTTTGCCTCCAAACAGAAAAGCGCTTCCATGTAAATGGGTTTTCACAATCAAACGCCAACCAGATGGCACAGTTGACAAATATAAGGCGAGGCTTGTAGCAAAAGGATTCAAGCAACAAAAGGGGATCGACTATGAACAGACCTTTAGTCCGGTGGCCCGGATGGCTACGATAAGAGCCTTGTTAAGTGTCAGTGCCAAAGAAAAGCTACATCTGATGCAATTTGACGTGTCGACTGCATTCCTGAATGGCAAGATCGAGGAAGAGATCTATATGAAACAGCCTGACGGATTCAACGACGGCACATCAAAAGTCTGTCTATTAAGGAGAAGCTTGTACGGACTAAAACAGGCACCACGTTGTTGGAATTCTTGCTTTGAGGAGATCCTGTTAGCGAAAGGTTTCGTACAGAGTACTGCTGACAGCTGCCTATACACAAGGAATGTGATGAACAAGAAAATCCTTATAACACTTTATGTGGACGATGGGCTTGTGGCATCAACAGATGAAACTTTAGCACACCAATTCCTGGAGGAGTTAGGTAGAACTGTAAAAATCACGACGAAACCAGCATCGTACTACCTAGGGATGGAAATCCAGAGAGCTAAAGACGGTTCTGTGTGTATTAAGCAAGAAGCTTACACAAGAAAAATCTTAAACCGCTTTGGAATGTCCGAGTGCAATCCAGTGTCAACACCTATAGAGAAGAATTCAACTACTGAATCAGAGAAAGTTGTAATCGGACACACTGCGAAGAAATTCCCTTACCGAGAGGCAGTAGGTGCACTAACATACCTGATGACGGGCACACGCCCTGATATAGCGTACGCTGTTGGGGTCGTATCTAGAAAGCTAGAAAACCCCACCGAAGATGACTGGCTGAGGGTCAAAAGGGTATTTAGATACCTAAAAGGGACGATATCCTATGGCATTAGATACAATGCAAACTGTACCAGAGCCATCATCGAAGGCTATAGTGATGCGGATCACGCTGGTGACGACTTGACTGGACGCTCTACGACAGGAGTCACTTGTCTTTTTGCTGAAGGAGTTGTTTCTTGGCTAAGCCAGCGTCAACCGTCAGTCGCAATCTCAACAACTGAAGCAGAAATAGTAGCAGCAAGCGAAGGCGCGCGTGAGCTAGTCTGGCTCCAAAGAATCTTTTGCCAGCTAACGAGTTTGGAAGGCATACCAACCTTAAAAGTGGACAATGAGGCAGCCATACGCCTTGCCAATAATCCCGAGTTTCATAAACGGACAAAGCACATCCGAGTGAGACACTTTTTTGTTCGTGAAACCGTGCAAGAGGGTCTTGTTGATATTCAGAAAACGAGCTCTGCTGAACAGTTGGCTGACCTACTTACCAAGGCAGTCCCGAAGCCTAGGCTCGTCAAGCTTACAGCCGACTTGGGGCTACAAAACTTTTCCTGCTAGTGAGGGAAAGTGTTAAAGGTTGCATACCACTTTTTGGAAAAGTAACGAACAGACTAATGTGGTTGCTAGGATACAAAACGGAAAAATAACTTGTCAAAGATTTTCACTGTCATAACAATACATTAAAATATAAACTGTGCGATAAACTTTAAAATTGACTAATAAAAACAGCCCGCTAACTAATAAGGGTACCTAAAGTGTACATCTGTTTGCTACACTGTGGCTAAAAATAATGTTAATAAATGACCTTCGCTGCCACCGCTGCTCGTACTCCCTAGCATTGGCAGGGCATAATAGATCTAAACGAGGTATGTATCCATAGAAGCTTCTACGAACCTAAGGGAGCCGAGGCAAACAATCCATTCTCACGCACGCATTTGTGAATATTTGCTAAGTACCTACGCCAAAGACTGGCTGCATGTTAGCCTAGCTCAGCATATTTTTAAACGAGTTAACCCTGTTTTGAACTGTTTTTCAGGTTTTGAAAAACTAAGTTATAGTTAATATGCAAAGGAATGAAACAATAAAATAATACTATACACCGTGAAATTTTAGTGGTTGTTTTTCCGGGGCAGGGCGATTTGCTATCGGTAGTACTTTCGAATTATGATAGACAAACTTATAAATAAACTGTGTACCAAAAAAAATTTACAAAAAAATAACCTAAACTCGAATAAGCGAAAAACAATAGTAACGCACTAAAACTGCAAGTCGATGACAGTTCCCGATATTGTAAACAGATAAACAAATAAACAAGCACATGTTACTTTTTTAAACTGTGTAACAGGCTAGAGTGCTTTTGTTCGCGTAGAACCCTTCGATAAGCTCATGCACTGGCCCTAGGTCTCCTAGCGTTAAACTGAACGGGCATTGAAATCCCCAAATATATGGCAAACCACCAACCTTGTACTTGCAGGCTCCGACTCTGGTATTGTCCGTCGTCCTGATGAACTCTTCTGCTGGCCAGCAACACCACACCTTGGAGTCTTTTAAGCACCGAAAAACCACAATTCTGTCCGTTATAACACCGAATGAATTTCCGAAATTATTGTCGCAAGACGCGCGTGCGATCAATCCGAGCGAGCCGGGCTATGTGTCACGGAGGTAATGTGTGTCTACCCTCCGTTTCGCCGCTAAGCAGTCTACCCTATATTAAAAAGATTACAATGCCCGAACATTCCCCCGCCTAACCAAGGGCCCCTTGGTTCCTAATCTCCTAAAGGTAGCCTACAAAGTTTGGAAATGGGTCTCAATAAGACTCCATTTTGAGTTTTGACTTCCGCAATCCGAGTCACCCCGTCCTTACCGGGTAAAAGTTTAACTATCCGTCCGCGCTTACAGTTAAGTGTAACTAAATTATTTTCTTTAATCAAAACCAAATCGTCTAACTTTGGTGATTCAGTATGAGAGGTCCATTTATAGCGTTGCTGAAGTGTATGAAGATATTCATTTTTCCACCGATTCCAGAAATGTTGGGTCATCTTTTGTATCCGTTGAAACCGAGATAAACGTGATTCCTTAACTTCCGTAAATGGATACTCTGGAAGTGCTACCAAAGGCTGTCCGATTAAAAGATGAGCTGGAGTCAACACGTTAAGGTCGACCGGATCCGAGCTTAGAGGGCACAACGGACGCGAATTCATCACGGCCTCCACCTTAGCGAAAAATGTGGTGAGCTCTTCAAACGTGAGCCGAGTTTCACCAAGCACACGCCTAGCATGGGTCTTTGCGGACTTAATCGCGGCCTCGAATAAGCCTCCGTGATTTGGACTTGATGGCGCATTAAAAAGCCATTTTATTTCACGCTTTACACACTCCCGATCAATCTCCGGGTGGTTATTTCGTAGAAACGAATATAGGTCATTTAAATATTTGTTGGTACCCGTATAATTTGTACCACAATCCGATCGCAATAAATTCGGAAGGCCCCGCCGAGATACAAAACGCGTAAGCGCCGCTACGAAAGCTTCAACCGATAATTGGGTCACCACTTCTAGGTGAACCGCTTTGGTAGCTAAACAAACGAAGATACAGAGGAAACATTTCTGTATTTTCGCGTTCCGAAGATTGCTAGACTTTATGTAAAAGGGACCTCCGAAATCGGTCGCCGTACCGAGAAACGCCCGCGCGCATTTAACCCGATCTGGGGGTAAGTCCGCCATGAAAGGTTGTACCGGTCGCGGCCGTGTCTTGTAACACGGTACGCATTTAAACGTTACATGTCGCGTAATTTTCCGAGCAGCGACTATCCAGTAAGTCCACGATAAAATAGATTCTAGTGTATTTGCTCCGACGTGGCAATATACTTTGTGATAGTATGTCACTAATAGTTCCGTAAACCGATCCTTATTAGGCAATAAAATTGGATGCCGCGCGTTATAAGACAATTCAGACGCGTCAATTCTACCGCCGACTCGAAGTAGATTATTTGTATCTAAGAACAGATTTAACCGCCGTAATGAATTTTTTATAGATTTATTTTCCCGGATCAATGATATTTCCGCCGCATAATGTCGAGCTTGAACCAGCCGGATTAAACATGTGGTGGCGTTGCGACGCTCTGATACCGAGATATGATGACTATCGTATTTATCCTTAAGATTGCAATACCGAATGAACCGTAATAAATAAGCTGTAACGTTTATTAATTTCTCAAACGAACTAAACCGGTCAATCAAGTCGAAGTCTGCGTCTAAAGTTGTAATATTAACCGTGGTAGCTCGCAGGCCGGGTAACATGTCTGACGGAAAATCCGAACACTCGCCAGGCCAATTGTCAGGCGTATCTACCAACCACTGCGGCTCCCACCACAGTGGGTGGCGTAGTAACTCGCTAGCCGTTGCGCCGCGAGACGCGACATCCGCGCAATTCCATTCACTAGGGACATGACGCCAAGTGATGGTCATATTGGAAGAGATTATTTGTGAAACTCGGTTCCCTTCATATACCTGTAGTTTATACGGCGGAGTTTTTAACCACGCCAAGACTATGGTACTGTCACACCAAGCGATTACCTCATCTAACCTTATATCACGCTCTAACGAGGAGGTGGTATGGTTAATGAGGGTGGTCAGTAAAACCGCGCCATTCAACTCCATTTTGGGAATTGTATGTTTTGTTCTCAATGGGGCTAAACGGGATTTCCCTATGAGTAACCGCACGAGAACCGTACCGTCTGCGTTAACCGACCGTAAATAAACCGCCGCAGAAAAACCGAGTGATGATCCATCACAAAAACCGTGAACCGCAAATTTTGCATTTTGATCTAATTTGAGACACCTGGGAATTGATACCCGACGCAAGTGAGGTAAATCCGATAATATCTCCCGCCATTTTTGTACTATCTCATCCGGCGCCGGAGCATCCCATTCTACCTTCCGTGAATCACTAAAAATGCCGAGAAGGGTTTGCAGTAATAGTTTAATTCTAAATACAACGGGACACACCCATCCCAAAGGATCATAAAGCCGTGCCGCTAATGATAAAATTTTCCGCCGAGTAATTATGCTTTCTTCCGGTAAGTTAAGCCGATAAGTAAAAATATCATATTTCGGATCCCACTGAATACCCAAGACTTTAATAAATCCAGAACCGCCCGTATCTGGGTCAAACGACCGAGGAGTCTCGAGATGATCTACAGGTACACCGTTTAAGAGTCTTGCATCATTGGATGCCCATTTCCTGAGTCCGTACCCAGCCGTGTTCATGAGCGATATCAGCTCGTCCCTTAAAGATAGCGCATCCTCTAAGGTGTCCGCTCCGCCGTTGAGGTCATCAACGTAGCTATTATGACGTAACAGCTCCGATGCGCGAGGGTACCTACTTTCCTCGTCGTTGGCTAACTGATGCAGACACCTTATTGCAATATACGGAGACGATTTTAATCCATAAGTATTGGTCGTTAGCTCATAAATAAGTAAACGTTCTTCAGGTGACGCTCGCCAAAATATATGTTGGTATTTCCGATCATCCGTATGTAACCATGTTTGCCTAAACATCATTTTTACATCCGTAGTGAAAATAAACCGCGGCAATCGAAAGTGGTGTATTATCTGAGTAATGTCGTTTTGTAACCGTGGTCCCGAATACAAACAATCATTCAACGACACCCCGGTAGTCGTCCGAACACTACCATCAAAAACAATTCGAATTTTTTCTATGTCTCCCGATTTTTTGAAAATGCCGTGGTGAGCTAAAAAGAAATATTCTTGGTTCGATTCTATATCATAATTAGACACCGCCATATGACCGAGTTGCAAATATTCCGACATGAATGCAACATATTTAGACCGATATTCCGGTTGCCGTTTCATTCGACGTTCTATAGCCAAGAAACGTCGTAGTGCAATGTCCATAGAATCGCCCAGACGCGGATGACTCGGTATCAGTGGTAAACGAACAACATATTTACCATCTTCACCCCGCAACGTAGTTGACGTAAACAAATTTTCACATTCTAAATCCGCTGGATTCGTGATAATTGATAACGGTGGCTCCTCCGCCCGCCAGAACCTTTCAACCGTTTCGAGAAGTGTAATTCCGACGTTATTACTCGTGGTCGAATCGTAAATATCCGCCGACCGAGCCGGGCCGAAAACTGCAAAATCAAAAATTGTACCCAAACCGTATGGGCCGGTCAAACCCAGGTCAACCTTTTCACCGTTTAGGATTTGTCCTAAAATGTCACACCCGAAAATGACGTCGACATGTTTCAAGTTATGATTTCCGCCCGAATAATTAATTTTGTCCGCAATTAACGGTAACCGTTGAGCCAGATAAGACGTAGGCTTTTTTAATATGACCGCCGTAACTGACAATAAACACTTAGATTTATCCGATTTAAAACAAAACTCAACAATGTGAGTGCCGTCATTATTATGCAATCCGCCGACACCTACTAAAGGTGTTTTATTGTAATGTCGCTTCAATCCCAAACATGCTACGAGATCACTTCGTATTATTGAAACTTGGCTACCCAAATCTAAAAGAGCCAAGCACTGCACAAAATGACCATTGACCGATTTCACATCTATAACAACCGTAGGTAAGATAACATTAGTAGCTAACTGTGGTATTGAGGCGACATTACTACTCTGTAATTGCTATTGTTGAGCGCGCGAGTTACGATGACTCACCGGACTCCGCGCTTCCCTAGAACATGACGGTCCCGAGTCCCGATTTCCTAAGTCAGTTCGACGCCGATCGCGTTCCATTGCGTTACGAGAGGTATTTTCGCATTCATAACTATGCATTAAGTCGCGCATGCGACCACTGACACCGCCATTATCCGAAAGGGAAGACCTTTGATGCATTCGGTCATCACAAGTACCTCGCGTATTCGGCGAACGCCGACCACTACTGTAATCATTCCGTTGTGACGCAACCATTGCGTGCCGCGAACGCTGTCCATTATCAGCGGGCGAAACTGAGCGGGGAGCCGACATCGTACAAATTAACTTATGATGGCCATTGTTACCGCACCGATTGCATGGTACTTGCCGCGTGCATGCAGATGCTGCATGATTGCCGAAGCATCGGAAACACAAACCGTTGTTCCGAATCCAATCTTTTCTATTGTAATTTGACAAATTAGCAAACTTAAAACAATTGGTTAAGTTGTGACCCGACAGTTGACAATGTACGCAGGTTGTAGTTTTATCCGTTTTATTGTTGCGCGTATTTAACCATTCCGATGTATGGTACTGATTATTATTATTCCCACCGCGCTCCGTCACATGTACCGCGCGCGCGGGTTTGCGTGTGTGATCCGCGTAAGACAATATAGGTCCCGCCGCCGCCGTGTCTATCAACCTACATTCGTTTTGCAAAAACTCCGTTAACTGATCAAAGGTGGGCAATTGTAAGTTATTACCGCCGTACATTTGTTCAAACCGTGTTTTAATATCTAGAGGTAATTTTGTTAAACTTATATGCAATAACATATAACTCCATTGGTCCACCGGTAGGCCAAGATTTGTTAACGCCCGTGTTGATTCTAACAATGGATTCAAAATTGTAGCCCTAAGACCCACACTTTTGTTAAGTGCCGGTAAATGTAAAATCCGAGAAATGTACGAATCCGCTTGTAAACGTTTATTTTCATAACGACCTTTCAAAATGTCCATAGCCGTATCTAAGGAACTATCTACCATAGGTAGGTGCCTAATTAGCGCCTGCGGTTCCTTTTCGAGGTTTGAAATCAGGTAATGGAATTTTTCCGTTTTAGAAATATCTTTCCGCGATAACACTAGCGACGTAAACAGACTAATGAAACTCGTCCACGAAAACACGTCACCGTCAAAGGACATTAAATTAATTCGTGGCAACCGTGATGTCGCGACACTCTCCGTGGGCAAGTGGGTTCCATCCAAGCTGGGATAGGCCGCCGCCACCGCATCGAGCTGGTTATAGGCATCTGTGGCCTCCTTATACTTTTCATCGTAACTAGCAACGATATCCTGGGACAAATCCGCACATAATATATTTTCATACACTTCCGTCAACACATTAAAGTACTCCTCTAACCTACGTAACCGCGCCGATATTACACTCGATTGGTAACTTTTGCTGCTTATTATTTGCAAAGTGTTTTTAAACCAATCATATTTGATTTTAAACCTACTTTCAAGAACCTTAGCCATTTTAACCGATATAAATTCTAAGAGATTTATTTAATAAAACCGAAGGGAAATAAATAAAAAGCTAAACTTAAGTTTTAACAAGACCGTACCGTTACAAAATGGCTGCCTTAAGTAAAACGCCTTGTAATGAAAACCTAATGCGGTTCGAAATGGACCAAAATTTTATGTTCGCGTAGAACCCTTCGATAAGCTCATGCACTGGCCCTAGGTCTCCTAGCGTTAAACTGAACGGGCATTGAAATCCCCAAATGTATGGCAAACCACCAACCTTGTACTTGCAGGCTCCGACTCTGGTATTGTCCGTCGTCCTGATGAACTCTTCTGCTGGCCAGCAACACCACACCTTGGAGAGTCTTTTAAGCACCGAAAAACCACAATTCTGTCCGTTATAACACCGAATGAATTTCCGAAATTATTGTCGCAAGACGCGCGTGCGATCAATCCGAGCGAGCCGGGCTATGTGTCACGGAGGTAATGTGTGTCTACCCTCCGTTTCGCCGCTAAGCAGTCTACCCTATATTAAAAAGATTACAATGCCCGAACAGCTTTACTGTTTGACAACAAAATTAACTTAGACTTATGTTCCTTCACGATTAACAGTTGAACTAAAACCTTTTTATTAGTTTGATCTTGCCATTACGTTGTCAACTTTGGTAAATCGAATAATTACATCCTCTTCGCTTATTAAACTAATGTGATAACAGATCCTGTCAATGTCATCAATGCTATTTCTAGTAAAATGGATCGACATTACGAATATTCTAATTTAGAGTACGTCGCGATGGTGCAGCTGTACGCTAGGGCTAACTACGACTCCCACGCCGCCCGGCAACTTTACGCGGAGCCGGACCATTTACAGTCGCTGCGTCTTTGGGGGATTTTAAACCCCCAAGTTCCACACGGACGAACAATTGTCGCCGCAACACAGCCGCTGCTTAACCGCGGGCAGTTTCAAACGCCAGCACATGCACAGGGCAGAGGTCGGCCGGCTGTTTACAATGCAGAACTCGACGAAGAGAGCATCGAGTAGTTTCCAGTCGGTGGTTGCTCGATAACAGGAATGCTAACATTTTGTGGACGGACGAAGCAACATCTACGCGAGTGGGACTTTTTAATCAGCACAACGAACATTTTTGGGCTTTTAATAACCCACATGTTATCCGCGAGTGAGCTCATCAAGTGCGGTTTAGTGGAAATGTGTGGGCCCTCATTTCATAGTTGGAAACTTGACCGGGGGAAGTTATTTGGAGATGTTACAGAACGTTATCTCGGACTTATTAGACGACGTTCCGCTAGCAGTGCTAGCAGATCTTTACTACCAGCATGACGCCTGGCTCACTATCAGCGCGCCGTGCGGGCCCACCTTGATGCCGTGTTTCCCCAGCGCTGGATTGGGGGTGCTGGGCCCGTGCCTTGGCCAGTGAGAAGCCCGGACCTTACTCCGTTGGACTTTTATTTGTGGTCTGAGCTAAAGCGCCTAGTGTACCAGCTGGAATACGAAAATCGAGAAGCGTTAATAGTGGCAATAACCGACGCTTTCGATGTTATTAGACGTGACAGAGACACACTAATATCATTAAAAAAAAAAACAAATTAAACGTGCCAGATTGTGTATTGAACGTGGCGGATTGCAGTTCGAACAATTATTGCGGTATCGGGAAGTTTGTGTTTGTTTAAGTTTTTGATCATTTAAATCTTGATCTTAACTTGTTATGTTTACTTTTAAGGATATGCAAACGAACTGCACGTAAAATGTGTGAAGGAAAAATAAATGGAACTACTTTTTAGGCTATTTTGTTTCATTCACTCAAAGAAGCACTCAAAGAAGTAGCACTGCAGTAGGTACTACTGCAGTGCTACTACTGGTGTTAGGTCACTTTCGAGTTTCATTCGACACATTTATAAATCGGGCATTTCGTAACATTATTAAAAAAAAATTACACGTCGACTGTATATCGATAGCAAAATCATTTCGTTGCGGGAAAACAACCACTAAAATTTCACGGTGTATACATTTATTCACAGCACTTAAGTGTTTAATAATAATTACGGAAAAAATACTCTGTAGGTACCTATACTATAAGTACAGTCAACAGCATAAATAAATGACTATGGGTAGCGCTGCAAAAATATCTGACTATCCATTGACGGTATAATTATGTGACGATACATAGCCGGTAAAAATATGTGATGATTTACAGCCGGCATAATAATCGTTTGCCAGTAACAGCATAAGTATCGGATCGGACCGAGTAAAAGTATCTGATGATACACGAAATCTAAATTATGTGACGTACCATCAGCATAAATATCTATCTACTGTAAAAGCATAATTATCGGATCACATATAGACTGCATTAATATCTGACACTATTAACAGTCAAAAATATCTCAACATTCTGCAAGAACAAACTATAATGCCTAAAAATAGAGTCTTAATTTGAACGAAACTGTATGACGCTTCTCGAAAAGAGTATCAACCTGTCATTGGATATCGCCGTCTCACGTTTTATGACATGACTTTAGCAGATTTCAAATAAGGAAGTGTCGATTTCAGCATTTGATAAAAGAAAGAAGAAGAAGAAGAAGAAGAAGAAGTTTTTAGCAAGATTACATTGGGTAAAATGGTATGGTGGTATTTCTTGCTTCTACAAAAAAATTAAATCTCGGATCATCGACCGTTATGTCAACTGTCACTAAGGATTTTTGTTTTTTTTCGTCTGGTCTAGTCTTTTAACATTACAGATATAGATTGATTTCTAATATTTAACGGTTGACCACATGGCGACTTATAGAATCGATGCCCACTTAACCTTTAAAGCTTTTCGGTCACTTTTTTAGGACAATTACTAAATGCCGCGCAAAGTTTGAACGCGCCTACCGGCTAGAAAAAGAAATACACCAAACGAAAGTGCGAGAACATTACTTTCTCTTTCTCGCACACGCCAACAGTATGCATCGTTCGATTTGTGCGTGAGCGTCAGTTGAGGTCAAGGATTCGCGGAATTTGCGTCGGCTTTTGTTTCTGGACCCAAAAAACAAAAACTAAATGTTATAAAGTGTTGGCATTTGGTTGAATGAACATCCAGGTCAGTTAAACTTTTGTTTAAAAAAAAACCAATCAATATCCAATTAATTCTAATTCAAAAAGGATGATTTAACCCTTTAATTCGCAATGTAAAGAATACTTAACATGAGATGTAAAAAAATATAGTGACCTAAGGTTTATTTAAATCCACATTTTTTATAAATAAAATGATATATTAAAACTAAACGCATCTTTGAGAAGCGAGGTCATTGCCCAGGCGCACGCATTTTGACAGTTAGAGGCAAGATGGCGCCGGCGACAACAATCGACCGTAGGACGCAAGGTAAAATTAAATGTTTAAAAATGTTTATTCCGGTAATTTCAATCAAATTTCTTTTGCAATGTGTTCTTGAGGGTGTGTACTTCGTGTTTTCATGCTTTTCTAACACAATGAAAGAGGAACTAACACAGGGCTGGACAACAATTATGCGTGTTAAGAATACTTAGCATTGCGAGACCCGTAGAAATGAACCTAAAGTAACGCGTGTTAAGCATTCTTAGCAATGCGCAGCTATGAGTAATTCACATTCGTTTTGAGTTGTTAAGTATTTTTTACATTGCGAAGATAAGGTACATATTATAAGGGATGCATTATACAATAATTTTCATGTTAACATTTTTATTTCTTTGTTTATTTGGGGCCATTATGCTAATTTGCGATCACTGAGTTTTTTTCTAGTTTTATGATGAATTTCCTATTCCGTGACTACAAAAAACATACTTGAAATGTTAAAATTAGTAGACAAAACCTGAACTAATCCTTACTAACTCCTCCTGCTTACTCGTCGTATACCTACTTATAACTGGCGATGGCGTCATTACGCCATCGAAAAACAAAACAAACATAGCTAGAGTCATTACTCTAGCTATGTTTGTTTTGTTTTTCCCACTAACATAATGCCTGGGTGATGCCTTGATTGCTGCATGTTTTCTTTTGGTTTATTGTTGGACAGGGCAAAATAAAATGGGGCCGGATTAACAAAATTATGGCGCTCGTACCACCAGAGTACGCCGCCTCTTCTGACAGTAGCAGTGAAGAAGAAGGCGAGATTACGTTACCTCAAAACACTGGCGATGCTGGTGACCTCTCCGACGCGAGTTCTGAACCCCGATCTATACCTTCGTCTCTCGAGAGGCTGGATTTACTCAATTCAGACGATGAGACTGAACCGTCTTTTCCCGCTCTAACAGATGAAGACACCAGAACAGCCATTCCACTATCACCTGTCATTCGTGCTACGTATGAATCCCCTCAAGTTCCACTGCCAACACTCAATGTATCATCCATTTTATCGCCATGCACACCTTCACCAGCACCACAGACCAGGTCGAAACGCAAAGCTACAAACCAGCCACCCCGCGTAGTTAAGAAAAAGAAATTCGTTAGAAAACCACTGATCTTTACCTGGAAAGCTACACAATTCATCCATCGCGCCGTTATTGACAGAGCTGAACCGGCAGTGCCACCCGAAGTCGAAATGAAGTGTCCAAGCGATTATTTTCTGAAGTTTTTTTCCGAAGATATCATGCTTATGATCAGAGAACAAACTAACCTTTTCTCGGTACAGTCAAGCGAATCGGCCAAATGTTTAAATGCCACTGTCGATGACATTCGGGACTTTATAGCAATAACACTTATAATGGGTATAGTCCCGATGCCGTCCTATAGAGACTACTGGTGCAAAGAGTTGCGATTCGCACCTATCGCTGACGTAATGTCACTAAAAAAATATGAGAGTATCAGGCGATATCTGGGTCATTCTCAGAGGGCACGTTTTTTGGGCGTCGGGTAGAATAACTTTGTATTCTTGCATATATATGGCATACAAAAAATGTTGGAGGGTAGTTTTAGTTTTATTCTACCTGTAGCAGTTGTAATTTTGAAGATACTCTGTTGAGAACCAGTAATAAAAAAAATGAAAAGCCTACTTTTATCATGCTCCATCAAGCGTACAGACTCCAAAATTTGGGACAAACCCCTTTGCAACTCGGTAACCACTACTACTACCTAACACCGGGCACTTTTTTATTATAGTCAGTTAAACAAATTTACATTTTGTTATGTTGATTATTATTACAAATGCTTGTATAAAGAAATATGATTTTTTCTCCGCGCGTACAAATTTATGACTAAACTCCGTCATTGGAAGCAAAACAAAAATTGACATCACTATTTGCAAGTTTACGCACATCACTATTACATCGAGCGAGCCAGTTCAGTCTTGTCTGTGACACGGTGAGCGACGGAGGTGCGTTTCGCGACGCTGGGCGATTTTACAAACGTAAGTATCTAATCTCCGTATTTTGTCACTTGCATTTTCTAAACTCCGTTTAGTCATTTATTTTCCTATTGGTGTGATTGATTGTTCTACTATTGAAGTATAATGAATTAAACTATATTACCTGTTAAATGTGTGTAATATCGTTTTACTATATAAGGTAATTTATGAAATAAAAAATAAAATAGCTTTCTCCCTAGGCTCCGTCAAATAAACTCCGTCAAATATTTAGACGGAGTTGAGAAAAAACGTGTATTTAGTATCTAAGTGAGCAGTCACATGCAAAAAAACATGTTTTACATCACATTTGCTGCTAAAGCGAAGGCCGAAGAAATTAAGTATACTTTCTAGTTCCTTCAATACTGCGAATTTTACATGGACATGTACTATTTACAAACATTGATGTACAGTACCAAGAAAAATAAGCCATGTGAAATTTGACGCATTTTCTTCGTTCTGAACACTAACGACAGCAATTATTTACCCACAATACCGTTTAAATCATTTTTGGAGCTAGGGCTTTTCGTTTAACTTATTTCCTGTTTAAGTAAAACACTGGTGATATTCTAATGTAAGCATTTGTTAGTTTAGAGATGAGTATTAAAAAGCGATTATTCTAAATGCAAAAGATTAAGAAGATCTTAAAAGATCTAAAAGAAATATTATTAAGTGTAACATGTTATTCACTAAGTTAAGTGATTGTTATTTTTTTTTGTTGATTTTGTTATGTTTTCTACCATGCCTTTTAAAATTAGTATACAAATTAATAAAAAAATTAAAAGTAATCAATGCTGTTATTTTTCTTTTCAAACTGTGTTTAATATTTTATATTAAAATATATAAAATATCATTCAGGTTTTAAAGCACTGTATCCATCAACTCCATGTCATATTTCTAAACTCCGTATAAAATATATCAACTCCGTCGCAACATTCTCAACTCCGTCTTGGTGAAAAAAACAATGGCTTTTAAAATGTTAGCTAATAGATGTATATGAGGGGCAAAAGTATATAAATGATGTAAATAGCTCAATGATTCGTATTTTATACATAATATAGCAGTAAATATACTGTACAAAATCAAGACGGAGTTGAGGCTGAGAACGCCGTATTCTGAGAATGACCCATCTACATTTTGTAGATAATACAACAATGGACACGGATCGATATTTTAAAATACGTCCCCTTTTAGAAGCCATCAGGCAAAATTGTCTGAAACTGGAAGAGGAGAAAAGATACAGCATCGATGAGATGATGGTGCCTTATAAAGGTACTCGAGCTGGCAGCCGCCGCCAATACCTCCCAAAGAAACCAAAAAAATGGGGGTTTAAATTGTTTGTACGGGCCGGTGTATCTGGGTTGGTATACGATATTCTTCCGTACGGTGGCGATGACACTTTTCGATTCTGTTCGTTTACAGATTACGAAGATAGTTTGGGGCTTGGGGCAAAAGTTGTCATAGCGCTTTGCAAAACCATAAAGACAAAACCATCCGTCGTATATTTTGACAACTTTTTCACCTCGCTCGAGCTAATTCGTCATCTGCGTCATGATCAGGGCATATTTAGTCTCGGGACTATAAAAAATAACCGGCTTAGGGGGTGCCAACAAAAATTACCCACTGACAAACAACTGACTAAAAAGGATCGGGGCACTAGCAAGCAATTAGTTTGCCAAAAGAATAAGATAGTTGTTGTTAAGTGGGTAGACAATAAAGTTGTAACATTAGCAAGCTCATTTGTTGATTGTTATCCCATGGAGTCCATACAACGATATTCCAAAATCAAAAAGCTCGAGTTAATGTGGAATGCCCTCAGATTGTGAAACAATATATAGGTAATGCTCATATGGGAGGCGTGGATTTAGCCGACATGTTGGTGGCCTTGTACCGGTCAAATTTTAAAACAAAGCGCTGGTATATGGCTATATTCTCCCAACTATTAGATATATGCGTAAATAACGCCTGGTTGTTGTATCGGCGACAAGCAACCAACGCAGAAAAGACAATGCCACTGAAGAAATTTAGGCATCAGATAGCGACAGAGCTCTTAAAACGAGAAAGGTCTGGGCCATGTAATACCAACGCTGTGATTGTACCTGCCAAAAAAGTAACGGCAGTTTCGAGACCCCCACCAGTCGTCCAGTATGATAGCATAGGACATTTGCCAGTCTACTCTTCTTACGGAAGATGTAGGCATTGCAAGAATGGCAACACAAACATGGAATGCTCGAAATGCAAAGTAAGGTTGTGTCTTGTAGCGAAACGAAACTGTTTCTACTCTTTTCACGTTGCTCATTAAATGTAATATTAAAATATATATAAAAGTTTTATTTATTTATTATCTCTACACAATGTGCAAAGTCAAGAATACTTAACACTGGATACCACTGGTCATTTGTTGAGAGTTGGGCAATGTTAAGTATTCTTAGCAGGTGTTTTCTAAAAAAGGAAATATAAAGGATTTTTTTTATTATTTTTTTGGAGTTAATATTTCCTGTTACAACTCATTTAAGCGCAAAATAACAAAAAAATATTTAAAAAAAATGTTGGGCGTTAAAGGGTTAAAGTTGGTCCCGTTTTTGTGACATTATCGAGTGTGTAGGTAACTACGTACCATTTAGCATGTCACAATAAACGGACGGTGCCGACTTGTATGGATACAAAGTTTGTTTTACACTGTGACAGAAAACGGACATTGCCATTATTACTTTAAATTCGTTTTTTTATTAACTGTCACTTTTACAGGACGTTGTTGCTTTAGAGTTGTGAATTACATATAAATTATTTTTATTGTAGCTTCACCATGCCGCCGAAAAACTCATGGCGCGCACATAAAACAATGGCCATGCTTCCGCCATCTGACTCGGAAGAGTCAGATAACGAAAAATACGATGAGGAAGATATTTTATTACAAAGGAAAGCAATCCACAATCTGTCACAATCTGAAACATCGTCAGCCAGGTCACTTTCTCCTGGAATGTCCGACATGATGATTATATTTGAAGACAATTTTGAATTCGAACCAAGTCCTTCAGTGCAAAACCTTGTCCAAAATATTATGACTCGACCTGATCCCGTTCTGACTTCTAGCACCCCTTCTACAAGTAACAGTCACCCTCAACCACGAACTCAAAATCCACCTCCATTACCATCAATGTTGGCACCGAGTACACCTTCGACAATTATTACGCGTAGGACAAAAATGCTTGCAAAGAAAAATGGCACTGCCCCTAATTCTAATCCAGTCACACCTCAATACCGCAAGAGAAAGCTCCAGCAAATGATTTTTCAATTCAAACGCCAAGTGGCAATAGAAGATAACAACAACTGACTCAATTTTAGACCATATAGCTGAAATGACCAATTTATATTCAGTACAAAAAAGGGGAGGTCTATAAATGTTATCAAAAAGGACGTGGAACAATTCATAGGAATTGAAATCATGATGGGCATAGTAGACATGCCGGCTTATACAGACTACTGGGCTTCCGAAACTAGACACTCACAAATTGCCGACATAATGCCCCTAAAAAGATACGAGCTGATAAAATCAAACATTCATTTTGCCGATAATACACTTATTGATGATGACAGATACTTTAAAATTCGTCCAATACTCGAACACCTACGTAAAAATTGCAACAACATAGAAGAGGAAACATCGCATTCCATTGATGAGATGAGGGTGCCCTACAAAGGCAAAAAGGCAGGATCTAGACGTCAGTACATGCCTAAAAACCAACCAAGTGGGGGTTTAAATTTTTTACGTCACACCTGGCCATAATGCGAGTTTTACTGCACGCTGCGCGTACGGTGAAACTCGCATTGTGGCCAGGTGAAGACGTAAAATTGTGTACTCACCACGGGCGGTAATTCGTAAAGCCCCAGATCGCATATTTATGGCCCTCACCTTTGATTCGGACCACAAACAACTGCGATCTGGGGCATTCACGAATTCACCGCTCTAGGTACGTAATGTACTATTGTGAGAGCGGGTAATTCGGGTATAGTTTACGACTTTTTTGCATATGATAGTGCCAATACCTTTGATGGGCACGAATTTACCGAGTGGGAACATAATTTCCTAGGAATAGGAGCAAAAACTGTAATTAAATTATGCAGCACAATCCAAAACAAACCTATGTCAACGGTGTATTTCGATAACTGGTTCACTTCGTTTCCACTAGTATATCACCTGCGCAATGAATATGGTATCTTATCTTTGGGTACTCTGAGAAAGAATCGAATGAAAGGGTGCGCTATCAAAGAGGATAAAGCTTTGAAGATAAAGGGACGCGGAAGCTACCAAATGGTGTGCGACAATGTGCACAAATTGGCTGTTGTAAAATGGGTCGACAACCAATGTGTCAATTTAGTCAGCTCCTACTGCGCTGATGAGCCAATCGACACTATCCAGCAGTACAACAAGCAAACTCACCAGAAACAACCAGTGTCTTGCCCTCATATAATTAAACAGTATAATAAAAAAATGGGTGGCGTAGACAAGGCTGATATTCTCATCGCACTGTACAGGGTAGGAAGGAAAAGTCACAAATGGTACATGAATATATTCTTCTAGCTTATAGACATCGCACTCAACAACGCATGGCTGATTTATAGGCGCAACTGTGAAGAAATTGGCGACAAATCGAAACCGCTAAAGCCTTTTAGGCTGTATATTGCAAACGCATTAATAAACTGCAATATCCAGCCAAGAATGAACATACGTTCAGATGCATCTGTTGTGCCTATAACAAAAACAATAGCACCACGGCCTCCACAAGAAGTTCGCCTTGATGGTCTAAACCATCTGCCAAACATCACCACACAAGGACGTTGCAAGGTCTGCAAGGCTGGAAAGACCATGATCATATGCATCAAATGCAACCAAAGACTGTGCTTAACACAGAAAAAGAAATGTTTCATGACATTCCACACAAATAAGTAACTTAAATGGTTATGTGATATTAGAAATAGTAAAAAATACTGATCTCATATGTAACTCAGATGTCATAAGTGATCTCATTTATAATAAAGCTAAAAGTTGTTCTTAGAACATTAGGTATTAAGCTAATTAACGGAAAAGTTTCGTTTTATTTCGGTAGGTCGGTACGTTTTTATTCCTAGGTACTTGAAGAAAATAATGTGTTATCGTTGATTCTCATGTTTTGTGTTAGGATAGTACAAATTAAATATTATTTGGAATTATTTGGTTGTATTCTATTCAATTTTTTCACGCTTATTTTTAGTTCACAACACTTTTCTAAATTTATATTCTTGAACTGTATGACAGCATTCTCCGTTTTTTAGGACAACATCGAAAGCAATTAATTTTTACTGTTCGTGGCAATGGCCGTTTTAACGGACGTCCTGAAAAACACACTTTCAGAATGTTTTTTTTATTTTGTCCTCATCTATAGTTCTTTTTATCCAATAACTATCACAAAAATATACCGAATGATAGCTGGCTAGATTCCTTCATGTCTTGCCATGTTAAGGGTTAAGGCATAGAATTATATCAATGCACGAAGACGATAAATCCGTTCAAGAAATTATAGATGTATTGGGAGTGACTGTAAGTTATCTTATCTTATCGCTTAAAAAGCTTCAGTTTACTTATTTAATTCAGTACACATACATTACTCTTAGTTGATTGTCTCTACTCATATTCATTTCAGAGAAATACCGTTACATTATGGATTAAGCGCTGGGAAGAGGAAGGCGCTGTCGATCATCATAAAAGTTTAGGCCGCCCACGAAAAACTACAGCTTTACAAGATCAAAATATTGTCAGCTTATACCACAATGTGAAGTTTAGGGCACTTTACTGTGAACTTACTTCGCGTAAACTCAAACGGAAATATATAATAATCTATTTAAAAGCTCTTTCATTGTTAATACTACATTTATTATTTTCTCAAGTCACAAGACAGATGTATCAATAAAATATTGCTTAGCCACCAAGTCCAAGTAATACGGAGGCCCGTCTTCATACACAACAATCCCACGACTTCAACTTTAGAGTTAAAATGTAAATTATTTGACACACTTTGATATCACCTGTTTACTACGCAGTCCAAACTTAGGCAGATAAACATATGATCATAACACTGACCGACGACTCGTTTCAGGCACCTACCAACAATCTAATAATTGTGCATCGATCTTGTGCATTTTCGTTTTGAATCTTTAGCACATTTACATATAGCATTTTAGTCTTATTCGTTTGGTCAATTTGGCATCATTTTACTTTGTCAAGTTTTACTAAGATAATTTTTCATTAAGCAAACGTTTTCCTTTGGCTAATTATAAAGTCCAAAAAATTAAGTTAAATAGTCACTCCGCACTCTCAACATACATAGCATAATTTACCATAAGGAAGGCCACAGTTAGGTACGACGACGAGCGCAGCGAGGACGAGTGTTAGGTAGAACTGCGACCATACAGCGCGCGAGCGGAGCGAACATTTTTACAAGCCCCTAAAAGAATTCGCAAATTTCAAGAAATATATCCACATTCCCACCCTTCCACCAAAGCCAGTAGTAAAAGACGTCGTTTTAAGCTTGAATGCGGACGCCGCCGCCGCTATAGCTGAACCACAGCGACTGCTGTCGACGGACAATGATTTAACAAACGAAATCAATTTTATACACCCCCATTTCACAATTTTATCCACAGGTATTACAAAATTAGAAGATCCCAAGTTGTCAGTGGAACAGTCATTGAATATTGTACATGATTTTCAAAATAAAATTTTATTAGTGAGGCTGCACCATAAAGGGAAATTGATAAAAATCTAGGCTTTAAATCTATAAAATGTTAGAAAATAAGGAAGTTTCTAATTGATAACAGTATTGTAAACAAAAGCATTACAAAAAACTACAGTTTTTGCTAGTTACATCCGTAGAGGTTGAAAAATCATTTTCATTTTTACAATGGATTTTACAAGCAGACGATGAAGTTTGACTTCAAATAATTTGGAAAAATTATTGTTAAATTATTATAAAACTTACAATAATAAAAAATTAAAAAAAAACTTTTTTGCCGAATCACATTTCACACAAATTTAATTCCATCAACTCTTCATTTTATCAATATTACTTACTAATAAAATGTTTCATAGAAGCTTAATAAGTTAAATCTTTAACACAAATAAAAGACTAATTGCAGAATAATTATTTACTCAGTTTCTTCGACATAGCAATTCACAGAATACTTAATTAAGAATTTCGAATAGTACTTAATTATTGTTATTGTCATTAGTGTCATTTTGCAGCATAACGCTGCATAGACGATTCGGTGAATTGGGATTACGCCAGACATCCAGCGGACCTGAGAGTGACGGATGAAATCGGAATCATGAACATGGTAATCGAAGACCCTAGACGTGTAGGGCGTATTTTCGATGTGCGACACACGAAAGTTTGGGGGTTGTGGAAGCGGTATGGTCTACTACACCCCTACCGCTACAGAAAAGTGCAAGGCATGCCAGCGAATTAATGAACTTTTGTTAGACGACCCACATTTCATTGAAAAAATACTGTGCACAATGTACGAGGACAGGAATAGTAAACTCCAAAAATAGTCACCACTGGTCCGACCACAACCCGGAGCTAGCCAGAGAAGCATCTTTTCAACATGAGTTCTCTGTTAATATGTGGGCAGGGATATTTAACAATAGGATGATTGGGCCTGTGGAAATACCTCACAGGGTGAATAATAATATAGGTTAAATATAGGGGTGATTACTAGGACTTTATACAGTTGCTTCATGCTTTACATGATTTTGAAGATATGCCACTTGAAACACGGCGCAACCTCTGGTTTCAGCAAGATGGGGCACCCGCACATTTTGCACTTCAAGTGCGGCATTTTCTCGATGAAGCATTTCCTGGGCGTTGGATAGGAGGTGGCAGCCCTACGCTTGCGTGGCCGGCCAGTTCGCCGGATCTGACGCCATTTGATTTTCATGTGTGGGATACCATGAAGGAAAGAGTTTATTCTAAACCAATAGAAGTGAGAGACTGGGACAAGGGACTGAAGCATATTGAGATGCACACTAAGTTAAAAGTTGTAATGAAAAATTTATTAAGCAAAAGAAAAAAAGTATAATATGAACATGCATAAAAATTAAGACTTGCAAGTCACACTGATATACATTTACAATACAATAAATTGTCAAACAGAGGACTGACTCTTATCTGCGTTACGATGTAAACGATGTTTTTTTTTTTATCGTGTTAAGTTTAGGTAAGAAATTAGTTAATAATCTTGTGTTGTCATCGAAGCGTGCAATGTGTAAGTTACTCATTTAATTTTCATATTGTCATATTATTGGGTCTACTAAAAGAGTTACTCGTACTATTTTAAGTCAAAAATAATAATTGAAAAATTAAAATGATTGTCACGCGTAAACCAGTAGATTTATTTTTGAAAAAAAAAGATATTTTTATTAGTAATTTAATCAATCCTATTATCATAATCCCAACGCGAACCGTTGTTTGACTACACCTATCGGACATTGGAAATATGCGTTACCCATCGCATCGCCGCTACAACTCCACACTCCATATATATATATATATAATTCTAATAGGATCGGACTTGGGTTTTAAAAGAAGTCTCTCATTCATCGCCTTGTTCAAGAGATGAGGCAAAAATTGAGATCGACATACGCTTGAATCAGTGTCGTAACGAAGTTGTTACAAATTTAGACATACCGACTGCCACCTTATTCGAGAATACGGTGGCCGGGATAGAAGACGACGGGTTGGATATAGTTTCCAAGATTCTGAACTTTCAGGATGTCAAGTCAGCCCTCTACAATCAGCGAAACAAAGCAGCTGGCACAAAAAAATGTTTTTCAAAAACTTCATAAAGTGGAAGTACAACTTACTCTACGAATATTTACTCTACAAATTGAGTAATGTCATTCCTTTCATTCATCGCTGGACAATTACAAGTATAAGTTAAAATATACTTAACTAAACTGAACACCAGTATGGTTGGAAACTGCCCCTTCCAAGAAACAAGAAGGGATATAAAATTCCATATTATCATTACAAACGACTAAAGTGTAGGGTTGAATGGGACATATTTTTTATATCTCTACTAGATAGTAAATAAGTGGCGTTGAGTGGGACATATTTTTTATATCTCTACTAGATAGTAAATAAGTGGCGTTGAGTGGAAACAATCCATACCTATACACCGACCTAACAGTAAGTAAGGTGGATGTCACACTGCGCCGCATCTCCGGGCGGAGATGCGGAGCTCGTATGCAAGTACCTCAGTTTGTATATAAATTCCGTGTGGTACGACACACTGCTCCGTCCGGAGATGCGGCGCAGTGTGACATCCGCCTAAGTAAGTAGGTTTGAGTGGAAGAAGTTCCATAAACTAAGGTTGATTTATAATATGTTAACCCTATTGTCTTTTTTTTTAATTACGTATAGGTACGCATTTGACCACTATCTCGCCTAAAGGTAAGTGACGATGAGGTCCAGGGTGTTACATGCGTACCTAGATACTGTCTATTCACTCTCGTCTTGAAAAGATGCAAGTTATATGGTTTTAAGGTTTAAAGGTTTGCCGGAAGCGAGTCGCTTATACCCGACTGTCCCGTCTATTTGTTTATAATTTACGTCTCGAGGTAATCATTAACGGATAAAGCACGCAAAATTATTGTTACGTTTTTACTAATTAACTAATTTAACATATAGATTAAAGACTTTTTGAAAATTATATAATCATATAATTTGAAGAAAAAAAGAAAGAAATCTTGTTGTAACACACTTTCACATAAATTGGCTTTCCATTTGCGCGAAATTCCCCCTTTCCTAAAATAAACTTGTATTAAACTAGAATAATTTGAGAAATTAGTTTGTCACGTGATACTTTGGGAAAACGATTATTCTCAAATTATTCTAGTTTATACAAGTTTATTCTAGGAAATGGGGAATTTCGCGCAAATGGAAAGCGAATTTATAAAATATTGTTACATACGTTTCTTAAAATATCACGCCGTTAGCCTGCGAATGTCAAAAGACTTTTTGCATGGTCGTCGAACCAGCTTAAAATGACACTTCTTTGAGTGATTAGATCTCTTCCCCGAAATCGTTAATTCCGCGTAGCACATAAAACATGAAACAAGTGTGTCTCTGCGGCAGTGAACCGGACACTAGCTCAGCATTATGCTGAGGTGTCAGACACCAGCAGCGCTGATTTTCAGCCAGCACCGTTGGTGACTCACGGAAACGTCATACAATTTAATATATATATAAACTACCTATACTAACATACTATTGGGATAGGCGAGAGAGAAATAAATATAATTTAAAAAACCAGGTGAGAGCTGTGTACGTACTACCTACATGCAGCATCAATATAATAAAAATAACATTCGACATTCAAATTCATTCTTAAAAATTTCAAAATTACTAATTGGCATATTTTTGCTGTCACAGTGCTGGATTAGGATATCGATTTCTGGAGCGTCAACAAATAACCCTTAAGCATACGCTTAAAGATTTCTGGAGCGTCAACAAATAACCCTTAAGCATACGCTTAAAGGTGTATCTGCTAAGCGCCCCTTGGCCTATCCAAGGGGCGCTTAGCAGATACACCTTTGCTGGAATGATATCCCTCCCCCTAGGGAGGGATATCATTCCAGCACTTAGACGCCGCGAACTTGAAACTACCTCGGAAAGCAGCAGTTCGGTGCATAGGTATCAGGGCCATTGCCTTGAATCTGCGCGCACTTTTGACCATACCAGTTTTTGAAATAGGTAAGATGGGGTTTCATGCTTTACCACCCCGAAGAGCAGAGTGGCCAGGTGCAGGCGCCAGCGTGCAGGCGCCGGCGTGCAGGCATGTTCAACAAGTTAGCGGCGTTCAAGTACGGAGTGATGTGGGACCGGGGAGGGACTCGGAAACAAAAACGAGCGCATGCGTTCTGCACTCGTTGTATAAGGCTGGAAACAGTGCTCGACCGACGGTGAGCGCTGACATCGGTTGGACGTAGCTATATCAATGGAAATGTATGACGAAATACAGTGCAGCGCTGATAAACTGCTACGCGCGTACAGCTACGTCACGCGTACCGCTCCCGTCGGTCGCGCGTAGTCGGTCGACCTACGAGCTATGAGATTGTATGGATGCGTTCAGTGCTTCGCTGACGGAGCGACTGACCGTACATACTGCACACACGCGTCGCAGTTCGCCGTCAGCGTTGCACTGAATGCATTTTCGCAACCGACGCTCAGCGCTGACGTTCAGGACGTACGGTCAGGACGTACCGTCGGTCGAGCAGTTTCCAGCCTTAGCTCTTCGGACGGCCAATAATGCACCCATCATACACGACATCGCAATAGTTTAATCTAGATAATATGAGTGATTCACATAGGTCGACACGCAAATCGACACTAAGGCTGGAAACAGTGCTCGACCGACGGTACGTCCTGACCGTACGTCCTGAACGTCAGCGCTGAGCGTCGGTTGCGAAAATGCATTCAGTGCAACGCTGACGGCGAACTGCGACGCGTGTGTGCAGTATGTACGGTCAGTCGCTCCGTCAGCGAAGCACTGAACGCATCCATACAATCTCATAGCTCGTCGGTCGACCGACTACGCGCGACGTAGCTGTACGCGCGTAGCAGTTTATCAGCGCTGCACTGTATTTCGTCATACATTTCCATTGATATAGCTAGGTCCAACCGATGTCAGCGCTCACCGTCGGTCGAGCACTGTTTCCAGCCTAAGGTAATCACGTATATTATATAGAACTTTAAGGCGATAGAAGCAGTTACCCACAACATTTAGTATGTGGTTCTCAAAGCGCAAGTTGTCGTCCATAAGAAGGCCGAGGTTGGTTGCTTCTACCACCTGTTCTATTGGTTCGCCCATGACGGCAACATTCCCGGAAGTCAGAGCATCAAGGGAATTAAGGGTATTACGGATTTGATGTTTTGACCCGAAAACCACATACTTCGACTTGCTAGGATTAAGAACTAAGCAGTTCTTCTCCGTCCAAGAGGAAATACGATCAAGGTCCGCATTAATTGTGTTTATGGCAGCGCTAGAAAATAAAGTTGCACTTCGTCCGCGTACAGGTAATGCTTACAGCTTTTTATACTGTTTGTGATGTCAGCGCTATATCAATCACAATATAATATTACAATATTTCTAATACTTAAACGATATTTTTTCTATAGCAAAAGTTTCCCAGTCGCTTCTTTTTGCAATAGTTTTGTTTCTTACGCGATATTTTACCTAAACTCAAAGATTCCATGTCATTCTTTTTCTCAATAGTTATATTTCTTACGCGTTATTTTTCCGAAACTCAGTTTCCATTTAATTTTTTTTCGCAATAGTTTTGTTCCTTACGCGATATTGTTCCTGTACAAAAAAATATCCCACTCTTTTTTTGCAAAATTTGTATTCCTTAAGCTATTCTAAAGTAAGTGTTACTATTCTAAAACTGCAACCCTTTCAGAATAACGTCAATGTATAACAAGCTCACACACATTGCCGCGAGTAGAGATACACGGCAATGTGTAGTTCTAGCATTCATGTTTTTCATACATGTATAGGGATTTCCTTAAGTATTATTTACCATAAATATTTGAGAACGCACCTCTTTGTAATATCTTTCACTGATATACATGACTTTAGTCAGCCACTTGTCATTTGAATTGTCGCGTCGCTTTAATGATTGAAAATAATTGTAATTGCATATAAAATTGTATCATTTTCTCTGCAACAATGGAAACTAGCAATGAAAAATGTGATCCTTTTGGATTTTTTTTAGTGAGAGCCGGATATACGTAGACACTATCTGAAACGAAGCAATAAAAATGGTTCGTCGGTCTGGATTTCTTCCGCAAAAGGAACATGCCAAGGCACGTTGGTTCTGAATAATAAAAAAGAAAAAAATATTCGTGATACTTGTTGGGCGTTTTTCAAAAAAAGTGTACATTTGCAAAATTGGTCTGTCCCACACATTCAATCTATCATGTCTTGTTTCCGGGTATTAGAATAGGGCAGTTTTTCAATATGTTGGTTGGCAAATTTTCATAGTTCTCGCTATTCATCTCTTTATGGTAATCGCCTGTTGTGTCTGTTGATTTGTACATACCTAAGCAACGCACCAGGTATGAAGCCATTTTCACTACCGGCGTGAGCTATACTCGTAATAAGACGTTGCCCTTTGGAAATTAGCTTTTTAATCCCTGCGTTGCTAGAGTCTGACCAACCTTTCCCATTAACGTGCGACGTGTTACATATTCGTCCATATACACTATTTCTCTACCTTCAATTCTATTTTCTTTAATTTTATCTAAATATTTTGTTCTTTTCAGTCCCACTTCATGCTTTTCCATTAATGTTTTCGATTATTTTTGGTTTTACAATACCTAAATCCCAATTTTAGTGGAATTTTTCGTAGCGTGAACGTAGAGCCCTTGAAATTTATTGCTTCTATTAGCTTTTTTCGCAATTTTTTCAAATTAGGGAGTTCTTTGAATTTAGAATGAAAATCATAAACCATCCGCCTGATATAAGGTAACATCGTAATCAAAATTATCCAGATTTAATACAAAATCCTTTTTAAGGTCTCTTTCTCTGTGGCGTTTCAAAGGGCATAGATGGAGGTTTTTGCTCGGCTTCTTTTAATATTCTTCCTAGTGTACATTTCGAAATCCCTGTTGCTTCTATCACCCGTTCTTGAAGTTTATTAAAATATTAACGATTGTCACTTTTCATAAAAGTTTCCACTTTGTTAAAAAAATATTTATATACATTATATACAATTTCCCGCGATTGACTATTTACAGGAATACCCTTTTTAAGACGTGTCCTCATTAAAATCAACTATCGAAAAATATCCACAGAAATAATACCTAAAAAATATGGTGGTATTGACTACTCTATATAGTAAAAGACAAAAAAGACGACTGACTGCACTCTTTGGGTGTTGGACTGCCAATAAATCCGTCAACCAAAGTAATTGACTGACAATTTCCAACACACGATTTCGTCCGATTTCACCCGAAACACGAATCCTCTTCCAAGAGATCCCGGACTGTAGATGACTTAAGGTGTCAAGGTTTTAAAATTATTCATTGTCATCTGTCTTTTCAACTGAATTGTGCATTCTGTGTTCTCCATATTGTCTTCTATAATATATTCGCGTTTATTCTGCTAGTTTGGGTTTTATTCCCTAGAAAAACCATTAAAAAAAACAATTTCCAAGGTCATCGCCTTCGTGAGTTACCGCCGATAGTCGAAGTCTCTTTCTTAAACACGAATCGTCTCCTAAGATATCACGGACTGTAGCTAATAAGCGGACAGTATTAAGCAAGGAGTATGTTTATACTATTCCAACATCCTCCCTTAAACATAATCCCATCATCCTGGAGCAGAAGGACAGCTTCGGGATTGACGTAGCATACAACGCCGAGATCTTTCATTTTGAAATACTTGTTCAACTGCTCTTTGATAAAGCCTTTAGACGTCTGGTTGTTTGTGACAACAGTGTTTCTTTTTTAATAGGCAAACTTAGTCACCTTTCTCATACATAGCAGGTTAAACCATTGAAATCTAGATCATATAAGAAAGAGACTGTACCTACTTATTTGTTCTCTATTTTCAGCAGAGCAAAAGGATTATTACCTCTCATTATCATCCACATAGTCAGCAAGTAAAGTTTTGATACTTTGTAGGGATAACTACGTCGTCAGGATTTTGAAAACGTACCTTAGTGGCACCTACAATTTTATTTCTTTCACTGTATAATCCTATTTTAACACTTTTAAATTTTGGTACCTCTTCCAGATGTTGGAGACCGAAGTCATTTATTCGCTTTACTGTTTTATCATATTGTTGTTGTATATATTCAAAATTACAGCTAGTTAATTAGCAGTAGTTATTAGCGATGTTAGATTTACAGTTCGTGTGGTGTGCCTTAAATTTTATTATTTCATTCCGTTCGTTTAGCGTTAAATTTCCTTTACACGCCTTCTCATTGCAGCATTTCCAAAATGAATTACCATTCGTGTATACTTTCTTACGGTGGTACTGGTGGCCATCATGCAGCATTTTCGAGCCTCCTCGCTTAGTTGATACAAATTCCATGTTGGATGAAGTCGGAAACACGTTGGAAGTAGACATTACTTAAAGTTTTATTATTAAAATAGACTTTGAAAAGAGAACTGTTAAAATTACCGTTGTGAAATTACTTGACCTAAGCACATCACGATGAGTGAAGTGCATTGTCAAGATTAGATACCTAGTAGTTGTTTATGGATACTATTGTAATTGCCAATATCCTCTTGAAAAGATTGTATGCAAAAAACAAAATAGAATGGTACAGTCAAGGTCAAAGAATATGCAAGTAATGTGAAAAAAAACAAGTAATCATAAAAAGTTCTAAAGATATATACCCATACAAATACTAATAAATATGAAAACTTCAATGGCCACATAAATATGTATAAGGAGAGTTCAAAAACTTTTATACAATCAAAGTTACATAATTAGTATCCTGCAAATGGTGCAATATATTGTACTTATGTTTATGGCATTAAATATAGATTCCATAACTGCTACAGAAATATGTATACAGAATATTAATCTGTGAAAATGAGCTTTATCATCTAGTCATACGAAACAAATTTAAATGGACTGTTTTGACAATTCACGAAAACAGTGCAGACTTGTCATTGCATATGTTTGTCTCATGTGATAACCTATCAGGCTGTCACGTCGTTATGGGCATTGCGTGTTTATCATATTTTGCAATTTTGAAACTGTCAACTTAAAGTAATGCATTTCAATATTTCGACCACCCCTCTACAAATGGCCCCTTATACTAAAAATGAACATTACTTTATTGAAAATGAATTCTATAGGTAAACGGATTTAATTATAAGTATGGGGGCAGCCACCGAAAGGCGGCCGAGAATTGGCGATTTACTCTATTTCGTTCTTTTTTTGTAGATTTAATAAAAGGCAAAGATATGCTTATAATATCTGTAATATATAATAAACTAAACTAAATATCTTCCCTTAAAAAAAAAAAAACTAAACTAATTACTCAGTAGCGAGTATATCCTCCATCGGCTTCAATGACCGCGTTTAATCGGTCCCGCATCGAGTTTACCATGTTGAAACATATATCTGTGCCTATAAACGAATCCCAAATCTCATGTGCGTGATTTTTCAAATTTTCAGTGGTTCTCACAACAGAAGAGTCCCAGTTTTGAACCATTAGGCCCCACAAATTTTCGATTGGATTTATATCCGGACTTTTAGGGGGCATCTTTATTAAATGAAGGTCATCTTGGTCGTCAATCGTCAATCCACTGCTGCACTATTCTCGCATTATGTATGGAAGAATTATCTTGAACGAATTCGATACGTCCATTCCCAAAGTATGCACGAGCTGTTGGAACAAGTGGCTGCTCCAATATGTAATATACCCGTGACTATTCAATCGACCAGTAATCTCCACAAGTTCACCTGGCCCGCCCGCGGACATCCACCCCCAATAGCCAACAGATATTCGACCACTCCTCCGATTAGGGCGAACATTACCCTCCTCATAGCGGCTGTGGTCAACTCGCCATAATCTGAGGCGACCGTCAGTTGCAGATGTAAACACTTTCTCGTCAAGAAACAGAACATCACTAAAGTCGTAGTCCAGGTAACGTGTGGCAAAAGCATACCTCAATCTCTTGTGCCTATCCGTTAATTGTGGCTTCCTAGCAGGCACTCTACAATGTAATCCAGCATCATGTAAGCGACGTCTTATTGTGTTTGCAGACACATTGTATTGAGCATCATATGTGCTCGTGTTGATGAATCGTCGGTATCTCACGTCTTCTAGTAACTGTTGGTCTTGAATGGCAGAGGTTTTTTTTGGTCAGCCAAATGACACATGTTTCGTAATAACGCCTTCATCAGCCCATCTTTGCTTCCATAAATAAACAGTTTTTCTCTGAAATGGAAAATAATTCGTATTATTTATGACGAAGTATTGTTCTAAAGCCCATAGAAAGTTATATTTTCGGCGTTAAGTTACTGTTATTTACATTGATTTTTTCGTACATACCGTGATACCCAATTCGTCAGCTATGTCAGACACGGATACACCATCCTCGCATAATGCAATAATCCGATGTTTTGCATGATCGCTTATGCGATACATTTTTAACTTCAAAATTATTGCAAATCCGACGCAAACGTTACGGTAGGTAAGTCAATTGGAATTAAAAATCAAACAGTGACACATTATTTATAAAAGAGTAATTTGCTGAAGAGTGGAACAGCAATTGTTCTACGACTTGAAGCGTCAAGTGGCTGGCTGATTACATCAAGATATTCAAGATTATGGAGTTCAATATAACGCAAAATAGTTCATATGATGCTGACAATAGGGTTGTGTTTATGTAATTTTTATTGTTTATATAATTTTGATGATCAGGTTGGATATATAATTATGGTTAATAGTGTATATATATTTTTGAACTCTATGGTGTTTCTTAGTTTATGGTTTTATAAATACGGACATATTATTGCAACTGTTGTATATATAGTTATCTCTCAAATGATGTATACTAATTTATGTATATTTTTATGTAGCCGAACTTATGACCGTTTAGATGACTACGCTTTTTGTCACTTTGTGGTGTATACATATCTTTGACCTTGACTGTACATTCCCCACTGATATAATGATATTCCAGTTTAATTAAACCGACTCCAAACTTTTTAGAAAGTAAGAATGACGTCCAATCCAAAATGATAATTTCATTTGACTACTATTTTTTGTCATATCGTAAGTGTGTGTTCCTCTTTGCTATGAGTATCTAGCCAGTAGTATTTTTTTTAAATTAATGACGTTTGTCAGTCAGTCTGTTTACTACCAATTCAAAGTATAATATATTGTGCTGCATATTGTGCTCTCGAAAAACATGAGCTATTTTGAACTGAAAGTAATTATACTTCGCCTGTGTTGAATTGAAAATGGCAATAATCAACGCCAATGATGCGTTTTCGTCGGATGCTATGCGGTTGAGTTGTTCCCGATTCCCTATTTGCAGAAAACTATGATTTTATCCCAACACAATTTTTATCTGCCACCAAGTTTACGTTTGTGCCGCGAGCATATGGATGCCGAAAACTGGCACTGCGTAATTAACACCAGTACGGCTGTCACGGATTTCAATGCGACTCAGGCGGCAGATATAGTGCAAATTTACAAAAGTGTCCTTCAGTTAGCACATATAAATAACTAGCGGTTTTGCATCGCACTTTCGATATTTTATTCAAGTATCGAAACAAACCACATATGAGTAGAACGCAAAATTAACCACGAAAGTATCGGTCGAACCACCACGTAAAATAAAATTTGTTTTACAAAGTCATTACAAAGGATTTCCAGTCTCTTGGTTCGATCGATCGGACTAGATGAACTTTTAAAATCCCGTTAGTCCGATAGAAGGACTACAAACTTTGAGAAGTCCTTATTGTCCGATCAATCGAGCCAGTGGGTAAAAAAAATCGTAGTCCGATTGATCGAACAAGACGATCGGACCATGCGGCGTAAGGAATTTAAGAAGATGCATAAACACGGCTAAATTACGAACATAGTAAGTGGCTCAAAATTCCCGTTGTACTGAACATTAACCTCTTGACCGCTCCAGTCATTTCTAGGTATCCTTTTTCTAATTGTCAAAGATAACGAAGGTTGCAAATAAGGAAAAAACAATCTTTTGTCGCAACAGGTTGCGAAACTTAATCATCAGGATGCCTAGTTACGGTTCAGGAAAAAGTTCTCTTGATTCGCAAATTAATTCTTAATTTGCAACTGGTTGCGAATCGCAATTGCGAAAACGGCCGGAGGGGCCTTCACCAGAATCTCCTAGTCTGCTCACTTCTGCGTTCAGGGGATACGGATGAACTCCTGAGTTCACCAGGATCCGCGGGGGGATCAGTCTAAGGGATTCCGGTGGACGGAATGATCGAAACCGTATATTTGTAGATAACGGTCAGCTTTCTGTCGATATTGGAGTCCAGTCATGTCAGCATGCTGTCATTATTGGAGTCCAGTCAGGTCAGCATTCTGTCAATACTGGTCGTCAGTTTTTTTTGTGGACAGTGGAATCCATTTAGGTCATCACTGACCTAAATGGACCAAAAAAATTCTGACCTAACTGGCAGCTGACATAAGTGGAATAATTCATTTTTGTCACTACCTAAGAATGTATCTTATGCGTGTTTGACTCGCTTATTTTCGGCGAAATCGTTCCGCATATTTCGTATTGTTTTCGTTGTTCTCGTTACCGTCTAATACCACACTTACATCGCCAACGTTGTTTTTTACATAATTGACATACCTATGTCCCCGGAAGACAACCCCTTTGCCAAACCACTTTGTACCACCACGGCCGAAATAAGTTATACAATTAAAACTTCTTGTTTTCCTCATACCATAACCATCAAAAAGAGAAAACGTGAACGGAATAAGTTCATGGCTGACGCCTTTTTTTTGTAAAACATCACTTCTCATTATTGATTATATGGACAAACGTTAATTACTGTTGACTTTAAAACGTTAGATACTGTCATGTATTGCAGAGGCAGTGCTCTGTAGAGACAGAGCGATTTGCATTCCCTAGCAGAGGCTAGGGAATGCAAATCGGTTATAACCGAAACCGAAAAAATCGGTTATAATCGGTTATTTCAGTCGTATCAATAATCGGTTATTTTTATTTCATAATCGGTTACTTAATATTTGTTTTATATCATTACATTTCCATAATTTTCGTAGTTTACCGAAACCAAACATCATTATAAATATTATAATCTTCTAAGTAACTTAGGTACTATACTTAAAACAAAGATACGTATACCGAAACTGCCGAGCCGAGTTCCGAGTTCCGAGGAAACTCTCGGAACACGAAAATAATACTTTTTTGCGTTTGTGTACATATTTTTCTTCTTTGGAGATAAACATCTCCCATCTCTTTCTCGTTCGTAGTCTATTACTTTCTATCCTATATCAAGAGTATCAAATCAAGCCAAGAAAATATATTTGATGATGATGCTAAGTGCACAAGTAAGTAAAAATCGTGTTAATTTAATTTTTGTACACATCTACGTTTACACAGTATCGAAAACTTATATTTTTAAGAAAAATAAATTGAAGGGGCTCCTAGCTCCCTATGGGATTAGATATGTAACGGTCGGTTTTATCGTGTTTTTTATGGCTTATCGTATTAACAACAACGAGGTTTACCGAAATAGTATTTCATATTTACTTCAAAACTCACCGTTTTCGGGATATACAGGGTGTTTTTTTTAAATGGGACAGTATGGGGAAATCCGAATCTAAAGGAGATAGAGGAAAAGTGCCCAAGGAGACATTAGGTGTTTTATTATGTAAACAAATTTGGCTCGTTAAAATTTTTGGTCAAGCGTGAGTTGTTCTTAAAAAATTATAAAGTTGGTCAATTTTTTTTTGACGCGGGTCGGCTCTGTTTCATGTAAGGATTATTTCATTGTATGGAAAGAAAAAAATCTGAACAGCAGAAGTTTCTTTTCCAATTTACCACATGAACTGATTTCCGAGAGCAAATGCGTTAATTATTAGAGAAAAAAACCCAATCGCTGTATGTGGGCCGATCATATTTGAGGACACGTCGATTCAACAAGGATCACCTTTGGCACTTCATTAGTTGCTATTTCAACGGAATCTTATCAGAATCTGTGATATACTTTTTCAATTTCATGTACATAATTGAGGAATTCCATAAGTCATCTGTGGTCTTCATCATCAATTCCACTCCACCAAATTTATGATTTCCGGGTGTAAATACACGAGTTATAATAGAAAATACCAAAATCACTACACGCGTGCCTAATATAATTGAGGAGTTCCCTCAATTCCTCATGGATCCCATCATCCAATTGAATTTTTGAAAAAATGGGACCCACCTGGAAGCATATACTTACAAATAAAAAAAAAATTACGAATCGGCTCATCAATGACGGAGTTCTGAGGTAACAAACATTGAAAAAAAAATATATATATATCCACCGAATTGAGAACCTCCTCCTCTTTTTGAAGTCGGTTAATAAAATATAAAATAACACGGTTTTATCACGAAAAGGACCCAGCATAGCATGTAGCTAGCTTTCCAGACAGCGCTTCTCACTTTCACATGGTCCGTTCGGTCATGTTTAGTCCTGGAGTTCGTGGAGTCCATATGTTTTTCACTGGTTTTTGTTTCCACCCTGAAGAAGTCGTTCTTTCTCGGTATTTTTATGTACTACCGGTAAACTTAATATCCATTTGGAAATCACGCTGTGTCACTAATTATTTTTCCAATTACTTGTAGACATTTGCCACGTTGAAAATTAAAAAAGAAACCTGTTTGTTTGTATGTTATCTGGCCGAAGACTTTGGTATTTTTCGACTAAATTTGCAAATTCTTCGCGTATATGACAAACTGCCGGTCGATTATAGTTTTCGTATTGCGTAGTTTAACTAGTATAATTTGATTGTGTTTTTCGACTTCGTTTACTGTAATTTTTGAAAATTCGGTGCTCCTACATGCTCCGCATATGCCAAAGATAAGAACAACCTGCAACAACATAAGTAGGTACTTAAAATTAAAAACATTTATATTTTATTTAGGTACCTACATTTACATTTAGAATTTTATTTAAGTAAGTACTTTTTATACACACCTTAGTTGCCAAAAACAGTTCATCGGGAGCTTCGTTCAAAAACCTCTGTACTTCCTGAGCAGTGAAAATCTTGGATTTCTTGCTTTGAAGTTTTCGGACTGTCTTTTTAAATATACAGTATTTATCGTAGATTTAAGCATCGAGTAATTTGCTCCAAAGCGTGGAAGGCTGTGAATGTCTTCGATAGACGTGAATGTCTTCGATAATTCGTTAAAATATAACAAAACATATATGCTAAAAACGCATTTTCTGAAAGGGACGACATTTTTAGCGGATCTCCAGTTCATGCAATGGTTGTATGCTTTAAGATATCTCGCCTAGAGCACCGCGGTAAAAGATTGTTAACAACCACTTTTGCTTGCTCTTTTATCTCATCGGGAGTTAAATGTCCATATCACTGGATTCACTTTCCGAAACCATTTTCAACCTGAAAACGACACGGTATTTATATATTTTAATCTCGTTGTCAGAATGCTTAGCACGTTTGCTTTAATTAAATATAGTTTATATATCACTAGCTTCCGCCCGCGATTTCGTCCGCGTGGACCCGGGATAAAAACTATCCTATATTTTAATCCAGGCTTTAAACTATCTTCGTGCAAAATTTCATTCAAATCGGTTCAGCCGTTTAAGCGTGATTGAGTAACAAACATCCAAACATCTAAACTTTCGCATTTATAATATTAGTAGGATAAATAATATTATATGGCGCAGCCAGGTAAAGGTAGATGGCGCTGCCGTCACGGTTAACTTCGACTCCGTGCAATTTTAATATTTACAAATAGTTAAAGGTGGCTTTCAAGCATAAAAATGGAACAATTTGTGTCTTGTGGTGTAATAACACACGATAAGTGTTATCTACGGATTATAACAACAATCTAATAATTTAAACGGGTTATTACTCGATCATAAGACCAGTAACTGTTGACACTAGCTGTGATTATTTTAAGTTAATTAGTGCAAAATAGTGATAAGTGTTTGAAACGTGAACAGTAAAATCAATGGATTATTCTATGCCCTGTGCTGCAAAGGTATTTAAAACGGAAAAATAAATTTCTACATTCCGTTGGACATCTCATATTCTTAACAAGCTGTAGGTACGTAAACATTGATCAGCTGACGTCGCAATCGTCTGCCAAACACGGCGATATATCGCGCCATCTGTAAACGTGCGTCTGAACCACATACAGCTACAGGACTGTACACCGCCAGGGATGTGAAACATAGCGCCATCTATCACAAATACATCAAATTATAACGTCATACGCTAACCCCCAAGTGCTCAAGCTCATGAGTTAGCCTACTTGTTTTTGCGCCATCTGCCGTAACTCCATGAAATATTCGTAGTGACGAAGGAAACTCAGCCTGCAGCTGCAGTCTGCATATAATATATAATAACAAGAATATTGTGAACGGAATTAAGGATGAATAAAGCAACAGGATCTAGGATGGCACATATCGAAGCTCGAAAAACTACCAGTACTTCCACCAAACCAACAACCCGCAGAGACGTTCTTGTCAGCAAGCTACAAATTGCCGAAATGGAACTAAAAAAAGCCAAGGAACAGAATGATCGGCTCCTTAGTGAACAGGATGACCATGAAGAAGAGATGAAGAGGTTTCTGAACAAGTACCAAGCACTAAAGAGCGAGCTGGCTGACTACGACATTCAGTTGGAGGACATGAGAGGCGAGCGTGACCAGCTCCAAAGTACTATAAACCAGCTCCAGCACTGTCAGGAAATTCACACGGAGGCTTTACTTCGCATCAAAGACTTGGAGCATCAATTGGAGGAGGCGCATTTGAAATTAGATTGGAATTTAAATATTAGTTTAAGTGATCAATCATGTAATACCAGACTTCGTATGTATGAAAAATTATATGAAAGTACAGAATGTGTAGAAACTATAGGTAATAATATTTCACATGTAACAAATATGGAAGACAAATCAAGTGATGAATGTAATAACATTTTAATCAGAGGCTCAAATAGAATAAAAAAATATATGAAAATAAATAGGCAAATAAAAAAATCTAAAAAAATGCTTAAAAGCCATACGCGAGCTCTTAGAGCTTGTTTTTCTAGGTCAAAAAATATCGCATTGGCCCGTGGCCTATTATTATGTCAAAACCAACTCGAAACCCAGTCTGTTGAGCTTTACGACAAGTCAAATAGGATCAAGGATTTGGAAAGGTCTCTTAATGACATATCTACTAAATACAGCCGATGTTGCAGCGAAAAGACGGGGTTAGAGACATATATAAATCAGTTGGTGGATGTAGGTAATGAAAACATAAAACAATTCGATTCATTGGTCAGGAAATGTTTAAATACAGACAATATCTTTGAAATCGCTCAAAAAAGTACTGAAGGTTTAGAGTTGGAATCCACAGTACCAGCATCACCTAGCCATTGCGCAGTATTGCCGATACCTGCGCCTCAGTCGTCCCCTCCATATTCAGTGCCGGCCGTATGCGCATCTAAACAAAGCGACGACTCGAGCTCGAGCTACGAGTGCAGGTGCGACGCAGCACCCCCCAGCCCGCCCGCGCTGCCGCACGCCTCGGCGGCGGCGCCTACTCAAGATCATGACTCATGTGTGAGAACTCCCATTCGTAAGACTGTGCTATATACCGACCGGGTAGGTATAGGGCTAGGTGTGATAATGCATGACCTGCTGAATCAAGTTGTGGTCAATAATTGTATGCCAGAGACCTCTCTAAAACGTATTAGCGAACAAATCGCCGCCGAATCGTTCGACGAACACTCAACGTTGGTAGTGTTTTTGAGTGATAGTTCGAATCTAAATAAACATAACTTAAGCGTTTTTACTGAAACCATTATAAAAATCTCAAATAATAATATTGGAAAGATAATTGTTTGTGCGTTTCCTTATTCAAACACATTATCGCTCAAAAGAAACAATGACATTTATTATTTGAACTTAATTTTACATAGACTGGCAGCATATCAAAATAAAGTATCGTATTTTGATACAAATAAGTTTATTGAGGGAAGTTTTGATCTGACTCGCGAATATTCGCACCTTCCTAGGAAGTATGTTTTTGATTGTGCTAAGCTATTAGCATATAACATTGATCCCGTTATGAATAGCATAACGAAGGACAAAGCGTACGCGTTGAGTTTTATTAGCGCTAGGCCCGGCGACAGCGCGGAGCCAGGCGACACCGCGCCGGCTGCGCCTACGGCAACTTTAAACTTAATGCATTGACAGCGCCTGAGACCGGGGTCGCGTGCCCCGCTGCGCGTGCGCGCCGCCTCGGACCAGGCAGCCGCCCGTTTCCCCTGGAGCCCGGTAGCTTAGTAATTAGTAAGAATAATAAGTTAACGATTAACGTTGCTCATCAAAATATTCAGGGACTAGCTAGTAAGGAACTGGAGGTGGATTTATTTATTGACAGTTATAATGTACATGTTCTTTGTGTTACGGAACACTGGCTCAAAATCCATGAAATTATGTTTAATTTTAAAAATCACACTGTTGTGAGCTATTTTTCTAGACAGAAATGTATGCGTGGGGGATCTCTGATAATTATAAATAAAAACCTTAAATATAAAGAGCGGAAAGATATAGTTCGCTTTTCAGTCGAGAGAACAATTGAGTTGTCTTGTGCAGAACTCGACCATTTTATAATAATTTGTGTATATAGGCCGCCGTCTGCGGACTTCACTCTTTTCGAGTCAATAATGGAAGAAGTCCTAAATAAAGTTTTTAACAGCCAAAAATGTATTGTGGTTTGTGGGGATTTTAATGTAAATCTGCTGGAAAACACCAGCACATCATCCAGTATATTACATTTATTTAAGTCTTACGACTTAGTAAATCTTTTTTGTGAACCCACGAGAGTTACGGACACCACTGCAACCTGCATAGATAATATCTTTTGCACAAAGGACCCAACTGATAAGCAAGTTTTTAACAAGTTGGGCTCTGATCACTTTGGTCAACTAGCATGTTTCAGTGGTAAGGTGGATGAACTACCCTTAGAGATTTTGTACAGGCCGGTCACAGAAAAGAGGTTGATGACTTTTGGTAATAACATCAAATCTCAACTAGAATTACTAGAACCAAATATAGAGGACCCTAATTTGTATTATTCTAAATTATTTAACTGTATAGAAACTGAATTTAATACATGTTTTAAAGTCAAAAAAGTTAAGCGCAAGAATAGGGTAAGTTTTGTTGAGTGGGCTACTCCTGGAATCCACAAATCTAGACATAGGCTATATGAACTATATGCATTGAGAGTTTTAAATAGTGATCCCAATTTCAATGAATATGTTAAATCATATAGTAAATTATTTAAAAATATATGTATTATGGCTAAATCCAAATATTTTGCACGTAAAGTAAAAGACTCAAACGACAAAGTCAAAACCGTGTGGAGAATTATTAGTAGTGAGACTGCCAAAGCGAAATCACGTGATCCTAATTTTGCCCTGAAAGTAGGTGATAAATTAGTAAAATCAGATATAGACGTTGCAAATGAATTTGAACGTTTCTTCACAAATATCCCCATTGAAACGACTAACTCACTTAACTCGTCCTCCTCTATGGCCGAAAATATGCTAAAAGCAAATGTGCCGAAATGCTCAACGATTTTCAGCTTTAAATACGTCACGCCGCAAACAGTCATAAAAGCTTTTAGGACATTAAATTTAAAAAAAACCGAAGATATCTGGGGCCTATCGGTAAAAGTTTTACAGTCGATAGTGGGTGCTATTGCACCTCACTTGGCCATGATTTTCAATAAATGTGTTGATATAGGAGTTTTTCCCGATCTAATGAAGCACGGTCGAGTTGTTCCCTTATTTAAATCCGGATCAAAAAAAGATCCTACAAATTTTAGACCTGTTTCTATTCTACCGGCAATGAGTAAAATCTTTAAAAGAATCATTCTGGATCAATTGCTATCACATTTTAACGTTAATAAATTACTCTATAAAGAACAGTTTGGATTTACACGGGGCAGGTCAACGACGGATGCAGGCACGACCTTAATTAAACACATATTTGAAGCTTGGGAACAACAACTAGATGCAATAGGCGTGTTCTGCGATCTGTCGAAGGCCTTTGACTGCGTTGATCATGACACCCTTATTCGCAAGCTAAACCACTATGGCGTGAAGTGTAAGGCTCTTGATCTCATCTGGTCGTATCTTATGGACAGGATTCAGAGAGTGGACATAAATAGAACTAAATCATTGGGATCTATTACTTCAATGGGCGTCCCCCCCCTGGGGGACGCCCATTGAAGTAATCTATTCTTGGAAGTGATCTATTCTTGGCCCATTCTTGTTTCTCGTCTATATAAGCGATTTGCCTTATATAGTTAATGAGAAACATAAGTTGGTTCTCTTTGCTGATGATACATCTATTATATTTAAAGTAAAAAGGAAACAGAGTGACTTCAATGAAATAAATGATGTACTGTCCTCTGTAGATCATTGGTTTACTACTAATAATTTACTTCTCAATGCCATGAAAACTAAATGTATTAGATTCTCTTTGCCTAATGTCCAGCATAGTAGTGATGCACACGTGGTTTTAAAAGACGAAATTTTAGATTTTACAGACAAGGCTGTTTTTCTAGGCTTAACCTTGGATTCTAAATTACAGTGGGGTACGCACATTTCTACACTGGCAGGTAGACTAAGTTCAGCAGCATACGCGGTGAAAAGAATCCGTCAACTTGCAGATGTTGAGACAGCACGGCTGGTGTATTTTGGATATTTCCATAGCGTCATGTCTTACGGCATATTATTATGGGGCAAAGCCCAGCGGCTTTGCTTTGCGATGTCAGCACATAAATTCAATTTTTGTTTTACAGAAACGTGCTGTACGTCACATATATAATTTGGGAACACGAGTGTCTCTTAAAGACAAATTCAAAGAAATCAATATTCTCACTGTGGCGTCCCAATATATTTACGAAACTATAATGTACGTAGTCGGTCCCAAAGTTCTGTCACTGGCATATTATTTTTAAATTTAGAAGATGATTTTAAGAAATTTTTATTGCATTCCATTTTTGAATGTTTGACAATTATTTTAAAATAAAAAACAGTCATTCGTTGCAATTTCTCACGATGGAGTGGACATAGAAAGAAAACCGAATAGCTGTTTTAGCATTGCACCGCTGTGGGCACTCGCCAAGTACGATTTTCAAGTTGCTCAAAAATTTAAAAATAACGCTTAGGTTTGTGTACCGTACTATTGATAGGTACAATGAAGTCTCTAGTGTTGAGGACAAGAAAATAATTGGCCGGCCTCGCTCCGTACGAACACCAGCAGTGATCAAAGCGATCAAGGCGCGCATAGCAAGAAATCCTGTCCGAAAACAGAAATTCATGGCTTTGCAGATGGGTGTCAGTAGAAAAACCGTCAAAAAGGTTTTAAACGAAGATCTTAGTCTACGAGCATACAAAAAAAAGCGTGGGCACTTACTTAATGCCCGTCTAAAAACAATAAGACTTAAAAGATCCCGGAAGTTGTTAAAGCGGTACGCGAAAAATCGACACCGTGATATCCTCTTTACAGACGAAAAGATTTTCGATATTGAAGAGACGTACAATAAACAGAATGATAGAGTGTACGCTAGGAGCTCTGAAGAAGCAGGAAAAAGAGTTCCGCGGGTGCAACATGGGCATCATCCATCATCAGTGATGGTCTGGTTGGGTGTATCTTATTACGGGCCAACTGAGGTTCATTTTTGCGAAAAAGGTGTCAAAATCAGTGCGAAAGTATACCAAGAGACAGTTTTGGATAAGGTTGTCAAAGATCTGCCCAACACGCTATTTTCGGGACATAATTTTGTGTTCCAGCAGGATTCTGCGCCAGCACACAAAGCCAAGACCACTCAAGCCTGGTTTGACCGTCAAAAAATCGACTTTATAAGACACGAAGACTGGCCTTCCTCTAGTCCGGACCTTAATCCTTTGGACTATAAAATTTGGCAGGTCTTAGAGGGGAAGGTCTGTGCTAAACCACATAAAAATTTGGAGAGCCTAAAGTCATCTTTAAAAAAAGCAGTCACTGAGATAGATATGAAAATGGTGCGTGCTGCGATAGACGACTGGCCGCACCGATTAAGGGCCTGTATTAAAAACAAAGGAGGTAATTTTGAATAATTTTGAGTAATTTTAATTCTTTATTAAATGTACTTTCAATCAGTATATAATTTATTAAAAATGTATTGCTACTTTTGTTTTTATCGTTATTTTCATTTGTGACAGAACTTTGGGACCGACTAGGTATGCAAGGAAAAATATAGACATGTATAAATTGAATAGTGACATACACAATTATAACACTAGAAATAAAAATAAATTGGCGATTCCGAGATTACGTTTAAATAGAGTAAATAATATGTCATTCATGGGGAACAGTGTGCGCTTTTATAATAAGTTACCATCTAATTTAACGGAATTGTCAATGAATAAATTCAGGTCAACTGTGAAACGACAGCTTTTACAGAAAGCTTATTATACTGTAAAGGAATTCGTAGAAGATAAGGATGCATTTATGTTAAAATAGAATATATATAAATATATAGTTATAATATGACATGTAAAAGAGCTAGCATAAGCCTATTTACAGAATAAATATTTTGATTTGATTTGATTTGATTTGAGAAAGTAAAGTCAGTGAAAAGAAATGGAGATGTTAAAGCAGCCGCCTCCGCTATCGCTGGTCGGCGATATATCGCAGAATTTCGGACGATGGGAGCAACGATTTCTGCTGTATTTTAAAGCGTCGGGGGCTGAAGAAAGGCTGGTCAAAATGCCCTGCTTCTACACGTTATCGGTAAGGATGCCTTGGAGGTGTATAACACGTTTGAAATTGATGAGAAGAAATCTAACAATATTTAATTCTTCTTGTATTAAAATCTATTGTTTAGTGGGTGGGATTGTTGTATCTCTGAGTTCAATATAATGGCTAACATAATTCATAATCGTGGGTGGTTGGACACTGATGACAGGGTGAGAAGTATTCTCCAAGCTGATGTCTTCTTGACTCACTTAATCACTCGCCATCTAGGCTGCGAGGAAATTACAGGCGCCGCAACTGACGTTATTATTGCGGCTACAACGATACTGTGTCATCCTACTAATATTATAAATGCGAAAGTTTAGATGTTTGGATGTTTGTCACTCAATCACGCTTAAACGGCTGAACCGATTTGAATGAAATGTTGAACGAAGATAGTTTATACCCTGGATTAAAATATAGGATAATCCTATATTTTAATAGGATAGTTTTTTTCCCGAGTCCACGCAGAGAAAGTCGCGGGCGAAAGCTAGTACCAGATATCTAGCACGTGGAATGAATGCTCGTTCTCGGGAGTATGTCGAGTCACTGGTGATAGGAGAATTAATGGCACCAGTGCTGCCAGACTCTGTATCCTACAATCGAGTAGATTCAAGGGAAGAATTCATGAGGATCATGGATTACTTGTTTCATAACTCAACCATCCATAACAGACAGAGATCTCCTGATGTTTGGATAGAAGCCTTACAACAAGTGCATGATGATGCCGAGGAACAAGATCGAGTTCCAGTACCGAACCTTGATCATTTAACAGTCGACACATATGCTAATTACCTGTGTTGGCTGGCAGTTCATTTGCCACTCAGCATGTATATGTCTCCGATTTCAATGCTGGTAACAGCGTACGTGGGGGTTGCTAAGAGGGGGACTATCTCAGACCGATACGCAAAAAAGGATCGTCGGGGATTCGAGATGATATTGGGTTAGAAATAACCCTAGACGCAGACACAATAAAGCGCGTCTATGTGAATTTCGGTAAATATTTAACTGAAGTGAATGCTCCACAAGTGTCCCAAAGTGGGTTGCTGCTATTCCTGAACACGCATTACGACTCCGGCTCTGCCTGGACCAAGTGGCCGGATCAGGTCTCACTGCGTTCCTCGGTTTACGCTGATAATGTACAATACGCAAAATGCTAACTGCACGCATAATGTACAAACAGTCAAAATACACATACGCAAAATCCACATCATGATAAATGTACAGAACGAGAAATGTACAGTACGCAAAATGTATTAACGCTGAAAGCACATAACGCATAATGTGTAAAAAGAAAAATCTACAATTCGCGAATTGTTCAATGCAAATCGCATAATCCGTAAAATGTTACAAAAGCTAAATGCTCAATCGCTAAACGTACAAAACGTAAAATGTACACAAAGCAAAATAAAATAGATTCCAACGGACACTTATTAGCACCAAAATCTATAATTTATCAGTACATCTTGCGTTTTGTTATTTTTCCGTAATGAACAATTTGCGTGTTGATCATTCTAACTTTGCACATTTTGCCACTACCGGGTGGAGTACATTTTGCATATTGTACAATCATCATATGTACATTTTATTGCTTGTACTATCTGCGTATTTTACATTTCTTGTTCTGTACATTTATCATGATGTGGGTTTTGCGTATGTGCATTTTGACTGTTTGCACATTATGCGTGCAGTTAGCATTTTGCGTGTTGTACATTATCAGCGTAAACCGTTCCTCATTGTCGGACGCGCAATGAGGAGATACGACTTCCCTTGGGATCGTCTAAATAATTTAACAGGACAGGAAGTCGCTAATTTTATTACAGTTATGCAAGCGGTTAACGGAAATCCATATTATGGATTCAGAAGGGACTTAGGTGCAGCGAAATCAACCAAGTTTAGTTCGGTTGTGTACGTGGCTAAGGAATTGCTGTATACATTAGGTGGAGAAACCTCATTGAAGAACTACCAAGGGTGGATAAAGCGTGTAAAAAACCCTACCACGATAAAAGCACTGATTGGCACATATTGTGCAGCTGAAGCAGGCAATTGTGGATGCTGCGCAACAACAAGCAGGTGAAGGTCAATTACGGAACATAATAAATCAGGTTAACGCTGGCATGAATGCTGATCTGTTCATTTAAGATGACGACCGGTTTAGCTTAGTTGGTAGTGACTCTGCCTACGAAGCTAGAGGTCCCGGGGTCGAATCCCGGTAAGGGCATTTATTTGTGTGATGATCACGAATATTTGTTCCTGAGTCATGGATGTTTTCTATGTATTTACGTATTTATTTATGTATATAAGTATGTTTATCGTCGTCTAGTACCCATAGTACAAGCTTTGCTTAGTTTGGGACTAGGTCGATTTGTGTAAGATTGTCCGCAAATATTTATTAAAAAAAAGAGAATTATTGATTAAATATAATATAGTTATGGAACTATATGTAAAAATTAACAAAGTGCCTTAACCTAGTGCTGATTAAATAAACAAACATGCATTCTGACATCTTTATTCCAGTCTACAGATCATCCTATTGCATGAGATCAACCATAGACTAAACATATATTACACGCACGCACACACACACACGCACTCTCTTGCACTTCAATTACAGACTCCCTCAATTGTGTTTGATTCTTACTTTCATATAAGTTGTGTATTCCTAGAACTTATTTAGAACTTAATTAAGTAATAATTAATTTTAACTAATAACTTACCTTTGTAATTTACCACTACCGTACTACTCGATACCTGCGTATGGAAGAGCGGTGCCCCTTAGCACAGGTATTACTTTTACTTAAAAAGGGACACCAGCACATGTTTAAAATTAGTACTTAAGAAAACAAATAAATCATTTTTCATTTTCATTACACTCGTATTCCCGCTTTTTCTACTGCCAACTTTCATAGCTTTTTTTAATTAAAATACACATACTGCCAACTTAAGAAAAGTTTATAAAACGTATCTAATGAAATCTAATGAATGATCTAATGTGATGATGAGATATGCTTAGTTTGTAAGTTGTAACTGTTCCTTAAATAAATAAAATAAAATAAAATAAATAATGGTTTCAATTTAAGTTTTTAGTTATACATGTATTACTTATGCTATGAAAAAAAAAATTGTACTATCCAATATCTAACTTTTTCGCACTGGCTACATTATGCCACGGCCTACTAGACTACATGCCCTAAATAGGCTATTTTCGTCTATCACAATTTAATTATGAAAGTATGTTATTTCTATAGTTTTGACTATAGGAAATACGAATATAATACTATTTTGTTATAAAAACATAAAATATTTTTAATTTCAAAATTAAAATCGTATATTTATTATCTGTATGTCACGTGACCCAAAAACGCTGACTGCCATTTTGTCTTCTGTGAGTGTCGTCAGAACAGCAAATACAAAAACAAGTTTTCGGTGTAAACAACAACAAAAAATTTAAAAATATTTATATTGTGGACTCAAATTGTATTTATTTAGAATTTGATACGCTATTTTACGCCATCTACGATGGAGGTTGGATTTGTAAAAGCTGACAAGACAAATCTACGGAAAATAGACGCAGTAATGATTGCAAAGTTCTTTGCGTATAATACAGATTTCTTTTCTGCTGAATGCAGAAATATCAAAACAGCTTTGTAAGTATATTCTGTTTCATTTTCTGAAACTATATTAAAACAATAAAATATTGTATATTTCCGATGATAAGTTTACATGTTTTGAGGAGTCTTCAACGTTGAACTATTACAAGTTGGCGCAACACACCAACGATAACGAGTATGAAAGCTAATTTTTTGTTAGAAAATCCATGAAAATTCAGAACTATCAGAAGGCATAGATTAGAAAAGTAATAGAAGTACATGCACATTTGACGTGTATCGTCTTAGTAGTCTGTGGTTTGTTCTGTAGTGTGTGGTGTGTTTGCAGTTATGACGTCACGATAATGGCGGCTGCCTTTTTGGCCCGAATATATTATGTTCAAATTTCAGCCATTATTTATTTGCTTAAAGCGATATTATTTCGAGGAAATAAAAATACCAGTTGACTATCGAATCTATACGAACATTTTAAAATATATTAAAATAAATCGTAGAATAGCCTATTGTAATCGAGTAGGCCGCGACGCGACTAACTAAGTAGAGGGCCATGCCGAAACTTAAAAAAAGGTAAAGTGACATGGCATTATGGCGGGCAGTCGAATAGAGGAATGATTTTGAATATTGATTTTCTGTAATTGCGAATAAAAATAAACCAACTGTAAAACGATTTTAATATCAACCTAACACGTCGTTTAATATAGGTACCTACAGCTGACTGTCGATTTGTGAAAAGCTTTTATTTTAATACTCTAGTATCTTCGACTCCGTGGCTGATCTTACCAATTAAAAAAAAAACTTTCCACCCTAGTGGAGAACACGAAATTTTCCACCCGGCTATATATCCATGAAAACTCAACTTTCAGAACAGGAGAGATGAAAAGATATTTGGGTTAGGGCGCATAAAGTCCCACTCGCAGAATGTCCCTCCACCAAAATTACGTCCCATTCGCAAAACGTCTTCTATGCAAATATGGGGTATTTTACATAAGGGACTTATGTAAAATACCCCATTCGCAAAACGTCCCTTTCTCAAAAGGTCCCACCCCTTTCGCAAAACGTCCCTTCTGAGAAAAGCCCCTTTCACTGAAAGTCCCTACTGCATAACGCCCATTTCGCAAAACGTCCCGTCTGCGAAATGACCCATTCGCAAAATGTCCCGTCAAGAAAAAGCTTGTTTAAGTTATAAGAGATAGCCAATAATAATCCCTACATTGGCCTTAGTGTGGAATGGGGACTTCACATATCCACTCACCTTTTATTTTACCTGGCGGGCCAACTCACAGCCACTAGTTTTTACATGAAAACTTTTCCTTAGTAATTATCACTGGCCACTTCAATGGAGATTAAGAAGGATACTTATAATACTTAAGACGATAAAACAACAAAACAATTGAATACCACTTGTCAGGCATGACTTGCTAGTTACCAAAGGTCTTGGTTTTACCAAAAATGAGCGATCATATTCCAATTGAATTTACCAAAAACCAAAAAGGTCAAAATACTATCTTAAGAGATGGTTACCGGTACAATTTTAATAGAAAAAATAAAGGCGGTAGTACGCAGTGGAGATGTGTCCATCGAGACTTGTGCAGTGCTTCGATAACCATCAACGATGCTGCGACTACGATTCTACGAGGAACTGACGAGGATCACACGTGTCAAAGGGATTATGCTAGTAACAATGTTTTATTGGCAATAAATCAAGTAAAAGAAGATGTTTGCAGTGATTTAGGCCCAGTTGAAGACATATTTGACCGAAACTTAGAAAACATAAATAACTTGGATGCACCGTCTTTTACTTCCAAAAAAGATACATTGTACAGATGCCGGAAAAGGTTTTTGAACGCGGATCGATTACTACACGACATAAATGAGATACCTGATTGTTTAGGTAACAATTTTTTGATATATGACGATGCTGAGGATGAAGGTGGAAAGGCAATGTTTGTGTTTTGTAACAAAACAGCAAGAAAAACAATGAGAAAACTAAAGGAAGCCCAATATTTCGGAGACGGGACGTTCAAAACAGCACCCAGAAATTTCTATCAAGTGTACACTATACATTTAGATGTAAAATCAACAAAATCATCTACCAACGTTGTACCAGTTATTTACGCCATACTTCCAGATAAAACAGAAGAAATGTATATCAAACTTTTCGAATTAATAAAAACAAACTACGTGTAACAATAAAACATTACAAATGTGACTTCGAAATTGCTCCGATGAATGCGATCTCAAGAGTTTTTCCAGACGTTGAAGTCAGCGGTTGTTACAGACACTTTAATGCCGCTGTTTGGAAAAAATCAGCGGCATTAAATGTAACTTTGACAGGACAAGGGCGGAAAATTACGAGATGGTGTGCTGCTCTTCCTCTAGTTCCCGCAGAATGTATACCGGCGGCGTGGACATTCATCAGACAAAGCATGCCAGACACTGCTGAAATTATTAACAGAAATTTTTAACAGAAGCAAAGCGTTCGGACAGGAAAATTCGTATAGGCTTGGCTTGCACTCTTTAAAAAAATCGCAGAAACCGGGACATTAATTTCAACAAAGAATACAAAAAAGAGGCTGAAAACTACGAAGAGGCGAAACAACTGTAAGGGATTTCATAATTTTAATTTGTTTTATGCAACTAAATCAGCACTAAAACATTACGGGGGTAATAAGTAAGCGATTTTTATTAAAATTTAAGGAGCTGATGGTTTTTAGTTAAGTTTAGGATATTTTTTAAGTTCAATTGAATGGTGCGATATCCGTAAGTTCAATTTTTATAATAAATTACTAAGGAAAAGTTTAATTAGTATTTTTAATTTTTATAACTAAGCTATTATAGGGAACATTTTACGAAAGTAACATTTTGCGAACGGCTTCGCTATTGTCTGACGCACTCACAATCGCAACCGGCTTCAAAATGGAGCAAGGTTATGGTCGATCCACACTGCGGGGTTTGGTATTCGCGTATTTGCCATATTCGGCCAAATATGGCGAAGTGTGGAGGGTTTATTCGTCTATGTTTGCGATATTTGCACGAACACCCAAATATGCAAACATGCGTTACCGCCCTCCTGACGGTTTTTGTCACACATCAAAGGACGCAAATATGGCGAATGTTTGCTTTAACCGCCCACACTGCGCCGTATTTGGCTACACTATACGTGGATGACAGCTGTCAAAACATATTCGCGTATTTGAATATTTGAGCGCAATGTGGATGCATTTTTGTGATATTTGTCGTGTTCGGGACTACATACAAATATTTGGCCAAATACGGCGAACTCGCAACGCGAATACCAAACCCCGCAGTGTGGATCGACCATTAGGTTAAAGGGGTGACACACGGGCGAGTAAGTTCGCAGAGCCATAAGTACGGCGTACTTACTCGCCCGTGTGTCACCCTAAGCCTAAGTACGCGAAGGAAAACACAGGCGAAAACAGCAGGGCTACTCTGATCTGCTAAAATCTTTCGTTCGCAATCTGCATCTTTTTTACTCGTATATGTAAGTGCGAGAGGATGCAGATTGCGAACGAAAGATTTTAGGGGATCGGAGTAGCCCTCCAGTTGGCGAACTTACTCACCTGTCTATCAGCCACTTTAGTTTAGGTTATATTTTCATTTTGTATACAGACAAGCCTTAAATTTTCAAAATGAAAACAATTGCGATTGCGAGTGGGTTAGGCTATAGCCCCTCGGGACATTTTGCGAAAGGGCCGTTTTGCGAACGGGACATTTTGCGAACGGGACTTTATTCATGTGTAGGGACGTTTTGCGAACGGGACCTTTTGCAGAAGGGTCATTTTGCGTAAGGGACATTTAGGAAAGGGACATTTCGCGAAAGGCACGAAGGGACATTCTGAGAGTGGGACTTTATGCGCCCTAACCGATATTTGAGGTTGACAGACATTCCTTGATGAATACTTATTCAATGCATCGACTTTGAATTACAATCTCTAATTGCATTGAAACGATAATCTTTGACCTAATGTTATTTATATTATATAATCAATACCTATTTATTTATGCGACACCTGTAAGCAAATAATAAGAATTCAAATACAAAGAAAATAATGAAATACCAATGTCAATAATTATGACAGATTTATTTCTAATTCTAGGTGGAGGTTTTAATAAATAATAATTATTTAAAATAAAGGTACTGTTAAACATGCTAGTTACTAGCATGAAAGCATGCCACCTACTAACGTATGTATTAGGACGTGCTACTTTTAAGCATGCTTATAGCAAATGCAAATAGTTAATAACCATGCTAATAATAAGCATGCTTATTTAAGAGTATTTGTATTGTGCAACAGTACTTTAATGTACAATATACACATCAAATATCGTGATATTGTTTGATCGTCTAACTAGTGTAGGTGGTATATATCCCTCACAACAATATTTATCACAAACTCAGAGCCGGAATCCTGGTTGCGTAACAGGAATAAATGTTCTTCTGTCACAACTGGTTGCCATGAAATATTTAAAAATCCTCGTAGACAGCTGGTTTTGCAACACAATTGCGATGGCAGCGATTTTTTTCTTCGTTGACAACTGGTTGTGTAATAGGAATAAATCTTCTTCTGTCACAACTGGTTGCCATGAAAGATAAAAACATCCTCATAGACAACTGGTTGTGAAACACAGTTGCGATGGCGGCCGAAAGGGAAAAATCGCCGTGCAAGAGCAGGAGAACTTACCGTACTATGGCGTGACGCAATAAAAAAATATTTCAGTCGACACCTGCAACAGAGTGATGAAGAAGATGGGCTACGGATTTACACCGCGAAAGAGAAACCGTTACTTACACAAAGGCAGAAAACTAACAGGTTGAAATTCGCAAATAAATACTGGAATTGGAGAATAGATCAGTGGCGAAAAATTATATATACTGTGATGAGTCTTTTGAAGTCACAATTGGCGATGAACGGAGTAGTCATTCTTGAAAAAGGCGGCATTTCAAAAAGACTGCCTTAAGAGCAAGGTGAAGTTTACAGCCTCTTTGATGATTTGGGGCTGCATGTCTGCACAGGGTGTAGGCTGTCTTCAATTTATAGGTGGAACCGTCAATGCCGAAAAATACAAAAGCATCTTGCAAGGGAGTTTGTTGCCGTCTATACGGAAGTTACGAGTATAAAAATGCGTATACTTTTCAACAAGACGGTGCCTCATGCCATACCGCTAAGGCAACGACGGCGTGGCTGAAGTCTAAGAAAACTCCTACCATGCCATGGCCGTCCAGCAGCCCGATCTCCAATAGAAACATTATGGTGGAAAATTAAGAAAAAGTTGCGAAAGGGGGCCTTTCGCAACTTTGTGGATCTTTTTGGATCAAAAGCTGATCTTAAGGAGAAACTTACATGTGTCTGGAATGGAATAACCCCTGAAGAGTGAGAAAGTTGTTGTTCTTTTTATTTCATAAATAAAATACGATTTATAAATTATTTTGTTTTTATGTAACTAGTCTTTCTAAACACCTGAGTCATACTGAATTTTCAGATTGAAGTTAAGTTAATACATTTTTTTTCTCACTAGACGTGCACATTTGCATTGGGGCTCGTACCTAGAATCTTAAAACAAATGTTGTCGATAGTACTTGTGAACCCTTAATCGTATAAACGAATTTATTTATTTATTTGATGGGCCATGCTCATTTTCGTTATATGGGTGTTGAGATGTGTCAGAAATAAGTTCTAATTTCTCTCGCAGAAGAATTAAAAAATACAACTAAGCAAGTGCGTTTTTAAGATTACACGGCTAATTTTCCGAAAAAATAACCTAATCTTAGTTAGTGTTAAAGGCCTTAGCAGGCTAAGGAAGGACATGTGGCCCCTGTGAGGAATAGTTGAATTGGTAAATGTCAATTGTTTGTCGCCTCATAACTAGTAATCACTCCTACTTTCAGCCCTCTATCTTGAACTGTCAGACATAATGTCAAAATAGTTATTCATGCTACAAGTGTGGAAAGTAGGTGATTTCCGACGAGTGTCATTTTTATACATGAGCGAGTGAAGCGATCGAATGTATAATTCGACACGAGTCGGAAATCATCTTTACGCGCGTGTATCATACAATGTTTTACTATGCCTTGTGTGAGGAATGTTGAAATGTGAGTTTAAAATATAAAGGTTAAAATTGAAGAATCTAGGTAGATTGTCAGATACCTAAGGTATCTGGAACTGCATTTAACAACTTCTCCACATCTTTTGCTGTCAAGCTTATTCACCTAAAAGTAAAAACCATTGTTTTACACTTGCATTGTTGGTTTTAGAACATAATTAATTTTGAGTAACTCAATATATTCCACAACAAAAAGACGCTGTACCGTCGTAGTACTAAGAAACATAATGACACTATTGTAACGCAATAAATCATTATTATTATTGATTAGTCACTTTCACTCGAAATTTTTAACATATTTACATAAAATAACTCCGAAGTAAACAACAATCACAAGAATGGCCGGCTATTTTTTGACTTATTTGACTTCATCCATTCCATCCTTGGTTGCAAGAGATAATTCAGCTGAACTTACCTCTGAAGAACCAAGCACTAGTTGGATTGAAACCACTAGTCCGATCAGTCGATCCATTAAACAAGATGATTTCTTGTCCTGACAAGCTAGTGGATTTCCGAACACATGTATCATCATCTCTTCACTTGTTGACTAAGGAAATCGGAGACAAGACCTTCTTAGAAGAAAAGACAATTAAACATGGCATTTCTGAGATGGCTGTTCTGTCTGGGAAGCAAACTGGCTCTGGATATACACAGAATATGTGTGGTGCAATACAAAACGGACCCACTATTTAGTTTTAAATACATGCGCGGTCAACATGTGCGCATGTGCAAGTCGCCATATTGTCGTATCGCAAAAGGCATAAGAAAGATATGCGTTCAGCCAAACACATTAAGTGAATATTTAAAAATAATTAATTTATTGACCAAATTCAAAATTTAAAAATATGAATAATATATTTTATACATTATTTTGTTAGTATTTATATACCTTTTATATGAAAGAAAAAGTGTAATTGAAATATTTGTAAAATATTTTTCAAGTAATATAAACTCTTTGTGTCGGGCTGACGACCAACTTAATTTTTTTTTTTAATTGAAAAGTAAAGTGCACTAGTGCGAAAATGTGGAACTTTCCGTATGATTTGGGTGCTTGCAAAACGCTCTTTTCGAGCACATGCATTGTAAATGTTTTCTTAACATTTTAACTCGTTTTTTCGTAATCCATAGCATCTAAAGCATCTTAACAAAATCACAGCTACGTAGTTTGAGTGAGAGTACGAGTATATACGTAGACTCTACAATTTTATGAATACGTGAAAATAAAAGAAATAAATGTCAATTTCTTTTTTGACTGCTCTTTCCAACAAGTTTTTTGGAGATACACCACACCTATGATAAAAATCATATAAATTGCAAATAGTATTAGCTACTACCATACGAAAAATAAATTGATTATAAATGGTGCAACATACTGAAAAAAATAAAACTAATGTATTCAAGTATCAAAAGAGTCTTGTTATTCTGGGTTTATATGATAGTTCCCGTGTACTTAGAACAATAAACGTATACGACTAAGGAGTTTATATACTTTATTATTATCTATGATAAACAATTGACATTCATTGTTGGTCGCAGGAAGTCAGTCAGTCAGTCATTATTGTAATACATACATACATACATTCACGCCTTTATTCCCAAAAGGGGTAGGCAGAGCACATGAAACGTATGTTCCAGCGCCACTTTTAGCATACATGTGGGTATAAAAGGTCGACATAATGTGATAGGTTGCTAGCCCATCGCCCACAACACACTTCAACCCTGGTCCCTTGGTCGACTTTTACGACACCCACGGGAAGAAAGGAGGTGGTGAAATTCTAACCCGACACCACACGGGTTTCCCATACTATTTATTGTAATAATGTCTGCCAAATGCAAGATTTGTAATGGAGTCCTTCGCAAAGTGCATGGAAAGAAAAAAGTAATACGTGATGCTGAAGAAGCCGCACTTTTTATCGGTGCTACTAATAAAATCATTTTAGTAAGCGATATTCTATGCGAAAAATGTCGGGCGAAAGCCTATAAAAGTGCAACTAAATCTCGGGTGTTCGAGGCTACAGCAGCGGCAGCTGGAGTTTCAGAGGTAACAGAAGACCAACTAGTGATTCTAGTACTTCATTGAGAAATACAGATGATGACTTGGATAATTCTTGCCAACCGTTTGCAGAAAAAAACGAAGAAAGTTTTTAGTAAGAGAAAGACGAGACATTTCTACTCACAGATACTGCTTTATTTGTAACTAAAGTACGGGCCTTCAAAGAATCTCCTTGGAAACAAGTTGCCTTGTTTATAAAAGTACCAACATTTACATTCCAGAAGGAAACCGATGTTATAGGTCTCATTTTATTTGTTTGTATATGTTTTATGTCAATTACGTGTAGTTTCATTGACAAGTAACATTACTGATAACGAACTCTGTTCATTTCTAAGGTCACTATCTGGTTAAGTGAACACATCTTTGTTTGATAATAACAACGGGCCAAGAATGTGTGATACACAATTACATGTATTTACCGGATTAACGTCGGATAACATTAATGAATGAATGGTTTTACTTACGTCTATGAAAAATACCTCCGCTTAAATGATCAAACAGGCAATATTCCTCTTTAAGCTCAGAACTGGAAACTCAAATTAATTGCTATTATATTTGGCATAAAACATGAACAGCTAGTAATTAATATGTGTATGGATGTTTTACGCAGCTTCGAAAACGACATCGCATTCGGTTATAATTCCACTACCCGTGAAGTCTTGCTAACACGACGCAAAAACAGCTCGCCGATTCTTAGATGATCAGTTAGCGTTCATTTTTGATGGAACGTATATTCGTCAACAAAAAAGTCAGAACAATAAATATCAATGGAAATCTTGTTCAGGGCAAAAAAAGTACCGTTGTGCAAACCCTTCACAATTTGCACAACAAACGGATTTGTTGTTAAGAGTCCGCAGTAAGCTCGATTCTCCATACAAACGTAGTTACGCTCTCATTTTAAAACTACGTGTTGGATTGTAACGAAACTTTGCAAGTACAATGATATGAGGTATATCTATGTCTGTAATTAGTTTATGTAGCTTCAGATACCATATTAAAAAAAAACCGGCCAAGAGCGTGTTGGGCCACGCTCAGTGTAGGGTTCCGTAGCCCGTTCCATGAACCGAATGTATGAGCAAGAGTTCAAATTCCCAAATCAAATCGAACATGTTTTATAGAGACACAATACAAGCAATACTTAGCGAAAAATTTTATTATTAGACAACGAACGACCAAAGACATCTAAGACAATTCGAGCACGACAAATTTTCGACCTAATGTATGGGCGCACCTGCTCCGACCCTATTAAATCAGGAAAAATCTTAACAGCGCCATGTACAATGTGAGCGCTCCGCGTACAGAACACCCCACGTTACGTAAGTATAGGGGAGGTACCCTAATATTTTTTTCAACACAATTGCTCGTAACGTACCTCTTATTGTGTCGCTTTTAGGCTCATAATCCTGGATATTAAACACGCGTGTTTAATAACATTACGATACTTGTGTGTTATGGTTATATCCCGATTAAGTCACATTGGCACCTTGCAGCAAGATGTATGCATGCACACGGTGCATTCTTAAATTAACCGGGTTGTACAGAATGTACAGCTTTTTTTTTAATTCTCGGCAAATGGATTCTTACCCGACTAAACAAATTAAATCCTTTTTGTTAATTAATTGACTATTTATTTTTGGATATGATATAGAAACGGTTAATTTAGTAAAACTATTCACTTTTGATAACATTTTACATGAATTAATAAAGATAACATTTTAAAACGAAATTATTTATTTTATTTTGTATTGGCTGTTTAGAGATTTCATCTAATGCGCGCGCACTGCGCAAACTTCACAAAAAAAAATGATGCGCGCCATTATAGGTTATTTCACAGATATTTGTAAACATTGTTAATGCGTGTTGGGTTATTAACAAAAATGTTGATTCGTGGTGACTAGAAAAGTGATAAAAAGAATGGACGCCACTAGAAATTCTTGACGATGTATACAACATGTGAGTAAAAACCTGTTGACATCAATAAGTAAAGAAAATAACTTGACAGGCCTATCAAATTTTCATCTTATGAAAAGGATTTTTTCCTCGCAAAATGTGTTGAAAAACGTCGTATGCAACGCGTGAGCTTTGATAATTACAATCCTCGGCTCTCTTATCACGCTCACCTGCGGTTCGCGTGATAATTCCGCCTCTGATGTGCTTATCAACATACCTCACTTGTATCACAATGTACTATTTTTTCACTTTATTTTACCACTGTCGGCGTGATTGATATTGATATACATATTAGTACCAAATTTCAGCTTTCTAGTGCAAACGGTTACTGAGATTATCCGCGAACGGACGGACAGACAAAGCGAAACTATAAGGGTTTCTAGTCGACTACGGAACCCTAAAAAACAGCGAATTTAAGGTTTTCATACAAAACTTGTTTTTGCTGTATTTCGCTTGTTTTATAAACTGGAACCATATAAACTAATTACAGACATAGATATACCTTATGTCATTGTAGATGCAAAGTTTCGTCACAATCCAACAGGTAGTTTTAAAATGAGAGCGTAACTACGTTTGTATGGGAAGGTGAAATTCGGCCGAGCTTACTGCGGACTCTTAACTTCGCTGGACCATTTTATGGTACAGTCAAGGGCATAAATATATATACGTTCCCAAGGCGTCAAAAATATCTGTACAGTTGATTAGCCAGAAGTATCTGTACGGTAATCCGGTCAAAAAGATGTGATCATTTTATTAGTCAAAAGTTCTAGACATTTACATGGCCATAAATAAATGTACAATGACAGACAAATATATGTAGGCAAATAGGTGGCCATAAATATCTATACACGCAACTCTCACATACATAAGAACAAAACTCGAGCCAAAAATATCTATACAGTCAAGGGCATTAATATGTATACACGGACCTTAGAGAATCTATGGGGTGTAATGGTTCAGGACTGCGACGCAAGTACAGCTCCCACCTTAAGAGCACACGTCCACGAAATTTGGGAGCAATATAGAGGCACCGACGTATGTGCAAATATGGTTAACTCGATGAAAGACCGTTTGCAAGCGGTGAAAGATGCAGATGGAGGGTATACAAAATATTAGGTTGTTAATATTATTCTAAGAAAATATCGATTTTTTATGATCAAAGTAGGTAATTTAAGTTTAATAAAAATAAAATGTGTAGCTTTTTTATGATGAAAGTAATTTTTCAAATAAAAGTTTTTCAAATAAAAAAATGTAGTTAAAGTGACAATGTACTTAAATGTATACATATGTTTGCCCTTGACTGTATCTACTTCTTTGTGATCATCCTCCTAGCGTTATTCCCGGTTCTGCACCTAAAGGAGCTCGGGGTCCGCTTTGACATCTAATCTCAAGATTTGGCATAGGCACTAGTTTTACAAAAGCGACTGTCATCGGACCTTACAACCCAGAGGGAAAACTAGACCTTATTGGGATTAGACCGGTTGCCTCACGATGTTTTCCTTCACCGAAAAGCTAACGGTTAATATTCCGTACATAAGTTTCGAAAAACTCATTGGTACGAGCCGGGAATCGAACCCACGACCGCCGCTTGACAGCCGCATGCCTGAACCGCTAGGCTACCGTAGCTTTTTAAAGTTTTTTGTACTTTGTAAAGAAGTATCTACTTCTTTGTGATGTTTATATGAAAAATATTTTTCTTAAAAGTGTTATAATTTATAATACCTATACCCATATATTCAGAATAGGCTAAATATTAGCTTTCATTTCATACCCATATTGTTACAGTATAGAATATTAATTTAAACCCCCATATTTTTTTCACGGTCGCTGTATTGAAATAATTATTATATACCTACACTTCACACCGGCAGTTCTGTTAAGAACAAATCTAATGGTACCTCATAGGTTGAAATCCGTCCAGCCGTTGAGGCTACGGAGGGTGACAAGTGACAACAAAACAGACATACATACATACATACGTACATACATACATACATACATACATAAGTACATAAGTACATATGCTTTGAAGACATAACCCTTCTTTTCTTCGGACAGTCGGGTAAAAAGATAACATTTTGTTCTTCTGAAGGCACAATTCATAACAAAGTGGCTCTTATGAGCCACTTACACTTACTTATATACACACTTACTTTATATTATGCAATAAAAATCTAAGTGTTCTTTATAACCATGTGTGTGATTTTAAGAAATCAGATAAATTAGCGAAATTGAAAGAACTTTATTATTATAACCTACGTCTAGTATTAATATGTTACAAACAAAATTCAGCATCGAACAAACGGTACTATAATATTTACGAGAAAAGCCACATGAAAATCTTGTATGTTATATTGCTGTGAAGCAGAATCAATAACAATAGGGTGAACGGTAAAACAAATGACACGTCAATGACGTCACGATCAAAATGAAAAGGACAAAGCGATCATGACAGAACGGTACTCTTTTCGGTGATTGTCATAATTCAAAATTAGAAAACTTGTTTGTTTGTTGTATGGATATTTTTGTCTGACATTGTACATTTATTTATGGGCGTGTAGATATTATTGCCCTTGACTGTATAGATATTTTTGGCTCGGGTTTTGTTCTTATGTATGTGAGAGTTGCGTGTATAGATATTTATGGCCACCTATTTGCCTACATATATTTGACTGACATTGTACATTGTCTAGAACTTTTTGACTAATAAAATGATCACATATTTTTGACCGGATTACCGTACAGATATTTCTGGCTAATCAACTGTACAGATATTTTTGACGCCTTGGGAACGTATATATATTTATGCCCTTGAATGTACTCAAAACGGCGCCACTATAATGAAACAGGTAATGGAATAGTCTGGTTTCCAATCTGCGACCAAACGACGTTTTCATCGTTGACCATGGTTTCCGTGATGTAATTTCGTACCTAAAAGGTTGGGAAAAGGGTTATTCTGTACAAGTAGGTACATATGCCTGGCCTGAAGGGACTCAACTTCCCACAATTGGAGCAAATGAGCCCAGACTAGTCTAAACTACGTCGGGGTAGTAGAAACCGTTCATGGAGCTATTAGCCAAAAGTATCGGTTATTACGAGGGCTGCTACTTATGTATCCGGAATCCAGGATTCCAACTTTCTTAAACACAATTTTTGACCTCCATGGTAAGATTTGGACTTTCTTTTAATATGGCTTTTATTATAATTTTTAATTTGGCCGCTATATTTTTTTTTCTTGAGTACGCTAGTCTTTTGTTTTTGGCGGGTTTAAAATGTTATCTCGTTGCAAGAATGGAACTTACTCGTGAAAATATTCGTACTATGATTTATTACGATTTTCGGCATGGCTTAACGCAACAACAATGCATAGATCAATTAACTTTGACTTTTGGTGATGAAGCTCCATCAAAAACTACTGTGTATCACTGGTTTCGTGACGAAGTTAAGGTTACGTATCGCGAGATAGAGGCAATTCTGGGGATATCTATGTCGAGCATTAATAAGACATTACATGAACATTTAGCTGTAAAAAAAAATTGTTCGCGTTGGATACCGCACAATTTAACTAAGGATCAAAAAGAGGCTCGCGTCGAATGTTGCAAAAAAATGTTGAAAAAATATAACCGTGGTGACTCAAAAGCTGTTTATAATATCTACACAGGTGACGAATCTTGGATATATGCGTATGATCCCGAAACTAAACAGCAATCAACAGTGTGGGTGTTTCAAAATGAGCCGAACCCTACGAAAGTTACTCGTGCAAAAAGCACCTTGAAGCAAATGGTCGCCTGCTTTTTTGGTATGAATGGCCATGTGGCTACAGTGCCACTAGAAAATCGTAAAACGGTTAATTCGGAGTGGTACACGACCATTTGTTTGCCAGAAGTGTTTGAAGAAATACGTAAAGACAACCAACGACGCAGAATCATTCTTCACCATGACAACGCCAGCTGTCATACATCACGCGAAACAACTCTATTTTTGGAAGGTCAAAATATAGAATTAACGGGTCACCCACCGTACAGCCCTGATTTGGCACCCAATGGTTTTTATTTATTTCCAAATGTAAAGAATAAATTACGTGGTCAATGATTTTCGACCCGTGAAGATGCGGTCGACGCGTTCAAACACGTTTTGGAGATACCTCAATCAGAGTGGCAAAAGTGCTTTAAAAATTGGTTTACACGTATGCAAAAGTGCATCGATCACGGAGAATATTTTGAAAAACAATAAAACTATATTTAGTAATGTACGTTTGATTATTTTTTCTATTCCGGATACATAAGTAGCAGCCCTCGTACACCTGAATCTCAATATCAAAATACTATCCAAGGTGAAAGCCAATTTGTAAAATAGTGGGATTATTGCAAAACAAATATCGAAAGAGACTTTGGTAGCGACGATGGGTTGACCAAATGGAAAAAATAATGCTTGTACCAAATACATTGACCAGTGAAGTGGAAAGCAAAAAGAGAAAAACCACGCAAAACAGTTTTAAAAAATTTATCAACTTCAGAAGTTTTAGATTTCCCAAAATTGACCGAGTACCAGCTAAAAGTATTATCTACTGGAACTTATCAGTCATCACGAGCTGTGTCGTGCTTAGCTGATTTACTGGATAATCAAAATGAGTTGTGCATTAACTATATCAAGGAAACTGCGACTATTATACAATGCAAAGTCAGGTCTCGTCATATAGAAACTCAATAACGTACCGAGTTTACATCGATTACAAACCCAATAGCACCGAAATCGAGGCGATACGACGATATTGTTATGACCTTGTGACTGTCCCAATGGAATGTAGCTAGTATTATTTATTACTTAAGTCATGCCAGATTTCTCTCTAAATACTGCGACCATCTGAGGTATTATCTAAAATCTTTTCTACACACAATAGTGGTGGTCATAAAAGAAAATAGCGATGACGATGGCTAAATATTTACGGAATGTACAGTTCATTCATTCATTCTGAAGTAGGTATATAACCTTTTTGTTCTTTTTTAAGTTTAAGTGTAGTAGTAAAATAAAATGTAAAGCAGAAACTTCATGTACTTCATTCTTTCAGATGGAAAGGACTTAACGATTTCCTTAATTCAGAAGTATTTGGGCTCAGCTTGCCACGGTTAATAGCGAAGCAACTGTTTTTACAGACTTTACCAGATATTGACGAAAATATACAACTCAAAACAAAATAGGGGCCACAAGTATGGTGATCGTTACGTGATATTTTATTAAACATTAATATATAATTTTTCCAGCTATTACACTTAAACACCAGTATGAAAGAGGTTGTATTCTAAATGATGCGGGACATCATTAATTAGCCACTTATCAATAAGTTTATGTCCAATAATTAACAATAAAATAGAAAAATGTAAGTGGCCCTTATTTTGTTTTGAGCAGTATATTATGTTTAAAGGAATTTGGGATGACTGCAGGATAACATTGTCCTATACCTGGGACGACTAATATTACGATAGTCATTTTCTACGTGACTTATATTGTGATATCTGCTCTAATGAGTTATTTCTTATAGGTTATTACGTGTACTATTAGGTATTATAAAGAAATTTGATTTCATTTTATTTATTAAATAATAAACATATAAGCACATCCGTCTTTTCATTGATTTAGTAGCTTCGGTGTAAAATTAGAAACAAATGCTAACACAGCAGCATGCGCAGTTCAGTAACCTTTTGTGACAGCCAGCCATAAGTCAAATTCAAAATAATACACTTTGTTGCTAAGCAACGAACATGTAACTTAAAAGCGAACCTTCAGAAGGCTAGACTCTTGTTCATGGACCTATGATACTCAGGACAGGCTATACGTGATGCCACAGCGCGGGACGGAAAGCTCCTATACAGCTAAATTAAGAACTGGTCTTAAAATAGCTGATGACTTGCCATAAACAACCTACTCAATTTGGACGGGTAATGGTTTATGTGCCACAACTTCATACTAAATCAGTTGTGGCAAATCAAAAAAAAGTTTAACTATGAGAAGGACAACACATGATATTTTCCTTTCTGTCACACTTATCGAGATTTTTATGCTACCAGCTCGCTCGCACGTGGTATTATTATTACCATAGCTTGTCCTGAGTATCATAGGTCCATGCTCTTGATACTTGAACAACTTCGTTAGTTTTTTGTTCAGTTGGTTGCTCCAATTATAATCAATTGATTTTTCGTGTGGTATACTATACTATTTGCAATTTATATAATTTTTTTCATAGGAGTTCCTTCAAAAACTTGTTGGAAAGAGCTGTCAAAAAATAAATTGTCACATATTTCTTTTATTTTTCACGTATAAAATCTTAACATATATGGGTATACTCCCACTCAAACTACGAGAGGTGCCTGAAAAGTTCGCGGCCTAAGCTAGAAAAAATATTAAAAAAAAACTGCTGCTTGTTTCCCCGCCTCTCTGGCAGTTTAAATATTGCCGCCATTAAAAAAAAGTTATTCGTTTTTCGTTCTGTGTGCGGATAAACTTAACAATGTCTGTTGAATGCGGAAATTTTGATAAATTCGAACACCGCGCACTTATTAAGTATTTCGTTAAAAAAAGGAAAATCGCCTAAAGAGATTTTTGATGATATGACGGATACTCTCCATTATTTAAGCCCCTCGGACACCATGGTAAAAAATGGGCTTGTTTATTTCAACAAGGACGAGAGAGCTGTGTAGATGACCCCCGCCATGGGCGGCCTCTGTCACGGTGGTCGCTGACGAAAATGTTGAAAGTGGAAAAATGAGTTCTGGCTGAATTAAAATCTGGCAGATAGCGGAGGAACTACAAATTAGTAAAAAAAGGGTAGGACACATTTTTTTACATGAACGTTTACACATGAAAAAAATTACTGCGCGATGGGTACCAAAAACGCTGACACCGCTTGACAAGGACCGGCGACGTAAAAGTTGCAGAGAATTTTTGGATCTAGCTGGAGAGAATCTGGACGAATTTTGCAACCGTATCGTAACCGTAGATGAAACGTGGGTTCGCCAATATGATCCAGAATTAAAACAAGAGTCTATGCAATAGTTAAAAAAGGGCGAGAGGGCACCAAATAAATTTAAAGTGGAAAAGTCACCTTCGAAGTTTATGGCGACCGTGTTTTGGGACAGTGAAGGAGTTTTATTAGTTGATTATTTGCCAAAAGGGACCACAATAATGAACGGTCAATATTATGCAAATTTATTGATTGAAGCACGTGACGCAGTCGTTCAGAAGCGACGTGGGAAACTTAGCCGTGGAGTGTTGTTTTTACAGGACAACGCACCAGTTCACACTTCCCGTGTTGCTAGGCAGGCTCTAAAAGACACTGGTTTTGGTGAAATCAATCATCCACCCTACAGTCCAAACCTGGCTCCGAGCGACAATTTCCTTTTTTCAAATTTGAAAAAAGACACTTGGTCGCCGGTTTGCCAATGACACAGGCTGCGGTAGAGAGCCATTTCGAAGCGAAGGAAGGAGATTATTTTTTCGGCGGAATTACGCATTGTTTGCTCAAAGCGAAAAGTGCTTATCACTATGGGGACTATATTAAAAAAGGAAAAACATTTACTTAAATACTCTCTTTAAAAAAAATCTAAGGCCGCGAACTTTCCAGCCGCCCCTCGTACAGTCAGCATCAAAAGTAGCTGCGCAATCGGAGACGTCAAAAGCTCTTATTCCCTTTTAATAAAGACTTTTGACGTCTTCGTTTGCGCAGTTACTTTTGATGCTGACTGTACGTAGCTGTGATTTTGTTTCGATGCTTTAGCTGCTATGGATTAGGAGGAAAACTAGTGAAAAAAAAATGTTAAGATAATACATTTTTGACATTATCTCTATGACAGTTCAAATTACTAGTTATGCGGCGACAAACAATTGACATTTACCAATTCAACTATTCCTCACAGAAGCCACATGTCCTTCCTATCCTGCTAAACCCTTAAAAATGTATCATCAACACCATTGCAGTCCATCGCATCTGTTGAACTAGACGCCAGTGCCCAAAGAACATTTCACATAACACATTGCGGTGATAAAAATAATTAAATTAATGCACTTATATAGTGCCATTCAGTAACAGTATAAAAATATAATTTTAATTAACATACATCCCAGTGAACTAGAATAATTTATAACTAGACATAGAACAAATTTAATATCAATATTCACTTTTTACAATCTACTATAGGCTAGTTACTTTCATAGCCATCCAATTGTCTATTATACGTATTTACATAGTTAATGAAGATTAAATATTATCTAGGCAACAAGTGCAGTAAGATTAAACTAACCGTAAACAGTCACGAACTGGCTTACAATGTACACTAAGAGTCAGCTCACACGTCGTACCGTACGTAACGGTGTATTTTCTTAGTATCGGTGTAAACCACATGATAAATCACAATATAATAATTCTGCAGCGTCACAATAAACTCATCTCAGGTTCACACCCATTCGTTGATACGTGCGTTTTGAATCACGCAATTTATTGACAAGCTAACTTAATAAAATTAGAAAGTGTCGTCACTAGACACATAGTGATCTTAGTCTGCGTACTTGTTTGATTACATGAGCAGCAGCGAACTGCCTGGCTCCAGTGTGGCGGGTAGAGTAACCAACTCTGCCCGCTCACAAAGAAGTAACAATCAATGTTGGTATTCAGGTCTTAATCCAAATTCTTGGACATAGGCGTTGGTCCACGCACTGCTCGAGGTCGGTATTTTCTCTGCGGTATCTGTGCTCGGTTCTTCTTTAGTGGTGGTTTCGTTGGAGGAATGTGTGGGCGACCGCCTCGCCTGCGCTTGAGCCTTGAGCATTTTGCTCATGGTGTTGCGTGGGGTAGGTGGCGGCCGTTCGAGCGTTCGCCCGTGCACGACGGACACGTGTCGCTCGAGCATGTACCGACGCTCGAAACGTTCTTGGCAAAAGTTGCAGCGGAACAGACGGCGGCGGGGCGGGGGAGTCGCGGGTGCCGCCGGCGGCTGCGCGCTCTCTCCTGAGTGGGACTTGCTGTGTGCTACCAGATTATACCTGCAATATACGACCACTAGTTAAATGACTTTTCTTTTAAAAAAAACCACTTTTTACAAGATGTACCAGGTGAAAAAAGTGACCGTGGTTCTAGAATCCAGGGAGTCGCCATTATGTTAAAATATTTTTTTCGATGTCAAAGTGTAAAAATAGAACATTATATTAGATGTCATGATTTATACGGATATATCAGCGACGCATATGACCAAGAACGCAAAAGGCCAATGCACATTTTATTGGCGAATCGCGTGCTTAAACTCGTCAATTCGTGAATGACCATACTTAATACTAGCAAATGACCAAAAGGCCAATGTTTACTCATCTCAATTATTGATAGCTGTAAAACATACAATAGGTTGAATATGCACTTGAAAAATACTAGGCAGTTATAAAGGAATTGATATGATTATTATGAAGTAAGTATCAATCACTGTCAACACTGTTCTTGCGATATTGTCAGACAATGGAGGAAGGAATTATTTTTACAAATATCAGAGAAACGGATTGAGTTTGTTGCATGATGGGATTTCGGTACAATAAACACTATGGTAACGAACGTATAGAAAATTGGAGATGTGTTAACCGCAGAAAATACGATTGCAATGCATCAATTACAATCCATGCATTCACCAAAGACATCATACGTATAAGTGAACATTTATGTCTAAGAAATTGTGATGAGAATAAGATTATGGTGGCAATGAATAAATGTAAGCTACAAGTTTATGAGGATCTCTCGTCAGTGCCGAAAATGCTTGAAGATTGTTTAGATGAGTTAGAAAATAGCGGAGTTCAACAGTTACCTGAACTAAAACAGAAGCAAGATACGATGTATCGGGCGAGAAGACGGTTTTTGGAATATGAAGGTAAAAGTCATTCTGGAATACCAAATGTCTTGTCAAAAATTTTATTGGCATGTGATGATGGAGAAGGTATAGAGAGAATATTAATCTTCAGTACAGATGTCTGCAGGACATAAAGTAATACTTTTAATACTGACACTTTTTTTGGTGATGGTACATTTAAGTGCCCCCGGTGAGTTCGCTCAGCTATATGTCGTATATGTCGATCTGGGATCGACTGAAGAAATAACGAATGTCATTCCAGTCATTTATGGTTTATTACCCAATAAGAAAATGTCCACGTATATTCGTTTTTTCACCCTCCTAAAAAACGAACTCAACATTGATATTCGTAAATATAAAGCTGATTTTGAAGAAGCTGCAATTCAGGCTGTGAAAAATGTGGTCTCATCAGCAGAAATATCTACGTGCTATTACCATTTCTCGAAAGCCGTTTGGAAGAATGGCAAGAAGCACGGCTGTCAAAGCACGAAGGAAAAGCGTAGAATGGTTCATGTAGCCGCTAATTTGCCGTTGCTACCCGCACAGAACATGAAAGAGGGCTGGAGATCAATTGTGGAAATATCACCAAAAAATAAGTTTACCACAGCTTTCAAAAAATATTTTGAAACGCAATGGCTTACAAAATACCCATCAAATATGATTAGGGTAGCAGGGGAGCGACACCGCACTAATAACCCAGCCGAAGGATGGAATCATCGTATTAATACCCGCATCATGAGAAATCCACAACTATACGAGTTTATACAAAAAACTAAGAAAGATGCCAAAATATGTGACAGAAAAATAAAACGTTTTGTGTCTTCGCCCTGCATCAAAAGTAGACGAAGAAATTTTGATATCGGTTTTGATAAAATATAAAAGCGATTTCTAGTTACCTAGTCTAGCCATAAGTTCTGTTACAAATGAAATGAAACATATTTTTAAAAGGATGTAATTAATTTACCATAAGTAAATGTTTATTTATAGGTAAGTTAATAAGGTTTCTAAACAATATATTTTTTATTCAAAATGCCCGCCTTTAGCTTTAATACACGCCCTCAAACGATCCGGCCACACGTCTATAGATTCACGCACTGTATCCATTGGGAAATTTGCCACTGCTACCTTCAAAGATTTTTTTAGAGAATCGATATTGGCATGGCGTTTAGAGCAGACCATGTCCTCTAACACTGACCACAATTTATAGTCCAGGGGATTTAAGTCGGGACTGGAAGAGGGCCAATCATCTGCCTTGATGAAGTCCGGAACATTCCTTTGCAGCCAAATCTGGGTGGTGCGAGCTTTATGACCCGGGGCTGAGTCCTGCTGAAAGGTCCAGTGTACATTTTTGAACATTGTGTCGTTTAGTGGTTTAACTACTGTTTCTAAAATCGTGTCCTGATACACTTTAGCTGAAACTTTCACTCCTTTTTCGCAAAAATGGATCTCAGAGACGCCTTGATACGACACACCCCACCAAACCATGACGTAAGCGGGATGATGACCTCGCTGAATCCTTCCAACTATCTCTTTAGCTTCTCGAGAGTTGTGTGCGTACACTTTATCATTTTGTTTGTTGTAGTGCTGCTCGATAGTAAAAATTTTTTCATCCGTGAAAAGAATATTTTTATATTTCCCATGTGCGTATCGAGATAAAAGGCTTTTTGATCTTTCAACTCTCTTGTCCTTTAGTGACTGATTTAACATATGTCCTGTATATCGTCGGTAAGCTGCAAGACTCAAGTCATCTTTGATTATACGCGAAAGTGTCCTAGGTGGTATTTTCATTTCCTTAGAAAGGATCTTCTGTTTTCTTATGGGATTTCGGCGAATTCTGGCCCTTACAGCATTAACGGCTTGTTTTGTTCTAACAGTACGTGGTCGGCCAGATCTTTTACTGTCATCGACAGAGGACGTTTTGGTGTATCTTTGAATGGTACGATACACAAACATTCGACTGATCTCTAACTTTTTTAGTGTCTCAAAAATGTGGGACGGCTCCATTCCTACCTTATGCAGAGCAATCACAGCCATTCTATTTTCTTTGACACCCCACTCCATTATTAATTTACTTATTTTAATATTATATTGTATATAAATGGTGGCAAAAACATCCAAGTACTTACGTCAAAACACAACATTCGAAATTCGAATTATTATTTTTCTTAAAATCATTGTTAACTGCCAGTAACAGAACTTATGGCTAGACTAGGTATATTGTCACAAAATGTCATAACATTGTTACAGTTTCTCCGAAAGCTTACTCTGTTGAACACGTTAAAAAAGACAAAAAGCATAAGTAAGCCAGACGATCAAGATAAAAAGGTTTTTTTTTTGTGGAAAAGTACACATTTTTTATTTTATGATAATTCATTTTAAATATTTTTAACAAGGTACGTGTAAATTTTATTCATGATTTGTATAAAATACACGTATGTATTTAATAATAATAACAAACTAAACTTAACAAAATGTTTTATTATGTAGTAATAGGTATGAGTATGGATATAGGTTTGGATAATTCGATAAAAAATACTATAGGGTTACTAACTCACATACATTAACCTTAAATACACACCTCTTTCTATAATTATGGCATTTATAATAAATAAGAAAATGTCAATGTGACGGACAACATAAAATGATTAATATTGTCAATATTTTTTTACATATCATTCAGTTGACAAAGATCTTTTCGTCATCTGCGTATTTAGGTTTTGGACATCTGCGTTTATGTCACATTGCTTATTAAGATAAGGACATCTGCGATTTTGGTATTACTCGTAAAAACATTTTGGTAAATCACATATTTGGTAATTTGCGTGTTTGGAAATATGCGAATTTGGTCTTTCGCGTTTATTGGCCTTTTGCGTTCTTGGTCATATGCGTCGGAAGGTGTATCAGTAATAAACACGTTATTATGACCGCAATTAATTTTATCATAATTCATAACTACTACACAAGTCACAGTTCACAGGTGACGCGATATGCATAATTATAATTATATGATTTACTTGTGCATCCTCTTTGATACTTGTGTTGTGATTGTGACTGACTACTGACAACTATTTATCAAATAAAAAGTCAAAGAAAAACACTTGAATTTGACATTTTTGATTAGACGGTTTAAGCGATTTCTGATATAATTTAAAGCAGAACGACTTGTGAAATTGAGTGCTGGTTAGCCTTATAGTGAGTTCAAATATGATGAAGAAAAGTCCTCTATATTTTGTTCTTTATGTCAAAGCAGAAAATAAATGTTTATTATTAATAATGTTAAAAGTTTATCCCATCAAATAACTGTGGTGAAAATAGCTTGCTGTTAGATTGAATGAAGCCTTACAACGAACTAGCAGTAAGTGACGATAAGACCCACATTTATTGCTCCGCGTGTGATGTTAACTTGAAACTCAAAAAGTCGATAGTTATAAGGCACGTTAACAGCCAAAATCACCAGAAACAGACTGGAAATATGAACACCTTTTATTTAGATCTTTGTTTGTTTCTCGTTAATTGCAACATTGCATGGAACAAAGTAAATCACCCAGAATTAAAAAGTTCTTCAACAAATATATCTGTTATACTTGTGGAACTAAAAGATTGCCTGAGCAAAGTATCCTAAGAAAAGTGTATCTGCAAAAGGCGTATATGAGCACTATCACCAAGATAAGGAACGTTTTTTAAACAGTTTTATATGGTTTTCAATGGACGAAACTTTGGATAGCATGGGAAACAGTATAGTGAACATAGTGGCAAAGCCTTTGAATGATTATTCACGAAGAACCTATTTGTTAATGTGTCGAGTCGTTGAAAAGGTAAATAGCGAAATAACGTCAAATTTGGTGGAACAGCTTACGATTTTTATGGCAGGACGATTACCTTAGTAAAATTAACAAATTCGCTGTGTTTTGTACGGATGCAGCTGCTTACATGATTGCCGCTGGAAAACGTTTGAAGAAAAGGCATACCAATTTAAAGCATGTAACTTGCCTAGCTCATGCCTTTCATAAAGTTTCAGAACAAATTAGGTCGTAGCATGAACTTGTAAATACTTTGATTTCAAATGTAAAGAAAATATTTTTTTTAATCGCCACAGCGAGTGAGAGTTTTCAAAGAAAAGGCTCCGAACGTTCCCCTGCCACCCGAACCTGTAATATCCAGATGGGGCTAACTGCAGCTTTCCATTACAGTATGTATTTTGAAGACATAAAAAATATAGTAACGCCGAAAGATGCCATATCTATTAAAAATGATAGAGGTTTTTTCTTGATTTTATAAAAAACGCCTACGAAATAATACCGAAAACTATAACTCTATTAGGGTGTACCAATATTTCTCTCGCTGACTCTTTACAAATTGTTGACGAAGCACGTATTGTTTTACAATGGTGTGCTACCGATACTGTTCCAGATAAACTAGAAAAAGTGTTTGATCGGAATCCCGATTACAATACTATAAGGAATTTTAGCGCTACGCACCATAAATATGACGAATCGGAAAAGTTTCTGGAGAATACAACTTATCTTCAGTGGACGTGGAAAATCCCTTACCGGGATTCGAAACCAGGACCTCTTGCTTCGTAGGCAGGGTCACTACCAACTAGGCTAAAGCGGTCGTCAAAAATAGGGGGGGGGTTTGGCTATCGCATCATCAAGGAATCGCTGCCACACTACTGGAGGGAGGCAAAACTGCTCACACGGCATTCAGGCTGCCTCTAAATCTTAATCATACTGAAACTCCATTGTGCAATATACCAAAACAAAGCAACGCAGCACAAGTGTTGCGCGATTGCAAAATTATAGTTTGGGACGAAAGCACTATGGCGCACAAAGAATTTACCCACATGCCCAAAACCTGCTCAATAAACCCACGGAGTGGTTGTGTGAACGTCCTAAGAACGACCAAGTTTCCGTTATTAATGACACTTTATTGAAGGCGTTCGAAGGCGCAGAATTCCAATACAACTCTGTGGACTCTGTAGTCAATACCGACGATGCTACTCACTATCCTGTAGAATTCTTGAATCACTCAACCCGCCTGGACTATCAACTCATAAACTTTTCCTTAAATTGGGTGCTCCAGTAATGTTTCTGCGTAACCTGAACCCTCCCAAGTTGTGCAACCGGACCAGGTTGCGTATAAAAGCGTTAAATAAAAATGTGGTAGAGGCCCAGTGACCATTACTGGTTGCACTAGAGGTGAATCCATGTATATACCACGCAACCTCTTATAACATCTGATTATCCATTTGAATTTAAAAGGTTGTAGTTTCCCCTTAAGGTCTGTTTTGCAATGACCATTAATAAATCTCAGGGTCAGTCGTTAAAAACGGCAGGGATTGATCTAAGGGGGGACTGCTTCTCACACGGGCAGTTTTACGTGGCTTGTTTAAGAGTAAGTTCGCCAAGCAGCTTGGTCATACTAGCACCTCAAGGCAGAACACTAATGTAGTATATAAAGAAGTACTAAATACTAGTACAAAACTAGGTACAAAAGGCTGCATAAGTGCCCTTTTAAATATCAATTGCTACCAGTTAGAGGTATTTTTCTGCGCGTGCGAAGCCGCGGGTAAAAGCTAGTCTATATATATAAACGTAAAAGTCCTGACTGACTCACTCACTTACATCAACGCCTAGCCCAAACCGTTGAACCTAGAAAGCTATTTTTTTCACAATAGGTAGTTTATATAACGTAAGTACCCACTAAGAAGGGATTTTTGAAAATTCCACCCTCAAGGTTTACCCGCTTGAGGATGGAAGGGGGTTGAAAGTTTGTACGGGGATGGAGTAAAATTTTAAGTGAGACACTTGAAACTTTGTGTATGGACACCTTATACTACCTTATACGAGAAAAGTAATTTAAGGGTTTTGAAAATAACTACCCTTAAGCGGCTTAAATAGAGGTGCAAAGTTTGTATGGGGGAAACATTATTTTTACATTATTTTTTGACTTGAAACTTTGTAGGAAGATTATTTATTAAGATACAAAAAATAATTTCAAGGTTTTAGAAAAGTCCACCCCTAAGGGGGTTTAATAGGGGTGCAATGTTTGTATGGGGGAAACATTCTTTTTTAAACTAGACTTGAAACTTTGTAGAAAAATTACTTATTAGAATACAAAAAAGTACTTTCTGCGTTTTAGAAAATTCGATCCCTAAGAGGGTTAAAGAGGGGTGCAAAGTTTGTATGGAGGGAACTTTATTTTTTGAGCTTGAGACTAGAACTTTGTAGAAAGATTATTTATTAGAATACAAAAAAACCGGCCAAGTGCGAGTCAGACTCGCGCACCGAGGGTTCCGTACACACCTGTAGGTATATAAGTAATATAATAACATTAAAATTATTAAAAATATTTTTATTATATGATGTAACTAAAAATTTACGGTTTTCGCAATTTTTCCTTTATCTGTGCTAAGACGTTGCTTCGTACCAAATTTCAATATTCTGAGTTCACGGAAAGTACCCTGTAGGTTTTGATTCTCTTACGAGTTTCGAAATTTTGCGGAAAGTAGCGGCATGAACGGTTGTATCTTTTGATTGCGTTGGCTTAGAAGTTTGATTTTTTTCACAGCTCCAAGGGACAGTAGACCTGAGTGTACATTATTATTGGTATACATTTCAGCTTGATACCTCCACGCGTTCCTGAGAAAAAGGGTCTTGACGGACGGACGGACGGACAACAAAGTGATCCTATAATGGTTCCGTTTTTTTCCTTTTGAGGTACGGAACCCTAAAAAGTACTCTCAGCGTTTAAGAAAATTCCACCCCTAAGGGGGTGAATATGGGGTGCAAACTTTGTGTAATAAACTTTTTTTTTTAGTAGAGACAAATCTTTGAAGGAAGATTACTTATTAGAGTCCAAATAAAGCAATATCAAGGTTTTATTTAATTTATGCCCTAAAGGGGTTAAAAGTGAGTTCAATCTTTTAATGGAGGACAAGAAAAATTTAAGTAAGTGATTAGTAACTTAGGTCTTCGCCTGTTTGTTAAAAGCTTACAAAACTTAATACGAAGCTTTAACTACTAAAAGGGGCTTAAAGTTTATATTCAGCAAGATATTTAAAGTGACAGATATAAATGAGTAACTCCAGTGATAGATGGTTTTTTTTTTAAAGTACATTGATATCAGCATTTTTTTTTATTAATTCCCTGTGAGGGTTCAAAAGGGGTTCGAAGTTTTTAGAGATTCATCCCTTAAGGGGGTTAAAATTCAGCTTTAAAGTTTATATTGAGGGCAAAATATTTCTGAAGTGAGATATATGTAACTCCGGTCTTAGACGGTTTGTTATAAAGCTAAGGATGCTAAAAGGATTTGGAAGTATGTATTTTTGAAGTTTTTTGAACTAAGGGAATTCTTCGGTTTTATTTGGTAAGTCATTGATTAGTCAAAATATATTTAATCCAAACGCTACCAGAAAAGTAGGTTAGGTTAAGTTAGAACTGCGACCCTCACAGAACGAAACAGCTACCAGATATGTAGGTTAGGTTAGAACTGCGATGCTCACAGGACTGAAAATAAAGTAATGTTAGATTAAAACATCTTTTTTTTATATATATGAAGTTAATTTTGGCTAATGAATATAATTTACGCTTAAACCCTTATCTTATTTAAGATGATATTTGGCGTAGAGATATACCATAGTTTTAATCTCGGAAATCATCCTTTAAGGTAAGTAGAAGTTTCTTTTGGACAGCGATAAATAAACTTGCAACTAAAATAATTTATTGGCAATCATCTTTCTAACACGATAACAAGTTCTACGCGGACTAAGTCGCGAGCAACAGCTAGTATAGAAAATATCTCCACGGCCCGTTTTACGAAATAGTAAAAAAGAATTCGATATTCCTCGTTCGACAAAGGTAAAATTTGATCGAATTGAAGACCTTTGATTGTAGAGAATGGATTTTTTTGTGGTAAGCACCCCTAATGACGTCTATTATTTTGCCCAAGTTTCAGCTTCTTATGTTTGACAGTTTCTGACTTATGTAACTTATACGGTTTTCAGAAAATAATCATTTTCTCTAATATTTTTGAAATTATTAGTTCATATTCTATTAACTGCCCCCTCTTTACAGAAAATATTAATATCGCTTGTTTAAAAAAAAAGGAAATAAAAGGAATTGGAAAGTTCAAACTTTTTTTTGTGCTACGAATAATGATTTTCTCATAAACTACCCACACAATTTTTTGAAAGTATTATTCAAGACCCATCTTTACAGAAAATATTAAAATCACTTGTTTAAAAAAGAAGGAAATAAAAGGAATCGAAAAGTTCAAACTTTTTTTTTATGTGTTACGAGCTAGCGACACTTACAGCTTTTGTTCATAAAGTGGTTGATATTCTTGTCTACCACTTGCGTAAGTTAACTTTTTGCATTTGGTACTTCATACCTAAAAACCACAATGTCTGTGTATATATAGGCATACTGTACATTCTAACAAGACATTTAATGACGTACTATCGACAACACAGCTAACTGACCATCGGTGCACCTTAAGCGCATTGTAATTAGGTTCTATATAAACACAGGATGGTCAGTTAACAGTGTTGTCGTTTGTACACAAACATCTGATTTCTAAATTAGTTTCCTTATCAATCCTTCACGTTAGTTGTATATAGATAAAATTACTGCTGGCCTTCTTCCTTTTTCCAAAATCATTGTCATTTATGACATAATTAAGAAAACAATATAATGAATGACGTTTATAATTTGCTTATGACTGCTGCTCGTCACTGCTACACGAAATTGAGTTGACTAATTATACCTAGTAATTATCGCTGAACACACAAAATGTCGACCTTCGAAACATCCAAACAACTGTTGCGGACACCCGAGATTGAAGAGGCATGTGTATATTTCCCGGCTGCACCCAAAAGATTTTACCGACGTACCAAACACGGTAAAAATAAATTTTCTGTGCAGATTAAACTTCCTAATATCACCTGGGACGCGTGTTTGCAGTGTACTGTGAAGGATGTAATCCTTCACTCGGGCATTACTGTACTGACCGCTGATATAAAAATAACAAATTTAAATTTAGAACAGGGAACAGCTGTCATCCTTCCTTGTTCTAGTTTTAGACAGTCTTAGCTTGGCTGTGTAAGAATAAACATCTCTATTGTTGCTCACCTTAATTATTTAATTTTTAATCCTCACATATTTGGTGGAAGTGCGGAGTTTGCATTTCTAATATTGCGTCGAAACAATTTTCCGACGACAGGGAGCAATTTTTTTTTTTTCAGCAAACAAAAGAACGTATATACAGACGAGGCGTGCAAAACGAAGATCAAGTTCAGCCAGCAATAACGGTGATGTAGAATTTCTCTTCTGATACAAACAAATCGTCACTTATTCTCATAAAATTGTACTTGTTAATAACATAATTGTGCAAAATTGATGCAAAAAATGGAGACAGACAAATTCGATGGAACATCCGATATTGACGACTTCATTTTTCAATTTAAAATCCTTGCCCAAGTCAAGAAATACACAGCCGAACAATCGCAGGCAGCAATCGCGGCGTATCCCACAGGTCCGGCCTTACAATTCTGTAAATCGAACTACGCGAAGTTCAAGTCAATGGAAGACGTTATAACACAATTAAAGACAGAATTTCCAGCCAAAATCAATTACGCACAACAATTTTATTACCGGAAACAAGGGATGCAAGAGACCCGATTCTATATTTCTATGCATTAGACACGATTGCGACCAGAGCAGGAAATACCGAGGATGGAGCCTTTGTGACTCATTCATCAAGAGCTTGAACGACAGGGACAAACTTTTCTTTACGTCGGCACATATCGCCACAAAGGCATAGTCCCTATTCTCATGTCACTCGAGATCAAATATCGTGCGGTTTATATTTTAAAAAAAAACATACTGATTTGACGTTTCGCATCGATAACTGTTTTAATATCTATGAATACTAGAATAGAGACCCGTATAAGTTTTGACAGCTGTTCAAAATTTAAACAACCTTACAAAAATCTGTACTGTAATAACATTACAGTACAGATTTTACCCACTACTACAGACAAGAAAGATCTCATAGTAAAATTGGTTGTAATAATGCTGGTCATTTCCTAAGTTTTCTGAACGCATTTAAGAGCACTAATGATATTTGCGTAGATAAAGTGTATTTAGATTTGCCCGAGCCTGATTTATACACTGGACACAGTTTTAGAAGAACTTCGGAGACATTGCTGGCTGATTCAGGAGCTGCCGTCCTTAAACCGTCATGGTGGCTGGCGATCGGGCGCAGTTTTAGAATCTTATGTTGAAGTTTACTTTCAGAATATTGAAGGTAAAAGTTAGTGCTAAACTAACACGTGCAATCAATTTAGAGCCACAGGCGAAGAAGTTTTGCCTTGAATCGCGCCTATCTACCTACATCTCATGACACACAACACATTATTACATCCTCCAGCCTTCTGGTCGTCTTATTGAGTCCTTATATCTTTATCACTGAAGTTTACTCAAAAGAACAGAAATAACGGAACATAACTGCCCGTGACATTTTGAGAACTGAGTCTTCACTAAATGTTTTGATAATTAAATACCATCCGGTCGCAGTGGCATTGTTAAAGACAGTGATCATATCATTCGGCCCAAATCTGTGGCATTACCGGCAAAATATAGTCACAGCACTGCTGAAAGAATAATGTTGCCAATTATATTATGTTGGGCACAGCACATAAAATGCAGGGAAGTACTGTTGACCATGCTGTTGTCTACTTAGAATCGAAGCTCTTCACTGTGCCGGCCAACAATAATATGTGGCTCTAAGTATGGCAAAATCACTAGAAAGAGGAAATTGAAAGTAGCAAATTAACAGGGAAGCGGCCGTGCAACAATGACACATTAATTGAAATGGATAGACTTACGCGATTAGTTTAATTAAGTCACGGCAATCTCGGGTCCCTTCTTATAATGGAACAAAATAATAGGTAATACCTAAAGTATTTTTGTTGCTATTTAGAGCATTTAAATAAAAATAAAAGATAGTTTCTACAAATGTTTTTTACTTATATTTTATTTAATACACGAACGAGATTTAAGATAGGAGTGCTATAAAATTTATATCGAAAATAACTGTTGACGACTTACGGCCATTCTCAATAATCAATCCACATTTTGACACATTTTCTACGGGTCATCTGTCAAAATGTAACTGCTGGTAAGGAAAACTATCCGTGGATTGAAATGATATTGGGATTGGCCGTTAAAGAATGATGGATATGTAATAGTTGTGACAATTCCCGACGCCATCTTGGTGGCATTTAGGTAAAACATAAATAAACAAACGTTCATTACTAAAAGGAAATTTTGTCAGATCGCTCATAGCGCTCCAATGTAATGAATGTGTTAGTTATCGATTCTAAAAAAAAATATCAATATTGAACAGGAATCAACGCATAGGCATTAATAAATACGGGAGTATGCCGACACATGACTTTTTGACTTGGGGCACATAGTTCTGCAGGAGGAGTACTAGATATGTTGAAAATTTATGAAGCACGGTACTAGGGGTGCATAACATGGAGCTGGTTGTTGTAAGAACTTTAATTGATTTTTTATAGCGCGTTGGACTGCGGCCACTCAGGGCCCTTGCACAGGGTAATTGCACAGTATGACCAGGAACATATAGATTAACGTAAATATTAGAAGTACACCTAGTTTTGTGTATATGTGAGTATCGCGTAAGTGCATGTGTGAGAGAGTGAGGTAATGAGCGTGTAAAAGAGAAGCATTGACTTTCGACTAGGTCGGGTCATTGTACTAGGAGCGCATATCTTGCACAGTATTTATTTTTAGGTATGCCTTGAAATATAGTTTGAGCAAAGAAATTATCCTACTGTAACTAGGAACGCATGAGGGTGCAGGAGCATATAGGTAGCGACACTAAAGGCGGGTTGCACCAGCTTACATTTACAGACCGTTAACCGTCAAATACGGCGGATCGACCGTGTTTCCGTTGCACCATCCATTCGTACCCTCGGTATTCGTAACACGTACAAAACGCAACGTGCATACTTTTTCTGCATCGCGTTAAGTGTCACAGACTATAAAATGGCTGTTTAAAGCTCCAATAATATATCTATCTCATAAAATGTCATACCAAAAGGAGAGTTATAATGGCTAAACTCTAATCTGTGTCTGGTACTATGTTTTTTTTTCTAAGCAGATCTAAAGAGGATGACCTACTGCCCAGTAAGTAAATTACATACTTACAGTACGATTACTGTTAGTTAAGACCTGACAGATGGATTGCCTTCATTTAATTTTCAACTTTAATTTCATATAGATAAAGCATTTTTCAGAATACTATTACCCACATCTACCGATTTAGTAATAACTATTTTATTTGTATAAGAAAGTTGAAAATTAAATGAAGGCAATCCATCTGTCAGGTCTTAACTAACAGTAATCGTACTGTACTTACTGGACAGTAGGATATTCCAAATTTAAAATAAAGCGAGATTACTGGACAGTTGTCAATAAGTCTCCGATAGATTTTACCTTCTGGATACTTTTTAGAGATGTTATAGCAACAAAGCAACATTACATACTATTTTTGAGAAAACGATATTTCCTTCATTTCACATTGTTTCGTATACTTATTTAAGTGTAAATTAATCATAAAATCATCTTTGTTGATAAAACTGAAACTATGCCGCCTGCATGCCGCCATTTTTGACGAATGGATTTGACGTTTACCGGTGGTGATACCACTGCTTAAAGTATTCGTCAAAATGTTACGAATACCGAGGGTACGAATGGATGGTGCAACGGAAACACGGTCGATCCGCCGTATTTGACGGTTAACGGTCTGTAAATGTAAGCTGGTGCAACCCGCCTTTAGTGTCGCTACCTATATGCTCCTGCACCCTCATGCGTTCCTAGTTACAGTAGGATAATTTCTTTGCTCAAACTATATTTCAAGGCATACCTAAAAATAAATACTGTGCAAGATATGCGCTCCTAGTACAATGACCCGACCTAGTCGAAAGTCAATGCTTCTCTTTTACACGCTCATTACCTCACTCTCTCACACATGCACTTACGCGATACTCACATATACACAAAACTAGGTGTACTTCTAATATTTACGTTAATCTATATGTTCCTGGTCATACTGTGCAATTACCCTGTGCAAGGGCCCTGAGTGGCCGCAGTCCAACGCGCTATAAAAAATCAATTAAAGTTCTTACAACAACCAGCTCCATGTTATGCACCCCTAGTACCGTGCTTCATAAATTTTCAACATATCTAGTACTCCTCCTGCAGAACTATGTGCCCCAAGTCAAAAAGTCATGTGTCGGCATACTCCCGTATTTTATTTAGTAGAAGAAAGCTCGAAGGATTCTCGATTTTTACTTTTTTTTTTGACAAATCTGCTGATAACTTCGAAAATCATAACAAACAGAAAAACGGCATCAATTAATTTTAACCGTACAACCTCTAATAATATATTGGCGTACCTGAGTTGTATTTGTAAGTTTTAGACCGGATACAGTAAAAATAAAAACCGACCAAGTGCGTGTCGAGCCACGCGCAGTGTAGGGGGTCCGTAGTTGCCTGTCTGTCTTAGTTACATCGATGTGCGGTGCGGTTGCGTCGGCCGAATTTGTACAAAATTGGCCTTTCCAAGTACACATTAAGTTGGTCGACTATTACTCGGTAACTATTTATGCCTACTGATTCGTGATAGTTTTCCTTTTAAATTCATTATATGTACTACTAAAACGATTTTTTTCACATCCCCAGTAGTAGCCATTTAGCCGGCAGGGGGGAGGGACACATGACTCGAACCAAAATTAGGGCTTTAAACCCCAATATTTCGCAAACGAATTACTGATTTGGAAAAGGGTTTTAGAAAACCCATAATATTTTTGAACGTGCTATCCAACGATACCCCACACTATGGGTTTGACGAGAAAAAAAATTACATCCCCGCTTTAGGTGTAGGGGAGGTATCCTAAAAAAAAAACAAATTCCAAATTCAAAATTGTATTGTACTGTTTGGTCGGCGTGATTGATTCATATATCCATGCCGATGGTTACTGAGCTAAGCCGAAGACGGACAGACAGACAGACAGATATGGCGAAACTATAGGGGTTCCATGTTCACTACGGATCCCAAAAAAAAGGCCGGGTAGCACTCCGGGAGTGCCGGCAGAAGTGAAAACTTGAATATTAACGTTGTGCATTGTTGATTTTTAGGAATGGTTAGGGAATAATTTTGCAGGAATTGCTTTAATTATCAGTATAAAAGTACTATCATTTATGTGGTAAAAGACAATATTCATTTATTGAGCTATCGTACACAAACATGACAATATATATTACACTTCAGAACTATTACAGTTATTTAACATTCAAAAGTTTATCTCTCAGAAAAATCAACTTCCTTCCATAATTTCAACGACTTTTACACCATCATCATTCATTACTAGAACCATCATCGCCAATCTCTAAAACTGATACGATAGGTTTATGGTAGCTGAAATAAGAAACGATCAATTTTGATTCGAACCTATTTAAATGTCCAATAAAGACCGCATCAATAGTAGTTTTGTATGTATTTCGTAGTGCTAAGATTGCGATCATTTGACATCGTTAAAATTCAATTAATAATTGGTTTTTATCGTCTGCAAAGTTTATGTTTAAATCTCCACACAAAATCTTCCCAATTTTTTCCCATCTTTTCCCAATTTTTTTTTGAAGCAATGCTGCGTCATGAGTAGACCCCGGATTGTTGTGGCACTGACGTCACAATAGGGTGATTTGGGGAGTAAATGGAACAGTATTAATTAATACGGATTTATTAAGATAAGATAATATACAAAATATGATATAGTGTTAATGAATACGAAATTGTACTTATTATTTTTTGGTATACATATTATTGCGAACGTTCCTATAAATAAATTGTCAGTTGATTAAAATATCGACGTTGCTCTTTCGTTAACGGACTCTCCGTAACAGATCAATAGTTGTTCTAAATGACTTGCGGTTAGGCTACGTCTTCTAGCAGAATATATCCACTTCAAAAAAGAAAAGCTTCTTTCCACTGAGAAAGATGTTATTGGAGCATATTTGAAAAGTTTGCGGTTGTCAAAGCAATATTTGTAACGATTGCTTGGATTTATTTGTATTTCTTGACCTGTATTAAGTTTGTTAATGTCACGCAATGTGTTAAATCCGTAATTTTTTTTCAATACGAATCTCAACTTTTCATATATTTTTCGTTCACTTTCGTGCAGAATTAATTTTGATAGCTCGCTCCGAACTTTATCCACAGTCAAAATTGATTCTGAAATCTCTAGTGATTGTGTTTCCAATTTTGTTATACCCTCCGAAAGTACCCGCAAATTAGTTTGTATGAATTTTAATTCTGTTTCAATGTTTTCTTTTAATATAGCATTTTTTGCCTCTCTTACAATAGCTTGATTCGAGTCTGGCAGCAAGAACATTTTTAATATGGCTAAAATTTTCACAATAATAATAGCAAGCTTTTAACCAAGTATTCCATTTAATAATTAGGGGTTCTGGCGGTAATGCAATGTTTGGACACACTTCTTTAAACTTGGCAATTCTAGTTGGTGCTTTGAGAAAAACTTGTTTTACCTTAGCGATTAACTCGTTTACATTTGGGAATTGTTGTCGTACGACTTCAGACACCCTGCTCAGACCGTGAGCAAGGCATGTTGTATGAATCATATTGGTGTAAATTCCTTGCAATTGTTTACCTGCTTTTAACATATATGCAGCTCCATCAGTATTAAGAAGCAAGATGCGTTCTTTATAATCATGCTCGCCGCGGAAAAAACTCTCTAATGTTTCTGTAACGAGTTTTACAACGGAAGTGCTGTCTGACTTGTCAATAGCTTTGCTGGCACATCATAATGTGCGGCTTGCTTTGTCTATTATGGTATAAGCCACCGATTATAATATTTGTTATTTGTTTTTTTTTCGGCATCTCTTGTTTCATCTACAGAAATATAAATATGGGCTTTGCGGAGTTCTTCTTGAATTGATGCATATTTTGTTTTATATAGTTGTGGCAAGTAATTCTTTCGCAGTGTACTTTCAGATGGTAGTGTAACAGATTGTGCGTAGTTTCCACTCAAACAACTTTCGATAAAAGTACGAAAATGCGAATTATTTAATTGGGCCCATGGTATATTGCTACAAATCATAAATTTTGTTAGATGTAAGAAAAACTCACTTTGGTTTTTTTTCCGCTCGCTTTTTCTCGGTGTATTTTTGAACGTAGATGTTTTCGAATGTTGTAAGTTTTTGAAGCTACCTTTGTGATACACCATTTACAAAATAATTTGTTGTCGATTACTTTTAAAAAGTCAAATTTAGCAAGATATTTATTTAGAGACATTATTTTATTTCAATTCAACAAATAAAACATACGCCTTATGAGACGGTGTCTTGACACATTAATACATCTAAGTGACGTGCAGTTGCCAATAAAGCAAACAGTTTATATCTAAGGTCAAACTTTATATAGGTTTGCATATTCGACCGCTCAGTTTTTCGAAAACTAGTAAACGTAGAAATTTAAGTCTTGCATTTATATACCAAAAATGTAATATCGATCGATTCACTGGGAATTTTTTATTGTGACTATTAAATTTTATTCGATTACGTACCGTAAATGAAATTATGTTTTTCTCTGGTGAAATGAATATACATTTTTATCTTATCTTATAATTTATGTATCATTTTGTTCTACCATTCCATTTACTCCCCAAATCACCCTATTGTGACGTCAGTGCCACAACAATCCGGGGTCTAGTCATGAGAATGGATGAATAATTTTTCATACAAGAAGTCTCGTATAGCACGCAATGACTTATCTGGAGAAATGTAAACGGCAACCATAATAATGAACTGATTATCACCAGAGTGGCAACGACTTATACACATATCGCCGATATCAGAAACACTCATTAAACATGCTGGTGTATTTCGTATGCACATCCATATAATTTGTGCAATAGTGAGCTGTGTTCATATTTTGATAAATAGCTACTCCTCCCGCTGGACGATTATTTCTTCTGAAACTCGCAACAAAGTTGAAATTCGGAATGTCAATTATTTCATCTTTATGAGTTTCTGAATAAAACACATTTATCTTTTTAACAAGAGCGTCAATTGTTAGATCATCTACATGCGCACGTAAACTTTGACAGTTTAATGAAAAAATAGACAATCTATTATTCACCAAAACACTTCTTGGTTTTATTACTAAGAATAGTAATAAAATTAGGGTGTTTTGGTGATGGTTTGCAAAGGATTTTCATGTAATCGTTTCAATTCAATTGATAAATCTCGATGCGTTGTTGATCTCTTTTGATTTTTTTTTGCTTTTGAATCTTCCACCTGTGCTTTTCCTACTCTGCCATGATGAAATTTCCAGCTCGCCCTTGCGTTGTCTTCAGTGACTAAGAACAAACCTTCTATACTAGTTACTCTTGATAACGCAACGTACACCAATTCTCTTGAATGAGAACGATTGTATTCATAAACAATAGCAACGAATGTAGGTACATTACAAGGAGGTCTTGGGATTTGTGAATTGTCATTGCCAAAGCCGAAATCAGTGGAAGATGTTTTCTTTTTGCCACTATAGTTTTATTTTTGTTGAGTGGTATTGACGATGATTACCATATCATGTTAAAGTATTGAAATAGACCTGCTTAGATCCTATGATAATACATATTCAGTCAAGGAAATTAAAAGTGCACTTCCCTCACTCTCATCACAAATAGTGGCTCTGTGTGGGTTTGCTCACAAAGTTTAACATGAATCCGTTGAGAAATGCGCCTTGTACATGAGAACAGTTGGACAGCCGAACATACAAAAGAATTCTGACCCAAGTCATTAAGCGATTAAATTCTCATATAAACTAGATTATTGGTGTCTCTATCACTGGCAGTGATACTCCTGCTGAACTCAATGACATGTATATGTCGCAGTGAAATAGTAAGAGCCGTGCTTACCCGGTAAGTATCAAAGCCACTCATAACTATATACTAGGGATATAACTATATTATTTCTTCACTTTAGCTAGGATTATTTAGGTGATGTAAATAAGAAATGAAGTCAATCATTCAACTTTATAATAATACTATATAGCCAGTTTACTGACAATCAAAATTATCGAGGTTACCTAAACAAAACAGAACACATTATTTAATGCTTATTTTAGCTCAACACTGATTCACCATTATGTTTGTAATTGTAACCTTCATGGTACACTTGTTATACACTATAATGCCCACTAGATAGGCAATTTTAAAATTGTGGCACATAACGTTATATCATTAGCGTTATATTATTGCAAACGACTAACAGACAACTTACAGCACAACAAGTTAAATTAAATAAGTAAATAAGATAAATACTACCTTCACTGCTAAATAAACATCATCGGGTGCTTCATTTATAAACTTCTGTATGTTTTGGCTGGTAAATACAATAGATTTTTCCTTTGTAGCCTGTCGATTGTCTTTTCAACCAGATTAATTCTTAATGATTACATCGTGTTTATTTTGCACTACACATCGAAGCATAGAATACACAGCTCATAAACGTGTCGGCTGCATTGTTTGGCGAAGAAAGCTGAAATATACCAAGAATATATTTTCAGACCAACTGTTCGCTTGTTTTTCTGCCTTCCACTTCATAAATTATTCATAAGTTTTCAAATATCGCCCCTTGGATTTTGGAGGAAGTAAATTGTTTTTTGCTAATTCGGCCTCAGTTTTTAAATCAGGAGTGCCATCTATTTCCGAATCAGATTCGTTTGAACTCATTTTCTGGGATTGTTTATGTTCACGCGGTAAATTAAAACACAACTGTCGCAATTGAATGTTAAATACCGCCAGTTATTGTTTTTTTTTACTAAAAAGTTTGCGTTATATTTAAACATTGTTTTATTTTTACATTACATGAATGTTTTAGTAAGAAAAAATAAGTTATTGTCTTTGAAACTCCATGTTAATTTTAGAATGGAAAGTTTTAATCCAACATGATTTATAAACTGAAATTACTAAATACAAACATAAAATCCCACACTTATACTTCTACAACATTACTAAGTACAAAACGCAACGTGCATACTTTTTCTGCATCGCGTTAAGTGTCACAGACTATAAAATGGCTGTTTAAAGCTCCAATAATATATCTATCTCATAAAATGTCATACCAAAAGGAGAGTTATAATGGCTAAACTCTAATCTGTGTCTGGTACTATGTTTTTTTTTCTAAGCAGATCTAAAGAGGATGAACTACTGCCCAGTAAGTAAATTACATACTTACAGTACGATTACTGTTAGTTAAGACCTGACAGATGGATTGCCTTCATTTAATTTTCAGACCTCCTTGTAATGTACCTACATTCGTTGCTATTGTTTATGAATACAATCGTTCTCATTCAAGAGAATTGGTGTACGTTGCGTTATCAAGAGTAACTAGTATAGAAGGTTTGTTCTTAGTCACTGAAGACAACGCAAGGGCGAGCTGGAAATTTCATCATGGCAGAGTAGGAAAAGCACAGGTGGAAGATTCAAAAGCAAAAAAAATCAAAAGAGATCAACAACGCATCGAGATTTATCAATTGAATTGAAACGATTACATGAAAATCCTTTGCAAACCATCACCAAAACACCCTAATTTTATTACTATTCTTAGTAATAAAACCAAGAAGTGTTTTGGTGAATAATAGATTGTCTATTTTTTCATTAAACTGTCAAAGTTTACGTGCGCATGTAGATGATCTAACAATTGACGCTCTTGTTAAAAAGATAAATGTGTTTTATTCAGAAACTCATAAAGATGAAATAATTGACATTCCGAATTTCAACTTTGTTGCGAGTTTCAGAAGAAATAATCGTCCAGCGGGAGGAGTAGCTATTTATCAAAATATGAACACAGCTCACTATTGCACAAATTATATGGATGTGCATACGAAATACACCAGCATGTTTAATGAGTGTTTCTGATATCGGCGATATGTGTATAAGTCGTTGCCACTCTGGTGATAATCAGTTCATCATTATGGTTGCCGTTTACATTTCTCCAGATAAGTCATTGCGTGCTATACGAGACTTCTTGTATGAAAAATTATTCATCCATTCTCATGACTAGACCCCGGATTGTTGTGGCACTGACGTCACAATAGGGTGATTTGGGGAGTAAATGGAATGGTAGAACAAAATGATACATAAATTATAAGATAAGATAAAAATGTATATTCATTTCACCAGAGAAAAACATAATTTCATTTACGGTACGTAATCGAATAAAATTTAATAGTCACAATAAAAAATTCCCAGTGAATCGATCGATATTACATTTTTGGTATATAAATGCAAGACTTAAATTTCTACGTTTACTAGTTTTCGAAAAACTGAGCGGTCGAATATGCAAACCTATATAAAGTTTGACCTTAGATATAAACTGTTTGCTTTATTGGCAACTGCACGTCACTTAGATGTATTAATGTGTCAAGACACCGTCTCATAAGGCGTATGTTTTATTTGTTGAATTGAAATAAAATAATGTCTCTAAATAAATATCTTGCTAAATTTGACTTTTTAAAAGTAATCGACAACAAATTATTTTGTAAATGGTGTATCACAAAGGTAGCTTCAAAAACTTACAACATTCGAAAACATCTACGTTCAAAAATACACCGAGAAAAAGCGAGCGGAAAAAAAACCAAAGTGAGTTTTTCTTACATCTAACAAAATTTATGATTTGTAGGAATATACCATGGGCCCAATTAAATAATTCGCATTTTCGTACTTTTATCGAAAGTTGTTTGAGTGGAAACTACGCACAATCTGTTACACTACCATCTGAAAGTACACTGCGAAAGAATTACTTGCCACAACTATATAAAACAAAATATGCATCAATTCAAGAAGAACTCCGCAAAGCCCATATTTATATTTCTGTAGATGAAACAAGAGATGCCGAAAAAAAAACAAATAGCAAATATTATAATCGGTGGCTTATACCATAATAGACAAAGCAAGCCGCACATTATGATGTGCCAGCAAAGCTATTGACAAGTCAGACAGCACTTCCGTTGTAAAACTCGTTACAGAAACATTAGAGAGTTTTTTCCGCGGCGAGCATGATTATAAAGAACGCATCTTGCTTCTTAATACTGATGGAGCTGCATATATGTTAAAAGCAGGTAAACAATTGCAAGGAATTTACACCAATATGATTCATACAACATGCCTTGCTCACGGTCTGAGCAGGGTGTCTGAAGTCGTACGACAACAATTCCCAAATGTAAACGAGTTAATCGCTAAGGTAAAACAAGTTTTTCTCAAAGCACCAACTAGAATTGCCAAGTTTAAAGAAGTGTGTCCAAACATTGCATTACCGCCAGAACCCCTAATTATTAAATGGAATACTTGGTTAAAAGCTTGCTATTATTATTGTGAAAATTTTAGCCATATTAAAAATGTTCTTGCTGCCAGACTCGAATCAAGCTATTGTAAGAGAGGCAAAAAATGCTATATTAAAAGAAAACATTGAAACAGAATTAAAATTCATACAAACTAATTTGCGGGTACTTTCGGAGGGTATAACAAAATTGGAAACACAATCACTAGAGATTTCAGAATCAATTTTGACTGTGGATAAAGTTCGGAGCGAGCTATCAAAATTAATTCTGCACGAAAGTGAACGAAAAATATATGAAAAGTTGAGATTCGTATTGAAAAAACATTACGGATTTAACACATTGCGTGACATTAACAAACTTAATACAGGTCAAGAAATACAAATAAATCCAAGCAATCGTTACAAATATTGCTTTGACAACCGCAAACTTTTCAAATATGCTCCAATAACATCTTTCTCAGTGGAAAGAAGCTTTTCTTTTTTGAAGTGGATATATTCTGCTAGAAGACGTAGCCTAACCGCAAGTCATTTAGAACTATTGATCTGTTACGGAGAGTCCGTTAACGAAAGAGCAACGTCGATATTTTAATCAACTGACAATTTATTTATAGGAACGTTCGCAATAATATGTATACCAAAAAATAATTAGTACAATTTCGTATTCATTAACACTATATCATATTTTGTATATTATCTTATCTTAATAAATCCGTATTAATTAATCCTGTTCCATTTACTCCCCAAATCACCCTATTGTGACGTCAGTGCCACAACAATCCGGGGTCTACACATGACGCAGCATTGCTTCAAAAAAAAATTGGGAAAAGATGGGAAAAAATTGGGAAGATTTTGTGTGGAGATTTAAACATAAACTTTGCAGACGATAAAAACCAATTATTAATTGAATTTTAACGATGTCAAATGATCGCAATCTTAGCACTACGAAATACATACAAAACTACTATTGATGCGGTCTTTATTGGACATTTAAATAGGTTCGAATCAAAATTGATCGTTTCTTATTTCAGCTACCATAAACCTATCGTATCAGTTTTAGAGATTGGCGATGATGGTTCTAGTAATGAATGATGATGGTGTAAAAGTCGTTGAAATTATGGACGGAAGTTGATTTTTCTGAGAGATAAACTTTTGAATGTTAAATAACTGTAATAGTTCTGAAGTGTAATATATATTGTCATGTTTGTGTACGATAGCTCAATAAATGAATATTGTCTTTTACCACATAAATGATAGTACTTTTATACTGATAATTAAAGCAATTCCTGCAAAATTATTCCCTAACCATTCCTAAAAATCAACAATGCACAACGTTAATATTCAAGTTTTCACTTCTGCCGGCACTCCCGGAGTGCTACCCGGCCTTTTTTTTGGGATCCGTAGTGAACATGGAACCCCTATAGTTTCGCCATATCTGTCTGTCTGTCTGTCCGTCTTCGGCTTAGCTCAGTAACCATCGGCATGGATATATGAATCAATCACGCCGACCAAACAGTACAATACAATTTGGAATTTGGAATTTGTTTTTTTTTTAGGATACCTCCCCTACACCTAAAGCGGGGATGTAATTTTTTTTCTCGTCAAACCCATAGTGTGGGGTATCGTTGGATAGCACGTTCAAAAATATTATGGGTTTTCTAAAACCCTTTTCCAAATCAGTAATTCGTTTGCGAAATATTGGGGTTTAAAGCCCTAATTTTGGTTCGAGTCATGTGTCCCTCCCCCCTGCCGGCTAAATGGCTACTACTGGGGATGTGAAAAAAATCGTTTTAGTAGTACATATAATGAATTTAAAAGGAAAACTATCACGAATAAGTAGGCATAAATAGTTACCGAGTAATAGTCGACCAACTTAATGTGTACTTGGAAAGGCCAATTTTCGTACAAATTCGGCCGACGCAACCGCACCGCACATCGATGTAACTAAGACAGACAGGCAACTACGGACCCCCTACACTGCGCGTGGCTCGACACGCACTTGGTCGGTTTTTATTTTTACTGTATCCGGTCTAAAACTTACAAATACAACTCAGGTACGCCAATATATTATTAGAGGTTGTACGGTTAAAATTAATTGATGCCGTTTTTCTGTTTGTTATGATTTTCGAAGTTATCAGCAGATTTGTCAAAAAAAAAAGTAAAAATCGAGAATCCTTCGAGCTTTCTTCTTAAATATAACATATGACCCTCGTGCCATGAAAGATGGGACGGCCTTTAGTATGGGACGCGACATGTGCCGACACCCTAGCGCTCTCCCATCTCCGTGGCACCTTCATGAAGGCTGGGTCTGCAGCCAACTCGGCCGAGCTCTTTAAGCTGCGCAAGTATGCAAACATTAACAGTGGTTGCATATTTGAGCTGTTTGGGGTTGAGACCCTAGGACCCTGGGGGGAAAGTGCCCACAGTGTCTTTATGGAGTTCTCGAAGCGACTCGCCGAAATTACGCGTTACCGGAGGGCTGGTTCATACCTCGCACAGAGGATAAGCATAGCCATCCAACATGGCAATGCTGCCAGCCTTCTCGGCACGTTGCCTAGCGACGGCGAACTGGGGCAAATATTTTATTTGTAAGTTATTTTATTTTATAAGTGGTTTAGTTTTAGATATAGTTATAATAAGTTTTGTGTATTTTTGTTAATTTAACATCGTACTTTTTTTTTTCTTATAAGGTTCTATCTTGTCATAGTAATAATTATCGTAAATTTTTCTTTGACATTCGTTGGCTTAGACATACCAACATTTGCAATGACGACGTATAAGCTTAGCCGTGTGACGTTTTCGAGAAATTTGGTGTTTCTGTGTCGCAAGGCTACGCAGAGCCTGCGTGACTACTGCACGATTCGTCCCGCACCCGCCATAAAAAGAGGCACTGACGTCCGGGATCTGATTGGAAGGTGGCAATTTTGGATTACCTCTATGAGAACCCCACGGCGAGCACACGATAAGTAAGAAGGCGTTTCGACTGCAGCCACATGCTGGTATGTAGAATATTGAAAACCAAGGATCAAAACCCTTATCACTACATACGATGTCTAGAATTAAACCTCTTGAACTATGAGGCGCGAGTGACAATGTAGATTTAGGTCTAATACAACTTTGCCGGCGCGCGTCACCGCACCGTGAGGCGATGTAAGAAAGACAGACCGACCGTTCTTTAGGAAAAGGCGGATATTTAAAAAATATGTATTTGTATGGCAAGTGTAGGATATAATAATTTATATGTAGGGGAAAAATGTCTTGAGTGGTTCCGTACTGCCGGAGCTACTATAGATTAACAAAAAGACCGGAGAACATAACAGTTTTCATCGGTAAGAGCCTTTTGCATTTTTTTTTCTCAAATATTTCATTTTTATGCCAGAAAATGGTCTCGGACAACTACTGATGCTGGATACTATAAAAAAGTACCTATTACATGGTTCTTATTGAGATTGGTCTTCATCAAGTGAACTTCAGATATGTTGGTACGTTATGAATCATGTCATCATCAAGGAAAACTGGATTCGTCGGTTTTTCTCTGCATTTAATCACTCCGAAAACTACCATCGCCTCATAATGACGGGGGCACTAAAGAACTTGCTTACTTACAAATTAAATCAGATCATTTGGAATTATTCTTTGGGTCTATCCGATCGACATGTCGTTATAATAACCGCCCAAATGTTACAATTAGCATTTAAACGATAGCTAGTACATTTCCAAATGAAAGAAAATAGGTCATGCACAGACCTAGGATTCCGTGGGACAAATCGTCTTGACAACTAGGGACTTCCTATATCGATAAACTCATTTATCGATACTAGTTCTAAATACTAGTGACCGCCCCCAACATTGTGTGTTTTTTGTAACTTTAATTTTGTTCTGAAGACAAGTATGAAATTCACACGTAGCATATTTAAAATAATCGGCAGGTTACATATAAATAAGGCGTAATACCGATTGCACTGTAAATACCATATATATATCATTGTTGATACCTATTATCTTAACCTCTTCAGATAATTAAATAGACGTAACTTACCTACTTAAAAATACTTGTCAATGTCATCGGACACTGTCATTTGTAAAGACGTGCTATTTCATAAATATTTTATATTTGTGAATGAAAAATAAATAATGCCTCTTCAAAAAATAGAAGACTTGCTTAAAAATCATTCCGAAATAATTAAACGCGGGTCTAAGCTACACTGTAGCAAATGTCAAGTGACCTTTCATCGCAAAAAATATTCTCTTGTTAGGCACATGAAAACCTAAAGACATACAAATATTCAAGAAGGAAAATATAAATTCTACAAAGATCTTACTATGTTTATGGTGGCTTGCAATATATCGTGGTACCAATTAAAGAATCCAAATTTTCGCGGTTTTATTCAAAATTGCATTTCTGGACGATACGGGAATTTTTCAGTGCCTTCGCAATCTCACATCAGAAAAAGAATTCTTACTCCAATTTACAATGAAACGTATCAAGAAATTAGGAACGAAATTGGAAACACACTCCAATTTCGACCACTACGTGTCTGTAGATGAAACTACAAATGCTAACGGTGACCAAATTGCAAATGTTGTCATTAGCAAACTTTCTCACAACACACCAAGTCGGCCGTATGTTATTGCAAGTAAATGTTTACAGCAGACAAATAATGAAACTGTTGCAAATTTGATTATAACGTCCCTATCAAAATTTTGGTGCTGTGATTCAAATAGCGATAATTTCAAAAAAGTTCTATTGTTGGTGACTGACGCAGCACCTTATATGATGAAAATGGGTAAGAAATTGGATTCAGTTTTTCAAAACATGACTCACTTAACATGTGCAGCTCACGGATTAAATAGGGTTGCTGAGAAAGTCAGATGTCTGTTTCCAAATGTTGCTTGATATCATAAAAATATTAAGAGAATTCCTTATTAATAAAAGTTATTATACACTAAGAGAATACTTAGAAGAAACTATAAAATAAAATGGAAATTTAAACTCATTTTATACACAAATATAATACATAAAAACAAAGTTCCTATAAAATATATATATATATATGTGTATAAATAAATGTGCAATAAACAAATTTTTATATTTAAATGTAATGCTCTTTATAATTTGAAATATAATTTGAACATTGCACAGAATATAGAAATTATAAAAAGCAGAACTTCACATAAGTATGTAAGTCGTCTTCTCTTCACTAATTTTGCGGTGCCCAACAGGGTCCACAATTAAGTTTCATTCTCATCACTTAGCAACTAAAACTTAAGTTTACCTAAAACCTTGTAAACTAACATTGTGGAATGCAATAAATGATTGAATATTGAGTATCATCGGTCAAAAAAGTATTTTTAAAGTGTCCCCGGAGAATCAATGTATTTAAAAACATGAACATGAACATGAACATAGGTACCGCACCCAGCCAGGAAGCAAGCCTGACCCGGACAAGCCGGATATACCAGGGGGCACAAATTTGTGAGGAGTGACACGCTCTGGGATGGGAAGGGAAGACCGACCAGCCGCAACCAGTCGGCCACAATCGACCGGCTATGCAGCCTTAAGCCAATATTGGAAAAGAGGAGAGGTAGGATACTTCGTCGGGGGGTGAGCGTTGGTGAAGTGATGCACGTTGCTTCGTATGAAGTCTTCTTGTACCTTCTTGTGTTGGAGGTGGCTCTTCTAGGTGGTTGTTAGGTCGGGGGGTATGTGTAACACATTTCTCCAGCGTCAAAAAAAAAAAAGGTGGTTGTTAGGTCAGGCTCATTTCCCAATGATTCGGCCTCCTCTTCTGACTCGCTGTCATTCTTTTGCATCTCTAGATACTTCGGGCGGCTTTATTAATTTTATCCTTGTCCGATGCCATGTTAGGCCATTCGCTGGAGCTAATGTGGTAGTACGTCATATCCTCTGTCAGGAAATCTTCCATGTAAATATGGGTCGACCTACCTTTAGTTTCTTTGCCTTGTATCTGTGTGCTGCCTTTAAGAGGTGTGCGTTAGGGCGTCTGAGAATGTGTCCAAGGTAGCACAATCGAAGGCATTTTATCCTCTTGGTAATCGTTTTTCCTTCCAATAAGTCGTGCACTTTGCCAGGGCTGGGTGATGTGCCTGAGTTGTTGATCATGTCTTTCTGTATTATTCGTTCGTACCTTCTGAGTTTTCGTCTGTTGGCTTTGGTGAGGGTATCGCATTTATGACCATTTTGTAAAGTAACCTTGTAATTTGCCACTGTATACTTGATTCTTTAATAAAGCTGGTAAGATTTTTTTACAGCGCGAATGTACGGTGTCTTTTCTACTCAGTGTGGAGGTAATATACGTTCCTTAGGTATTTGATTTCGCTGGTAGGGCTAACCATTGTGCCATTTAGTGTTATGAAGTTCCTTTGACTCTTGTGTGTTGGATCACGAACTAATACTTTAATTTTGGTTTCTTTAACTTTTAGTCCTACAGTGGCGAATGAGGCGTTGGCCTTTGAGTAGATTGCGTTCATCAGTTGAAGACAGTTAGTCACTATAATTACGTCGTCAAGTTTAGTGGCAGATGTATTTGGTCATCCTGCTTTAATTGAACAAACGGGAGTTTGTCCTCGAGGGTGCGAAAGACATCGTCCATCAGTAAGCCCTGTTTGACTCCTTTGCCTTTTTTAATCCACCTTGTTTGTTGCCCCCACCATTTGATGCAGGTGGATTCGTTCATTGTGGCTTCGACTATCCGATTGGCCATAGTTGTATTAGTTCTCGATAGTATAATGTCTCTCAGTGTATTTAGATCTACCATGTCAAACGCTTTTTCTACGTCCACTGCTAGGACATATGTTTTCTCGCCCGCTCTCCATTGTTCGTCAAGGACTCGTCGCAAGGTAAACATATGGTCATGCGTCGACCGGTTTCGTAAGAATGCTGCCTGGTAGTTTCCTAATTCTTCGGTAATTTCGTCAAGCCTAAGGAGGAGAAAGTTGGCGTAGATTCGGTAACCTGTGCTGCATATAGAGATGCGTCTATAATCATTGATGCCCTTTGGATTTGCCATTTTAGGCAGAGGCACTTGGATTGATTGTGTCCAGGTGGGTGGTAGAATATTTTTTGTCCAGGCTGTTTTCATATGTTCAAGAATTTCGGCTTTTAGTTCTTGCGTGTTGGCTTTGTAGAGCTCTGTGACGACTTGATCTATTCCAGGTGCAGTGCCATTACGCATTTGACTCGTAATTTTCTCGATGTCGTCCATTGAAGGAGCTTGCCCTAGCTTGGTCGGGTCCTCATCTTTTAACTCATCGACCCACGGCCCTTCCGTTTTGTCCAATTTTTCTTCCCATTTAGACATGCGGATAAAGTTGTTTTTGGTCCGTCGGCTTTCCTTTTGCTTGTGTCTTCTATAAAAGCCGTAAGTGATCTTTATTCTCATTGACGGAGGGGTTTTGGCTAGTCCTCTAAAAAAGGCGCGGCATTCTTGTTGCTCCTCCGCTGATTCCAGATTGTGTAGAAGGCGTCTGCACACCTTTAACTTGTTTTTAGTAGATTGGTCTAGCGGTCGGCGTTTCTGATGGAATTTTGCCTTTTGTAGGTTCGCCAATGCAATTCTACGTTCCTTGGAGTAATTGGGCTGATGCTTGAGCACTTCGTAGGTCGCTGTTTTCATGATGCCTGTAATTGTTTCCCATGGCAGTGGCGTTTTTTGTCTTCTGGTTTTCTCTTCTCTGTGATCAGTTCACTTAAAGACTTTTGGTATTCTTTTCCTGTGGTGGTGTTTTGCAGTTGCTCGTAGTTAAGCGTTTTATAGTTGAACGAGTCTGATGTTTTGTTTTTGTCTGATCTAGTGGGGACCGTCTTATTATTTATTATTATACGAGTTTGTGATCTGAGAAGTTTGAGTGTTCGCCTTTGATGTATTTGAATAGTGGTTTGCCATTAGTCTGTGTCATCAAGTGGTCAATCTGGGAGGTTTTGTTGCCAGCTCTCCAGGTGGCTTTGCAACTTCTTCGACCATGCGACGTTTCTAATCAGATCTAATAATCTAATAAGATTTCACCGTTGTGGTTGGTTTTTGGGCGGAGAAGGTTCTTGCCTATTTGGTTTTTCTGTTTGCGTTTGCCCGATTCTTTGTAACCAATGTGCGCGTTGAAATCCCCTGAGATTATTGTGGTGGACTTCCTTGGCTTTTCTTTTAATAGTTGGAGCAGGCGCGTTACGTCGCTTGTCGCTGCTGACGCAGTGTTGGACCAGTGAGTTGTGACAACGAACAAGTCGATTTTGTCGCCTATTTCGATTGAGGCTGCCATATTACTCGTGTTTGCCTTTGTCCTGTTTAGCGTGAGGCCTCTGTTTTTTCTTATAAGAATGGCGAGGCCTCGGCTGCTATTATTTCCACTAAGGTTCCACGTGTAGTGTTTTGATTGGTACGTCCCTGTTTTTAAGTGAGTTTCTTGTAAGCATGCAATGTGTATTGATTTCGATTCGAGATATAAATCAATATCGTTTTTTCCCCTGTGTGGCGGCGCCTCTTATATTCCATGTGGCGATATTAATATTATTATTATTGATGGGGTTTTGTGCAGTGAGATGTGGCCTTGGCCTGGTTAGTCTATAACCTGTATCGTCTGGTATCTCTTCTAGGCTGCCTGCACTCAAGATCGTATTGTCTTGCGTGGCTTTTGACGTGAGTGCTTCCAGGTGGTTTTCAAAACAATCGTAGTGGTTACCGCTGAAAATAAGGCCTAAACAGCCCACAGCGTCGCTCGGCACCTTGGGGGTAAAACATGCTGTTTCTCTTAAAGGGTCTCTGGAATATTTTTACATTAATGCCATAATAATCCGCCGCCGCTATCAGAATGTCGCTGCCACCCCATGTACCGTCTTGGTATTGTAAATGTATGTGTTTTTGGATTTCACTGTCTTGAGCTATCACGTCAAGGTTACTTTTAATAGCAAGGTGCATATTCTTGTCGTTTTGGTTTTCATCGACGTAGCGGGCAAGGTCCCGACGGATTGCGTGATGGTCAAACGTAAGGTCATATAAATCGTTAATTTGATACGCTATCGCGCGGTATAGACAGTTTCCATCTCCTGGTATTTCGACGATAGGGTTCTCGCTACTCATGTTTCTAGTCTTTTGTTGAGTGTTGGTGGTGAGCTGTGGAAAGGGCTTATAATCTATTGTTGTGTGAGCGGCTACTCTAGGTCGGCCTGTAATTGGCCTTGGTATCTTACTACCTAGACGATTAGTTACGATACGGGGCGATTGAGTGTTACTCGTCGACCCGGCTGTGTTAGGGACACTTAGTCCGGCTTGACTTGACCCAAGCGTATATGTAAGCCTAACGTTGCTCTGATTAAGTGTAGGTAGCTGAGCGTGGCAACGCTCTGCCTTTGGGAGCCTCGCCTAACTATAATAGTTGTTGCTGGGGGCCGATGCTGTCTTGTGGGGCGATGCGCTAGCAGTATACTTTATCGCCTAGTAAAAGTGAACTGGGTGCAAGGGAAGAAGACTTTACTTGGGTGTGGGTCGTTAGGACTACCACTCTATCTGTTCTAGACCACCTGTTGGGAGAGAAGACGGTGTCCCTTCAGCGGTGATTAGTTAGTAGTGCCTTGAGTTATTCATGTGGCAGGCCCCTAAGCCTGTGTGTTAGTAGGCTCGTAATCGTGCGCCAGCAATACGGAGCAACGGAATTATGGTTGGTTACTACACGGGTCCTGCCGTAGTTAGCTGTGATACGCTTGAATTGCCTTATTTTAATTCTAGGCCCAGTAAGTCTAAGTTTGAGATAAGGATACGCATACAATTGATACCGCGGAGAACTATTATTTGGCAATGACCTATTGTAAGGGGGCCGATGTTAAGTGTGCGGCGTTTCTAAATTCCATGTGGTATTGTAAGGGCGAATAACTGCTGGCCAGATGTTGGACCGATGGAACTTTTACGTAATGGGTGTTATTTTTATTTTAGTCAGTTTGTCGAACTTAGAACACAAGATTTTATGATGGGGAGTTTCGACGCAATTTGGGTTTTTAGGCAAAAGACAATGCCTTTATTTATATTTTTATGGTGTCTATTCCGGAGAAAGCATGAAGCGCTGTATATTGGGTACCAGATGGCTAGCGTGTCGTGACTCGTGGAGGGAAATTCCAAGATGTATTTTTTTGTTACTTTGTACCTGATTGATGGTTATTTGGTTGGGGTCTACTCAGTTTATGTGTTAAAATGATGCAATCGTTTTGGTTTGTTCGAGATGTGAATTTGGCTTTTTGTGTAGGTGTATGTACCTAATGGCTTTTGGTTCCTAGTTTATTTATAGGTTTGTACCTATCTTTTCGGGTTCGGTCACTCGTGTCCTTCGCGGGGAGCGCTTTCTGGTATAAACAAAGTGACAAAAAAACAGAACCTATGTTTTGTGCGAGTCGGAGATTTGAAAGTTGCAGGTATGGGTTTAGTAATTTAGAGCCTTACACAGGGTTTTGCTCATTGATTCAGTCGATATTTTTACCTAGGGGTAGGGCCGCAGTATAGTAATATTTTTGCGGTTTCGTCAGTGACCCGTTTGTAGGGAGATACAGTGCCGCGGCTGGGCATGGGCCCCGCTCAGTTTCATTATGTGTGAGGACTTATCGCTAACAATGGGGGTAGACTGATACAATGTTAGTAGTAGGTATATTACATTAAAGTTTGTAGAATATAGCCCGTTTGTAAGGGGATACAGTGTCGTGGCAGAGCATGAACCCCGCTCACTTTGTGTATTTATATATAGGTACCTAAGTAAGGACTTATCTCTAATTATGCTGATAGACGGGTAGGTTGATAATACGTATAGTATACTTATTTAAAAAAATTTAGCATATAAATAAACATGAATGTCCACGTGCGTCTAGTCCGGGCGTTGGTGGTTATTTAGATTATATAGCGAGGAATTAGGTACAATACATGTGCGCGTGCAGTGGTAACATATTGCAGGTCCAGATGTTGTGTCACTTCAAAATCGGGCCTTGTCCTACGGGTTAAGAATATCTGGTCTAGGCGGGCAGAGCTAGCCGGTCATGTTTGGTAGGTCATGTAGTCTAGACATAGAGGTGAGCGTGGATAGGCTAGACGGACTGGGGGATTCCCGAGTCTGTGGGGCTAGGTGCAATTGTTGTTTGTTTGGGTATATGGGATTAAAATAGGACTCGTATTTGTAGCCCTAAGAGTAAGGACCCGGGAAATTGTAAATTAAGTCCATTCAACAAAAAGGAGCGGTCTCACCAGATTCGCCTCGAAGATGGTTGCGGCCTGCGGGCGGTTGCCGCCGCGCGTAAGGTGCTGTGGTAGCCGGTTGTCGGAGATTCAGATTGTCCGTCACTGATTGCACTTACTGTTAGGACCTACGATATGTGAACACACTGCACGTTTGTATAAACCGGCACTTGTGGAACCATGTGATATGCGATAAACAAACAAATATGACTATGAGTAAACCGGCACTTTGCGAACTGAAAGAGACGAGACGGAGTGGTTGGCTCGGGCTACGGACGCGCGGCTCGGCGCTGTCCCATCTCATCAATGTATTTAAAAACATGTTACCAAATTATATTACCCCATTATAAGATGGGGTACATGGTTGCAAGCAGCAAACTATTACGCTTAATATTTTGAAGATATAAGAAGAGTTCTGAATACATTTTCTGCATCAGATGGGAAAGCAGTTAAAAAAGCCAAGGCTGCACTAAATAAATCATCTCTTCAGGGTAACTTAAATTTATTGCCGAAAATCTAAATATCATTCAAGAGTCTATAAAGAAATTACAATCAACAAATCTGACACTAGACTTTGGAGTGCGAATAGTAAAGAAGGTACAGTCTGTATTATCTAAAATATATTTGGATAAAAAGGGGAAAATCATATACGATAAATTTAAAAACGTTTTTTACAAAAACTTCGGGTACGAAACAATGAAAAAAATCAATTTGTTACAAAAAGGTGAAGAAGTCACATTACAACCGAAAAATAAACGAAATACGGTTGATCACTTTATGAAATTTTGTTATGCTCCCATAACCTCCACAGAAATTGAAAAATCTTTTAGCCACCTGAAATGGATTTTTCAGCCAAGACGGAGAAGCTTAACGCCTGAAAATATGGAAAAAAATCTTGTGGTGTACTTCAACAATAATAGATGGGACGGTCATGAAGAAATAAATTGTGAAAAGTAAAAATTTAAGAATTTTCCAAAAATGAAGGAGAAATTTGAGTAGTTACTTTATTACATTATATTCTTTTAATAAAAAAAACATTTAATAAGCAAACCTAGTATTTAGAACTAGTATCGATAAATGAGTTTATCGATATAGGAAGTCCCCAGCTGTCAAGACGATTTTCCCCACGGAATCCTAGGTCTGGTCATGCAATTGCCTACCATTAGTGTATTCGATACCAAAAGTGTATTAAGTACGTCCTAGAAAAATAATTTCGTTGACAATACCAATGCTTCTGACTGCAGATCGAGAATGGTTGACGTTAACACCACGGGAAACGGTGTGGAAGACCACAATTATTTATATGGCAAACAGCATGAATTATCGGAATACGTTGATCATGTCGTTGTTTACATAGCTGGATTCGTAGTGAGAAAAATAGAAAGACAAGGACCTGTGAAAAATGTCTAATATATTTAGAATCAGCCGTACCGCACTCGTTGATACCGGCGACCTCAACAAACACCTGTCTCCTTAAAAATTACCTCTCCTCTAAACTCCACTCTCTTGTAACTTCTTTGAACCTGAGTGTTCTTCCCCTCAATCCTACACATTTTTCGCATAACGGCCCCCCACCTCTTTTAGATCTCATCTTAACTACCTCTCCAGACTTGGTTTCTCTTCATGGCCAGTTCAATGCAGCCGCGTTTTCCAACCATGATTTGATTTACGCCTCCTTTAGCATTAGCTGTATGTCATACGCGGTGATTTTGGAGGTACCGACTTCTACGAACATAATACCACTTGTGTACGCTTTGCTATCTGGTAAGACTAAGCGCATCCATGAAACCTTATTAATTAGATAAAACCAAGAATACCAGACTGGCAACCAGAAAAATACAAAACAGTTACGAAGAGGCTGCCATACAAGCTATTTCAAATGTTTTCCCTGAAACTAAGCTCAATGGTTGTTACTATCATTATAATCAGTCAATTTGGAAAAAAGGCAGGGAACTGGGGCTTAAGCTGTGCTGCCGTTGCTACCCTTGAATACAATACATGAAGGTTGAGACTATATAAAACCAGATTCTGCTGAACTGCAAAACACAGAGGGAGTGCCAAAATTCTTTAAATATTTTGATAAATATTGGCTTCGCAGTGCTGAATTCATAAAAAATTGGTCTGTATTTGGTGAACGTCACCGAACCACTAACTTTATGGAAGGGTGGAATTTTAAATTAAACAGTAATGTGCCAAAATACATCAATCAATCGCTTAATTTCTTGCATACGGTCTCGACATATTATGCTGTTTGTAAGCAAATATTAAATAACAAATCACCGACAGTATCTCAAATAAAAAATGATACGTATAAAGTCGCCGTCAATGGAATTTGCTAACTATGTAAACAAACCGCCATAGTGAAAGACAATTTTAATATGGCTGTTTGTTTACATAGTTAGCAAATTCTATCGACGGCCACTTTATATTCAAATGCCCCAAGCAGCTTTTGAATGGAGAAATTTCTGTCGGTAATTATTTACAAAAAATTAAATAAGATTAGTGTAAAATAGATAATTGTATAGGTAATCTGTATTTACCACAGAGCATATGTCTATCGTATGTCTATGGTATTTACTTAAGTCTGCCAAACGAAAGTTGAAGCGAATAAATCAACATTGCTCACCAAAATGTTATCACCAAAGTGTTATGGCTTATAGTGTAATTCTTTTGTTATAATTATTAGGATAACAAGTTATGTGTTGCACCTGCACCTCAGAATTTATAAATATTGAATAATTATAATTGTTTTCTTTTTCTTTTTAATATGTACTACTGTGTCGTATTTTTTTATTTTTTTCGAATAGACATCGACAGATTTTTACAAAAGGTAGACACAGAAAAATACATTTCAAGACGATGATACACCGTTGCGGGGTCACCGCGTTACGAGGTCGTTTTTTACGCGAAGGACATACAAGACAAACAAATTAAACGACTTAAAACCATTTTCAGAAGATCAGTCTTTAAAATGAGCACAAACTTGGTTGAATCGGTTAATTTGAAAAGAAGCAGTCACTATGATTTTTCTACAGAGTTGAGTTGGTGGTTTTTAATAAATAAGTTTTTTGTTTTTTTTTGTAAAGTAGACCCTTGATCACAGAACTTTATCAAGATAGAACAAAAGAGCTCGTCGATTAGTATGGGAACCGAGCGTGTAACATTTTGCGTAGGTACTTTGACGTCACGAGCGTAATTTAGTGACGGGAAATATAAGCCGCGCGACTTCGATTCGTCGACATCGATTAGCACGCGGCAGTTGCAATAACTAGTAGGTTTATTTTGTATCGATTTAAAATATCGATAAGAACCGACAGAGGAAATGATAATTAGATTCAAAAGAGGTAATGAAAAATAGTATTAATAAAAAGATCTTGGTTTTTTTACACTTTAGAAGAAAATAACTTGTCGAGACTTAGTATGTTCAGTCCCTAAGCATCCTGAACAAATTTCTGAATGGATCCTGGTTCCTGCTCACTTCAATCACTGGCCGAGCTATATCATAAGTCCTCTAGATATGCGACCAGATACCGTAGGTGGCCAGAAACAAACCAAAAAATGTAGGAAACCATTTTTTACGACCAGTGGCTTCAATCCATTTATTTTTGATATCAGGATCATTCGGAAAGCTGAAATAAAATTGCAATACTTATAGAAGTAACCATAAACTGTTTGTTAATAATATTTACGTCACACCTGGCTATAATGTGAGTTTTACTGCACGCTGCGCGTACGGTAAAACTAGCATTGTGGCCAGATGAAGACGTAAAATTGTGTACTCACCACGGGCGGTAATTCGTAAAGCCCCAGATCGCAGGTGTTTGTGGCCCGAACCGAAGGTGATGCTAGGGCCATAAACACCTGCGATCTGGGCCATTTATGAATTCATCGCCTTAGGTACGTAATGTACTATTGCTTTGCACTACGTTCATTATATAGCTGCATAATAATATAAGAACGTAATTATCATTTCCTCTGTTTTCAAAAACGATTTTAATAATTGAGTAAGAAAATCGCAGTGTATAGCACTATTCTTACTTTAGACAGAAAAAATGAGAAATCGACCTTGAACGTGACTCGACAGCTTGAATAGCTTATTTTTACATCGCTGGTTTTGAACGCACGCCAAGTCTGGGTCGTCAAATTAAAGCCGCAATGGAAAACTAGCGTTGGCACACAGCCGCCCGCTACTGTTTAAATAAAAATAATAAAATAAATAGTTTTTTTTTATTTAATTAATAACAGATATTTAAGGACAAATTGTACTTACCGATGATAGGAAATACCTCGATTAACAGCTCCAACTTTAATGGAAGTGTTTGAACAATGAATTATTGCGCAACAAACCATTTTGTTTTTAAAACCTGACGCCGCACGCAGACCGCGGTCGGGAGCATATAAAGTTCGCGGCGAGCAATTGTGACTGAAAAAGTCACTTCTATCTTGATATATTTCTGTGCCCTTGATCTTTGACTAAAACCATTTTCAGTAGACCAAAGTCTCTAAAATGGGCACGAACCTATTTGAATCGCTTAAATCGAAAAGAAGCAGTCACTATGGTTTTTCCAGTTTGGTTGTTTTTGAATAAATAAAAAAACAATATATTTTGTTTTCTAAAGTAGAATCTAGATCTCCATACCGAGGACATTTACGAAAATGTCTTTAAGGACACAAGAAATGAACGAAAGATTGCCACATTCAGAAGTAAACGACTAAAAACCATTTTCAGAAAAAATATGTCTTTAAAATGAGCACGAAGGTGTAGACTCGAAAATTATTATTACTCCAAATGAAAGAAGGCAAAAAATATTTTTTTTGTGACAAAAATCCCATTCAGATATCTCAGAGAATAACAAAGCTGCAACCGTTTTAATATTGCTTGTTAGAGAGAGAAAACGCAAACAGTGTGTGACGTCACATTACAGGATGCTGCCGAGGGGCCGCGTCGAACACGATGGGGCGCGGCACGTTGCTGTCCAGCGTCTTCATGCGTTTCATATGAAGTTGCGTTTTGCGAAAAAGGGACAGAACAAACCCTTAAAACTTTGGACACTTATAACTTCGTGATTATTTAACCTTTCGCATTCATTTTTTTTCCATTTGATTTCATTTTTAATCCTTTTTCGAGAAAAGTGTCTACTACACCCCTATTGTTTAATTCGAAACCAAGCAAAGGCACTATGGTTTTTCTAGTTTGGTTGTTTGTGAATAAATAAAATATTTTTTGTTCTTTTTGTAAAGTAGAACCTTAATCTCAATACCTTGAACATTTTTTACGAAAGGGAAATAAAAAACCCAACGAATTAACGAAAGATTGCCACAATCGCAAGTAAAGGACTATAAACCATTTTCAGTAGACCAGTCTTTAAAATGAGCACGAACATATTTGAATCGTTTAATTCGAAAACAAGCAGTCACTATGGTTTTTCTAGAGATTGGTTGTTTGTGAATAAATAAGTTTTTTGTTTTGTTTTCTAAATTAGACCCTTGATCTTTATGCCAAGGACATTTTAACGAAAAGGATATTAAAAACACAACGAAAAGGACATAAAAAACACAACGAATTAACGAAAGATTGCCACATTCAGAAATAAATGACTATTAACCATTTTCAGAACACCAATGTCTAACACTGCCAGTGAAAGTGTTAAAATGAGCATAAACCTATTTGAATCGGTTAATTCGAAAACAAGCAAAGTCAATATGGTTTTTCTAGAGAGTTAGGTTGTTTGTGAGTTAATAAGTTATTTTCATGTTTTGTTTTCTAAAGTATAGACCCTTGAGCTTTATTCCAAGGACGTCTTTAAGAAAAGGACATAATAAACAACGAAATAAGAATCGCAAATAAAATACTAAAAACCATTTTCAGTAGACTAGTCTTTAAATAGAGCACAAACCTATTTAAATCGGTTAATTCGAAAACAAGCGAAGTCACTGTGGTTTTTTAGCGAGGTTCGTTGTTTTTGAATTAATAAGTTATTTTTTTATTTTGTTTTCTAAAATAGAATCTTGATCTTTATGCCAAGGACATTTTTAACGAAAACGATATTAAAAACACAACGAAAAGGACATAAAAAACACAACGAATTAACGAAAGATTGCCACATTCAGAAGTAAACGACTAAAAACCATTTTCAGAACACCAGTCTTTAACACATTCACTGCCAAGAATCGCTACGCGCTACGCTCGTAGCCGATCGCGTCGGCGCCCGCTAGGCGGGTTCCTGGCAGTGAAAGTGTCAAAATGAGCATAAACCTATTTGAATCGGTTAATTCGAAAACAAGCAAAGTCACTATGGTTTTTCTAGAGTGGTTATTTGTGAATTAATAAGTAAGTTTTATGTTTTGTTTTCTAAAGTATAGACCCTTGAGCTTTATGCCAAGGACGTTTTTAAGAAAAGGACATAATAAACACAACGAAATAACAATTGCAAGTAAACGGCTAAAAACTATTTTGAATATACCATCGTCTTTAAAATGAGCACGAACCGATTTGAATCGTTTAATTCGAAAACAAGAAAAGTCACTAAGGTTTTTCTAGAGAGTTTGGTTGTTTCAGAATAAATAAAATAAATTATTATTTTATTTTGTTTTGTAAAGTAGACCCTTGATCTTTATGCCGACTCTTTTTACGAAAAGGACACAAAAACAACGAGTTACGAGAAAAAATCCCACAATCGCAAGTAAACGACTAACAACCATTTTGAGAAGACCTAAGTCTTTAAAACGATCACAAACCTATTTGAATCGGTTAATTCGAAAATAAGCAGTCACTATGGTCTTCCTAAAGAGTGGTTATTTTTGAATATTATTTATTTTGTTTTGTAAAGAAGAGCCTTGATCTTAATGCTAAGAACTTTTTTACGGAAAGGACATAAAAACACAACAAATTAAGAGAAAGATTGCTACAATCGCAAGTAAACGACTAAATACCATTTTCAGAAGTCCAAAGTCTTAAAACAAACCTATTTAAATCGGTTAATTCGAAAACAAGCGAAGTCACTATGTTTTTTTAGCGAGGTTGGTTATTTTTGAATAAATAAGTTATTCTTTACTTTGTTTTCTAAAGTAGAATCTGGATCTTTATGCCAAGGATATTTTTAACGGAAAGGATATTAAAAACAACGAAAAGGACATAAAAAACAACGAATTAACGAAAGATTGCCACATTCAGAAGTAAACGACTAAAAACCATTTTCAAAACATGTCTTTAACACCTTCACTGCCAAGAATCCCCCAGGCGGGTTCCTGGCAGTGAAAGGCAGGAAAAGGCGAGAGAGAAATAAATATATAAATAATAATGTAAATACCAGGTAAGATGATGTACGCACTAACTACATGCAGCATCAATACAACAAAAATTACATAACACATTAAATTTCGGTCTTACTTATTAAACTAAAACAACAACTAAGTAAAATAAAATAAAAAACGACCAATTGGCATATGTTTGCTGTCACAGTGCTAGATTAGGACTGATTTTGGAGCGTCAATAAATAACCCTTCAGCATACGCTTAAAGGTGTACCTGCTAAGCGCTCCTTGGTTAGGGGGAGGCATATAATTCAAGCACTTAGACGCCGCGAACTTGAAACTACCACGGAAAGCAGCGGTTCGGATCGGTGCATGGGTATCATGGCCATTGCCTTGAATCTGCGTGCACTTTTGGACCATACGTTGTATAAGGTAATGTTTTTTTTTAATTCTGACCTTTTTTACGAAAGGACACAAAACCCACGAATTAACGAATGATTGCCATATTCAGAAGTAAACGACTAAAAAATAGTTTCAGAACACCAATGTCTTTAACACATTAACTGTCAAGAATCGCTACGCGCTACGCTACGACTACGGCGTAGGCGCCCGCTAGGCAGGTTCCTGGCAGTGAAAGTGTTAAAATGAGCATAAACCTATTTATATCGGTCAATTCGAAAACAAGCGAAGTCACTATGGTTTTTAGCGAGGTTGGTTGTTTTTGAATAAATAAGTTATTTTTTACTTTGTTTTCTAAAGTAGAATCTGGATCTTTATGCCAAGGACATTTTTAACGAAAAGAATATTAAAAACAACGAAAAAGACATAAAAAACCACGAATTAACGAAAGATTGCCACATTCAGAAGTAAAAGACTAAAAACCATTTTCAAAACATGTCTAATACCTTCACTGCCAAGAATCCCCCGCTAGGCGGGTTCCTGGCAATGAAAGTGTTAAAATGAGCATAAACCTATTTGAATCGGTTAATTCGAAAACAAGCAAAGTCACTACGGTTTTTCTAGAGAGTTTGGTTGTTTGCGAATTAATAAGTAATTTTTATGTTTTGTTTTCTTAAGTATAGACCCTTAAGCTTTATTCCAAGGACAAGGTTTTTAAGAAAAGGACATAATAGACACAACGAAATAACACTCGCAAGTAAACGACTAAAAACCATTTTCAGTAGACCAGTCTTTAAAATGAGAACGAACCTATTTGAATCGTTTCATTCGAAAACAAGCAAAGTCACTAAGGTTTTTCTAGAGAGTTTGGTTGTTTCAGAATAAATAAAATAAATTATTATTTTATTTTGTTTTGTAAAGTAGAACCTTGATCTTTGTGCCGAGGACTCTTTTTACGAAAAGGACATAAAAAACAACGAGTTACCAGAAAAAATCTCACAATCGCAAGTAAACGACTAATAACCATTTTGAGAAGACCTAAGTCTTTAAAACGATCACAAACCTATTTGAATTGGTTAATTCGAAAATAAGCAAAGTCACTATGGTTTTCCTAAAGAGTTTGGTTATTTTTTAATATTATTTATTTTGTTTTGTAAAGTAGAGCCTTGATCTTAATGCTAAGAACATAAAACACAACGAATTAAGAGAAAGATTGCTACAATCGCAAGAAAACGACTAAAAACCATTTTCAGAAGTCCAAAGTCTTCAAACAAACCTATTTAAATCAGTTAGTCTGCTGTTAAAGAAATACGTCAGTACAACATTTAACCTTCTACCTCCGGACGGAGATGCGGAGCTCGTTGTATGCAAGTAGCTCAGTTTGTAACTCCGTGTGGTACGACACACTGCACCGCACTTCCGTCTGGCGAAGTTTGTATGCAGCTCCGCACCTCCGTCCGGAGATGCGGCGCAGTGTGACATCCGCATTCGCTCTCTTCGATCGATCGTTAGCAGGACAAAGATAACGACCCTGGTTGACACTGTTGACAGGATAGAACAAGTGTAGTGCTTGTCAGATTTTATTGATTCAGGCTGAACCCGGAAAAGTCTACATCTCGAAGAACAGGATTATGTAGGTAAAATAAATAATAATGATATTTTATCCGAAACAAGTGACAATGTCACACGCCACACACACATTACTCTCAGCTTGATCTTTAATTGTTCGTTTTAAGGGGCTCCCATACGCTAATGACCTTCGATCTGAATCCCTTAGTTTTCTAAAGTTTTTTGTACCTTATTAAGTATATTAACAACAACAGCTTTAAGCAATATAGTATCCCATATTGACTTCGAAGTTCATTCTTTTCGAGATATTTGGCATCAAAGTTGAACAATTTTAGGACAAAAAACTGGTTTTCTGGCCATAACTTTTGTGTTAATTGGTTTAAAATGAAAACCTTAGACCAGTTTTAGAGACGTCGCTGACGAACCCAAATATATAGGTTTCTTATATGTTAGATCTTTCACGTCAATAGAGATACGAAATAAGTGCTTATTTAGACAATGTTTAATAAATTGATACAAAATCAAGTATTCATTTGTTTCAAAATCCGGTAGACGAAAATGGAGATAAAAGATTGAAGAACCGATAGCCGTTTGATTTATAATTCTATCTGTGCAAAAGTAAGCTACGATTCAAACTGGTCAAAAATATGAAATCCTCGGGTAACCCCTTAAGACTATCCGCCTTCTACATAAAACTTAACGACCATCTGTTGACTAAAAATGTGTTTTGTCCCTTTCTTTCCCACACATGCAAATGTCAATGAGACAGATAAGAACAATCGAATGTTAACGGCACTTCAGCTAAAATAAGTTTGATAACGATTTTGGATAAGAAACGCCGACGAAATAAATTTTTAAAGAATTGGCCAGACACTGCATAAGAACTCGAAGTCTGGAAACAGAGGGGGGAAGCATTTGCCCAGCAGTGAGACACAACGGGCTCTTATTAATAATAATAGTTACTATGGGTGTAGTTCGATTGGTGTAAGATAGTCGCTTAGTACCTATTTATTTTTTACTAACAAGAATCATTTTGAAGGCCATTAGTATCGTGTACCTATTGCTATTCATAGTTGTCTAATAAATTCCAGATGTAAAAAAGTAATTGAAACGAATGTATGTCAAGTTTTCAGAGAACTGAACGTCAATTGAATATCGATCTTACCAGAACTTCTACGAACCTTTAACTTTAAGGCTCTGCATTGGAAATTATCGCGTGCTTTGAAACGTCGTTCCGACTAGATTAAGAAACAATAAGGTCTGATTTTCAGATATATGATTCTTGACTATATGATTGTTTGTTTATCTGATTTTATCGATACATGATTGCTTAAACATTTTCCTCGATAAAAAAAATCCAAAGTTGGGTCTGTATTTTCCTTTTTTTACTCAGCCTACTTAAACGATACATTATTTTATGACGCAATCAATTAATACTATAGTATTTTATCTCATCTAAAATGACGCTTTATGAAATTTAAATAAAAAGTCTCTGAATTAGGTATTTATCGAAATTTGACCAAAAAAACCATTCCCGAAGAGTGTTACATCTCTTTTCCTCGTGCGCGGAAGGCATCAGCGTGTCTCTGTCTAGGGGGCGTGTTCGACTCAAATCAAGGCATCACCTTAATGATAATGGAAAATAAAGCGCTAATTAAATTCGCTGAGCTGCGCTTGGTGTGTGGCTGATATGCTATATTGCTTTTCAACTTTAGATATTTACTCGTACAGTGCAGACGCAAGTCTAAACTGCCGAGATGAGCTTGAAAACATCATCAGCGGAAGCAGGCAAGCACTGGCAGAATGAGAGACGAAAATGACATGACGCCGGCCAAATCAAAAATCAGCATAAACAACAAAAAGTAAATCACAGATTTCGCAAAACGCATGAATTCCGCATAGTTCGCAATAATTACTCAAAATCAACAATATGGCTCAGAACCGAATGTTCAAACAACGTTGAGTAGTGAAAGAAGCCTTTTCTTTTCTAGAAGTCATTTCCTTACTCCTTTAGTAATAAAGACCGTGTTCCGATATATTTGGCTACTTTGGTTGCTACTAACTATGTGATGCTGACTGTAGTAAACCTCATCGAATAACCAGTATTTACTTATCTTTGTTATTTTATAACTTAAGCAAATTGAGCATATTTAAAAATACAAAGAAAACAAGTTTTCCTGTAATAAAATAGAGCCCTTCGACAATCGTCCCAATAAATCAAGGCCGCGTTGATACTGTCTTCAATGTTCCCGTGCCGTTGAAACAATTGTAAATATGACTCGAAGCGAAGAGTCACGGCCAACCTCAAGTGGCTCGCTAGACGATTCAGTGAATGGTCAGATACAGAAAGCAGTCAGAAGCTTCCTCTTTCTGCGGCTCTTATCGCTAGCAGAGCACTTGGTCGAGTTTTGCTAAATATTTTTATGTAGGTGCATTTCTACTAGGCACACATAATGTGAAGAGAATAATAACAAAATGGACATTTCCCAAACACGGAATACATCCAAAAGTAATGAAAGCAGGTCCACTTGTATGGAAATGAATTGCAAAGTGTACCCATTTTCATTGCTCTTAACTATTTAATATACCACACCTATTTCAAACATCAATCTTATAAGAAAACATATGACGTACGCGTTATACTTTTTTAAATTGAACATTTGTTTATGTCAATCGGTTCTAAGCAAATAATATCGTCAGATATTCTGAAGTATAGATGTGTGTGTTGTGTGGCAAAATTAAAAAGTACCTTTTCTAAAATATACAGATCAATTCGCTGATGTGCTTAAGTAAAATTTAGAGACGATGACGTTAAATACAAATTTTGGCAGTTCCCCTAAATCTGTATTTAATTGTACATTCAGTATTGTAAACACCGTCGTTTACAACCAAGTAAAAACTGACGGTTAAGACAGCTTAGTTCATAATCTTATGCATCAGATTATAATCAAACGATGTTTACAATTTTGCAATGCCACATATAAATTTAGAGTATGCAACCATTTTCAATGTTCTTGGACGATAGAACAGCCACTCATTTAAAGTATGTTTTGCAAAAACCAATTGCAACTCTCGCTGTCGCAGCATGGCGAAGGAGATGGCTCATGACACCCCTGGGTGGCCCATAAGGCGCTGCAGGCTAAACAAGGCAGTAATAATGAAGTTAATAATAAGTTCGGTACCACTATATTCCACACAGGCGAGGCGGGATGAAATGAAAGATGTGTATACATTTTTCGCTTCAGTAAAGGTAACGAGGTCCAAATGTAAACATATCATGTATGTGTATGCTCTTCATGTTTTCTTTTCCTCATTGCGGTCACCTTAGCAAATTTCTGTTTGGCCCTACGGATGACTGGTAGAGAATGCCTTGCGGCATTAAGTCCGCACTTGTAGTACTTGTTATTTATTTATTTGTGCAATAAAGTTTAAATAAATAAATAAATCAGACGGCAACTTAAGAAGTATCTTTTTATGATGTCAATGATCATCATAGGTTTATTATAAGTTTAAGATTGCAGAAAAAGGTGCTTAAGGTGGTTCACTTTCCATACAAAACGTTGTTTAACATTCACAGGCTAACGGCGTGATTTTTTAAGAAACTTATGTAACTAACTTTCATAAATTGGATTTCCATTCGCGCGAAATTCTCCCTTTCCTTGAATAAACTTGTATAAACTACAATAATTTGAGATATTAGTTTGTTGACGTTACAAACTAACTTACTAACTACTTAACTACTTTGGGAAATCCATTTTTCTCAAATTATTCTAATGGGGGAATTTCGCGCAAATCGAAGCCAATTTAGTTACATAAGTTTCTTGAAAGATCACGCCGTTAGCCTGCGAATATCAAATATCGTTTTGTATGGAAAGCGAACCACCTTAAGGGCAAATGATAATTACGACCAACGAAATAATGTAAGAGCCTGACAACACCGATGTCTTTGGCTGGCGATCTTCGATGAATATGTATAAAAGCGAACACCACGTCAATTCCGGAGAAAAGAGGCGTTCAATTTTGGACGGAATCTTCTGAACCCGCCAGAAACTCCAGGACGGCTAAAAGACCTGACTGTCTAGTCACGAGTTGCGCGACTCCCAAATCAAACAGAGGAGATTATATTTTCTCATGCCGGCGGCATCAGCACGGCTACCCCAGGACGGCCCGCGAACTGTCTCGCGGCGAACGGAGTCTATCTCGCCGCGACACAGTTCGCGGCCGTCCTGGGGCAGCCGTGCTGGTGAGCTGGCCAGAGCTGTAAAGTATCGTAATGGATTGTGTTACCTCTCAGAGAAGCGTTTCCCGCAGATGGGGCACTCGTGCCGCTTCTCGCCACTGTGCACGCGCTTGTGCCGCTTGAGATGCGAGCGCGTCATGAGCGCGAGCCCGCACACGTCGCAAGCGTGCGGCTTCACGCCGGAGTGCGAGAGCTTGTGCATCTTGAACGACGACGTGTGGATGAAGGACTTCCCGCACAGATCGCACTGAAACGTCACAACTGGCCCCTTTACGCCTTAGTTCGGTTCGCCTCTGACCATCACGTCTAGCATAAGACCGCACGCGACATAGATTATCCGTCTCTTTATAATTAAAACACTCAGAAAGAGACGGGTAGTTTATCTCGCGCGAGAGACAGTCCGCATGAATGTCTTAATGTTTGTGTGGAAACGTTCGCGCGAAACTGATTGAATTGTGATTGGAATCGGAAAAACCGGATCCTGAAAGTTCGGGACGGTGGAACCATGGTGAAACCTAATTGAGGTATTCGAGGCTCAGTTTTGATCTTTTTTAAAGTTGTGGGTAAGTATTCAATAGTCCAAAATACTTAACTGTACACGGGAAACACTAATTAGAACCGGAATATTGTATACGACCCACCTAAATGCAGATACTTGGAAGAGATAGCTCTTTAGCGATAAGACCGCCTGTTGTTAAGGCTGTGCATTGGAAATTATCGCGTGCTTTGAAACGCCGTTCTGACTAGATTAATAAATAAGGTCTGATTTTCAGATATATTATTCTTGGCTATATGATTGTTTATCTGATTTTATCGATACATGATTGCTTAAAATTTCCTCGATAGAAAAAAAATCCAAAGTCGGGTCTGTATTTTCCTTTTTTTACTCAGCCTACTCAAACGATACATTATTTTACTACACAATCAAGTTAATACTATTTTATCTCATCTAAAATCTCAGTTTATGAAATTTAAATAATACTTCTCTGAGTTAGGTATTTATCGAAATTTGTCCAAAAAAACCATTCCCGAAGAGTGTTACATCTCTTTTCCTCGTGCGCGGAAGGCATCAGCGTGTCTCTCTCTAGGGGGCGTGTTCGACTCAAATGAAGGCATCGCCTTAACATCTATTTTTAAGTTGTTATGTCTATTTGATTCATGTTTTGAGGTGTGCAATAAAGAGTATTTGTATTGTATTGTATCGTATACTTGGTGTGCGGCCGACATGCTAAGCTGCCTAAAAGGTTATTTCTTGCTTCGTGGTAGTAAAAGTATGACAATCATAAAATCCTGTGATTTACATTTAATGGTACCAAGTTTAAATTGCATCACATATTTCTGGACCCTTCTTTCTACTTGTTTGGGAGGGAGCCGCTGCTCAATCCACCAAAAAAGCCACAGCTGACGTTCACGGGGCTACATTATACAACTCACTGAAGATTATGTTACAAGTTATCGCCTGGAAGTTAATTACTGAGGAAATGTGTGCCCAGCCTGGGGATGGTGGGGGACTAATACAATAACCACTTTAATTACAACTACCTCTTTTCACCAACAAAATATCAGACTGTAAGTCTTCTCCCACCATTGTGCTAATATTATGTGCCAATGTTAACGTCGAGGATAAAAATAAGAAAGGACCTTTTCCCAATTGTATTTAAAAATACAGGACTAAAAACAAGATTTCATGTTGGTGGTGGAGAAATTGTAAGTAATTACCACGAATGAGTTACCTGATAATTGGGTTTCCCAGTGTGTATATTGTTGTGTCGATGCAGCGCACCTTTTGAAGGGAACAGCTTATTGCATTCCTCGCATTTCCAATCGCTAATACCTAGAAGAGAGACACACTATTACAATTAAAGCAAATTGCAATCATCAAGAAGAATGGAACCAAACCTTAAACTTTGATTTCATAAGTAGTAGGAATTCAATGGGCAACAAAACAAGTGCCCAATTTTTTTATGTTTTTTTTCGGCCCTTTATCACTTGCAAAATTTTACAAACTCTTTGGAATCCCAAATGTAATAAATAGTACATTATTGCCGAGGCGCGGAAAGAAAGGGGTTCGGCAAGCCTCGACCTGCCAACCACCTCGTCAGGCAACCCCGGTTTTCGCCAAGGTAAACATATTGCGACATACCTAATAACGCGGAGATACTTATACTATGATTTACATGTAAGCATTCTTTCTACGAATCCTTTCAAAGGAGGTATTGACTTCACACTATATTTTACTCAATGCGGTGTTTCAAGTGATTAAGTACTCGTCTTGGCGGGGGCACAGCCGTGCCCCCAGATAACAAGTTTAATTGATTTCATGTTTCATTTATCTAAAATAAATGAATTTACTTACGGTTTGATACTTTTTAATTTCATTTTCTTCTAACCATAAACAATAAAGAGCGGATTTTTTCCTGACCATGAACAAATTGGTTTTTTTTCATATCACCATGAAAAACGCGCGGTTCTCGGTTGGCCTTCTTTGACACAATGTGTTTTACTGAGTCGTCTCGATTTAGTATGGCGCTAAAAAAGCTGTTAAAAAGTTTAACGCAGCGGGAAATAATGGGTTTTGTATGCATTAGTATACTGCGGCAAACATTTAATTTTTTAAATTTCGGCAGATGTAAATTAGGCACCCGTGTTCGTTTTTAAAACAAAATGGGATACATACCGAGCATGTTTGAGAAAAAACAACGTACAAACGGAACATTCGTTTGTCACCATAAATGTTATAAATGCATACTAATATTAAAAATCGAAAGCATGTCTGTGTCTGTCTGTTACCTTTTCACGCTTATGAACCGATTGAGATGAAAGGTCCATGGGCAACTTTGTATGGAGCCTGGTTCTGAAACCAACAGAGCTGAAACTTAAGTCATTAAATAGGTCTTTAAATCTACTTTATTTCATTATATGGGCACAAAACCGAATTCCATTGCAGAACTGAGATATTCATATTTAAGTCAGAGTAAATAGGATCTATTAAAAAACAGGTTCTCTGTGAGAATACAAATTCAGAATTATTAGGGTAGGGTTAGTGTGATAAATAAACATACTTTTTATAGCATGAATTAAGTGCGTAATTATGTACCGATCTTAGGAAAAGATTTATATTCATCTAACTACATTTAGTACCTATAAACACACTATACATATCGAAAAACATCATGCTATCAGAAATAACATAATGCATAATATGTTTACTCACCGGAATAAGTGCATTTTCCCGTAAGTATTGTGCAATCAGAGGTTGAAATTCAGGTAAGTTTTCTTCTAAAATATGTCGCCGCTGTCGCAAAATCGAACGAGGACTTAATACACAACGGCGTCCTTCTATTGCCATGTTTACATATTATTAGGCTTTTTAACTAAGCAATATCAATTGAACACTTAAACGTTGCGATATCAAGTAACACTTGCACAGATAAGATACCTAGAAGATACTTAAGAATAGATACCTAGATAAAAGAGGTTTAAATAATATAATTCTTGGTAAAACACTATATTCAACAAGAAATGACACCGAACGAACATAATTAATGGAACAGTCGATATCCGACCCTCATTTTTTAAATAGGGTTTGCTCAATACCTACCCTCCAGAATATGAATATTCTCCGAATGCATTTATCGTAGCTCGTACTCACCGTGACTAAAATACAAATATCTTAGTTCTGCAATGGAACCTGACTTTGTGCCCATATAATGAAATAAAGTATATTTTAAGACCTATTTATTGACATAACTCTCAATGCTGTTGGTTTCAGGCCCATTTTGACGCATGGTCCTTTGGTATCGAGACCTAGGATTGTTTTTATCCCAAAAATCATTATATTAATAAAATATTCTAAGGGGGTGAAATGGGAGCCGAAGGTTTATATGGAGCTTCGATATAAACGAGTTCCGCGCGGACAAGGTTGCGAGCGAAAGCTATTAGAATATAGGAGTCATTACGCCGGTTACGCGACCAGCTTCGGTTAGCGACCACATGAAGGACAAGGTATTTTTGCGATTAAAGATAATAACATTTCAACAAACCGTGAGGCGTATGCAATGTTTTAAGTAGTTAAAACAGGAATCTGCTAAAAAACCGGTATATATGCTTTTGGTTCACCAATTCACCTGAGTGTTCGCCAACCGGCACACAAAATTAGGTGGTTGCTAACCAGCGAAATGACCCTGAATATAAGTAAACAGTGCTTTACCTTTGTGCAGGGCGACATGTATGTCGCAGGCGCGCTTATGTTTATAGTGAGCGCCACACACCTCGCAGATGTACGGCGGCTTCGAGTCGTCGTGCTTGCGCTTATGCTGCTGCAGCCGGACTGCACACACAGAGACACACATAAGATGGGTAATTATATTTACAATGCATGTGCTCGAAAAGAGCGTTTTCCAAGCACCCAAGTCGTGCGGAAAGTGCCACTTTTTCGCACTAGTGCTTTTTATTTTTCCATATTTTTTTTAGTTTTTAAGACGGTCGTCAGCCCGACGCAAAGAGTTTTTATTACTTGAAAAAAGTTTTACAAATATTTCAATTACACTTTTTCTTTCATATAAAAGGTACATAAATACTAATAATGTATAAAATATTTTATTAATCTTTTTTAATTTTGAATTTGGTCATTAAATTAATTCATTTTAAATATTCACTTAATGTGTTTGGCTGAACGCATATCTTTCTCATGCCTTTTGCGATACGACAATATATCGACTTGCACATGCGCATATGTTGACCGCGCATGTATTTAAAACTAAAAAGCCCGCCATTGTTGTGATTGTTGTTTACTTTGGAGTTGTTTTATGTAAATATGTTAATAATGACGAGTGAAAGTGACTAATCAATAATAATAATCATTTATTACGCAATAAATAATGTCAGTTAGTTCAATAGTGTTAGTTAGTTTCTTAGAACTACGACGGTACAGCGTCTTTTTGTTGTGGAATATATTGAGTTAGTACTCAAAATTAATTGTGTTCCAAAACCACAATACAATGGTTTTAACTTTTAAGTGAATAAGCTTCACAGCAAAAGATGTGGAGAAGTTGTTAAATGCAGTTCCAGATAATAAGTAGGTACCTGACAATCTACCGAGGTTCTTCAATTTTAACCCATTTTAAACTGACATTTAATTTTCAACATTTAATCTATTTCCTCACACAAGGCATAGTAAAACGTTGTATGATACACGCGCGTAAAGATGATTTCCGACTCGTGTCGAATTATACATTCGCTCGCTTCACTCGCTCATGTATAAAAATGATACTCGTCGGAAATCACCTACTTTCCACACTTGTAGCATTAATAACAATTTCATCACTCCTCATTTGAAAGTTGACTTTCCATGGGTACATAGCCGGGTGGAAAATTTCGTTTTCATTGTTAAGATCAGTCACAGATACTTCAGTTACGTCATTTTATTAAAATAAAAGCTTTATGTATAAGTAAGTATTATTATTATTAAATCCTTTTACAGTTGGTCTATTTTTTTATTGTAATTACTTACAGAAAATAAACATAAAATACATGTAAATTTTGGCTGCCCGCCATAATGCCATGACACTTTCTTTTCTTGACGTTTCGGCATGGCCCTCTAGATTGGTCGCGTCGCGGCCTACTCGATTACAATCTAGTAGGCCGTGGCAAGTTGCCAGTGCGTAAAGGTTGGAGGTTGAATATACATATGTGTAATTATTTTATTTAGTTATATCTAATAATTTATTTATTTCATGTTCATTATTTATATAATTCTGTACATTTATATATAGAAATATACAAATTCAAAAAATTAAATTGAAACTATTAGATATGTTTTTTAATCTTCTCTAATGTTGGCAGTCATCAGGCCTGTTGCTGGTGTCACCTGGAGCCGGGTTGCCAGAGACAGACATGAGTGGAGAAGGCTGGAGTAGGCCTTTGCCGACTGGCAAGCGGACACCCAAAATAAATAAAGAAACCAAGTAACTAATCAAAGAAGAAATACAACATTACAAAGGCTATACAAAGGTTGTATGGAAGAGGTTGCTTTAAAGCGATAAGACCGCCTGTTGTTACCATTATTTATTTAGGATTTTTTTTGTAAGATGTTTCTCTCCTGTCGTGGTGCAATAGAGTATTTATTATGATTTATTATTTTTAACATTGCATTTGGATATCACGAACAAAGGCTATAAAGCGGCCAAGTGCGAGTCATACTCGCGCACCGAGGGTTCCGTATAAACCTGTAGGTTATATAGGTATAACTTTATTAAATATATAAGTTATAACTTTAAAATTATTAAAAATATGTTTATTATATGATGTAACTAAAAATTTACGGTTTTCGCAATTTTTCCTTTATCTGTGTGTTGGCTTAGAAGTTTGATTTTTTTACAGCTCCAAGGGACAGTAGACCTATTTGGTATAAATATTAGCTTGATACCTAAACGCGTTCCTGAGAAAAAGCGTCTTGACAGACGGACGGACGGACATCAAAGTGATTCTATAAGGGTTCCGTTTTTTCCTTTTGAGGTACGGAACCCTAAAAACAACATAACATAACATAACAATGTTGACAGTATGTGTATTTTAACAGATTACTCGTAATAAACCTTTTTGTAAAATGTACGTGTAGTATTATACTTTCCTTACAGTCGAAATGAAAAATAGTGTTTAACTTGGGTGAAATTACCCATTTCACCATGGAACCATCGGCGATCTCACTTCGTTCGACAGCCAGAAATATCTCGGGTGAAATGGGTCACTTTCAACCCTTGGTTAACAATCTACTATTTTCAATCTGTGCATTAACACACTGGGCAATAAACGGCCAACAAACATGAAGCATTTATATTATAGAGTGAAATAAGTTTACATTTTTGGATCGTTTGTTAGTATCAGTGTAAAAAGACAACAATTGAAAAGTAGCTCACCCATAGAAGAGTATTTCACATCACACTGGTCACACTGGTGCATGACCTTGTCCTCGCGCCGTTTTCGCTTTTTCGATGAAAGTATTCGCGATCTTTTGCGCGGTGCTTCGGAAGTGCTGATATCATCTGGGATGTAACTGTCACTGTCCTCGTCATCTTCCTCAAAATCACCCATTTCAATTTTGAATAAACTCTCACTGGCTGTGTCAAAACCATTACTGTAATCTGGACTGTGTGTTCTGGAAAATATGTGTAGTGCAGTCAAGCAAAAATATCTATAAGCCTATAAATAAATATCTGGGTCTTTGAATGTAGGTTACTTTTTCTATTTGTTTGTTATGTTATTTTAATATTATGTTTGTATTTCATTACTTAATTATTTGTAATAAACATTATTCCCTCTTCACAAATAAATATAACTTCAAAATAGTATAATTGCTTTTGTTAACAGAATTAACTATCATAATGGTAAATTGATGATCTGTAAATAATATTTTAATCTATACTAATATTATAAAGTGTTAATAAGCTTGGATGATGGGGTTAATATGGATCTACGTATCTGATTTGAAATATTATTTCACATAATGATATTGATATAGACATATAAGGAAATTGCAATGCAACAAGACTTATTGCATTTGTTATTTACCTAAAACATATTAAATAACAGCATTTCTTGAAATTATATTTACCCATCTGTAGAATCTTCTCTCTTAACAGTTTCAAGAGTAGGAGCAGCTGTTGCAACCAAACTGTGGACGGTCAACTTGTGGGCAGCCTCTGCAACTATCCCGCCACTATCTCCCTTCTTGCCACACACGTTGCACTGCCAACTAAAAGCATTAATTTTGTTTTTAAAGTTGGACATAACAATTAGCAATACATTCGATTTTAACATTAGAGATTGCCGTGATTTAAACTGAAATTCAAACATCTATTTGTGACAAACAATCATCATCCTCCTAGTGCTATTCACGACTGTCCCCTAAAGGAACCCGGGGTCCGCTTTGACAAACAATACAGAAAATAAAAAATTAACATATTAGGTTTTGTCACCATTTGGACCCAGCTCAGCATGTAGGTAGCTTAAGAGCCAGCGCTAGTCTTTCGCTGGGTCCATTCGGCACAATAGGTAGCAATAAAAGATGCACAAATAAAATTAAACAACTACATATACCAAAAAAAATAATAAAATTAACTATACTTAGAAAAAATTATACAAACCCAAGAATGGTACCCAAGAGAAGGGAAAAGAAAAAGAGGAAGACAGGGAGGATGACCTTAGAAAAGTAGGAGGAAACATATGGAGAAGAAGAGCAACAGATGGAAAAGAGTAGAAATCATTAGAGGAGACCTATGCCGGAAGGCAAGACAACATTGTCGACGTCTAAGTTACATATTCAATTAAGATTTTTTGCATGTAAATGTCGTTAAATAAATTATACTATTATTATTATGATAAAAACCCAGCAGTTTGTTGGCCGTTGGGTTGAGAGTTGCATGCGAACCAACTGCTACATGTGTACAGGATTTCTTTACAATCCAAATACCTTACCATTGCCATGTACGACATCATCCAAAGGTGATCACTGATTAAATTGCAAGTATAACACTATGATCAACATTAAGCAAATATTACTTGCTAGTTGATTTGTACTAGAATTATTATAAACTGAAACTCATTTCCATGTCATCACATGGAGCAGAGTAGCCCAAGACCGAAACAAATGGAGAAGGCTGGAGGAGGCCTTTGCCCACTGGCAAACAAATATACAATAAATTAAAAAAGAGAATTAACAGTTGATATAGCCAAGGCACCATATATCTGATAATAAGAAACTCTAATTGCTCACCTTTCACCATTATCTGCATTCTTTGGTTTTCGTTTAGGGGTGTTTTTGGAAATAGACTTCTTTTTGGTCTTTTCAAGCTTGCGGTGCCTTTTCTTTTTGGTAACAGCAAGTGGTTCATCTTCAGAATCAGGTCCAAGTTCTCTATTCCTAGCACTATAGATTTCATCAAAAACCTCTGTTTTGACTGCTCCAAGTTCAACAGGATGAGTTGCAGTTTCAAATAACGGATTTCTACTTATGATATCTTCAAAGGTATGCTTGAGCTTAAGATATTCTATTTCTGCTGCTTCCAAGACATTGATTAGTTCAAAACAATTCTTACACATATATTTGGGAACGTTCCCAGCTAAGGAAAGGTCTACGCGTGTGAACTTATATAGGAAGTCGAACAGCGAGACGCCGGAAGCCGTATTGGTGTGGTAGATATCGTGTGCATCGCGACCCCGGCCCGCGCAAGTCACGCATTCATGGGGCTCGGGCTTGATCTCTTTCTTTATATCCAATTCCACATCAACTTTACTAATGTACTCAATGGCTCCGACGTGATCGTCCCGATTCAAAGATTCGAGTTCTGCCATCGCGATAGGTTTTAATCCGAATGAACAAGCTAGTTTTTCTTATCTTGGATAAATTGCTAGACTAACCAAACCGACACCGTGAAAAGACCGTCATTTTCTTGTTTTAGACGTCGGAACTGCACCCAGTCAGAAATTAAAAAAACAAGAAAGAAACAACCACCAAGCGAAGTTGAAAATTAGTCGGTGACATTTTGCCGGCAGAGGTTGTCATTGTACATTAATAAATCTTATTTGGAGATAGCAACTCTTTCTTCTGTCTGCACACTACAATAATGCAATTTATCACAACAACTTGCTTCAGTAGCTGATTATTATTTATTACCGCGGTATTCAAAAATGTATGCGTCTGTAATATTCCGTCTATGTGGACCCATGAATTTAATAATACATACAACTCAAGACAATATGGTCAATACAAAAATATGCGTGTGCGTGTGTATGTGCGCGTGTGTGCACACACACAAACACACACACACGCGCACATACACACGCACACGCACGCACACACACGAGTCCATACTTATATTTTACATAAAGCATTTGTCACGCGAACTTTCTGACACGCAGGTATAATTCGAATGAGACAGCAATCATTCACTTGCAACCACCAAACAAGATGGTACCAATTTGTTTTTATATATTTTTCTTCGCCATCACATTGCAAAAAATGTTTTCAAGCCTGGCAAACGAAAGTTGAACCCTAAACTCAATTACGCGGCAACACCAAACGTCATACGCATATATTTTAATCTACAGTGTTGCCGCGTAATTGAGTTTAGTGTCATGGGTCAAAAAGAATTGACATCATAACCATGAAAAACCAATTATGCTAGTTTATACAATTTTATTACACCGTAATAATTGTCACATTTACTACTGACCGCCACGCGTCAGTCTGTGAGAGGCTTAGTCACATACGTTTGCGTCACGGAAGTTAGCGTCAAGTCAAGTCGCCACCCGCCACGAGCTAAGTACATATTAGTTGCGTCAATAATTCAACATGATCAATGTTGGCAAAAGTCCAGATAACTTTACCCGCGATCAAAATCAATAAAAAACCGGCCAAGAGCGTGTCGGGCCACGCTCAGTCTAGGGTTCCGTAGCCCGTTCCGTGAACAGAATGAGCAAGAGAGTTCAAATTCCCAAATCAAATCGACCATGTATTATAGACAGACACAATACGGGCAATACTTGGCGAACAATTTTATTATTAGACAACGTACGACCAAAGACAACTACGACAATTCGAGCATAGAGATGTGTCAACTCGGTTTGCCAACCCGGTCCAAACCGAGTCAAGCTAAAGTCGAACCGACCCGGTTTGTTAGTCCACTAACTCGATTCTATAACGAGCAGCGAACCGCAACATTCGAGCCCGCTCGCCGACAGCGGCCCGAGCCAACGAAACCGAACCGACGCGCGCGACTCGCGCGAGCGGGCTGGGCCGGAGCGGGCAAACCGAATGAGTAGCCGAATAAACTCGATTTCTCCCGAACAGGTGGGCGGGTGACGACGACGACCATTAGTAGACCTTATCTCGTTGCAACAAGGTTTGTAGTTTTGTTTTGTAATATAATTTTGAATGAAATATAGTGAGCAATTTATAATTACTTATTACTCTATGGCGCTACCGAGGTAACGCTCACAAATGTAACAATAACCTATTAACAGTTTAGTTTAGGTTTAAAACCCGAACAAGTAGGTGTTTAAATTCACGGATCGACTCGGACAGGTCAAACCGAATACCACATTAATATTAATACGTTTAGGGCCGTCATAGCAACTCGGTTTGATCAACCCGGGTTGAAACCGGTTTACATAGAAAGTCGAACCGTTCAATTCGGTTTGAGATATTTTCGGGTTGGCACATCTCTATTCGAGCACGACAAATTTTCGACCAAATGTGGGCGCACCTGCTCCGACCCCATTAAATCAGGAAAAATCTTAACAGCGCCATGTACAATGTGAGCGTTCCGCGTACAGCGACATCTATCGGCAAATTAAGTAAACTATTGCGCGCGAGCTTAAAGTATGGAAGATGATTTTTATGAGATAATTCTTTATTGCGTGAACCGATTTTCACCGTTTTTTTACTTTATTTGAAAGCACGTCATTTCATTGTGATTTTGTAGAAATTACAGGGGGCCTAGACAAGGTTACAATCGACAAGCGCTAACGCCAATAAAAAACTAATAAAACGTATGGGAATGACAGATGTTAACGAAAAGTGTTTCGTCGGCATCTGTCATTCCCCTACATTTTATTATTTTCTATTGGCGTTAGCGCTTGTCGTTTGTAACCTTGTCTACGGCCCCTGGTACAATAAACACCTGCTTATACGGTTAAATTACAAACTTAGTTCAGAAATTAGTTTGTAATTTTTTTCAAAAACTATTCAACCTATCAAGTTCAAAATAATTTTCCTAGAAAGTTTTTATAGTTCTACTTTTGAGATTTTTTCATAATTTTAAAACTTATGGTTCAAAAGTTAGAGGGGGGGGGGACACATTTTTTTTTACTTCTGGAGCGATTCTCTCCGAAAATATTAACATTATCAAAGAATTATTTTAGCAAACCCCTATTCATTTTTAAATACCTATCCAACAATATATCATACGTTAGGGTTGAAATGAAAAAAAAATGAGATTAATATACATATTAGTACCAAATTTTAGCTTTCTAGTGCTAACGGTTACTGAGATTATCCGCGGACGGACGGACAGACAAAGCGAAACTATAAGGGTTCCCAGTCGAATACGGAACCCTGAAAAATGCGAATGGTTGTTGATTAAAAAAATTATCTTTCCTCATGAACACATGCGTATGACTACGAAGGATTCGTTAAGCAAAAAAATATCATCCTACCATATAAAAAATATGATATTATATATTATATATTCGTATTTTTCCGAAAAAAAGCGGGCAAAGTAGGCATGGTTCACGGTATACATAAAAGGATATAAGTTTGTCATGCATGTTGTGAAGCCATCAAATTCGTCATCGTTGAGACGATTCCAAATTACGGGTTACCTTGTGTAGTTTAGGAGTTGCTATGCCCCCCGCACATACCGGTTACGCCACCAGCTTCGAACCCCCTGAAGGACAAGGTTTCTTCAATAATTCAAATACTTATAGGTACTATGTAATAAAAACTGCTGCTGATCTAACAAGGATAACCCACAACCCCACGATTAAGCGCGGTGGACGGCTATAAGATAGAATGGCCTTACTTCGCTCTATCTAAGTGCTTCGTACGTGTAGGTACGTGTGTGATGTCTAGCTACTCGGGGTAGAGGGTTGCGAGGTGTCAGAGCTGTTCGACGGGTGTGCGGGAGGACTTATAGCTCAGTTCAAAATTTTGGCCAAACGTGGCGTTCCATTATACCATCTTGGTCTTAGGTAATTATGAAAAGTTTTACACAGTACCGATGGGCAATGTTACCTAGGTATTTTCAACTTTGCCATACAAATCCATACACCTCACATTCCACAATTTGCTGCAAGTGGCTGAAGTCAAAGACATGTATGACTCAAAATAAAGTCATAAATATAATCTAGTTTATATTAAAAATAGAAAGGTTGCCATAATAGATTGTGTTTTTGTTCATTACCAGATTTGTTTAAAATTAGCTTTTTTGGCAAAGTTTGGCGTGGTGGCAAAGTAGGCATGTTTAAAAGTACCAGAAAAAAAAATATGACCAAAACTTATTACCTACACTACTACTTTATTTTCTTATTTTGTACACTACTTATTTTGTACATAACCCAATACCTACTAATTTTCATCGGACTGTTTATTTGGGTCTATACTTTTAAATATACCTACATACGCATTCATATAAAAAAAATGGTTTTCGTGTAATACCTGATGGTTCTAGTTCTGATTGTTGTTGAGCCCCGGGCCGGGGCCCAACAACATAGATTTCGTATTATTTTACGGGTAACATAATACGAATTACGAGTGGTTGCAATTTGCAGCGCGGACAATGGCCCGTGGCGACCCCACCCTCGCGAAGCTCGCCCTCTCGCCACCACCACGAGCCTGCCGCGCCGAGGTCAGTCTCGCCTCACGCCGACTTGCCCGCGACCGTACGTACACACAAAGCAAGCCTTTCGCGCCGTTCGTTCAAATTTAAATTAACGAACTTTTTCCGTGAACGAACACTTATTTATTATTTCAAATTGGCGAAACTACCTGAGTGGTATTTGTGACACAGTTTGGGATAAGCTACGAGCCAACCGGCTCTATAGGTATATAACCATATACTAAGCAAAATCTTTCAGGTTAATCCGGTAAGTATTTAAATATTAGATTGTAACATACTTAAATTAAGATAGTAGCGGGGATTCTTTGTTAACTATCTGGTAATTACAAGTAAATTAATTAATACCCTCTAGGATAGTAATCTAATCTTAGAGGGCATTATAAAATTTGGTCAACAGCAAGACTCCACCCTTAGCTGTACCTATACTAACATGCGCAATTTTAACATGTTTTTTTTTTAATAAAAAAATGTACAAACTCCAACACAGTTAGCTGACCATCCTGTATTTATTTAAGACCTTAATACAATGCATATAAAGTACACGGATGGTCAGTAGCTGTGTTGTCGATAGTACTTTGAGCTTTGATTTGATAGCTTGCACCTTGCACTATCATTTCTGCTAAATTAGTTTATTAACTTGTAAGCACGATACTACCTATTACCTGTGCATTAGCGAATTTAAAATAAGTGAACCCTTGCTAAACTGGCAGAAAATGAACTGTAAATTAAATAGCAATACATGAAATGAAATATACATACATACCTATCTATGGGGCATACAGTGATTTCGATGCAACCATTTTTTTCTGTGCTGCACACTGGCTGCTGTGTACCTAAATTTTTCGCCTTAATAGGGTGCTATTTAAAATGAAAAAGCTATGGCCTATATTAGGTATGTTATTTCTGTCTATAATATTACCTATCTGTATTATTGTACAATTTCCTCTAAAGCTGTTACGTAATAGTACATTACGTACCTAGGGCGGTGAATTCGTGAATGCCCCAGATCGCAGTTGTTTGTGGCCCGAACCGAAGGTGAGGGCACTAAATATGCGATCTGGGGCTTTACGAATTACCGCCCGTGGTAAGTACACAATTTTACGTCTTCATCTGGCCACAATGCGAGTTTTACCGTACGCGCAGCGTGCAGTAAAACTCGCATTATGTCCAGGTGTGACGTAAAATAGGTTGAACAAGTTCTCAACTGCAAAATACTGCAGTAAATTAACCGTCTAAAAAGTCCCAATATTATAAGAGTATCCCCTAGTAATACGCAGACATAACCGGCAGTATTCTACTAATACGCAAAAGTTTGGATGTTTGCATGGTTAGATGTTTAGTCACTCAATCAATCACGCAACCAGTTTAGATGAAAATTTGCGCGAATATAGTTTATAGCCTGGATTAAAATGTACGATAGTTTTTGTCCCGGGTCTACGCAGACGACTTCGCGGGCAGAGCTTTGGCACCTTGCAGCAAGGTACCTACAGATTTTATAGACTTCCTAAGTTATTTTCTTTAGTTATTGATGGCAACCGGTTTATATACTTACTCACATATTGGACATTGCCAATAATTTCCACATGGCGTCAAATCTTTTTGTTTTTATCACTTTTCAATTCACCACTAGTAACATTTTTGATAATAAAATAACCAAACACGCATTAGCAATTTGTTTAGTCGACTAAGAATCCATTTGCCGAGAATTAAAAAAAGAGCTGTACTTCCTGTACTACCCGGTTTATTTAAGAATGCACCGTGTGTTGCTGCAAGGTGCCAACGCAAAAAACACGAGTGTCGTAATGTTATAAAACACGCGTGTTTAATACCCAGGATTATGAGCCTAAAGGCGACGTAATAAGAGGAACGTTACGAGCAACCGTGTTGAAAAATTTGTGAACTTTGTTGATCTAAAACAATAAAAAATTGTTCATGCCTGTCTGGTTATTATTTAAAATGTTGACTCGCAGTAAAAAGAAAAGTGATCAATAGAATTGATGCCACTGGAAATTCATTATTTATAAAAAAAATTACTTAACAGCCTATAAAATGTTCATCTTAAGAAAACGATTTTTTCCTCGCTAATGGGTTGAAAAAGTAGTATAAACGAGCTTTGATAATTACATCCTCGGCTCTCTTATCACGCTCACCTGCGGGCTCGAGTGAACAATTCCGCAACTTGTATCACGTTACACTAGACCTGCCCCAAGAACCCTTAAGCGACTCGCACCTGGCAGGTTGTTTCGTAACTATTACGTGTATGATAATTGATAACAGTAGAAGTTTACAGAGGGTGCTGCGTTTAGTGCGGTGGTCGCGGCCGGGCTCCCGTAGCGTATAAAAACCCGGCGCACCATGACGAACCAACGGGGAGACCCAGTTAGGCACGAGCCAATACATGCCTACCTAATGGATGCGAATGAGGAACAGCTTTTGTCTCTCAATTTAACCTTCTAACAATGTCTTTCTCAGTATTTGCGATTATATTTTGCAAGCTACATACAACCATGAACCAAGTATGGTCAAGTAATTATACTTATTTATAGGATCACATCAAGATCCTTCTCTACACCTAAAGTGGGGAATGTGTTTTTTTTTTTATTCGGTAAACTCATAGTGTGGGGTATCGTTGGATAGATTGTTCAAAAATATTATGGGTTTTCTGAAAACATTATTAAACTCAGTGATTAGTTTGCGCGATATTAGGCTTTAGAGTGACAGTAGTACATATAATTCATTTAAAAGGAAAACTATCACGGCTAGGTAGGCATGCCTAGTTACCGAGTAAATAATAGTCGACAAACTTAAAATGTACTTAGAAAGGCCAACAACTTTCGTACAAATTCGACCGACGCACCCGCACCATTTCGTTGGCGCGCGCGTGTCGATGTAACTAAGATAGACAGGCAACTACGGAACCCTTCACTGCGCGTGGCCCTACACGCACTTGGCCGACTTATAGAAACAAAATTGTATAACAACTATAGAGCTAAACGCAGTATTTCGCGACGGAAACAGCGATTTACTTGATGTTCCCGATTAGTACAAATAGAAAACTGTGATGACATACATACTTTTGCAACCGCCTGATTTAAATTTTTTTGGTATAATTTTTTTTTATTTAAATTTTTGGGTAAATATGTTCATTCATTTTTGTTGCTCCCATACAAACATAGGTATGCGTTCCTCTCCCAAAACTGATTCGAATAGCATCGTAAAAAAATCTTAGGACACATCTTATTCCGAGTAGCTATAGTAGTAATCCTATACGTGCTCGCGCACTATGCCGGGTTTATTGAAGTAAAAACTTCTTTAGCGGCGCTGTGCACTTTTTGGGATGGGGAAAAAATGATAAACTCGCGTCAGGTCACGTGACCGTCAGATTCAGATTCGTAAGACGTAAGACGTATGGATGGAAGTTGATTTTTCTGAGAGATAAACTTTTTAATGTTAAATAATTGTAATCGTTCTGAAGTGTAAAATGTTTAATGTAATATAAATTGTCATGTTTGTGTACGATAGCGCAATAAATGAATATTGTATTTTACCACATAAATGATAGTACTTTTATACTGATAATTAAAGCAATTCGTACAAAATTATTCCCTAACCATTCCAAAATATCAAAAATGCACAACGTTCATATTCAAGTTTTCACTTCTGCCGGCACTCCCGTAGTGCAACCCGGTCTTTTTTTTGACGGTATTCTGTCCTAACGAAAGGCCGTAAAAATATGAGAAATGAATAAAACGAGATTTACAAGATATTACGATACATAACGTACTAGAAAAACCATTGCACGTTAGTTACAGTTTCCTTTTGTTTAATTAACTTAGTTCGTTAAAATTCTCATTCCTGTCGGTTGGTAGGTAAGGTTCTTAATCATTAGTCTGTTCGTTAATTGGCAGATTTACCAAACCCGAACTGAACCCGATGCAGTTTGTACATAACATGACTGTGCCAATTTCGACCTCCTTCCTTAGCTACATTCGCTTACCTACTGAGGGCTCTGGGTGTAGGTGTAGGCAACCCTGGTGAAATCAGTTGACACTTGCGGAGAATAACTACTGACCACGCTAAACAGGTTAGGACTCTGTGAAAGAATCCTTCTTCTTTTACGAGATTTTTTCAACATTTCTTTTCCAATTTACCACATGAACTGATTACCGATAGCAAAGGCCGATAATATTTGACGACTTCCGTCGATTCCACAAGGATCACCTTTGGCACTTCATTAGTTGCTATTTCAACGGAATCTTATCAGAATCTGTATTATACTTTTGTACTTTTAAGTACATAATTGAGGATTCCATAAGTCATCTGTGGTCTTCATCACCAATTCCACTCCACCAAATTTATGATTTCCGGGTGGAAATACACGAGTTATAATAGAAAATACCAAAATCACTACACACGTGCCTAATACGTATAATTGAAGAGTTCCCTCAATTCCTCATGGATCCCATCATCCAACTGAATTTTTGAAAAAAATGGGACCCACCTCTGGGACGGCTCATCAATGACGGAGTTCTGAGGTAACAAACATTGAAAAAAAAAGATAAAAAAATAATAAAAAAAATACAACCGAATTGAGAACCTCCTCCTTTTTTTAAAGTCGGTTAATAAATAATCGCATATACTGGTGGTGATCCACGACGTATGGGACGTATCCGTGACGTTATCGTCGCAGAAACTAAACTAAGCATTTTTACCTATAAATGCATGTCGGTGTAGTTCGAAAACTTAGCGTCCGTGACGCCCCTCGGCGTTACCTGATCCCGCTCTGTGCAGTCATGTGCGTCAAATTGTAAGGGCAGGTTTTATTTCCTCTATCCGCTGTCAACCATGCTATCTGCCCCACCTTTTAAGTAGGTAAGTACCTTTTTTTCTGTTGCATTAAAATTTTGTGAATGTCGAGATGGGTTAGCATCAGCAAGTATCATAAAATCCTTGTGTTCTATAATATATTCTTAGCTATTTTTTTTATTAACCGACTTCGAAATAGAAATCTGAATTCGTCTGAATCTTTTCTTTTTTGGGTTCCGGACCAAATAGGTAAAAACGGAACCCTTATGGTGCGACTCCGTCCGTCTGTCTGTCTGTCTGTCACAACGTTAAATATCTCAGGAACTTTTTAAATCTTTAAATAGTAGATTCTATGACAAGGGTCTAAAATAAGCGATATTACTACGAGATGTTATTTTCCCGAACGAAGTTAGGAAAAATTGTTCGAGTAGTAATATAGCTTTAGACCAGAGAGTTATGTTACACTACTTTTCACTTCGACTGCGAGAAAATAGTAAAAACAAAGATTATCCAACTGCTTTACACAGATACAAAATATTGACAAAATATGCGGAATAACCGGTGTTATAGCTATCTTTTGATTCCGTTAACTTAGAAGTTTGATTTTTATCAGTTCCAAGGCACTCTTGATATCCCCACGCGTCCCTTATAAAAAGGGGATTTATAGACGGCAGGTAGACAACGAAGTTATCCTAGAAAGCTCTACAAAACATTTTTTAAAGAATGTTCTGGCCTATATAATGGAGCGCGAGGAGTTCAATTAAACCACTCCAATAAAATTATTCGCTCTGAATGGCGATAGTGGCAGGTACACGTAACGAAGATTTCGGAAACAATGATTCGAATGGTTTAAATACATGTAAATGAATCTCGATTCGCAGCGCAAGAAAGCGAAATCAGCCTGCGATGGTAGCACCGATTTTGATGTTTTTTTCCGCTTTCTAAATACAGCCTGGTGCTATATATGAGTTAGGCCAAGCAACGGCTGGTGCGGTATTGTACCCACAGTACAGAGTACAATCACCTCACAACTAATGTATTATATTGCGATAAGACTACTAAAATGGCATGCACAGCAACATCATTTTGTTTCGATTTGTCCGATGCCGGGCCGTCTTCGTCGATGTGCTGAAGATCGTATATCGCATCACGCAAACTTTATGTTGATGCCCGAAAATTACCTGTGATCCGGTGACCTCTCATGCATCAAAGTGACTGTTCTCACGGCATGTTGTTAATTTCCCAATTTTGAACTAATAATTCACGCTCTCTACATTGTTGGTGAAACGTATCATAATATGATGAAATTATAGTTACATGAAAAAAAAATTGTGCGTAGGTAATTACTTTTGCATGTGAGATAAGTATCAGTCTAGAAGTTTTCACTTATCTCTGGCAAGTATGAGTAGGTACGAGTAGGTACTAGAACTATACGAACAATTAGAGACATTTATGACACTTAATCACTTGATTGTGATCAAGAAAATTGTGTTTATTCTTATTAGACCGTAACCAAACCACTGCTTATACTTAGAATTACGCTGTGCATCTAACCTAGCTAGCTGAATACGGATTAGAAATCTTATCCGGAATTTAATGATTCCTTATATACGGAAAACCAAAACATTGAAGCAAGACGAGAAAATTGAAGCTGTATACAGAGTGTCCCTTATACCTCTCAGAATATTAAATTTTAGATTTAGTAAGAATTTCTTAGTTTTCGAGATATTGGTATTTTCCCAGCCCCATCATCTGTCCACGGATTATCCTCGGTTTACGGGCCACCCTGTATATTTAGTACAAAGTAGTTACCTACTTCTTAGTGTGAGACAATGTTACTGGAGGCGATACGCACGGTCAGAGGCAGATCTTGATTTAAATAATAATATGTAAAATCATTACTCAAAAATTAGGCCTGAATCACATCTCACCTGTTGCTTCTCAAGTGGCGGCTTAACTCAGGGGCACTTATTAAGTACCTAGGTATCACGTGCTTTATGAGGTAGTAGGTATATTGCAGGCATATTGTATAATCCACTGTTTTTCATAACAGCTAGCTGTTTCAGGCGGGTTGACGATTAGGCGGATTGAATACCGCTGAATGAAAATCTCCTTGAATGTGTTCGGCGGATTTTCTCTATATTGTAATACAGCTAGCTGTAATGTAATACGGCGGATTACCGCTAGATTGTAGAACGTATCGTAATGACAATCCCGCTAATATTGTGTTGGATTCCGCCGAACACCAGAATCCAAAGCCATTTTTGACGTTTTTTTTGCATTATATTACTCGTATAACCTCTGAAACTCGCCGACGCCATTTTTGTTGTTATGTCAGATAGAATAATATATATAATAATATATATGATAGATTAATAATAAAAATGGGAACTAAAAATTTCCAAATCGGCGGCTAATGAGTAATGACCCGCTGCATTACATTACCGCTAGTCGTATTGAAGAACGATTAGCGCCGAACACATTCCAGCGGTAGGTACAAGTATTCATTACGCCTGATCGTCAACCGTAACCCGCCGTATTACAAAACAGCGCTCTTTTGTTAAACGGCCAGCTGTTATGTAAAACGGCGGATAATACTATTCCACTGCGACAGGTACATTTACAAACAGCAGACGTGAAGCTTCTTTCTTTCAAAATCTAATGGAGTGGGTGGTGTAATGCATTGTTATTTTTTATAGGCGGTTTGTGCACTGCGTCAGCTTTGGTCTTCGGAATGCGGGTGAAGCGGTAGCGGCAGAATGGCCGCCGCAGCGTTGGCTCTGGTGCTGCTGGTACTGGCCGCGCCCAAATCAACTCATGCGCAAGGTATATCGAATCGATTACTTATACCTAAATATACCGTTTATTAGAAATACCAATTACGCCTCATTAAAAGTCTTCATTTCTGCATTCAAGTCACAAAATCCCTCATTGTGACATCGAAGTTTTGAAATATGAGATATAACGAGAGTTATTTTCTCAGTACGTATCTCATTTGGTCCAGTGAATGCAAAAATAAAATAAAAATGTGTAATTACAGTGTTTGACTTACCTTCTTTTAGTAAGGCGGTATATAGTAGGAACCTGGGGATGGTTGATCCACCTTTTGCTTTTTTACTGTATTTTTTTTAAGTTTCACACTATTGGAAAACTTTATAGGTCCATAGATTTAGAATGCATCTATTCATTGATTGATTTAATGAAAACAAGATTGAGCAACAATTTAACTCATTATTTAATGAAATGCCATACTGAAGACTTTTACCATGTGTCCCCTATGTAAGGGAGACTTGTTTACAGGGGTAAAGGAATCAAGAAGAAGGATAAAGGCTCCCAATCAGGGGATCGGGAGCCTTGATCCTAGGGGTATCAAATCTCCCAGGTGCGTGGGACACATGGTAAACCGATTTTTACCGTCTCTCCCCATACTTGATTCTGCATCTAGAAATAGAACAACGTACAGCAAACAGATATTTACCGTATCTTCCATAAATAGAAGTTTGATTCCCTCCGATCAGATGACTTTATCCGCAGGAATCAAAACTCCCATGATATGATTGCGGTCGCATTGTAAACAGATTTTCAGCGCGAAAGCCATACTCATAGGGTTGATTCCACCACCTTAATTAATTGACTTGAATCACAGGAATAGAACTAATCTGGGAATTAAAACCATATTGATCCATATTTTTATAAATAAGTACTTAGTTACCTGTATTTTTTCCAAATAACAACACAAAACGGGTAATCAAATTCTTTACTATCAAAAAGTAAGACATGCGGTACATAAAGTTTGTTCTAACATTTAGACTTAATTATCGGTATTATAATCTTCTCTCTTTTTAATAATCTCTTCTCTTGTCATATACTTCCGCGGGATGGTTTCCTAAAGAAAAAGCAAAAAGTAACCCGACTACGGAAAATATTTCTATTTTTACGCTCTACTTGGACGCTATTTGGACGCTCAGAAACCTTATACATCTCTGGAATACTGAATTAATATCATTAACTTCTTGTTAATGCTGATATAGACCTTATATCGAATGTAATGGTCATATTTTTCAATTTTGTTTTGTTTTCATTAACTTAGTGATATTTAGTTTTTATTTTAAATTATTATTGAGTAAGATTATTATTATTTTATTGTAAATTAACGTTTGACATGTAAAAGGGCCCTTGTGGCCTATTTGCAGAATAAATAATTAATGTTCTCCTCTTACATATAACATAACCCAATGAGATATCAAAAATATTTTTTTGACGTTTTTGCTGTGATATCTGTCATATTTTCTTCATTGAAATCTCGTTTGTACCCATCCATTGACACCTTGTTCATCTAAATTGGTTCAGTATGTTGAACACACATACATATACATAGACTGCTTAAATAGTAACCCTTCCTTTTGGTGTCGTAGTCGGGTGAAAAATAATATATCATCGACAGCCCTATGAATCGTAGGTAAGACTTAATCCCTCACGGGGACATAAGATCCCGGGATCATGTCACCCCTAAGTATGTCCAAAATAATAAACAGTGAAACGCTGCGTTTTGTGCGAGCGTGCGCGATTCGTGTCAGGCTATACAAATACTTCTCGGCCTAACTCTCGTATAAAAGCTCCACTAAACGTACAATTTGCCGCAACGGGACGGGAAAGGAAGCAGCCATGCGTTATCTATCTCCTCTCATACAGCCAAGTGTAAAAATATGGGTGCATACAACTTACTCTTAAATATGTCCCATCGCTCTTGTGTCAGCGGATTAAGGTTTTGGTACTTATTTATGACAGGATGTTATCGATACATATTTTTGCACTTGACTGTACACCGACATATTTCCATCTCACTCCACCACATACTTACCTAACTGCGTCCTATTTTGCGGCTATGATGATTGTGTGGAGAAGCATTCACTTGACATTCGATTGGTTTTACAAAATGATAGACTCACGCATTGATCAATTAGAACAAGAATGATTGCGCGAATTAAAATCTCTATTAACTATTATAAAGTATGAAATGTGTGGTAAATGGAGCGTGAAATCGGAATATTCTGTTTAATTGTGTTTTATTAATCGATAGTATTCGTTCGCGTGCTCAAGTTTACTACAACTAGGCAGTTTTCCCGAGCGGTCAAGAGCTTTAGCGCACGCCATGCACACTCACCACTGTTGCAGAGAAAGGCATTGCCAATTACTGTCGTAATGCAATTTGCAATCAATAACATTCTTGAATATAAATATAGCACACATCAAATATAATAATATATACTTACATCACACGCTGCTAATATACGTATTATACACAGCTGTCAATTCTCGTAATACGACTCAATTTATAACTAGTCGTGGAAAGATGTATAATATATATATACAATATAAATGTGCTAACAGTAATAAGGCTCGTAGGCCGCACCGAACACCGTGTAGGCTCGGACAAGAATAGGTCTACGGTCTCCCTCGCCTGTCGTAGAAGGCGACTAAAGGGGGTCATCGGGGTCGCAGTGTTCTGGCGGGGGCTGGGGCACTCGCTTAAGAACCCCAGGGAAGGTGATAATGTTCTTTGCCCTAGGACGAGCCAAATGTGGCGAGGCGCAAAGGGGGCTCCAGTGCGTTCAGCAAGAGATCCTGGAGAGCCCTGCATGAGAGCGCAGATGCAGGACACCGTAGAGTTTCTAGTGGATAGAAACACCACATAACCCCGTCATCCCCCGGTGATTGGGTCCCTGGTTCGCAGGTTTTCTCCACGAAAAAAAAAGGCCGCACCGAAAGCGTCAAATTTTCGTTTCCGGTATTCCGACGCAGTTGGCCAAAAAGGGACAACTAGCATAATTTCTGGGTCTTTCAAATTGCCTGCCACGTATTTTACGTAAGTGCTTGTCTCGATTTTAGTCTTGTGCGTAGGAATAAAATAAACACGAATCCTTACCTTAATTTTAATATAGAATGATGGTTGCATTGGGTCGACGACCTATATTGCATGGTTAAGCATGGGCACTAGGTACCTGCCGGAGCGGCAGGTCATTAATGAGTGCCTCGGCGGTGGGCAGTGCAGGCAGAATGGTTCTAGTCCAACACGCCATGGCATGACATGTCATTTGCATAGTGCGCTGGCAGTACTACTCTAACGTCCACTGCAAATTACGAGTAGGTAAGTAATACATATCATTTCGTTCTCTGCTGTGCATATTGTGGAAATAAGACATTAATGTCGTATTTTGTTCCATTCAGGTCATCTTTATGGGCCCATTTCACGAGATTATGTTAAAATTTTACAAGTCTAAAACTCCAGTGGCATTTTCATCATCGCGGTTTTTATGGAATAGTTAGGAAACAAATTGCAAGTGCAGAGCTATATAATTTGTACATGACCTCGTACTTGTAGAGTGTAAATAGTAAATAGACAAGCACTATAAGATAACCTAATATATATTTATCTGTTGTCGGATCCGGCGCAGGAGGAAGAGCGAGCCTGTGCTAATCTCATAACAGTCATAACCAACCCTACGGATTGTAACGACGGCTACATATACGTGATAAGTACGTTATTCTTTAACGCTGTTACCAATAATGATAAAAAACATTGCAAAATGGTTTAATGATAGTAGCAATAACGAATGCACCGGCAGCGGTAGCGGCACTGTAGCCGCTCCATCTGTTGCGTGGGCTGCCCATTGTTGCGGGCACCGACAGGGTCGTCACTTCCTTCCATTTAAATACACTTAACGCTTAGTGCAGGAACACCAAATAACTGTCTTATTGCTGTGCTAATTATTGACTATTTGGACAAGATGATATTCCAACCACTTAATAGCGGCAACAGGTTGTAAAATTGTTACTTTCAACACTTACTTATACAAGGTGCAATTTTTTACTTGATACAAAATAGCCAAATGTGAATCTATCCATGATTCTAAGCGACTTTTATTATAGGACCAACTTTGTGTTATGCAAAAAAAAACATCTGTTCATACTTTCTCGTCAGTCTATAATTTACTTTAAAAACAAAGTTTTAACCGACTTCAATTTAGTACTCCGCCAAGCCACGAGAACATTTCCACATTTCTTTTCCCATTTACCACATGAACTGATTTCCGAGAGCAAATGCATTGATTATTAGAGAAAAAAACCCAATCGCTGTATGTGACCCGATAATATTTGAGGACTTCCGTCGATTCCACAAGGATCACCCTTGGCACTTCATTAGTTGCTATTTCAACGGAATCGTATCAGAATCTGTGATATAGGTACTTTTGTACTTTTAAGTACATAATTGAGGAATTCCATAAGTTATCTGTGGTCTTCATCATCAATTCCACTCTACCAATTTATGATTTCCGGATGTAAATACACGAGTTATAATAGAAAATACCAAAATCACTACACGCGTGCCTAATATAATTGAGGAGTTCCCTCAATTCCTCATGGATCCCATCATCCAATTGAATTTCCAAAAAAATGGGACCCACCTGGAAGCATATACTTACAAACAAAAAAAATATTTTACGAATCGGCCTTTCAATGACGGAATTCTGAGGTAACAAACATAGAAAAAAAAAAAAACAACCGAATTGAGAACCTCCTCCTTTTTTTTGAAGTCGGTTAAAAATGAGCAGAGTTAATGAAATAAGAACTCGTAGTTAGATTTTTTTGGCATAACACAAAAGTTGGTCCCATAATAAAAGTTGGTCAGAATCATGGATAGATTCACAATTTACTATTTTGTATCAAGTAAAAAATTTCAACTTGTATTATTTTGAAAAATTGCCTTATGACAGGGATAGGGCGGGCTAACTGGGATATCAATGGTTGTATTATTTCACTTGATTCTTCATGTATTGAAGGCTCATGTCATTCCAGAGTTAAAATAGCAATAGTAGTTTGTATTACGAGGGAGCAAAATGGTATATTGTAACGAGGGTGACTGATTGAATCCAAAACGAAGGGAAGGTTTCCAGAATAACGTAGAATCTTGAGCGTAGTGAAGGATTCAAGCCACGTCGCCCGAAGTATAATAGTTATTTGTTATACAAGGGTGCAAAGTTGTATTTTAACCACGAGTGTGGAATTGAATCACGAGCTAGCGAATGGATTCTAGGGTTGAACCACTCACTTCGCTCAGGATTCTATTTTCTGAATCCTAAACGTAGCGAGTGATGCAACACACGAGACGGCAAAATAACTGCACCCGTGTGTAACGCAAATCTTTTTAAACATAAAAAACATTTAAGAAAAGAAAAAAAAAAACATTAAAAAAGAAAAACAACTACATTAAAAAACGTTGAAAAAAGAAAGAATCAGTTGGGCGAAAATGGTCCTGTCTGGACTGGACTTTACATGTTACAATGGTAGTACATTATTGCAGAGGCCGGGAAATAGCAATTCGTGGATGAATTGATTTTGTCGTGTGACGCGAAGCTGCAACTTTAAAAAAAACGTAGAATAAAGAATCAGTTGGGCGAAAATTGTCCTGTCTGGACTGGCCTTTACATATTATGTTATTTATTAATAGTACATTATTGCAAAGGCCGGGAAATAGATTTTGTAGGATGAAGCCAAAGCTGAATATAGAGACGAATCCACGAATTGCAATTCCCGCCGGGGCAGATATAGTGCTTTTCTCAAAATCTTCGATCATCTTAAAACAGCGAGTGTGTCGGTATTCCTATGTCGGGCTAACCTGACATACATAAAAAAATTAAAAACAGTAGAATCGAGCACAATTTCAAATGTTCTGTGTCATCTACGGGATTCAATTATTGAAATCTAAACGCATTTTAATTTCGATACACTTTCCCGGCCGCTAAAACTGTACAGTAATGACTTAACTTTTTAAATTTGCGTTTGTCAGTAACGATGTAACGAGGAACTGCACGTACTATTTTTGCCACAGTTAGGCGCACATTTTCGAGCATATTGGAGAAAAGTATATCTTTGCACTCTTTTTTAAAAAGCAGTTTTGATATCCGTTTAAAAAAAAAACAGCCGAGTGCGTCCACGCGCAGTGTGGGGGTTCCGTAGTTGCCTGATTGTCTTACTTACATCGACACGCGCGCTCCAACTAAATGGTGCGGTTGCGTCAGCCGCATTTGTACGTTTAACTTGGTCGTCGTTCGTGATAGTTCATTATATGTACTACTTACTGCCACGAATTTTTTCACATCCCCAGTAGTAGCCATTTAGCCGGAAACCACTCATGAAGTCATCACTCACTTCGTTCGAGCGCCAAAATATCTCGTCAGAAATGGGTACCTTTCAGCCCTTGGTTAACAATCTACTAAATTGCTACCGCGTGTACACTTATTTCCACTCCTTCCATGATAATTAAAAATAGGTACGATAATTATATTAAATATTTAATTAAAAAGGGCGTCGAGACCCTAGGTCCGTGGGGTCCCAGTGCGAAACGTCTGTTTGACGTAACTGGTGACCGAAGAGCTGGCAGCTTTCTCGCGCAACGCATCATCATTGCAATTCAGCGAGGAAATGCCGCCAGCATCCTCAGAACAATGCCTCGAGGGCCTTTTGTAAATTTAACTTAGTTTTAATTTAATTTAGTTAATAAATTAAACAATATTTTCTTAAAAAGATACAAATATTATTGGACGGCCGCTGGGATTGGTATTTTTCAATGATCATATTCATCCTGGACGACAAATGATCTAATCCTTTTACGTGTGACGTGTGACGTAATACGTGTCCGAATGTTTTTGTATATCGTCAGTAATTTTGAATAGCCTGCAACTCCGAAGATTAATGCCACCTGCAAAATGCAATGTTTTACCCAAGAACATGGTTTAATTTTAAGTAGGTATTTCAAAAGGACGGTTTTGTCGTACAGACTGCGAAATTATAACGGTTCCTAAGGAATAGTCTTGACTACGGTACGGAACCTTTAAAAAGAGCAAACCATTACTTACCGCTACGGCGAAAAAACTGCAGTTAATAGGCGCCTAGGTAGTATTTATTTCAATGTTGTTGTTCATGCTGACTCTCACTCTAGGAGTGGAATATAATACTCCAAAGAGTACAATTTCGAATAGTTCTTGAAAACGATATTGCATCTTTATTATTTATTATTCCAGGTGGTTTCATATTGGGCGTTCAAATATTTTGCTTTGCATTTTGCAGGCAGAATATTGTTAATGACGTTTTTGCTTCCATTTTAACAAACTCTGGTGTTAACGTATAACTTTTAGGTACCGTAAAATGGGGTGAGTAGGGTTCGCGGGGAGAGTTGGGTTATGAATGGGGAGAGAAGGTATGAAAGGGGGTTGGTTTTTTGAGGCTACTGCTACAAAAATATTGTATTCCGATTTAAAATGGAGCTATAGTAATACTCATAATAAAAAAAAACGATCCAACAATCTTCCAAAATCACCTTTGTATGAAAACCCATCTCACCTCAATTACGAGGGACTACGGGGTGAGGTGGGTTTTCCTGTTTATCGTCAAATTTATGAAATGGAACTACCCAAAATAAAATAAAAACTAAAATACAAACGTCCGGAACACTTATTATATACACCATTCAGTTTGTATAAGTAAAAATAAAATGTTATCGAGGTTTGAATGTCAGTTTTCACCCTACTCACCCCATTTTACGGTACTGGAACTGTATAAAATCAACATTGTAAATTGAAAATATTAGTATAGGAACTGATTTTACGTGCTTCATTACATTATTGACGACAGGATTTAAAAAATACGCAGGTATGTTTCGCGGACTTTTTGTTCCATGGTCTTAATATATTTGTAATCATATTATATCAAATAAACTTGTTTGAAATAAAATGTAGCTTTTAGAAAGTAATATCAATAATAATAGACCCTAAACGCTATACGAAGAAAAAAGGGCGCAAATAGATAAATTGAAAAAAAGAAAAGACCGGGTTGCACTCCGGGAGTGCCGGCAGAAGTGGAAACTTGAATAATTTTAATTTTGCAAAACCCTCCCGCGCGTTCTTCCTATAGTCAACAGCTTAATGTTAATTAATCAAGATTCGGGAACAAACTCGTGCTTCGTGCCGGGATCCGAACTCGAACCGGGCCGGTAAGTTCGTAGACTGGGCTACTCCATGCGACGTCATAAAGTTGGTATAATAGTTCTGTAATAATACCTACACGAGGTTGATGCGCAGATTGCATTGTAAACACAATGTCGGAAATACATTGTTTGCCAAATGCTATTAATTTTCGTTCCTCCGAGAGGTTTTACGTTGGTACCGATGTTTCCTTTTAAGCTATTTGTTTACGCGTTCGTAAGTAATTACTTATGTGCGTTTGCGTTGTATCTTATGGAAGGCCTTGTCTTTAATTAAACGAGAAAATTGAATCAACATGAGTCTACGGAGTACCACAAGGACCAACATTTTAGTTCGAAGGACCCAATGCGAAATCCCCAATGGGTAAACATCCAATTTTGTAAAATTATACAACACTCCCAATAGTTGTCAAACGTGTCACTCCCTAGACGTTGTATAAGCGAGATCACTGTTCCACATGTATCGTATGGCGCTGAAACCCCGACAATAAAAATGTGCCTTCAGCATTATTGCAGGTCACCTACACCAGCGCAGTTTTTCGTTTAGAATGAGGAGGTACCTACCTGCTAACGCAATCATGACGAATTTATTTGTCAATAATGTCATTATCTTTTGATGAGATCGAATTAATTATTTGATTTCATCGGTCACACTCTCTCCGTGAAGATGATGCGGTCCGAAACGATTATACGGAAAGTGTAATCGAAGATAAAACTGACTGTAGCGAAGTCATGGCTCATTGTTGACATTAATTGCCCCTCAGCTATATAGAGCAGAAACATTTTGTAATACCCACGGCATCGCTGAAGTAAAGCTTTGTTTTCATTATTCTTTTACACACGTATTCAATATCTTGTACAGTCGAGTTCTTCAATATCTATACAGACAACCTTTGTCAAGCTGTGTCTTATATCAGTAACAATAAAGTCTCTGTAAGTATAGATATTTTTGAAAGGTTGTCTGTGATGTAGATAGACCTAAGAAAAAAAAACACTTTTAAATGCGAAAGGGCCTACGTCTCACGTCATGTTGATTTAGTATTTTGCTGTGACGATTCGAAATTATTATTACTGGAAATTATATGCGCTAGCATTATAATTAATAAGAGGAACTCTTTAATTAGGTAACTACAACATTGAAAGTTTATTTCTGTATGTTTTACTCAATTAGCATTCGGTGATGAACTGATGAAGTCATTTAATCACTTGTTTATATTCCCATTTCCCACGGGCAGACACCCTGAGTTTCCAATGGGGAAGGCGACCCTGTCATACGTTTTCCATTCTTATTCCAAGAATACTCTACCGTTGTATTTTGAGTTGATTTCATTTTAGAGTTATAGTTTAGTGTGAGCGGCGTGGCGGCGTGCGGAGAGCGAGGTGAGGCGAGTCGCCTGTGACCGGAAGCACGCATGGCGGCTTCGACCTGCGGACCCCCTCACCGGCCGATAGACACTATAGCTACTCCGTCTTGCCTTACAGTTCATACAAAAACGCGGTTACTCGTCATATTTTGAATCATACTAATTAGGCAGAGCCAGGTACGGCAGCTACCTAACTAGTCTACCTACACTATAATATTACTGATTCCTTACTACTTAGGACTATGTTCATCCCACTTCTAAATTATTCTCCAGTTCACTTTCACTAAAATCGTTAACGATATTCTATATGTAGGTGTAACGTAAGTATTTTGCAGCACTATAATTCTAATAGGTATATATACTGACCGAGTTACAATAAGAGTGTATGAAAATCTTTAATGGGTACTTGAAAGTTAGTTACGTTACGTCAAGCGCAAGCACCTGTGTAGGCAACCACTTTACGATAGTAAGTACTATATTATATGGTTATAACTTCGATAAATCATTTCGGAAATGACTTTCAATCCTCCTGGCCTTCTACCACTCAATTGGATTATCGGCTGTTTATAATTTTATATAATCAGTCTCATACGGGCTCACCGTAACATTGAAAAGATTTCAGTCATGTGAGTACTTTATGTGACAAAGGGTCTATGCGATATAGATAGGTAAGCATAAGGGGTATAGGTATGTAGCATCATAAACAGCTGCGGCCACCACGGCAGAGCAACACAAGCGGCGGAAATATGCTGTCCTCGGTGAGGGCTACATGTTTGCGCCGTTTGGAGTGGAAACTCTGGGGCCGTGGGGTCCGGGCGCGAAAGCCCTATATATAAGGAAATTTCGGAGCGGCTCATTCAAACATCCGGCGACCAGAGGGCTGGCAGCTATTTTGGCCAAAGGATTAGCCTAGCAATCCAAAGAGGCAACGCTGCCAGCCTTCTGGGCACCATAACCAATGACGGGGACCTGGGGGGCATTTACTTTTTATAGGTTTAGTTTATAATATAGGTTTAGTTTAGTTATATTACGTTATAAATATATACTTTTAAGTTTCCCATGTAACTAGAAATGTCATGTGATGTTGAATAAAGTTATTTTTACTACATAAATACATAATAAAACAATATTTAAAAAAAAAAAAAAAAATCTATTCAATTTATAGTTTGAAATCACGAAAAGTTTTTGGGCCAAATTTTCTGCCGGTGAGTGTATATATATGATAAAATCTTTTACAAGGTTTAGATTGATAGCTCGCAAAAAAAGAAACAATTACAATTTAACATGGTTTGAGCTCTTTATCAGCAGTTGTGCGTCGTGTGTGTGTGCCATTGTCATGTCGTGATTTCAACTCCAAAAAGTATAAATACAAATGGGTGATTAACATGCCTACACTATTTAATCCGTTTTAAAGCGTTTAACAAATGACTCGGATACATTCAAAATTTATAAAAAAGCGTCTAAAAAGTTAAAATTATGATAGTTTTGTAATCGGTTTAATGTTGTATACTACTGTAGTACAACATTAAACCGATTTATGGTTATAGGTACCTCCCTGAATAAATACCCTCGGGTAAGACTGCGTAGGTAATAATAATCATTTATAAATTAAGTTATTCTTCACTAGTTAGCTAGTTTAGTGGATATTGTAAGGCGTGTGAGCGTACGTAAATTGTTGTCTAATTTGATGAATGATAATTCATATTGCCGACTTTATTTAGAGGTTACCCAGAGACGTTATCTTCAAAAGGTCGTGTATGTTGGTGTTGGGTCGAGCATAGCGAATTAGCCATTAAACATAAATTGAAATAGAAGTTTCCCTGTGGTTCGAAACAAATATGATTCATGCGTGTACATTTGTCGCAAAACAACTGCCAACTGTACGTACTTACATGGAAAGTGTTTTAGGTATTAATATAATTAATGAGAGTGTTTTACTAATAGCAAGCCCCCGCCAGTAACTATATGGTTCACTACTACAAAACCGACGCCATGTAGAATTTCAAATACGCCGGAAGTAGCGAGGGGGATTTATTGCGAGTCCGTCTTCCGGTGCTCCACTTTCCACTTGTCTCTGCGCACCTGCCGTAAAAATGCTGTAAATAGATAATATTCTTGATATCCTATGTCATCCTTTTTTCGCTTTGGGGGCCTATGTCCAGCAGTGGACGCCTTTAGGCTGATATGATGATCGCTCATTAACATCATCGTCTAATGTCATGTAAAATTAAATGATTAGACTTGGACTTGGAATAATTTATTCGACTTAGTTGTACAAATACATAGACATTCTTGGGTCTGCTATTCCTATTAGGTAGTTCACACCTACGAAATCAAAACTTAACAAAGAATGAACACGAAATGATTTGGAATCAAGTACTTCAGCATGTCCAGAGGGACTACCGCGAAACTAAAACGAAATTCGTTCGTGTACCTCTGTCTTTGTCACTCGAACCAGCAAGTGCGGCAGAGAGGTAGATACACAAACGAAGTTCGTTTTCGTTTCGCGGTAGACCCTCTGGTCGTGACGGTAACGGAAGGAAATCACTGTGCTAGTTTGTGGTGTCCAGAGAGCGCCCGCGTGACTCAGGCGGGGTCCCCAGTCCGGCCCGCCACCGTCGCCGCTATAGCCCTCTCTATCAAGTCCCGGGGTGAGTCCACCCTTTAATGGTTTTATATCACTGCACTTTTACAATCAACAATACTTTATTTGCTTCGACATCAATTTTTTTTCGCTACCGTTCTGCCGTATATAGCTTTAGTAGTTTAGTTAAGGGCTTTATGATGAAGTTATACAATGCAGGCATTTTATGTAATTATTAGTACTTATAAAGTAATTAAATGTAACATAACCAAACCAGGGGGGCTAGTACGCTAAGTTTTATGTCGGACATAAAGCATTCTGGCAAATATGCGAGTGCAAGAGGGACGAATGCTTTACGTCGGACATAAAACCTAGTGTGCTAGGGGGGCAGCTAGCACGATAGGTTTTTATCGTCACGTTTTAAGGCGAAAATGTACTGGAACGTGACGATAAATCATATCGTGCGAGGGCCTCAGAAGCTCAGAACCTAGAACAAATTAGGGTAGAAAGATACGCAATAGGTACAACGCTCGGCGGGTTTTGGCTTTTAATACTTATACCTCACAAGTGTCACAAATTTTAGATAACTAGATACATTGAATTCACGTGAACTACCTAACTGCACTTTTGCTAACTGATTTTATGTTCTATTTAAGCAACTACATTTGCACGAATGAATAACAAACTTATTTTTGACCTGTCTCAGTAAGTAAAGTACCTACATACTACTCTGACCGTGTATTGAAGCACAGTATAATTTATTTATGATAATCTTAATCTTATTCTACTATACTAGAAGATTAGAACGCAAATAGTAGAAAGTGTAATCAGCGAAACGGAGCTGAGACCTATGGTTCATTTTATTATTAGGATTGACCACGACTAAATTACTTGTTATTTTCTTTACGTCTTTATAAATTGAAATGTAGGTAGGTACTCGTTTTTTCTGCTATAAGTGTCCAATTGCATTTTTTTTCATAACATGCTATTTATGTTATATAGTTATAACCACACACTAAAGCAGCGCGTCTTTGTTGGAGTTAACATAAGTGAAACAAATCAGGCTTAACAAGCAATCTCCGCCACCATTTAAACTACTCCCTTGGGGTAAAAACATTGGAAGGCAACCCCAAACAAAGCGGAAAATGTTCTATTTCCCGTGGCAAGCGGAGGAAATAGCCCCGCGCCCGCCACCCCATGTCCTGGATAGATAAGTGCCGGACTCGTACTAATGGCGCGTCGGCGACCTCTTTACCATGCTATTCTATGTTGACGACATCAAACTTATTACACACTATTATTCCGATTTATATGAGTCATGTTTGATTACTTGATTGAAATCCTAATCTACTAGACGCGTAGTTACCTACCTACATATCATATACAGCCGTAGGGAGCAGGTATGTAGTAACTACCTACACGTAGTTAATGTTAATTTGACACGGTTATTTGGACTATGAGAAAGTAGAACTCTGTGGGTGTATATATGACGTTAAGATAGTCTTACGCCCTTAGTCCACCTAGGAAATGTGGAAATGTTCATGTATGTGGCTTGGCGGAGTACTGAATTGAAGTCGCGAAGCGAAACGAAAGAGATAGCCGGATTGGATTCTTGCCCTCGCCGCGGCCATCTCTTTCGTTTCGCTTCGCTACCGCATGCGAATGCGTAGGTGGACTAAGGGCGTTAGGGGTATAATTTACTTTAAAAACAATTTTTTTACCGACTTCAATTCAGTACTCCGCCAAGCCACATACATGAACATTTCCACATTTCCTTTCCACTTTACCACAAGAACATTGATTATCACAGAAAAAAACCAAAGCGCTGTATGTGGGCCGATAATATTTGAGGAGTTCCGTCAATTCACCAAGAAAGGTGATTCTGAGAGCTTTGACACTTCATTAGTTGCTATTTCAACAGAATCATATCAGAATCTGTGACGTACTTTTATAGTTTTAAATACATCATTGGGGATTTGCAGAAGACATCTGTGGTCTCCATCATCAGTTCACCACATTTGTGATTTCCGGGTGTACCTAAATACACGAGTTATAATAGAAAATACCGAAATTACTAAATGCGTGCCTAATATATTTGAGGAGTTCCCTCAATTCCTCATGGATGCCATCATTTGAAAAGAATGGGACCAATCTGGAAGCGTGTACTTACAAACCAAAAATAAAATACGAATCGGCTCATAAATGACGGAGTTCTGCGGGGCTACCATGGCTGCTATCGCTTGTCACGCAATAGTGGATATGATTCTTTATCGCATCTGATACGTTAACCAAACCTTGTCGTTTATCTCACGATATGTGTTAAAGCTTGTCGCTTATAGGACTATAAGTGATAACTCTAGCCATAGAGCCTATTTCGGTGATATTGGATGAATGCTTGCACAAAAATAGGATGCTTTATTTATTATACCACCAAATTAAGACGATTTAGAAATGACTTGAGTTTAATACTCTTAAGTTACTTTTTAAAATGTACGGTTCGAGATACATTTTCATAGCGCCCATGTATAGAGATAGTTCCAATCCGGGCAAAGAACATAGAATAGTTTTTATCCCGGAAATCATTCCCTAAGGGTGTGAAATGTGGGGTGAAAAATTGTATGGAGTTACGATATAAACGAGTTCCACGCGAACGGAGCCACGGGCAGGAGCTAGTAAATAGATAAATAAATATAAGGGAACTTAAATACAGGCACGCAAGCAATAAGGGTACGATAAATAATAAGTCACCTGATTTGTCTACTTATTCACTCAAATTACCGATTCACAATGGTCAAAATAGAGTTATCCAACTTTGACAGGTATACATGACAAGTGACAGCCGTTACCGTTTTGCATAACATAGTACGTTGTTAATGTGATAAATTATCGTAATTTGACGTCTCAACTTAGTTTATTTTATCTAAGTGCGTCCGAGGTAACGATAAGCTATATCGAATGTAATAAAACTTGGTTTTCACCAAAACTACGAGTGAATTTATACTCTATTTTTTAGTGATATAATAATGATAGTTACTGTGATAAGTGCGCTATGGTATTTTTTCCCTATAATAAAACAAATTTGTTTGTTGGTTGAAGTCACACCTATTATTGAAAAAGAAGACGTGAAATTTCATCAGGGAGTCTTGAACAAATGCTGTTGGACCTTGGACTTAGGAGTTCCTAAAGCAGACATTTCGCTGCATATCATTAGTGCGCAAGGGGGTGACACGCTTATCGAAGCGGTACTTAAGGTAAGTAATGCTTTTTGGATTATAGTAACGATAACCTATACTGTGGATCAAGAAAACCTGAACTTCCGCACTTTTTCAAGTAACTAAGTATATTTTTTTATACGAGAATAACATAAAAACACTTGAAAAAACATGCATATATACGTCATATGTAATTATTGCATTTTATTTATTGATATATGTCAAGATTTTATTTTTTTGATCTATCGAATTGAACCGAGCTGAATTCTGTCATATATATATATATAGAGTGCGCAAGGAGATGGCACTATTATTTGATAATTTGGGCGAGGATCTCCGCTCTCATTACGCCGACGGGTTGCCGCTCCATATAAAGGTAACTTAGGTATATTGTTTCTCGAATAGAATGGTCACTCGGACTAAATCAAATCAAATCGAATTTGTTTAAATAACATAGAGTAAACCTACAGAAACTAAAAATATTATTAAGTAAATTTTCATTGAGGCGCCCAGTATATACCTAGATATTTATAATTATTTATTAAGAATAAAAGTTTAGTAAATAATCTTAAATAATACAGATTGTACTAAACGTAACCCGCCATGTTACTGAATTCTACATAAAAATAACGCTCAAAACTATTTTTTTATGTATTTATTAGCATAGCATACAGTAGTTACAAAGGGATGTCACAATATCATTTATACCTAATATTATTATTTTGTTTATAGGGTCATGAGAAAGTGGATAGCGTTCCCGGCAATGACTGGTCCCGGCGATCCACAGGACTTGCCTTTTTAGAGGCTCAAGGGGGTTGCTGCACATCTTGGGTGATAAATGAATTGTTAAATATACAAACATACAGTAGCTGCCCGCACGGTTTCGTCCGCGTATTGCAAAGGAATAAACCCGCGGGCTAAACTGTCCATCCAGAAGGTAGTAGTAGTACAACTTTATTGTACAAAATAAACACAGTAAACAATTAACAAAAAGATGATGAAGTGATGTACAAAGGCGAACTTATCCCTTTGAGGGATCTCTTCCAGTAACCCTTTCAGTAGAAACGAGAAGAGGTAGACTTCAAAAGAAAAGAAGGGAGGAAAATATTTTTTCACACCTTTCATTCGGAAAAGTAAGTTTTGCTCCACGACGAGAGGGATCAAAATGCTACTTTTCTGTTCAAGCTACTTTTTTAATTTATTCATTGGCATGTAGCATTTACGCAATGTGCCAATAGAACACATTAAATACAATAATCGATTGTAATTTCATCGTAATCGATTAAAAACGAACATATTTAAAGTTTTAACTTTAACGTTATATCAAAATTTATGATTTTCGTAATATTTAAAAATGCGTAAGTAACAAAAATTAAGAAATTTTGTTAAAACTTGTTAAGTAATTTTAACAGAATCTTTTTTATATTTCTTCATAGTCGGTGTGAAAAATAGTATGTGTCACTCGGTAGCAAAATTATCTTAACCCTCTTCTAAACACTTGTATCCCTCACTACGCTCAGGATCCTACGTTAGAATCCCTCGCTACGCTCAGGATTCTATTTTAGGATCCCTCGCTACGTTCAGGATTCAATACACCGCCCTCGCCGTAAATATACTATTTTTCTCCCTTGTGACACAAATAACTATTGAAAACGCTTCAGTAGTTCCGGAGGGGCACTTACATACAAAATATACAAACTTACAATCTCACAGACCTCTTTATAATATTAGTATCACTACATAGTAGTAGATTATAACTACTAGCTATAACCCCTTTCTTTCTAGTACATTTGGAATTGGCAGCAGTATTTTAGAAAGATCATTACCTAATAACCACTTTAAATACCAAATATCACAAACAATGTTGGCACGAGATTGATTTTAAAATAAATGATTTCGATACACATTGATTGAAGGTACCATTACGTTTCAGATTGCGGATGTTAACTGTAAAATAATCTCAGTCAACGCGAGATTTCCTGGGCAAGTGCAGGACTCCTTCATTTTTAAACAATTGTGCCGTTAAAGCAGAATTAAAGAGGCTACACGACAGTCACATAGGGGAGCACAACCTACTTCTAAGTAGAAATTGCTGCCCATAGATAGACTACCTGTTGTGTGCTGTACAATATATAATGCAGCACTATCGGTAAGTGATTCAAACATTTCCCAATCTTAGATTGCACCGATTGCATTTTAATGCATAATTGGTTGCAAAATAAATTTGCAAATGTGAATTTGTTCTATCTAATTCAGCCTTATTAGCAATAATCCATGGGTCAATAATATAAACAATAAATCTGGGGGCACGGCAGTGCCCCCGCCAAGTCGAGCAAAACAGCGGCACGGCCGTACCATCCTTTTCTCGAAGCAGTTCAGGCCATTTTCGGCCCCCCTATAAATTCGTTGTGGATAAAACTAGAATCCTGCATTTTCATTAACCAAGCACGCATTGTTTTACATAGTCTTAGGTATGCAAAAATCCATAAATGCAGTAAAGTTGTGTGATTGCCAAGTTTCAGAATTTTATTTAGCTAGCAAATAAATAATAATAAGAATGCCTGAGACTTGGTACTACCAAATAAGTATCTCAACTTTTTGCGGTGGAAAAGTTTCGAGACTTGGCCTCTTTTTTACATGGAATGTTTTTATGGGATGAATATTACAAAAAATAGTTTAATAAGTCACACATTACGGATTTGAGGGATCTAATTGAGACACACTTTTCTTTTGTAGGTCGCTGGTGGAAGGTGGACCTTTCGATACGCTGGAAGCAGAGGGCGCGGAGAGAGAGAGAGGAGGGCTCTCCAGCACACGTGCGCCACCAGCACAACGGGCGGCTACTGTTGTGGTTAACTAGGAGAAGCGGTCAAATTTAATAATACTTATCCTGTGTACCGCTGCATTTCATTATGATACCTACTTTACTTAATATATCTATATACATATATATACTAGGTACTATACCGACTTTACCTACACAATTTATTCTAAAAAATGTTAATGAGGCAAGTGACTTCCGCATGTAACCGTACGTCAAATGCCGAATAATTAAACAGCCAGCAGGAAAAAATGACGACAGATCACGTTAAGGAGACCTCACGTCACGTGTATTTTTCTACAGTGAACGAAAAGGCCGAAACGCACTGACAGCGGTGGCGGAGCGGCGTGGTGCGGCGCGGAGGCAGTACCGGTTGTAATGTATGAGCTAAATGAAAGGGTCCGCATAGAAGACCGGCCGGGAAAAAAGCGTGGCGGCGGCGGCGCGGAGGCGGTGATACGCGTGCACAGATAGGCGAGCGCGGCGCGGGGCGGTTTTGCGGCGGGAAGTAGTATTGCCAATGCACCGGCGCGGCGCGCACCGGCGGTGGCGGCGCGGCGCGGCGCGGAGGCGTGCTGAGAGCGGTGCAGCAAGTTGTATATTTTTACAACTTCACGCCCCGATGACCGTTTAGATTTCTTCTTTTTGTTTCGCCATAGGGCAAGTAAGAGCAAAATCTCGTTATCGCTATCTGAATCTGAGGATAACAGTTTTGATCTTTCAGGTCAGGTCTTTGAGGTCAAAAAGTAGCCGAAAAAACCTCGCGTGATTTGTACACAAGCTCTTTTGCTCAAATTCGTACGCGCTCATGCGCCGTGCGAGAGCGGCGCGCCGCGACGCGAGCCGCCTGGAGGCGGTCTTTTGATCGTGCTCAAAGGCGCCTCATAGTTAAAGCAATGACGCGTAATTTCGATGTCCGAGAGGCAAACGGATGGCTCGCGGTATTTGAGCTCCCGATGCGTTGTGGAACTGCCCTGTGCAACCCAAAATGAGCCAACTTGGACTGGAGCGGAAATTGGAGGATGGGGGGTGAAAATAAAATGTCACCGGTATTCAATTTAGACCAGCATCCATACTAATATTATAAACTAGCTTCTGCCCGCGACTCCGTCCGCGTGGAACTCGTTTATATTGTAGCACCATACAAATTTTCATCTGCAATTTCTCCCTCCCTCCGGGGATGGTTTCCGTGATAAAAACTATCCTATGTCCTTCCCCGGGATCTAAACTATCTTCATACCAAATTTCATCTCAATCGGTTCAGCAGTTTAAGCGTGAAGAGGTAACAGACAGACAGACAGACAGACACACTTTCACAGTTATAATATTAGTATGGATATGGATTAGTATTTAAGTATATTAGTATAGTATGAATTATTTTATTTTTAGTATTTGGCGTTATAGCAACAACAGAAATATATCATCTGTGAAAATTTCAACTGTCTAGCTATCACGGTTCTTGAGATACAGCCTGGTGACACCCTCCTCTTCCACCCATCACTCACCAATATTCGGGATAAAAATTATCGTATGCCCTTCCTCGGAACTACATATAAATATCCCCATATCCAATTTCATTTAAATCGGCTCAGCGGTTTTAATAGCTACATGCAAATTTTAAACCTCCATTTCAACCCCTTAGGGGATTAATATCGGAAAAAATCTATTCTTTATCCTTTTCTGGAATTCAAACTGTCTTTGCACCAAATTTCATCTAAATCGGTTCAGCGGTTTAAGTAGCTCCATACAAATTTCAACCCCCCATTTCACCCTTCAGGGGATGAATTTCGAGAAAAAAACTATACTATGTCCTTTCCAAGAATTCAAACTATCTCTGAACCAAATTTCATCTCAATCGGTTCAGCGGTTCAAGTATCTCCATACAAATTTTAACCCCCCATTTCACTCCCTTAAGGGATGAAATTCGGAAAAAAAACTATCCTATGTTCTTTCCCAGAATTCAAACTACCTCTGCACCAAATTTTATCTCAATCGGTTTAGCGGTTTAAGAATCTCCATACAAATTTTAACCTCCCATTTCCCCTCCTTAGGGGATGAATTTCGGGAAAAGAACTATCCTATGTCCTTTCACAGGATTCAAACTATCTTTGCACCAAATTTCACCTAAATCGGTTCAGCGGTTTAAGCGTGAAGAGGTAACAGACAGACAGACAGACAGAGACACACTTTCGCATTTATAATATTAGTATGGATGGGAAAGTGTATGTGTGTGTTTGTTTGTCCGTCTTTCACGGCAAAACGGAGCGACGAATTGACGTGATTTTTTTAAGTGGAGATAGTTGAAGGGATGGAGAGTACTATACATAGGCTACTTTTGTCTCTTTCTAACCCCCACTTCCCTAAAATGGGGGGTGAAAGTTTGTATGGAGCTACGATATAAACGAATTCCACGCGGACGGAGCCTCTTGGACACTCAACGCGTCATTGCTTTAAATATCAGTGTGCGTGCCTCGCGTAACTTGGACGTGTATCCGAGCGTGCCGCGGGCAGAACGATGTAATTTAGTGAAGTAAATGTGCACCACATGTATTACGATTTTAGTACATCTGAGTCATCCACCACCGAGGCGATTTTCTCTTCTTTTTGGTAATAATTCGGTGAGGTAACTCGTGCATAAACGCAGCCGCGGCTGTCATCGTGTCCGACGCCATTTTGATCGAGCACAATGTCGGCTCGCCGCGAGCACGCCTGGCTCGCACGCGCATGTTTATGTGCACCAAGTTGGCTCGTGAGTACCTCGCCACGCGGGGCGAGCATGCCTCAGGCTGAGCCGCTCAAATTCGTATGCAGCTTTTGGAGGAGATCAGTGACATACCGACTGCAGTGCCACCTACCGGGTCCTATTTTTTAAATTTAATTCAAGTATACAGAAAAAAGCACCTAGGGTCTCCGGACACACTACGGGACACAGTCAGCAACACCAAGGCACTCACAAACTTTCTGGAGGAGCCGGGGCGGTTAGAGTAGCGCTACCTCACCGATTCACGCAAAATAGGCACACTGGATGTGGACTTGCGGAAAACGCCCAGTATAACCAACTAACTTACACTGTAAGCTTTCAATGTATTATTGTGAATAAATAAATATAAATAAATATATAAATATAACAGTACGAATATTTATATTTCACTGAATGAAATTAAAAAGTAGCACAGCAACGGTAAATGAAAGAGTTTAGAAATAAATCATACCTTTATATAAAGAGCATATTCTATTCTTTACTTCAGTCATACATATCTTGGCGATAAAGTGTGAAGTTTTTAAGAATACTAAAAGTACAGTAAAAAAAATAGCAAAATTATCAAAAACTTTGTATTTGGTGGCTGATTAAGGTAAAACTATAAGTGATATCGCTTTTGTATGTATAAATGGTTTATAGTAAATTTATCAAGGATTATTTTGTTTCTACATACTTTTTATGTATCTTGTACGGTTGTCTTTTAAAATAGAAAATACCGCGCTCCGGGACAATTTCATGGGCGCGGGGGAGGGGGGTGATGTTCACCCCGGAGGAGGGGGGAGAGTAGATAAAATTAAACTTTGCTCTATAACCTACATATCCTGATAAAAGTTCTCCATTAAGTTCGCTGTCGAGCCGACACGAGCCGGTAACCCCGCTGCCTACGTCGGCGTCTGCGCCATACATTTTTATGTAGTTTTCTTATACTACAGTCCATGTACACGGCGGTCAGCACGGGGTTACCGGCTCGTGTCGGCTCGACGGCGTTCTACGGCGGCTCGGGCGGAGCCTGCTTGCACGGCAGGTAGTGATCTCCTTTGCCTGCAGCTCTTCCGGTTCCAGCTCCTGATCCCAAATACGCCTGCTCATGTATCTCCTGGCACTGCTGGAACCGATCCACGGATAGTTGAAGTTCGATCCGCTGGCTCAACAACTCTTTGAACCAACATCCTGTTCAGTGCGCTGAGCTTTGAGGGTCTTGTTCGTCCTAACAACACACATGACCTCCTCTTCACTCTTATCCCTCTCCTGCAGGAGCTCTTCATTTAGATCTGTGGCCTCTGAGCTCTTTTTGAATGCATCTTTGAGCATGCACGGTTTTGGTGACTTGGACTGTAAACATAATGAAAATGTATGATATTTGGACATTATACCTTTATATAACAAGGGTGTCTAGCTGGGTAAGGCCGCGGAACGTTTTAACCGCCACACTTTTATGTAACAATGTATTGCCGAATAAAACCTCATGGTGGCATTTACTTTTGTTTTCATTCAAAATTTGTCACGGCCCTCCACGAAACCTATTTGCATTATGACAGAGCCGTCATCTCAGTACAATAAACGTCAATGATGACATAATTTGTACTGGGATAGACAGCTCTGTCATAACTCAAATAGGAATGCAAATACTCATAATTGAACTGAATCCTTTCTCACTGCACTGTATGCTCACTGAAATACAAGCAAAACACACTTTTACTCTCTTAAACAGATTAAGTATAGTGCCTTGATTAAATATACGTATAAATTTAATATATCATACTCGGTAGTAAGTCAATCTCATTACGATTTCATGATATATTCATGAATCATATAGATAATTGTTGATTACTTATAATTTCAACGCTGCCACCGAGTTTTCAGGGCCGAACTCCCTCAGCGAATCCGCCAATTCCTGCCACTGAAACCTCGTGCCACCGTACTCGCCGTTGGCAAAAAGCGCGTGCGTCGCCATGTACTCGCAAAGCTTCCTCTTTGGAGCCGGAGTGCAACGGCTGAAAACGTATTAATCACACAAATAAGTAAGACGACCAACGTTGAAATAATAAACTAACTTATTTTGTTTGTTACTTACACTTTTGGTTGCATTTTTCGCAAAATTTCGTCGTCATGTAAACTGAATTTAACTTATATACTGTATTAAACTGAGATAACCGGGAATAACGCTAGGAGGATGAAGAATTACTCTTATTTATGTTGATGTGATAGCGACGGAGTTCACGATCACGACGACGGTTTATTTTGCTGTCAATGTCAAGCCTTAGAAAAAGAAAGGGTCTCATCACACAGATGCAAAATACAATAAAAACCCAAATATTTTGAAAGTTAGTGAAGTATGAGTGAAGGTATAACATTTCTATTATCTCTCAGTTTGATGGCATTATAGTAAAACGTCCTATTTATGAGCAAGCAGTCATCCAATATTACCAACAAATGTATAAAAAAGGCTTTATGGCTAGAATTTTTGAAGCACGGCCAACTGTCACATTTCGTGACAATATGTCACATCGTCGACTGTTTAAATTTATCATACATGAAAACCATGTTCGGATGATGGATAAAATAAACAAATCGATACGATACGATAAGGAATTACGAGTGAAGCACCGCTAGAGGCGCTAGTGACGCGTGATGTCGCCAAAATTGAAAAATGTCAAATGTTGAATATGCTTCTGTTACGCTGGATTATTTATTTATTTAGAATAATATTTTGCTATACCTGCACATAATTATGGCAAATATGAGTTACGGATCAATGAAAGGCAGTGCTTTAAAAGCGAGGCCGAATTAAGCGAGCTGAAATACAGCTAATTCAGAGGTTAGTTTACTATTACCAACACATTTAATCAAAAGTATGCTTATTTACCGAGTTCACAGCTATGTTTCCTCTTTTTACAGACTTCAAGACTATGATAGAAATAACAATTTTATTGAGGCTAAGTGTGCTGCAGTTCAAAGAAAGGCCTATAATATGATGGATAAATGAAATGAAATCCAGTCTGAAAACACGAAAACATTAACATGTTGCATTGCCTTTGAGTTCGATAAAGGCAGTTCACGTGTTTTAATCAAGAATGAATTGGTAAGTTGATATTTACAGTGATTCTACTACCAAACAATAGAATTGCTGTGTAATACTTTTTTCAGTCCCAAATGGTTAACCTGACATTCCTTGTAAAAAAACCAGGCAAGTTGAACATACTTACATTCTTTAGATAGCATATAAAGTAGGTAAATGTACTAGACTTTAAGTTCTAAGATTTTGGCTAAATACAATTTTTGTGTACCAAATTGTGTTACACAGTTTCAATACTAATTTTGATTAAACTGTAGAAGTTGGTGGTAAAAGAAAGCTATATTGTTACACTATCTTTGTGTTTCTGGCTGTCATACATGATTTCTTTGAAAGATTTACAGCGACAGAAACTTTTCACAATCTTATTTTTACTTAATATTTACTTTATTTTCTAAATATATTCAAGATGACTATTTACATTTAGATGTCACCTACTGATCCATAATAATATCATCATACAATGTGACACATAATAAGTACCAATTAACTGAATAATTTCTTTATTTTTTCATTTTATTTAATATTATAAATTATTATATTTTTAATTTAAAATTAAATTAATAACAATCCTTTGCATCAAATATAAATAAACTCTTTTTGGTTATTATCTATGTAAGTTAATTTAATATTAGAAATATTTGTCTACTTGTGAAATATGTATCCATGTAGTCATATTTCACCGGTATTACTTGTAAAAAAATACGTATCATTAAAAACTTTGTGATTTAAATTATATTGGATTAGGTAAGATATAAATATCCAGTCAACTGTGGATTAGTGAAATAAAACTAAAATTTATTTTGTCATTATAAATATAATGTAGCCGCTACTCTGTAATTTATTTCGTATCTGTTTCTAGACTACTGTAATATTAATCAATTTGACCTCCCATACCATGCAGTTTTATTGGACAAAGAGTGGCAAATAAGCATATGGCTGGTCTGGTGATAAGCAGACACTTTTATGGTTGGTTGCAACTTCAAAGGAATCCAAGATTGAATCCTTGATCGGTAAAGATTGAATTGAGGATTCTGTGTTAAGAGTATTTGTAAAAGTCAGTCTATTAATATTATTAAAAATGTACTTAACAATACTTTTATGTTTCAGAATGGTGGAAATGAAACCTAAATTTTAAGACACCTAAGCATTAAAATTAACTCAAATCTACTCAAAGGTGCCTGGACTGTGACTTGAAATGGATAAATCTGCGTTTGTACCTACTCTTACATTCTCTTTCTCATTTTGTAAATTGTATACCTATTGAGTTTATTTTGTACAATAGTCAAATTGAAATAAAAGTAATAAATCCAATGTGATCATTATATTGTGTATTTTTTAATACCATATCGTAGGCAAACAAGCATACGGCCCGCTTGGTGGTAAACGGGCATCGTAGCCTGTTGAAGCTTGAAAATTGCGTTGCCGATTCTCCTTCTATGTACTCGTATGTAGTTGTTCAAGAAAGGACATCAATAAATTTATTTTGTGTTTGTTTTGTAATACTGTGTTGTGTTGTGTCACGAATGTTAGATTCTTAAAATTCTTGAGAATATCTTTAAAAAATGGTTGTCATGCCCAAAGTGTTTGAAGGTTGAGATGGTAGAGCGCGTTAGTATTGACTCGTTTTGTCCTCCATCTTGAACCTCACCTTTCAAACACTCCCTGCATATAGGTGGCATAATAAGTAAAGGAATCAATCAATTCAAATGAAACGGTATGGCTTATTCATGTATTTATGTAATTAGATTTTTGAACACGTGTGATGTTTTGAGTACCATCGGTTATAATCTTCTTTTCTTTCTTCACTAATAGATCTGAAAAGAAAATAAAATACAGGTCAATGAGTACTTAACCTGAAACACAACTACGCATGTTAATTCGGGTGGAGCCGCGCGCACATCTTTTGTCATTTATGAAATGATAATTATCTTATTTACCAAAGTAGGAATTCGAGTAGGTACAAGGTGTAACAGATAATGTCTGTTACCTCTTTACGCTTAAACCGCTGAATCGATTTAGATGAAATTTGGTATTGAGATTGTTTGAGTCCCGGGAAAGGACAAAAGATAGTTTTTATCCCGGAAATCAGTCCATACGGGGTGAAAGTTTGTATGGAGATGCGTTATAAATGAGTTCTACGCGGACGGAGTCACGGGCAGAAGCTAGTTTAAGATATAAACAAGAATGACAAATATGTTTTAAGGAATGACTCTCTGATTCCCAAGTACATGTTGATTGCAGTACCTAAGTACCTAGGTTTAATAAAATAATCACTGGCTACATTTGTATTACTTATACGCTAACGTTGTTCCCTACTCTAAACGCCATCCTCCGCTAGCGTTTTCCCCGTTGTACCCAAACGAGCCTCGGGGTCCATACAATTTATCAATTACTCAAATAGCATTACTTACCTTACTCCTGATATGCAGCGAAATTTCTGATTTAGGAACTCCCAAGTACAAGGGCCAAGAGCTTTGTTGAAAGCTCCCTGATGAAATTTCACTAGTTTTTCAATAATAGGTGTGTTCAACAGACAATTTTGTGATTGATCAGTCACTAGAAAATCGAACATTCACTGGTAGTTTTGGCGAAAACCAAGTTTAAAATAGGTTATCGTTAATACCTCGGACGCATTTAGATAAAATTAACTAAGTTGAGACGTCAAATTACAACATTAACCACGTACCATGCTCTCATTTGTCATTATATCGCTGTCATATGTCATAGTTGGATAACTCCATTTTGACACGTGCAACCATGTTTTGAATCGGTAATTTGAGTGATTAAGTAGACAAATCACGTGACTTGTCATTTGTCACGCCGTGATAAGTGATAAAATGGCAACCATCTTAGGCCCGCTGAGCTAACAAATATTAATAGTAGTTTATGCAACTGATCCATAATGAGAGGCACACATCACACTCGTGTGATCCTATTATGAAACTCGTGTTTCATGCACTACTTTATCTACACACATATCATAAATGGGTCATTGTCAGATTTAGGTTCGCTTCTTTTCGGTGGACATTAAGTTAAGGGCTTTAAAGCCTAATTTTTGGTTGAACTCTGAATCCGCATAAACGGCGTCGCCTCTTCTATAATTCTATGCGATAAAAACATATTATATATAAACATAAACCCTTAACTATTGCCCACTGAAAAGACGATTTTTGTTTTGCTGACTGACAATGACCCAAATACTCTAAAATGGGTTCATAATTCTACTTTCATAACAGCAAAAAACCAACAAAAAAATGACAACAGCAGTGGCGGCAATTCGAGCCTCCCCGTTAAGACGAAAGTTTTATTTTAAATCATAGACAAACGAATGAAGTCCTTATACTCATGTCACTCGAGATCAAATGTCGTGCGTAAATATTAAAAAAACATACTGAAATGACGTTTTGTTTCGATAACTGTTTTAATATCTATGGATACAAGAATAGAGACCCATTTGAGTTTTGACAGCTGTTCCAAATTTAAACTCAAGTTCATAACGTTACAAAAATCTGTACTGTTATTGCATTAAAATACAGATTTTTCCTACTACCACAGACAAGAAAGTTCTCATAGTAAAATCGGTTGTAATAATGCTGTTCATTTCCTACGGTCTCTGAACGCATTTTAGAGCACTAATGATGTGCGTAGAAAAAATTATAATGATAAAAAAAAAAAACAACCGAATTGACGACCTCCTTTTTTGAAGTCGGTTAAAAAAGGAAATAATCTATTTATATTATAAATCGTGGGCCATTTATTGAAGAGGTAGTGATCCCGAGGTTGAGGCCGGTTTTTGACCCGGTAGTTGTTATTGGCACTACGGGCCATACAGTAGCCACACCCTTGATATTCATTATTAGTTAGATACATTCAAGATCAGTACATTTATTACTTAGGTGGTTACTGAATATACAACGCATGCTAACTGCTCATACCTTTTTTCATAATTCTCAACAAATTCCGCCACATATCTTGATTTTACAGTTCTTAAGGGAAATATTTAGTAGCTGAGCTGAAACCATGGACTCAATAACTCATATATTACTGTGGAGTACCTAATAGTGCTATTAACGCAAGGTAGGGAGAAACCTCAGACACGGATGGTTAACCAGACCAGACTTATGTTAGTCTGGCTAGGGAAAGATGAGCCTAGAAAAGAGCGGCAGAATAAAAAAACAGCGTGTGCGATAAAATAATAATGATACTTGAACAATTTTTTTTTTTCACTTCTCATGTAAAATGAAGCTTAGATAGCGGGGCTAAAGTAGTACATTTAGCCCCGAGGGAAAATATGTAATACATATTTATGATTTTTAAAATACTTTAATTTGATCCATCAAAACACTTCAGCATATTAAATCCACCAATCACAACTCTTTAAAAAACTATTTGTATTTGCTATCAACTAATCAGAATACAGCTATTAAAATCGACCAATCAAAGTATCGAGTAATCAGAGTATGTCGCGGCCGTCGCATGATAGACGTGCTGGCGGGGCGGAGCTACGAACCGTGTCACAATTTTAATGAAATTTTGCAAAGAAGTTACTGAGGGCCTACCGCGAAACGAAAACGAACTTCGTTCGTGTATCTCCCTCTCTTTCGCACTTGCTAGTTCGAGCGGCGAAGACGGAGATACACGAACGAAGTTCGTTTTCGTTTCGCGGTAACCCCTCTGATGTTCCAAGTCCCAGCGCTTATATTTTTTCATTTTCGAATCGGTTATACGAGTATTATAGTATTTCTATGCGTTTTTATTAACAGGCTGTATCGAAACCAAAGACCCGCTACGTGAAGATTGTTATTTGTTTTGCTTTTTCGTAACGAAACTAAACCTACTACCCAAGTAACACAGAAAGCATTTTATCACACGAATAGTAAACTTATGTAGAACTTAAGGTCCGTATAAACTCTTATATAAGTTCACCGAACATCTTGACGCTTTATATTGGCATTTCAAAACCATTATGATGCTTTACACTGTATAACGGTAAGATAATGGCATATCAAAATGCTTTTATAAAGCCTTTAGTTTTACTGCAGCAAACCACAACGCAATTGTACAGCTTTCAGCTGTTTTTAGTGCCATTGGATCTATAATAGCATTTTTAAGTAGTAAATAAATGCTTAATGCTATTTAATAGCATAAACGTGAACCATTATAATGCCATGTAAATCCGTTAAACAGCTTTCAGCTGTTTTTTAGGCCTTAGGGCCTACTATAGCATTTTTAAGTAGTAAGATAATGCCTAATGCTGCTGAACAGCAGAAACGTGAATCAATGTAATGCTTGCATTATTAAAGGTCACCCGAGTTCTGTTTTACAGCTAACAGCTCTTTAATCTAATACACGTGAGTGCGTGTAATGCGTAAAGCTGTATATAAACATTTATTTTACAGTATTCGTAAAACGATGTGTCCGCCATGATTCACCATTTTGTTTAATATTATAACCAAAAAATATTACCATGAGGACCTATTTATAAAAGTAATATACCTGAATAATAATGATATAACTTAATTTAATACTGCCCAACGAAAACTATTATGTCAATAATGCAAAATTCGTTGTATACTAGCAACAAAAAAAATGTTTTGGTTATTTCACAAATATCTTTATATAACACTTTATATAAAAACCACAAAATATCGAAGGCGCGTGAAAATATTGAATGAAACATATATAGACATTTACAGTAAACTACATTGCGCAGTAATATTTGAAGGCATAAAATAACTAAAGAGTTAAACACTTTACCATCTATCATAAATTTTGCAAACACTCGTCACTGCTGTCAGTTTTGAACACTCACGCATCCATATATTATATATTATTGCGAGACAATTAACATTTGTACTAGCGATGTATTCGATCGATGAAATTTTTATACTGATGTAGGCCTACATGTGAACATTTATAATTCTTTTAGTACATTCTAATTCTAGTCTAATGCTTTTGTAATGCAATTAACATGTTCATTATCAATAATATTGCCGGCTTAATGCTTCTGTAATGTCATTGGCAACTTCATTGACCATAATAATGCTGCTTTAATGCGATTGACACTTTCTTTGACCACAATAATGCTTGTATAATGCGCCTGTCATGCAATTAAACAACTATTGTGAACCGGCCATTAGGATCTAAAGCAGTAAAATTTGTGCCCAAATAAGCACTACAATAGCCGTATAAACGTTTATAATGCTACTTTAGAACTAACTCAAAATGCCAAAACGATACACAAATGCTGTAACTCGGCTGTTATACTGCTTTGATGTATTACTTGGGTACTTACTGAACTGACGTTTAAAATCTTTAAAAGTGAGGACCTAGCTTGGAATTATAAACATGTTTATTATTATTCTAAGGGATCCATGTTAAAAGCTGTTACAAATACAAACAAAGATGATGTACATGTATGTTACATGTCTGTATGTAGTCTTTGACAAAGACGACATCGACTTTCTCTAAGCCTCTCACAGACTGGCGCGGCCTGGCCGCGGCGGACAATAGTAAACTTGTCATTAGCTGTCAAATTTACTATTGACTGCCACCGCAGGCCGCGCCAGTGTGTTGCAGGCCCTATAAGTCTACGAGATTTGGGACTGGTCATTTGACACATCGCGACACCCATATAACGTAAATTGGCACTGCTCAAAGGTTGAAGTGTGTTGTGGGCGATGGGCTAGCAACCTATCACTGCAATATCACATTATGTCGATCTTTTATACCCACATGTATGCTAAAAGTGGCGCTGGAACATACGTTTCATGTGCTCTGCCTACCCCTTTTGGGAATAAAAGCGTGAATGTATGTATGTATGGCACTGTTCATCGAAATAATAATAAAAAGTTTCAATAGCTTACGAGTTACGAAACAAAGTTCAATCTCCATGCACTCTCTTTTTAGCACATAAAATGATTGTAATATTTTTGTACAGCTTATTTGTGCACAAATTAGCATTGAAAACTCGGTAAGCGAACAATTACGTCCTACGACTTTAAAAAAAAATAGTATTACACTGCTTCAATCGATTGGAGTCTGCCAATCAAATAATTGTGAATAGGAAAAAAACAATGTATTATTTAATTACTGACACGATAATACGAAATAAAATCACATCGATCCACGAATCGATCGAAACCGACATACAAAGTGTAACAAAAATGGGGTATGAACCAATCAAGCTTAACAGATATCGTGTTCTGATAAGAAAAAACAGAAAAAAATAATTTGACGCGATTTTTTGTTTACATTTCTATGGAGCTTGTCGCCCCAGTCGGCCAACGCTCCATAAATAAATAAAATAAAATAAAAAACGAGCAACGCTCCATACTAAGGTAAAAAAAAATCGCGTCAAAAAATATTTTTTGTTTTTTCTTATCAGAACACGATACCTGTTGAGCCCTTGATCGGTTCACACCCTATTTTTGGTACACCCTGTATTTTTATTATCAAGTTAATATTGCATGTAGATCATAGAGATAGAGAAATTATGTAACTAAAGTAACTAGCTAATAGCTAAGCCTACCCATCTTTTTTTTGTAAGGGAGGGCAGTTTGTTGGCAGAGGGACCTCTGTCAACAAACTGTCCTGCAGTTTGGCAGCAGAAAATACTGTAAAACAAGGGTTGTTTAAGTGAATAATTTTTTCTTATTCTTATTCCAAACACATATTCTAAAGAATCTAGATGTCTTTGCATTTGTAACGCCTTTACAGAACACTTTTGTTAGCAGACGACTGTGTTTAGGCTCTCTATTTGATTTCCTAAAATTAATTAGGTATTACATAGTAACCAATCTATTCCTTTAATTAGCCACCATCAATCGTAATCGGATCACACTTTACGTCATATTGGAATTTGGAACTCTCAAAAGACCCCAAATCTCGTAGACTGTTATGTATGGCATGGCGCGATAATTGTTTAGGTCTTTCGTCGGGGATGCTGTCAGCGGTGGATGTGGAAGCCTTGCTTCTTCAGCGGAGTTTCTGACGCTGATCCATTATTGACGAGCTGACCAAACTAACGAACAACGTCGCTTTATAAGCAAACTTGACATTGGCGAAATCTCCTTAAATTGGATAGAATTGGAAATGATGGAAATCAACATGAAAATGCTAAAAATGTAAACATAAAATCGTCAAAACTGTCTGGCGAAGGCCAGGCCCCCTAAGGCTGCCACTTCTTTTTAACTAACTAAACACAAAATCCGTTTCTTTAAACATGTAAATTAAAGTAATCCATACTAATATTATAAATGCGAAAGTGTGTCTGTCTGTCTGTCTGTCTGTCTGTTACCTCTTCACACTTAAACCGCTGAACCGATTGAGATGAAATTTGGTATGGAGATAGTTAGAATCCCGGGGAAGGACATAGGATAGCTTTTATCCCGGAAATCATCCCCCGAGGGGGTGACATGGGGGATGAAAGTTTGTATCGAGCTACGATATAAACGAGTTCCACGCAGACGGAGTCGCGGGCAGAAGCTAGTACTATAGATAAAGCAAGTTAGAAAATAGACCCTCTTACACATTCGCTGCCCAGAATCGCTACGCGCTACGCTCGTAGCCGATCCCGTGGTTTTCCTCGTATGTAGCGGAAAGCGACTACGGCGGTCTGACGCATATGAGTCGTCATGGGCCCTGAATGGGTTTATTGCACGATTGCATAAAATTAAATAAGATTTCCTTGATAAATTGTGCAATACGAATTTTCAGTGTTGATTTGATAGGTATTTGTATACGCAAAATAGGTTATGGAAATCATCTTTAATCGTTTTTTTTCAGCTATTCAAGACAGCCGCTGCTACTTAATGAATGGTGGCGCGGTGGAGAGTTTCTTCATCAGCGAAGACACGCCGGTTGGCAGCGTCATAGGTATTGTGATTCCACTCACTAATAGCAATATCATTCAGGTCATTTTCTTACCCCTAGTTCGAAAAACAATCATAAATTGTTTTTTTGTTAATTGATCACATTTAGACCTTTCTATTCTAACTTAATAATGTACACATTTTAAAAGGTTCAAAGGTTCGGTTTACAAGTTGCTAAAAAAGTTAGAAACAACTAATGGATACTAGAATAGCAAATGAAAGTTTTAATTAATTTTCAGGCACACTTAGTGTTAATGGGGACCCAAGTGAAGATGATGGAAATATTTCTCTGAAATTGCAAGAGAAAGATGCGGCATTAGGTATTGCTCCAGGCACCAAGAACTTGACCTTATTACGCCCGCTCGACAGGGAAGAGCGGCTAGGCCCTTCAAATATCTACGTGAATGTGAGATGTGACCGAAGGCGAACCTCAGATCCCGTAAGATATAACTCTCCCTTCTACTAGCATATTAAATCCTCGGAAATGTGTAGAATCCAATGCTTACAACTTACACTCGCGGGCAAAGAATACGGGTTTTTAAAATATTTAATACTTGTTCTATTTACAGAATATGCTATTCTTTACAATACCCAACTGTATTAACAATTTCCTGGATCCTATCATAAAAATATCGATATCCAAAAATCACGATTTTTGCGATATCTCGCTCCGTTAACGTTGTTTTTTTTCATGGGTTTTTACGAGTCCGATTTAAACCTGGTAACGTTATATTTTTTACTGTTATTAGCAGTTTATATGTAAAATTAAATAAAGATCATGACATGATTAACTGTACAACCTCTTACGCACTATTTTAGGAAATATGACGGTATTTTACCGACCCGTATTCTTTGCCCACGAGTGTATATAAACATACAGTTACAACAGCACGAGACCTTATTGTTACTGTTCTTGTAGAAATTCAAAGATACTGCTTTTGTTACACACGCGCCGCGCACGACACGCGTTCGGTGGGTGGAGCCTTTAATGTACAGTTAAGTTATTTAGTATACATGTTTCAGAGTTTTATAATTCCTGTGTCAGTGAGAGTGTGGGATGTGAATGACAATGCTCCAGTATGGGTCGGCTCTCCTTATCAAGTGAGGTTGTCGGAGTTAACAGCTGTTGGATCTCGAGTCCTACCTGCCCTGCGAGCCACCGACGCTGACCAGCCTGGGCCCCATGCAACTATACATTATTCAGTAATGCCAGGACCTAATGCTGTATGTATTATTTTATAAATAAAATTAATAGTGTTCCTTGTGAAATTACCTGAGATGTGCTTGTGAAATTAACTACTTAAAGGTATGCTATTTAATTTGGTGCTAGATGTTTCTTTGGTCATAAATGATTGTATATTGTCTTTGCAATGCAGCTTGAATGAGGTACCTTATTGAAAGCATACCATGTGTCCTTTTTTATCCAAGGCTATTTTCCTATATTGCGAATTTTCAGTGTGTTTTTCTATGTGGAATATTGCAATGCTCTATACATTACTTGCGCAAGCGAATTCGACATTTTGCAACTGGAATGTATCATAAATAATTACTATATTATCAATATAAATAATACAATGCAGTGCAATGATTTGCTTGCAATAATGCTGGTTTACTCATTATTTCCTCTTCTCATTTTATTTCCGAAGAAGCCCATGGTTATTGACATATTCATGCTTATACTGCAAATAATCAGCAGTAAAGTAACATAGATACAATCCAATATAAAACATGTTTTCAAATTTATTTTCGGTCATGTGGTTTGATCTTAGCATAAATAAGTAGTTCTTAATTTTTTTATGAATTATCTTCTACATAACATATTTGTATTTTGTCCTCCAGGAATACTTCGGGTTTGCGAATGAACTGGACAGTGTACTGATAGTCAAGCAACCATTAGACTATGAGACCCTCAGTAACTTCACAGTGGGCTTGCGTGCCCAAGACCAGGGCCGGCCCCCGTTGCACAATGACACCACCCTGTATGTCGAGGTGTTAGACGCTGATGATCAAAATCCTAAGTTTACTCATGATCACTATACTGCACTGCTGCCTGATGATGCTGTGGAGGTAGTTAAATCCTTCTCAAGTTCTTTGTCTATGACTGATTAAATAGGACTTTTTCACCAAACTTGCTCGTATAAGTATTAAAGGAACATTAAATGAACCTAGATAAGATTTATTCTTCCCCAAATTTTAACATCCAAAATATTGCGCTGTTAACACCCCTAATATTGCTGTATAATGTAGGCATATTATCAAATTGTATATAGCAAATATAGCAATCTGATTGCTATTACTTCTCGGTCAGGCTTTATAATAAAAATCGTTTATCTCAGTCCCATAAATGTTAATTACAATTAATAACTGGAGCTTTAATGTCAATTTTTTATTGGGTATTCGTAAAACTATTCTTACAGGCCTTGATTCAATGTACTATTAATACTATTATGTAAGTTTTGCATATGGCGAAAACTAAGAAGTTTACTCGTTGGCAGTTTTGATAATTACCCGACTGCCGAAGGAGAGGAGGGTTATGTTTTTCGAGCGTATGTATGTATGTATGTGACCTTATTTTTGGGACGCCCTGCAGCCTAAACCGTTTGTCGGATTTCGACATATGGGGTGTCGTTGGATTCCTCTTAATCGTGGGAGTGACATAGGCTATAAAATTTGAAAAAAGTAGTTGGGTTTTTTGAAAAATCTTTTATATTCACTTGTTTACAAAATGGTGTGATTCTAGGGTACAATCCTCAGCCTGTTGCCTGGTCCGATTGCAGCCGTAGACCAAGATGTGGGCATCAACGCGCCCCTGTATTACACGGTGACGGGCGACAAGAGGGCCCTGGTGGTCGTGGACAGGGAGACGGGCAGGGTCGCCGCCACTAAACAACTGCTGGAGGCAAATGCTCCCGTCACTGTCGTTATAAGAGTAAGTTGTGCGGCTCCTCTTAATCAGCGGCCGGCAACGAAATTGACGCGGGCGGCACTTCTTCATAGTTTACTCACTTTACCCGGGCAATTTCAAAATTCTGATATCAACGATCCAGATAGAAACCGCTAGGTAGAGACGCGGCGCCCGCCGCAAGTAAGGGTCTGGCGGGCTGCGGCGGCTGTTGGCATTAAAAATATGTCATAAGCTCGATGTTGAAATAAACACATGTTCTTTTCCTTACAACCAATTCCCAAGAGATAAAGGACATTGCCGAATTCTGTACCAACGTTTAATTTGTGCCAAAACCAAACAGGCATCATAAAACTTGATTTTATTTTCTGCCCAATCTGTCTTTGCTATAGCTATATATGAACAGGGAAATGACGAAATGATAAAAAAATTACAACTTCTAGCGCCGCCATTGCAATCAACGTCTCATGAACGATTCTTTCTTATTGTACTATTGACAGTCATAATATTCACACCCTTTTCCAACCCACCTCACCATTCAACCAATATGTGTAACAATTCCGAAAGTCATTATTCCCCAGAGCATTCCAAGATCAAAATTATTCCCTAACCATTCCAAAATATCCAAAATGCACGACGTTAATATTCAAGTTTTCACTTCTGCCGGCACTCCCGGAGTGCAACCCGGTCTTTTTTTATTATACAGGGAATACGTAGATATTTGAAATTAACTATGTTATTTTGACATGTCAAATGATATTTACCAACCTACTTAGTTTCAAATTAAAGTGACTCCACCCACGCGGATAAATACGCCATTCAATAATTTATGCATCCATCAATACGAACAAAATGATAATAATACAAACAAAATGTCTTTATAGTATGTAAAATTGGATGGATTTGAACGTACGTGACAGCGAAAGTGAGTGAAGTTCACGTTTACCGACAATACACATCAATGAAAATCCAATGAAAGTTTAACCTCCGACCACGCATAGTTGTTATGATATAACATATTATTACTCTCCGAATTGTTACACATATTGGTTGAAAAGTGAGGTTGGAAAAGGGTGTGAATAATATGACTGTCAATAGTATAATAAGAAAGAATCGTCCATGAGACGTTGTTTGCAATGGCGGCGCCGGAAGTTGTAATTTTTTTCTCATTTCGTCATTTCCCTGTTCATATGATTTTATTTTCTGCCCAATCTGCTAAGATTGGGCAGAAAATAAAATCTGCACATCTGTCTTGAATTCATGAGACGGTCGCGATATACTCTCGATTTTTCTCGCACTATCCGTCTGTTTCTTATTAGAACACTTAGAACAAGAGGTATAGTGCGAGAAAAATCGAGAGTCGGTGGGAGCGTTAAGTAACAAGTTTCTGTCAAAAATTTCATTTTTGGTACAAGCTTTTATTGCCGACTGTACTTTTAGGTATACCATCATCAACTACTCATTGAGACGATTCTAACGAGCCTAAACTCAGCGGGGTTACAAGGTTAAGTACTGAATTCCCATGGCCACCTTCCGTCTCCATCATTAGATCAGCTCGATGGTACCATAACATTGAATTGTCATCCAAACTATACTTATACCCATAATTTCAGCTCAATCGGTCACCGGGAATTGGGTCAAAGATTTGATTACAGACAGAGACAGACAACGGGACAGGTGAAACTAAATAAAAGCTTGTAAAAAGGAGTTTTTATTTCCTAAAGGCAACCCAAGTAGACAACGCGGACCGGTACGCGCTCGCTACGGTGTCGATCAGTGCGCGCTCCGGCGCGCTGAGCCGGCGCGGCGTACGCTTCACGCGGCGCGCGTTCTCGGCGCGCGTGCCCGAGCACGCGCCGCTCGGCACGCCGCTGATTACGCTCAACACCGAGCCTCGAGCCGACAACCAGCAGGTGTGTTGCAGTAGTGTTGTAGACAACGTAGACCGGTATGGCGCGCGTTACCGAGCATGCGCCGATACACTCCGACCCTCAAGACGAACACCAACAGTTATGTATAGTCAGCGGCGACCCGCATACAAACTTCCCACGGGTCACGTTTCTCTGCAGCCCACTGTACTTGTGGAACGGATTTACACCGAATTCGAATACCCTGAAAAGTGGTACCCTAACAATATGACTGTAATTTCAGTACGTATTCCAAGCATAATCGTGTAAATAGTTATCCCATAAAAAACATTCCATGTAAAAAAGAGGCCAAGTGTCGAAACTCTTCCACCGCAAAAGTTGTGAGATATTTGGAAGTACCAAGTCTCAGGCATTCTTATTATTCTTTATTTGCTAGCTAAATAAAATTCTGCAACTTGGCAATCACACAACTTTACTGCATTTATGGATTTTTGCATACCTAACTACTCGTATGTAGTAACTATTGTGTGATTCACAGCACAGTCACAACATTGATCATGAGTGAGTGAGTAGGTGTCATAAATGCGAAACTGCTTTCGCTTAACTTCGGAACTAAATGACCTACAGACTTGAAATTTTGTATTTTAAGTATGTGATTATCGCTTACTGGATGACGAAAATTTCTGCGTTCTGGTCTTATCCAGATATTCTCAAATAGGGGCCTGAGAATGCGGCGAAATGGTTCCAGTAAAGGATGGTACGGCAGTGTTTGCTTCGCGCTCGACTTGGCGGGGGCACTGTGCCCCCAGATTCAATTTACTATGTCTCATATTTAATACTATTACAGACTTAACTAGTAATCTGATCTGTTTTATGATACCAATGACTCAAAGTGTGTGTTGTGACATGTGATATAACTTTTGGAACTCTAATATTTACATACGTGTTGTTCAACAGCCCCCTCTGCAGTTCTACGTGTCCGACCGCGGTTTTCTGGACAAGTTCGCCATAAACAGCGCGGGCGAGGTTTTGTTGCGGCGAGCGCTGGACTACGAGACCACGCCGGAATATTATTACCAAGTTATGGTCACCGACGGCGTAGACGTAAGTACAAGGCGGTACCAAAAAGTCTTGAAGTCTCCATACATCTCCATAACTATATCGCTTGAATTTGGCAAATGAGATGTAGATTTATTTTTGTTCTCATAGCCCCATAACATAACGCCATAGCTTTTTACGTATGGCCCGAGCCAGTTCGATTTTCAAGACCAAGTCAGTTGTAAGTAAGTATTCGTAAGTACGACCAAAGATGTAACTCGCTCGCTCAGTAAAAGCTCACTCTTGCCTTGAATGCGTCGATCATGTTTTACGCCGCCTACCGTACGGCAACGTTTAAGATACTGAACCGATTGTGATTAATGAGGTATCGATCGATTCAAAACTATGCTCCAAAAACTATTGTATCCAAACTATTGTATGAAAAAAACCCACTTATTTTTCAGTTTATTCTGTAGTCGGGATACAGTTTTTTGAACTTTTTATGCTTGTTTAGTAATAGTTTCGGCAATATTACCTTCCAGAACGACACAGCTTCTATAAACATAACGGTGCTGAACGTGAACGAGTGGGAGCCGCGCTTCAAGTACCCGCAGTACGAGTTCCGAGTGGAGGCGGGCGCGGGCGCGGGCGCGGGCGGGCTGCTGCCCGTGGGCCGCCTCGACGTGTTCGACGGCGACGCGGGCGACAACGTCACGCTCACGCTGCGCGGCTCCGATGCCAGGTAGATCCCCGATCATACAATAAATACACATTGCGGAATGTTGGCGTCGCCTTGCCGCGTCTTACGATATTCTTATTTAAATGTAATTTAAAAATAGGTACAAACGACAACACTGTTAACTGACCATCCTGTGTTTATATAGAACCTTATTACAATGCACTTAAGGTGCACCGATGGTCAGTTAGCTGTGTTGTCGATAGTACATGAGCGTGAATTTTGAAACCGATGTGGAGGACAGAGCGAAGTGAAGAAGAAGACGAGGAAAGCAGACCCCACCACCATGTGTGTGAGAGAGATAGAGTACATGAGCGTGAATTTTATGTATACAATACGCCCCGCTCTGTTTCCTCAGTCGTCATATAATTTTGTTCTGCTGATACTCGTAGTTCACACTTCGCATTGGGGTATATGAATGGTCCGGTGCCATGGACGTATGAAATGATAGAAACCCCCGACGCAAAGAGAGGGGTGTTATAAGTTTAACGTGTCTGTGTATCTGTCTGTGGTATCGTAACTCCCAAACGGATGGACCGATTTGAATGCGGTTTTTTTTATTAGAAACGCTGATATTATCCCAGGAGTTTCATGAAATCTGTTCAGCCGTTTTTGAGATATTCGACTTTGAAATTAAAATGTCGGGGGTTTTTCAACTTTTCTAAGTTGTAGTTATTGCACTTAATAAGGCGAAAAATGCATATCTTTGTGATTTCAGTGACAGGCAGTGGACATACGTTTATTTATCTTTGTCTGAACCATGTTCGTGTGTGTTTCAGTGTGTTCTATATAAACGACGCCGGCGAAATGTTCATGAGGCAGAACGCTCTGTCGGCACTCAACACGAGCGTGCTCCACGTGGTGGCGACGGCCATCGACTCGGGCTCGCCGCCCAGACAGGTAACGCACTCGTTTACCTAATTTACTATGTCCCCTAATTTGAAGGACTATAAAATACTAAACGTATGTCATATTGCGATAGGGATCTCTTTTTCCGTGTTTGGAAAGTTCTAGTGCGATTAAGGCATTAAGCATTTATTGTAAGTATAAGTACGACTATTGCTACAACTGTCACACCTGTAGACCACACATTACAGAGTTGCCCCTTTGCAAAGATATAAGCGTATGGCCTGAGTGCCCGCGCCGCTGTGAGCGGGGCGTGCAGCTTCCATAGAAACAATTGTAATTTAAATGAACGCTCAACTTAGGCCGCGTGCACTAAGGCCATACACTAAGGCGCTATTCTTATAAGGCTTCTGAATAACGGATAGTGCTGACTTGATTAGCGGGGCACCATACGTGCTCTCCAGTGCCCTATGACGTTATGGATAATCTATGGGCCCGCGTGCAGCGAACGTTGAATACTACTATGGCTACTTTCCGGTTTGACCACGAGCGGCGACGATACGTGGCCATAAGAGGCCGGGCTCCAGTATGTCGCTCCTACGAACGGCGCACCGCTGCGGCAAACGCTGCCGCTGTCGTGGCTGAACCCTTAGGGCGCCCGCAAATTCCCGCCAATACTGGCCGCTATCGCACTAGTGGCGAGCGCGAGCCAGCTCGCAGCTCGCAGCTTGCGGCTCAGACGCGGCCACTAAACGGCCGATGATATATAAAATGTATGAAAGCACTCGTTCGCAACTTGTGGTGGCCACTAGTGGCTCAATGTGCGGCCGCTCTTACTGAGTGTTTTTTACAGACGTCGGTGCCGGTGATCGTGCACGTGGGCGCGCTGTCGGCGCGCGCGCGCAGCGGCGGCGCGCTTGTGTTCGCCGGCGCGCTGTCGCTCGGCGCGCTCGTGCTGCTGGCGCTCCTCGCGGTCGCGCTCGCATACATCTACCGCACGTGAGTTATTCCTTGTTTCCTTCCTTCGTTGTCGTATCCTCGTGGCTGTGGGCGCTCTTCACCATCACTCTCCAAGCTGCTCCGTCTTGGGCTTGGTGCATGCTGGCTGGACGTGATTTATACACTGTATCTTGACAATACATCGCGAAACAGCAGATTTTGAGCACTGGAGTTAGGGTAGGTTGCACCAAATTACGATTTTACACACCCATCAACGTTAAATATGGCGTCGTCAGGTGTCATCCCGTAGATGCTTGTCAAGCTTTCCATACATTCAGAGTAACAAACACCGCTTAAGATGACGAGTAGGTTTAGTGCAACCCATACCCTACCTCAGTAATATTTCATGATCGTGATATATTATTAAATTATTCTATCGTGCGTATGTAAACAAGTCCACAACTAATTGAACTCTTGTCTCGCAGGAGACGTACTAAATCTTCTCCGAGTGCGGCTCCGGCCCCCATCAAGAGCAACTTCGTGGTGGGTGAGAAGCCGGTGACGCCGGCGGGCGGGCTGGGTGCGGCCAGCTCGGGCTCGCTGCTGAGCGTGAGCGCCGGCGCCAGCACCATCCTCGCCAACTCCACCAGCAGCCTCGACCTGCGGGACCCGGCTGGCGCGAATGCCAATAGGAGTCAGTGTATATTTTCATACTAGTTTGTTAACTTACCAGCAAGCCGGTGACGCTGGTGGGCAGGCTAGCGCGGCTTCTCCCTCCCACGTATGTCGCTCCGCTGCTGCTGCCGCTAGGAGTCGTGGCCGATTCTTTAGCTTTAGAGTCCGTGAGCCAATGGAGGTTGGGCTTTATGACAGTAAGAAAGTGTCAGCCCATAGAGTAAATTTAGTTAAACAGATAATAATGGGGTTCTGTTGCAGTGAAAAAAATGAAGAATGGAGCGACCCAACAGAAGTATTGCTATGCTTACTGGAAGACGCCAGCCACAAATATACTATCTACATTAAAATTATGCCAATATATAATTTAATACAATCGTTACACAATGAGGACTCTTAAAGTAGAGTATCGTGATTAGGAATACTTTTGCTATTAGTCAATTGAAATAATTAAACAAATTATGTACTTATCTATTGAAAATCTAAGCCCTGCTGAAACGAAGCGCAGCCCACCGGCTCAGCGTTTCGTTAATGTTTTGTTCTATGACCACCCTACTTAACACAACTCATTGTGTAACGATTGTATAAAATTTACTTTAAAAACAAAGTTTTAACCGACTTCAATTTAGTACTCCGCCAAGCCATGAGAACATTTCCACAATTTTCAGATTTACCACATGAACTGATTCCCGAGAGCAAATGCGTTAATTATTAGAGGAGTTCCCTCAATTCCTCATGGATCCCATCATTCAACTGAATTTTTGAAAAAAATGGGACCCACGTGGAAGCATCATACAAAAAATATTTACAAAAAAAAAATTTGTACGGATCGGCTCATAAATGAAGGAGTTCTGAAGTAACAAACATAAAAAAAAATATAAAAAAACAATATGAGAACCTCCTTTTTTTGAAGTCGGTTAAAAATACTACATATTTGATTCTTGTTTGCAGATGCGACGGTGATGCGTCACTCGGCGCGGCTGCCGAAGGGCAAAGTGGCGCCGGCGCCGCCCGAGGCGCCGAGCGTGGCGCTCATGAGCGACCACCTGCAGCGCGCCGCCGGCCGCTCCGGCGTAGCCTGGCCCAGCGCCACCATCCCCGCGCGCGTCAAGAAGCTTAGCTGGGACGACGGCGATCAGGTACTACCATAGACAATGGATATATATGTGGAAACATACACACATACACATGAGTGACAAATATGTGTATAGTCAAGTGCAAAAATACGCATCGATAACATCCTCTCATAAATAAGTACCAAAACCTTTATCCGCTGACATAAGAGTAAATATTTTTGAAGTGAAAACTTCTTTAGCGGCGCTGTGCACTTTTTGGGATGGGGAAAAATTGTTAAACTCGCCACAGATATCACGTGACCGTTTAGGTGAGAGATTCGGGACGAGGCTTGGGGACCGATGCCGTAGTACGAGACTGGTTTTGATGTAAGACGTAAGGGGCTTGGGGGCGGAGGCGGGGGGAGGGGTTTTTGCAATACAACCCGGTCTTTTTTTTTCAAGCTTGGAAGATAAAAATATTTGAACTTAAATAGTAAATGTGACGATAATAATTATAATAGGTGTAACATATTATTTGTTCGTTTTTAGAGTTTATTTTTTGTGTCGGGGGATTTTTTTAATTTTCCCACATTAGCGACCCCTGGCCTAGTGCGCGAAGCCCTGCAACCGGTAATGGTGGCTTGGGGCACAGTAGCTCCTGCCAACACAGTCTATACTACATACCATTTGCTATGTCAGATATTTTGAGCAGGGTCAGTGACTAATTGCACAAAAGTGACACACTTTCAGCATTCTAGACTTAATTGACTCTTTCATTAATACGTTATATGGTGAACTTTTATCCGCGATCAAGTGTTAGTAAATTGTAGATAACCATTCAAAACAGATTTCAATGGATGGGGTCTGACGCAAATATATCACTGTTTAGTTAATGTTAATTGAGATACTCGTACGTCAAATATTACTTTGGCGAGAAAATGTATATGTCGCACGTCCATATACTCTAACATCAACTTTTCATACATGTGACAATTAAATAAATAAATAAATATTAGGGGACAATCTTACACAAATCGACCTAGTCCCAAACTAAGCAAAGCTTGTACTATGGGTACTAGACGACGATAAACATACTTGTATAGATAAATAAATACTTAAATACATAGAAAACACCCATGACTCAGGAACATATATTCGTGCTCATCACGCAAATAAATGCCCTTACCGAGATTCGAACCCAGGACCTCTTGCTTCGTAGGCAGGGTCACTACCAACTAGGCTAAAGCGGTCGTCAAACAGTGACAGTTTGTTGACAGTTTATTACTCTTAATTTAATGATTGGACATTTAAATAAGGCTTTTTAGGGTGGTTTACGAAACTTCATATATTAAACGACTAAGTTACAAAAAGTAAATCCTAATTCAGTTTTGATAAAGTGGTTATTACATTGTCCGGAATTCGGTCACTGATGAGAGGGACGCCGCAATACGTTAGATACGATATGAGATATCTCGTATCGTATCTAACGTATTGCGGCGTCCCTCTCGTCAGTGACTGAATTCCGGACAATGTAATAACCACTTAAGGGTAAAATTACATTTGTTTCAGTTAGCTACGACTTAATCGTCTTTGGCATCAAATAGTGAATCAGAAAAATTGGTTTTCTGATGACGAATTAAAAATGACAATGTACAGTTTTGTATTTGCAGTAATAGTTACTCCTTGGTTTGTTTGTTCGCAGGGGAGCGGCGAAGCGGAGGTCAACGAAGCAACCAACCCGGCCGTGGCAGAGCACATGAACCTTACAGTTTACTTCTAAACTGAACTACTACAAGCAGCACCCAACAGTGATCAGCATTTTATTAACATAAGGTGGTGTCAAAATAGTTTTTGAATCTAAAATTTGATAAACACATTCACTGCCAAGAATTGCTACGAGTTACGCTCGTAGCGGAAAGCGACTACGGTGTGGGCGCCCGCTAGATTGGTTCCCCGGCAATGAAAGTGTCTAGAAATAAAAAAACTATTATTCAACCCGTGCCGTCGATAAACCGTCTTCCATATCATACAAAAATATTCATTGGAATCTGTACAGTCAAGTGAAAAAATATTTATCGATAACATCCTCTCATAAATAAGTACCAAAACCTTAATCCGCTGACATAATATTTATGAGTAACTTGTACGCACCCATATTTTTACACTTGACTGTACGCCGCTAGGGCACAATGTTCTAGGAGCTCCCGCCCTCAAGAAAAGATTGGTGATCCTTGAGCGAAACAAACATTTAACGACACCCAGTATTACAATCTTACCATACATCAGGTACCGCGGAATGGGGTTACTTTGAGAAAAAATGGGGCTACTTTGATCATTTAGAATGTAGTATAAAAGCGTAACTATTTTAAATTGCGAAGATTTAGGGCCGATTTTTCAATTCCCGGATAAAACTATCCGTCAGATAAATGTTAGCTCTGTCCTTTTATTTCATATGACTTAAGAAAAAGATGGTGATAATTTTAACTGACGGATAACTTCATCTAGGGATTGAAAAATCGGCCCTTAATCGAGTAAACAGTAAGATAGAATATTCATATATTCACTGCCACAGTTCACCCACAAGTAAACACAATGATTTCAGAGATAAACCTATTTGATCAAAGTCACCCCTCGAATCAAACGAACCCCATTCCACCGTACTTTTAAATTTTGTGATAAAACGTCATTCACATGTTATGCAGCTTGCCTTAGGATATTTGTGAGTGCTGAGGATCAAAAACAGATTGGTCAATAGATTCTTTTAATTATGTACCTAAACGTAACATAATAAACATTATGTAAGTTTGTACATTGGTATTTTTAGAGGGTCTAGGCCTAGGGTCTAGTACAATCATCTGCATTGTACGCTATGAATGTTTGCGACTCCAGATGAATCACAAGTGTGCGTTGCTGACCCTTTATTCATTTGAGGATTCATTGTCGAATTTAAACTTTCGTGAGACATGTTGAAATAGAGCGAATAATTACACGGTTCAACTCACGTATTAAATGTAACTACGGGCGACATGTTTCGGACTCTTCGGCGGCCCCCCGCCGCGAACACACTCATCCTGAAGAAGAACTCCCGAAGAGTTCGAAAAATGTCGCCCGTAGTGACATTTAATACGCGAGTTGAACCGTGTAATTATTAGCATGAGGATTCACTCGGTCAAAAATATCTGATACAATACAACGTAACAGTTATGTAAGTGCGTTATATATGTTTGCGCGTCTTGTTCCGTCCTATATAATTGCGGTTGACTGTACTGGGGTGGGGTACTGGCCTAGCAGCTTCACAGTAACAAATCTTTTAGTAAGAATATGTCGTTTGACCTCTCAGGCAAGTGTGGTATTCCAAATATTAAAGTCAAGATTACCTCTAACCAAATATTTGTGCAATAAGTTAGCATCAAGAGGCAGACCATTACACTAATAATATAAAATTATGTTGATGTAATAGGAAATACTGTACAGAACTAATAGGTTATTAGTGATAGAACTATGCTCGCAAGCGTTGCAACCGTCACCTCGGTGCACAGTCAGCATCGTATAGTTGGTAGCACCTAAAGTAGCCAAATATATCGCAACAAGACGTGATACTCTTACAGTAATAAAGATGTGAACCGAAATATGGGGCTACCTTGGCTATTACTATATGAAAATCCAGTAACCTAGTGGTCTGAAACAGGGATGTTGCAGACATTCGCATCCGCAACCGCGGAACTTCCGCATAAATTAACATCAGCATCCGCATTCGCAAAAACGATGCAGTGTTTTTGCGAATGCGGATGCAATTCACGACAAGAAAGAACGCTCACCACGCACATTTCAGATATTTTCGCCATTAGAAAAACAAACTTCATTTCATTTCTGTGACCAAGACCAGACGCGCCTGTTATTTGTTCACTATTATTGTAATTTAGTCTCAACGTGTTTGATGATTGCGTGATATCATAAAATGGACGTTGTTTTTTCGTTTTTTAGTGAGTGACCCCAAAATCCGCATCCGCGGATGTGTGCCCCCGCCTCCGCATCCGCGGATTTCAAAAAAATCGCATCCGCGGCATCCCTGGTCTGGAAGTACGGGGTACTTTGCGTGAAATTCGGGAGTTCTGATTTTTTGCAGACTTGTTTATGATGTTGGTCCAATGCGTAATCCAAGTTTGTGACCTCGCGAGCGCCGAACGCAACTTTGTCAAAAATCTAAAATACCGACTTATGTTTTTGAGTGTTGCCTTAAGGACTAGTTTTTGATAGTACCTTCTCAAGACTATTTAGAGTACCTAGACTAAATTGACGACCAGTTAGCCTAGTGGGTAGTGACGCTGCCTGCGAAGCTGAACGTCCTGGGTTCGAATCCCGGTAAGAGTAAATATTTGTGTGATGAGCATGAATTTTGCTTCTGAGTCTTGGAAGTTTTCTAAGTATTTATATCTATTTTAAATATCGTCGTCTCCATAACACAAGCCTTACTGAGCTTACTATGTGACTAGGTCGATTTGTGTAAGATTGTCCCTTAAAAAGAAAAAAGATTCCTACAATAAGACTAGAATTGTCTCTGTAGTACCAATAGTTTCCGAGACAAAGACTTTCAAAATTCATAATTTCTTCGAACTTAGCACTTCATTGCTATATTTTAGACGTCAATCGAACAACTAGCGGGATGAAGTTCCAATTCCCCCCAATGGATTTTGCTAGTGTTGCGAAGTTCGAAAATGATAAACTTTGAAAGGCTTTATCTCGGAAACTATTGGGTATACAGAGACAATTCTACTCTCATATTGTAGGAAAATTAGTCTACTTTATAAACGTACTGAGAAGGTACTATGAAAAACGAGTCCTTTAGGCATATAATAAAAACTTTCGCGGTATTTTAGATTATTGAAAAAGTTGCGTTCGGCACTCGAGGTCTGGGATAATTCATTGGGCCAACATCATAAACAAGTCTGCAAAGAATCAGAACTACCGGATTTGACGCAACGCTCTGGATGTATAAACTTATGGACTATGATGCTGACTATACAATTAATGTTGACGATCATGTCAGACGTACTTTTTTGAGTTCGGTGCACGGCGTTATTCACTCAGAGTGGTTGTAAGCCACGTGACTGTTACCGAAATGCCTGCACAATTGAGGAGATTAAAGTAGTGAAAGGATGTTGCGGCGTTTACTAACAGTGGGAAATATACCTAAGAACTTAAAAATATTTGTTAAACAAAAATCTGCATAAACCCTTTGATTTTTGATAGGTTTACTTGATAGGGCTACATTAATAAAAAAGTTAAGTACTTAATGACATACGCTGGTAATGATATATTATATATGTAGATACGGATAAATTTCTTTAGATCTGGACTTTTGCGCATTTCATTAAGGGTAAGCGGCATATCGCTAAACGTATAGACCTGTTACCTAAGCATCGAATTTGTATGTAATATTCTAATAATGAGAATGCACCCTAATCGTTAATATAAGACATTTAACAACATCGATTTTAAGACTGTTATTAAGGTTTATACTCGTAATTAAACTTTTGTAAGTATTGAATTTGTATGTAAAAATTTGGCGTAATTCATAATCCATTGTACCTACACTGTTTTGTGATATGAATATGAAATCATGGGAAGGCGAGGAGTGAATAACTGGGTCTCCAAAATGATACACTCTCACTAGTAAACACCAGTATTATATGATTGTTGATTGTCATTCCATCCTCCATCCTCCTAGCGTTGTTCCCGGTTGTGCCCTAAAGGAGCCCGGGGCCCGCTTTGACACTTAATCCCAAGATGTGGCATAGGCACTAGTTTTACGAAAGCGACTGGCCATTCTAATGTTCGATGACATATGTACAGATGACAACCTGTTATTTACCACTTGGCTACTAGTTCTCACGTCGTTTCGTAAACAACGAGCCCTACAAAAGTAGCTAGCTTATACTTTTGATCTGGGTGCCACATACTACAGTCAATTGTTAATTTTGGTCCATACAACTTACTCATAAATATGAGCGGATAATTAATCGATACATATTTTTGCACTTGACTGTACGTTTTTTCTTTATCCCATCTTAATTAGCCAAAACTTATATTACGGTTTAATGTTGATTAAAGTAGATATCCCTTTTATTACCTACAATGAGTAGATTTATAAATTGTTATGTAGTATAAATAGTTTAGGATACGTAAATTAAAAAAGGAGTATTATTGATGTACATAATAATATTAATAAGTAGTGCATTCGTTTTCTGTAATGTTTTGATTGTTATTAAAATATTCCGTTGAAGCAAGATGTACTTATTACTTTCTTCCTTTTTAACCCATTTAGGTTACGAACGACTTTAAATAACAAGGGCTTGTTCCGTTGTTTTAGACCCGTGTTATGCGACGACAAACCAGTGGTGTGGCACACTTTTGTACCAATATCTATAATAAAAATAATAACCTATATTTTACTGTTAAGAGCAGTATTTGTAATATTATATTTTATTATACTTATATATATTTGTAATCGCGTTCTCGGAAACGGCTCCAACGATTTCAACAAAATTTCGATTCTTCGAGAAAATCGATTTAGGTAGCTAAGTCTCATATCTGGGATAATTCGTTTTCTCTATCATACGCCCAGGTACTTCGCGCCTTCAAGTTGACATTCAGCCAATATAGAGACACAGAAATTGGCCAACATACAGGAAAATACTTTTATCATAAAGCCTGCAACACACATTCATTAAGTTGGCAATGGCGGGAACATACACAAGATTTGGCAGAATGTGATAGTGCGATCTGAAATATTGCAATATGAAAAAATAAACATATTACTTTAATAGAAAAGAAAGGGTCTCGGACTCGCGTTATGGTTGTAGAACTTACCTAGTGGTCAGGTATAGTTTGGATATTATAAATTGACCTTCTGTTGTCTAATTAAAAGAGATTCCGCGTAATGTCCAAGAGAAGAAATGCGCTAACTCCCACCACATTACCATGCAAACGACTTCGTCTTCGTCTTCGCAGGTACAGCTAGTGTCAGATAATATTGCAGGAGACTACGAGAAAGGCTCGCATCGTCACCCACCCCTACCTAACAAGGACAGCTACGAAGAACGACTGCCTGGAGTTGTTTACTCATCGCGGTTTCGACTGACTTATTGGCACGACATTTAACTTTCAGAATAATTTCATTGTTATGTTGTGATCTTATGTTGCAGAATACCCCCTCTTACGAATAATACAGAGGGCCCCACGCATATGATAAGTGTTCAAATATAACGAGAGAGTGGTGCGCGGCGCACGATAACTTCGTATCGTATCTTTTCTCCGATTCACGGTAAAAGTGGTTTGTAATCCGGCGCCGATCGCACGCGCACGCTCGACTGTGGTCAGAAGAGAGATCCGTTTATTGGAATAAATTATAGGTAAGCGTAAGTGATAAGTGCTTTCTAATCTTATGATTTGGTTACAATAAATTGACTCTCGGTACCTAGCTACTAATTTTTATTCAATTTTTTCCGCCCTGCAATAAGTATCAAAGCAAAGCCGTTCAGTACTTAGAAGCGAAAACATAAATAGAGTAGGTATTCTAGATTAGTTGCATTATACAAAGATTTTGTAGTTCGTGGTATACGTTACGTATCAGATGCATATGCACCGACTTTTCCCTTGGGCTTTATTACAAATATACCCCAATATAGGTAAGTAGATACTTATAATATTCGCTACTAAAGAACGAATAAAATGTGCCTGTTGTGCGAAATTTACAATTATTTTAAAATTCTGCCTTAAACAAATAGCCATGATACCTAATTAGGTATTTTTTCTTGGTGTACCTATACACCAAGAAAAAATACCTATATGACAATTATTTACACCTTTAGCTAGGCAGCTTTGTGACTGAAATAGTCACTATATGGTGAAGCCAGAACCTAACGGAAGGTAACCATCAACCTACATTGTAAAATTGTACCTACAACGTTCTAAGTGTCACCAATAACCTAGGTATAGAAACAGTCAGCAGCAGAAGTTTCGAATTTCTTACTTGTTGTTTTTCTTATTTTTTCGCAACTTTACGCCGTTCGATACACGTGCGGAAATGACATTCTTCACTCGTCCCTCGAATCTCTCGAATATCTCGGTGCTCGTAACGTAATGACTACTTTCCTCACTAGCATCGAAATGTACTATTTCATAAGATGAAAATTGTATAGGCTTGCTAAGTAATTTTCTTTACTTATTGATGGCAAAAGGTTTGTACTCACATATTGTAACATCGCCAATAATTTCCAGTCGCGTCAATTCTATGTATACACCACGAGTCAACATTTTTAATAACCAAACACGCATTAACAATGTTTACAAATATACGTGAAATTACCTATATATAATGGCGCGCTATGTATTTTTTTTATTCGTGAAGTTTACGCAGTGCGCGCGCATGCGCAGCTACGTTGGTGAAGTGCTCAAAATGATCTACACAAGGTCTTATTGCCTACTATTAAAAACGATTGTAGACCATTTTCACTATTTATCTATACTTCTGCTGCTGACTGTACCAAATATCGACGTTTCTCGTATAGGAAATATTTTTCCTGACGATGAGTCGACAGGTCGTTTTATTAAGTAGATACCTACACTATTAGTATCTGCCTAGCTAAAAGTAACAACGTTCCCCAATTCCTTATCCAATAATTTCCCGTTTAATAAAGGCTGTCAGGGGCTACTGTTTCCTTCCTTGTCGATGTATTCTAAATGGAATTACCAACAACACGATTACCGCAAAACGGATATCGTGAAACGCAGTCCTTGTTTACACCGGCAGGCGGATGCCCGGCCACTTTCACCGCACGCGTTGCGCCCGCAGGCGAGAGTTACATAACATTACGCCACGCGGACGTGACCGCCTGCCGTGACCTCGGCGTGACGCTCATATACAACACAACCAATGATGCAACGCGCTACGCTACAAACAATTCCTTCTAAGCCTGGCGTCATTGCTGTTAATTTGCGATGAGTCATAAAGCCATATTCACCCTTGGGCAAAACGAATCCGCCACAGATTTCCACCTAGTTTGTTTTTTTTTTTAACCTGACTGTTGCTATAATAGGACGGACCCAATATAGCGGTCGAATTGCGTAGTTGGAGGGTAGCCTGGGGAAAATCCAGGGGAAGCCTCCGGCACGACCACGCTGGGAAGTTTATACACTGGAATACTCTACGAGTTTGCGCTCCAGTGAGATTGGTTGAACGGTATCAACCGAATCTGAGGTGTGAGTGGTGTCGAACTACTGGGAGTTTTATCGCTGGTTCGCTAAAACCTAGCCTAGCTGAGAAGAGTCCAGCAAGAAACTCAGCTAGCCCCGACTTGGGTCGGACTGACTCTACCCGGTATGCGGCGGTACCGGGACGAATAGGGACTGTAGATTTCCTCCATTACCTATGTCAGTTAAACAGCCAACTATTAAAATATACCAATTTTTATAACTGCTTTTCAATAAGGTGGAATAGATGGCTACATCTTTTTGTAGTAGACTGCATTTTATACCTGTATGCTGTCAGTTTAGATTTATTGGTTTGTATTCGTACCTATATCAAAAAAAGAATGCCATCAAATACTTACATTTTTGAGCCACCGCAATAAAATAAAATAACACACGCAGGATTCCAGTCATAACAATGACAGCTCATCATACATAAATTAACATAATACTCAACAAACTAGAAATTATACTGGCGTTTTCTTATAATGACATGGTTCCATATCATGTCGGCTCGCAAACCACATACATACTTACTTATGGATGGTCTAAGATCAGATGAAGAAATTCCCTACATATATATATTATACCCTCAATCCCTCATCTGTTATTTGATAATTACCAATATTACTCGTTAGATACTATGTATAGGTTGATAATTCGCACATGGGTTGCCTAGCGAAATCCTGAACTGAAGCCAAAAAGTACGGCTGGTAAATAAAATAAAAATTAAGTAACATTTTTGCGTCAACTACCCTCATGTGTACCAATGCCCTCCATGCCCACCATGTGTGCCAACCTCATGTCATTCATAAAAATCGAATATTAGATGGTAGACTATGACACAGGGAATAGTAAAAATAGGGGTTGTCTACTCTCAGCCTGGACAACTATAAGATTGCCTAGTTTGAAGAGGTTACCGAATGGAGTAAATATCCCTCATCTGTTATTTAATAAAGTTATATGAACTGAAAGGTTCTTTTTTAGGGTTCCGTAGTCGACTAGGAACTCTTATAGTTTCGCTTTGTCTGTCCGTCCGTCCGCGGATAATCTCAGTAACCGTTAGCACTAGAAAGCTGAAATTTGGTACTAATATGTATATCAATCACGCCGACAGTGGTAAAATAAAAAGCGTTTTTTTTAATTAGGGTACCTCCCCTATACGTAACGTGGGTGTTTTTTTTTTCATTTCAACCCTAACGTGTGATATATTGTTGGATAGGTATTTAAAAATGAATAGGGGTTTGCTGAAATCATTTTTTGATAATGTTAATATTTTCGGAGATAATCGCTCCAGAAGTAAAAAAAAAATGTGTCCCCCCCCCCCCCTCTAACTTTTGAACCATAAGTTTTCAAAAAATGAAAAAAATTTCAAAAGTAGAACTTTATAAAAACTTTCTAGGAAAATTATTTTGAACTTCATAGGTTGAGAAGTTTTTGAAAAAAATTACAAAATAATTTCTGAACTAAGTTTGTAATTTAACCGTATAAGCAGGTGTTTCTTGTACCTGTAATTTCTATAAAATCACAATAAAATGACGTGCTTTCAAATAAAGTAAAAAACGGTGAAAATCGGTTCACGCAATAAAGAATTATCCCATAAAAATCATCTTCCATACTTTAAGCTCGCGCGCAATAATTTACTTAATTTGCCGATTGATGTCGCTGTACGCCGAACGCTCACATTGTACATGGCGCTGTTAAGAGTTTTCCTGATTTAATGGGGTCGGAGCAGGTGCGCCCATACATTAGGTCGAAAATTTGTCGTGCTCGAATTGTCTTAGTTGTCTTTGGTCGTTCGTTGTCTAATAATAGAGTTGTTCGCTAAGTATTGCTTATATTGTGTCTGTCTATAATACATGGTCGATTTGATTTGGGAATTTGAACTCTCTTTCTTGCTCATACATTCGGTTCATGGAACCCTACACTGAGCGTGGCCCGACACGCTCTTGGCCGGTTTTTTTAATATCCGGTCAAACGGTGTTAGGTTACCTAGGCAAAACCTGGACACAAAAATGGTTGCCTAACTTAAAGGTCGGAGCTATAACCACGAACTTCGAATGTCGAAGTTCGGATATCTCTATCTCTATCGCACTTACTATAATCGAGTGACTGGGATGCAAGTACACGAACTTCGAGATTCGATTTTCGTGGTAGCGCCACGGGTTTTCCAAAGGCGTACCCGACACTTGTCATATTAATGCCATTTTTTTAATGGTCTTAGTGTCAAGATCGTGTAAAAAATAGCATGTTTTATTTGAACCACTTTTTAAAACTTGAAAATTGCTGAGACAAAAGGCCCCGGATTATAGAACTTTTCAGACTTTGATTAATATCCGACCGAAAACACATCATTATGACATCAAATTTTTTATTCCTTATCGTCCAAAGAGTGTTAAAACAAGCATGTCTTGTATGGACAACTTATCTAAAAACTCAAATACAATACAGCCGAGTCAAGGGGCCTTGGTGTAGACGACAAGCTTATAAAAAAACAGTGATAACATAACATAATGATGTGTCGTTGGTCGATAAAAATCAAAGTCCCGCAAAGCTTAATATGCTCTTTGACACGGCAGTTTTTGAGTGCGTGCCATGTGCGATTTATATCATTATCTACCATGTAATAAGTATAATGGCTCCTCTACATGATGGCCCATCCTATGGCCCAGCGCTATGGCCATGCGATGGTTGAACGCCACTACACGATGGCGACATTCAGTTATGATCGAATGTTTTGCGAGATGGACGTCGAAGCGTTAGCCGCTGCGACAATTTACCTATTTACATATTACGCTTTCTCCCCGATATGATTCCAAAAACTTTACTGTTTCGTGTTGAGGCCAAGAACAAGTCATTTTCGATAAAAAAAATACACAGCACGAACGTCCGCACTCAACCGCGGTCGACCGCGCACTGTGGAATGGGCCACGTGAAGATGCGTACTGCCATCGCTGACCTACTCCCTTTGATGTGCGGCCAAAAACCGACTCCGCGGCCATCCCATCGCCATCCCGCCGCGCCATAAGCCATCCGACACCACTACCCTCTCTACATGCTGGCCCATCCTAGTGGGCCAGCAGGATGGGCCATCATGTAGAGGAGCCATTAGTCATTATCAATTAAAATAACAGATGAGGGTAAATACGTCTTCAACGTATCTCTGCCTAATTATCTAACATAAGTAGGTACAAATAGTACGAACGTGCTACTAAATAGTTAATATCTACTTATCTGCTAAACACATGTTTACAGGCATAATGAAGTGGCTGGTAGTGACATTAGTTGTAGCCGTAGCACACCGCGCGTATTCGACGAATACGACTGCTTCCGACACGTGCGATGTGGAAGGTCACGGCCCGTGGAGTGAGCTGCTGGAAGAGTGGGCCACCTCGGCCGGGACAGAACGGTCTGGCAGGCAAGGTGCGTGCAAGATACCTTTTAATTTCAAAGGACCTAACAATACGCTACCGACACGTTTAACGCAACCAAATACCTACATTTGGCGTGGCATATGAGATGCGTCACCAGGTGTTCGCGGCTTCAGTGTTCGGTCCTCTGGTTTTACCTACATTCAATTTTATGAGTTTGACTCGGGTCTTTGTTTGATATAAGCATTCAAATAAGCAAAAATTCAATAAGCGTGAGTTGTTAAACAAAAATTTACTCGGCATCCGCTTTCTGACGACAATTAAGTACTTACTTATTCAGTTTGTCTAAAATTTAAAAGTTAACTTTTTCTTTTCAATTTATAAATGATATGCATAAACACGTTATTTCAATGGAAAGCCAGTTCGTTTTCACATAATTTGTATGCTTCATTTTCGCCACAAAACTGACACCGAGTTAATTTTTGTTTAACAGCTCACGCTAATTTGGGTACCTACACCAATTTTTGAAAATGCTCGATTCGGCAGTTTTCTAAGTTGCTAAACTGCAACACGAATTTCGATTTGTTTTGCCTCTGTAACGTGAACTATCTACTTACGGTAAACCTCTTCAAATATGAATTTATGAACTAAGTACTAAAAAATAATGGTGTTGGTCGAATAGGCAGGATAATGGCGCTCCCTCCGTCCTCGGGTTACTACATCACGGATCGCATCGACTCGCCCCTGGTGCCGCCGCCGCCGCCCGTCCGGCCCGCGCGGCCCTACGAAGAATGGGCAGCCACGCCGCCGCCGCCGCCCGGCCCAGGGAAGATCGTCAACAGGCCCCCTAATCCCTATAAGGATAAGTTCAAACCTAGCTATGAGTATGTACGTATATTAGGTAACCTAAAGCCAGAGATATAACCCAGATGTTTAAATCGGCTTCAAAAATGTATCTATTTTCATTTCAACAGACACCGCCTCAGCAAAACAAGCCTATCCCAGCCTATCCACAACAACCACAACGACCAAATTCCATTGACAGGCTAGACGATCCCCCGCGGAAGCAGGTGACAGAGACAGACCTATATTTGCTCTCGGCTATTGAGAAACTGGTGTACAGAGCTGATTTTATGGAGAAGAGGCTGCGAAAATTAGAAGAGTCAATGCATGTGTTGGTAGCCGGTTCTAGTCATCACCCAGGTAACAACCCCATAGTTGCGGCTTTACTTAATTGTATAGGGAATGATCATATTATTTACTTGACTTGTTGTATTTAAAAGTATGCAGTTTAAAGAATTATGTGATACTGATAATTCGGTGGGTAAAAACATTTATGACTGCATCGTTGTCGTATGCTACAAAGTCTAGTCATGTGATAAGAATGTGACAGAGAGAGAATGATCGACCCATGTACTTTTGGAATGCGCAGTTAAAACTATCAGGTTTCTTCTTTCTGATTCTGACTCTTGGTAGAGGTTTAGGTTATGTAACGGTATAAGAACTACAAGAATAATGACTGTTTATTGTTCCTTCGCAGAGCCTTGCGAGACCAACTTCTCGCGCGCGGGCGACACGTGCTACCACTTCTCGGCGGCGGCCGCGGACTGGAAGACGGCCAACCTGGCATGCCGCAAGCTGCGCGCCAACCTGCTGGAACTGGAGGCCGAGCCCGAGCGCCGCCAGCTGTTCGGCCACTTGCTCAGCAATAACAAAATAAAAGGTACTACTTTCTAATTGTCTTTTAGTTTTGTGTATACATAAGTATTGGAGTTGGAATAATGCCGCAACTTGACTTCGTATGTTCTCTGATTTGTTTCAAACAATTCAATAATAACTTTCTATACCTGGTTGGGGACTTTATTATTACTCCAAAAGAAAGAAGGCCAAAAAATATGCCTAATGACGAAAATCTTATTCGAATAGACATTTCAAAAAATTACGAAAATACGACCGTTTTAATATTGCTTGACAGAGAGAAAACGCTCGAGACCAGTGACGTCACGAGCGTCGTAGAAAATGACAATCGCTTTTTGCGAAGGCGCGTTCCGCGGAAAAGGGAAAGAGTATACTTATCTTAAAACTTTGGATACTTATAGTTATAACTTTGTGATTACTTAGGTAACTATTGTCTTGTTACTTTTTTCTCCATGTGACTATATTTATAAATTTTTTTGGTGTCACCATCCTATTCTGTAATAAGATAGTTGTAGCTACATACTAGCGTTTGAACCGGGTTGCTGAACTCCAGGCAATCTACAAAACAACTTATAGAATAATCCGATTACATAGGAAAATAATATTATGTTCGGATTATAGTTTAAACGCTTTTACAACTGCCGCATAGCATATTTTTCAACACAATTGCTCGTAACGTACCTCTTATTGTGTCGCTTTTAGGCTCATAATCCTGGATATTAAACACGCGTGTTTAATAACATTACGATACTTGTGTGTTATGGATATATCCCGATCAAGTCACGTTGCCACCTTGCAGCAAGATGTATGCATGCACACGGTGCATTCTTAAACTAACCGGGTTGTACAGAATGTACAGCTTTTTTTTTAATTCTCGGCAAATGGATTCTTACTCGACTAAACAAATTAAATCCTTTTTGTTAGTTAATTGACTATTTCTTTTTGGATATGATATAGAAACGGTTAATTTAGTAAAACTATTACTACTTTTGATAACATTTTACATTAATTAATAAAGATAACATTATAAAACGAAATTATTTATTTTATTTTGTATTGGCTGTTTAGAGATTTCATCTAATGCGCGCGCACTGCGCAAACTTCACAGAAAAAAAATGATGCGCGCCATTATAGGTTATTTCACAGATATTTGTAAACATTGTTAATGCGTGTTTGGTTATTAACAAAAATGTTGATACGTGGTGACTAGAAAAGTGATAAAAAGAATGGACGCCACTAGAAATTCTTGACGATGTATTCAACATGTGAGTAAAAACCTGTTGACATCAATAAGTAAGGAAAATAACTTGGCAGGCCTATCAAATTTTCATCTTATGAAAAGGATTTTTTCCTCGCAAAGTGTGTTGAAAAACGTCGTATGAAACGCGTGAGCTTTGATAATTCCGCCTCTGATGTAATTATCAACATACCTCATTTGTATCACAATGTACTATTATCTACCAATAATTGACGAGTGCAATTTATGAATGATTATAGCACTCGACTGGTGGACCGGCGGGCTCAACCCCGGGCTGCTCTGGATTTGGTCCAACTCGGCGCGGCCCGTGGCGGGCGAGGCGGGCGGCCCCGCCGTCGTGGGCGACGGCCGCTGCCTCGCTCTCATACACGACCCCGCCGCCCGCGCCTACGTCTACCGCGGACAGGACTGCGGACTCAAACACAGATACGTCTGCGAGAAAGGAGAGGACAAGACTAAACTGAGCAACGAGATTGAAGCGGTTTCGAAGAACAAACTTACCCAAGAAACGACGCCTCAATCCGTCAAAAAGGCGGAAAATCAAATTTAGTTTGAACACGTCGCTCGATGTGTAGCAACGGGTTGTAGAATATCAATGTTATTTATAAATCCAGTAAAAGTAATAAGTAAGAAGACTGAATTACCATAATAATGTTACGACGAACAGGCTTATTTATTTTTATAAATATAATAAAAAAACATGATTTATCGTAATGACTTATTATTCTATAATATTTACAAAGTTACAAGAATCACAACAAAATAACGTATATAAAATAAATTATTATTCTGTTACAAATCGTTAGGACCTCACCTAGCTTTGTGTGTTGAGATCGACATCTTTCCCTACATTGCAAACTGAGTCAATCTTGTTCCGTTCAACATTTATTATATCCAGCACGTTGGCTAGAGGTTGTTAGTTGTTGCCGCTGTGTGTGTGTTAGCGACGCGCAGTGCGAGCACTGCTTCAGTTGAATTCGATGGCAACAAAGCGCCAGCTGGTGCTAGCCAGTAAATAAGTCCCATAACGCTATTGGGTGAAATACTTAGGCCGGGTGAAATTCCCAAGTAACTGATTTAGCTATCAACATTGCGCAAATTAACATAACTTGAACAATGCCGATGCGACGCCTATCATGCTATAAACGACAACTGAAGACTGGCTACATTAAACTAAGAGATCTCAAAGTAAACACACTTTCATGTCAACTGATGAGGGAGTTGTCAACGAACATAATGTATCGAATGTGTACAAAATACGCAAGAAATTGTATTCGCAGACTTACAATTTATTTATATTTTTTTAACACTAGACGCTAGCCGACTACAATTGTAAAGATGCATTGTAAATATATATGTGCTTAACCTTTAACTCACTTTGTTATTGCTGCAGTCGTATTAAGTATTGTATATTTGTAAATAACATGTTACGCCTAGACCTAGATGCAAATGCGATTTTGTACTTTAGAAATTAAAAACTGTAAAAAATCATAATTCCAAATGTACAGCGTATATGTACAGGGCATTGATTTTTAAAGTAATATTTTGTTAGATACACTTTTATAGAGCATAGCAAACCGGCATTATGCAGATTGTAACAAATGCATCGTATGACGGTCATACGAGTATGCCCGACGAATAAGAAATGAGGCGAGCGGTGCTTCGCCGTATTGTTGAAACAAGTAAACATTCCCCGACCAGCGCTAGGCAAGGTGCTTCTAATAATGTACAATGCAATTTTTGAGCACACAATACTTTAGGTTACAAATATTTTTTCTTGTAATTAAACAAGCAATATGTACTTTTAAATTGATATAATGCTTTTGGAGTTTGTACATAATTGAAAAAAAGACTAGTTTTGCCAAAAAAATAGCATAAGTATAATGGCGCCCAACACCTCACATCCATCAGACGTGCTCAGCTGTGGACGCGCAGTTTATACGAGTGACACCTCTGGTGGACGCGCAGTGTATACGAGTGACACCTCTGGTGGACGCGCAGTGTATACGAGTGACACCTCTGGTGGACGCGCAGTGTATACGAGTGACACCTCCGGTGGACGCGCAGTGTATACGAGTGACACCTCCGGTGGACGCGCAGTGTATACGAGTGACACCTCTGGTGGACGCGCAGTGTAACCCGGCAAGCACCCCCGCAAACCAGAGGTTATGAATACGTTCGTAACGTACGCTTTGGACAACTGATTGAATTTAATCTCTAAATGGCTAGCGAACGACCGGGAGCCTCGTGGCTAGTAAATTCATCTAATCGTAAATTCATCTAATCGCGTTGCACAAATAACCGTAAATACAAGTAAAGAAGATAAATATTCGATTACGTGGACTAGTGACCTAATCAAATTGGTACGTTCTTTAGATTTATCTGTCAATTTTTATAACCAGTGGTACCTATCTTCTCTGTTTGGATCACATTAGAATGGCGCGGCGAGCGATATGTTTAGTTGAAGTGGAACTTGAACTGGAAGGGGGAGCCGCCCTGCTGGAAGTGGTGGAAGGGGTTGTTGAAAGGCCCGCCGCCGCCGCCGCCGCCGCGCTGCGACTCGGGGTCCAGCGGGTCCACGCCCGCGTCGAACTGCGCGCGCTTCTCCGGGTCCGTCAGCACCTACACATGTCACTTCATCAGCAACACCGAACACTACATTCGCGGTCCATACATATAGGGGAAAATGTACGTGTTGCTAACGGACTACTAGCCCGTACCCAATAAAGGTGGCCACCTTTGCCACCGTCTGCCAAGTACTTCCGGCCATTTCAGGGCTGACAGACTTAGGTTTACTCTCTCTACGCTTAAAGGGCTAAATGATGCACACGTCTCGTACTATTGTCAGATGACGTAAATATACCCATACAAATTTTGACCGAAAGTGGAAGATTTTCAAACATTCGGCCAATTTTAGGTGCGATAATCTTCTGATTCTTGCTCAGCACAACTTACTCGACCTGCTGCCATGCATTATATCGTGTTCTCATGAAACGTAGGTGTATTGGGAGTGGGCTTACGGACTATAGTTAAAGCACGGGAGCTTAATTTATGCAATCACGAACAGCAAAATCTGATTAGCATCTTTAAATCTGGGTCAAACTACTAAATGCCTCTTTAGGAACGTAACGAAAGAGACGAACGAATTGAAGCGAAAAAGGTATGGAATAAAATGAGTTGGTTTCGGTTCTGATTTGCATTAGTAAACAAACGTGCCACGTTTAATAAGTCTGATTTGTGTCTCTATTGATTGTTCATGTGTATATTTTAATCGTTAAATATACGTGTTAAGATGCTTAATTATTTAACGATGATAACGAGTTGAGGTTATTCTGAAAACAACTGGATCCTCCTAAATCGAGCCCAATTTAACCAGGAGACGTTCTGTTTTCAGGTAACTGAAAATAGTAGACGGAATAATACCTCTTTCGCTGCGGCAATGTCGATAAACTTCTTCTCGGCTACCTTCTTCTCATCGCCCTGGTAGCTATCGGGGTGCCATTTCTGCGCTGCCTTGCGGTACGCCTTGGTAATCTCCTGCTTGTTTGCCGTCCTGTGGGTCGTCGTAAATTATTACAATAAGTCCGTATTACATTAGAACATTACTACTAATTAAAATTGGTAACGAACGGCAAGTACTTACCTCTTAACACCTAAAATCTTATAGTAATCTCTTTGTTCCGACTGTTTCTGCAGTTTCTGTGCGCGGCTGAGACCGTCCTTCGCTCTCTGGAAGCCTTCATCTAATTCTAGCGCGTCTTTGTACATATGTATGGCTGCAAAAAATATATAAGCAATGTATTGAATAGCAGATAAATCTACATTAAAATTGTACGCTAGATTTACAACTTAAATAAGGACTTATTCTGAGAATAAATGTCTGAAATAAAATCATCAATATGGTCTAATCTTGGGAATCACTACATTTTTGTTTGGTCGAATCGACAATTTAGACTTAAGTAAATAAATAAATATTAATACGATCTTAGACAAATCGAACTAGCCGCCCCATAGGAAGCTCAATAGGCTAGTGTTATGGGTACTAGAAGACGATATATTTAATAAAAATAAATACTCATATGTACTCGTGTGTAGAGAACATGAACATTAGAAACAAATATTCGAACCCAGGAACTTCGGCTTCGTAGACAGCGTCACTACCCACTAGGGTAACCGGCCGTCAAGTATAACAAATGTGGGAGGTAATTAGTGATACTCATCCAATGTCATTAAGTCTTTCTACAATATTTACAAATGACCCGAAGTGAATTGAGTGAGTGTATTATCCCGTTAAAACGAAAGGCATTTTAAGGCTGCGGTTAGTGTTAGTTCAGATACGTAGGTACTGCTGATACTGCTGTGGATACTGCTTTGTTTGTGTGAGGTGTGCAATAAAGAGTATTTGTATTGTATCGTATTGTAGGTATGTCTAACCGTCGTCGAACATGTCGAGGCCCAGCAAGGCGTCGGCGCGGTCGCAGATCACGCGCGCGTCGGGTTTGATGGCCAGCGCAGCCGCGCAGTGCCCCAGCGCGTCCGTGTACAGCTCCTCCTGCACAACACACCGTTTAATGCCGCCAGACCAGCAGGGAGCGGTCGGGCCGGGACCGGGACGCTTATTATACCGTGTGATAAACGACCACATGAAGCATCATCACGGGCTGACGACACGAGAAAGTGTCTCAGTTGCGTGTCTGCTTTCAACACTAGCGACAAATCGACATAACAGAATAATACTAATCTCAGTGTCGGTCTTCGATCTTATTATACTTATACCTAAAAGATCTTTCTTTGACTATATGTTGTTTGAGTCAGCTGTGATTCTTTATGCGTCTATTGTTCTGTTATTGAGGTGTGGAAGAAACACTATTAGTATTGTATAGTATTACTAACCTTCGTAGCACAGCTACAAAGCCAACGTTTCGCTTCGAACACGACCAAGGAAACCTCGTCTTCAATCTTCAGAACTTTGTCAGCACTGCTCATGCACTTGGCGTAGTCTCGCGCTTCGCTCAGCTCCTCGCAGTCTAACAGTAGCTTGTCCACCTTCTTAATCTTCTTGTAAAACGGGAAGCACTTCTTGTGTTCAGGATCTAGTTTAAGGCACTCGCGGACTTCCTGTTACCAAACGATTTACAGTTTTTGTTAAAAGATAACTTACAATTCGATGTTGCCCTGGACAGAAGCACCCGCATACTTACTAGATTGTACAGTCAAGTGTAAAAATATGGGTGCATACAACTTACTCATAAATATTTCCCATAACTCTTATGTCAGCGGATTAAGGTTTTGGCACGTATTTGTGAGAGGATGTTATCGATACATATTTTTGCACTTGACTGTACACACGAAGATTAATGAGCATAATCTAAGCGAAAGATATTTATTTATATGAACCATTCATCAGACATGATTAACCCATTACCTCGCAAACAAAAGAAACGAGTGAGTTCACGCATTGTTTGCAACTTGTAAAACAAAAAATATATATTGTGTATGTAAAAAATCCATCAAGATGATTATAAATCCATGAATTATTCGTTGACGGAATGAAAGCTTATCCCTAATACAGGTTGGCATCTCTTTTTAAGTAGGCAGGTTACTTGCAATAAGGTCAGGTGGGGTAACCAACCACTGTTTCGCTTTTCCGGTAGTTCCTCTTACCCCACCTGACCATAGTATTACATTATAATTTACCTTGAGAGCGTCGCTGACATGACCCAGCTGATACAACAAAGTGGCGAGCCGGTGGTAGCCGTCGGTGGAGTCTTGCTGGAGGCGGTTCACGGACCGAATGTCGGACACCGCGGAGAATAGATCATTCTAGAATAAATCATTTCTTTTATTAGATACACGATATACCCGAGACCTTTTTCTTTACATGAATGACATGATAAGTGATTGTAACACATCTGTAGGGAGAAAAAAAGCCCTCAAACAAATTTTTACAAAAAGTTGTTTGTAAAAAAAGTTAAGAAAGATGAGGAATTGGAACTAGTTGATAGTACAGTTTTTCTTGGTTTAACGTTAGATTCTAAGCTCCAATGGGGTCCCCATATTGGTAATCTCTCGAATAGACTGAGTTCTGCAGCATTTGCAGTGAGCAAGATCCGTCAATTAACAGACGTGTAATCAGCTCGATTAGTATTATGTTAGCTACTTCCATAGCCATATGGTATTTTATTGTGGGGCAGTGCTTCGGAGATTCATTCGATTTTTGTTTTGCAGAAACGGGCTATTCGGGGCATATATAAATTGAACCATAGACTCACTTAGAAATAAGTTTAAAAATATGAATATAATGACATTACATTGACAGTATATCTATGAAAATATTTTGTATGTTGTACATAAAAACGTAGTCAATTTTAGGAAAATTGTGACATTCATAATATTAATACTAGAAATAAGCAAAAGCTCCCGGTGCCCACCACTCGGCTACAAAAAATAAAAAATCATTCATGGGATCAATTGTGTAAGGTTTTATAACAAACTTCCAGGAAACGTAACTGAGTTATCTATTAATAAATTCAAGAACTATGTGAAGCGTAAACTTATTTCGAAAGCTTATTACAGCACACAAGACTACATGAATAATAAAACTCCATGCAACTAATTGTGACTGAATTTTTAATTTATTATTCTCGTTTTTTTTGACATTAGATTGTTTTTCTAGAAACATTCTAGACTAGTATTTTTTATACAATTTTCACTTCATATATTTTTCATTATTTATGTTTAATAAATTACTCAAGAAATTAGCTGATGATTTGAAAGTGCTTTTTATCAGGCCTACTTGAGTAAAGATCATTTTGAGTTGAGTCGAGTTGAGTTAGGCGGTCGTCACACTGCTCCGCATCTCCGGACGGAGGTGCCCGCAACGAGACGCGGCGGCATTGTGACAACCACCTTACCAATGAAAATTTTACTACTATAGAAATAGACCAAACATTAACTCACTGTTTACAAAACTCCCAATAATAATAAATACAAAGGATATCTTAGTCGCTATCTGCTTCATTTCAAATTAGATACGGGAAAACTATAAAGTGAGAATAATTGAATTTATTAGCGATAAAGAAGTGAAACGAATTGATGCGTTTTGACATCGATCGTACGATCTAAGCAGCAAGGTTCAAAATGTGTCTAATGGCATTCTTTGCAATTTGACGTTAATTTATTGCACATTTGGTTTTGTTGTGAGTGTAGGCGAGCTGACTAGTTTAGTACACTTACTGTCGCGCTTTGTACACATACTTATTTAAAGATTTTCAAGACCACGGCCGGTGCAACCCGCCTTGAAACGTCAGAAATACCAATGGATGTATGCAGGTTTCCTCACGATGTTTATCCTTCACCGAAAAGCTAACGGTAAATATCAAATGATATTCCGTACATAACTTCCGAAAAACTCATTGGTACGAGCCGGGCCGCATGCCTGAACCGCTAGGCTACCGTAGCCTCCTCGATGGAAAATAAAAATAAAGTTGGGTTTTTTATTTTATTTTTTACCTACTCAAAAAAGACTAAAAATACATTACTAAACGATCAAGTTAAAATGATCGTATTTTAACCAAACTACACAAAAATAGATATGTCTCCAAATTTGTGCATTAAAGACATTCCCGAATAGTTTTGCATCTCGTCTTCTCGTGCGCGGAAGACATAAGCCCGTCTCTTAAAGGTCTTCGCACATTATAACAACTCAACGGCGACTCGATTCTATGTCAAATATTGAAATTTAAGCCCTATGTCATATTTTCTAGGTTTCATTTCAAAAAACGATATTAAAGTAGTGTACGACGTACGCGTCGTACACGTGTCGTACAATACAATACAATACAATACAAATACTCTTTATTGCACACCTCACACAAACAAAGCAGTTAAAAAGAAAAATAATACAATAACATGTAGGTAGAGGTAGACAACAGGCGGTCTTATCGCTGAAGAGCGATCTCTTCCAGACAACCTTCGTCGTACCTAAACATCAATGGAAAATTGTGCTGTAGGAAATACGACATAAGCCTTAAATTTCAATATTTAGCTTTGAATCGAGTGGCTGTTACGTTGTTATAGTGTAGGCGCGTGGTTTTCTCGAAGAACGCCCTAAGGGACTGACCAGTGCTATGTAGGTCTCGGCGCGGAGCTGGCGCAGCTGCGCGGACCAGGGCGACACCTCGAGCAGGCGCGTGGCGAGCTCGGCGGCCGCGCGGTGGTCGCCGCCGCGGTAGTACGCCTCCACCAGCCGCATGTCCTCCATGTACGAGTCAATCTTGTGGTACTGCGCTAGCGCTTCCACGTTGTACGGATCTGCATATGTCTGTGACAACAACAAATTCTATTAAGTACTCAAAAAGTGGTTTTTGTACATATAGCGAGCGGAAAGTCGGATTTTTAGCACTAGTGCTGTTTACTATTACCTACATTGTTTTTTGTCTCAAGTACTTTTGTTCTAACCCGAAATTAGCAAGAATAATTATTATTATTGAGCCTTGATTATTGAGCTCTTTCATTTATATCTTTGTAATGTATGTTGCAAAGCGCGTCGAATTGGATGTGTAGTCCTGGAGATTATCTTACATACAAACATTAAAACTTACAAAGCTACAATCTGACAGACTTTTCCTCTTTATTATACGAGTACATATAAGTATAGACTACTCTACATGGTACATATAAGTATAGACTACTCTACATGGTACATATAAGTATAGACTACTCTACATGGTACATATAAGTATAGATTACACGAAGTATACTCACAAATGATAATTATGCAAACACATTATAGGTAGGCAGATGGTGCAATTCTTAACACAGCCGGTATTGCGACACGCGACTCAAAAGTAAACTTCTTTAGAAAATATTACATGCTTTATCATTACAACATTCTTCATTGCACATTCCATTTTTTTTTAAATACTTGTACCTAAAGATTTATCGTTCTTATTACTATTGAACCACCTAGGGTACAATATTATTAGTATGCGAATTCTGTTTTCGAAGTAGCACAATAAAGTTTAGGAAATCTAAAAGAATATTTTTATACCATGTAGTGTTTCTTCCCAACAATAGATATAATCATGTATGAAATAAGGTTGCACAACAGATTGCAAGCTTAAATATAAATATTCTTTATATTTCATCTTAAAAATTACACTAAGAGAATAACAAAACATAAATTAAACTTTATCAGTGGTAGACAACAGACAGTCTTAATTCATATAAATTTCTTCCAGGCAACCGCTGGGTAGTGGAAACGATGATAAAACATTTTAACATTACATGTGTATTTGAAACAGAACAATACTGGAGAATCAAGAGAAATATAAAGGTAGTTACCTAACAATAAGAACGATAATACACTTACATAAACACATGGATATTTAATCCTACATACACATACAAAAAAATAAGTTATTGAGTTCGATTAATAAATGTTGAGAGAAAAACAAAAATATGGCAATTCGAATGGTTATTACGTGTTACAATAAAATGTCCTTGGAGAATCGAAGTACAAGTGAGAAAGTAGAAAAGGTATTAACGTTATTAACTCGCAAAATGCTTTAAGTTATTTCCATAACATTATTAATTTTTATCCGAGATCTGGGACACGCAGGCTCATGCTGACGTTATAGGGGAGTTTCAAAAAAACATCCGCCAAGTGTGTGTCGGGCCACGCGCAGTGTAGGGCTCCGTGGTTGCCGTCTAAAGTTACATCGACACGCGCGCGCCAACTAAATGGTGCGGTTGCGTCGGCCGAATTTGTACGAAAGTTAGCTTTCCTATATAAGTACATTTTAAGTTGGTCGACTATTACTTGGTAGTTATCCTTTTAAATTCATTATATGTACTACTGCCATGTTTTTTTTCATATCCCCAGTAGTAAGCATTTAGCCGGCAGAGACCAATATCTCGCAGACGAATCACTGAGTTGAAAAATTGTAATATTTTTGAACAAGCTATCCAACGATACCCCACATTATTGGTTTCATCTTCGTCAGTCGTTCCCTCAATGCCGAGGATCGTGACATCATGTCCTCTTCTTGTTTACCAGACTTCTCCAAGGGCTCCGTTTAACGAGAAAAAAATTACATCCCTACTTTAGGTGTAGGGGAGGTACCCTAAAAAAATTATTTTTTCAAGATTGAATTCTATGGTTTTGTCGGCTTGATTGATTTATATGCCGAATTACAGTTTTCTAGTAGTAATGGTTACTGAGCTATGCCGCAGACGGAAAAACGGACACGGCGAAACTATAAAAGGGTTCCTTGTTGAATACGGAACCCTAAAATGCCAGGTTAAGGTTTACTGACTAAAGTGATGCTTAAGTCACGTCAAACCTGTCTCTTTCGTTAATAAATGAATGCGATTGACATTGACTGTCGGTTTTGTTACGATCCGTAACTGTCTGTTTTGATGAATATGCCCTAATGAGGCTTACGTCGTCAATCGGGTGGAGTAATGTTATAGGATCTCATCGGAGCGTGCACTAAAGTATTTATATATTTTTATGAATCGGAACCAAATGTACGCAATACGGTTATCTTTCCCATCAAGATTTACCATCCTCCGAATCATTGCACCTATTTACATAACGACCTTTTACTTGAAATATTTCTTATCACATAAATGTGTTTAATAGTTTATGATAGGAAATGGATTATATTTGACTCCTGGCATGCGATGCGGCAGCTACGAGTCTCTTGTATGAAAACACAGATACTCATAAAAATCCAATAAAAAAATATACAATTTGGCACCAGGACACGAATTTTAAACCTTGAAACATATCATACACCATTGAGTACAGACTTTGACTGAACTAGTACTTTAGGGTTTTCCATGTTTATAGTAGCATATTCATGGTCAATCATTTTGTAATTCATCAGTCATCACTAAAACACTTTCAAGTTGACAGTTTCTTTCTAAGACCCAACTAGTGCCGCTAACTACTCATTTGAATGTCAATTTAAGCTATAATCATGCTATTGGATGCTTAACAATTGATTTAATGTTCAATTTTAACTGCAAAGGAAATATGGGCACTGCCAGTGCTAAACTTTAATTCAGCGCCACCAACTAAGGTGTCAAAAAAGACCACAAAAATTGTTGTCATACTTAACTTTATCCTGGGTTTTTCATAATTTCTTTCATGGCCCAGTATTGATCCATGAGACTAATATTCTATCAATTTCTTTTCGGTTTTGAGACAATCCCAGCTTTTCACTTTCAGAGTTTGGACGGGCTGTCACTGATAATAATGAGGTCATCTGTATTCTTCCAATTATATTTGTTCCTTGATTTTCCCTGTATAAGTTTCTGATTCTGGTTCAGGGTTCTAGTGGGGCTGAGAACAGTTTTGGAGAAAACGGATCCCTGGCGGTGTCCCCCTTTATGATTGGGGTACCAATATTTTCCAGTTTCAATTTGCAGTAGTCCGAGTGTATGCTTTCTAATGTATTCACTTGATACTCCTTGGGTCTGAAGAGCTATTCATTTCATATATATTTATGTTTCAGTTTATCCAATAGCTAGCTAAAATACCCAAATATATTGGAATACAATTTTAATACTATTTAATTTTTGTCCCCTAATAGAACGGAATAACTTCCTAAAATGTTTGTAAAATTCAACAAACTGCCACACAGTCCCCTACTGATAAAGCTGATAAGATGATCTGGTAAAGGAAGCGGGATTCCACTGGGTGCGAGTGACACAGGGCCAGTCCCTTTGCCACTCTTTGCGGGAGGCCTATGTCCAGCAGCGGACGTCATTCGGCTAATATCATGATGATGATATTCATGATAAATAAAGATAAAATAAAGAGCAACTTACAACTTGTAGGAAGTCTTCTTTAGCCTCCCTGTACTGAGCTAGTTTGAGGTAGACATTAGCACGCTGGACTTGTGCCGAAGTGAAGTCTGCTTTTAACTCTAATACCTTCACAAATAATAACAATAAAGTTTAAAGCACACATTGCAATAATAATAATAAAAAAATATTGAAAATAATCACATGTATAAACAACTCCTTACAATTAAGTCCAAGTAACAATCAAAATCAAGACAAATTGGAAAATATGATGAGAGAACTAGTTCTTACCTTAGTAAAGTCTTGTAGCGCAAACTTGGCTTTACCCAGTGCATAATACACTGTGCCACGCTTGAAATATGTGAGGTAGTTGTGTGGGTCACCCTCTGACAAAGATAAATATGTTTATCAGTTAAATTATCATGTTATGAAATAACATAGCACAGCAAAGATAAACGAGCTCCACCTCATCAACCATAATGAAATACTGTTATGCCTCTAGAATAAGAAGAATGAAAAGAATTTATGGATGGAAATTAAAATGAGTACTCACCGACTGCTGCATGGTAGTGCGTGAGCGCGTCTGAGAGCTGCCCCCGAGCCAGGAAGTCGCGCCCCAGCTCCAGGTGCTTGTTCACCTCGGCCGGCGTCGCACAATCTGAAACTGTGCCACACCATAAATATATATGAACCCTGACGCAAAAGCACACAAGTCAGGCCAATAGCGGTCCGGTCAATGCTAAACTTACATTCTAACACTATTTCTAGCACTAATAAAACAAGGCATGGTGTTATTTTGTTCCAATTAATATTCCCTAGGTAGTCCATCATTACTTTAAGTTTTTAATGTGGCTGCTCCTACAATGAATTACATGTAATTTCAATACAAACTAATTAGTTGATAGAGCCACAATCCATCTTTCCTTTCGCACTTTTCGTGGTCTGTCCTGATTGGTCCAAATCAGACATTTCAAAGCTGTACGCTCGGAAGAGGCAAAGTCAAGTTCAGCTTCAAGCGTATGTCGGATAAGCCCGTATTTTACAAGTGATTAGTATCAATTATGTTATTATTTCTGAATACTGACTGCTTTTGAGAAATCAAATTAAACAAACAAGGATATTAAATAAAAAAGGCAACATTGGCTATAATTTAGCACAGACTAATACAGACGCGCAGTATTAGGCAAGACGATGTTTTATATCATATAGTTGTCTGTCAATTCTTATGGTCTGCTGACGTGAGTAAGAATGAGACGAATAGTATAGTATTTTGAGTCTATTGACAACTCGTCTCCACCCTGTTCACCAGTGTTTTTTCCCCTAGTTTGTGGCTTTTTACAGCAGTTAAAATAGTAAACAATTTCGCCGAGACGTCAACGGTCAACGTCAAGTTGACACTTATAGTGTTTTAAAGGTATATTCATCGACATTTTATGGGCGTGGATTTTATGTAGGCGAGGCGTTTGGTAAGTTTGAGGTACAGAGACAGGAAATACAGATGTGAGTGAACTGGAGGTATATTTTGCTACTTCCGTATACCTACCACATTAACTTTTGTATTGTTTATTTCAGTAGATAACTGAAACTATATAGATTATTATTATAGTTGTTAAATACTACTAAATTACATTTTAATATTTATTTAAAGTCCGAATCAAGTAGCTGTCTACACCTCACGTAGGTAGTTGTGTCTCATGAGGTGTATACATGTCATGATTTGTCAGCCCCAATTCATCAGAAGCTGACTAATTGCTATCGTCTGGATGCATGTTGGGCTGCTGATCCAACTGTCAAACGAGTTGTCCTGACTAATTGCATGCACAAGTGGACGGGTCGAGGCGGTCGGATTGTTACATCAGCACGTCTAGCACACGACGGTCGCGACATACTCTCGATTTTTATCGCACTATACCTCTTCTTCTAAGTGTTCTAATAAGAGAGAGACGGATAGTGCGAGAAAAATCGAGAGAGCTCGCGCGCCGTCGCGTGCTAGCCGGGCTGTACGCTACACCCAATTATGACTTCGACATGTTGTACTTACATGGGGTAAAATCACATAATCTATATACCCCATCAGAAACAGGACTTAAATACGTAGTTAAGTTAAGGTACCTATGGTTTTTGTTTTTATTGTGGTAAATGCCGTAAATGACATTTTTTTATACACGTGTTAAATTGTATATAAAACAATACAAATGTATGGAGATACAATTTATTTACGACTAGTACAGACGACGAATATAATAATATGAAAAAGAAATATCGATGTCGATATCTTGTAACAAAATATCTTTCGCTACACTAAATATGGAGTGAGCGAGTGAGCAAATTACATCGTGCGAGCGAGAAAGCGGAGAAAATGACGTATGACGACCATGAGATAACATGGTTCTACCCCTTTCTTACTCGACGTTCAGTAGGCAAGTGAGAAGAGATCGGATGTAAGTATAGAAAACGTTCAATTTATTAGAACCTATCTGCCTTTCACTGTAATATGTGTAATTTAGGTACAATGAAAAAAACTTACATTTTAGTTTGGATTTACTCAATAAAATGTCTGTTTAAAAATATGTTACCTAAGTATTAAATATACAATAACTTGGTCTTCTTTTTGATAGTAATTTACTGCCATCTGAATATTGCCAGTACAATTTATTAATTACGAACTACGTGTTAATTAAATAATTGTGTAGATGTTATCATCTACAAATTACGGTACGGTTACAATACAAATTACGGTAATGTGAATAATTAAATGGTAATATTAATACTAAATACTTGTGTAATTTATTGTATGTAAATAGAAACATACAAATTGAAATGACGGATTGTAGAAATGTTATTCGATCATGTATATTGTAGTCTTTGTATTCGATTTTTATAACATGTTTATAACTGAACTTTTGCAAAATTCATTCAAAATGTTTAGAATAAAAATAGAACAATATGAAGACATACGGTACGAAGTTTAGACCTCTCACAGACTGGCGCGGCCTGGCCGCGGCGGTCAATAGTAAACTTGTCATTAGCTGACTACTATTGTCCGCCACCGCAGGCTGCGCCAGTGTGTAGCAGGCCGCGCCAGTGTGTAGCAGGCCTTATGTACAGTAGATCAAAACCATATTATGCGCAAAATGAAAGACAGTGTTGCTAGCTTTGAATAGTAAAGTCAAGTGTGGGTAAAATGATCTGCACGGCTATCATAAGACGGCGCGCGAGCTCTCTCGATTGTTCTCGCACTATACATCTCTTTCTAAGTTTTCTAATAAGAAAGAGATGGATAGTGCGATAGAAAGAGAGAGATCTCGCGCGCCGTCTTGTATAGCTGTGTAGTTGTTTTATTTTATGTTGATATCGGTTTCACAACGAAGATATCGTAATATCAGAAGTATACCTGACCAGTATAATAATACCACTAGGTACCACACAAAATTGTAATAATTTAATTATACATTTCTAATAAAAGAGAGTTTTTTTTTGTAGTAGTTATTTTCTTTTCATCTTTTTTGTTTAACTATTATATTTTTATTTGCGGCTATATTCTTGGACTCAAGTTTACTATTGACCGCCGCGGCTGTCAGTATGTGAGATGCTTAAAGCCTGCAACAGACCAGTGTATTTCAGTTGGCGCGGCCTGCCGTGGCGGTCAATGGTAAATTTGACAGCTAATAAGTTTACTATTGACCGCCGCGGCCAGGCCGCACCAGTCTGTGAGTGACTTAAAGTAGTTGCAGGCTTTTAGTAGGTCGTGGAATGGGTATATTCCAGAGCTAGCTCACATTGTCCCAGTGTTGATTTCGTGCACTGCACACTGGACTTGGATGCTACTAAAATAAATGTGAACCGGGCATTAGAATTCGAGACCAATGAGTATTTAAACAATATTTTTTATCGTAATAAATGACGTCATTGAAGCAAAATATCCATACAGTCTTGAATATAACGTCTTAAAAATATTATTCTTGACACGCTGGGTAATCTTGACAATTGATTTAAAAGTAGGGTAATTCTGATTTTTTGTTTGCCACTCTGGCTGGCCACTCGCGTCGCGTTTATTAAATCTTGGCAACACCGGCTCTCTTTCTTTCTACAAATAATATCCGGTTAGTGTGCCATTACTTTTTAAGTTTTCTGTTTTAAATTAAGGTGCGGATAGAAAATAATTCCATTTATTTGTAGTAAAACCTTGTTGTATTCGTGCATCAACTGTAGAAATATTGGATTGTTGAATTTTACCAAGATATTCACTGATTATTTTCCGTGTGAATGTCAACATAACCTAACTTGAATTAAGTTGTGCGCTGAATTGTGATTAACAGTACACCCTGTTTTAGGAATGGCTGACACGCCGGCACCCGCGCCAAAGGCGAAAGCGCCTAAAACCAAGGCACCTAAGGAGAAGGCCGCCAAGGTTGCCCCTGCGGCTCCTGCCGAGCCCCCGAAGGCGATCCGCAAAGTGTCGTCTAAAGCACGACATGGCAGGCTTTATGCTAAAGCAGTGTTCGTTGGCTACAAACGTGGTCTGAGAAATCAACACGAGAACACAGCACTTCTAAAGGTACGTTTTAATAAATTAGTGTATGTTGGAAATAATGCCATTGCGATTTATTATTATGTTAGGATATCGTGTTCTTAGGGCTTGGCTAGGTTAGGAACTTGGGTACTCGCTATGTCTACCATCTCAGTATACTCAAGCTAGAAGAAGAGAAGTTGATTTAGTAATTAAATTAGTATCCTTATTAACCGTCTAAAGCTATGCGAGTGTTTGTGATTTGGAATTTAGGGTCGGATACTAGAGAGAACGTTAATAATCCGTAAGATACAATTTTCTAGATGATGCCTTCAGACATTTGAAACCTGAACCAAACCATGTGGTTTTACTTATACTGATAAACATTGTGGTGGCATGGAGCCAAGTATTTTGTCTGGCATGGTTGACACAAGTCAAACACTGGTTTCAGGTTGAAGGTGCTCGTGACCGTGTTGATGCCAACTTCTACGCTGGCAAGCGCTGTGTGTTCGTGTACCGCGCGAAGAAGAGGACACCCATCGCCGGCGGACCCCGCGGCAAGAAGACCAAGCTGCGCGCCATCTGGGGCAAGGTGACCCGTCCCCATGGCAACTCTGGTGGAGTCCGGGCACGCTTCAAGTCCAACCTGCCTGCACATGCTATGGGACATAGGATAAGAGTGGTGAGTGTTTGTCATTACCGACTATTATTAATACTATCAACATTAACACTGCAACTACTAGTGCTGTAGCATTCCTGAAACTCCATCTGGCTATTTTAAGACTGTTGAGAGACTTAATCTATAGTTTTGTAAGGAATATAAATTGAATTAGCAGCATCTTGTTTATGGTTATGCTTGATGTGATGACCCATATATATTTTGGTTAAAGATACTTGTTGTGTTTTAACTACAATTATTTTAGTTAAGGTAGGAGTATTCTTTATTTTTAAATAAAGAATTAATTAGTATTGTCTATTGATATTTTATATGTACACTAATCAGTACTATCTGAAGATACTCTTTATCGAAAACCAACCACTGTCAGGGGTCATAAGTCATAACATTAAAAGTTAACCCAGTCCTTTGCATTAGATATTGCTCGTAGTTTAATGTGCCTTAAGTAATGCTATTCTGAATAGATTCTTATGAATTTTTGATGCTGTGTTTAATGCTGCGGCAAACTTTTGTGTATGTAGTTGATGTTGGAGGAGGCCTATGCAAAGTCGCACTGAATAGGCATGACGACTCATGTTCAAATTGATAACGTAGTGATGCTAAATGGATAGCAAACCATCAAATTATCGTAATAAAGTATACATTATAAAATATAATTAAAATCGTAAAAAGATATGAACCTTGAAAGTTAAGCAAAAATATGCATTTTTTTATTGTCCAAGAGTAAATTTAAAGTAACCAATAGAATCCTTACGCTTTTATAGAAACAAAATTGTATGACAACTATGTACTTAAACGCAGTATTTCGCGACCGAAACAACAATTTACCTGATTTTCCATAATACGATACTTTGTACTAACAATATTGTGACGTCACGTGATTGTAGTTACTCCCATACAAACATTTGTTCCTCTCCAAAAACTGGTTCAAATGACATCATAAAAAAATCTTGGTCGTCATCCCTATTACGAGACATTATTTAACTCAACAAAATCAAATGTCTAGGAAAAAATTATTTGTATGTATTTAAAAATTCTAGTTAAGGAAAAAAAACACTTATTATATGGAATAAGTCATTGTTGTGTACTGAACGATTTATCAAACTTGCGCGGGAAGATGTGTGTGCAACACACAAATGAATACTTGAACTATTTCAATTATGACAAACTTTTTACCTTACTAAGGTGACTTGTATTAGCCCTGACAGCTAGAGCTTGGGGCGAGACTTGGATTAAATTAATCAAAACTTTTATAGTTAGGGGCTCCACGCGCTTTTTGGCTAGTTTTGACGAGTTTTGAGTTGATATTCCTCTGTCAAACTATAGATATATTTATGGCAAAAACACATATCGGTTCTTCAATCGTTTATCTACATTTGCACAAGTTCTTTTTTAAATATTTTTGTTTTATGATTTATTCAAATATGATGCAAGAAAGCTCTGTTTTCAATATTGGTATGTTGTTTATGCCCTTTTGCATATGAAACCTACATAGGTATAACTGTTCCTTATTGATGTCTCTAACAACCCACGAGAGATTTTTATTTTTCACTCGTTTTCACAAATTAAAAGTGACGTCCAAAAAACTTTTTTTTCGCCTGAAGTCGCAAGTTTGGTGCCTTAACCTTTTATGGGTCTGATTTTAACTATGCCTAATTAGTTCTCTCTGGTAAAAGATAAAAAAAGTCCCAGCTGTTACTACTGCTTACTTAAATCAACATTTGTGTGTATGACGTCACATAATCACGATTCTTTTATAGGCTCGTCCCTTACATCAATTTGCATACACATGGGTTGCTTTCAAAACAGTCTCATCCCTTACAATTTGCCTGCATAGCTAAAAATAAATAGAAGATTGTAGTTTTCTTGCTTTAATCAAATTTGTTTCGCAAAGGTACTTGAAACATTTTTATCTTTGTATTATAAAATTTCTCAGTTACATCGTTTTTCAGGCTCTGAATGGCCTGAATTGCTATGGGACTCAAACATCTGTGTAAGGCTCATTTTTATCCGAGAAATTAAGTACATACACCTATCGTAAGAGCGGTCAATTCTGAACAAAACTATACTTAATTCACTTTGTCCCTTAGCTTAATTGTTCAAAAAAAAATGAGTTAAGTACAAATTAATTAAGTTAAGTACTACGGTCGAAAATATCGTGACGCGTGCTAATCTGTATATTTTCCATTGCATTTTAAGATCATCATTCAGAAATCAGATATTTTTATTTGCCATGAGTTACGACGTGTGTACAAAACTGTACATGTTTATGACGCTGAATATAAAAATAATTATAAATTCTCTTTATTACACCACGACAAGAGAAAAACAATCTTACATTTTTTTTAATAAATAATGGTGCGGTCTTATCGCTTTAAAGCGATCTCTTCCAGACAACCTTTGGAGCAGGAAACATTTAAACTATATTTTTAAACAGGTAGTGCAGGAATTAATTGAGAAGAGTGTACTAAACACATCAATCTTTCAAATATTACTTAATAGGACACTTTAAAATACATACCTAATATAATAAATGAATAAATATGCAATATTTATTATATATTTCATCATCACACCAGCCGAAAGACGTCCACTGCTGGACATAGGCTACCCCAAAGAGTGCTGCAATGACCGGTCCTGCGCCATCCGAATACAGCTGACTCCCGTGACCTTTACCAGGTCATCACTGTCTACCTTGTGGGTGGGTGGCTCTACCCACGTTGCGCCTTCCTGTACGTGGTCGCCACTCTGGAACCTTTCCGCCCCAACGGCTTTATCAGTTTGCTTGGTTCTAGTGCGGATTGGCTCATTTCTGATGCGATCACGCAGGAAAACTCCCAGCATAGCCATAGATAGCCCCCTCCATTGCCCTTTGGGTGACGTTGAGCCTTGAGGCATTATGGGGTAAGCGACCTCGTTTCGGTGGCATACGTGTTGCCAGTGATGACGTATTACGTCATCACTGGCAACACTCACTGGTCTCTCGTCTTGAGACACTGCGGAATATTGGAAAAGAAGACGTGCCGTAGCTTCGGGAAGCTATTATATTATATTTTCGAATTTTTATAGTATATCGGCCGCGTACGAAACGTATAAATGTGCGTCTTTTGATCGTTTGGTGTAGTCTTCGTCAGATGTTGATAAGTTTGAATTTAGGAAGAAATATTTCTAGTACAGTCAGCAGGAGTAGCGGGTGCGGAGCTGATTTATCATAACTACTAATATTATAAATGCGAAAGTTTGGACGTTTGTTACTCAATCAATCTCGGGTCCACGCAGACGAAATCGCGGGCGGAAGCTACTTATGATAATTTAAAAATTTACAATGAATGAAGAGCCATCATTGCTAAAAATGAATTGTATAGGTCGAGCTGGCGCCAACCCTAGCTCTAAGGCCCCCGCCTCCGAAAGAGCGCGTTGCATGTGATAGAAAGAGATGGCTACATGGAGGCACTTTTGGCGTACCTAAACAGGCAATTTGTTAGAACCTTTTGTACTTCTGTACTATTCTGTGACTTTCAGTGCTAATACAGCCGTGTGCAGATAATTTTTACTCGTACGTAACCTACTTCTTTTAATTTACAGACATTAAGTTATGAATGTATACATCTCATGCATAATTGTCGAAGTATTTTACTTTTATTTAAAATTTACAATTACAGATTGAAGCACTGACAAAATCTTGATTAGATGCGATAAACAAAATTAATTACTAATTAATTAACTAATTACTGGTTGCCGATTATTAACCGAGGTTTGTATCCTTTGTTTCAGATGCTGTATCCTTCCAGGATCTAAGAACCTCCTGTTATTGTAAGCGTAATAAAACCCAAAAAAACTGTTATGTTTTATTTAAACAAATGTCCCCAAACAAAAGTGTGCGTGAGGATTATAAGTGGACCTCTTGATATTTCAATGAAATGATTACAGATGTTTGGTACCTTCTGCGTATCTCCCCTAAAACAAGCATCATTAGAAGGTACCAAATTATTATACTAAAGGTAATGTTATTCTCTGAATCATTTTCGCATTATATTGGAAAGAATCGTGAGCATCAGGTTGGCGGGTGGACCTGGGGAATTTCAATAAAATGATGACGGATATTTGGTACCTTCCGTGTCCTGCCATCCTGGCGCTCACGCTTCCTTATGGTCGAGTTATAAAGTGTGTTATCGGCACGCGGGCATTTATTAACCCATTCGATGCCGACGCCTCATATTTTTAATCATCACGCAGTGCCGCCGCCTTCTACGCGACGACGCGAATTCTCGTCCACGGCATCACGTTCACATTTCAACGGACGCGAATTCGCGTCCGCGGCATTAGGTTATATATCACACTTAAAGGACGCGAATTCGCGTCTGCGGCATTAGGTTATTTCACACTTGAAGGACGCTAATTCGCGTTTTCGGCATCGTAAGTGATGTTTTTGCGTCTAAAAACAGTTTTTGTCGAAAACGTATTCAGTATAGACGTGACAGCCGTAGACTGAGCCGCATATATGTTTTTTTTATTGTATAGTTAGATTATAATAAAGAAAGTGTTAAAAGCAAGTGTTTAGATAATGGACAAAAATGGTAAGTATTTTGATATTTTTTTGTGAAGTAGTTAACAGTTCAGTTATTAATAGGGCCATTTTATATTGTTTTTTTTTTCCAATTTCAGAAATCGCATGTGTATTCTATACAGAATCGCGAGCACGTTCGATCCCAATAATGAAAAAAAAGTGTCTCATAATTTTCATACATTTATTGCTATTTCCACTGAGTTACGGACGTGAGTCTATGGAAAAATCGTAACTAAGTGGAAAAAAGATGAGAGGCTCGAAAGAGCTCGCAATTCTGTATAAAATTCTCATTCAAGTTTTCGAAATTGAAAAATAAAGTAAAATCGAAAAAACATCTAAAATGGCCCAATAATAGATAGAGATAGGTAATAGGTAAATATATTGTTAGTAATTATACACTTATTTTATTAGACTAATAAAATGACGTTTTTGCAAATTAGTATCAATATAAAAAAAAAGTGGTTCGCAACCTTTTGTATTTATATATATATAGTTATTAATTTATAATACGTGCATATATTTTTAGGGTTCCGTAGCCAAATGGCAAAATACGGAACCCTTATAAATTCGTCATGTCTGTCTGTCCGTCCGTATGTCCTTTTTATTCCTAAACTATAAGGCATATACTGTTGAAATTTGGTAAGTAGGTGTATTCTGTGAACCGCATTAAGATTTTCATACAAAAACGTAAAAAAAAAACATTTTTGGAATTACCCATACATAGAACTACACTTCCAAACACATGTTTTTACTTGTTTCTATTATACATTCTAATATTTAATAATTTGCTGGTTTTAGATTAAATTTTGGGAAACATCGGGAGATTAAAAGTAGGGGTATTATTCACCGCGTTCAATTGGTCAAGTCAGGCGTCGGCGTGTCGGCAATGAATGGGTCAAAAGGATACTTCTGTCTTACTATTAAACCATTAAGTTTGTTTTCCGTTTAGACTTAACAAGGAGTGAAGTTATAAAGTTAAAATCGCGTATTTATGAACTCGCAAGTGGCTGTACCATATTGTTTGTAGTATTTTTTTATTCGTAACTAAGTAGTTACAACACCTAGTATATAGTAGATAAAAAGAAATAGTCTCATCTTATTTGATTATTTCGTTCGCACTTTAAATATCAAATGCAACCCGTTTTATTATAGCTTAATATACAGTCGAAAATGTTTAGTACCCCTGGACGTAAACACGACTGCGTATCTAAATAATTGTAGTAGTTTATATTATTAATTGTCTCAATGTGTAAGTATATAACACATGATTAAATTACTTACGATAATAGGTAAAAGACATTTACCTATAAACATAATGGGACGGGAATCCGCCTCCGGTTCACCCGAAATGAAAATGTTGAGTATTACAAATGTGTCTGTTTTAATAACCGGTAACAGTATACAATTTGTCTTAAAAATGACCTCGGGAAAAGCTTTTTTAAATAATTGTTTTTCTAGCAACATCGCGACTTCGTGTCTTCCGCACCCGAGACAAGAATTATAAAAAATTACAATTTCATTAAATCCAGAAACCAGCAACAGTATAGGTAATATTATCCTTCATAAATAACATTTTGGTATCCGATTTTAAGTACAGTTGTTTTCTACAAAAAAAAAAACAAAACTCGAGGACGCGAATCCGCGTCCTCGGCATCACGTTTACGCATACACAGGACGCGAATTCGCGTTTTCGGCATCCGAGATAAGAATTATGAAAATTACAAATGCACTGAATCCAGAAACCAGCGACGGTATAATATTATCCTTCATAAATAAAATAACATTTTGGTATCAGCTTTTAAGTACAGTTGATTTCTAGCAAAAAAAAACAAATAACTCGAGGACGCGAATTTGCGTCCTCGGCATCACGTTTACGCATACACAGGACGCGAATTCGCGTCCTCGGCATTGAATGGGAACGTTTGCATGTATTTGCAAATCATAATTATGTGAATTAACTGCCTATTATTTTTCCAAAATCCTAACCTTCAATGTACCAGGTGTATGACGCCGTAATAAACAAAGTATGAAGAGCTGTCATTTACAGTTACTTGCCAATTTACTTTGCTGTACATTGCTGGCAATTTAAAATTTGTTAAAAAAATATATGAAGTCTGATTATAGTTAAATATTTGAATTAAGGTCATGATTCAGTTAAAGAACTACGTTAATTTACTCTACAAAAAAAGCCCGCTTACCGGTAACGTGCTGTACCTATAATTTTCCAGATTTGCTAGCCATGATCGCCTGGAACGTATGCAACTGTTTTCATAGTTAATTATTATCATAAAATACTCCAGAACTGTGTTAGGGAAAAAAACAACATTCGTTTGGTTGTACGTACTTCAAAACAGCTTGTTAGTTTTATGTGCTTTTATAAATCTTTAATGTTATATACTTGTTTTCATCATTTTTTAGGGTTCCGTAGTCAACGAGGAAACCTTATAGTTTCGCCATGTCCGTCTGTCGTCTGTCTGTCCGTCTTCGGCTTAGCTCAGTAACCATTACTACTAGAAAACTGTTATTCGGCATGGGTATATAAATCAATCACGCCGACAAAACAGTATAATGAAATCTTGAAAAATATTTTTTTTATGGTACCTCCCCTACACCTATAGCGGGGATGTATTTTTTTCTTGTTAAACCCATAGTGTGGGTTAATATTATGGGTTTCCTATAACCATTTTTCAAATCAGTGATTCGTTTGCGAGATATTTGGCTTTAAAGCCCTAATTTTTGTTCGAGCCATGTGTCCCGACCCGTACCGAGTAATAGTCGACCAACTTAATGTGTACTTGGAAAGGCCGATTTTTGTACAAATTCGGCCGACGCAACCGCACCGCACGTCGATGTAAGTAAGACAAACAGGTAACTACGGAACCCTACACTGCGCGTGGCCCGACACGCACTTGGTCGGTTTTAATTTCATTGGGTTGAGCGCATTTACATCCATGGGTGTCGTGATGAGTCAAAAATAGGACTTAAATTCTGAAAGATTTTCTTTTTTGTTTACAGTGAATGAGTTTCTATTTATGAAGAAGTGTTGAAAAAGAAAACTATTTCCTTATATCCCAAGTTTACCAAGTAAACATTTTGATATTATGACATTAGTTAGCTGCGCATTTGCTTCTCTAAAAGCATTTTAAGTAGGAAGTGGGGAGTAAATATGGGGAAGCATGTGATACTTACTAGGTAATTGAAGTCTCCCTTTTTAGGGTTTCGTAACCAACAGGGAACCCTTAGTTTCGCGATGTCCGTCTGCGGCTTAGCTCGGTAAACATTACTACTAGAAAACTGGAATTCGGCAAGGGTAAAGAACCTACCTACCTACCTACAGGCTAAGACCGAAGTTACAAATCTCTTACTATAACATTTTTTTTGGTCTCCATTTAAAAACCTTGAATCCCGTTTTAATCCCCTTAGGGGTGGAATTTTTCCAAAACGTTGAAAGAACTTTTTTATTCTGATCAGAAATCTTTATACCTACGTTTTAAGTCAAGTTCAAAAAAAGTGTTTCTCATACAACCCTGGCACCCCTTTTTAACCCCCTTAGGGATGAATTTTGTAAAACGCTTAAAGTACTTTTTTCTATTCTAACAAGTAATCTTTCTACAGTTTCAAATCTGGTAGCTCAAACAAAAGTGTTTCCCATACAAACCTTGCATTGCACCCCCTTTGACCCCCTTAGGGGTAGAATTTTCCAAAACGCTTAAAGTACTTTATTTTAATTTTAATAAGTAATGTTTCTAAAAAGTAGTGTCTAACTCAATAAAAAGTTTCTCTCATACAAACTTTGCACCCCTATTTAACCCCCATAGGGATGGAATTTCCAAAATTCGGCCCTTGCCTACGTCGTAAAAGAAAGTTCTGGTGTAAATTTCAAGTTTCTAATCCCAGTAGTTTCGGCTGTGCATATCTATTCTGTGACTGTGCGTTGATGATCAGTCAGTAATTCTTCTTTTATCATGGACCTATGATACTCAGGACAATGCACGACCGTCATGTTACGTATCGCGAGATAGAGGCGACTCTGGGAATATGTATGACGACAATGATATCGAAAGTAGATACGCCTGTCGGAACAATATTCGCTTGACATACTGTGACGCACTGTGACAGCTGAACGGTACGGTCGTCCTGACACAAAGGCACGGTGGCCCGAAATAGCCAGTGTGTCATTATTATTATTATATTCCACGCCTAAAGGGAAAGTCAGAATGAACGACATTCCATGTCTGTATGACAAAGCCATCCTATTGAAATACCTATAGGTACTTCTATTAAACCTTGTTCTTGGGTAAATGGGTGCTTTTTGCAGATAGCATTAATCTTCGGAGTTGCTGGCTATTAATAACTGTTGACGATATGCAGAAACATTGAGACACATATGTACCTATAATCCAAACCGTCCAATAATATTTGTATCTTTTTAGTTAAATTATTACTGTTTTTTTTTTAATTATCATGGAAGGAGTGTATTACGCGGTAGCAAAATTGTTTATACCTCGGGCGATGTCGCTTGAATCCCTCACTACTCTCAGGATTCCACGTTAGAATCCCTCGCTACACTCGTGATTCTTTCCTTCCCTTCGTTCTGGATTCGAATCAGTTACCCTCGTCAAAATATACCATTTTGCTCCCTAGTAATACAATCGTACTCTTCCAGGCACGACAAGAGGAAGAGGTCGTAGACGGCCCGAAAACGCCTGGAGGAGCTATTGGTCCATGAAAAATACCGAATACTACCTCTGTCACTTTAACGTAGGCTCATGGACATGTTTCAGTTCTCATCTACGGTGCACAGACTTGTTCTTTGGCGGAAGCGCAGAAGTCCAAACTCGGGGTTTGCCAGCGAGCTATGGAGCGCAGCATATTAGGTGTACCTAAAGCTAATGGACCGCATCCGGAATACCACGCTGCGCTCCAAGACCCAAATAGATACTCGGTAGGCGGCCAAGTTAAAGTGGGACTGGGCTGGTCACATCTACCGCATGCCGAATGATGTGTGAGCGAAAGAGACCACGGCGTGGAGGCCCCAAAACTCAAAACGGATATGCGGTAGACCTCGTCGGCGATGGCGGGATAACTTGACTCCTTTTTAAAAGAATGGCCAGATATTGCTCAAGACCGCCAAGACTTTAGTCGACCGTGCTGGTTCTTTTGAGATCATGAAGAAAAAACAACAAGTAATACTTACTTTTTTGTTGTTAGATATAAATTATTTGGATTTCTCCATATATTCGGCGCAGCGCCGACCGCCGCGGGCGCAGCATTCCGGCGGCGCCACCAGCCCGGAACCGACCGCGCTTGGGCAACACATGGCTTCATAAGGGTGACCACGCTTCCCGTGCCTTATCTCGTATTTTACTATTATTTCTACATTTCATGGAGTCTATTAATGCAAGTATCTACCTAGACTTAATCTAAACGTACTTAACGCATTTTAATTACAAAGCGATGGTGGCCCGCCAGAAATCTAAGTCATAAAAAGATCTCAAAATACCAAACATTCAAATAGAGCATCTTTACTGAGCACAGCAATTAAATGTGTTGTCATCGGGACTTCACTTCGCCATAATCGCCAAATAAAGCAGTGTGTTTTTCAAAAGGGTAGTATAGCATATAAAAATCCCAGATTTTTGTAATTTCAGAAGAGAGACTGTTAGTGGAATTTATTTCTGAATGGCACGCAAAACCTCTTGTTTTTTTAATGGGTATCATTGTATACTCTGAATAACTTTTTGTTATGAATAATTAACAGCAAAATATTTATGCACGAAGTTTATGTTAGTTTAACAGACCAGTAATAGGTATTTAATACGCCAGTTATGTAATAAGAGGATTAAATTGCCAATTTTAGTAATACAAGTGATTGCAAATGAATCATTAATATGCAAGATAGTAAAACAATCTTAAATGCTAAAAATTGGCATGATATTGTTTAACTTCGTAGTAGTAGTAGTTACACAATGTCGTAAAATTAATATAATAATTAAAGGTGATTGTTGAGGGATATTTAATCTATACAGAAAAGAAGACTTCCTGACTGATTCATCAACGCACAGCCGAACCTACTACGACTAGAAACTTGAAATTCACACCAGAATTTCTTTTTATGTCTTAGGCAAGGGATGAGACGGGATTTTTGGAAATTCCATCCCTAAGGGGGTTACAAAGTCTGTAAGGGGGAAGCTTTTTTTAACTAGAGACTTGAAACTGTAGAAAGATTACTGGATACAAAGAAAGTACTTTCTGCGTTTTAGAAAATTCCACCCCTAAGGAGGTTAAATAGTTCTATGGCGTAAATATTTCTATGGCGGAAACATTATTTTTTGAACTAGAGACTTGAAACTTTGTAGAAAGATTACTTATTAGAATACATTAATAGTACTTTCTGCGTTTTAGAAAATTCCACCCCTAAGGGGGTAAATAGGGGTGCAAGGTTTGTATGAGAAACACTTTTTTTATTTAGAGATTTGAAACGTTGTAGAAAGATTACTTATTAAGTTAGAACCACGACCATTAGGTACAGAATCGAACAGCTACCTACCAGAAATGTAGGTTAGGTTAGAACTGCGATGCTTCCAAGAATCGAAAAGAAGATAATGTTTGATTAAACCTGCGGATTATTATGTTAATTTAAAAAGTTTTATTTTGGATTATCAAAATAATTTATTCTCTAACACCGTTAAATGGGGACTGGGGATGGAGATGGAAAGTTCTACGTCCTTTAGCAAAAGATCATTTTGCTTTCAAAACTATAGGTACAGGTACTTAGCCCGGACCGGACTAACGTGAGTTAAACCACTGGACGGATTTAGTTGCCAGTTTATTTAGTTAATTTCCAGTAATGTACCTTAGTCTACCTACCTACTTACCTACCTATAAGTTAAGATAAATTAAAAACAATGTTAGTTAAGTAATTGTATGTATAGGAATGATACGTCTGTAAGTAGTAGATAAGGAAATAAATAGGCTTTTTATTATTTATTTTATTATAATGTAGCTTAGTAGACATTTTTTTTTCTTTAATCATGAAAATTATACAATTTAAGCAGAAACGTGATGATTCTTAAGATATTTATATTTGTAAAAACGGCGTTTTTAATTGAGATTTAGCAATTTAAACTAACGAACTCATCGTATTGTTACCTTTTACGCTTAATCCCTGCGCCTATTTCACCAACTTGACAATTGGCACACGACAACGACAATTCTCCGTAGGTACGTTGCTGGTTCCACAAGTACCTAACCCAGCAACCACCTTAACTTTTATAACAAGCAATGTTCGGCGAATTGTCAGTGTCAGGTGACAATTGTCAAGTTAGTGAAATACGGGCCTGAACGGATTTAGATGAAATTTCCGTTTTCCGTTTTGGAAGGATGAAGGATAGTTTTTTCTCGGGATCATCCCTTAACATTAGTTAAGATGATAGAAGTGTGTGTAGAAATCATTTTTCTAAGACGATAACAAGTTCTACGCAGACAAAGTCGCGGGCAACAGCTAGTTTATGTACCTATATAGTATTAATAAACTTGTGGGTAATTGGCCTTACAGACGAGACGGTCTTACATCGCTAACTGCGGTCCACAAGACTAAATAATTAGGTACCGATATTGTAGATTAGTTCCACGTTCATGGACACACTTTCTGTTCAACAATTGTATGCACGCAGAATCTATCGTAATTCAGTAAGTAGTATCTTCATTGCGTTTTCCCAAATGACCGCTCGCGCTCGGCTTCACGTCGGACCGCAGTGCTTTATTTCTCGTACTAGGTGTGGTTTATTAATACGTAACAAAAACATGCTAGGTATGAGTGTGTCTAGTCGAGAGTAAACTGCAATTTTAATGTCGTTATATTCGCATACATATTGGACTGTTTGCAACTCCGGTGAGTGAGTAAGTTAAGTGACAAGTCAAAGTCGGATCGTACAAAGTCTGAAATACCAAAGGAGTCTTTCCTGTGGTGGTGGTGGGTATAGTTAATTAATACCTTATTCTGTGCATGGTAGTTACATAAACTATTGACAACCTCTGTAGCCTAAATTGGCAGTGACCCTGCCTACATCGTTTGCATACACACACAGTACGTACCTACTGTGGGGACTGTACTGCACTACGATATACATTGATAAATTAATAAATTATATTAATGCCTCAAGAACAAATACATTCATGACTCAAGAACAAATATTCGTGCTCATCACACAAATAAATGCCCTTACCGGGATTCGAAGCCGGAGGTCCCGGGTTCGAATCCCGGTAAGGGTAGGTATTTGTTCTTGAGTCATTAATGTAATTTATTAATTTATCAATGTATATCGTAGTACAGTACAGTACCCATAGTACTTAATTGTACTCACAAACCACTGGTCTGTGATGGGGGCCACAGACCGTAGGATCGCGAGCATTCCACCAAGACGCCCCCCAACCCATGTAAGTATAATCTACCAGTTTTCTCAGTTTCAATATTTACCGACTAGGCATTACTGTACATTAATGTTCTTGTTAATCCTGGTTTGTTTAATCTAACTAATCTTTTGTTAGGATCCTTAGTCTCGCGGATTTCATTAAAATGTTAATTATAATTAAAATCCTTTGTTCTACCTGGCAATGCTTATTAAACTCCTGTTATTAGCTAATTCATTCGTCCGGGTAATTGACGTTATTTCGAAAATAATTAAAAAAGTGAACATATTGAGGTCTGCGCAAACCGGCAGAGCGCAGCGCAGATCACTTTAAATTTATCAATGTATATTCTTTTCTATTTTAATTACATTAAGGTATAAATTTGAATGCTGTGATGTGTGTTGTGAAATTAGTTATAATTATAATTAAGTATTACATTGCGATGCCCTTGCAGGGTACATGTTTCATACATAAACTTAGTGTAACACCATTTAATCTTAACAACATGTATGCAATAAACGAATTGAATTGAATTGAATTGCTCTGAGACCGACCTCGGAGCATCACGGGGGATTTCTACTCTGCGGCATCGAGGAGCATGTTAGAGGATACCGCGGCGGTAGGCGGCGGCATGCCGCGGCATGCCGCGGCATCCCCCGCTATGCGCCGAGGCCTCCCGAGGGCGCCGGAGTAGCGGGGCTGCAGGAGGGGAAGGCTTGGCGCAACTCGGACGACGGGGGAGAACATGCATTTTGATACCGCAAGCACCTCCGCAATGCCGCGGCATCCCACGGCATCGATGATTATAGGTACATTCCGTTCCACTAGCGACCAACACTCGAAAACTTGTTTTTGTACGAGTCGTTCGTATCAAAGGTTTCGTGATGGCGGACTGGGATTTAGTGTAATATAAATTTTTCTTCGTTGACTCGGGTCATATTGAAAAAATAACGCGACCATTTAGGTTCCAGGATGTGAGGATGATTGTCCTGCCGACGGCGGCGAGCGTTGCGGTGGTAAAACAGTTCTTCGGAGCACAACCCGTTATAGGTACAAGCGATAGAACAAGCAGGAGTCGAAGTCTCTCCTTAGTCTCAACGGTTCGATATCGCTTGTATGTTTGGGATCGTCCACGAGTCGCAAAGCGCGTCTTTGCAAACTGGTATCCAGGTGCTCCCGCCAAGAGATGACAGCAATACTCCACGTGGGGACGGACTTGAGACTTATATAATAAGTCTCTGTCCCGGGGAGAAGTAACGCTTTGCTCTGTTAAGCACACCGAGCTTTTTGGATGCAAGCTTGGCCTTACCCTCTAAGTGTCTTCGAAACTGGACGTCGCTGGAAATGTCAACACCAAGGATCCCAATACTCTATGAAATCGAAAGAGGAGTGCCGTCGAACTGTGGGGCTACAGAAAAGGGGGTTTTCTTGGCGGTGAACGCACATACTTGCGTCTTCGTGGGGTTGAATCGGACCAAATTATCCCTCCCCCACTCAGAGACTGGATGGAGTGCTCTCTATTTTGGACACAAGTTGTTCGCGACCTCTACCGCGTACCTATTGACTCAGTCACATTTTGCTTATTTTAAAAATGCTTCAAAAAAATATAATCATCTCGAAATTGACATAAACTGAGCGGGACGTCCACTCAGGCCACACTCAGGCCTTACACTAAAGGAATTTAGTGGAAAGTTAAAATCATACCTAATAGACATTTTTATAACTTGGACGAATACTTCGGTAAGATATTTGATTGATCAATTACTTACCTATATTTAATTTAATTTTTGTATCCCAATATTCCCAAGAATCCTCCATCACTTGTTCCATTTTATCTCCCAACTATTGTAATTTCCTTGTTATTATATCTTATCATTTCTCTTGTTTGACACGTTTGTACCGATTTAATGCAATTGTATGAGTATTTAGACTGACTTTATTATAGTATTTATTATAGTATTCTTTACCTGACATTAAAACTTATCTTAATTGTAACCTATTTCGTACTTTTCGAAGTTTAAGCCTACTATTTTGTTATTTTTCTTTCTAATTGTTAATTCTATTATTGTTGAGTTATTATCTATTACTGCCTGGATTGCAATAAATACAGAATAACTTAATAAAAAACTGTTTTTTCATACAAAAGGTGTCACCGGTAGCATAATTTCTCAAACTCACAATATCAAAATCGGTTCAGTATCATAAACGACGCAGCAAAACACGTAAATACAAACATAGACTGCGCTGCTAAAATCTAAAATCATAGGTATCCCTTCCTTTCTGCTCTGGCGCAGTCAAAAAATAACAAGCTAGGCCAGTTGAACATAATCGTTTCCTAAGAGCTATTCTGGTCTACCTCTCTTATAATAAGCGCATAGTCCCATGTCAAGTCAACGTTGTGTTTAATTGGAACAATAGCCATGACATGGATACCTACTTTTGTAACTATCGAGGACCCATCGACTAGAAATCAATACTAGTAGTTCTACATTACTTCTTTCTACTTGAAGTAGCTGCGAGAACGCCCCGTTGCTTTTATCAGAACACTAGAAACAGTTTTATATTATAGCATTAATTCGATTTCTTATACCTGTAGAACCTTAGAAATATTGCTGCATAACATGAAAGTACTACCTACCCCAAGTATCTTTTTATACACACGAATTCGTTGACACTACTTGTAAGTATTTATTTGGCAGAATATAAAGGTGCTTCAGAACGGTCGAACTCACAAGGAGCTGAACATGTTTGTACCATGAATTATAGTAAATATTCTCATACAGCGAGATATATAACTTAAATAGGTAGGTACATAGGAGACAACTAAGACTCAGGAAAACAAGAAACAAAAATTCTTGCAAATCACCACACAACGCATTTCATACATATTGTTCTACAAATAGTCCAGTCAGTTCTTTCTTTTGGGCAATTTATCTACTTATATATAAAACACTAACTGTTGCCCGCGACTTCGTCCGCATATAACTTGATATCGTCTTGGAAAAATGATTGCTATTATTACCGCCTACAATTATTAAAATGATTGTAGGCGGAAGCTTTATTATCACTGTCCCAAACGAACTTCTACCATATTAGTGGATGATTTCCGAGATAAAAATAATCCTATATCCTTCCAAGGATCTCAAATAATCTTTATAATACCTCATCTAAATCCGTGCTAAATCTAAATTTAAATGTCCGTTTTACAAATATTAATATTGTATCAAAAACAGACGTTTCTACTTAAAAAAATGTTTTCTTCATATTGTGTTAAAGGCTTTTTTTATATCTACTAAGCGACCTAAATCCGTTCACTAGTCCGGGCTGCCTGTATTAGTTTTGAAAGCCAAATTATCGTATGCCAAAAGACGCCGAACTTTCCATCTCCTTCCCAAGTCCCCAACGATGTTAGAGAATAAACTATTTTGATTAGCCAGAATAAACTTCTTAAATTAACAAAATGATCCGCAGTTTTAATCTAACATTATCCTATATTCGGTTCTGTGAGCATCGCAGTTCTAGCCTAACCTACATTTCTGGTAGCTGTTCGGTTCTAAAAGGGTCGCAGTTCTAACTTAACCTGACCTACTTTTCTGCTAGCAGTTGGATTATGTATTTTGACAAATTAATGGCATACCAAATAGTATAGTTTAGACTTTAGAGGAAAAATTAAAAAAAAACACTGTTATTGTTTTCTAAACTGACCGAAGTTACAGAGTACCCTTACTTTAAAATTGTCTTGTTCCCCGTATAAATTTCCAATTCCTTTTAGACCTGTTAAGGGATGAATGCCTTTGAACTCCCAATCAATATGAAATACGCGGAATTTAGTTTTCTAGTCTTTAATGACTATTAACAAAGACAACAGTATGAAACCGAAGTCACAAATACTTTAAAAGTTTCTTGCTCTCCATACTGACTTTTAACCCCCTTTTAACGGTTAAGTCAGTATGGAGTTAAGGGGTTAAGGGATGAATTTCAAAAAACACTAAGTTAGTTTTGTAGTTTTTAAACAAACAGTCTAAAACCGGAGTTACAAATCTCTTGTTTTAAACATGCCTTGCTCACCATACAAACTTCTAATCCCTTTTTAACCGACTTCAAAAAAAGGAGGAAGTTCTCAATTCGGTTGTATTTTTTGTTTTTTTTATTAATGTTTGTTACCTCAGAACTCCGTCATTAATGAGCCGATTCGTATTTTTTTTTGTTTGTAAGTATACGCTTCCAGGTGGGTCTCATTTTTTTTAAAAATTTAGTTGGATGATGGGATTCATGAGGAATTGAGGGAACTCCTCATTTATATTAGGCACGCGTGTAGTGATTTTGGTAGTTTCTATTATTGCTTCTGTATTTACACCCGGATAAAATAAATTTTGTGGAGTGGAATTGATGATGACCTATGGAATTCCTCAATTATGTATTTAAAAGTACAAAAGTATATCACAGATTCTGATAAGATTCCGTTGAAATGGCAACTAATGAAGTGCCAAAGGTGATCCTTGTGGAATCGACGGAAGTCCTCAAATATTATCGGCCCACATACGATTCGGTGTTTTCTTTAATAATCAACGCATTTGGTCTCGGAAATCAGTTCATGTGGTAAATTGGAAAATAAATGTGGGAATGTTCTCGTTGCTTGGCGGAGTACTAAATTGAAGTCGGTTAAAACTTTGTTTCTAAAGTAAATTATTAACTTTTTTAGGGGATACATAAAAATAACACTGAAAATAGTTTTGTAGTCTTTTAATAAACAGTCGAAACCGAAGTAACAAATCTCTTACTTTAAACATTTCTTGCTCTCCATATAAAATTTGAACCCTTTTTTACCCTCTTAGGAGTACAAATTTCTAAAACGCGGAAAGTAGTTTTATGTACCTACTTCAATAAGTAATCTTTCTACAAAGTTTCAAGTATCTGGCCCAAAAAAAGTTTCCCTCATACAAACTTTGCACCTCTATTTAACCCCCTTAGGGATGGAATTTCTGAAAATACCTTCTTATGCCTAGAAAGGTTACTTATTAAAATACAAATAAAGTACTTTCAGCGTTTTGGAAAATTCTACCCCTAAGGGACTATGGAAAGACTTAAGTATCAGACTATTAATTATTTTGTATTTGTTATTTAAGTTATTATTGTAACGTCACCTAAATAAGCCGATAGAATGTTCATATTGTTACGACGGCGGGGTCAATAACAGTTTTGTTGTCATAGTGACTCGCCGTCAAGGTGTTTCAAAATTCGCGGTGGCGTCTAAAGGCGGGATTCCACCGGTGTGCAGCACTGTGCGGCACAAGCATTTTTATACTGAATATTGCTTGTGCCGCACAGTGCCGCACACCGGTGGAATCCCGCCTTAAGACATCAGTAACCCAGCGGTACAAACAGCGGTCGTAGCGCCGATGTGCCTGGGTTCGAGTCCAGCGACTGACATGCACTTTTCGTATGTTTTAAGTTAATAGTGAGTACGTTTTCAAAACGCTGAGTAGCATGGAATGTTCAGAAAGGGTAAGCAAAATAGAAAATTCGATGCTTACGAAAATTTATAGACGAATGTATGGGCTTGGAATATTCGAAAAACGTGCACGTAGCACGATTATCTGGAAAAGCTTATGTGCTACTCAAAACAACTGAGTAATGAAATTAACAACGAACTAAAAATCGAAATTAAGGACTAGAATCTTCGATATATAGGGGTATATACTTATAGTTATTTATTTTTAAATTATTTATGGAGTCTCGTTTTCATATAATTAAACTATAAAATGTTAACCGAAGTATTATATTAGTTTAAGTGTTTATTTGTTGTCATGTCGTGTTTCATATGTAAAGTTCAATCTCGTTATCTTGCCAGATCTCCTACGAAAATTATACCTACGAGACTCAGTCTCGTAAAATATGGACTATAATATTGCTGACTGTATCTAACATAACTAATAAGTACTTATATACAATAAATATTGTCACAGTTATTAACTACTTACTAGGCAGGTGCTTGGTTTAATATTTAGATTTAGTTAACCGCCACTACCGCCAGTGATTATTTACCGCCAGGCTGTCAAGTAGGTATCGAGTACGCTCCGGTAGGCTCGGCTTCGCTCTATTTATCGCGCTTTCGTAGTAGGTGAACTGCTAAAAACACACTTATTTAGGTGTAGGTACGATTAATATTGAGATTTAACTTGCCGTGCCGTGATTTGACTTGCCGGTATTGCCTCCATGTAAGTACCAACACATAAACATAACCCAATGCACAGCAAAAATACAGGGTGATAAAATAAAATAAAAAGTCGTCTTATTATCAATTGCCTGGGTAAATACGCAATGACATTTGGGTTAAATCGTAGAAATGTGTCGCGTGGGATGTGATCAACACGAGTCAATTCCTGAAATTGGATAATCAACTGGGTACTTATAGATTATGCGGCCCTTGCCCATCAAACCCAAGGTCGGTAAATAGCTCTGCAAGGTAATGTTACCACTCAACGAGAGTACTTGTGCCTTATTTACTACAATACATACTTACGACTAACAATTTACTTTATTTCTTCAAATTATGGCAAGAAAAATTCCAATCCGAAAGGAAAAAAACAGAGATATCGGGGGTTATTTCTATATTATTATAGGTAGGTAGGTAACAACTTGTTAATAACGGACTATTTATTTCCACTTCTAAGGTAGACTCGTGGGTAGACTATTTAGTAGCAAAACAAGACCAGACCAAAAGGCAGGTCGCAGTCGATCTTGTTTTTTGGATCGCAGAAGAAAATTTGGCTTGCATTAAAAAGGACGATGACCAAATTAGTATGAACGCGTGTGTAGACGAAAATACTCCACCCCAAAGTTAACGTATATTTTATTAAAAAGTCTATTAGCACGTAGATTTAGCATTCTTATTTTAAATTAAAATTTACCTTAGTGTCCTATATTTTTTGATAAAATAAAAATACCTACGCCTTGTAATGACTACTAATGACTTAGCAAGTTATTGCGTGCTAAAATTAATTTACCGCAATTTCTTTCAAACGCGTTTCTAGTGACGCGAAAGAATTGGTTTTATTAAAACAGTTTTATAGAAGTATATATTTTCGATAAAATTAAGGTGGTTAGATCTTCACGATCTTCTGAGCCTCTACAGTTATGGGTGGGCCTAGAACTGGTCGAGTATATTGCATTGTATGCATGTAAGCAGTTATAAATTCTTATTTTACAACGTAAATGATGTGTTAACAAAGTACTGCAGGGTGTCTTCATTTGAATGGACTTGTACATAGGTAAATGTGTGTACTAAATACTAACTACTCATACATAACTAAACCAGAAATGTATATCGAGCTGAAATATATGTCTTCGAAAAAATAAATAATGAATTATTAATGTTTATTCAGAGCAATAATTCTCTATGGCAGGTAGTATATTTATGTGCAAAATACTGCACCTACGCAGTATCTTACGAGGAGCCTAAACGTGAATGTTTACGTTAATTATTATACAAGTTATGTTATGCTGTTCTTCTGCTATTCAACAATAGAGTGATCCGGGAAGATGCAGCTATAATATTTACCATCATGCTGTGATCGAATTGGTGAAAAAACATAAAATAATAGCTACTGAAACGTTTTTACTTTAGTTTATTCTAATTTCAAACAATAATTTAGATTTAAAGTAAGTAATGTTAAACGCAACGTGTTTTTAATCCACCAATCAGAGTCTGGTGACGTCACTCCTGTTATGACAACTAATTAAGAGTCCGCAGTAAGCTCGGCCCAATTTCACCTTCCCATACAAACGGAGTTTCGTTCTCGTTTTAAAACTACGTGTTGGATTGTGACGAAACTGCATATACAATGAAATGAGGTTTATCTATATCTGTAAATAGTTTATATGGTTCCAGTTTATAAAACTAACAAAACGCAGCAAAAACAAGTTTTGTATGAAAAACTTAAATTCGCTGTATTTTTTTACTATGGTATCAGATGCTACATAAACTAATTACAGACCTGGATATACCTCATGTCATTGTACATGCAAATTTGCGTTACAATCCAACACGTAGTTTTAAAATGAGAGCGTAACTACGTTTGTATAGAGAATCGAGCTTACGGCGGACTCATAAAGGTTATATATAACTAATCAAAGAGAATATAACCAATGTTATAATTGTAAAGGCAAACTTTGTGGTAATTGTAAAAAAAATGGAACTAGGCTACTAAAGCAGACTCCAGAAACCTTCCAAAAGTTAGTGTTGACATGGTCGTAAATTATTTTGTTGAAAGTGCGGAATATTCAAGCGTAGAAATGCAAGAAACTTAACTAGCACGGTATGTTGTACAAATCACAATACTTTGTATTTTGTGCAGTATTATTTATTTATCGTATGGCATTTAGAACCGTGAGATCTTCATAAAGACGGTACCTACGGTTGCCAGGTTGTTGCACTACCACCAGCACCGCCCAGGGGTCGTGACCCCCTACACCCCCCCCCCCCACCCTACACGTGTGTAGGGTAGCGGTGGGTAAGTCCTACGGACGTGGTGGAATTTTATTCAGTGTCGTGCAAAGAGTAAAGTAAGTAGGTATATGTCGTGCTTTGATTAGTTTATTAAAAATATGTCAAGTCAAAACTTAGGCGACTCTATGAGTCTATGACATCTAGGTACGAACCACGGACAAACAAATATGGCGAGTGACACACATGAGTGACGTCACAGAAACTGTCGTTCCGTTTAGGCCCGAAAGTTTAAATTGTCAGTTTGTAACAGGAATTTTTGACTATAAATCATAGTATTTAAAGTTTAATTTAAATGCAAGAATCCAAATATTGCATCTTCCCTATTTCAGTCATTAATCCGCGTCCGCTGCACCATGTTCGTTAACAAATAATGACAAGACAAATTGACAAATAATGGACCCGATTCTACAGTGGCCTCTAAACTTCCTAACTTTATTTAGGTGTCGCTAAAACACTTTGCTATTCTATGAGCAGCTGTCATAAACGAATGACAGCGCTAATTTAAATCTGACCTTTCTTATTTTAGGTGGTCTATACCACTTACTTAGCTGCCTAAATGCTATTCTAAATATGTCGTTTTTAATCGGCCGCCTAAATTATGTCTAAAAATTAGACAATTTAGTCTTAGGCTAGTTAAGCCATGTGCACGTAGAATCGGGTCTATTATAAAACAATTTTTCCCAGGATAACAGAAAAAAAGTAACTTCATTAAGTATATTGGAGACACAAGGAGTCGATCCTTATTGCAACATACTAAAGCTACGCCCGTGTGACCTCGCACTTGTATTAAGGACCACATCTCGAACGCATCAATCCTTTCCTAAGTCCTGGGGCCGTAGACAAGGTTACAATCGACAAGCGCTAACGCCAATAGAAAATAATAAAATGTAGGGGAATGACAGATGCCGACGAAACACTTTTTGTTAACATCTGTCATTCCCATACATTTTATTAGTTTTCTATTGGCGTTAGCGCTTGTCGATTGCAACCTTGTCTACGGCCCCAGGCCTTTAAAAGCGTTTCAGCCGCGTACAAAAAGAGAAAAGATTAGGAAAGAAAATAACACAGGCCCCCAAACCCGCAGCATGAAATATAGTCTATGTCCATGCAGGAAATCCATTCTATACACAGCAGAATGACTGATATCGTCTAAATGGTTCCGGAGATTATCCCCACATGCAAACTTACAAAGCTACACCTCCAAACTTTACCTCTAATTATTATATTAGTATAGAATAACTGCCCGCTTAGGTCCCATGTACTTATAAAAAAAAACAGAGAAACCTGCGGGATAAAACAAAGCCTATAAGATATCCAACTGGAAAGTTCATTCTTTGTATCGCTGAAATAGTTATTGAAATCGGATAAGTAGTTCCAGAGATAACGCCTATACATTCTAACTTGACTACATATACAACATACAATTATAGATATTAGATAATAGGTAAAATATTTTTAAACTATGCTAGTCGCTAGCTGGCTATGGGAACAGGGTTGAAGTGTGTTTTGGACGATGGGTTAGCAACATCACTGCGATGTCACAGTTTGTCTATCTTTTACACCTACATTTATGCTAAAAGTGGAACTGGAACTTGAGATTCATGTGCTCTGCCCTTTTGGGAATAAAGGCGTGAATTAATATGTATCAATATCCTTAGATTTATGTTGTTCCATCCGTGTCACATTATACAGACTGTGAGGGCATGAAAGATTTTACCAATACAGAATGGGAGAAACTGACGGTATAGCTCAACATATAGCCAAAGTAGAATCCCTTGCTAAGCAAATACGAGAGGCAGGTGACAACATAAGTGATACAGCCGTTATTACGAAAATAATCGGCAGTCTTCCCCCTAACTGCAACACAGTATTTAAATAATACAATACAATACAAAAGGCCAATACAAAAATATTTGGATGTGACGCATACATGCATATACCCAATCAGTTGAGGAGAAAACTTGAACCGAAAAGTAAAAACAAATTGGGTATGAACGGCAACTCTACCAACTATCAGCTCTATGACCCCGAGACCAGAAAGTTACACATCCCACGCAACGTGCTTTTCAATGAATCAACTTTCTCTGGCTAAAAAGAAAATATTGCTGATGCGCACCCTTTGCTAATCACAGTCGAAGACAAAATTGTTCCTCTCATCGACTTGGTTTTAGTAGACGAGAGTACCGGTCAGGGCGCAGACAGTAATCCAACAGATACCTTTTATAATACTGCAGATCTTGCAATCGAAGAAAAGGAAATCGAGGAAATTCCGATTGAATAAACTTTAAATCAACAAATTCCAACGACAAGCAGAGTTTTGAGGCCAAAAGAAAACCTTAAAGCACCAAGACACTTGAGGCTAATGTATGTTGTTAACTTCGCTTCTCAAGATCCAAGTACCAACGAAAAAGCAATGGCCAATCCAGAAGATCAATGGAAAAAAAGCGGTGGTTGAGGAATTACAATCATTAAAATTTAACCAAACCTGGGAACTGGCAGACTATCCAGAAGATTTTAAAAGAAATTAAATCCTGACGGAACAGTTTCACGTTTCAAATCAGGGCTCGTCGGTAGGGGTTTTGATCAGAAACTTGGAATAGACTATACTGAGACTTTTTCTCCAACCACTAGATATGATTCCATTAGAATCTTACTCGCTCACTCACTGTGTCAATAAAAATTATGAAATGGCTCAGTTCGATGTAAAGACGGCATTTTTGCATGGAAATCTCGTGTGTAAACTGAAACGTTCCTTGTATGGACTCAAACAGGCTCCACGGTGTTGGAATCAAAATTAGCATGAAGGAAATTGGTTTCCGAAGTATATTAGCTGACACGTGTCTATGTGGGTTATAAATAATGAAAAAGTCGTTCTGGTCATTTATGTAGACGACGGCCTTGTGTTCTCTCGACACAAATCTACATTCATGCTATTTCTACAGTTATTTAAAAAGAAGTTCGAAATAACAGTTGAGGAAAATCCAAAATATTTCGTCGGATTAGAAATAGAAATAAAGAAAGATAATGGTACTATAATTGTACACCAAGAAAGCTATGTAAACCAGTGACCATACCAATTCAGACAAGCACGGTGGTAGTTTGTGACGACACAGACGATAAAGCACCATACAGAGAAGCTGTTGGTTGCCTAATTTATCTTACAACTACAACCAGGCCAGATATCTCCTATGCTGTAGGGGTCATAAGCAGATTTCTGACAAACTACATTGCATCTCACTGGCATCTTGCAAAAAGAATCATGCGCTATCTGGCAGGCACTGCACAACTTGGATAGCTGGTTTTTGGTCTCACTGGTTTTGCAGACGCCAATTATGCCACAGACCTGGATTCTAGGAGGTCGACGACCGGATATCTGTTTTTGATGAATGATGGACCGTCACGTGGAGCAGTCGTCGACAGCCCTCAGTGGCATTCTCTACAACAGAGGTCGAATACATGGCTTTATGTGATGCTACGAAAGAAGCAATGTGGATACGTCAATTCTTAAGCGAAATTAACTTCAATCTGAACAAGGACCCTGTGAATCTATATGTCGACAATTAAAGTCCTATAAAACTGGTTAAAAACCCGGGGTTTCATAAGCGCACGAAGCATATAGATGTAAGGAATCACTACGTGCGTGAACGGTATGAGGCCAGTGACATAACCGTCACATACGTCAGTACGAATGAGCAACTCGCCGATGGTTTGATTAAACCTCTGCCGAAGGAAACATTTGACAATTTTAAAAACAAAATAGTCTTTTGAACTTTCCGATTCAGTGGTAGAAATTGTTTATTTATTTTAACTTTGTTTTTGTTGTCTGTACACCTCGCTACGTCCTACCTAAGTGGGAGTGTTAGAAATAGGTAGGACTTGGTTTGAATAACCAACCTTCTTATTAGTTACTTGTTCTGTTGATATGCTTTCGTTTTGATGACAAGACTGTCATTGTTATATTAAAATAACTATACAAGAAAAATAACGTGCTTATTATCTAATACTTACTCTACTCTAACTTAGTTCTCTCCCATGGCGCACCGCTGAGCTCGCCGGACACACTAAAGAAGGGCTTAGGGTTAAACCCGGATAGATGCCCCACTTTCTGAAATTACTTTATATTTCTTTTACATAAAGCAAGTTTTTTTATTTGTAAAACGGGTATGTTCTTTGGTTTTTTTATCTTCAAATTTATGAAAGGAATAAACATTATCTTTAATATTTCCATCCTCTACATTTTGGGACAAATATCCCATATAGGGGATAGTTAGCCTAATCCATGTAAATTAAGTTTAGGATAGATGCCCCGTCGAGAAAGAGGACATTGATCCCGCAAAAACTTTAATCGCACCTAGCCGTCCCATGCAATCGCACAGAGACATGCAACACGGTCAACTTAGTTGTAGTTGCCGAGTCTCTCGATAGATAAATAAAATAATATGTGTTTCATTTGTGAAACTAGAGTTATTGCAATCTAGGCAACTCTACCCCTGGGGCAACTATCCGGGTTTTACCCTATATAAAAATATAGCTACTGGAGTTGTAGGAACAGCGGGCTGACGACAAGGAGCAGCTTGAAAATATGGAAAAAAAATGAAATGGGAGTTGATTTTACTTGACTGCCGAATTCGGATATCATTTTAAGATTGTATTTCTTTATGTGTCTATATGAACTTACATGACTGCCTGTTGTTGGAAGTCGTTGCAGCCGTTAGTCTTAATAGTTTCGAAACCAACAACTGGAATTTCAGCCGATTATTATTACAATTAAATTACACAAGTATTGTAAGCATGTATGTATGTAAACTGTCATTTTATGGATTTTGCTAACTATGTAAACAAACAATGTACTGAAATTTACATTTAATGTCAATTTTAGTATGACGGTTTGTTTACATAGGAAATTCCATAAAATGACAGTTTAGGTGAGTATGCACATTTTTTGCATTTTTGTGGGTATGCGTGTTTTGTGTCCAACATAATGGACAATAACTTGTATTCCCCACACTGTGCTGACTCAAAGCTAGTTGACGATGTCATAGTGTAGGTGACTAGCGTCTGTGAAAAAATAATAGGTACCTACTTAGTCCTTCGGACGCCATTCTTCGTAAACGAAAGCACGAGTGACACTGACACTCCAACTTCTTTCCGGAAAAGTGTGAATATGAACTTCAGTTGAAAGCACAACTTCATGGATTTACAGCGTGCGCCGTGCGCCATAACACCTATAAGTATATACCCAGTAGTCGTTCTTGGCACCCGCCGCCGGCACGACAACACGCAGCACTAAAGGTTTGAGTTTACGTAATATAATTTTTGTACAGGGACATAGAATCGTGTGTTGGCTGCGCAGAAAGAGTTTTGCAAGATCAACAAAGCATGGAGATTCTATTACCGCCTGAGCAACCTGAAGAGAATCAATCTGCCTTTGCCGGTACGGCTATTGAAGAATGACTACCGCAGCTAGCATTGTTTTGCTAAACTACAAATATACTGCTCAAAACAAAATAAGGGCCACAAACATTTTTCTATTTTATTGTTAATTATTAGACATAAAGTAATTGATAAGTGGCTAATTAATGATGTCCCTCATCCTTCAGAATCCAACCTCTTTCATGCTGGTGTGTGGCTAATAGCTGGAAAAACTATATTATTACTGTTTCATATAATTTTCACGTAACGATCACCATACTTGTGGCCCCTATTTTCTTTTGAGTAGTATATATCCGAATTCACAAGCGTAAGCATTCAAGGTAGAAGATTTGATCGATCTAGCTTAGAGGAAACTTTTTTATCAAAATGTATTTTTCTTTTCTGCCACTGCTGGACTGTATTTTAAATTACAACGTTATATAGTGAATTGATTTAAAAAATATATATAACGTCACCTATAACTTCTTTGGCGTGGTATTTAATAAAGCTGTGCACTGGAAGAACATGACAGACCAGAGTTTCATCATAAAGTCTATGAAGCTCTTTCCACACATCACAAGACGGTTCAAATTGGATTACTATTTAGTAAGAATTCTTATTCTTACTTCAAATATGAACGCTTGACTGTTCGAGATTTTTACGCCTGCCGCAATTTCGAGTTCTTCCTCCCACTCACTCTTGCAACCAATAACAACAGTTAATTTGTGTACTCTGCTCTCATAGTAAGGAAGAAAGAAATGTTTGTTTGGAAAATGTTTATATTTTTCATGGGAAAATGGATAACCGCAAACCAGCAACACGTACATAGGGTTGGGGATAGCGGCTTGAAGCACGGTTAAGTGAAGTGCTTCCTAAAGTATAGTAATTAATAACAGCGGCCTTGGTTAAATTATCGGCTTAAATCAACTTTTAAACTATTTAATATGACTGATTATTAGTAAGAGCGTGCAAACATTTCGTTACAACTCGACAAAGTCGCGATCGTCTGCGAGCGGCTATGATTAGCAACCCATGTTTACTGTGTGCGTGCCGTTCGAGTGATGCCGTGCTGTTGGATCGACCCTTCTTGATCATTGTTATACTTTCACTTTATAGTGAGTTAGGAAATAAAAATCAGTTTTAGTTGTAGAGTTTTAAATGTTTTTAATTGATTATACTTACGCACTTATTTACTTACCATAAAACTAGTGCCTATGCCAAATCTTTCAGGTGTCAAAGTGAAGCCTGAGCTCCTTTAGGGCACAACCGGGAATAACGCTAGGGGGATGATGACGCACTTATTTTCTTATGTCATACGGTATAGTTTTGTATGGAGACTCGACCGACTCTAACAGTGTTTAAATTACAAACCAAGCAGTACGAATATTGGTCCGAGTAAATCCGAGCCACTCGTGTAGTTTAAAATGTTCAAATTATTATACCTATAGACGATCTTTTAGTGAATCCATTTTATTTTTGATGTAAAATAAAATAATCATGTTGTTTTTGAAAATAAATAAATTAATCTATCTATAATCTAAGTTTCTCCTAGGTAAGTATGTCCCTTATTGACATTGACCTACTTTTCTTCCATCAACCATTTAATTTCTTTCAATAATAATTTTGGCTCCATCTTCTCCTTCTAAAACCAGTCATCTTTATTCATTTTTGCAGTCTTACAGCTGGAACTCTTCTCCTGTCCACACCGAACTGGCATTACATATGGCAACATATATTCCAAAAGAGCTCTTTTTGGAGTTCTTTGATTGTCTTGTGCAATATCCTTTGTTTTTGCAGTATCACATATCATCATCATCATCATCATATATCAGCCGAAAGACGTCCACTCCTGGCGAAGAATTTGGTCCTTACCCATATTCGACGATTTTCTCATTTTTTTTCTGTCTGAAAATAAAGTTCATCTTTACCACAAAAAGTAATTACCAAAAACATTGATTTCCCTTGAAAAGTACATTTTCTAAGTTTCATAACCGTAGGTTTAAATATAACGTTTCACTCAAAATTCCAACCCCTTTTTCAGCATTCTATGGGTGGAATTTTCTAAAACAGTGAAACATGATCATGTTCTTTTATATCTTTTGAAGTTATATGATCGTAAGTTTAAAAAACAAAGTTTTTTTAATTCAGAATTCCACCATCCTTCTCATCCCCTATAAATTTAGCCTTTACCCCTAGTACAAATCATAAAAGAAACCTCTATGCCAAATTTCAGCTTTCTCTGTGTAAAGGTTTGGCCGCGGCGCGCGCCGCAGGCTAAGATGACGATGATGACGAATTTTATAAAACGATTACTAACTCGAAAATATTTCATACAATCGTTACATAACCCCTAGGCAAGTGCGGTATAAACATAAATAATATAAATAATATTGGTGACTTAACTTTTAACTTGTCTGGCCGTACGTAGTATTATTGCATTTTTGATCCCAAATAATTTTCGTTTATTACCCATTTCTATAAAAAGTTATATCACTAGTGCTTTGTGAAACAATAAAATAAATAAACTTACTTAACATGTAACATTACTTACCAAGTATCAATCAGTAGCGGACGCACTACAGCTGGTCAGGCGTGTGTCGGGTACGCTCGGTCACCGACCTTTGGGCAGCGACGAGAGCGATACGTCCGTTCTTTGGGAAGGCCCGGCGCATAATGAATTGAACAACGTTTTCGCTCGCGGCTGTATAGTTGTTTTGAAAAAATGGGCTAAATTAACTGGGTCACCCATAAGCGTAAAAAAAAACACGTAAAATTAAACAAGTCCTGTATAATAAAAGGTTTGATTTCCAAAACATTATCAAATACGTGAATAAAAAAATGTTTGAACTAACCGAATTAGACATAATGTAGTGCTATTTATTAATAGGAAAAACCAATATTTTAGAACTAGTGCGATTGTTATGTACTAAAAGACTATATATTCCATTGTAAAAGGCAAACATCAATACATTTTTGAAAGTTTACAATGGAAATATTCTACCTGAAAGATAGCTCTGACGCGTATTTTTGCAAAACACTTCGACGAAAACCTGGTTGTTTTAAAAACCGTTTATATAAATAGAATTATAGCAATGGTGTGGTCTAGAATAAGAGTTTATCGATACAAAACAGTAGTTTACTTTAACAATGCAATCATTTGAACGAAACTATGGCCTTTGAAAAAGCCTTACGTTAGCTAAAATATGAACTTTTTGTTTGCACGCTCTTAATAATTTATATGTAATTAAACACTAATAAGTATTGCAAATTAAATTTTATTAAAAGAAGAAAAATGTACTGTAGCATAACACCATACGTTCCTGAACGAGTGACGACCTTATCAATTAATCTAAAGAAAAAACCAAATGAATGTTTAAGCAATGTAATTATCTAAGTACTATACGCTGGTATAAAAATAAATAAATCTGGGACAGGGAGACGATACTACTGCTCATTTGTATGGCACTATTCAACATAATGTGTGATTGTGCCAAATGGAGTGATGTCAGGCCGAGAGCTGAACATAGCAGTAAACACAGGCAGGAAGCTCTTTGTCGCTCAGACTGTAGTGTAGTACCCGTCGCGATGTAGGGTCCCCTCGTTCAGTAACTTATCAGCTTCTACGTCTATTCATATCTATCAGAAGCGCAGGTATTCCAGTTACACAACAATTCAAGAGGTTGTTTCAATCAGGTGGTTTATAGAGAAAGTTTTAAGAAGTTATATTACAAGTATTTGTATTGTATGGTATTTATATGTTATTATGTATCTTATTTGTTTAGAATACGCACACAAAGGTTAAAATTGCTGTTGTGGTGGAGTTGTGAATAGTAGGTAAATTGAAGATGAGTGTGACGTGGGTCTTACGAGGTATTATGACCGACGCGACGTGAGACACTATCGCGATGTGGATATCTATGTACTTATACATATATTCATGAATAAATAAACACTAAATTGAAGAAGTTTTAAACTCCTTCTAGGGCAAACTCAGTGCATTTAAGTAAATATGTTAATTTGAACTATGTACGTTTAAAATTTTATTATTGACGGTATTATAGGTGACATCGTACAATCTGTGACGGATTAGAGGTCAACAATGTAAACAAATCTATTGTCCATCTTAAAATGATTTTACAGGGGTATAGACCCTTGTGAATTTACTAAGTATACAGTATGCATACTTTTGACTGATAGACGGTAGCTGCCCAACTAGCACGATAGGTTTTATGGTCACTTTTTGCGGCCCAATTGGCCCAAAACGTCAAATAAAACATGACCTATTCTGTTATTCTAAGAAATATATTTCTTAGTTAATGATATATATATCATTAACTATAATATAATAATAATAAGCCATTTATTTCAGGCATCTAAGGCCCAAAGTTACAAACATCTTTGAGACTAACATACATACAATTATAAAATTAAAAACGAATTATTATTTAGGCGACGAAACAGTGTGGCTCCGTCGCGTCGCCAAGTCCGGTGTAGAGTTCCGTAGGTTGCCCCGGAGCCGCCAAAACACGACACCCTTCGGCCAGAAGTCAGCCAGCACACGCGATGGTCTCCCAGCGGCCGCGGCACGCACACCACAAACGAGCAACGACGTCAGCAGTGTCAGCACGGCTATCATGAGACGGCGCGCGAGCTCTCTCGATTTTTCTCGCACTATCCGTATCTCTCTTATAGAACACTTAGAACAAGAGGTATAGTGCGAGAAAAATCGAGAGTATGTCGCGGTCGTCTCATGTTTGACGTGCGCATAGCGATGACGTGCCTTCGAGGAGGCGGGGGAGGGCGCGCGCGCGGGGGACACACGGGCGGCGGAGCGGCGGCTACGACACGAGCTTTGTCAGCAACACGTTAACAAACCGACTCGACACTTGACGCCAATACATAGACGCTAGCACCGAGACAGTCATTGCACTTGAAATTTGATGCCTGTGACCGACTTACCGGGGCGCTATTACGCAAACTAAATAATAACTTCGTTGCGCAGATCGGTGATAGTTGCTTCCGAGGCTTCAAATTTTGGCAACATTTCAGCTAAACTTGCTTTTAGCCACAATATCCTTCAGCAAGCAGCTTACGTCGACATATTCCGGTATGTAGGACGGCAATCTGGAGACTCCCGTCGCCACGAACTCCGGCATGACGTGTTCGTTCGCCCTCAGAATATCTAGATAATATCCTATAGGGTATTCTTCCCGGCTATGTCTCCTCTCCGGTGAGGTATATACGTGCCAACGATCCCAAGGGACTCGAACAGCACCTTCTTTGCTGCGCAGATGTCGTCGACAGTAAAACTTGACGAACAGATCTGAATAACGGAGACCGTGTCCATCCGACCTTTCAGCAGTAGTTTATCTTGCAGAAAGGCGAGAATCTCGTTCACTATAGGGTTATTCTGATTGGCGGCTAAATCGCTAGCAGCAGCCGAGCTGCGTTAATTTCGTAATTAAACATTAATTACACATCAGGACGATTATGCTAGCTGCCCTGGGAGACTTTTGGATATGTAATCTAAGATAATATTCTTTGTAATCTGGGGGCACGGCAGTGCCCCCTCCAAGACGAGCCAAGCGTTTACTTTTGACCGATAACAGGGAGAAAAGTAGGCGCGCAGTAATGAATCATTTCATCATCACGGTACATTTGCTCGTTATTGCACCGAATGTCACGCGACACGATTTGGCAGGAAGTAGTGCTAGCCACTCAGGAAGCAGCCTTTCTGAATAAAATTTACAATTAAATTAAACGGAAACAGGTGGTGGGTTGCAATTGCGAACCAAATGTTTAAAACCTCTTACCATTATTGCCAGTAGCATAAATTAAATCAATATTATATTTTATTCAATCCACACCAATACGCAATAATAAATCACTGTTTGCTATTTAATTCAGACGAATATTTTTAAGTATGCATAGGTACGATTTTACTTTAGCTGCGTTAAGTTTAAAATCGTGATAATTTTCTTCAAGTATTTCCATAATTTTCAATTAGCCAACGGGTTGGGTATTATTTTTATGGTAGCAACGCAGTTGTTTACATTGCTGATCCCTAAAGTCTGAGATGATATTCGAGATCAAAAATGTAAACAAACAACTGTCAATGTCAAAGTGGCATTCCAGGGGTATAAAATCTTTTTTATCCAATGTATTCACCAAATATAAATTATGCATGATTTTAACTGATAGATACAGCAATAGGCCAAAAGACTTTCGGATATCTATAGTATTTTGACAGGAATACAATCACTCATATTTTATTTATTTATAGGTTCATTACCACCATAAGTTTCTCATAAACGGACATAGAACTGCGAGGCCTTTTCTTCGGCGGTGAAAGATTGTCCTGTATATTTGAAGGGCCTGACTGAGGTTCCATTCCATAGTCCTTGATTTCAAAAGAACACGCACAAAATAGAAAATGTACAACAAAATAAAACCATAACGTAAAACACTTAACAGCAGAACACATGAGCATAAACGAAAAGGAGGACATCTACAAATCAAATCTCGTCTACAAATGTCAGACAGAAAAACTAAAATAAAATGGACGCTATGACATGACACGGTCTACGCATGCCTACGTTGTATGATCAGAAATATTTAATGATTTTGATAAGATAAGATAAGATAACATTGATTTGCAACCAAGTACTTAAAACTAAGATACATGGACCCTGGAAGGGTGTAGCAACAATTAGGTAACTTATACTATGTACATATATGTAGTTAATTTTAACTAACTAATATGGATAGGTAGGTAGGTACCTATTTATCAATCATTATGAATATTTATTATATAATTTTATTTATCAATCCTTATGAATATTTGCCAGTTAAACTAATAGGAAACCGGTAATTGATTTAATTACTAACCAAATGTTTACAACTTCTCACCATTACCAACAGCATAAATTAAAACTCCACGTATTTTATTTAAACAACGGCAATATATAATAAAAAATACATTTTGGCTTTTTTAATTTAGTAAAACATTTTTGACCATTCATATATTAATATGATAATATTTATGAGTATTTCAATGATCCATGAACCCATCTGTTTACATTTTCATGATCTCGAATATCATCTCAGACTTTAATTCCGTCACAGACTTATTGGATAATAACATGTGTCAGCGGGATGCCAAGAATATCTGCGCAGGCGCCCAATTGCGGAGACCCGGTCGCGGCTAGTACCTACTGCAGGAACACAATAAATGCTCTATTTCAGGACGCGTAGGCACAAGGCTACATTAAGATTATGAGGATGTTAAATCTAAAAATAGACATCAATAACAGGCAATTTGACTCGTACTGCTTCTACCTAGAGTAAGGTGGAGTAAAGAAAATACAGAGTTATACTAAGTAGGTCACTAGGTGAAATAAGATGCTATTGTATTCCGGATTTGAAATTTGTCTTCTATGATCTTGCTGCATTCCATATTGCCAAATATTACGAGGCCTTTCTTGACCTAAGCGTCATGAAGGATTTGTTTTGAGATTAATTGGAAACGTTTTGGTGTCGCTTCCCACACAATAGTAGATTGTTAACCAAGGGTTGAAAGTAACCCATTTCACCCGAGATATTTCTGGCGCTCGAACGACGTGAGAGCGCCAATAGTTCGAGGGTCAAATGGGTAATTTCACCCGAGTTAAACACTCTACTTTTCATTTCGACTGTGAGGAAAGTAAAATACTACACGTTTATTTTATAAAATAGCTATATTTTAAGAGCGATCAGTTAAAATTTAAAGTAAAATTGGAACAATTTGAAAAAGACAAATTCAATGTTTTGCCGGGCATATTGATGTTTGAAATTTTCTAAGAAACCTGAGTTTCTTGTATGGTATGAGAACCAGATTGAACATTTTCTTGGCGACTTTGTGGCGAAACTAGTGGAACTTCTGGCTCCTGATCTGTTTATGTTCCAGGTTGTGGAGAATGATGGCGATCAATATTTATATATTCAGTTATTTTTGATGTTATTTTGGTTTTATTTTCAACTGAGTCTTCGACGTATCCTTCGGCAGCAGTATTGGACTTCCAACCGCCATGCCGTTTCAGGGTTGATATGCTAGCCCCCGAGTCAGCTAACAGGGTGGCGGAAGTCCGGCGGAAACAGTGTCCTGTGTACAAGTCTATGTTCGGCAAATTTAGGTAGGTTGCAATTTGTCTTGGCATGTTTGCGAATTTATTTATTCCAATTACTTGTCGTAGACATTTGCCACGTTGAAAATTAAAAAAAAAACTATTTGTTTGTATGTTTTCTGGCCGAAGACTTTGGTATTTTTCGACTAAATTTGCAAATTCTTCACGTATTACAAACTGCCGGTCGATTTTAGTTTTCGTATTGCATAGTTTAACTAGTATAATTTGATTGTGTTTTTCGACATCGTTTACTGTAATCTTTGAAAATTCGATGCTCCTACAGGCTCCGCATATGCCAAAGATAAGAACAACCTGCAACAACATAAGTAGGTAATTAGAATTAAAAACATTTATATTTTATTTAGGTATCTACATTTACATTTAGAATTTTATTTAAGTACATTTTATACACACCTTAGTTGCCAAAAACAGTTCATCGGGAGCTTCGTTCAAAAACCTCTCTACTTCCTGAGCAGTGAAAATCTTGGATTTCTTGCTTTTGAAGTTCTCGGACTGTCTTTTTAAATATACAGTTAAGTTGGTGAAATTTTTCAAGTTTACATTATGCTTCGTATTTATTGTAGATTTAAGCATCGAGTAATTGCTCCAAAGCGTGGAAGGCTGTAATGTCTTCGATAATTCGTTAAAATATGCTAAAAACACATTTTCTGAAAGGGACTTGACATTTTTAGCGGATCTCCAGTTCATGAAATGATTGTATGCTTTAAGATCTCTTCTTAGAGCACTGCGGTAAAAGATTGTTAACAACCGCTTTTGCTTGCTCTTTTATCTCATGGGGAGTTAAATCATTGTACATATCACTGGAATCACTTTCCGAAACCATTTTCAACCAAAAAACGACACGGTATTTATATTTAAATCTCGTGTTCCCGCTTTTTCTACTGCCAACTTTCATAGTTTTTTTTAAATACACATACTGCCAACTTAAGAAAAGTTTATAAAACGTATCTAACGGTTTCAATTTAAGTTTTTGGTTAAACATATATAATTCTATGAATTATATATGTATTACCTACTTATGTTATGAATATGAAATAAATAAGATATAAATATATACAATTATTAAAATAATATTGTACTACTATCCAATATCCAAGTTTTTCGCACTGGCTACATTATGCCACGGCCTACTAGACTACATGACCTAAATTGTAATCGAGTAGGCCGCGACGCAACTAATCTAGAGGGCCATGCCGGCGGGCAGTCGAATAGAGGAATGATTTTGAATATTGATTTTCTGTAATTGCGATTAAAAATAAACCAACTGTAAAACGATTTAAATATCAACCTATAGGTCGTAATAAACACGTCGTTTAATGTAGGTACCTATAGCTGACTGTCGATTTGTGAAAAGATTTTATTTTAATACTCTATTATCTTCGACTCCGTGGCTGATTTTACCAATTTAAAAACAATTACTTTCCACCCTAGGGGAAAACACGCAATTTTCCACCCGGCTATATACCCATGAAAACTCAACTTTCAGAACAGGAGAGATGAAAAAGTATTTCGTCGAACGTGATGTGATTGACTATAGATAACAATAACCCAGTTTTTGCAATTAAGTAATGTTTGTAATTCACCGAAACATTTAGGTACCTTTAAACTTCAAAACTGTAAGTTAAATATTGTCCTTAGAATCTGTATCAATATAAGTACTCTAGGGCAGTAGCTACACAAAATAGTAAAAAAAAACCTGAAATTAGTTTTGTAGTCTTTAAATAAACAGGCTAAGGCCGATGCGAAGTTACAAATATCGTACTTTAAAATTGTATTGCTCTCCATATAAACTTCGAACCCCCTTGTAAAGCTGGTTTTCCACCGTAGCGTAGGGGCGAGACGAGATGAGACGAGGCGAGAATTAAAATCGTATGGGACTTACTACCTATTTCCACCGAGCGCGCGCGCGTGCGGTGGAAATAGGTAGTAAGTCCCATACGATTTCAATTCTCGCCTCGGCTCGTCTCGTCTCGCCCCTCCGGTGGAAAACTAGCTTAACCCCCTTAGATAATGAAAAAGTTGTGATTTCAGATTTGGTGTCCAGTCCACTCACGCCCGCCATTTTGTTGTTTTTAAAACGCGATGTGCGCTAAACCCTGTCAGAATTAAAAGAAATCTAACACCACCTCATTTGTTGCAATTCATCAAGCATCTTGACCTGGGATGGTAGCAAATTTAATGATCAATTTAATCCATTGCCATTCTTTTGGGTTTAGCCGTGGTCGGGTAAAAGGTTAATATTATGTAGTTCATATCTTTTGTGTAGGATAATCAAAAGTGAACTTGAAATTCTCCCGAGATTCAAATTCGAAGAAACTTCCCTATGGACATTATGTGCATGCATTTTTCTCCATGAATACACGTTTTCTTCTCAAGGTTATGTACATACTACAGGGTTGTGCAGAATATATTCAGCTTTATTGTTGCTATAGCTAGACTGTTTTCATAGAGTAGGTACGTAGTTTTCGAACAAAACCTGAATTTCTTACGAATGGAGTATATTTTCGTTCGTTCTACCCAGGGACTTTTGGTAGAGACATTTCATCATACCCCCCGGGATTTAGAGGTTTGTCAATCTCGACAGTACCATAAGTAACAGGCGGACAGATGGACAGATTGGCACCAAGGGTTCTTTTTTATCTTCTTGCTCGATACCCTAGTTACTATTTTACCCGTAGTTATTATTTTATTTGAATGTTTGAATCCCCAGAAACCCTATATTTCTAAGAACAAGGCAGGTATCCCATGGGACGCGATATTTGACTAAAGGGAAAATGTCCCCACTTTCATGTCTCGGTCAAAGTAGGTAAGATTCTATAAAAAAATCCGCCATGCCCATCACACGAATTTTACTGTCAGATTTTTTAAACGTTATTTTATTATTGAAGTGATTAGAACTTTAGGATGACTTTTTGTTAATATAGGTACCTACAAGATAAATAATTACAGCGTGTTTGAAATTGCATATTTTAAAAAGGCTTCAAGGGGGTTGAATGTTTGTATGGGTGAACCATTAATTGTATATGTAAGAGAGATGATACGAGTATTGGTAGGTACTTTACGCATGAGTTTTCTGTATATTAGCGATACCGTAATGCCGTATTTCATGGTTTTAGTTACCGAAAGGGATCTCCCCATGCTATGCCGGTTACTATGGGGAGATGTGAGTTATTTAATTACTTTCATGATTTGCACCAATCTTTAAAACAGAAAAAAAAATATTGCATTCCCATATATACTGATTCATAGTAGGTACGTGGTAGGTACTGTTTGTACGGGGAAACCCATTTCCGTATGAACATTTATAATAAAAAAACTATCACGTCCGCAGTGGGCGCACTAAAATTGTTGTTTTTGTAAATATTATCGCAAGTAGGTCCAATGTACTACACACTGTACAATGTACATACATGTTCAATTACGAAGTTACTAATTATAGTAATTATTAATCAGTAGTATTAGCTTAGCTACCGACAGCATATACCAAGAAAACCTTTAAACCGTCAGGTGGGTCTGTTCTTTTCATAACTATTAATTTAACTGCCGCCATTGATTTGGAGGCTAGTAGCTGTCACTAAGTACACTGGGCTTATGACACGAGCGCACAGCGCTCTCTTCTCTAACTAACTATTACGAGTACTTACATAGATAATGTACCGCTCTTCCCGGCGCGGAAATGTTCCGACGTTTATCTAATTTCCGTCTCTTTGAGCGCCTTTTACAAACTGCACAATCTAAACTAACGTTTATTTCGCGCTATACCTACCTACTAAATCGAGAGGGCTTACAAAACTTAGTAGATACACAAAATAAGCTGAGCTCATCACAGTGCGTGATGTGATGAATACTGAAAATGCTCATAACTACTCTAATTTAATGCTAGCTGCGTAACGATTGCAATCGAAAACGAAAACCAGCGTCATAAAACATCTCGCATCATTTTCTTCTTTTAGTATTTTCTATTTTCATTCGGATGAAAGCGTGTTTAGATAAACGAGGGCCACCTTACGTACGTATGGCAACTTGGATCTTTTAGGTTGGTGTTGATCTCAACTTGCATGCCGATGTTTTATGATTGTTTGTGAAGCTAATTCAAGATGAACCAGTCACGCGGGAAGATGAGTCACATATGAACATGTGCCACGGTAGATATCTCATGTCAGGTAGGCTTGCGGTCTCAGTACACGTGACAGCTAGTGGCTCTGCAATTCTCGGAGGAACCATTGCAAAATCGGTGTATAAATACATGTCATACGTGTATGTCATATATGTCTGTCAATATGATTTAAACGTGTATAAGATAGCGTGCTACCTCTCCAGTTGCGCCCATTTACCCTTAATGCCAATGCCAAACTCATTAAATTCATACCTATCGTTCTATTCGAGAAAACTAAGCGCTAAACTCAATAAGTTTAAGCATAGTTTGGGAGTTGATTTTATTCAAGTACCTACGTATGTAGTCCGTTACACACCACACTTCAGATACGAGTTCCGATTGGAGAAATTATGTTCAAGCTGGTCTAATTGAAACTTCATCATGTTGGAACGTGATGTGCCTACATGAACTCCTGCATCACATAAGTAGAATGAAGTCCGTTGTATATCGTTAGTATAGATTGACCGTAAAAATGATGTCATGTCATATTTCCGTTGATGTCAGTGCAATTAAATTACAGTAGGTAAACCTTATGAATTATTAAACACTATCAAAATGATTTGTACTACATTTTACGTTTCCTCCTAACCTAGATGTGGATTATTTTTATTGGTAACGTATAACTTAGACCGTCAAACGAAAATAATGTCGTTGTCCTGTAAGTTACATTTACGTTTTCTCCTAACCTAGATGTGGATTTGTTTCATTGGTAACGTATAACAACGAACAAAACTAATTTCGTAGTCAACTACGAAATTAGTTTAGTAGTCTCTTAATAAATAATCTAATGCCAAAGTTTCAATTGACTTAATTTAAGATTTTATACTCTCTATATAAACTTTGAAACCCCTTTTAATTCTCCAAAAAGCTGAAAGTACGTTTTTGTATTCTAATAAGTAATCATTCTACAACATTTCAAGTCTATAGCTCAAAAAATAAGTTTTGCACCCTATTAAACCCCTCTGTGGGTAGAATTTCCAAAAATCCCGTCTTATCCATTGCCTAACCTCCTAAAGTCTTATCCCTCTGTATCTATGGGTATATATACCCATATTCAAGAACGTTCATCAAACCCATTTTAGCTTAAATGCCGTTAGTATTTCTTTGTCTTTATCTGTCACATTGACAGTTGTGTTTGTAAGAAAGGGACACAATCGTTAGTAAACGTGAGGTGCTTGTTTGCAGGTTATATGGCTCATTTGTTGTTATAAAAATATCGGTTCGGAACTAAGTTATCAGTTGTAAAAGTACCTCGGAGGCTTTGTTGGCAAGTTATAAGAGTCATGGGGCGTGGGGCGGGCGGGCGGCGGCGGCGGCCCAGGTCAGTCCTCGCAGGAGCGGCGTCGCGCCCGCCCGCGCCCTGCTGCCATCGACCACTATTGCCCCAGTCGTGCCGTGTAACTTTCGTGACCCCCTTATAGTAAGTATATGCATACTCGTATATAACATACATTTTATTAATATTAATAGTTTCGGCGGAGGAATGGGTTTCCGCATTGTTACAAAGATCTAGCACACAGAAAAATAATTGGAGCAGACTAGAAATCGAACCCAGGACTCCTAATTCGAATATTCGGCTTGTTTTACCAACTCATGCCGAAGTTTACTTGTATTTGGTGCCCTGCCAATCACGGCATTTGCCATATTTTTTTCTACTTCCACTATCCAAGAGTTAATGCATTTCGAACAGCAACATTTAACGGTTCCCTGGTGACAGCCACTTGCTCACCATGTTGTTGCTGTTTAATTCAAATCAAATATCGCCTTTTGTATTCTACTTCAGTTAATCCTACTGATATTATAAATGCGAAAGTTTGGATGTACGTTCTAATTAATCAAAAACTACGGGATGATTTTTTATGGAACTTTTCAGTTATGTACCTTATATATCAGAATAGGATATAGGCTATAATTTATGTCAAATTTCATCCCTTTTAGGGACGAAAAAGGGGATGAAACTTTGTATTGAGAACAACAAACAGCGTGAAATGAGCGTTGCCAGCAAATGTAATATATTTATTACTAACTAGATGGCGCTAGATTTACTTCCTAATTACAATATGAACTGATAAAGTGTTCTAATTACGGAAATATTGTATGACATTATAGTTACATACATTTAAAAGTTATTATAGTTAAATAAGTTATATATATTAATCAAATAAAACCCATTTAATACTGTTGGGTATATTCTTTTTATTAGTCTAAATAAAATCAAACACAAAATATAAGCGGCATCTATCGAGTTGAAATTGGACTAAAATTAAGCTCGCTAGATGGCGCAAATCGATAACTAACATACCTAAGCTATCAAACTGAAATTGTATAAAAATTATGCTCGCTAGATATGGTGCTATCATTATATCATTCAAGCATTAATAATGTTTCTTTTTCGTTGAATTTGTGACTCATAATCATGAATATTATATTATTGTTAATATCCATTGTAAAAAAGATCTGAAATTGCTATAATTTTAACACGTTCAAAGGCACCCAGCCAGCGCGTTTCACCGCTGCGTAAGTCCGACTGGATCTTGGCCAGTTTTATCCCTTATTTAATAACTAGCATCCGCCTGGGTCCACGCTTCGTTTGCGTGGACTCGGGATAAAGCTATCCTATATTTTAATCCAGGCAGACCCGCTAAAGGGATTCATATTAATTATGATCTTTAATTAGGTACTTAATTTTGACTTATAATTATAATTATTTGCAATTTCCTCGCAGTAGGCGTGAAAAGCACTATGTAATGTATCGGCCAAAAGTGCAATAGATGACTCGTCTCTTTCGAGGCCCTCACCTAGCGGCTCGGCCTCGAACCCACTCGTCCATATATTGCCTACTTTCTAGCCTTTACAACAATGTACTATTACTTTATATTTTATCAATTCAATTTTCAATTTGTTGGTAAACTTCTGCACAATTCTATAATCGTAGCGAAAATAGTGAATAAACCTCATTTATTAAACTTAAATATTGCCTACTTTCTAGCCTTTACAACAATGTACTATTACTTTATATTTTATCAATTCAATTTTCAATTTGTTGGTAAACTTCTGCACAATTCTATAATCGTCGCGAAAATAGTGAATAAACCTCATTTATTAAACTTAAAATGCCTGTTAGACTCTAACTATCGCTTGACAGACTAACAGTTATAGTCTGTCAAGCGAGTCGTGTCCCTGGAAATTATGCATATCCAACTAATATTATGAATGCTAAAGTTTGGACCTCAATCACGCAAAAACGGCTAAGCGGATAAAAATGAATTTTAGTATAAGTACATACAGTGTACCTGGATTAACATACGAGTATGTAATATTTTTTATTCCGGGAATGATCGTCTAAGGGGTCGAAATAGGGGACGAAACTTTGTAAGGGGCTACGATATAAAGGAGTTCCACGCGGACGGAGTCGCGGGCAGAAGCTAGTACAATAATAAAGTGTTCATATTATCTGCTCAGATTCGGCACGCGATTTACCTTAAAAGCAAATAAGTTGTATTTTTTTACCCGCGACGGAACGGAAAAGATATAAACCAACAGGTAAAACCTGTGTGGTTATTAGTGTACCTAAGTCGAATGTTTCACGAATAAAAGATCTTTCATATAGATTTTATTTCAATAAATAGACCCAAAAACTTCGTGATGTCCTTTATTTGAACTTAATAAGTTGAATACCCCAATTAACTTTGTATCACATCCTAGGAATCCAACAACATAAAGACGAAACGAATATTCAGGTGTACGAGTCAAAGCAATACAGGATGTAACAAAAATGGGGTGTGAACCGATCAAGGGCATAACAGGTATCGTATAAGAAAAAAACTAAAAGATTTTTTTTTGACGCGTTTTTTTATAATTTGTACGGAGCGGGTCGCCCTAATTGGTCAACGCTCCATTGAAAAGTAAAAAAAAAACCGCGCAATTTTTTTTTCTCTTTATGCACAGATGAGGCACACACATACACACAAACATATGCTGTTACTCTTTAGATTCTAAAGAGCCATTTCCCTACACTTACGCATGGGTGTTTGTTTTCATATTTGCTGCACGTGCCGCCCCGTCCTTGCACGACGCATCAAATTACACGGCGGTGCGTCGGCGTTGTCCGATTTTCAAACTTGACTAGCTGTATGTCCTACGGCTGTGTATCTGAGTGACTGAAAACCGCCTTCTGAATTTCAGTTTCTTTATTTTCGTATTCAGATAATATAAAGCTACTAAATAGGACATTTATACGCCGGGCAGAAAGAAAACATAATTTTTTGGCTCCGTTAACACAACTATTGCACCGAAAATACTACAAAATCTACGATACTACAAGAAGACCTAAAAAATTGGTTTAATTAGTTTAAAAGTGATATTCTCCTAATGCCAATCAAATTACATGTCCTACACATACAGGCATCATATATCTGAATATACACTCTAATTTCATTAGATGAGAGTGCATATTGACCCTATACCTGACCTATATATAATTTTTAGGCACATAATGTACTTAGTTCACTCCGATATATTTGATGGCGACTGTACAGACAAGCAAGCGTTTCTCGAGACGCGCCATTACGATTTCGTTTTTTTTTATTTGTTAGTAGCTATAGCTGGAGCTCAGGTCTCGAGATTTTGTTCGAATGGGTGGTTGTATAGTTAGCGTACATAGTAGGAACTAACTATACGCTGACTATTTCTTACTCTGGGGTGTGTAATGTTTCATATGTCTGAAAAACGAACATACACTTGATATACATTAAATTGGCATAAAGTTATTTAATATAATGTAACGTTTGACATAACGGTTTTTTGGCATATTTTGTTTTACTCTAATTATCGCTTGATATAATAGGCAAAATTACATAATCTGCAAGTGGCATAATTCTATTTTCGTATAACGCATTTATGAAATAAATATGTTTAACATACATATTATTTAATATAATTGCGTTTTCATATAAAGCATTTATGACATAAATACGTTTAACATACATAGTATTTTAAATAATTGCGCTTTCATATAACAATGACTGCCAAGAAGTTGACGGAGCCCCGTTTTCGTTTCTGGGACTCAATCTCCCGCCCTCCGCCGTAGACTTTTGAAAGTAATTACATAATATGTAATATATTACAAAAAAAAACTCTCTCGCTTCGCTCGCTCGGCTCGCGCACTGTATGGTCGCAGTTCTACCTAACACTTCTCCTCGCTTCGCTCGTCGTCGTACCTACCTGAGACCTGCCGTAAGGTGGATTATGCTACATGTTGAAAGTGCAAAGGGACTTAAAAAATTTCGGTGTCGTGAAATTGATGTGAGTACAAAATTACAATGAACTTTCTCTGTGACCATCCGTTTGGAAATAAGGGGAATGAAAGGAGAAGATTACAACGCAGTGACTGATAGGCATTCCGACGGAGCATTGACGGGTCTCGCTTATTTATTTTACTATTCATTATATAATTATTTTTAATGATTTGTTTATATCTAAAGTTATTTATTGTAAAATCAACTTATATCTTATGAAATTTATAGCATTGACGAATTATGTCAAATAAGTCATTATGATAAACACGTGGTATACCAAGTGATAAATATAGTAAATGTCTTTTATACTAATTGTAATTATAGCCTTAAATCATTATATCACTTTTTACGTTAGACATTTGAAGATTATCTAAAACAATAGTATACCATCCGTTACATTATAATAAGCAATTGTATATCAAACCAAAATAGATTAAATGAAATTATATAAAACGTCACGCACCCCTTTCTCTGGCTCCTGCCAGAGTAGCCAAATATATCGAGCCAAATATATTGGCAAAGTAGTTCTTAATCAGACTAAGCTCTGTGTTAAAATCGCTGTTAGAGTCTGGCTAACCTTTTACCCAAATTTCTGGCGGGAAATTCAGAAAATCTTGGGCTGGTCAGCTGGTTTTGTGTAGTAGGAATTATAGTTTTGATACTAGAAAATATTTTTGATTTTATGTGCATATGTAAGGTACCTAATAAGGCGATTCACGTCTTGACGACCGTCTGTCTTTGTTACATCGACACGCACACGCCAACTAAACGGTGTGCGGTTGCGGCGGCCGAATTTGTACAAAAGTTGGCAGTTGGTTTATGTATTTTGACCAATTAAGAGTCCGCAGTAAGCTTGATTCTCCATACAAACGTAGTTACGCTCTCATTTTAAAACTACGTGTTGGATTGTAACGAAACTTTGCATACACAATGACATGAGGTATATCCAGGTCTGTAATTAAGTAGTTTATGTAGCTACAGATACCATTCTAAAAAAATATACAGCGAATTTAAGTTTTTCATACAAAACTTGATTTTGCTGTATTTCGTTTGTTTTTCAAACTTGAACCATATATTTAAACTAATTACACACATAGATATACCTCATGTCATTGTTTATGTAAAGTTTCGTCACAATCCAACACGTAGCTTTAAAATGAGAACGAAACTCCGTTTGTATGGGAAGGTGAAATTAGGCCGAACTTACTGCGGACTCTTAATGGGTTACTAAATAATATAATATGCATGACCAAAGAATTCCCGTACTTTAAAAATTACTTGTTTCCTATACATACTCTCAACCTCTTTTAACCTCCAACCTGAATTCAAATAAAACGCTTTAATTGGTTTTCTAATCTTTGACCGAAGTTACAGTTCCCTTACTTTACCTATAAAATTGTCTTGTTCCCAAAGGGATGAAGGCCTTTAACCCCCAATTTTAAACACGCGGAATTTAGTTTTCTAGGACTAAACAAAGACAACCGTATAAAACCGAAGTCACAAATCTCTTCCTTTAAAAGTTTCTTGCTCTCTGATCATTCATGAAATATCAAAGGTTATCATTTTTTTCACCAGCTCATATAAGAGATTTCAAAAACGATTATCTGGCCGACCAATCCCCTTAAATTGTTTAATAACTATGCAGACCTTGCAGAAATACGATTTGCGCCGCCGCCGGGGTGGTGGTGGCGGTGCTGCCCCTATACAATTTCTTCCTAGTGAGTTACACTAGCGCGCACGAGTTACTATACACGACACATGTACCTACATACATAAATACATATCTAGCTAAATTCAATTAATTTCGAAATGTACTAATGCAGCCAGAGCAGTAGTAGGGGAGGGACGTGAGGGGTGTCATGAGTAATTTAGTTTCAGTTATGTGACAAGCAACAGCAACACCAGCGAGAGCGTCACGTAACGCGGCGCATACACCCGCGACCGCGACCGGCAATCTTGTCTCAAGGTCACAGGTGGCAAATAAACAATCATAACTTATGGTGTCACCGCACAAACATATCATACAATCGAAACATAACACCTTTAAGTTAATGTGGGTTCATAACCAGTGTACCTACCTACCCAAGTCCTGCTGGTCGATCACGATTATTAATTAGAGGCATCGACAACAAAGTGGAAAACTTCACACTTGACAATTACTGCATATTGTTATAGGCGATTCAGAATTCGAGTCAACACAGAACTACCCGGATATAACAGAAGTGCTAAAAAACAAATTACAGGCAGTTCGGCATATTACCTATATGCCTTCTAGTCTTTAAATCATACAGATTTGCCAATATACTCGTATTTAACTAACGAGTGAAGGCCTTTAATAATCTATTTTATCTGGACAATGTCGTACACCATTATGCGTATATCCTAAACAGTAGAAATAATCTAGATTAGTCACAGGGAATGTTCTTACGGGTATCAGGAAACATAAATAGAAGTGGAATTAAAAACGTAATAGCATTAACATTTATATAAAAAATAAACTCTAAAAACGAACTATGCTAACACATGGCTAACACTAACATTATGAAAAATATACAATTTAAGCAAAAACGTCTGTTGATAATTCTTAAGATTTCGTTTTCAATTGAGATTTAGCAATTTAAGCTAACGAACTCATCGTTCTGTTACCTTTTGCGCTTAATCCCTGAACAGATTTAAGTAGATAAAATTTTCCGTACAGAAACCCTTGGAAGGATGAAGGATAGTTTTTTTCTCGGGATCATCCTTTAAGATGATAGAAGTGTGTGTAGAAATCATTTCCATTTTCCATTTTCGTATTTCATTAACTGAAATTGATACTTAGTCATGTGCAAAGTCATCACCCTCCTAGCTTTTTCCAGTGTGTACCCTAAAGGAGTCCAAGGTCGGCTCTGGCACCTATTACCAATATCGGGCGCAGGCTACGTAGGTACTAGTTTTACGAAAGCGACTGCTATCTGACCTACCAACCCAGAGGGATAACTAGACCTTGGTGGGATTAGACCGGTTTCCCCACGATGTTTTCTTTCACCGAAGAGCTGTAGTATAGCTGTTAGATATCAAATGATATTACATTCATTTTTTTTAACTCAGTGGTACGAGCTGATGGGATTCGATCTCACGACCTCCAGTTTAAAAGTAGCGTGCCTTACCTTTTGTCTACAGGGGCTCCAATCCAACTTCGTAATGTGCAGTTACGATAGTGATATGATTGCGTATTCACTCAGTGCGCGTCCCCCGTCCCCCGTCCCCCGGCGGATGGCCCCTGGGCTGTTATTCGCTAAGCGTTAATGCGGCTCACTCCGCCGTTCACCCGTCACGAAACTAGACCTCTACCTACTCTTGGTTACTACGCATCGCGGTGTCAAGATATATTTGTGGGTGAGCGTTCAGGTGAGCTTAAAACAAGTTACAGAATAGGGGGGCTGGGCTGTTATTCGCTAAGCGCAAATACGGCTCACCCCGCCGGTCACCCGTCACGAACTAGACATCTACCTACGCTTAGTCACAACGCATCGCGGTGTCAAGATATATTTGTAAGTGAGCGTTGAGGTGAGCTTAAAACAAGTTACAGAATAGGGCGGCTGTAATCCATCACCCATATGGCGACCTGTCGGGGGAAATCCACAGTTCCACACGCCTATTTATATGCCAGTACATGATATGTATGACTATATCGAACTATATCTCCATGAACTAAATGTGTGCCACATTTGAAAAAGTTGGGTTCTATCCCGACCCAACATTATTTTTATCCTGTCTTCGGTGTATACCCACTTGTAATTTTTTCTCAAGTGGTTAGTAATAAAAGGACTTCACTGTCGTTCTAGGTCGCTGTCGTGTGAGTAGCTTATACACATTGCAATAAATTCCAGACTGATAAATTATCAGAACTAATCCAGACTCCCCCTAGAGTAACGAGTAGGCATAAATCACACGCAATAGTCAGGTACCTACTTAATTGAAATTTCGTACTGGTACCGCGAACGCAGTCGTTCGTAAGTAATTTCATGCAAATCACATTAAAATCAATTCGGAACACGAAATCTAAGTGTCAGGTTGACTCAAGATAAACTATAGTTCATCACTCGTCACTCGACTAGAGGCCAGGCCCACTCTAGACGCTTTTTAACTCTTTTAATGCGTTGTTCAGGAATGAAGGACTTGTTACATTCAAAACGTACAGGTGTTTGTAGAGTCAGCTTTGTAAAAAAGAGCCCTTGACAGGTTGACATCTAGATGCAAGACAAATGTTTATTTACCTAGTTGAGTATATTCAATACATATGTACATACGACGAGTAAAAGTTATTAGGTTATTATTTTCAAAACGCAGACGTAACTTATTAACAACTATTTTTAAACTAATTACTCCTACTCTCATCTTTGACCTTGCAAATGTCAATTGTGAAGTCAAATGAAAAACATCATAAATTACTTTAAGTTTAACGTACACAGAGCGGAACAGGTTTATACTGAGGTATATTTTTATGTTATTTGCCTTTAGTTAGTTGCGTTAAAAAAACAGATTTTATTCGGTTTGCTCAGTTGTATAAGGCACGTCAAAGCTCCCTAACTGGAGATATTTTTAAGTTCGGCAAACTAGCACGGCGTCAAAGGAAATACGCTCACCGAGAATTATATGAGTAAAGCTCGGTAAAATTCTTAAAAATCCTTCACAGTCAACGTAGCTAAATTACGACGTAATGAGACCGTATAAACGCTGATCTGATAATGTTGACAAAGGCTGAACAGTCCAATGCGTTTTCTTGGTTTCCATTATTTGACTTGACGAATCCCGGCATAAATATAAATGGTCACATAAATAAAATTTAATGAAGTATTATTTCAGTGCCATATTGGTGCCTATAAATAATACAAAGATAAACTTGGGGCGTTCAATGAGCCAACCTTGTAATTTACATCCACAACCAGGATGGAAGAATTATATAATTTACTTTAAAAACAAAGTTTTAACCGCCTTCAATTTAGTACTCCGCCAAGCCACGAGAACATTTCCACATTTATTTTCCAATTTACCACATGAACTGATTTCCGAGAGCAAATGCGTTGATTATTAAAGAAAAAAACCGAATCGCTGTGTGTGACCCGATAATATTTGAGGACTTCCGTCGATTCCACGAGGATCACCTTTGCACTTCATTAGTTGCTATTTCAACGGAATCTTATCGGAATCTGTGATATACTTTCGTACTTTTAAGTACATAATTGAGGAATTCCATAAGTCATCTGTGGTCTTCATCATCAATTCCACTCCACCAAATTTATGATTTCCGGGTGTAAATACATTAATAGTTAAAATAGAAAATACCAAAATCACTACACGCGTGCCTGCACGCGTGCACGCGTGTGCGTGTGAGGAGTTCCCTCAATTCCTCATGGATCCCATCATCCAATTGATTTTTTGAAAAAAATGGGACCCACCTGGAAACATATACTTACAAACAAAAAAAAAATTTACGAATCGGCTCATCAATGACGGAGTTGAAAGTTGAATGACGGAAACATTGAAAAAAAAAATGATACAAAAAGATGATACAACCGAATTGCGAACCTTCTCCTTTTTTTTTAAGTCGGTTAAAAATACATAATTGTTGTACTCGTGGTATGAATGGGTACATGAGAGTTGTTGTTCTTCATGGTCCTCACGCACGGCTCGATAGTTCAGCGTTCCCACCTCGACTTAGTACTCCAGGCAAAATACGGTTTTGAAAAACATTAATTTATAATAGCGTTTTTTTTGGTGATTTCATTTTAAAATGTTATTCTAAGATGATTTATTCAAGAATCCGACAAACTTTCCACCCGGAAGTAATTATGTAGATTTCAATAAATCATGCATTGTCTTTTTTTGTACGATTTATCTTGAATATTATAGAGAAGATGTAAATGAACCAAAGTAAAGCCAAAAATATTTATTAATACTTTTTCTGACGTTTCAGAAGCTAGTTCATTTATCATTTTATTGATGTCTGAAATTTTGTCGGATTTTGTCGCTGGGTAACTATTTAATTGATAATATATCCGTTACACATAAAAAATAAGCTATTATAATTTTTTTCCAAAATTGACATTTTTTCCATACAAGCTGTCAATTCATTGACTGGACTATAGCTAGAAAATGGGACAGCTCGTAACATGTTCGGCTGGTATTCCATTCGCAACATTTAACAGAAGAGGATATGCTCGTATTATGTCCCACAACTTTCATGTCTCGGTCATTCTGATATTGTAAGCCAGGGACATCAAATTGAGATTATGTCCCCTTCTGACAAATATCGCGGAATACCAGCCCTGTATGTAAGTTGTATAACCTAAAAGTATTGTACCAATAACTTCTAAAACGGACAGAAGCCACGATTTACTGTTTGTCTGCCTGGGACCTGGGTCCATATACAGTCCAATTAATGGTGTACTCAATTATATCATAATTTAATATTCTACAATTTATAAGCAAGGTAATAAAATTAAAAACAAATCTACTATCTGTTACTTAACAATATTAATATACATACTCGTATATTAGCAAAGGATATTTTTTTGTTTTTTGCACGAATTATTTTAAAATGCGAAAGTAACTCTATCCGTCTATCTTTACCTTTGCACGCTTAAAACCCTGAACCAATTAAGATACAATTTGGTATGAAGATAATCTTAATACCGAGGCAAAACAATAGGTATAGGTACTTTTTATCCGGGAAGGTGGAAGTTTGCATGGACACACTATATAAAGGAGTTCCACGCGGACGAAGTCGCGGGAAAAAACTGGTGTAACTAGCTATATATTTACTATAGACTATTAGGACTTAATCTAAGTTAGCCTTGTTAGTCATTGTGTTGTCTTTTCGAAGATCTCATGGTTCTAAATTAAATACACTGATTTGCCATACGATAAATAGTATTTACTTACTTATTGGATTAGAACTTATTCTTGTTTGGTCAAATCCAGCTCAACTATTTTATAATAAAACATATTGTAGATGTTGTGTGGTGCGTGCCACGCAAGAGCCGAGTAATGACATAAACGATGGTAAATTTGCGGAATAATGGCACTTCACGTCAGAAGGATCACGACATGTCGAATGCTATTATGATCAACATGAACGTGTGTAACCTTTCGAGGGGCTGAATAATTTAAGTTTATAATGGTTAGTATGTACTTGCTCAATCTTTATACCTTTTATACTTCTGTAATCCCAAGCCCAAAAGACAGGGGAACGTCGATGAGTACCTACATATTAAAGTATTAAGAAGACTTTATAATATTTATATTTTATCAAAACGAGATCCGAGCTAGGTTCGATTGGTACTTGAGTCAAACTTAAAACTTTATTCCATAGGATGAAAAATGAAAATGATTACTGAGGACTGATTAAACATGATGATTTCAATGGAGTAAAGTTACCCGGAAACATATATTCAAGCCCAGCAAAACTCACATTTCCATATTCACAATCATACAATATACCTATCAATAGCCTCATCAGTTAGTAATAACAATTGAATCCAATATGACTCATTAACAGTAAAAAAATACAAAAAGACAATCTTGGAGGTAGGTAGCTCCGGGTTTGGTAGCTAAACAAAACAAATTTATGGACACGTGATAGGTGGTATACGTTATACGTTTTGTTAATACTCGTATAAATGTGACCGGTCGGCCAGTCACCCAATACCTAAAGTATTGTGCGAGCTAGAACAGTAGCATTAGCATGAGTTTGCAGTGAGTCGCGTTTACTTTAGTCGCTAGCGACTGCGTAAATTATTAGTATGGATAATCTATACACCGCCCTTGGCGACACGCATAGAATTAAAAAAATAATTTGTACCATGAGTAACTTGTTTACTTTAGTCGCAATCATTAACTCGATAGTTCGCATAGTTTACTCGATAGACGCGAATAGTTATTTTTAACGATCCACTTTTTCGAAATTTCTAACTCTTCACGAGAATCGGTTGAAAAATGCGACCTGTAGAGGAGAACAGCCAGACAGCGGGACAGCGGGACAGCGGGAAATCGGACACTGGACACCGGGCGCTGGACAAACAATTTTCGGCCCAAGCTGAAGATAGAACTTCGTTCGCTTCGCTCGCTCGTTCGATCACCAGAAATCGTAAAATGGCTATGTTTACGATATATTTTGGTTTGGTTTACTTTATGGTTTACCTAAACGGCAAATTTATTGGAATCATAGACATCCCCAGGCGTTGTTTATCCTTCCGCACGCATCGCCAGTTCATAAACGCAGCCTAATAAGCAGTTTATGATAGACTTACATAAAACCCTGTCGGTAATGCAATGGAAACGAATAGTCTAGTTATGGGTGAGGACGAGAAACGATTCCATATATGTAATTACACAGTCAATTGCGCTCATAAACGTTAGTTTGTCGCCTCGCGTGTCACGCCCTCTGTCGTGAAGAATAGAAAACTGCTTTCTATTCTTACCAACGGCTAGTTCATGGAAAACAAACTGGCCGTCACTCAAATTTTCACTGGAAAGAGCGCATTGTTTCATAATGCTACGTCATGTCAAGCTAGCTAGCTTGTAGTTGCCCGACTGCGTCTCGTTTTTGCCTACTGTGATGTTCTGAGGCTCTAGTATAAGTTTTACCGAAACAAAACGTTGCGATCGCGTTTACGTTTTACCCTCAATTTGTAAGGGATTTGACAGCTAAACGCAAACGCGGTCGTAACGTTTTGGTTCGGTAAAACCTACTAGAGCCTCTGATGCAGGGATTTTACAGACATTCGCATCCGCATCGGCAACCGCGGAAGTTCCGCATAAACTTCAACATCAGCCCATCCCCAGTTTTTGCGGATGCGGATGTAGTGATATTCACAAGAAATGAGTCCACAAGGCGCTCGCTTATCGCGCGCGGTTTTAGTGATTGTATTACTATGGAGCAAAATGGTATATTGTAACGAGGCCGAGGGTGACTGATTAAATCCCGAACGAAGGGAAGGATTCTAACGTGGAATCCTGACCCTGTATCATGGTCGGCCTTATCTCACGATAAGTGACAGGATAGAGCGTCCGTCACTGGCTGACACCGTTCGATAGAACGAGCCGACGCTCCTATTTATCTTGTCACTTATTGCGTGATAAGGCCGACCATGATACGGGGTCTGAGCGCAGTGAGGGATTCTAGCAACGTCGCCCGAGGTATTAAATAATTTTGCTAGCGCGTAATACACTTTTCTTTTCACTCCTTCCATTTTAGATGGCATACAAGATACAAATATGAATTATTGGACGGCCGCAGGGTTTCGTATTTTTCAATGATCTTAACATATTCATCCTGGACGACAAATGATCTACTTATCCGAGTTTTAATATCAACCTTTACTAGTTATACATATGTGTCCGAATATTTTTGTATATCGTCAGTAATTTTGAATAGCCCGTAACTCCGAAGATTAATGCCACCTGCAAAAGGCAATGTTTTACCTAAGAACAAGGTTTAATATAAGTAGGTAGAAAACTGCTTATAATTCGAATAGTTCTTGTAAACGATATGGCACGTGACGTGGAAAGTGACGACAGTTTTTTTTATTAATAATGTACGTAGGTGGGTAAGGCCGTTGAGATTATCACTTTTGTGATACCGTAACACAAAAGTAACGCTTTTTTTGTAAAGGTTGTTTCATACTAGTATTAAAATAGAGGGTAAGGAAAAAGGATGATTTTTTAAACTTATTTTAATATATTTATAATGAAAACATTTTAGATCGTGATCGATCGGTATTTGACTAAATCAGTATTTTTTATGATGATCTGTTTTTTATACCTACAGAAAAGATGATTACCTTTTCTGCGTAAAAACTGATCATCGTACGAACATATAACAAATTGAGCACAGTCCTAGGAAACAAATAAGTTTTAAGAATTCGTGCAAACACAAAAGAATAAAAAAAAAATTAAATTCAATGGCAGCATTTTTATTTTAGCTTCTCGTACATTGGACGAGCGTTCACTCGATAGAGACCTCGTACACGTGAGTGACCTGGTTTTTGACATGATGTTAAGTGACATAACTAACACTTTAAATATATGGACCCGTGGTTGTCTGAATTAAACGAATTTTATTTTATTTTATTTATTTATGTAATAAAAATCACATTCATCAAAGGCAATTGAGCATAGCTCTTAGTTACTTACAATAAAATTTCATTGCGTCTTGCAAACGTAAAAAGAATACCAAAAATATCCGTCACCTCGTCACATCGTCCAGTGATAACCTAAACTTTCTAATAACACGTAATAGTCCATGAAAACTCGACCTTATTACTACGTTAACACAGTTCATATTTGTTTGTTTTTTGCAAATGCACTAAATAGTGAGTTTTGGTTGTCACCCGACGACCATACTGTAGGAATAATATGTTTAGACTGTAAGTACCTACTATTCAAAATAACAATTCTAATAAATCTCACGATAATAATAAAATGTTTGTTGTTCTTTACTAATACAGTATTCTCAATCTGCATGACTGTTTACACTTGTTTTGTGTCACTAAACACAAAATTCGTGTTATGGTTAACACAAAAGTAACACAAAAGCGCCATTATATAACACAAAAGCAGGTTTTTTGCAAACGATTTAGGTTATAAAACTAGACGCAAATGTACATGTTTCATGTAAGCTTTAAACATAAACGAAAACAACCTTAGTAAAGTGAACTTCTGAAACGCTTACTTACTTGAGATTTGCATAACCACAAATTATGACGACAAATTAGACAAACTAAAAATGGCAGTTTCTTTTTTTAAATATTTTATTGACACCTTACGGTGTTGCTGTGCCAAAATACGTTTTTCCCCAGTGTTCTCTTAATATTTAGGGGTAACTATATGCATAACACAAAAGTTTGTGTCACGAAAGCCAAAACTCTGCCCACTAATATAAAGATCTATAAAATACGCAAAACAAAGTATTTAAACACCGTTCTTGTACTAACAGAAAGTTATGTGTCTAATCTTTCAAACGTACTTAAAAGTTTCTTTGTAAGCGTTTAAATATGAAAATAATTCATAGTTTAAAAGTACTCGGAAAAAAGCGACACGGCATTTTCGACCAAAATTAGGGGGGTTTGATGAACATCAATGCAATTATTTTATAGAAAAAACAACTTTTATTCAGTCTGCGAAATGGGGAAACAAGCTCAATAATTGCTTTATATAATTAACTAACAAGAACGGCAGTAGTGCTTACATATTTGGAGAAAACGAACTGGAAAATTTTGTTCAGACCAAAATTAACAATGTCGGCGGCCTTACCCAGGTACGCGCCGGGGATCCTCCGGCGTGCACTCGTCCTGTCCTGTACCAGAGTAAAATCCCCCGCGATTTCCAAGCCCGATTCCAGGGAGCATTGAAATGTAGATATGTATCTTATTTCTATTGCAGGAGTACTACGTACTAAGCTAGATAAGCAATTATTTTAAATTCGAAAAAAAAACGATCGCGGACTTTGCGGACTGGGGATGAATGGAAATAAATACTTTAAAGTACCTAGGTACATATGAAGCTCACATTTATATATGTGTTTTGTGTGAAAAAGATGAATCGAATAAATTGAAATAAGTATTAAGTCAAACGTTTTGGTCTTGTACAGGCACCGACAGGTAGTCGTGCGTGATCTAAATCGCGATGGCCGTCGACCGGGCGTCCGATTTAAGGGCAGCAGCCCCGCTATTTTGTAAATGGCTTTAACCTCACCTCACCGTTCATACACAAAATAGCTTGACGCCGCGATGCGTAGTAACGAAGCGTAATCAGAGGACTAGTTTCGTTAGGGGTGGCGGGTGGTGTGAGCGGCATGTGCGCGGTCTGAATAACAGCGCTGGGCTAAAACAAGTTACAGAATAGCGGGGCTGTGATAAGTATGTATGAGCTCCATACAACGTTACGGCGTTTCGTCCGCGAGTGGAAATGCTGGTCAGCTGTGTTACGGAGCGGCATTGTGTGCTAATACCTTACTTATTGATCAATATCAGCAAATATTATATTATTAGTGTTTCAACTTATTATATACCTTAGCTTCTGCCCGCGACTTCGTACGCGTATAAATTATGGTTTACATGATATGTTTAACCATACGCATACTATTGACAAATTTGAAAATAAAGATTTCATTTCCATAGATTGTGCGTATAACAATTCAATGTCTCTTCGAATCTAAATAAACACCCTCATAAACTTGGTCGTCAATAATATTATATAGATGCCCAAAGTACCCTTTTAGAGAGCGCTCCCTATGCGAACCCTAGCTCCGAAGGCTTGAGGGCGAGCCCCACGGACAGTCACTATCCCCAGGTGTCTTGCAAGCGACACCTGAGGCGAAAGTCTCGAAGGTGAGTGGCGAGGCAAGGGAGACCGAAGGCCGAGCTTTTCATTGGAATTAAAGGCCTAAAGCAATCCGTCAGAGAGCGGTCTCAATGCGAGCCCTCACGGATTCTCGTTATTTCCAAGTAACTTGCAAGTGAAACCCGTCGCCCGAATTCCCGAGGGTAAAAGGGGAGGCCAGCGAAGCCGAAGGCTGAGCTTTTCGTAGAAATGGAAGGTCTAATAGCATGCTTTTAGAGACCGCTACCTAGGCGAGCTTGAGGGCCGAAGACTCGAAGGCAACTTACAATCCCTAGGTGTCTTGCAAGCGAAACCTGTGGCTAAAGTAAGTACCGAAGATGAGTGGCGAGGCAAGCGAGCCCTCACGGACACTGACTATCCCGTAGGTGAGTGGTGAGGCGACGTAAGTCCTGTAGGTGAGTGGCGAGGCAAGCGAGGCCAAAGGCCGTGCTTTTCGTTTCGTTGGAATGAAAGACTCGAAGCATTCCTTCAGAAAGCGCTCTAAATGCACCCGCATAGACGGAATCTCATTATCTCCCGGTGTCTTGCAAGCGAAACCTGAGGGCGAGCCCCCACGTAATACACTTACCATCCCCAGGTGTCTTGCAAGCGAAATCCCACGCCAAAGTTCCGAAGGTGAGCGGCCGTGCAAGCAAGGCCGAAGGCCGAGCCTTCTGTGGAAGAAAGGCCCAAAGAAACCCTTCTGAGAGCGGGGTGAATGCGAGCAATGACCCCTGTGTGTCTTGCAAGCGAAACTTGAGGGCCGAAATCCCGAAGCTAAAGAGTCAAGCGAAGAAGAAGCGTAGGTTGAGGTTTTCGTAAAAGCCAAAAATATTCGTTTAGGGAGCATTCGTTATTCCCCTCCCTACAATATTTCTGAAAGTCACGGGAGTTTTCTACATAAAAAATTTGGTACCTATATACTCAATTCTCCACGGAATGCCGTTTTGTCCAAATTGTATACCCTTGACGTTGGTGAACTATGATAATTCGAGATAAGTATTCAACTCAACCTTAGATGACCTCTGATTTCATAGCAAATATAGGAAGGCAGAGATCAAGGTTGCTGGTTTTTCGATATCAACAGCGACGTCGTCAGCGACTGAAGTTCCAATACAATTAGGTATCTGTCGGTTGAGGTATCAACCAGTTATAGTCTTTAGCCGCCTAGCACTATTTTTCATCCCGTGTTTTTTCACGTTTTATCTATATTTTGCTAAAAGTTTGAATGGGGTTCTTTTTACTTTCCAGTCAAGTATATGCTTGGCAATTTTCAAGTCTTTAGCTAATAGATTCAAGAAGTTCCGATACAAAGTTCAACCCCATTTTTTAACCCCTATGCACCCTTATCTTTATAATTTTTATAGCCTACAACCTGCCCGGGGATTTTATCGACGAATTAGTAAAGTTTGCACCAAAATCCGTTCAGCCCTGATCAAATAGACAGACAAACTAACAAAAATTCTAAAAACTGTTGGAACGTGGTCTGTTATCGATTCTAAGTATCCCCAGCAAACTTTTATCAAATATCTTCCATGTACAGACTTTCTACCCTCTTCAGCTTTATTATACACAGTACCTAAGCACCTTTTTATTGTAAAAATGAGAATTGAACTTTGATTTGACCTAGGTATCGTTTATGTTGAAAATTGTGGATTTAGCGCAAAATAGTGCGCTGTAATGTAATGTATTTAATTATTTAAACTGTATTGCACAAAAGAAAACTTATCGTACAAAAGGCAGACTTAATCCCAATGCTTAATGTATAATATGTATATATTTATATCTAATTACGCGGCGCGTGTACGGTTTATTTATAATATAATATACAACGTATATCAACTAACGAAAAACCTCATAAAGTAATCGTCTCAATGCACAGTTCATCTGTCATAGTGTCATGTATTAGACTCCTAATTAATACACGACACTGACAGGTGAACAGTAACCAACTCATTCAACTAGTAGGCATTAAGAGGAAACACAACGGCCGTTTTTCCATAGAAATGTAGTCCCCTTTTTTCTCCCTGGATAATGGCCGTAGAGCAATAATTTTTTTCCATAAATCTATGGCTACTATTGACATGTTCCTATCTTTTCCTTTTTTTCATAAATTTATTCTTAAAAGGCATATAGGGTGTCCCAAAAAGAACGCAAGATTTTCCTAACATAAGGTATGCAAAATGTTGCGTTCTTTTGGGACACCCTTTATTAACCTTCAAAAACCTACAAAAAATGCCAGATTTTCCGCTGTGTTCAAACATCCAGAAAACAATTTTGACTAGATTATTAAAAAAAGGAAAACAGGAACACGGCCAAACCTTTCTTTGATTTTTAATAAAAAGAATAGTTAAATAGGTCAATTTTGGGAGAAGAAATCAGGGGACTACGTAACTTTGATTTTATGTACTTTTAATCGATATTTTTGGTCCAAGCTGCAGTTGTCTCTATCGCGCTCTGCGGGGGGAGGCTTGAGGTTGGCGCGACAGCAATACATTTTACAAATACCTATTTCTCAATTATCTCGACCTTAGTGTTTCCTCTTAAGGTGTCAAGCATTCAGACATTTACCTTACTGCTCACGTCTAATTTAAACCTATAGTTGCCACCGCGAGTCGCGACCCCGCCGGCGTTATATAAAGAAAACAATCCTCCACACCGTCTGGAAAAAACGTGATTATTGAGGGCTCTGAACCTAAGCGCATAAAAATAAATATGTAACTTTGGTATCTCACTAAACAATTTATTTGTTATTTTATTTTATTTTATGAAAAAACATCTAGTAAGGCTATTTATGCCTTAACATTTGCGACTGCTGCTAAAACTATGAGTGATAGTATGACCGCTCTTTCCGGTAAAGAATCGTAACTTATACATTTGGTAAGAACCAAATGTAAATATTGATTGTTCACTTTTTTTAAATAATGATGCATTTCGAAGAAAAAAAATATTTATGCGGATTTAGCCGCACGCGGGTAACAAGTAGGTAGATAGATTCCTACAGCATATCAAGCTAACAGTGCTAACACTACAACGAGTGAACGACACACAGAGGGGCTACCACGAAACAAAAACGAACTTCGTTCTTGTATCTCCGTCTCTGTCGCTCAAACTAGCAAGTGCGACAGAGATGGACATGCACGAGCGAAGTTCATTTTACTTTCGCGGTAGGCCCTCAGTTTAGGCAACTACATTCACCTTAATTGGTAAAAGGTTTTTAATTTCGGATGACTAGTTTCGGAGGAGGTTACCGTCTAAGTTCATTATAGTTTAGTTAGTTCGTTCGTTCAGTTTGCTTCTGCAATTGAAAAATGTAACAGACAGTGTAGACGATTGGTCTCAGAATCAACCACCAGAGAGCAAAGGTACAAAAACCAAAAGGAAAAGTCAAAACGGAAGACTTAGTGATCGTGGCAACGTGGTGGCAACCGGCTACAAGGTGTACTTTGGTTGTACGGTAACTGATATCAACCGCAGGCAAGGGTGTTTTGACTCAAACCCCTGGGTTTGAGTTCAAAATTGGGTGCTTAGCATATTTTATAACGCAATAAGCAGACTATAACTATAAATAAATATTAGGGACAATCTACTGTGTCAGTGTCATATAAATAAAGGGTGAGCCGTAAATATTGTGAATACCTACCTTGTATTGTGAATATTGTATTTTTTATTGTGATGTGTTATCACGTGTTGGATATTCTGTAAATAAAAATAAGTTTATTATTGCAGCAAACATCTGTTATGTTTTACTGTCATTCCATCCGATTCGGAACACTACACTCGTCATTCTGCCTGCTGGCTACAAGGCATCTATGTCATAGTGGAAAATCTGTTAAATTGTATTTTGAACTCTTAACAAGGTCCTGATAAAACAAAATTTGTACAAATCGTGTTACCAGTTCTATTTTAGATAACTAACTGTTTAAGTTACTCCACAGCTATCAGCTATCTATCTATCTATATAGCTTACAAAAGTTACCCAAATGTGTACAAAAGTCTGACATGATATGATGCACTTATACAACAACCTTAACAAATACAATTAACTTAGCGCAACTCGGGGTAGTCATCGGTACAGTATCAGTCCGCGTACCGCGCATGTACCGTCCATACTAATATTATAAATGCGAAAGTGTGTCTGTCTGTCTGTCTGTCTGTCTGTCTGTTACCTCTTCACGCTTAAACCGCTGAACCGATTGAGATGAAATTTGGTATGGAGATAGTTTGAATCCCGGGGAAGGACATAGGATAGTTTTTAGCCCGGAAATCATCCCCTGAGGGGGTGAAATGGGGGATGAAAGTTTGTATGGAGCTACGATATAAACGAGTTCCACGCGGACGGAGTCGCGGGCAGAAGCTAGTTGGTTATAAAGGGACCACAATGTCTAAAAGAAACTCTGGTTGACATAGTTCATATGATATATTTTTTGTTGTTACACGTTGTTTTCAATGTTGGGTACATTATAGTACTTATTAAATATGTAGGTAATAATAATAAATCTGACTTGTCAATACAAAACGTACGAATGAAGTGAGTCTAAACAAAGATTTAATTTACCGTCGGCACGTCACCGCCTTCATATTTTCGCAACTGTTGATGGATTCAAGCAAAACCAGAATATTCTGCCGGTTAACGACGCATTGGTTTTCCTCTAAGAAACGCAATTTGCATATTAACATATATGGTATATTAATCGGTTAAGTTTTTATGTGACCTTAGTGCTGTGAAAACATACTAAGCGGTGCCATCATTAGTAAAATATTATTCCAGGTAAAATGTTCTTTATGAACTGTCGTTGGTAAAAAATAGTTTATATATACCTGTAAAACGACGAAATTGTATGTGTTGGTACAAAAGTAGTTACATGTACATTGTTAGCCGAGGTTTGAAAGCCCTCGATTTCCGATGAGATATTTTGGTGATCGAACGAAGTGAGTGCTTCCTACTTTGAGGTTGAAATAAATGGGTATGGTGTTATAATAGTATTTTTCACAATCGTGTTATAATAGAGAGCTTTTTAGTCGAGTTCCGTGTTTAGGCCACAAAGCTTGCTGAGTGGCCTAAGTAAGGTACGACATTAAAAAGCTTGATTATGACACTATTGTGAACAATACTTTTTGTACGAGTTCATTAAAGTTAATAATTTAAGTCATCGTAACTAGTTCTACTATTGTAAAGGCTCTTTGACTCTTCAGGTAGCAAGGTGCCACACTTGGCTTCCTCTGCCATATTAGTTATTTCTTGAGGGGTTAAAGATGTTTCGCCACTGTCACTACTCATTTTCTTAGTTTTTATTTCAACTTTTTATGTTTAGCTTTGAAAGGAAAAGTTATCACACCACCGGCGTCCGTAATGTTGCAGTACTGTGCTGTGCTTTGATTGTCTAAATACTAGCCAATCACTAAGCGTAGTATTTTATTTTTTTTATGCCCTGGATACAGCAGCAAGTTTAAGTAGATTTTTGACAGATGACGCGACGCTGCTTCGTTCCGAAACGCCATAGATTGGCAATTTTGTATCGGATCGAGTCTCTAAACAAGGACACATATTATTGAAATACAAAGTTATATTTTCTTTCAATTTTTTTTCGGTTGTCTAGAGCGTATCGAAACAGTTATTTCGGTTGTTTCGGAAGTAACATAGACTATTCAACGATGAAAACAGTGACGTTGCAGTATTCTCTATGAAATCTTAATATATCTATGAAATTTTTAATCGACGAGTACAAAAAATACCTAGTCTAGCCATAAGTTCTGTTACAAATGAAATGAAACATATTTTTAAAAGGATGTAATTAATTTACCATAAGTAAATGTTTATTTATAGGTAAGTTAATAAGGTTTCTAAACAATATATTTTTTATTCAAAATGCCCGCCTTTAGCTTTAATACACGCCCTCAAACGATCCGGCCACACGTCTATAGATTCACGCACTGTATCCATTGGGAAATTTGCCACTGCTACCTTCAAAGATTTTTTTAGAGAATCGATATTGGCATGGCGTTTAGAGCAGACCATGTCCTCTAACACTGACCACAATTTATAGTCCAGGGGATTTAAGTCGGGACTGGAAGAGGGCCAATCATCTGCCTTGATGAAGTCCGGAACATTCCTTTGCAGCCAAATCTGGGTGGTGCGAGCTTTATGACCCGGGGCTGAGTCCTGCTGAAAGGTCCAGTGTACATTTTTGAACATTGTGTCGTTTAGTGGTTTAACTACTGTTTCTAAAATCGTGTCCTGATACACTTTAGCTGAAATTTTCACTCCTTTTTCGCAAAAATGGATCTCAGAGACGCCTTGATACGACACACCCCACCAAACCATGACGTAAGCGGGATGGTGACCTCGCTGAATCCTTCCAACTATCTCTTTAGCTTCTCGAGAGTTGTGTGCGTACACTTTATCATTTTGTTTGTTGTAGTGCTGCTCGATAGTAAAAATTTTTTCATCCGTGAAAAGAATATTTTTATATTTCCCATGTGCGTATCGAGATAAAAGGCTTTTTGATCTTTCAACTCTCTTGTCCTTTAGTGACTGATTTAACATATGTCCTGTATATCGTCGGTAAGCTGCAAGACTCAAGTCATCTTTGATTATACGCGAAAGTGTCCTAGGTGGTATTTTCATTTCCTTAGAAAGGATCTTCTGTTTTCTTATGGGATTTCGGCGAATTCTGGCCCTTACAGCATTAACGGCTTGTTTTGTTCTAACAGTACGTGGTCGGCCAGATCTTTTACTGTCATCGACAGAGGACGTTTTGGTGTATCTTTGAATGGTACGATACACAAACATTCGACTGATCTCTAACTTTTTTAGTGTCTCAAAAATGTGGGACGGCTCCATTCCTACCTTATGCAGAGCAATCACAGCAATTCTATTTTCTTTGACACCCCACTCCATTATTAATTTACTTATTTTAATATTATATTGTATATAAATGGTGGCAAAAACATCCAAGTACTTACGTCAAAACACAACATTCGAAATTCGAATTATTATTTTTCTTAAAATCATTGTTAACTGCCAGTAACAGAACTTATGGCTAGACTAGGTATTTTATGTGGTTGGTTATAAATACATTTCAGGACTGACCGTTGTAATAGTACAACAGTGGGTATAGACCCATTGTCTCACTTCTTTTGCCGTTGAAGTCAACAACTAAGGCATATATATCATAATATTCATAATATTCAACTTCGCTCTCATTTCACATTAAATGTCAACATGAATTTTAGGTTTTTGATATCATTACTTTTTGTACAGAAATTATTAGTAGGAAGACCTTAAAATCCACATAAAGACCGACTGTCATCAATTTTGATAGCTAAGTTTGAGTTTTTTTTTCAAGTACTTGCGGGATGGCGACAATTACCCAATTTAGTTACTTTACGTATAATTTAATATTGTATAACATACATATATATATACCACTCATTCTCAGACTTAAACACCAAAGACTCATTCTCTAATTGTGTCCAGAAATATAAGGGCGCATTATTTAGATACTACTACCTAGCTACCTACCTGCCAATACCTAAAGACCTATTAGAAGGTTATGAACTTGTCTGAATTAAATAATACACATTGTAACAAAAAAATTAAGTTTTAATAAAATTAATCATCATCACTGTCTGATTGGCTCCTTTTACGGATTTCAATTTCTAATGCGAGCCAATCAGACAGTGATGATGATTAATTTTATTAAAACTGTTTTTTTTTTGTTAATTAGTGTCTGTATAATTTCACTTTCTTATGTATGATTAACGTATACCTAAGGTATTTTGCATGGAGAGAATGTATGGGATGTTACAAATTAGATATTTCACACTGTTGATTCAAGTATTTTTTTTCATCATCATCTTGCTAGGCCTTTTTCCCATTTACTTAAGGTCGGCCTTCCCTGTTCTTTTTCTCCATTCTGCACGATTGAGTGCAAGGTCGGCGTCTATATTAAGATCTTTCAGGTCTCGCTGAACCGTCGTCAGCCAGGTGGCAGGTGGTCTTCCGCGTCCTCGCTTCGTCGTTGGAATATCGAGCGCTACCTTAACCATGTAGTCTACTGGACGCCTCTGTACAGACCGTACCAATTCAGGCGTTCTTCGGTCAGCTTTTCTGTTATTGGCGCTAATTTGAAACTACCCCGGATATACACGTTTCTTATCTTGTCCATCATGGTGACACCCGTTGACCAAGGTGGGGTTTATTTGTAGCCCAGCACTCGGATCCGTACAACATCGCTGGTCTTACTGCTGTCTTATATACATGACCCTTCACCTTCAGAGGTATTTTTGTATCGCATAGGACACCTGTGAGTTCTCGCCATTTTATCCAGCCTGTCTGCGTTCTGTGGGCTACATCGCTGTCAATCTTTCCGTCGTTGCTGAGTACGGAGCCAAGATACTTAAACTTTGTAACAGTTGGCAGGCGATCATTTTCTATGTAGAATTGGACATTTTCTGGGCTATTAGCCGTTTCGTCGAACAGAAAGGACATGTGTTCGGTCTTCTTCCGACTGATTTTTAGGCCGTGTCCTTCTAGCTGTTCTATCCAGCTATTCAAATCGTGCAGAAGGTCCGTCTCAGTCTCTGCTATTAAGGCCACATCATCGGCATATATAAGGTGCCAGGGTGCAGTTCGTTGGCATTTTCGTGTGAGGTAATCCATCGTGACATTAAAGAGAAGTGGAACCCTGGTGTACACCGACCTTGAGCTCGAAGCTGTCACTCACACCTGCTGGGCAAATCACCTGTGTAGAGACGTCTGTGTACATGTCCATAATAAGGTTTATATACGACTCTGGGGTAAGCTGGGCGCGGAGAGCCTCCCATATAAGGTCGCGTGGTACATGGTCGAACGCCTTCTCAAGGTCGATGAATATCATATGCAGGTTTGTGTTGTTGACTTTGGCTTTCTCAATCAGAATTCTTATAGCCTGAATAGCGTCAGAGGTGCCCTTTCCAGCTACAAACCCGCACTGATTGGGTGTGAGCTTCACGATGCCATTAAGTCTGCTGTTGATTATCCTCTCCCATAGTTTAAAGGTATGATCCATGAGCTTTATTGCTCGGTAATTCCCACAATCACGTACATCGCCTTTTCCTTTGTAAAACGGTATTAAATGACTTCTTCTCCAAGCATCTGGTATTTTCTGTCCTGCCATAAGTCTGTTAAACAACTCGCTTAGCCAGTCGATGCCAGAGTGCCCTATATGTTTCCAGATTTCTATTGGTATCTCGGCTGGACCTTGGGCTTTGTTGTTTTTCATCTTTCTGATCTCTTTGATGATTTCCTCCGTTGTAACTGCTGTTATTGGACCCAAGACCGGCGATGGATTTTCATGGTTTAAATTTCTGGGATTCGTCACATTAAGTAAATGGCGGTAGTACTCTGCCCATCTTTCTCTTATATCATTGTCTTCTGTTAATAGTTTATTGTTTTTATCTGTGATATATTTTATGATCTTGAGGGGAACGCCCTAGCATTAGTACTCAATCTTTTTTGTTTGGACTTTTCATATTTGAACAGGGAAAATGTTGTGGCTTCTATTTTTACTGCCGGCTGCCGCCTGACGCAGAGACAGTATTTCTCTTGGAGACGTGTGGGAGCCACCGTTGAGCTTTTTTTTTTTAGCCTCATCCGTTGCCATCCCTACTAACAGCAGCACCCTGCCTAGTGCTGCATTCCACTGCGACCTGTGACCTCAATATGTAAGGGCAGCTCGACAGTGGGGTTTTGCCTTTTCCTCCTGTTCCGCCGTACTAGTGGTTACCACCTCTGCCTTTGCAGCCGTTAAGGTCTTCGCTTAGTTATTACCACTTTTTTATTTGATGTTTTTTATTACGTACATATTCAATTACATATTTCAGTGTTGCATGTAAATAAATTCTAATGATACCCGCTAGTTTTATGTTCACTTTTGTAATTTTTAGGCATACAGTGCCCAAAAATTATAAAATTGTTTGTTTAGGTTAGTCCGCGTTTTATTTATTTTTGGGGCTCCCACTGAAAACCAGCGTCACGGCCCCGTGACAACATGCTGAGTGGGGCTCCCGTTTAGCACTGTAATATAAGGTTACCTTTTAGATTTCATTTCTTTTTTCCGTGTTTTTTGTGCTAAATAAATAATTCTTATTCTTATTCTTATTCTTCGCCGGTTACCCTGGGCACGGGATCCGCGCTATACCCCGCGGAACTGGTTCCCTGGCCGAACTCTGTCGCCTACGCACTCCGGCCTACTGAAGTGCTTAGGAGTCCACCCCCGCGGCAAGGACGCGCCGGTCAGGAATTACCACAGTGGAGGGCAGGGAAGGTGACCCTGTCCCCTCTGTGGCCGGGTTAATGATCTCGTATGAGCCCGAGACCAACGGCGTATTCAAGTATTTTTTTTATTAAAAAAATATTTTATACAATATTAAATTATACGTAACGTAACTAAATTGTGTAATTGTCGCCTTCTCGCAAGGCTAAAAAAGAATGATTTTCCTTTTTATGCGATTTTCTCAAAAACCACAAGCATTTGAGGGTTAAAATTTTGTAAAAGCAATACATATATTAAGGTTAATAACCCGGTAAAAGGAAAATATATTTTTCGATAAGGACAGTTTGACCATGCTTGTTCAGCTATACCCTTTGACATGTTTAGGTGAAATAGTTTCTGAGTTATGAAGGGGTCAAAAGTGGGTCCAAATGGTTCGTGTAATATTACATACGGTGCTGCTCACGAGTTCTGTTAGCGTGAACTTGGCTTGACACGCTTTTGCGTGTCTAGATTTCTCGAGCAAATCCTTTTTTATTATGTATTCTTGAGGTGCCCGGCTACCTTCAATTAAGGGAGCAATTTCGCTTATGATCTGGATATTTTATATAGGTACTACTGCTACCTGCAACGTTGCTACTGTACCTAGTTAGGTATTAGACATATGCAGTTTGGAAATTATTAATAACTATAGGTGTGATATTTACACCAACAAGCGAGTGTACCACAATGTTGTGTGTGTTTGTGTCCAGACGGACATTTGTCATTTTTGCACAGAAGTGTTCCTTCCTATCTTTTCGTAATTCTACACAAGTTGGATTCGCTATACTTAACAGAATTTTAGCATATAGATATTCTACCTAGGTACGTAGTAGTTCTATTGGGCGGATTTGTTTTATTAAGCAGTTTAGTTGTTTGGTATGTATATACAATATATATAAAAGGTTTATTTATTGAGGGAATACTATTTATAATTTTATGTGATAGCTCGATGAGGTCTCGAAACTCCATGCACACATATTAAATAAAATACCTGCCAATGTCCAATAAAACTACCTTCAAGTGTGTATCTATGTAGCCATTTACACTTTATTGTTCATTAAATTATGTAAGTAAGTCATCCTGTAGGTCTGTTATGAATTGTTCCAGGTCACCGTCGCTGACACGGCGATGTAACTTGGATGATAAATAAAATCGAAGCTCGGCCGGTATCGGTACCGGTGTGTCGAAGTCGAAGCACTGCTCGCGCGCCGCGGCCGCCCGCGCCCGCGCCGCCCGGGCCTCCCGCGCCGACGCATTCCGCCGCTGCTCGCTGCGATTGCCGCACGCGTCGTGACTGCCACAGCTCCAACTTAAGCGGATTCATTAAACACAGTGACTTCTAAATAGTGCTGCGATCCCAACAACCAGTTGTTCGAAATCTAGTTTAATAAATCTAATTTACCGAAATTTGGATTGTTACAATTGTTTGTGTCTCAAGTAAGCAGACAAGTGCATTGAGTAAGTGTGGAGAGGGCTGCATTCCAAACCGGTGTCGTTCTGTAACAGGCAAGGTTGGTACTACTCTTTGCCTGTGTTTTGAAGGTATTGAAGGACACGTAAGCGTTACTGAGGAACTTTTAAGTTGACGCTTCTGTGAACTGAAATCGTGTGAACACTGGCATGAGTTCTTTATTCAGAATGTAATAAAACGTTGCAAAAAGTGATTATAATCAAGAAGAAACATGGCTGGTGGCGCGCTCAGTGAAAACGAGCGCCATTGCTTAGAAACTGGAGTAAAAAGTCAATCTGAATGTTTGCAAGACATAGAAAAACAAAATGAATTCAAAAATAATGGACTACGCGTCCGTTTTCTGGATGAAGAAGGCAAGACGGAGAGGACAGTGCGAGCCGACGAAACCGATGCCGTTGTGTCCCGCGTCAAAAAGATACACATCCTCAAGAACAGAAGCTCGAGCGAGACTAGCATTCTCCTAAGGAACCCGTCTCTGATGAAGCGGCGCTCGAGTGGGGAACGACGTCTCAGCGATGGACAAACTGGAAATATTAATAACAATTCGCTCTCCGAAAACCTCAACGGCCGGACAAAGGCCAAGAACATAGAGACCGAAAAAATAAATAAGACTGAACAGGGAGGAGATCAAACCAAAGATATTAATGGCCTGAGCTTTAAGAAAAACAGCAACGTATACAGCGTAAACCAAGCCAAAACCTTGACGCCGGAAAAGAAGAAGTCATTGCCGATGCTAATGCCCAAGCTGAAGAGCCATAAGGCACACGACAGCTCTCCTGAAAAATCAACTCTGCCAGCTGAAGAGTCCCTCGCTGATAGTCACTCGGCGAAGGATTTCACGTCGCGCACGATCGGGCGCATATCCAAGGGCATCGGGCGCCTGCTGCGGCGCACCAACAGCGTGCGCATCAGCGAGCCCGACCGCACCTACAAGGTGGCTTACCTCGGCAACGTCCTCACCGGCTGGGCTAGAGGTACGCTTCCGCGCACTCATTGCATTCATCTATCTATTACCTACGATATATCTGATTGGGCGCAGCCGGCGTTAGGTTGAGATACTTCTACACACAAAAAGACTGACTTCAAGGACTAACTTCAATTTGTTATTTGCACTGCCCGCAATCTTTTCCGCTTTGCCTTAAGGTTTGACTAGAAATGCCATATGGCACTAAGTCCGATTTTGTACGATACCTACGATTTGTACAATAAGTTTTTCTTTTGTCCAATAAAGTTTAATTTAGCCTGGGTAGTGAAGCAGTTCCGGTCGCCTTCGATGATGTTTAAAAAATGCGTGTGAAATTAAACTGTAAAATTTGGGTATCCAAACGCACTACTGACGTGAAACGGACTGGTTTCTAGCTCACATTTGGCAGAGCGCAGCAACCAATACGATTCCAATCTGATCTAATATGTCATAGCGCATTCTTGAATGGACCCCACCAAAAACCATACATAGGCAAGCTGTCAGTAGGCCTTATTCATAAATCTTCATCAACCCTATTCTTATTTTGAAAAATTCGTTTTGCATTTGTGTTTGCGGGATAGTCCCAAAACACATCTCAGTTAACTGGGGTTTCTCAAGAATTTTATGAATAGGGGAATTAAGTAGTGTTTTATGAAGAGATGATGGCAAATGCAAGCCGATAAATAGATTTTTTTATTTATCTCTAGTCTAGCCAATGATTACACTTATTATTTCAAGTTAACTTTACTACTGATAGTGATAATGATAACTAATGGGTTAGCTATTTAATAGCTAGTTCATTATGCTCACTAGGGAGACATGCAACAGAGTAAAGACGTTGACGCGGTAGGTACCTATATTAAATTATTTCACAGCAATCTTAATAAAAAACTGTGAAAATACGTCAAAAAGATAGATTTCCACCATTTGCGGTGTCACTGGTTCTTAAATTAGATAAAACTCATATAAATAGCTACCTGCTTCACTAGGTACTAGGATTTAAAATTAAAATTGCATATGTATACAAAAACAAAGCAAATCGTTTCAGTTTCAGAACAAAAAGTAGCTGATTTGGCTGAGTCTTCAAAATAATAATCCTCAAGAAAAGTCAATAATTATTTTCAATGAGTAGATGCAATTTATTGTCCTTCCATTTTCTTTTGTGATGAAAACTAAATGATGCATGCCGTAGTCAATTGTTCTATTGTTTGCCTGCGTCCTGATGAGCTAAAACCAATGTAAAATTTCACTACTAATACGTGTGCATTAGCAATTTTTTCTTCAAGAAGTATGTACATATTTGCTTAATATTTTTTACCTGTTCGAATAACAGGGTAGTCTTCTCTCAATTGACGTTGAGAATGCTTCGTCTCGCGCAGGTGAAAGTTAGTTTTGGTGCCGTGATGAAATCCTGATGAACCTACTTGTGTTGCTATAAAACTCCGAGTAGTAGTATATGTTTGCAGATGTCTTTAAAAGACTCACTAAATATATATACATATACATATACATTGTGTTACTCGGTGCGACCATTATTCAGCCCTATCGTTACGAGAATGCGATCCGATAACCATAATAATATTAATAATGCATTGTCAACATATTTGAGTGGGATTAACAATAGGTTTTATCTAGACGTAGGTAATTTATCAGATTTTAATTCTTATCTAGATTTAATTATGACGCGGGTGGGATTAGATAGAGGTTCATCATGATAAGATTTTTCAAGGTGCAAAATTTGAAGATCAAGGATGTATCTTCTTGACATGCGACGTTAAGATTAAAGGATGGATCTTGTGTGGGCTCACTTGTAATATATAAACATTTTCACATCATCTAGCTAGCCTAACACAACCCTTGACTGAGGACAGTTAAAACAAGAGTAATAAACTAAAAAGAGGCAAGTGCCAACTTTTTAATATCCATGCAAAATAAAAACGATGCCCAAATAACGGTTTTAGTGATATCTAGTAAAAACTTGCACACGCCCGGTTCTGTCCAAGCGGCAAAGCCTTGGCTATAGGCTAAGGAAAGGAATCTCTTAACCCTCCTATTCTAGTCCCCATGTTTGTCAGAGCGTAAACGCGCCCGCGTTACAAAATAATTGTATGCCTCTCTGTTTAGTATATCTTCTCACTCACACATTTTTTCGTATCGCATTCCGAGCATCATTGTCTGGTCCGCTCCCACAGACGCGCTCGGCGGCGTGGACGACTCTCCCGACCGACCCGACATTATCGGCTTCTGATCTGTACGTGGACTGTGGCGCGCGCTTTAGGCGAGCGATAATAATTAAATTATACAGTTATTTATTGCTAGTACTCGAAATAGTATACTGAATAAATAGAAGAATGCTTCTTATTTAGTATGTTATAATATATAATTATTTAGACCAATTTTATAACACAAACGCAAAGGTTGGTTTTTATTACCTATTTTAATAATGGCATAAATGAAATGAAATGAGCATTTCATTTACCTTGTAATTTATTTCTATTTGTCTCTATACACAACATACCTCTTCATATGCTTAAATATTTCCTCTCGTTATAGCTATAAAATGCTAAAGAGCTTCTCGACTTGCTCGACTGGACCGGCTCCGCCGGGGTCAGCTTGAGCGTTTCGCATATTGCTGACCTAGTATTTTATTGATCGCCTCGTTATCATAGTTAAACTGCCAACGCGTAATCAACTATAGATACAAAAATATTTTGTTCCGATCATCAAAATATTATTGGTCCTCCCGGGAGCTCCCAAACCTTTGAATTTCTATAAGTATTCTTGGCAACGGGTGTTGCGAGCAAGCATTCATGAGGCAGTGCCGGCGCGGTCGAACGATTAGCTATGTTGCACTGAGGCGATAACCACGCGACTAGCGGTTATGTGCGCCGGGTAGTTAACCCACATACACACTGTGACAAGTGCGGTGCGTCTACTATTGTAAACTGAAAGATTAATTCCAGAAGATAAATGTAAACAAAATGTAGCAGCACATACAACATACCGATATAAATATACCTACTTGTGCAACTCACATAGTCTCAAGATTTAGGTACCACGGTTAACGATTTATGGAACCGCAGACAAATACCACAACTGTGGCTGGCACTACTGACTCCTCGATCTGGACCAATAAAATATTATGCGTGAACACGATTAACAAATAAGATAGTCGATATTGCTATACCTACTTGGTACTTTCTGTCAATAACATCTCTGGAAGTGGAGATGTATCGGCGAAAGCAGATAATTGCGTGGTAGTAATAAACCTATGCTATGCATGCCAATACGAGTATTGCATTCCTGGCACAATCAGCAATAATGACATTCATTGAATAACTCTTTGATCCCATCACTGCAACTACTACACTGTCAAATAGTAATGGCATTACTTAAAAGTACAGGTAGTATCAATCATGTCAATATTACTGATAGTGGATGTTAACAGGAATTCCAAATAAATAAATCGCTTTTTTGTACAGTAAGCAAACAAATCAATCATCTCACAGCCCATCTTTGAAAATAAAGATAAATAATAATTAGCAAAAATCGAATTATGGCATTATGTCAAAACAAAGTTAGCAAAGACTTGTTATTATTTAGTTGGCCACGGTGCAGCACTAGTCGTACGTATGCAACTCTCTGGTGTCGCTAACATGTTTCGTTTGATCCTTGCTTCCATTGAAACTGTATGAGATTATTAAACTGTCATTGGAATTCGAATCTTCTACCTTGGACGGTAGAGTTGGTTTTTTAATACGTTGATGCTATTCGTCAAACCTACAGGTAAGTTCGTTTTATCAATAATTATTGCTTGTACTGTTTGTAAGCTTTGGCGACTGTTGTTTACGGATATCTCGGTATAGTTTTGGCAAACAGCGAATTTAAAATTAATATCTACCGCGAATGTTGTTTTACGACATCTACATTGATACGCCTATAATGATATGTACAGCTGCAATGCCGGAACGCCTTTGCGACATTGTACGGTCACCGGCCACAGATGCGACAACGCGTCCAAAAATGCCGGACACACCATAAGATCTTTACAAACAAACTTGTGTCCGATATTTTTGCGCTCTTCTGTCACATATTGCAGGTTACTGTGCATTTTTATTTCAATATAGTTTTCGAATGTTTTCTTTTTCGACGTATAGTCATGTCATGACTCGTGCGCGATGAAAACGAGTAGGTACTTTTTGTAACTACACTCGTACATTGTATAATTTCTAAGCAAAACAACCCGATTCATTGCTCTTGAGTGTTATCATATTTAAGACAAAAAATAACAATTTCTATTTACACCAGATGTCACACACATTAAAACCGACCATTTTAGTTTAAATAAATAATTTTCTCCGTTTTGCATTTTGACAACAAGGTAATAATAACCTTACCTATTCGTGTTACATGAGAAAATGTATGCAAAAATAATGTATTATTCATGGCTGTTTTATGATTTCTGTATTAATTAGGGCATGATATTAACCAAATTAAACAATAATAACATTAGATTGTTATGTAATTCAGCATGTAATCCTAGAAACGTTTGTATGAAAAGTTTACGCTGATCTTAACTAAAAGATGTACGCATGCAGGTTTAGAACTATATAGACCCAGGTAATATTACAACTGCGGCACACATACACATGCCTACGGTTGTTTTAATTAGTCATAATAGCAAACATAAAAGTTGTTTGCGGTAGTCATTTTTGCTAAGTTTTGTAAATCTAGAAATACTAGCTGTTTTGAAATGTTTGGAAATGTCAAATCGAGGCTTTGGTTATTCAAAACTGTAAACATATTGTTATAAATCTTGCGTTGGCACTTGTAAACTAATTAAACAACTTATACGGGCACAGCCGCTCGCTTTTAATTAGGATGGAAGTCATCCAGTGTATGTACTTTTCTCCATTATTAATAAATACTCCACACACCACCACAAACTATACGAGTACTTACATGAAAAACTAGAGAGATTTTTTTTTATACAAGGATGGTGGCAAACATGCGTACTGCCCGCCTGATGGTAAGCGGACACCGCAGCCTATAGACGCATGCAACTCCAAAGGAGTAACATGGGCGTTACCGACCCTTGATATGCATAATATGCTGCTTGATTGCAAATAAAGCTATGTATTACATAAAAACCGAGAAAGCAGCCGAGTATCCTTCGAAACTTCTTACAAAATAGGTTGTACCGCTGCAGTGCATTGAAATCCTGGATACCTATACTGATTTGACAGTCGAGGTTCCAACACCTGACTATGACTATTAATGAATTAAATGTCTGACGTAAAGCATTACTCGCTCTTGCTAGTACTGGCGAATACTTTGTCTATTTGAGATTGCAGCTTTGTAAGTCTGTATATAAAGGAACCTCCGGAACTTACTAATCCTGTTTAAAACAATATTTCTCCAGTTTATTAGAATAGATCTTCGGGATGGATGTAGAATTGTAGGTAAGCTATATTTTATCTCGCCTGGGTTCCTTATGATACGCGGGCGGAGACGCGAATCATGCTAGCTTGGCTGTTGTTACGGTTAGTACCCAACTGCCGAATGAGAGGAGGGTTATGTTTTTCGAGCGTATGTATTCATGTATGTATGTATGTGACCTTATTATTTGGCACGCCCTGCAGTTTGACGGATTTCGACATACTTATGAGGTGTTGTTGGATTCCTCTTAATCGTGGAAGTGACATAGCCTATTATAAAATTTGAAAAAAGCAGTTGGGTTTTTGAAGAATCTTTTATTTCCACTTGTTTTATTATATTAATTATAGGTTGTAGGTGCCTATCTGACATCTCGGCATAATGCTGAGACAGCGACCGATTCACTGCCGCGAAGACACACAATATGTATCAATTGTATTGTATGTCTACTCCCTTTGTCTCTGTGTGTCTTTTGTGTGGTGAATAAATGTCTTCGTTCTTTCTTTCTTTTTTTATACAATTTTTATTGTTTAAGTTTAATAAATTGCTCTAAAAAAGTAGCTCTGACTTTGTTTCTAACTGACGATTTGAAAGTGCTTGTTACTAGGCCTACTTGAATATAGATTAGTTTGCGTTTGAGTTTATAACATTACAAGTATCGTGCGTGATTCACCATGTTATTTCAAATTAATCCAATTAGAAACGCAAAAGATAATGTTATTTTTGTAAATCCCTCAATGATCAAAATAAGTAAAGCTTAGAGCACAACCCTGTGATATCCTAGATAAACGAAGAAACGTATAGGAGTTGGTTCGTTAAAGTTGTAATGGTATAGGGGAAGGAGGACCTGCTAAAAACAAAGCCATACTATGATCGAATTGATCGAGCAATAATAATAACGCAGTCACAATATTAACTGGAAGCTGGATTAAGGTTAGCTGGAAGAGATCCCTTATAGGGATAAGTTCGCCTTTGTACTTTGATCTATTGTATGACATGTATATTCTTTAACCTGTTATTTGTGTACAATAAACTGCTTACATACATACATTAACCAAATAACCGGTGTATAGTTATATTAAATTAAATAGACTTTCAGAAGCACGAATATGAATAGATATTTAATTAGAACGGTCGAGGTCAAAAATATGTTTACACTTTTGCACCTTATTACAAGGCAATAAGGTGCAAAAGTGTAAACATAGCGTTTATCCCAGTTGTGCTAGATATTTAATTAGTAGGTATATATACTGAAATTAAATTAATGGGGCGCAAACATGATTAGGCAAGTACCTATAAGCGATAATAAATTCATACGCAATGAGCAAATCTATTAAATTCCTAGTAAAAAAAAGAATCCCTTTTTACCGCTCAATCAGATATAAAAACTCATCATATAACAATTTCTCCTTCATTTAAGTTTCTCCTAAGTTACGATCCGAACAATTCAGGAACGATAAGTTATAATTAAATATGAAATGGTTTCATTTAAATTTAGAAATCAATGTGTAATGGGTACTTTATGTAAGTCATCTTAAGCAAGCCGACGTACCGAACGGCTTTAATTGAGATGATAGCAACATGATGAGATAACCGTCTGTAAGTAAACAATTAGATACACACTAGCTTCTACCCGCGACTCCGTCCGCGTGGAACTCGTTTATATCGCAGCTCCACACAAACTTCCACCCCCCATTTTAGGGAAGTGGGGGGTTAGATAGAGACAAAAAGTAGCCTATGTCACTCTCCATCCCTTCAACTATCTCCACTTACATTTTTTATCACGTCAATTCGTCGCTCCATTTTGCCGTGAAAGATAGACAAACAAACACACAGATACACTTTCCCATTTATAATATTACTAGCTCATGCCCGCGGCTTCGCCCGTGTGGTTAAAGGAAAATGTAACTTATTGAATTTTCCCGTGGGAATTAGATGTTTTCCCGCTGGAAAAAGTAGCCTATGTCACTCTCCAGCCTCTAAACTATCTCCATACAAAAAATCACATTAATACAACGCTCCGTTGCGATGTGAAAGAAGGACAAACAAACACACACACACACACTTTCGCATTTATAATATTAGTAAGGATTATATATTATATTATATTATATTAGTATGGATGGGTATCATAAATATGGTGGACGGAACTAATTGCATTTTGGCAGCGTCGCGCTCCGCGGCGGCCCCTCGCCGGCCCGCCGCGTCCCAGCGCAGCGTCCTGCGTACCCTTGTGACGTCCGGCCGCTCTACACTTGTCGTCACACACACTGCGCGTACATATTATCTGTGTGAGTGTATACATACGCAATATCTTTTGCGCCAGTGACGTAACTTCGTAAATGGATAACTTTTCTATAATCTCTCAAATAGATTTAAATGGCCGTATTCATAAATGTCCAACTAACCTATTTTACCTAAAATACTGCTAAAATTAGTTTGTCTTTATCTGACATTTGTGTTCGTAAGAAAGGGTCAAAACACATTTTATTTATCAGTGGCATTTTAAGTTTTATGAATAAACCCGAAATTGTATAGTGTAATGAATGTGGTAACTGAGGTCTGCGTCCACGTAGGTACGTCCACGCTACGACTATACGATATGTATAGTTACTCTTATTTTTTTATCTTCCCTGCGTATAGGGGTAGACTAAATAAAATAATCAATAATTATGTATTTTCTTGAAAAAGGAAGTAAGAATGTAGTCCAATGGAGAAAGCAACGCAAAAGGTTAAATAATGACAAAGTTATGTGTCCAAATTTTAAGAGGGGCTATGTTCTGTCCCTTGTCCGCAAAACGCACCTTCATATGAAATGATTGTCATTTACTATGACGTTCGAGGATCGTCTCTCTCTAACAAGCAACATTAAAACGGTTGTACGTTCGTAATTTTTTGAGATATATTTGAATGGGATTTTCGTCATTAGGCATATTTTTTTGCCAAGTAATTATTAATTTTGAGTTTACTACACCCTTATTGTGTTAGTTGATATAGGTAGTAGTAGTATACGTTGAATAGAATAGCCCGCTACGCTTACATCAAATCCCGCATCATGACTAGCTAGGGGGAGACATGTAAATTTGTACTCATCACGGGCGGTAATAAAGAACGACCCAGACTGCATATTTATCGTCGATCTGAGACATTCTTTGTTTTACCACCCGAGTGCGATACAATTATTTTCCTAAAGAAGAATTAACTTAGCATTTGATGTAACATTTCTTTTTCTGAATATTGAAATAAAAAGACTCCTTAGAGACGTAGGTACTTTCGAAATTTCTAACAAAGACTACAATATACATACTGAGATAGACAGGCAACTCAACCAAATTGAGAAGGCATTTTATGCTTCCGTGCAAACGTCATCTGTTACTTGGCCCCCAAAACTTTTCAACCGATAAAAAAAAGAAGGAACCTCTCAATTCAGTCGTATTTTTTATCAGTATTTTCAATTTTTGTAATAACTGTTGTGAAATAAAACATAAAAGTGAGGGATACACAGATTTATTTAAGTTATTAACAATACACTAGTAACTTCGACTAGCGGTGTCTATAGCCCTTCCAGGTCCTCCATTAATAGATAAATGCACAAATCACAAACAAACTTCGTTAAATATTAAAAATTGAATTGGATTTATTGATGCAAATTATGTCAACATATTTCACGCAAAACGACATTATACTTATGTCAAGCAGACACAATGTTGTGTTACCATTATACAACATATACACCGAGTAGGTGGCAGCACCGTTTTCAAAGATTTGCAATAAGTTCTAAGTTTCCATAGCATGATTTCTAATCTATACTCTCAGGTCTGTACATAAATGTACTATATGATCCCTCAGCCAGCGTCGGAACGAATACAAAAAGGTAAACTAGTTTACCTAATTGAGATCACGCCAATATTGTGCAAAAAATCAATTTACATATTTGATATATGTATTTACTCAATTCAATTCGTTTATTAATAAAATAGAAAAATGTTACACGTCTTATAATATCTCTATCTATCTTATAAATCACATAACACGCGCTCAACGCACTGTATATCCTATTACAATAATATACATATTATATCATTAACCTTAGCCTTATCTTTCAGTTCAATTGGTTTAAATCACTTGACAAAACAAGATTTTTTTGCTACCGTAGCTTGAATTAAATTTGGTTTATATTAAGTGGCCCTATTACTTTCTTCGCTCGCGCCATACTAATCACCCCGACGGGCGTCGCGGCGTCGTGGTGAGGGTAGTTTAATAGTCGCGTCACTATACGTATGAAAATAATTGGACCATATTAAGCATAAGATACATTACAATATAACTATATTCCCCTAGCCTGATCTCCCAGGGGAAAAAACGGTTAGGTTGTTAGGTGAACTGCGACCCTACAGCGCGCGAGCCGAGCGAGCGAAGCGAGCGTGACGCGGCAGCGTCCGGTGAAGCGCCATAACCGAACATTATATTTTTTTCCTAGTTGAATATAAAATAATTGCCGCTAATTCCCCTGGGTGATCGGGGACAGGTGACTAACGTGGATAACATGAAAGATAACGTCAATATATTGTTATACTTGCTTCTGCCCGCGACTCCGTCCGCGTGGAACTCGGTTATATCGTAGCTCGATACAAACTTTCATCCCCCATTTCACCCCCTCAGGGGATGATTGTGACAGACAGACACACTTTCGCATTTAAAATATTAGTATGGATTTTGTAGATTGTTTCTCCTGTTACTAAGCTTTTGCGCCAGAACCGAACTGCTGCCAGGTAAGTAGGTTAGGTTAGAACTGCTACCAGTAAAGTAGGTTAGGTTAGAACTACAACAATAACAGCGCGCGAGCCGAGCGAGCGAAGCGAGCGTGCCGCGGTAGCGGCCGGTAAAGCGCCAGAACCGAACTGCTGCCTGATAAGTAGGTTAAAGATTAAAAACGAATTGGCCACAAAGATGGTAGGTTAGGCTTAGGTAAGTAATAGAAAATAATAGTAATAGGAAATCTAAGTAATATAAATTTTATAAAGGCGCGCATCAATTTTTTTTGTGAAGTTTGCGCAGTGCGCGCGTATTAGATGAAATCTCTAAACAGCCAATACAAAATAAAATAAATAATTTCGTTTTAAAATGTTATCTTTATTAATTCATGTAAAATGTTATCTATAGTTTTACTAAATTAACCGTTTCTATATCATATCCAAAAAGAAATAGTCAATTAACTAAAAAAAAGGATTTAATTTGTTTAGTCGAGTAAGAATCCATTTGCCGAGAATTAAAAAAAAACTGTACATTCTGTACAACCCGGTTAGTTTAAGAATGCACCGTGTGCATGCATACATCTTGCTGCAAGGTGGCAACGTGACTTAATCGGGATATAACCATAACACACAAGTATCGTAACGTTATTAAACACGCGTGTTTAATATCCAGGATTATGAGCCTAAAAGCGACACAATAAGAGGTACGTTACGAGCAATTGTGTTGAAAAAAATTTAGACCAACAGATATAGACCCCACCGAATATATAAGGGCATGCCCGTAATGTGTAGCTGTGTGGTGGGCTCGCGGCGCGAATCGAGAGCGTGCTGCATGCATTAGGTGTTCTATTAGGCTCGCTTTCGGGGCGGGCGTCCTTGCCTCGGTCGTTCCACATACCACGACCGCAATCGATTCAACGAACAACATTGCAATCTATTACTTTTATATATAATTCTAGCTTTGCGTCGTCGTCGTTGCCCATGTGTAGAAGTTCGTAATCAATTAACTCCTAAGTACGAAAGGTGGCAACATCAAAATTATGAACTAGAACATAGGTACTTTTAAATAGCTGCTATGTTCTGTGGGTATATCAATCTTGGACTAACGGATCGGACTATTCAAGCGCTCCCCCGTTGTTCTGTATGAGTGAATTATTAACACGACTGTCCTGAACAAGACCCTTAAAAAGGGTTGTAACGTAACGGTAAACCGTTTCTCTGTTTCAAAATTCTATATGATCTAAACTGATTTCATTATTAATTATACTAATTTGACTGAAATACAGCTACTTCCTATATCTTTATCATAATAATTGGCTTTTATTGAGGTATTTAGATATCCAGCTATTTATTCTTCAATTGAGGCACATATTCAATGCACCTATGTATGTTGATAAACGATCACCGGTTCGGAAATACAACTTCTGTCACGAGAAGAACCGATGTAAAAAACCCGGCGAGGTATATTTTTTCCAAACAACATACAATTTCAGTCTAGTATTGCTACAGGAGAAAGCCTATTTGTTTATTTATTTTTGCGATCGATTACCAACTCGTGCAGGACGCTATCACTCCCAGATATCCCTCTCCATGGCGTAATCGTATATCTTATAAAATGTTTTTGAAATAAGTGTTTCACGACTGATTTGAATTTAGAGCCGGTAAGTTCTGTAACGAGTTTTGGGGTTTTACAAAATTTCCCAAGAACGCAAATCAAGTTTAAAAGGCAAAATGTTTGTTAACGGGACTGAATATATTTTGGCTTACTTCGTCACTTAAGTAATAGTTTTATGCAAATTTGTAGAAAATGTAACAAATGTGTTTGCAACTGTCATTATAAAAAAATTGACTACCTAGGTATATTTATGGTATACCTAAACATAATAATTCCATACTAACGAAGCGTTTTATTGACGTTTCATAAAAAGACGCTGATTTGACTTTTGTGTTGTATAGATAATACCGAAATAGGTATGTACTAGCATTGCGGAAATCTGATTCGAAACTAATCAGTGCGATTTGCGATTATATTAGTTAGCATTGACTTTGTTACGAAAATCGCTATTAATCACAGTCGCTAAGTCTATTGCGCGACTCTCTTTCGGAATAGCATATTTATACATTTTTTTAAAGTATACGTGGTACACTACATAACTATTGGGGTATAAGCAACGTAAGACATACTTGTAATCAGGCATTCCATGGCATTATTGACATTCTACATTTTCTGAACGACTATTGAAACTGCCCCATACCCGTGACGTCATTGTCTGAAGGTCGCTGAACTGTCAAACTTCATGTGAATGAAATGTAAACTTGGAGGAAATTGGATTTTTGAATTATTGCAAACATATGAGTACAACGATATATCTTCTTTCGTCCACGTCAGGTCATAGTATCATGCTGGTATTCGAACCGTGATATTTAATAGAAGAGTTCAAATTCAGATGACAGAGAAATCAAAGTGGGGATCCCCTTCAGTCAACATGTGGAATACTGGCTCAGCAGCAGTGGCAAAGTTACTAAAATAAAGTAAAATATTGATTTCAAGCTGACCATTCCAGTCATGTTTCATTTCTACTTTATACACCCTGTGGTCTCAGCGAAGCCAATACACTTCGACCCCCGGCTTCCTTTGAGTCTTTGATACAATTGACTGTATCGTGCAGTCTGTATGATAGGTACGTATGCTCTGCTAGCGATTTTAGCCTTTACTTAGTAAAGCTAAGGTAAACCCATTTTCAAATTAACATAGGTACAGGAGGGCTTTTGCTGTAAAAAGACTCGAGCTGCGGAATTAGAAAGAATATGAGTGAGTAGAATAACGATAGCTAGCCGTTTCTCACACAGCTGCACGCTGCATACTCATATTTATTGCCATGTATATCTTACTGAGATAATGCCTGCTGTATATGTGATTATAAAATATGTAGGTAAACAATAATAATCTCTGAACGCTGTGTGTACTTTATCAGCGCCATTTATTTGCGTTTGCATATAGTGAGTGCAATCTCCCAGGCCACGCAACGTGCTAGCGGCGGTGAGAAGTGCACATTTAATTATGTCCATCATATTATGTACAATGAATTCTATAAGTGAATAAGAGAGCCGCGATGCGCACAGGCGTCGAGTAATGTACTCATTTATATTTTATAAAAATGAGGAATCCTAGTATTATCTTTCGCCTTTTTCCATAGCCCTGATTTAGTGTGATTCAGAGATATGCTAGGCGCAAGATACTCGAGTGCGCCGGGCTCGGGCACTCGCCGCCGGGAGCCGGAATCCGATCCCGTTACCCTAACGGCAGGGAGCGCACGCCCACCATTAACTACCTAATCGGTGTCTATTTTGTACCTTTGGGATTTTAAACCTTTGCACCACAGCTCTCTGCTTTCAAAATAATTTCGCACCTAAACTTCATAGAAATGTAATCTTTGACATAATCTCGCAGCCGTGCAGGGTTATAAAAATGTGATCATGATTTTGCGTTGTAGGTAACAAGGAGCGCTGAGCGTTCCATATGTTTATATTGTATCATTTGTATTATAGTTTACTTCTGTCGTGTTAAATTGTATTCGGCATTTTAGTTGTGAATTGTCCGTTGTAATTGTACCGGTATTATTAGTCAGTGAAATCTTTTGTACCTAGAGGCAACCATAACAACACCTCATGACGTGTAGATAATTAGTATGCCTGTTCTCTGGGCTCAATTCGGCATATCTCTTCCACATCCCAGTCGCATGTCAATGTGTTTCGCCATCTCGTTCTGAAACGTCAAATTCGGCGCGCGTGTAGAAGAGCGTGCAGGTTACATTCAAATTCGATTTGGCTGTGAAGCTACGAATAAAAACAAACCGCGCATAGAGCGTCGTTCCTCTCTGCTCGTCTCGCTGCCATGCCGGCGCCCCGACAACCGACAAGGTCGTGGCCAGCATAACATCTGTTTGTTAGTTGCCATTATGTGCAAATGCAAATACAGTTGGGTCGAGTTCTTACTTTGTTTAGTTTCAGCGGATATGATTTGATAACTAGCGTACACGGTATTTGACTGATGGTCAAATCAGCTACTTTTTTTGAAACGTCACAAACGCTCTGTCAGTAGCAAGTTTATTGGGAAATACAGACTAGTGACGTCCCAAACCTTTTTATGGTCGAACAGCGTCATGTCTTAATTTTTGATGTCTTCCGAGTGTAATATATATACATTCTGGATCACTAATGTATGGGCTAAAACTTTTCCCGTTTCATTTGGCGAAGAATGATTAGTCAAAACGACTTATCGCAGTTTTACAGTACCTACTTAACCAAATTTTTTTTTGGCAAATTATTCTTTTAAAAATAATTACATGGTCATGTTTCATTTAGTCATTTGTGTCATTTGGCATAACATACTCTTCCCAAAATATTGCATGGCATCATATATAATTCACTGTGGGTAGAACATCAATATGTATACAGATCTCAGTCTAAGATTCATATAACATAACAATCAACACGAGTACACACATAAGAGACTTTGAGGCTAACTTATTGAGTGTGCAAGTATAAGTAGTGTCATGTTTTCTTCTTTTTTACTCATCATACTAGAAAAACCGTCTAGACTTTTGTAGGTCTATCGACAACACAGCTAACTGACCATCGATGCACCTTAAGTGCATTTTAATAAGGTTTTATATAAACACAGGATGGTCAGTTTCGTTTGTACTTATATAATATGTAATGCATGTATTACTAAAAAATGTTTGGTTCTGGTGTGGTCGCAATTCTACCTAATACTCCTCCTCGGTTTGCTCGTCGTCGTACCTAACTGAGACCTTCCTTAAGGTAGATTATGCTCATGTTGAAAGTGCGTAATGACTATTTGAGCTAACATGTATTTGGAATAATGTTAGCCAAAGGAAAACGTTTGCTTAATGAACAATTATAATAATAAAACATGACAAAGAAATGATGCCAAATGATAATTTAGACCAAATGAATTACATGTGATATATGTAAATGTGCTAAAGATTCGCTTGGGAAATGAATCTACTGTAATAAGTTTATTGGGAAGTAAAATTTAGCGAAAAGTATTTTGCCTAGACCCCTGATAAATGTCCACGTATCCGCAGTGGAAATCATTACTTGAAGGACGCGTTGGTTGAAGGTCCTAGTTTTAAGATTGTTGCACGGGTGACATAAAGATTTGACGAAGCTTCGTCAAATCTTTATGTCACCCGTGCATGCAGCCCGTGTTGGGAAGCTTCCCAAAGCAACTGCATCCACCTATCGGCTTCTTTCGCGAAGAAAGCTGGATTATCTCTCCTCCTGCTCTACTCCTACTCTTCTACTCCTGGAAGACTTCGAGGGCCGAATCTCCGACAATCTGACAATCAGAGGCTCTGGGCTAATTAAGGCCCTTAAGGTGGTTCTACGACCATACAAAACGTCTTTTGACATTCGCAGGCTAACGGAATAAATACGGAATAATATTTTAAGAAACTTATGTAACAATCTTTCATAAATTGGCTTTCCATTTGCGCGAAATCACACCCAAAGAATAAACTTCTAGTTGAGTATTACAACCACCACTCACAACTTGACCACGTAACAAACACTTATTGTAGGCAATAGTCATACTTCAAAATATTCTTTGCGAAAATGGACCAAGAAATTAGGACCAATATATTTATTATTATCCACTTATTTTACTACGTTTAAGTAACAATTTGTCAGCTGCGTTTGCGCTCAGTAATAGGAATGTCTGATTTTGATTCTCATTCCCGGCGTTTGTAGCTGTAATTTAATACGGTATTGATTTAGACAAATTAGACAACTGATTCTCCCAAAAACAGCAACCGTTGCACATCATAAGGAATGTGCGAGTTATGAGTCGAGGTCAGTTTTACTGGTATGCCAGCGGTAAAATATCGTTAAGTACTCGTACTGTGAAGTGAACCCCATCAGAGCAGCTTCGCTTCGTTCAGCAACATCTGACATTGATAACAATGTTCCAAGTAAACACGCACTCGTGAACTAGTCTACGTCATCTCGGCAAATACCTACACGATGTAGTGCTCTCAGTTTTAAATATTTAAAAAACCCTGTCTATACAACTCCCGCATCAAAGCCATTTAACTATAGTTGCGAGTTATATAATAAACATTAACATATAAATTGTATTAATTACTAAAATGACATAAAAATAATAGTATTTCATACAACAGTTGTATAAGAGAGGTCAAAAAAGATGAGTGGCGTGGGTTACGATGTGAGCCGAAGGCGAACATCGTAAAGAAAGACGCCACGCGGCCACGAGCGTAGTTAGTTATAAAATGTTGCATACAATAGAGTTTTAGACCAAGATTATTATACAATTATGATGTTTAATAACCATAGATTAAGTCCTTATTCTTGTTTGGTCGAATTCGGCCGTACCTGTTTATCAATTTACTGTCTGTCATAGCTACGGCTTACCTACTTTCTTAAGTCATACTTTAAAAAGCGATGAAAATATTAACTAATGATTATTGTATAAGTAATTCGTAATGAGTGGATCGAATCGCGCGTGAGAAGTTGGCCATGGTAGAAAGTCAGTGCGCGTCCGAACGAGGCCACGTGACGCGTGCGCAGCCCTGCAACTGCAGGGTAGCGCGCTGCCACTAGGGCTGGTGTCCAATTGTTATCGACGCCTACCGACAACTCGCTTAAGGCGAACCACAATCGGAGTGGTTTGAGGAAACGGGATAGGTTGTGTGAATTAATTGAATAGCTGCTCCGGAGCTATCTCGTAGGCGCAAGCGATTTTCTGCCAACGTGTATATACAGTAACAAACATCTAATCGAAAATTACTTTGAATACGCGTCCTAATTCAGTTTCATTCATTTTGGGAGTAGATAAATACAGCATTTATTTATTTGCTGTACGAGGAACGGGATTAAAAGAAAAAACGGATAGATAGAAAATTACGGAAGACAAACGAAAGAGCAGCTGGTCGATCACGTAACGCATTATACGCGCGTAGATCACTTTTTGTATGGAATAATGGCAGTTGAGTTGTCCTAACGTGCATTCTAAAAGTTATGCGATCACCCCTCCGGAATGATTTGTCTGTCGTGTTGTGTTGTGATGCTCTCTGTCGTGATGGCTGCTGTTCACATTTATCTGACGTGTTATGACGCATTTTTATATCAGTTCGGTCTTGGCTCTCGGAGGAGGATGTTCGTCGTCCATACTTGACGTGTGGCTATGACGCGTCACAACACAACACTGGCGCGTGCACACTAGTCTGATGCGCTGTGTCGTGTCGCTGCGTCGCTCCCCGCACCTCACCCGTTCTGACGCGGACCGGGATCGCTTGTGATGCGACACAACATAAGCCGTCACAAAACACGGCATCAGATAAATCTAAACGCAACCATATTAAATTGTATGAAACCGATACCGTTCTGATGCATCACAACCCAACACGACAGACAAATGTGAACGCGGTTTAACACTTGTCTGGCTGTTACCTTTTCATGCTTAAACCGCAGAACTGATTGAGATGAAATTAATATAATAATAAGATACTTTGAATTCCGGGGAAGGATAAAGGATAGTCTTTATCCCAAAACCACCTAAGGGGGTGTAAAGGGAGGAGAAAGTTTGTATGGAGTTACGATATAAACGAGTTCCGCGCAGACCAAGTCGCGGGCAAAAGCTAGTATAGCATACATTTAAAATTAAATAATAACACTTGGATTAAATGAAGGTGCCAATATAAAGGTGCCTGTCTGTAGTTGTTACATCAACACGCGCCAAGGAAATGGTGCGGTTGCGTCGGCCGAACTTGTACGAAAGTACATTTTAAGTTGGTCGATTATTACTCGGTAACTAGTAATGTTTACTTAACCGTGCATGATAGTTTTCCTTTTAAATTCATTATATGTATTAGGCAGGGGCCATATAGGCAGGGGTTAGGGACACATGACTTACCAAAAATTGGGGTTTAAAGCCCAATATTACACAAATGGACCACTAAGTCGAAAAATGATTTTAAAAACTTTTTGACGATACCAAGGGTTTAACACGAAAAAAAATTACTTTCCCACATTTTGAGTAGGGAAACGGGGGATATACACTCAAAAAAAATAATAATTTTATTCTACCATTTTGTCGGCGTGATTGATTTATATACCCATGCCGAATCACATAGTAGTAAGGGTCACTGAGCTAAGCCGCAGACGGACAGACGGACATGGCAAAACAATAAGGGTTCCGTTTTTGTCATTTTATCTCCGGAACCCTATGAAGATATCGAGCTTCTCACCAAGGAAACTATCCAATAGCACGAAACCAAATTCTAAAATCAGCGACCAAATAACCGAAAGGTGGGATGGGATGCCTTCCCCTCTGTTTGGTCAAAAGTTGAAAGTATTTTTAGAGTCAATGCGTTTTACAGGTGGCAGTATATTATTCCAGCATTTGGTTGCGATTTTTTTCTAGCAAGTAGAGTAGCAAATGGTTGCTACAACAACAAAGGATAACTTATTTTGGACACCTCAAGAGTCAACTTCCGGCGTCAGCATTACATTGTCAGAGGAGACGCAATGAGTCCGTCTAACAAGCTTGATATATTATGTAACTTGTGACATAACTATTACATAATTTTGCACGTAAAAATCATCCGTGGACACTGAAGGTTCTGTTACTATGTAGTATGTACCTACTATGTCCACGGCCTGTACGTCCATTCTATGAAACGCAACACGTGTAAGTATATTATTGTTTTTCATTTACACGTGTTTGAGTTTATAGTGGGAAAAACCACTCAGAATTACAAATGTACGAGTAATACATATAAAATTGCAGTTTAAAGGAAAATACTATATCAGAACAAAAACTACTCGTCCATTTCGAATGTACCTTGCAATAATTGCAGTCTATACCGAGCACTGTCTGTATAGTGGATTATAAACAGCTGTTATATCGTTAATTAAACGTATAAAGCCTTCTTTCTCGAAAAAAAAAACCGTAGATAACGCTATATTAAGTATGAAGGGCGTGTGATGTGGATTTCTCCCACTTGCGCGTCGTTTCGCGCAGCCCCCCTATTCTGTAACTTGTTTTAAGCTCACCTCAACGCTCACCCACAAATATATCTTGACACCGCGATGCGTAGTAATCAAGCGAATGTAGAGGTCTAGTTTCGTGACCGGTGACCGGCGGGCTGAGCCGCTTTAGCGCGTAGCGAATAATAAATAGCCCAGCGCGGCGGCGGCCATCAGTCACGGCCCGCCATTATTTGCCATTACTTTACATTAAAACGTGAATTTACTCCATGATGTAGGGAATCAGAAGTGATTTTGAACAACAGACGGACATGGCTATGTTATTTATAGAAATTACAACGTGGCTGCTAACCGGCACTTCTGAAGCATTGTGATCAGTGACCACGTCACCGTGTTGCGCTAGTAACCTGTAACATTATTCCTACTGTCACTAATTGAAGTACTTACTCAAACTGGGTACTATTTGCCAACGTTCATTTATATCCTAATTGTCTGCACTCTCACTCCATTAAATTGGGGCAAATGCGCACCAAATTAACAAACTGCATACATTTAAGAGTAAGTAAGTACCTAACGTAGGTGGATGCGGTGTATTATTTCCACATTTGTAATGCTCGGCTAAATGATCTTATTCATACAACGTAAATTAATTTTGATTGACCTTTTAACTCATTTAAGTGTCCTTGTGGAATTCGCGGTTAATTACTCGCAAGTGCTAGCAACCAGAGCAAGAGGGTCAAGTGAGTCATGCTAGCAGGAACCGTGCGCCTGCGCGCCCGCTGCGGGCGCTGGCGCCGTGCCGGGACTGATAAACTCGGCTCTACAACTACACGTTCATACCTAATAATATAACCCATCGAGAAGCTTGTCTATTTTCGATCCTCATAGTCGTACTAACTCCCAGCGATATAATAATAAATGTCAGTAAGTACTAAAACTTACTGCAGTTAGCAGAGCATTATATGTTTTACTGTTATACAGTCGAGTAGTGTATTAAAATTAAATTTGGGGTTAAAAATTATGGTTACATTTTAGTTCTATTTATTTCAATTACACAGAAATTGATGAAATGCGGTTTCCATTGTTATGATTGACCTTATCTTTTTAACCGACTTCAAAAAAAGGAGGAGGTTCTCAATTCGGTTGTATTTTTATTTTTTATTTTTTTAATGTTTGTTACCTCAGAACTCCGTCATTGATGAGCCGATTCATAAAATGTTTTACTAACATATACATATACTTCCAGGTGGGTCCCATTTTTTTGAAAATTGTATTGGATGATGGGATCCATGAGGAATTGAGGGAACTCCTCAATTATATTAGGCACCCGTGTAGTGATTTTGGTATTTTCTATTATAACTCGTGTATTTACATCCGGAAATCATAAATTGGTGGAGTGGAATTGATGATGAAGACCGCAGATGACTTATGGAATTCCTCAATTATGTATTTAAAAGTACAAAAGTATATCACAGATTCTGATAAGATTCCGTTAAAACAGCAACTAATGAAGTGCCAAGGGTGATCCTTGTGGAATTGACGGAAGTCCTCAAATATTATCGGGTCACATACAGCGATTGGGTTTTGTTCTATAAAAATCAACGCATTTGCTCTCGGAAATCAGTTCATGAGGTAAATTGGAAAAGAAATGTTCTCGTGGCTTGGCGGAGTACTAAATTGAAGTCGGTTAAAACTTTGTTTTTAAAGTAAATTATTAAATATCAACAGATACTGCATTTTCAGCGATCTGACTTAAATTAATCAATGTATTGCATATAAATAAATACTCAAATGTAAAAACAAATGGAATCCGTTGAGTGATAATGTCAATGTTCAATATGTGATTAGAAACCTGATATCGGTTGCCTGATCGTTACAGTAGATTGGGCAGGGCCTTTCCGGAATATGTTTATGAGGTATCGAGATTAGATTGGAATAGTATTGGTGGAACCTCTTAGATATTTCGCTTATTCGATTTTGATTTCGAGAGTGAAAACGTACCAACCAACACGATTCCGATCGGCATCTCAATACTTACGGCTTATAGAGCGAACATCGATAATAAGCATAAATATTTTCTCTTTTTGCAATGGAATAATGTGCAACATTGAAAATATGTTACCTACCTACCTAATACGTAATTACGAAATTGGTAACGAATAAATGTATGATTCTGATATCCGATTTAAAAACACACTAAAATAAAACTTACTCAGACTGTAATTTTCGTAATTAGGTTACCTTATTGATTCCCTTAATGAACAGATCTAAAGCTTTACAAAGTATGCTCGAGCAGTGTTTGTATTGAAGTTGAAATCTAATTGTTCATACCCGCAACCAGTCGCCGAGATAAAGCACGAAAAACTGTTATAGCGTTCGAGTACCACTTATAGAGCCATAATTGCATGCAACTAATTGTGTACGAGTATTGCAATAGAGGGCTACTCCTTTAATCTATGCGCATCCTGTTGCAAACAGTAATTCGCTAGGAGGCCGCAGCGCACGCAAGGCGAGGATGTTTAGTACTTCAAGAGCCGGCAGATGTACCTTTCACATTCTAATTATATTTAAATGTGTTTCGCGGTCTTGTTAGAAAAACTGTCATGATTAACATTAACATACGTTTTGAATGTTACCTCACGGCAACATTGTCGGACCTAAACACGGCAGACGCCAGCCGAATCTTTAAATGTTTTCTCTTACAAACACTGTAATTTAAGACTCGGTAAACGGCAACCCATTATTTGACAGGAACACCACTGTCGCCTCGTCTATATAGTCACTTTGCATAACTGATATGATATGTGGACCTTTGTGAAGATTGACTGGCGTGATTATAATTAAAAACGTAATTTAATAAAAGCTTATGCATGCTCAGTCTCGAAAATAAGCCGTAGTCTAACTTCTCCGTTATCTTTACTTGTTTAAACTTGTTAGTATCGTCTGGAGGACAAAAGCTGCTATGTCAAAGTACTTAAATTACCTGCCTCTCAAAACAAGGTTGACTGATAGGTTGGACTGCTGCCGTAATAATATATATTTTTATGTGTATGAATAGAGTTGCGGCGGCGACTCTTTACGCAAAAATATTTTTTTTCATTACCGTATTTGACATCTTAAATGCAGGAGAATAAAGCGGAAACCAAGCGGTTTAATGCCGTCTATGACCATAGCGTACCTACCTATCTATCAGTCTACTAGAGCGGGAGCCGGTGTCATTGACATTCCGTCATCGCACACGTTCTCTGCTTACACCCACACCACACGACGATGGGGTTATTAAATATAAAACTAGTGCAACATGTATATGCGAGTATTCGCATACTATATGTATTTGGTTTTTTGTTTATATCATTCTGTTATCATGTGCTTCATTATATGGGGCACCTTTCTTGTTTGGTCTCCAGAAGGTTAAGTTTGGCACGATTTTCCTTGATTGTCTTTTTCTGTAAGCTAGTCACTCTCGTTCATATTTTATGTGAAAGCATAATATAAAACTATACTGTCTAATACCAGTACTTTTTAAAGGTGCGACCACATCGCTGCTCAAAATACGCTAACGCACCGTAAAATGCAGCAAAATGTATGAAGAATACGTGAAGCATAGACACTTCAACGCGTATACGCAGCGTTTAGCACCGGTGTGGTCCCTTATTCGATGACAGTTGACGTACGCAATGAGCCTCGATGAACCTTCGCTTTGAGTCGCTTTATCATTTAAATCTCATTTTGTAGATAAGTATTTTAAAAGAAAATATCTTCAACTTGAAGCTAGATTTCTGCTAGTAGCCAATTAATCCTACTAATATTATAAATGCGAAAGTTTAGATGTTTGGATGTTTGTTACTCAATCACGCTTAAACGGCTGAACCGATTTGAATGAAATTTTGCACTAAGATAGTTTATAGCCTGGATTAAAATATAGGATAGTTTTATCCCGAGTCCACGCAGACGAAGTCGCGGGCGGAAGCTAGTCCTTACTAAAATAAATTCCACTTAGGATTGAAACTGAAAATGAAATATCATCTATTTCATATCATAAGTGGCAGTTAACAATAATGACAACAGGGTTGGGTCTTCCTAATAGGTAAAAATTACAGTGTCAGGAAGACCCGCCCCTCCATAATAAACAGTTGTTGTTTGTTATAACTACTTATTTGTAGGTTAGAATACGGCTAAAGACAACACTTATCAATAATATACATGGTTACATACTTCGGCTTAAATCCTATTCAGATTCATTTGCACATTTGTAAATATGCAAAATAATGCTTTTGTCGTTACAATAATTTTACCCAAGCAAATATTTTGTTTCATATGGTCAGAAAATGTCTGGTTGCAGATGTTTGAGAGCATTACGTGCTTGGGCAGATATCAGTTATACGTTCCTCTGTTGGTGTATTTGCCGCCGAGAGTTGGTGAAAGCGGCTTACGTCTGGGTACTGCCCGCTTGTCCATCTAGGCAAATAGGTTGAGTGCTCCTATAGATTACCATTACAATGCAACGTGCGATGGACGTGCTAGGTGCTAATAGCCGAGTGCCGAATACTATCAGCCAAATAGGTTGAGTGCTCCTATAGATTACCATCACAATGCAACGTGCGACGGACGTGCTAGCTGCTAGCCGAGTGCCGAATATTATCACTCAAATTAGTTGAGTGCTCCTATAGATTACCATCACAATGCAACGTGCGACGGACGTGCTAGCTGCTAGCCGAGTGCCGAATATTATCACTCAAATTAGTTGAGTGCTCCTATAGATTACCATCACAATGCAACGTGCGACGGACGTGCTAGCTGCTAGCCGAGTGCCGAATATTATCACTCAAATTAGTTGAGTGCTCCTATAGATTACCATCACAATGCAACGTGCGACGGACGTGCTAGCTGCTAGCCGAGTGCCGAATATTATCACTCAAATTAGTTGAGTGCTCCTATAGATTACCATCACAATGCAACGTGCGACGGACGTGCTAGGTGCTAGCCGAGTACCGAATATTATCACTCAAATTAGTTGAGTGCTCCTATAGATTACCATCACAATGCAACGTGCGACGGACGTGCTAGCTGCTAGCCGAGTGCCGAATATTATCACTCAAATTAGTTGAGTGCTCCTATAGATTACCATCGCAATGCAACGTGCGACGGACGTGCTAGGTGCTAGCCGAGTACCGAATATTATCACTCAAATTAGTTGAGTGCTCCTATAGATTACCATCACAATGCAACGTGCGACGGACGTGCTAGCTGCTAGCCGAATGCCGAATATTATCACTAATCTATTTCCCTGTTGGAATTGGAAACATCCTAATTATAACAATGAATTTAAAAAAGTCTGTTGAAATAATATGCACACAAAACCTACGAGTAATACATTTTTTTTACGTAGATCAATGTATACTGAAATCCGATATTTATAAGTATACCTGCCCGTTTTCATTGTTGTTGTCTTGACTATAGTTTAAGCAATTTACTGGCATTGTAGCCGTTTTATGTTTTGTCTACGAGTCGTCGTAGTCGTCTTCTATTTTTATAAAAAAAAGTTATACTTTTTTAATTGGAATACGTAAGCGTGCGATTGTTGCGTAGACGCAGTTCGTATAGCATTGCTAAGAATAAATAAATAAATAAATATTAGGGGACAATCCTACACAAATCGACCTAGTCCCAAACTAAGCAAAGCTTGTACTATGGGTACTAGATGACGATAAACATACTTATATAGATAAATAAGTACTTAAATACATAGAAAACATCCATGACTCAGGAACAAATATTCGTGCTCATCACACAAATAAAATGCCCTTACCGGGATTCGAACCCAGGACCTTTTGCTTCGTAGGCAGGCTACCAACTAGGCTAAAGCGGTCGTCAATACTCAAATACATCGCTTTTCGAACAAAAATAAATTAGTCCTTAGTTAGTCTCTCGTCTCAGTTTGCTTTGGGGGTTTATACTCGTACTTATTAGGCACTACTGCATTAACTAGCAGTTCTTACCAGTTGCGTTAAACCTTCTGTAATCGTAAACGTTCGTTAAAATCTGAATGTATGGAAAATTTTACATGTTTCTATGGAATGACAGCTGCCGGCGCCATATTTAACGTCTGTCAGTAATCGTAAGTTTGTTAAGTTGCGGCCCTAAGTAAAGTTGCTGCGGGCACGGGGGCACCAGTTCAGAGCACGGGCTCCACGGGCATCCGATAGAAACAAAATTATTCGAAATAGATAATCGAATTCACCAGACGATCACTTTCAGAATCTGAGTGTGCATGCTGAAGTTCGTAATTATATTCATTAGCGGAGTGTTCATTAGCGAAACTGCTAAGCTTATAATACCCAGAGCAATACTTATAATAGTGCATACAATGATGAGTTCTTCACGGGGTAATCGCGTTCGAGGTGTTTACAAATTACAGTATGGAAAATATTTACTGGAGTGGGTAAACCTCGAACACATGATTAGTTTTCATGTTAGTTTTCGTCACAGTGGGTTTGCTGCGCAATCTGCGCATGATTTAGGCCGGATTAATGTTATGGGGTTTTAGAGTAAAAATAAAAAACGAGTGACCGAGCATTCCAGCTCTGGGTTGATTTTTCACTATGTAAAGTTTACAGTTCGTGCAAGAATGCGTGTTCGTTTCTTGGTAGACCAAACAGACCAGTCACTGATAGACGACTTAATAAGGAGGGTAGTTATATGTTTTTCGCGTAATTTAAATACGTAATAGACAAATGAAGAAAAATACTAATTACTTGCAGACTGACGGATGGATATCTAAATAATAATCTTCCGTTGATACTTTTTTGGTATGGTATCTACCCTAAAAAAAGGTCTGATTATGTTCGGGACATAAATATAACAAAAGCGAATTATTTTTGGATAGCTACTTTCTACTCGCACACCAGTGGCAGATCTGCTTTTACAGAACTGCTAGCTTTTATCCACGTCGTCCGCCTACATGGCTAAGGGTTGATTTACTGAAGATGCTTGATGAATGAAGAACGTTTGTCCAAATCCGGAAATCTTTATTATTATTTTGCATTATAAAGAAAGTACGTGTGAGTTTTTAGTTAAACTTACATATCACAAGTTAGAACGAAATTGTTTATCATGTTATGACATATATGGGTTAAGTTAAGACTTAGTATGTCGATGCGTAACGTGGACACGCCCGTTATAAATTTAGATCAAATGGTTCAGCTTGTAATATGAGCACCTACATGACGTGGACAAAATTGTATTATCGGCTAATCACGTAACGTTCCGAACGCGCGTTAGGACAATCCAACTGACATTTTTCCATATAAAATTTGAAAGTTAGGTCTACTCGTACCTAACGTGCGTACAATGCGTTACGTGATCGACCAGCGGCAGGTCTCTGTCATTCTCATTTTGAAAGTTAGCGATATTATTGTAGGGATAGTATTGTAGGGATGTCGTCCGCTCGACTCGAGCCCCGCCCCGAGTAGCTAGTGCGGTCTAGTCCGGGCGGCTAATTTACAAAAGCTATACTGATTGAGTCACGAGTCCAATTATAATGAGGTGAGCTTTTGTTTGTGCATATTACTCAACACTATCATCTAATATATTTCAATACCGATTGTTCACTCAAACGGATTAGCTTTTTGTGAAGATAGTTTCTAACATTATTAACGAGCAAAACCTAGTCTAGTTTATCGCAATCGTATTTGCTCGACACAATTTTTGCCTTACTTTAGATAATCGTTGTTTAGATTTTGAGATATTGTACAGTGCAAAACATAAGAAAAGGAAAATTATGATAAAACATATTTGAGTTATATTGGGTAATACAATCTGTTACAAAGAGTCCGTATATAAATGGTAATTTTTAATATCATTTAAAATATTATTCAAATCGAATACCATTATCTGGGTCTCTAATGTCTAGTTGCCAACCTATTCTACCCTAGTTACTACTACCTCTCTGGTTAGGTCCGACGGCGAGCGAAAGCGCCAGAAACGTTGCGCCGGCCGCTGCCGCGGCACGCTCGGCTCGCGCGCTATTAGGTCGCAGTTCTACCTTACACTCCTCGCTTCGCTCGTCGTCGTACCTAATTGATGATTTCATTATAACATTTACACTGCTGTCTTTAAATTAAAAAAGTAAAGCTTGTTTCAGTAATATTATATACTGAAGTAGGATGTTGTCAAGGAATACAATCGGCGTCATGGCTAAAATTCTGTTATGGACCGCAATGACCGCAATAGACTAGCATTAGTTGCTGCTGGATTGCCATTATGAGTTTAGTTAACAAAGTCTACGCGATTTCAGTCGATTTCTGTACTATAATAGATTAGGGTTTTGTGAAGGTTTGGCATAAACAAAAGCTAATCGAGTTCAAGTTCTCACTTTGACACTAATAGTATAGTTATAGGCTTTGTAAAGTCGCGTCCGGGCGCAGACGGCGGTCGGGCGACCGGCGACAAAGCGCGGCATTGCTGCCAGCTTTCACTCTCATCGCACACCACTAACATTTATTTCCCTGTACTGATAGTTCAATGACTCATTGCACGAGATAAGTGAACGTTTGTGCTAACTTTAAATCATTGGACGCGAGCTAATCGCAACTGTTGAATTTCGAGCTGAAATATGTAGTCTACGAGTATAAGATATTGAGAAGTTTGAGTTAATTTGTTAGACTTTCGTTTACGAAACCAATCCTTATTCATGAACTTGTTTCGGGTGACGCTAGAGCCTTATAAGGAAAAGTAAATCATATCGCCGGTATTTATTATATTTAAAGTGCACACACGCTGCAGTAGGACATGTGGAACATAAGGCCACTGTTACACAACCGGCCGAATTGCGACGCCGCCGGTGTGTTGCGGGCATTACACGCAAGTGAGGTAATCTGTCGATTGCACAATATCATGTGCACACGGAAATAAAGACATCGCAAGGGTTACCGCGAACGCGAGATTTGAACAGTTCCAAAGTAGCCTATTGAACCCGTCGCAAATTGAGACTTCGACAGTATATTTTTTTCCCTGAGCACGTGGTAGGACAGCCGAAAATAAACCAAGTTTTGCAACCAGTTGTTAAGAAAGAAAAAATAATCCCACTAAAAACATTACATGTAAAGTGATGCCATGAATCCGTAGCTCATACAGCTTTCAGCGTGAAAAATATATAAGATCGCAATTAGCGTCAAGCTAGGTACCAGCCACGGTCTACAAATTCAACATCTTGGGTAAATAATTTACTTTAAAAACAAAGTTTTAACCGACTTCAATTTAGTACTCCGCCAAGCCATGAGAATATTTCCACATTTATTTTCCAATTTACCACATGAACTGATTTCCGAGAGCAAATGCGTTGATTATTAGGGAAAAAAACCCAATCGCTGTATCTGGCCCGATAATATTTGAGGACTTCCGTCGATTCCACAAGGATCACCTTTGGCACTTCATTAGTTGCTATTTCAACGAAATCTTATCAGAATCTGTGACGTACATTTGTGCTTTTAAGTACATAATTGAGGAATTCCGTAAGTCATCTGTGGTCTTCATCATCAATTCCACTCCACCAAATGTATGATTACCGGGTGTAAATACACGAGTTAAAATAGAAAATACCAAAATCACTACACGCGTGCCTAATATAATTGAAGAGTTCCCTCAATACCTCATGGATCCCATCATCCAATTGAATTTTTGAAAAAAATGCGACGCACCTGGAACTACCTACTTACAAACAAAAAAAAGAATTTACGAATCGGCTCATCAATGACGGAGTTCTGAGGTAACAAACATTAAACATAATAAAATTAATAATAATAATTAAAAAAAAACCGACAACAACCGAATTGAGAACCTCCTTTTTTTGTAGTCGGTTAAAAATAAAGCTTTGTTGGTCCCATCCCGGTCGCCGCGCCGAATGAATTTAAACGACGGGTCTATACTTTTTAGCCAAGATATATAATTTGTAGAGCGTGGCTGGTAGTGGTAGAGTTACGCCGTGTGGAGTAGAAAGCTTGGTGCTACTTGCGATCTGATATCTTTTTCACGCTGAAAAGCTGTATGAGCTACGAGGTCTTGGCATCACTTTACATGTTATGTTTTAGTGGGATCTCATTCCTTTTTGTAAGGTAATTTATAAAGAAGTGAATGGGAAAACCCATACAAACTTCCATCCTCTAATTTAAAGGGTAGGGGGTGATTTACTAAAAATGCTGAAATATGTATTTTATTATTTATAGCAAGGAGTCCCTACATCAATTTTCAGACCCCTAGCATCAAAATTTGCGGAAATCTCATACAAAATTCCATCCCCTAGTTTAAGGGTTTTGGGTAATAATTTACTTTAAAAACAAAGTTTTAACCGACTTCAATTTAGTACTCCGCCAAGCCACAAGAACATTTCTTTTCCAATTTACCTCATGAACTGATTTCCGAGAGCAAATGCGTTGATTATTATAGAAAAAAACCCAATCGCTGTATGTGACCCGATAATATTTGAGGACTTCCGTCAATTCCACAAGGATCACCCTTGGCACTTCATTAGTTGCTGTTTCAACGGAATCTTATCAGAATCTGTGATATATTTTTGTACTTTTATGTACATAATTGAGGAATTCCATAAGTCATCTGTGGTCTTCATCATCAATTCCACTCCACCAATTTATGATTTCCGGATGTAAATACACGAGTTATAATAGAAAATACCAAAATCACTACACACGTGCCTAATATAATTGAGGAGTTCCCTCAATTCCTCGTGGATCCCATCATCCAATTGAATTTTCAAAAAAATGGGACCCACCTGGAAGTATATACTTACCAACAAAAAAAAAATTATGAATCGGCTCATCAATGACGGAGTTCTGAGATAACAAACATTGAAAAAAAAAAAAAAAAAAACAAATGAATTGAGAACCTCCTCCTTTTTTTTGAAGTCGGTTAAAAAATAATTTTGTTGATTGTGTACTAATACTAGAGTACATACCAAATTTCAGCTTTCTAGGACTTCAGGAATTACCCTAAAGGTTTTGATGATCAACGTGAGTGAGTGAGTCAGTGACGAAATCGGCGTTTTTCAGATATCAATAAAATCGAAAGTACTTATAAGAGCTATGCAAATGAAACTTTATATATTTAATAAGTCTACTATTGACATCATATTCCGAGAATTTTGTTTATCTGGTATAATCCAAACCCAAGTTATGAGGGGTCAAAAGATCCCGCTGTCATTACATCACATGTTGTTGTGTGCGTGACCTCAACTCTAATGGCAAAGATTAGGTTTTTTTTCCGAAATTAAGGATGCTTACGTCCGATTCTTTAAATTACCGTAATCAGTAGGATGGAAACTACTTAATTATTAATGTTGTTTAAAACCGTGTTGAGGTGTTTTACATTTGTCGATCAGTTCCGCTGCTGCGAATGGTATACTTTTAACTCGTACTTCTGCGAATGTGACTGCGTAATAATCTATCGTATAAATATATCCGTACACTCAAGCGTTCAATAAGGAAAATATAGTTGTTTTGAAGTTAATAATCAAACTCGCTCGACAGTACAATTGACGCTTATTAGACTAATATGAAGCAAAGAGGATATTAAAATGTTTGTTGTAATTAACTAAAAAGCAACGTGCTCACTGGTCAGACAAAATTGTACGATGGAGTGGAAAACGAAGCCGGCGAGGCTTCCACGGGAGCGGCCCACTTGGCTCGGCGAGTGGCAGGTTAACCGAATGTTTCAGGCTGAATAATGACGATTCGCTCCCTGGACGCCGACTGTTACAATGATAGTGATTTTCTCGATAGGAAACAATAGTTATTTGTGTCGCAAGGGAGCAAAATAGTATATTTACGGCGAGGGCGGTGTATTGAATCCTGAACGTAGCGAGGGATTAGAACTCTCTTTGATGGCTCGAGTTGGAAAAACTCTTAGCGTACGTGTCGCACACAAGGTTTTTTTTTTTTTTTTGAACCTGACTGTTGCTATAATAGAACGAACCCAATATAGCGGTCGAATTGCGTGGTTGGAGGGTAGCCTGGGGAAAATCCAGGGGAGCCTCCGGCACGACCACGCGGGAAAGTTTGTACACTGGCATACTCTACGAGTTTGCGCTCCAGTGAGATTGGTTGAACGGTATCAACCGAATCTGGGGTGTGAGTGGTGTCGAACTACTGGGAGTTTTATCGCTGGTTCGCTAAAACCTAGCCTAGCTGAGAAGAGTCCAGCAAGAAACTCAGCTAGGCCCGACTTGGGTCGGACTGACTCTACCCGGTATGCGGCGGTACCGGGACGAATAGGGACTGTATGTGTCCGCACACAAGGTTTCAATCATACTTGTTTATAAAGAGCTTCGTAACGCGCAGGCGCGAGCTACAACGCGGCCTGTATTACGCGTATGTGCGTAATGGTTTATTTCTTCAATTGTATCTGTCACTTATGCGTCAGTTTATAAATAAACTAGCGCCCGCCCGCGACTTCGTCTGCGTGGACCCGGGATAAAAACTATCCTATATTTTAATCCAGGCTATAAACTATCTTCGTGCAAAATTTCATCCAAATCAGTTGGACCATTTAAGCATGATTGAGTAAAAAACATCCAAACTTTCGCATTTATAATATTAGGATTTAAACGCAAAAACACAAATACATGTTATTTAAAGTTTGAAAAAGTAAAATGTAGTCATTGAGTATCTGTAAAATATTTTAACAATGTTTTTAAATTGTTACACGCCTCACATCAAATTCAAGAAAATGGACAATTGACATTTAATACGTAGGTAGTTTTCATTGCGATTCCGCTTCGTATTAATTTCCTTTAAAATGTATATGATTCCTCGCAAATGTAATCAAAACAAAGTGTGCGACACGTACGGTAGGTAGTTATAGTAGATTGTTAACCGAGAGTCGAAAGTCACCCCATTCCGATTTTGGCGCTCGAACGAAGTGAGAGCACCAATAGTTCGATGCTGAAATGGGTGTCTTTCCCCGAGTTGAACAAACGTTTTTTTAGTTGATTTCATTTCTAATACGAGGAAACGAAATGTAAGCCAAAAATGCTCAATCATTTTCTAATTCAGTGAGATCCGTAAAACCCATTTTACGATGAAACTTTTAAGCGTAAACTGAAGAACCTTTTATTGAGAAAGTAATTTCACTCAGTCAATGAATATACTGAAATAGTACAAAAATAGATTACTATCAATTATTATATAGATTGGCATAGGCACTAGTTTTACGAAAGCTACTGCCGTCTGCGCACATCACTTACAAATTATATTACTGATTATTGGTAATACGTATATGTAGAACTACAGATGACTGTCTACCAATCGCAATGCCCGCATCGAAAATATACGGAATATTACTTTTTTGTCTCATTTGGCGTCGAGGTCACTAATCATTTTTTTTTTAGTGTAGACTCCACAAAAATATGCAACCAATGTTTTACCTTATTGGCTTGTGATAAGTAAGAAACGTCGTTAGTAGTCGTGGTTCAAAGTTGTCATACAAATGATTCGCCGTTGGCGTTGCCGTTTCATACCTGGCTTACTAGTCGATTGCGTAACGTTTCGTACGTACGTTAGATAGATTTATTCATTTAAATACATTTACACATAGCATTACAGATTACTTAAGTCTAATACACTGTGAAACGAAACACTAATTCGATCTAGGTAATATTGAATGAAGATGACAGGGGATTTCTCTTCTCGCTCGTTACTCGTTCCTTAGTCCCTCTGGACTCGGCACCATTAGACACGCAGGAAGGTTCCGCCAAACTAATCCAAAAAGTGCACCCGTATTAGTGTTTCGTACCAAAATTGGTTAACGCGATTGAAGTTAATATGTATCATATACCAGATCTGAGCCTATCTCTAAGTATCTATGAATGAAATTACGATTGATTGTAATTTATGAAATTGTTCTTTTACAGGTGAGAGCTGTGTCGAGAAACCTCTGGCAACACTGTGGCGGAACTATCAGCAATCTTCAAAACCTGACGTCGTTATGAAGCTGTCGGTTTCCAACTCCGGTCTAAAAGGCGCAACCAAAGAGCATGGCCTCACTGAATACTGGTCCCACCGAATAACGTATTGTGCCAGTCCTCCACATTACCCAAAGCTTTTTTGCTGGGTTTATCGACATGAAGGAAAAAAACTAAAGCATGAACTGCGTTGCCACGCCGTTCTCTGCGCCAAAGAAATAGTGTCAAAGAAGATAACCGAAGAACTCCAAATTAAAGTAAGACAGGCACTTCTTGAGTTCAAAAAAGATCGGATATCTAAGCAGAACGCCAGATTAAGTCTTGCTAACAGTGTATATGATAATCCAAGCATGCCAAGGAGGAAAATTCTCCTTAGCGTAGGAGCCACGAACTATCGCCCTCCTTTGGAAAGATCAAAATCTGCTCCAAAACTTGGTGCCATCGAAGAACTCTGCTCGGAAGAAGATGAAGAGGAGGCGGAAATGAACGCTAAGCAAAGCATTTGTAATACTTGGGCAAGGAATTCCTTATCGGATGATTCTGCCACAAGTTATTATTCTTCGCCAGTGTTTCAACGTCTGAAGTCTCCGCGAAAACTTTCGTGCCCGAGCGTCATGCACAGGGTCCGCTCGCATTCGGATAGCGGCCCTGTCTCAGACGAGCTGATGGACCTACTAGTGCAGGAGAGCCAACAGAGTATCAATGATAACATCAGCGATAGAGAAACTAGTCAAAATGAAGCCAAGAAACAGGAACCCACAACGCATACTTTAGAGTCCATCTCCGAATCTAGCGAATTGGCTGATAATCCGACATGCACGGGCCAAACTAAGATTTTGCAATTGTTATCTCAAAGTAACTTCCTCGTCACGGATAGCGACGACGGATCAGTTTCTTCCGGCTGCGAAACGGCTAGCACGGTCAACTCCGACGCCGAGCCGTCTTCGCTGCCATCGCATTATGCTCACGATGAGGTTAAGGAAGCTTCAGAAACAGTACAGAATAAGATTATCGTCTCAGAGAATATTCAAAACTTTGAATGCATCGCTACACGAGATAGTGAGGGTAGCTGCTCAAGTGCAGTTGATCCTCGAGATGAAGTTAACCTTGTACCCATTGGAGAAAAGAGCTCATTCCGGCGAAGATCAACATATCCACCATTGCGAATGGATGCCGTGTTTAATGAGTTCGATGGCAAATTTGAGTCGCTCATTGGCAACGCTACCGACATGGACAGTTTAAATTCTAGTTCGGAAGCAGATGTTTTCAAAAACTCAGGGGACAACGACAGTGCCTGCTCAGATGAGTCGGGATACTCGGAATTGCTCGAAAATGGCAAAGATAGTATCATTGGTAATACCATTATGGTTTAATTTAAAATAAATACAATTATATAATCGGTGATTGTATAAAACTCATTTAATATGGTTAGGTCCGATTGCACCGTAATGTAGATAGAGCTTACTAGTTCATTTAAGGGACTGACTATGGGTGTACAGAAAATTGTACATGATACTTATGATAAAAGTAAATGGATGTAGTTAATCCAGTTCACGTTTTCCTTGATAGAATATTATGTATATATAGTAGTTTTAGATAAAAATTCTCAAATATTTGATATTAATAAAGGAAAAAACTATTTCTACGAAGATAATATTAAATATTATTATTATAATATACTTATTATGCAATAGTGTGGATGACCATTAGTCGGATTCTGAACTTAATCGTTATAGCAAATTAGTGTGGTCAAATCACTTTCCCTGATTAGCGTTGCGCCAGATCATGCTGTTCTTCCATATTCACGTGGCATTGGGTGTTGTTATAAGTAGCGGGCAGAGGACACATTTCAATTAGCTGATTTATTAAATATTATAATAACAGTATCTTTTGAGATTGTACTTAGACATTCCATTATTAATAAAAAACGAAATATTGGGTCATTCATTATTGTTCGTATTATTGTACGACACATAACGAAAATAAAGATTTGAATAGAGACATGCATTTTTAATAACCTTCTGGTGCATTTTAACTACCCGCAGCTCTGCACATTCTTTTTATAATGGTATTGTATAAATTTACTGAAATACATACATTTATATGACTATGTGAAATAGAATAGAGCAAGAAATTACACTCCATACATTTGATGTATGTATATTTCGTTAGGTACGAGTAGGTAGTTACTCCCAATAATTTAGCTGGTTATTTACGGGATTCGATTAGAATGGTCTTTATTCCAATTTCGTGAAAATTTGGCCACTAGAAGAAATTTAGCATAATACCTTGTACTTTGTAAAAACTAAGTTATAATTCAGTGACTTTAACTGACAACATTTCAAAATATGTAACTAAATCGAAACCTATTCCGGCAAAATATGTTGCCTGAACATAATAAAACCGCAGCTTTTCCAGCAATCGTGAGTAAAAAATAGTTTAAAAACTCGAGCAATCCGAATCGCACTCAGATGTCAGTAAACATTTCGTAGTAGGTGTCTGTTCTACATCCAGTAGCTGATGATAAATATTTCTGTGCCTGCTTTCGAAAACAAACACATTAGCGTTTTTATTGACACAGTTTTAGCGTGGAGATAAACATTCTTAAGTAAGTATATGGGCATTTTCCAACGCTGAAAACGTTTCACTAAGTAGGTATTTAGACAGGGAGAATGGTCTAGATCTACGGGAAAGTGAAAAAGAGGTTTTGTGAAAAAGTAGTTGAACAGGGAAGCTCTTTCAAAATATGCGTAGTTTTGACGGAGCACAAAGGGATTTAAATCAAAATTTAGTCGTGCTGTTAGACGGATAACCTTAGAAAGGGGCAGAATGGTTAAATCACATACTTTCAAATACAAAATCCCATGTTGTCGTGGAAGTAGCCTGTCTAAAGAAAGCGATCTGTTTTATTTGTATACCCAAAAGCAATATCAATGGAAAGGGGTACACGTTGGATTAAATTTCCGCAAAAATTGACCCGCTTTCATTGATCTTGAGTTTAGCTGCGAACTATTGGAGTGAATGTCAAAATGAACCATATAATTATGAATAGCGTATTCTTATTGGAAGTTCTACTCATAAGGTCAGGCATCCGACTTTTTATAATGATAGCTCGTGACATTGATGACCACATCACGCGAAAAGCGACGATGTAGCCGGGATCTGTCTAATCTTGCTGTCGGAAGTGCTTTAATTAAACTGTGGGGACATCTCTCGGCATATTAGCTTTATGCAAGCCGGGGACTGCTTTAAGTTAAAAATGTACATTTATTCTAAGAACTGTAAAGTAAGGTAGGTTCCTACTCAATTGTTCAAGCGAAATTACAACCCCAGGTTAGACCTAACTTGAATCATTCATTATCAGAGACCGTGGTACCGTAGGAGTTTGTTTTGAGACCAGTTGGCATAACTACGGCCTGATTCAGATTGGGGCGCCAGAGGGGAAACCAAGGGGTAACTTTAATCTAGGGTTATTGACCGGTTCGACCTATATTCATAATATGGGTACCTCCACACGCATCAGAAACTAAGTGATTTAAGAAACGTTTGTGTTAAATATTGGGCGAGCAAATAGTTAGGTAAACACACACTATATAAAACAATGTCATTGTTTTAATACACGGACTTATGACAATACGTTTATTTTTAGCAGGTTCGTATTTAAAAAAGGCGATAATAGTTACATCCGGATAATCTGGAAATCTGAATTGGCTAAAAAACTAGCAATGTGTATTCCTGTGCCTTAGCATATTGTAACAATGATGAAGCTTGTAGGTACTTAGGTACCTTATTCTGTTTATGTAATCGTACACTGAGCAGATTTTTGTTTCAAGCGATATACATAGCAAGGTATATATCTGCATAATAGTGGGATAGTAGCTTAATAATAAATGGTTTAAAACCACCCATTTCAGAAGAGGTAGGTACGGTGGAGGTCGCTCGAAGAAAGAAGAAAGCTCGTCAATAGTTCCAAGGCTGAAATTTCATATGGAATACGAAGAAAGTAAAAAGTAAACAACGAACATTAAATAAGCACAACGTGAACTAAATTTTTTTTTTGACCAAATCGAGATAAGGGTGGATAGCAAAAAAAAACGTAACGCTAAGGAATATATTCCCAAAAATGTTACACAAATTTGGTAATTTGTATGTTTTTTTGTTTGTAACACCAACGAAGCAAAATCGGCGTTGGGAAGCAAATAAAAAAAAAACCGAAAGGTATTTTAAAATTCTAATATGCCTAGCCGATTACCTATTTATTTCACCACCCAACTATGTAAAAATAGCAGTAAAAATCAAAGAAATTACCTATTTAAGACATAACACAATATTGGTTTATAAATATAATTCTTCAATTTTGGTGCCACCACATAAAAACGAATATGGCTATCGACACATGCGCTTCTGTTGGTTGTAGCTTAATTGCTGCCCGACATAAAAAATGTAACATGTATTATCTGCAATTAAAGTGCAAAATGTAGCGTAACGTAGCTGACGTAACACAAAGGAACGAAATATTTCCATGAACTTTGATATAAGATGTTGATGTACCTAAAATATTTGTTCTCGAGACCTGAAAAACCAGAGTCCTTACAGTTTTACATGGTGTTAAGCCGGCCACAAGCACATTTCTTAGCCAGAGCTGTTTACACAAAAGACAGATAAAATTTGTATGGGAGCAAAAATTTTTTTCATATTTTTATCAAAGTTATAATATAAAACTGTACCAACAAATCCTATTAAAGTATGAATAAGACTACGCGAAATCACATCTGGAATGCATGTTACTTCAATATGTAAGTACTTATTGTTTTTATAGAATTTTGAAGTAGGAGGACATTTCCTATTTTGGAATGTAATTTTTTTTGCAATTCTCCTATAATTCTGAATGTGGACAATGTGTTTTTAATAAAATGTTTATTTACTAGACGGGACTTACTCGCGTATAATTAACTTATTTATTTACCTCTTTGAGTCGATGTTGTGACACATCCGAATCGTCGGGATGCCTCAGAGGTTAATAAAAATTTATACGCGAGTATAGGCACTGGTTCCACCGCCGGCTAGTAAGCTAGAAAAGTTGGGCGAGTGGCATTACATTGCGGATCTGTAAAGGTCGATAAATCACACTGTGCCTGGTCAGCACGCAATGAACCGTTACTCGCCCAACTTTTCTAGCTTACTAGCCGGCGGTGGGACCAGTGCCTTAACTTCCATTTTCTCAAAATAATGTATGAGTCATAATTAATTTTATAAAAATATAAGGTATGCCTGGGATCTTATTTTTTCCTGCTTGAGACATCTGCATCCGTTGGTACTTGAGGAAAAAACTATAAATATGCATTTTATCGGCCTTTAGTAGTTTAGTCCAATTGTATACGCTGGGGACTGTCAATAGTAAACTTGACAGTTAATGTCACCGCAGGCCGCATCATCGTGATTCAGGCCTAAGCCTGACACAAACTGGCGCGGCTTGCGGTGGCGGTCAGAGTAAATTTTACACTAATTGCATATGCGTAACTAGTTTACTACTGACTGCCACCGCAGGCCGCGCCAGTCTGTGAGAGGCTTTATTTCTTCCCTATTTTCTCTTTCATAATTCTGACAAAACTTTTCATGGCGGCATGTAATGTGACATTTATGAAAATATACCTATAGATTATTTTAAAAAGAATATACTTTAGGTAAAGTAAAGTGGTTACCGTGGATATATTTCATAAAATGTGTACTGTATACACGTGCAGGGTTGAAGTGTGTTGTGGTCGATGGGCTACCCACCTATCACTGCGATATTACATTCATCCACCTTTACGTTTTTATTTCATTTATGCTAAATGTGGCGCTGGAACATAAGTTTCCTGTGCTCTGTCTACCCCTTTTGGGAATAAAGGCGTGATTTTATGCATGTAGGTATGTACGTATGTATGTGTACTGTATGTATATATTTTTTTAATTTCCTTAGCATGAAATAGATTGTAGCAAAACTGGCAACCCAAATTTCCATAAAGCGTAACATCTTCACCCCGATAGTAATAAAAAAATGTTGCGATATATTTGGCTTCTTTGGCAGCTACGAGTATTACTACAGGCAAAATACGGTTTTGAAAAACATTAATTTATAATAGCGTTTTTTTTGTTGATTTCATTTGAAAATGTTGTTCTAAGATGATATATTCAAGAATCCGACAAACTTTCCACCCGGAAGTAATTATGTAGATTTCAATGAAGCATGCATTGTCTTTTTTTATACGATTTATCTTGAATATTATAGAGCAAATGTAAATAAACCAAAATAAAGACAAAAATATTTATTAATATTTTTTCTGACTTTTCAGAAGTTACTTAATTTATCATTTTTTTGATGTCTGAAATTTTGTCGGATTTTGTCGCTGGGTAACTATTTAATTGATAATATATCCGTTACACATAAAAAGTAAGCTATTATAAATTATTTCCAAAATTGACATTTTTTCCATACGAGTTCATTTACTGGACTATATACTCATGCTAACGTGAGGCTGATTCTTTGCACCGATGCTTTTAAAAGATGAATTTTAGCGTCACCTTTGGTCACTAGTTGTAACTATATTCTCAAAGGCGACGCCGGTTACAGTTTTGTAGCGGACCAATGCCGCTAGATGGCGTTAGTTGGTAACCAACTGCTCCAGTGGTCATTTAAACCTCTTAAACGCAAGTTAAAGCTCTCGCAATAGATGGCAGTAGTATGCGCAGATTAAGCGCATCTCTGGTGGGTAAGTATGAGGAAAATTTTACGATGTGACCAAGCGAACGATTACGCGACGAGTAGGTACTAGCATGATCAACTATTCTTTGCGAAATGTAAACTGTAGGTAAGTGCAAGAAAGAATGCTGGTTCATTCGTTTGGTCAAAACTGATCTTTACTAATTCATCATGTCTTCCTTAGGGGCTGTCTATATATTACGTCATTTCAAAATAGGGGTGGGGGGGGGATTGATAAAGGTATGTCAACACACATTTTAGAGATGCTCTAAAGAAGAAGGTCACCCTAATTTTTTTATTCGTCAATACTACTTTATATTTCAATAGGCAATGCCTCAGAATGATATTGATGCATTGTGGAAAAATGCGATTCCTTTGAAGAATCGAGCAGTACCGTAAGTGGTACCTATTCACGTAGAGAACTGCCTAATGTAAGTGAAATGATTTTGTTATTTTTTAATTGTAGGAAAGTACAGTCAGCATCGTATAGTTAGTAGCAACCAGCAGTTAGTAACACGTCCTTACTCTTACACTAATAAAGACGTATACCGAAATATTTGGCTACTTTGGCTGCTACTAACTGTATGATGCTTGACTGTACCTACGTTATAACAATACGTCAAAGCCACTTTAAACCAGTACCAAAAACCATACGAGTCCAGTTTAATAAGTGGTCATTTGCCTACAGAAAAAGCCATAATGTGATAAATAACCGGGCAAGTAGGTATAGTCAGCATCGTATATTTAGTAGCAGCCAAAGTAGGCAAATATATCGTAACACACCCTTATTTCTACAGTAATAAAGACGTACACCGAAATATTTGGCTACTTTGGCTGCTGCTAACTACATGAAGCTGACTGTACCTAGTTACCAGTGACAAAAATGTTTGTAAACTGATTATAGATTTTCACCTGAATTGTGATATTTTCGCTGAACTGATTCAGTTTGTAATTGGTAAATATTTGATGATTTCCCTTGACAGAGCAGCATCGTCTGTATCTGCATGTAATCGCTCACTGCTGGGACACAACCCTCGCGTTTAGGACGCCACTTAACCCGGCTCCGTGCTAGACTCATCCAGGAAGGACCCGTGCTATTTTTAAGCCATCAACCCAAAAAAAAAAAAAAATATATATTGACAGGAGATAAGTATCCCTACTTAATTACACGTGCGTGTTTAATAAAATCTCGCCAAAACAAATGATAGCTTTCGCGGATTCGCTTGAGTGTTAAAGGTCATAAACATGCTGTAAAATTGATACCAATGGGTACCAGAAGAGCAAAACAGTTTGTGTACTGATACTAGTGTAACATTTAGTAGACATTTTTTTTCGTTTTGACATAGCTGACTAAATAAAAATATACAAAAGAGAAATACCGGTAGCAATTCAATTTTATGCTGCGTTTAGTAAGGTGTGTTAACTTTCCAAGAAAAGTACAAGGTGGTCACAGCAATCTTTTTGTTCTAATATTGCACTGCCATTGAACAAAACTGTGCTACCAACCAAAATTATAAGCGGTCATAAATTTACCTTACCTACTGTAGAGTTACTAGGGGTTGGACAAAAGACCGGGGTATAAAGGCATGGCGACGTGAGCAGTAGCTCATAAAGGTGATGTTTTGGTCGGCAATTGTGCTCAAGAACAGAGGAAGCAACAGGTTGCTTTGTTGAATTTTTCACAAAAAGACAGGGACCTGTAAATAATTGGATTCCATTGAACAACGGGCTAATTTTGCATCATGCTTCTGGCAGTTGTTATAGCGGCTTGAAGTGTCAGTTTTATTTTAATAGGGAATGCGTTGCACGACGTTGAGTTTATATATAAGTCCATAAATTGTATTTTATTTAAAACTAGCTGATCCCGCGAACTTCGTACCGCCATACAAAGAGTATGAAAAAGAAAACTGGAAATTTTCCATGTGCTATGTGGAATGAAAATAAATCAAACATCATAAAAATCGGTAGTGTAACTAACACGACTTTGTTTCATATATAAAGATGTATAAAATATAAAATAGTGTTTTAAGAGCCCGCAGTAAGCTCGGCCGAATTTCACCTTCCCATACAAACGTAGTTACGCTCTCATTTTAAAACTACGTGTTAGATTGTGACGAAACTTTGCATATACAATGACTTGAGGTAAATCTATGTCTGTAATTAGTTTATATGGTTTCAGTTTATAAAACAAACCAAATTCAGGAAAAACCAGTTTTGTATGAAAAACTTAAATTCGCTGTATTTTGTAAACTATGGTATCTGAAGCTACATAAACTAATTACAGACATAGATGTACCTCATGTCATTGTATATGCAAAGTTTCTTTACAATCCAACACGTAGTTTTAAAATGAGAGCGTAACTACGTTTGTATGAAGAATCGAGCTTACTGCGGACTCTTAATTGGATAAAGTAATACGAACTGTGGATGCGGGTGGCGCAGGACCGGTCACTTTGGCACTCTTTGGGGGAGGCCTATGTTCAGCAGTGGACGTTTTTCGGCTGATATGATGATGATGACGAATGCGAACTGTTACTTACCTCGCAGACACGCTGCTAATCTCGCTAAGTAAATATCAAACTTGGAAAGAGTGATTACATGGGGGTGTACTTACTCGTAAGTAGGAAAGTGAGGCGAGGGCAGAGGCGGGTAATGGATGCCGCGCTCTGCTTTGTCGCCGCGGCCAATCGGGCCGCTCTCGTTTTCGGCAAAACTAGCTTTAGGCCGGGGGCACACTGTGCTCCGCTAAAACACATTGAACTTTCTATCTTGATCTTTTTAAGGTGGTGAGTAAGGTTGCCGGTTATCTCGAGGATGCACTGTGGTCAGTAGATAAAGGAACAATAATTTCTAAATCAATAAAAGGTCGGCAACGGGCTTGTGGCTCCTCTGCTTACCATAAAACTGGCCAATTGTTTGCCAACGTCGTAGTATCAAAAAATCTCTGACTGTTAATGATATTTTTTGTACACATAAAATATGGAAAAATCACGGGCATGCCTGCTTTTCCAAATAGACGATATATTATTATGGAACCCTTCATTGTGCGTGGACCGTAACGCCCATGGCCGGTTGTTAATTCCTTTTTCAAAACCTTTCTATATGATATACTCGTATGTATTAATCGGTGCCAACATTTGCATCATTCTTATATTCATTTACGTTTGCATTTTTAATTCAGCGCGATATGTTAAGGCTAAGTAAGTACTGGATAGCTGAGAAGGGTGTGAAATACAAAATGTCACAATAAGGTAGCAATGACGTGCAGGACTTGCAGGTGCCGGCCGGGCCGCTCGCTGTGTGCCCCGGACGGCGCCCGCGCAGTGATTCCGAATTGTCGGAAACGGTGTCGCGCGCTCCACTTCCATTTTGGGTTAGTTTCCTCCGTCGATTGCCCGCGGTGGACTAATTGCTGGCCTTCTTATTAACTACAATACAAGGAGTACAAGGAAATATTAGTGTTCGTGTAAGTACCAGTAGTAGAGTAAGTCAGTTGAGTATAAGGAAGCACTGCTAGCTAAATATAACTATAAGTACGCTAACGTTTCCGAGCAATTGGAGAAAATAAGTTGACATATGTGAAATTGACCGCCCCGGTCAATGCTCGGGTCCGACACAGCACTATTTAGATTAGTGTATAAGTGGTGTGAAAGAAATAAAAGAAACAATGATCGCAGATAATAAAGGGCTTCCTTGCCACACATGGCTAATGTCTATTGTATTTACCAATCATTAGAGATGAAGTTAAAATAAAACCGGACAAGTGCGAGTCGGAGTCGCCCACCGCGGGTTCCGTACTTAACTACAAATGTATAGTTTTCTGATTTTCCCTGTACTTTTAGTATAAGACTATATTACTTGCCAACAATAGTTCTAGGCCAACGGAAAGTACCCTAATGACTTTTGATTCCCTGGAGAGTGTCGAAATATACGTTTTTTGCGGCATTAAACGTCCGCATTTTTTTGCTAACATGAGTGATTTTTTCACAGCTACCGTACCCCGTTACCCGTGGACCGTAGACTTGAGTATATGGTTTTCATTTCAATTCGATACCTTTACGAGTTCCCGAGATAAAGGATCTTGACAGACATATAGACGGACAACAAAATGATCCTATAAGGGTTCCGTTTTATCCTTTTGAGGTACGGAACCCTAAAAAAGGACTAAGTAGTTACGCATAACAGTGCAAACTTCTAGGTACTACATGCAACAGACTTATTAGGTAAGTACCTATACACATAAAAGAGAGAAAAGCTATTATTTATTTTCTCCTCACTGCCTCGGAAAGCCGTCTTGTATACTTTAAAACAGTGGGCAAAAACGCATTTTATCCACTAGTGGGGAAAGTAATTTGACCTTCGAGCGTGTTTAAGTAGCTTTTGACAGATAACAAAACGTAAAACACTCATAATACTAAAATTTCACAGATGATGCATTTCTGTTGCTGCTTTAACAACAAATACTAAAAAACAGAATTAAATAAATATCTAAGAACTTTAAAAAAATTGCTTGTTGCCTTTATCAGGCGCTGGGGTCTCAAGATGTATGGGAAAACTAAAATCCGACTCGCACTTTACTAAAATTCTACTTGATATTACTTAACGTTATTATTAGTTAAAAAAATAAAAAAAATATATATTTAAATTAAATAAAGTTGTTTTGCATGTTTCACTTTCGTTGCTACAGTGAGGTGAAAAGTTTTGTGTTACACACGGGTGCCAATGTATTTTACTTCTCGTGTGTAGAAACACTCGCTACGCTCAGGATTCTATTTCGCTTCAATCGTGGTTCAACTATAGCATCCTTTCGCTTGCTGGTTTTTCAATTCCACACTCGCGGGTAAAATACACTTTGCACTCTTGTATAATAGTACATTGTGATACAAGTGAGGTATGTTGACAACTACACCGGGGACGGAATTATCACGCGAGCCGCAGGTGAGCGTGATAAGAGAGCCAAGGATGTAATTATCAAAGCTCACGCGTCTCATACGACTTTTTCAACACATTTTGCGAGGAAAAAACCATTTTTATGTCTTATGAGATGAAAACTTTATAGGCCTGCCAAGTTATTCTCTTTGTCTTACTTATTTAAGGCAACAGGTTTTTACTCGCATGTTGTATACATCGCCAAGAATTTCCAGTGGCGTCCATTCTTTTTATCACTTTTCTAGTCACCACGAGTCAACATTTTTGTCAATAACCAAACACGCATTGACAATGTTTACAAATATCTGTGAAATAACCTATAATGGCGCGCAACAGTTTTTTTTTCGTGGAGTTTGCGCAGTGCGCGCGCATTAGATGAAATCTCTAAACAGCCAATACAAAATAAAATAAATATTTTCGTTTGTATGTTATCTTTATTAATTCATGTAAAATGTTATCAAAAGTAAATAGTTTTACTAAATTAAACGGTTCCATATCATATCCAAAAAAAAATAGTCAATTAATTAACAAAAATGATTTAATTTGTTTGTTCGAGTAAGAATCCATTTGCCGGGAATTAAAAAAAAGCTGTACATTCTGTACAACCGGGTTAATTTGAGAATGCACCGTGTGCATGCATACATTTTGCTGCAAGGTGCCAACGTGACTTAATCGGGACATAACCATAACACACAAGTATCCTAATGTTATAAAACACGCGTGTTTAATATCCAGGATTATGAGCTTAAAAGCGACATAATAAGAGGTACGTTACGAGCAATTGTGTTGAAAATAACAATGTTCATTCTTCGTCATAAATCGAAAATTATATATCAATCAAAATTTGTATCCCGGTTCCTTGCATAAAGAATCTTTTTATTGTGATTTAATAAGAAAACCTATAGTTTGTAGATTTTGCCCTGTACTAGTAATATAAGATGATATTACTTGCCAAATTTCATAGTTCTTGGACAACGGAAAGTACCCTATAAATTGTGATTCCCTAGTGTCGAAATATACGTTTTTTGCGGCATAAACGGCCGTATCTTTTTTTTACGTTAACTTAGAAGTTAGATCTTTTCACAGCTTCAAGATACTGTAGATCTGAGTATATGGTTATAATTTCAACTCGATACCTCCAGGCATTCCCGAGATAATGGTTCTCGACTCGACAGATAGACAGTCGGTATAAACGGCTGTATTTTTTTCTATGTTAACTTAGAAGTTTGATTTTTTCACAGCTTCAAGGGACTGTAGCCCTGTGTATAGTTTTAATTTCAACTCGATACGTCCAGGCGTTCCTGAGATAAGGGTTCCGTTCTTTTCTTACGAAAAACGGAACCCTAATAGTCCCAGTGTCTTGTTTAACCATAGTTTTATTGGTTATAGTTTTGACAAATGGGCAATTTGACACGCCTTTGTAAACAAAAAGGCAGCGTGCGCAAGATGACATAGTTCAGCGACGACACGTTTTACGAAGCCATATTATTAATGACTACACGACCAGAATTTTCTACGCAAGGGTTCGTTAATAATATCGGATCGCTTTTGGGGATGTCGGAATTTATAATAAGTATTTACTTTTTATACGCTCAGTTAGGTGTTCCGTACGTTTATACAGTTAATTTTCAAACGTGTTTATTTTTTGTCGATACTTGAATAGGAACCTACATTTATATATTATTAACCTATACAATGGTATCTAATCATATTTGAAACTGTCTCTTGCGTACAGTTATTTACTCGTATGATTAACTCCTTTTGTTAGAAAGAAGTGTGTCAATTGTCATGTAACAACGTATCGCGAGCCTTACCTCCATTCCTCGCCCGCTGTGGAGCGCGTCCGGCGAGATGCCTCTCCACAAGAGCACTCATTCCGTAACCGAGAACTATGCAGTATTTAAATAAAATGAAAAAACCATGCACGATGCCGGTGCCCTGCGTGGAAGGTAATCCGATTTTATTCATACAAATTTTCATCCCATTGTTGTAAGACTCTTCCCAATGGAGTTTGATTTTTCTAAAATGCTTTAGTGGTGGTCTTTTCGCTCTTGTTGGAGTTAGATTATCCAAAGATCAGCTTCTTGTAAGTTTTTTCTTTATTTAAGTCATTTACGCGAGATGATTTTACAAAAATTGATATATGATAAGGACTTGCATTGACATTACCATTAAAGAAACGACGCCGAAAATGAGAGACTTTCCTACTGTACGGTGTAGTAGACCTAGTAAGTGTAATATGTATTCTCGCACTACTGACAATGAGTTCAAATCGAATGAAAAGCCTGTCCGTCCATAACGCGTTATCAAATGTGCACAGGCGGGATGTACTGGTAAACAGAGGGCCTACCACGAAAGTAAAACGAACTTCGTTTGTGCTTCTCCATCTCTGTCGCACTTGCTAGTTCGAGCGACAGAGAGGGATATACGAACGAAGTTCGTTTTCGTTTCGCGGTAGCCCCTCAGATCGAACTTAATTACAATTTTAGTTAGTGTTTTAGTTAAAGTTGAATTCGAATGAATTATGACCCCTGAGACACGGATTCCCAATCGAATTTACACATTTCTTTTTTGTACAATAATCTTGTTTCTTTGTAATAACGACTCAACGTCTACCCTTCCGGCCTAAACACACACTTGACATACTCGTATATAGGTACATTTATATGCAGGAAAAGAACTTCACACTGGTTGCTGCCGGACCATCAGATCGTGTAGGTATACTTAGTAGCGGCTAAAGTAGCCAAATATCGTCGACCCTAGGTTTAATTAAGGACGCAATGGCCCAAATTGGTTGAGTATAAAGTTTTGTTCAGAATTTTCCGCTCTTTCAATTGGTGTATATAAAATCTTGTAAAAATGTGCCTTTACAACCCAGATCATTGTGAGTTCCAAGCGAAATCAGGGTCTCAAATGTGATAAACCGACTTAAAATATTGTTTTTAGCAACGCGGACGTAAATTAATGTAAGTTTCGAGACTAAAAAAGAATCATGGTGTAAGGTAATGTATTTACTAAAATAGCTTCCTAAAATATATAATAATTAACAAATCTTCTACAGGCGGAACGGGCACAAGAAATTTAGAATGTTTGTAAAATCAGACCTTAATTGAACCTTCGGTCGAAAATGATGCTGACAGCACCCGTACATGCCCACACCAAGAAAGAGAGAGATAATTCCTGATAAAACCCTGTTGTTGACATCGGACTAAACAAAGGCACACGTGTGATGGCCGCTCCACACGATGGGCCATCCTGACCCATCATACAGGACGCGGCAATGCTGTAGAACGAGACATAAATTGTCTTACTCCCTTTAACGCATAGTTGCGACCTGTATGATGGCTCAGGATGGCCCATCGTGTGGAGCGGCCATTACGCCTATCGAATTAGTTAGGTAAACAATTAAAATTTAAAAATACAAAAGCGAAGTCTTACTCTTAGTTCCTAACGTAATTATTGTTAAAGGATTGCACGGTTAACTGTTGATTGTTCGTTCCGACACGGTACTACCCCAATTGCAGGTGCTATAAACAAATAAACAAACGACTCCATCCGACCGCTATTTGTATGGATATTGTATATCGGCGAAAGGTAAAGGCTGGTGGCTACATTTCTTTATTTTTGTGAATAGTCGGTCTTTGTCTGTGAAGTGCCGCTTTCAAGAAAGTTATAAAACATTCATTTATTGAATTTTTCTTTCCCACCATCCCCTATACACCCCGCTACGCTATTTCACCATAAACAAAATTATTTTGAAATAAATAATCTTACTAAGTATAACTTATAACCTCAGTATTTCAAATTTGCTAAAAAGCGAAAGAATTATGATTATTATTTACAAACTTTTTTTTGGATTAAATCAGTGTTTTTCAAACTGTGGGTCGATATATTTAATAGATTACTTAAATACATGCAAAACGCCCAAGCATGCTCATCGCACAAATATTTGTCCTTACCGGGATTCGAACCCAGGACCTCCAGCTTCGTAGGCAGCGTCACTACCCACCGGACTAACCGGTCGTCGTACATATCATACGTAATACATATACTCGTACATATAACTGCACAGTGACGTCATTTCCGAATCGGTAGATTAATGTAAAACAGCCTCCAGATATGTATGTACTACATATATGTAGTTGGAATACGACCGAGCTGTGCGTCGGAATGTTTTGCGCCTGCCGAGTAGCTCGGCTACGAGTGCGGCACGAGTGGAACGGTGAAAGTTAATACATAATTGTTTGACGCGAATTATTATGATTATTGACATTACTACCTAGAGTACAGTTTTGTACCGTAATGCTTCGTTTAAAACTACTGTGGCGTGTAAACACGGCAAATCATACCTGAAATATGCAATTTGAAAAATCTTTACAATTATAGTGTTACTGATTTGATTCAGTTGCAGTCATCGTAATAACACGAGTAAAGAGTCTCTTCAGAGTTTCAAAATTATTATGTTTCCGAAAACTCAACTTGCATTTCCGAAACATCAATAAAATAATATATATTAATTACAAATCCTAAAATAATAATGTCAGTGTCGGTCAGGTGAAAGGAAACATTTTATTAGTTACAATCTTCCAAGTGTAAAAGACATCAACGAGATTTATGAATAATTATGAATTAGGTCAAGTTACTAAAAGTAATTTTTCGTAGGTATGTCCTAGAATAAACCAGCAGGTAAGGATAGTTCTTGGGAGGTCACTAGTTTCACTGACAAACTTGGCCTGCATTCAGAAACTACTCCAATTCAGTGTATTTCACTCACTACACAGTTCCCCTACGCGCTGTCACAAGCGTGCGCGTGCGACTAGGAGTAACTAATGCCTACCTATAAGTATATATTTTTGTTCATCGCTTCAGATCCTAGTCACCTAGTCCTAGTCATCCTAGTCAGTATATGGGATATAAAAGATGTGAATGGAATGGCGCCCAGGTTCTTTCACCACCTAATTTCTAGAAATCAGGAAAGGCAACATTTGTAGATTATGAAGGATGTTAGCCGCGATTGTAAAGTAAAGCGTACGCGGGATGTCAGCTCGTTGTGCAATCGTGATCACTGACACGTACCCGGGGCATCAACACGAACCGTTACAATGACACAAATTTGCCCATAAATGACTTAAGTTTTTCACTTAATGAGGAAAAATGTAAGTAACGGTACATTTTGAAATATGGGATTGGTTCATGGATTTCGCCTCGTATTGTGAGTTATATATATTAGTAGCTCCGTTCGCGTGGAATTCGTTTATATCGTAGCTTCATACAAACTTTCACCCCCTATTTCAGCCCGTTTGGGGATGATTTCCGGTATAAACACTATCCTATGTCCGTCCCCGGGACTCAAACTCTATACCGGCGCTGGCTCGTGAGCTAGCATTATGCCGAGGCGGGGCCATTTCGTAACAAATTAATAGTTTTTTCTGTTCATTATATTATTATATTGTGTGCTACGAATAAATAATTTCGTTTTATTTCAATACCAAATTTCATCTAAATCGGTTCATATAAACTTTGCACCCCTATTAAATCCGCTTAGGGGTGGTTTTTTCCAAAACCGTAAAATTACTTTACTTGTATTGTATGGTAGCATCAACCCCTAATTGATGAATTATCAATTTGGTATTTAAGGGCTCGTTAGAATCGTCTTAATGTGTAGTAGTTGCTGATTGTGCAAAAAAATATAGTTGACAGTACAAAATCATTTCAAAAGTGGAATATTAATAAAATGTATATTACAAGCTTTTATTTACTTTCACCTGTCCCGTTGTCTGTCTTTAATCTTGCAAATTAAATTTGATCCACTTCCCGGTTTCCGATTGAGTTGAAATTTTGCACGAATATGCAAATCACGTGACAATGCAATATTATGATGACGTGGAGCTGATCTGATCATGGAGCTGGAAGGTGGCCATAGGAACTCCGTAATAAAACCACATAACCCCATCGAGTTCGGGCTCGTTAGAATCGTCTCAATGAGTAGTTGATGATGGTATACAGAAAAGTACAGTCGGCAATAAAAGCTTGTATCAACAATGAAATTTTTGACATAAACTTGCTTATATAAATATGTACCTCCTGGGTGTAGCCTATATTTTAACCCGTGGTTTATAAGTCCACGTTGGCTTAGTTCTGGTTGCACAGAGCGGTTCCCCAACACTTCGGGAGCAAAAATACCGCGAGCCATCGGGTTGCCTCTCGGACACTGAGCTACGCGTCATTGCTCTGAATATTAGTTAGCTATGCCACTACCACTCGGACGGGTGCAGAACTCTATTCACATTACAGGTGCGAATGCTCGCGCGGATCGAATGAATGGAATTACTGAAAAATATTTCATCGTCATTTTATATTATTTCTGCGTGCGATATTTTGCACCAAAGACAGTGTATGTATACTACTCAAAAGAAAATAAGGACCACAAGTTGTATTTTCGCCTTATCCATATTATATAAAATCAAATCAAAACATTTATTCGTGACAAACACAACACAGATAATAAAAGAAATAATATAAAATTTAAAAAAATGTTTTTGCCACGAAATGGACCCAGCTCAGCATGTTGCTATCTTTGCAGCCAGCGCCGGTCTTCCGCCGGGCCTTTCGGTGAGAGCACGGAAAGTAACAAACAGAAAATTAAAAGGAAATATATACTTAACTAAAATACAAAAAAAGGGAATGAACAGTATTTTTTTTATAATATTAAATAGTAATGGTTTACATACGCAGGTCGATTCCCAAGAGCTGGCGCGTAATGTCTATGAAATTAATAACAGTTTCATACATTTTCCGGGCCAGCTCTCGTGAATCGAACTGTAACATGAAAACAGTCCCTTACCTACAGTTAAGGCTGTCATTTGTTTCATTTGACCGTCAATTGTCCAATTTGTTACACATTGTGCATAAATAGTCAATTTACGATAAGGTGTGAATAAACTAGTGGCCTCTATTTTCTTTTGAGTAGTATATTATAATAACATATATCAGGGCGCGGTTTTGTAAATATCCGTTAGATCACTTAAACCTTCTGTCGTTAAATAAGTAATGTCAAAAATTTGCTGAGTTATTAAATATCTGACATTCGGTCTGACGGATCTTAAAATTATTATTAGACTACAATAACGTACACTATCAATACGTTGCACTGTGTTTACTTTTTATACAAGAATTCGGCCATAGCGTAGATAGCTAATTTCACCATAAATTATACATCGTATTAAATACGATTTAATTACGCACTCTCAGGTCATATAACATGAAGATTAATATTAATCTATTGAGCTTTATGACAAAAAGAAAAATGAAAAGTTTTCCAATGGAATTTTAAATTGGAAAAGTTGTATATTTCGGTCCACTTGCAAAAGTAAAAAATAGGTAGGTAGCGTAACACTTAAATCGAGTGGCTGACTTATTACAATTGAAAGACTTTTATACAAAACATTTAGACGGACTTGCGAACAATGCAGAGTGAAACAAACGATACAAAGGAATAAATCAAAATAGAATAAAGCGAGGTGCAGGAAGCGGGTCAGTGTGCCGCTCTTTTGCCATTATATAGTTAGCGGCGCCGAGGTGGTCGCCGCGCCGCTGCTGAGGGCATTGGGCATGCTACGCGACCCCCTCAGCTCTAGCCAGAGGTGGTCGCCGCGCCGCTGCTGAGGGCATTGGGCATGCTACGCGACCCCCTCAGCTCCAGCCAGAGGTGGTCGCCGCGCCGCTGCTGAGGGCATTGGGCATGCTACGCGACCCCCTCAGCTCTAGCCAGAGGTGGTCGCCGCGCCGCTGCTGAGGGCACTGGGCATGCTACGCGACCCCCTCAGCTCCAGCCAGCAGCCATCCACCATCAGACACTGCTATTTGCACTCATGTGCTTACTGTGATATAAATCAAACATGTTCATAAAAACGTTAGGACCAAAATTGACGAACTAACTACCTACTAAACATTTTCACAATAATGATGTACCCTGTTGCAGTAGTAATTCATGTTACATTTTGTTGTAATACAATATGTGCCATATTACAGTGTCTTGTATGGTGATGATATTATGCTAAAGATCCCAAAATAATTGGTCAGTCTCACGTGAATCGGTTGAAGTGATTGAGTAAAGGAAATAATAAATAATAATAACCTTAAATTTTTGTCGCTGTGGAGATTACAACAATGAATAGAATTCAGATGATCATGCAATGCAATGGGCGCCGAAAAGATGAGTATAGGTATGTAAAACAATGACAAATGAAGCTAGTACCCTTAATGATCCAAGACGTTATGACTAACCCTTAACCCCTGTAAGTAGTAGGATCGCTTAATTATTAATTACTCATGAATGTTTCAAGAACATACCTACATTCAATTAATCGCTAATGAATGCTAGAAGACTTGCTTGCTTATTGAACAATTTGAGCTCCACACATCTCATTAAGAACTCATTATTGTCCCTAATTATTTAATTGGATAAATGATAACAAATTGTCTATGGGTAAATACTAAATAGGTTTTATTAGATTCATTTTCTTAACGATCATCATTAACAATGAATAATGGTTGATTTTTAATAATTTAAGGGTTTGCCCGATTTATTCAAAAACTCAATGCGTATAAAAACTGCTGCTGAGTCAGGCCGGGTAGAACATGTATGGCGACATCCTGAAAAAATACTGCGTTAGTTTTTTGTATCGCAGAGCATAGAACCTTCAACGAAGCGGACTGCATGCTGTGTATTCTGTATTGACGGTATGACGCGCACGAGTGTGCGAACCAGCAACCGGCGCGCCAACGAGATTCAACTGTGTAGTAGACCAAACAAATATAATTTTGGGTTTCGTAGGCAAGTATATGATTTTGTAGGGTTCCCTCTATTTGGCATAACTTTGATTGTCCGAAACGTTTTTCGGATAACAAACTTGGCATATTTGGTTTTCGCCGGATGTTAATGTGGCAGAAACCTTACATTTTAACCTTACATTAATGTGTTAGTCCGAATTTAAATTTGCATAATATTGTTATGGCCGATTATATTTACGCATAATTTTGTTTAGCATAATATTATTCGGTATATTATCAATTGTCCGATACTTACTGAGCATACTTAAAACGGAATGCGATATGGTGCGGGGTGGAATATAGTAGGTTAGGTCAGGGCAGCCAGAAAAACTCGGCTCGGGGAGTAAAAAAACAACAAATAACCGTAACAATGGTATTATTACTTAGTAGGTTAGGTTAGGGTTAGCTTGCGTCCCTTACAGCGGAAATAGGCACCCCGTGAAGCGGGGTGACGTAGACACGCTGGCGGTTAGGTTAGGCTGAGGTTAGGTTAAAATAATAGGCGTTTGTTTAAAAAAAAAATTTTGATGATATCAGCGAGAATAGTGTGAACGACAAAAAACAATATGTTCATATAATTTATGCGTGGACATGATTCGGAGCATCAAAATTATGAACAAATAATATTCGGACTATTGAAATTCGGCGTAATCGAACTATGCGAATCTCGATTCTGCCAAAACAGTTTATGCGCAAAGTCAATTATGCTAAATAGAATTCTTATTAAAAAAATACCTATGCCAAAGCAGGGGGAACCACAATAGACCTATGTGTGAAAACTGTTTGGATGCTAAGGAAACCTAAAAGCGTTCGATGTTGTGTTCACGGCGCCAAGAACACCATAGGTGTCTTGGCGTACGTCGTTGTCTCAGTCACCTCCATGCTTCCATTGTTCACACTCTTATGAAACCATAGTTGACGTAGAAGTACACACTTTCGTACGTGAACACTTGCGTCCAAAGGGTTATAATATAATATAGGGCAGTTTCGGGTGATAATGTGGACACGCTGGACTAAGTTTGTGATTCTACGTTATTTAGAAATCGAGATATTAATGACATACGTATAATTCAAAATAACCGCCATAAAATTAAAGATGGCTGACGGAGGAGTTGGTTCCTATCAAAAACTTAAAGCTATGGATCTAACAAGTGCCTGAAAAAAAATTGGTGCTTTTGTCCAGCGTGTCCTTTGGAAGGCATGTGTGGGGCCGAAGCCAACAGCGCAGAGGCGGTTAAACAAAAATAATCTAATATTATTAATTTATTATATAAAGGGCTATGTAAGTACTTAGTCCTTGTGCCTTCTTCTTCCAAGACATTATTGACGTCAAATAAGCCAGCAACATTACGAAAATTATAATAAAGACATAGCGGTAAAACATAATTTTCACTAACAAAATAATAACTAGGGCAAGAAATACTCATACTAACTAAATTCAAAGCTCGAGCTTCATACGCAAAACGCCTGCAACGCACGTACGATTCAACTATTCCAGTACATACGTTATGATACATTTAGAATTATTATTCACTCCTAAAGACTTCCTGTAGTATTGCGCTGTGTATCCAACAGAGCTGCTGCTCGCAAACCTAGGTCTAAAATTGTCATACAAATCAAAAACGATAGCTCCGTGCCACTCGTATGGCAACATACCTTACCACGTCACTGCTGGAAAATAACGTCTTATGGGTTTATTTAATTTCAGAATTAATATTTCCGTTAGGACAGATCATTAAGAAACATGCATATTCTATTTGAAACAAGGTCATCGCGCTCTGTCTGCGGCGGCTTGTTATTATAGCAAACATTCTGTCTACGTTACAACCATTAGGACCAAAAACAAAAGTTTAGCTTTCTTTCCTTTGTTTTCTGGCTCTCTAATACAAATCATAATAATTTTCAGTGCTTAGGCTCTGGATAGATATATTAAGTAGATCTTGACCCTACGGGGTCAAGATCTACTTAATAATATATATGTATATATATAATATATATATATGCTACGGCATGGACGGCCTTATCACACGATAAGTGACAAGATAGAGCGTCCGTCACTGGCTGACACCGTTCAATAGTACGAGACGACACTCAATATTATCAATAAGCCATCTTGTATAACAAATATAGTACCTACTTATATAACGAGCAAAGACAGCAATTAGCCCGAAGAACCATGCCTACACCATTGCAGGTACTCCCCAATACCACCACTTTACAACAAAGGCTGATCAGCTATGCTATTCTGTAACTAGTTTTAACCTCACCTCACCCGTCACCCACTATTATATCTTGGCGCCACCATTCGTAGTAATTAAGCGTAATCAGAAATCTAGTTTTGTTAGGCGTGACAGGTGAGCTGAGGCGCATGAGCGCTTTCAGAATAAAAGCCCTGAGCAGTCAATCGCCAGTTGTCGGATACGTATTATGATCCGGTTCGAAGAACCATTTATGAAATTACGTTCTAACTATTTATGTGCCAGCGGCACGTGGTATGGTGCAGGGTGACCACTGAAAGAGATCTTAGTAATTTTATAAATGTAAAAGTCTGTGCGGATGTAACGTAAACGGATTTTGATGAAACTTACCTACCAGTAATGTAATTTTTGGACATCAGAATGGGGCATAGGCTATAATTTATACGCGTAAGTAGGTAGTCGCGGGCAACAGCTATTTAACAATAAATAATATTATCATAAGTACCGGAAATACTCGATGCATCATCGTTTTAACTAACTTTGGCTATTACATATTATTTCATTAAGAAGAGGGTGCGCGTATTATAGTTTTAAGTGAAAGAGAACATTGCGAGGAAAACTGCAATATATCTGTAAATAAATTGAAATTTGTATGTAATTCTCAAATCATATCTTTTTTGCATCGTCTTCACCACCCAAACGTTGACTGGAAGAGATCGCTTTTTAGAGATTAGACCGCCTATTGTCTACCATTGTTTATGTTTAATTTACCTCTATTTTTCTATTATCTACTATGTCTGGTGAGCAATAAAGAATATTTGAATTATATTGTACTAGCTTCCGCCCGCGACTTCGTCCGCGTGGACCCGGGATAAAAACTATCCTATATTTTAATCCAGGCTATAAACTATCTTCGTGCAAAATTTCATTCAAATCGGTTCAGCCGTTTAAGCGTGATTGAGTAACAGACATCCAAACATCCAAACATCCAAACATCTAAACTTTCGCATTTATAATATTAATAGGATTGTATTGTAAATATCGTTTATGTAGTTACTGGGACAGCGCGCAGCGGCGAGGGCGTACTCGTAGCGTCACTTGGCCGCGAGAGGAGCACTGTGAATCGCATGGTTATCAAATAGAGGTAGCATTAAAATTAAATAATAAAAAAACGTCTATATACGAGTACATACCTACGAAGTATTGCTTTATGCCTACGATTTCCTGAATATTCCATTTCTTGTGCCCCTTTTGGAATACAGGCACGAATTTGTTTAATATGTTTAATCATGCTTGGCATGGGTGCTCGTTACTCTTTCACGCAAAAACTACCGAAAGGATTATATATGACGAAACTATACAAGTCAAGGCTATTATTTAGACGCGAACGAAGTCGCGGGCAGCGCCGTCACAAAAATCTAATTTCAACAAACACATACATAGCGTTTGTTCGGATTCTTGTAGGTATGACTATTAAACACAACATGGACGAGTGATTACCCCCATACAGCATGTGCTCAGGAGGACCAAGCACTGAAGGGCCAATAAAGAAAATCATTCGATGTGCCACTTACCGTGTGGCTGCAAGTTTGCACAGTGATTATACAAGCAAAAATCATGTCTAAATGGATGGCGGTAACGGTTAGCTGGAGTGAAAGCATCGTTTGTAGGTCTGTAGGCTGGCAACTGCTGGAAGTAGGCGGCGCGGCGTGCGAGCGAGTGCGGGTACGCAACGGAGATAGCGCTCGCCGGGGCTATCAACTCAAAGAGAAATGCGCCGCTACATCATTTCTAACATTTTTAAAGCTCTTATCTCGAAAATTCAGTCAGTATCTTTTTTTTACGTATTTGTTTGTTACAGTATATTTATTTAACATTCCTCGATACTTTTTCTTTTTTAAATAGCAATTTTCTATATTTGATTTCGTAATGTGGTTGATATATTTTTATTATCTGGTTTGGGGATGAACTAGAAATAAATGGTTCATCGTGATATTAGCATACTATGTAGTAGTGGAATAAAAGGCCAGTAGCGGGCGCACTCCGGCGTACGCGCCGGCTCGGGGTCAGCGGGCCGCGCTTGGGCCGCCCTTGCGCTCGGTGGTGGTAGAATATTTTGGTGGGAAGCAAGTAGGGTGCGTCCGCGCCGCAGTCAGTCGGTGCTACGCGCGGAACGCGCCCGCCTTTCACTCGTGCAGTGCGGTTACACTCCCGCTCAAAATTGGACCACAAACTATAATAGTGTCACAACAGCGACTTTTTAAAACAGTGTACGTTAAAAAAATATGAAACACGTTTTTGTTCCATTTTCAAAAAATATTTAAGATTTTGTGCAAAATGGATCAAATTGCGGATGTTTTGGGAAATTATTGTAATTGGCATTTATAAAGTGACGTGACAGTGCCGCGGATTGTTGGAGTACACAGTGGAGAAGCACTCTGGATGCCCGTTTTACTTTTTCTAATATTTTTTCTGTCTTCCTTGTACATAAATATTCGAGGGAAACTTGTTATTTAATTTTTATTTATGCCAATCACACTTTTCCTCTTTCTTTATTTTTCTTACTCAACATTAGTAAAAACTTGAAAATCTCTCAACTAACCGCATGTTTTTTTATACAGTAATAAGGAAGTGTTTTACTGTTACAAGATAGTAATGAATAAGAGTGAAGTGGAATATTTGTAAGTTTCGGACGGGCTGGGTTTCGGCGGCACCCGCCTGTTTACAGTTCTAACGGCGCGCGCGCCGGTCCGCGGCGACACTATTTTTTACTTATTTCTTTGTTTCAATGTATTTCACCTAATTAAAAGTAGATTTCATTAAATATAACTATATTATCTTTAGAATCACGTTCACTCAGTTACGATAAAATTGATTTAAGTGGGTAGTTTATAGTGGTAGATGGTGTATTATACATGTTATTATGTAGTTGCCCACATTACAGCAACACACTTTATAGAAATTGGTGGTAGGAGCTTATATTACTTCACGCATGTTCTAGACATTTACCATTTGTAGCGGAATTGCTTTAATTCAGATAGGTCTGTATAAGACACTGCCGCCACGTTTGTCAGTAGTCAGGTAGACAATTTTCCTACTATAAGTCTGTCATTCTTGTTTTCTAGTTTCCACCCTGATCCCGTGCTTGTTGCCCCACTTTCGACCCTGCGTTCTCCCTCGTACGCTGTTGAAGGCACACAAGTGACTCCCGTGACATTAGACAAGTGACACTCCACGCTCGAGGAACTGTTGTACAAGTGGAGTGTGTAGGATGTTGGTTCGCGCCTAACACGGACTCGCTGCGCTCCGCTCCCGCTCTAGCAACTCCAGCCAGGTAAGTTACCGTCACCCTCTTGCTACATCTACAGCCACTACCCGCGGTCTGCCTGCCCTTGAAGCGTGAACATAACATTACTCTCTGTTATATATACTTAGATGGGTACATCATGTTACATATGTGACCGGTACCAAAGAGCTTAGAGCCAGCGTCAATGAATGGCAGGCCTGCGTTTATTATTATTCAATATAACTTCAATCATACTGATGGGTATAATTCAAGTTTTTTACATGTCTTGTTTGTAGTATATTTCCATTGCGAATTTATGACTTTACTGCTGCTTTACCTATTTATTTACTAAAAATAAGGCGCTTGTTGATTTCTCCTCCAGTATAATTTGAACTTTCGCCAACATCAGACAGCATCTAACTAAACGGAACTCAATCTTCGATTGAGATAGACATGTACCTATATGATATGTGATAAAATAATTCGTTCAAATATCGACCTTAGGGTCTTAGCGTCCTAGCGAGAAGATTTATGTGGCAATGATTGTCATTGTATCTACATTTTTGCCCATTACAAATAATTTCAGCCTTAATTAGGTACTTGGTTCTCAAATACTACCTACAAGGTGTAGTATTTTGAGACGGGAGTCCTTCCGTAATCATGGGCGCCGGGTCGTGTCCGAACCGTAGAGGAAAATAAATATATACAATTGAGTCTTATTTAATTACAACAACCTGTTTCCATATTAAAAGCTAGTAGGTAATGGAATATATAGGCATAATATCGCAACAAAGAGCGCCTTATTTATATTTTGACATTTCATAGACGATTGGCATTGATTACATGTGTGTTCATATGTAGATAATGTCGTTCAGTTTGTACATGTATATTATTCATTCGCATATCTATATTGTTTTACATTTTAGTTTTAAGTATCTATCCCGTAACTCGAGCGTGTAGAAACATCTATGTTTCTGGAAAAATCGTTACGGGGGTGGGTAAAAGGTCTTTAATGGATTCATATGTGTATACATATTAATTCAAGTTAATTCTTCTAACTTGTCCGGACGAAGACAACTTTACAAACACTTGACATGTTCCCCTATAATTTGACGACTCTTCTCATTAACTATTAGTTATATTACGTAGTTCTGTACAATCGCGTTGTCATGGTCATGGTAGTTCTAATTTGCGTCACCTTTATCAACCACTCCTCTCATAGCGTTATCTTGGTTGCATTCTGATGGAGCATGGGTCCGCAATACAACTTACTCAAAACTAACGGCCGTATTCATAAACGTTCTACAAGCCTGTTTTAACTAAAATGGCGTTAGAATTCGTTAGAATTCGTTAGAATCTGTCACTTTGATGTTCACAAGAAAGGGACAAAGCACATTTTATTGAACAGAGGCATTGTAAGTTTTATGAATAAGGGGGTAAGAAACTACACATATATAATCAGGACATAACGTTTATCATCACACATACCTCTCTTGGATGAGAGTAGGTAAATGAGCTGGAGTCCCGCGCTGAAATTTTGTTCACTTAATGACACTCTCAGTTGCTATATCAGTGATGGATTCCCTTAGATATTGGTGTATAGTTCAGAGATCTGTTGTTCCGAGGCGGCCTAGAACCGCAGGCGCAGGCGCAGGACGACAGTTGTTGAGCTCGTACACGCGCCGCCCACAAGTCCCACCACGCTACAGATTGCTTCACGGCGCGCTTGTACTGTGACTCATTAAGTTCTGATGGTTTCGATGCGAAGGATGAATGTATCATCTATGACCTCTAACAAGTGGTAATTAGGACTTTTAGGTGACACATACAGCGACCTCTACATTAAATAAACAAATTACAGCCACTGCATAAGTTAAATATTTCATGGTACATACTTTTTTTGAGTAATCGGCGATTCCTAACATTATAAGTAGTCGAGTACCTGCGTAAGTAGTTATGGATTTAGGTCGCTATATAGTTTAGTTATCAGATTAGTAGAGATTAGTTCATTCAAATATCCTTCATGTTAAAATGCATTACACTAAAACTTGATGAGTGCGATCTGGATAAGTGAGAAACCTCCCCTCCACAGCTGGGGCTCATGCGGAGGTCTCGACAATTTAGCACTGAATTACCTCTGTTAGTGGAACAAATAAAACTCTCTCTCTCTGGGATTATTGCTTTGGATTTTGTCGTCAGAATTACATCTAAGTATAATTGAGACAGCGAGTGAATTTTACCTCTTTTATTGAGACTATATTATAAAGAATAATTTTGCATTTTTTTTAATTTCGTATACCTTTATAACTGAGATAAAGTCAATTTATTACCTCTCTAACTCGGACTTTATTACAGGTAAATTTCCGTTTTATTTACTCATTTTTTGTATTCTCGTAGATTCAGCACTGTGTATGGCTAATTGTGCCTAAACTACCTCAAGTTACTTCCAAAAAACAAACAATAATATTTTGGATTGACGTCTTCTGTATGAAAGTAAATGTAAAAACTTGCTTGATTGTAACAGTGTTTTATATTTTTGGATTATTGTTAAATATACTCATGTATTATCGCACCTCAATAACTGAAATAATCTCTTATCTCACCTCAGATATTTATTTATACCTGCATATCTGAGACACTGTGTAAGTGGAATACCTCTACTTACCTACCCAGTATTTGTTGCCGAGGCGCCAATATTCCATACTAGCTTCCGCCCGCGACTTCGTTCGCGTGGACCCGGGATAAAAACTATCCTATATTTTAATCCAGGCTATAAACTATCTTCGTGCAAAATTTCATTCAAATCGGTTCAGCCGTTTAAGCGTGATTGAGTAACAAACATCCAAACATCTAAACTTTCGCATTTATAGTATTAGTAGGATATGTAGTTAGGACGCGATATGCTTCAACGGCAATCAATGTGTTAAGCGAGACCAATTTGCCTTTCCCTTGAAGTCCCAGTTATCCAGGTTTCACTGAATTCTAAGAACCTTCGTCTTAGAAAAAAACACGAAGTAGGTTTTGTAGGTATAGGATTTCAGGTTCGATTCTGATTCTTATCGCAGTAAAATATACGAAACCCTACTGGGGTGTCATGTCAGGCAGGTGTACCTAGTTCGCTGATAATGTATGCTTACGACCCCACAAAGAATTGCATACGGCACTTAAGCAGTAAAACACGGTGGAAAGTCTGGAAAGCTAAAAATGTTATTAGTGAGTTGTCAATCAATAAGTATTTAACATTGGCAAGCGCTAAGGTCTACGTCTACCAGTGACACATATACTGCGGGGAGCGGTCGCGGGCCGGCGGTGCGCAACTTTCACTCGCGCGCCGGAGATGTGCGCGCCGCGCCTCGCGCACGATAGATCCGCGGCAATGACCACGCGAACTGGCAACAAGGCGACATGTCAAGTGCAGCAGGACTGACGAGTACCGCCCTACAACTGGCTGGTGCACGACTCCACAAGGATACGATCCGACGTCAACAGTAAACCTTACATGACTTAAAACTAGATGAAAAAAAAAACGGAGGAGATCGCCGATTCGCCGTATCACCTACAGTCTGAGAAGGGGCACAATGAGAGCTAGATTTTGATTTTATACGAAAACTCTCAAATCCATGAATTCCCAAAAATACGCGGGTAAGTGCGAACTGGATGATAGAAATTGGGTAGGATCGTTGCGATCAGCTGATCCCGGCGGTGAGCCTGATGCGGTGGCGGTGCCGGCGGCGCGCTTTCACCGCGGCGCGATGGCCGCTGACCGACCGATCGTTGTTATTGATTCAACGTCGCGTGCGCAGTTTATAGGTACCTATCTCTCTGCTAGTCTGCTTTAGTCAGGTATCAAACAAGACCATTCAAGTGGAAGTGATGCCACCATAAATTCGTAAAATAACTTGAGAATCGATCTAATTAGGTCAAGCAGGTAGTGAGATGCTACACATGACAAAACATCTTAAGTGAAAATAGTCATGTCTAATGAATTAAGTTCACTCTCTTGTGCTTATAGTTCCATTAGGCTTTCGTTTATGTTTAATTATTTTTGAGAATGAAGAAGAGCAAAAGAAAGAAAGTTGCTTGTTGGCGAGGACAATGCAATTAGACAATATATTCAATAAGCCTGGTCAATAAATCTATAAAGGCTATCCCCCTTATTCATAAAACTTAACACACCTCACAGTTAACAAACTAAAATGTGCTTTGTTTCTTTCTCCCAAACGCAAACGTCAAAAGTGACAGATAAAGACAATGTAATTTCAACGGCATTAAAGCTAAAATAGCTTTCATGAACGCTTGCTAATAAATTCAGATACCCGTATCTGTATGAACCGGGTAATACGCGCTAGTGCAGCGTCGGTGCGGCACGCAGCCGCGAGCGCGAGGAGAAAGCTGCCCATCTCGGCCGCCAGCACTCGGAGTCGGAGCGGGCGGGCGGCGGCGACGGCGGCGGCGCGCCCGCTCGACTCGACCCACCTACAACCTAACCTTAGGCCACACACTGAAACCGCCTGCAAGTGACACTAATACCTACACTGGCTACACTGACAAAAACCCCATCAAGTAAAGTCTCATGCAGCAGCCTTCAGTATCAGTAATGTTCTTAAGGCATATATGTATTATTCTACTCGTGTAGAATAATACATATATAACTCTAGATATACTTATTGTAATCATAATCAGTAGGTATTTAGATAAATGAGCATCGTTTGTTAAAATATCGCTAATAAGTATGACAAAAAATCTGCTAATGCTAATGTACCTTCTACATTGCGGTTTCAAAAATAACGAATTCCATTAAACTATTTTTGAGAGCTAAAAGACACATCACACATGCCATGTCTAATAGGACAATACAGCTCTGGAACACATGGTACCCAAAATACACGTTAAGGAAGGCTTTCCCATCGCGTGAGGCTTTCTCCGAGGCGCAAGATAAAGGGCTGCGACAGATGTACCTCGAACCCTTCAATCAGTCAATATTTGAATGAAATTTGGAACGACAGGTAGAAAAAACGAACATGTGCATGTGGGGTGTGGGAACATTGTCGGGTGTGTTTGAGGCACCCAATCATTTACCGGTTACTTTTGGATATTAAGTAGTACTCATTCAAATATAGATTGGTACATTTCACACCGTGCAGCCCGTGAATAATAATTCTCACGATACGTATACTTTTTCATCGAGATTAAAACCTCATCGCTGTAAAATGTGATTACTTTTTAGAGAAGTAACAGTTCTATTATTTGTTTAAGTTTAACTGCATAATATCTATTTTAGCACAAGTCGCGGGAAATATTGAAAATAATGCGATGCAATGCAAAGCGAATTGTATGACATTTATTTAGTAAACACCGGAACAATGTCGAGAGGTCCCGGGCCGGGACACCTGACGGTGACGGGCTCCGCCGCGATGGGTTAGTGGGCTAGCGTCAGGTTACCCCGGTGCATGATCCAACATCCGCCACCTATTAAAACGATTTCCGGTTCGTTCCGGATTCAAGGCCGATGTAAATAAAGGGGTGATCACAATACACTGCCTCTAATGATGGGTTTAGCCGCTTGAGATAACTGCGAGGGCGTAATCTGGGATGAGGACGGCTTACAATTATCTCATACGCATTCTTAATGATATTAGGCAAACAACGGATACGTAATGGTTACGAATAATGACGGTAACGAAACGAGCATGACTTTGAGTAAAATTAATGTTAGTTGGTAAGAAGTCCTTGCTTTTGTTCAATAACTACTTTATTAATTCTTTAGACAGTGAGACATTTCACATATTGTGTTAGTAACATGAGGCCATTCGCAACGTGTAAATAAGAATAACATTATATTTCATGATGAAAAGTGAAAAACTAGTGTTTAATATTTAGTCCTAGCGGTACGCTAAAATAAGCTGCAAATGGTGTTAAAAGTATGAAATTTGGAACGATTAATCTTTTTAGGCCATACGAATCAATTTGACCCGTAGCACGAAAATATAAAACAAGAAAGGAGAGGAGTTATAAGGTCATCTTTTTTTAGTATGGAAAAAAATATGTTTTGTTCTGAAACCTACCGTGTGTGGTATTTCATGAAAGGGCTTACTAAGCCGATTCTAAAAATATATCACATCATTATATTTCAGTCACCTGTTTTAAATTAAAATTAAAATAATTTTCAAAACATACCAAGTTTTTGGGCTCCTCCAGTTATATTTGTAAAATATACCTAAAATGATAATAGCCTCATATCCAACCCCAACAAAGCAATTTTAAAATATTGTCATTTAGTATTTTTCTAAAATTTGTAAAATTACAAACTGTGATAAAATCCCGATTAGTTGAAACATGTATAAAAAGTTCAATTTTAGACACTGAAGATGATAAATACTAATTATAATTCGTATGGCCTAAAGATCAATTCGTTCCGATTTTCATGCTTTTAACGCCGTTTGCAGCTTTTTACTGAATTTCGGGGTGTACCGCTAGGACTATGATTCATATCAATTAAATGCCACTCCAGAAAAAAATTAAACAACATACGAGTTTCAAATCCTAATTTAATCCCAGTTGCAACCCTGGCCTGGCCTCGGAGGCTTAGCTCCTCGCGTAAACCTGCGCGCGAAAGAGACATCACACCGGCGTTGTCCTGATACATCAATGTCATCAATAAACTTGACCCACTTTTCATTCAGTCCCGTTTGTTAAATGGAGTTCGAACTACTCCATAGTATTTGTTTTTTTTTTGTAATACAACAATACAATCTAATGAATATATTTTCAAACCGAAATAGTTTTTGGCCTACGATCTCATGTTAAGGATCGTAAGCAGGCTTAATATAGTAAAGAAACCGGTATGTACGTAATAATTATCAATGAATACATTGAAAGCGGGACACAGGTACCTACCTCCTTACCAGATCGAGATGCAAATTTACGCGAGATATAGGTAGGTAACTATAAAATATCGTATTCTATCCCAATTTGTCGGAAAATATGAATTTAGTCAGTTAAAATTAAATATACATTAATATGGTCAGCATGGACGCGTTCAGCGAGGTCCTTGTCCGGAATAACGGTCTGCGAGGGCCGCGTTTTGGGCGACCACCGCCCGCCAGCCTGTTGCTAACTAAAATAAATTACCTATAAAACTCATTCCGTTTGCATAACGTTCATAGTTGATATTTTTGAGTAATAGAAATCAGGGAAAGCGAAAATGATAAGCGTTGCCCAAGTTATGCGGGTGGTTGTTTAACAGTTATTGAACTGGCACCAGTATTTAAATTAATATGCTACCTATCCCGAATACAATATATCTTTACATGATGGCATATTTGCAAACTAAATAAAGTGCCGGTTAATTTATCATGAGTAGGTAACTACTGTATACATCGCGATCACGATCGCATAATGATCATTTTGCGAAAGCGCAACGAAACTGATGGACTGAAAAAAACTCTATAAATAGGGATAGGGTTAATACCCTATCCCTATTTATACAGTTTTTTACATAAAAAATCATTTCGGATAGCTAGCTAATAGTTCCTGGAATCGAGTTTAATGGACTGTTGGAATTCGTCTTGATTCCGTCCCTCATTTGTCCCCAGTGTAACTGGTGGCACTGAACTACATTCACGAAGAAGCATTGCTGCCATCCCCCAAAAATGAGATGAATGTAAATGAGATTCGGGTCCCGGAGAGTGTACGGTTCCGTAGCACGTGGTGAGCGATGGCGGCGGGCGGCGCGGGCGGCGAACGGCCTTGTTCGCGGTGAAGCGTGCGCGCGCGCAGTTAGCTACGTCACGCGGTCCGTACGCTAACTGTACCCGCACGTGGTCGGTCTGACGGCGCCTGACACGGTGAAAATTCGATGCTGATTAACAATGCTGTTACTAATTTGCTGTCGAACTTTACGTGACGATTCTAATACCGAATCCTATATCCAATAATTGGGAACGTTTCTCAAGCTTAAGTATATACTTAAATCGATTAGATTACTCGTGCTGTACGATACGTACTTACCTACATAATGTTTTCGCCAGCTTATATAGGTAGTATCGTAACTAATGAGTCTAATGAATGACATTACATAAACATTCACGATGTCTCGAAGCATCGCTAGAATCGCTGAGAATTTTTAGCACTGTTGAAACAATGATATACCTACTTACGTGTAGGCATTGACTTACTATTACTACGTAGAGACTGGCAACCCAGAACATTTTTCTTGACGTCTTCCAATCAGGATGCCATCTTGGAAAATCAAAGAGTATGTAAACATGCATTAGATGCGACAATGGGTACACGACGTTTTATATAATTTCACTTAATCTATTTTGGGTTGATATACCATGGGTTGATATGGCATAATATTGTTTCAGATAATTTTCAAATGATCTAATGTAAAAAGTGATTTAAGGCTATAATTACAATTAGTATAAAAGACATTTACTATATTTATCACTTGGTATAAAACGTGTTTATCATAATTACTTACTTGTCATAATTCGTCAATGCTATAAATTCCAGAAAATACGTTGATTTTACAATAAATAAGCGAGACCTTTTAAAAAGTACTTCTCGTTCTCTATTGTGCTAAGGGGTTCTAAATAATTAAGGTTGATATATCTAAATTATAACACAAAAATCCAATATAATCAAGATTTTAATGTCATTTTATACTCACATCAATTTCTCGATACCGACAATTCCTAAGTCCCTTTGCACTTTCAACATATAGCATAATCCACCTTAAGACAGGTCTCAGGTAGGTAGGACGACGAGCGAAGCGAGGAGGAGTGTTAGGTAGAACTGCGACCATACAGTGCGCGAGCCGAGCGAGCGAAGCGAGAGTGCCGCGGCAGCGGCCGGCGAACATTTTTTTAATAATACTCATATTACATATGATGTAAGTACTTATAAAAGTCTACGGCGGAGAGCGGGAGATTGAGTCCCAGAAACGAATGCGGGGCTCCGTCAACTTCTTGGCAGACATTGTTATATGAAAGCGCTATTATTTTAAATAATATGTATGTTAAAAATATTTATGTCATAAATGCGGTACATGAAAACGCAATTATTTTAAATAATAAGTATGTTAAACATATCTATGTCATCAATGCGTTATACGAAAATATAATTATGCCACTTGCATATTATGTCATTTTGCCTATTATATCAAGCGATAATAAGAGTAAAGGAAAATATAGCAAAAGACTGTTATATCAAACGTTACATTATACCAAATAACTTTATGCCAATTTAATGTATATCAAGTGTATGTTATTTTTTGTGACATTATATGAAACATTACGCATCCTGCGACAATTTTATGAATTCGGATTCAGTTATAGCCATAGCGTGATTCATTCATTGCATTCATTGATTGCATTTATTGATTTAATCACCGACATTTGTTATTTGTAATTTTATTTATACTGGATATCTTTATAGTTCCCGAGGATGCACTGTGTTGATGCAACTTGTCTCAGCAATTTGTGTCTGATGACAAAGTCCTATTTAAGGTCCATGCGGATCCTCAGATATCGATCGATTTGATGTCTTAAATTTTGATATCAATCGCAGTGAGAACAAAAAAAACTAAATTACGATCATTTTCAGTTTCAGTCAGATCCATACACATTTCAGGTCTCACGGGATCCTCAGATTTAGATTTTGAAAGCAATTGGAAATTAATATAATAAGTATATTCTCCTAAATAGGGTATTCATGCTTTTTTTTTTAACTATTCTATAAGTAATTATATAACCGGAAAAAAATATAACAATTTCACAACATTATTGAATGAGCTAAAAAAATATAATTAAAACTACTATCATTTTCGGGCGATTAACACGCCGCCATTTTGGCGCGCTCATTTTGTGAAGTCACCGTGCACTTAGAATAAATAAACAAGGAAAGTTTGATTCACAGTTTTGTAAAAGTGAGTTATTAAAGCTTGTAAGATCAACTTATTGTAACGGAAGAGCACACAAAAGCTTATTATAAATATTGTAATGCCCCTATTTGTGAAAATAACACTAAAACTGCACCTGACATGATATATTTTCATATGCCCAAAGATGCAAAATATAAGGAAAAAGGGGTGTAAGGCGATGAGGAGATATAATGTATCGTGTTTGAGTAGTTTATATTGTTATGAACATCATTGCGAAGTGATTATTAAATATGTTTGTACCTAAAATCTTTTTTATTAGGACTCCGGAACAATATAAACCTAACCTAACCTAACCTAACCTAAAAATTTATATACTTATTCATAAGACTATTCTGATTCCCATTTTTTTAGTTATTAATGTTACAAAATATTATGATTTTTGTTGATCAACAGTTGACTAGTTGATTTTGATCACGAAACGTTTTAGCTACGTTTCTATGTTTGCACTGTTGATCGAAGTTGAAAGAATTTAATCCTTTCTACTGAGTGTCCTACACAAATTTGTTTTATTTATAAGCCTTGACGAAAACAACATAATTTGTTATGTAACATTCCTAATACCAACATATCTATGATTAGTGAACATACCTATGTACTAGTTTTTTATTCCACTAATTTAAGAAAGACACCTATGAGGTACGTACTTAGTCATCATGAACACATCAATTTCAGGCAGATTATCCGACTTTGCCTTGACAAAACCGCTTCCAGTGGCGAGTCTTTTTTCACAAGGAGTCACTGCTTTCAGTTAATAATTCCCAAAAAATACTGATTGTTTATCATAAACAGCGGCAAAACAATGCGAATAACTTTCAATAATCATACAAACGACCCGTTAACAGTAAACACCGAGTGCACGGTGACGTCACGATTCGCTCGGCCAATAGCGTTGCGTTTTGAAAATTTGCGAGGGAATTTGAAAAATACTACTTTTAAAGAATTAAGTTTGTTAATAGAAACATGATAATTTGTAAAAATAATCATGTGAGTATATTTATTAAGCAATAAAGATTACTCATGATTTTTTTTGGCCATTTCTGAATCACATGCTAATGAGCTCATATTCGGAGATCATACTCGCGTTGCGTACATTATTTATATAAGAGAATTGACCTAGGATATAAATGAGTAGAACTTAAGATCTAAAGACGATTAAATAAAAAAAAGCAAATGGTTGCTGCTATTTTGGCGCAAAAAATAAGGTCTTTAACATTTTTAATCGCTCGCTTCTACATTTTTAATCTTTGAAATAATGGCCGCCATCGACGCGTATCTTATAAATTACATAACAATTCATGTTATTTAAAATATCTGTCAATTTGCCGATGAAAAGTTTACTATTGTTGAGTTCGTAGTTGGTGCAATAGCGCAATGGAAAAGAAGGCATTTTTTTGTAGTTTTGAGTCAAAATTGCTCTCGAAATGACCGCCATCACTGCCCGCCACAGACTAAAACAACATACTCTACATGTTGACGTGCGCAAACTTATGCTAGGTGATGTCTACTCTAGTAATATAACTCAATGCTTGTAGGTATTTCACCTACAAGTAAGTATCGATCGTTCTAGCGAGCTATTTACCTACTTAATATGCGTTTTTTTCGTACCTTGTATATTGGTGCAAATAGGACAATATGCAATTGTAGGTGCCGTGTCGGCAGGTAATCGAATGGAGTTTTTCATCATGCCTCCTAAACCGGCAGCGAATGAATCTCGCGCTAGTTGCGGCTCGCTCGGGCGGGCGCGAGCCGGGGAAAGGTCTCGCCCCTCACGTAGGCTGTACTTGACTTTGAAACGAGGTTTCGCGGACACGGCGGGCGGCGCGGGGGCCGCGTCTCTAAAAGTGAAACGTCCATAACAGTATTCGACTGATTCACGGATTGGTTCTCTGGGTTAATTGCGTCCAATTCGTGCTTAACACTCAACTCACAAATCTGGTCAAATCTTGTCTTGTCCTATCCGATAATTTACCCCTATTCGAGAAAAAAGTATTGGAAGTCGTGTAGGAACAGTAGATTGTATGACAAGGGTCTAAAATAAGCCATATTACCACGAGATGGTTATTTTCCAGAGCAAAGTGAGGGAAAATAGTTCGAATGGTAATATGGCTTTTAGACCAGTTCTTAGACCGCGAGAAAATAGTAAAAAGAAAGATTATCCACAATCAATAATAAATTCCACGACGAAAAGATTGTAAAATTTGGCGGCATATGTTTTTTAATAACCTGTACACAGATACAAAATATTGACACCACGAATAAGCGCAACTAACCGCCTATCTCGCGTCCAAACGGCCGAGCGCGGCGGACAGCATAGGTTGCATAAGATAAAGCGACATAGACAGAGGCCGTATCGAGAAACGAAAACGAATTTCGTTCGTGTATATCCCGTGTATAGGGAGGGGGATACTCAAACGAAGTTCGTTTTCACTTCGCGGTAGCCCCTCAGCACTCTATCCCGCTCAATCTAATAGCTTATGCCATATATGCAGTCAACCACGCTTGAACGTTTGGACGCGGCTATAGACTGTCAGTAGTACATATAATGAATTTAAAAGGAAAACTATCACGGATAAGTAGGCATACGTATAGTTACCGAGTAATAGTCGACCAACTTAATGTGTACTTGGAAAGGCCAATTTTCTTACAAATTCGGCTGACGCAACCGCACCGCACGTCAATGTAACTAAGAGAGACAGGCAACTGCGGAACCCTACACTGCGCGTGGTCCGACACGCACTTGGCTGATTTTTAAAAATAATTGTGAATTAAGGAAAAAAAACAGTGTTTGAAATGAATTCTGTTTCCTGATTGGTCAATTTTAATAACTAACTGTATTCTGGTTAGTTTATACCAGATACAAATGTTTTTTTAAAGAGTTGTGAATAGTGGATTTAATACGGTCAAGTTGATTGATCAAATTAAAATGTTTTAAAAATGTGCTACTTTAGCCCCGCTGTCTAAGCCTAATATTCATGCATATTTTCCCTAGGGGCTGCATGTGCTACTTCAGCCCCGCTGTCTCGGCCTAATATGACATACTTTTCGAGCATGAGAAGTGAAAAATACTGTTTTAACCACATAAAAGTTCTACGAATTCCATTATTAGTAAAATAAAACTTTCTTGTCCTGAATTACTCATAAAGGGTGTCACATGACTCCCCTGTTCGAGGCTGGTGGACATCAAACAGGATGCTCTTAAAATTTTGCTCATAATTAGGTCGCGCGGAAACCGGTCAGTCTCGCGCACCGACGGAGAAAGATTTTTTATAACTCATTAATTTAACGCTTGTTCTACAGAAATAACTAAAACCTTCGATATCTATTTAAAAAGATATACACAAAACACTGTATGGCAAATAAACTTTGTGTACTTACTTATAGAAATTATAAATTATAATCAAAGTTATTGTTATATTGATTTGAGGTTGGAAAATGAGAGCGTTGCGAAGTATGTGTGGGGTGAGTTTGAGCCATAGAATAAGAAATGAAAGAAGATTAACAAAGAGTGTACGAGGGAAAAGTTGATGGTACAGTTGGAAGGGGAAGACCTCGTCGAACTTTTTCTGACCAAATCGGAAAAATCCTGAAGAAAGGTCAGGCCAAGAGAACCCTAAACCGACGAGCATGTATGCAGAATGTAATGAAAGTGAATGAAGCAAAAAAGGGTTGTCAAGATCGTAGCAAGTGGAAATCCGTGATCTCTGGCATCTCTGCCTACCCCTCCGGGAAACAAGGCGTGATTATATGTAGGTATGTATAATATATGTATGGTATGTATGGTAATATGTATGGTATGTATGATTTGAGGTTAGGTGAGCATTAATGTGTTCTGTACTTGCAATGCCTGCAAGGTAACTGTCAATATCGGGCACCTATGTAGGTAATAAAGTGCCTGCCTGCAGTATCTACTAGTGCAAAACATGTCACTATACGAATTTTACTAGGGATTTAATAGTAGGGTTGTAAACTGATTTACAAATACCAAGGAAAGTAACGTTTAATTGTCTATATATTTTATCTAAAACTAAGTTAAAATGGTATGTCGTAGAATGTAACATATAGTGTTGTAGGGACCAGTAGGTACCTACGTATTGAAGAAGATTAGTAATGTCCTATTGTAGGCGTGGTATGGTATGGGATGTAGCCGGTTTCCAAAAAGCCGTTATTGAGGTCACGCGCCGGTCCCGTTACCCCGGGACGAGGGACGGACCTGTTTGTGCCGCACTTTTGGCAGGACTCCATTCTGAACACCTACATTACACCATGTTTTAAGTTCATTATAAACTTAAAGTTAATTAAAAAAGATAGGCAGTCAATAAATTTTCACCTTTTGTCCACAATTTTCAGTTCTCTACGTGTGTTTATACATATAACGATTTATAACGGAAAATGTTCGTCGATATGGCTGTATCAGGTTAAGTAGTTACAAAAAATCACCACTAAATAACTATTTACAAAAATAATGTCTTAGTTCTTCCTACAGACAGAGATTACAAAATTGTCCAACTATCATATTAGTCGTCACAACAATATGATAAAAGAAGATTTGGGAGCAAAAATAACTGTCCTTTAATTAGTTCAATTGAAACAGCGACATTAGGTCGAGTTGGTTATAAACGTATCGACTTGTGATCTAACGGGCCGCAAGTGTAAGTGGTTGAAACAGAAATAATGAACTCCTATCGCTTTACGGCTGTCATTTTGGTTTGATACCGTTAAATGGTGGATTTTTTGTTATCTAATTATAAGGCAGTTTCCTCTTAACGACTAGGCGTCATTGTCACGATTGGCTTTACAGGGACTTTTTACACACCCAGCAATTATATACATTATTTGGAAAATGCAGAGGTTCACAGGATAAGTTATATCCTATTGTTTACCTAACAAAAGCATTATCATAAGATGATAACAAGATAAATCAAGAATTTATATGAATTTAATTTTATGGTATCAGAAAGACACGACAGTTTAATCGTGTATTTATCGGGCGACAAACGCAACCATTGCAGACCCGCGGGTTATCATAATGTAGGCGTTGGTGTCACAGATATGGTCAGTATTATCCACAGGGATGGAATAAAAACATTATCCTATTTCAAGCACCTACTTCCAAAAAGAACAGGGAACACTAATAAATAAAGAATTAAAAATAGTAGTAGATCGTATAAAAAGGGTCTAATCTAAAATAAGCCATATTACCACGAAATTGTTACTGTATTTACCCGAGCAAAGAAGATTGTTAACTTTGACGCCATATTTTTTTTAATTTTGACACAGGTACAAAATATTGACACCACGATTAAACACTACTGACCGTCTATAGGCGCGTCCAAAAGACCGAGCGCGGCGGACAGCATAGGTCGCATAAGATAAAGGGAGATAGACAGCACTGTACCCCGCTCAATCTAAGAGCTTATGCCATGTATGCAGTGCAGTCAACCAAGCTTGAACGTAAAATATAGACTGTCAAGGCGTTAATTTTTTTTAATAATTTTGACTTAAGGAATAAATAAAACCTAATATTTGAAATGAATTCTAAATAAATGAATTTTAATAACCCAATAAATTAAATAGCCAACACAAATGTTTTTTAAAGAGTTGTGATTAGTAGATTTATTAATACGGTTAAGTTTTAGTTGGTCAAATAGAAATGTTTTAAAAATCATAAATATTCATGCATATTTTCCCTAGGGGCTGCATGTGCTACTTTAGCCCCGCTGTCTAAGCCTAATATTCATGCATATTTTCCCTAGGGGCTGCATGTGCTACTTTAGCCCCGCTGTCTAAGCCTAATATTCATGCATATTTTCCCTAGGGGCTGCATGTGCTACTTTAGCCCCGCTGTCTAAGCCTAATATTCATGCATATTTTCCCTAGGGGCTGCATGTGCTACTTTAGCCCCGCTGTCTAAGCCTAATATTCATGCATATTTTCCCTAGGGGCTGCATGTGCTACTTTAGCCCCGCTGTCTCGGCCTAATATGACATACTTTTCGAGCATGAGAAGTGAAAAATACCTAATAATCCATATGACAAGTATTTGTGTAGTGTTTATAATATAAAGTTAAATTCATTATTTTATATTTTCTAGTATCACTGTGTGCACTTTGGAAACATGCCCGAAATGACCATGAGACGGTTCACCAAATGACATCATGACTGTAGTCGGGACCAACGTTTGGTTATGTCCATACGCGCTAAAAGAATGTGTGGTGACCGTTATATGTTCTACCATCTATTCGCATCATGGCACCGCCCGAGCTTCAATATCATCAAATAAAAAATAAAAAAAACAATTGAATATGTGGTGCACATCACTAACATATTGGGTTATTCCTAACTTAGGTATTCATATGTTGGTTCGATCTACAATTGCGAGTTTGAATATATGTATTTGCTAAATAGCAAATTTATATTTCCTAAATAGCTTAATATTTAAAATTGCTGGAGAAAAGAAATTGGTTCGTCCATATACTTATCCTATTCGAATGTTCGTGAGGATGTTTGTTACTCTTTCGCGGTAGCACGTAGTTTAAACATCAAAACAACATGTAGGTACCTAGGCTATCATTTATACGCTGGCAAAATATACTACATATATCGCAGGCAAAATTCTTAGTATTTATAATATTTCACCTGGATAATTAAATATATATATACCAAAGGCGATTCTAAAGCTCATTTTTAGTAAGAATTAAACGGTGATAACGCTTGCAATCGATATACTAAAAACGTAGAAGCAAAAATAGAAAAAAAACAGAGTGATATAAAACATTATCTATGGTTAGAGCCGAAAGTAATATTTTGGAGTAAACATTCGAGGTAGGTCGAATTTACATTGAACGTTATAAAAGACCCCCATAAATATTTTTTTTTTCACTGAGATTATCTTTAAATATCTGAACATCTCAACAGTATTAAAAAAAGCTGTTAAGGAGATCAATTTTAACCAGTATTAATTTCAACAATTACAACCGCACTGAAATCTGTCTACCAAAACTACGATTTTATTTGTTTTATTCAGAACTATACAGACTTCTAATTTTTTTTTGGTGACTGTAGATAAATGAAGTCATTCAAACATTTATATTGGGTCTAGCTGCGGGACGTGATTTATATTATAAGTGATCAAAATAAATAATATACTAAATCTTTTAGTCGGTGCCCTTGCACGTGACTGCAATTAAGTTGGGAAGTCCCACTAAGATTACAATTTTTCAAAGTTATGAAGCGTATTTTGGACATTCATTGTAAGTTTATTTTCATTCAGCAAAGATTAGGGGCTCGGAAAATAACAATATTAATGATGGGAGTTTATTTGTATGCAGCGCGATATCTTCGTGATTTAATTATCAAAATGTGAAGACACTGGTTCAGATGAATACACACATATGTTTCTCATGTCCATTCATTTACTATATCTGTGACTTAATTTTTTTTGGACTTGCACCCTCACTAGACTGCCTTATATATATGAGACTTCGAATATATGAGTAAATTCAGTAAAGTGTCCGTCCGACGGCCGCAGGGTGCCTGCGCGCCAGCGCCGCCGCCACGATCACACGGAGTTTCACTGCGCCCGCGCACGGCAGTGGGTCACTGTACCGCGCGTTGATGTCTTTCCCATCCACCACTCTCGGCGCGGGCTTACTCGGGGACAATATTTATAAATTATAATAACCATTCATGTCGACGATACTGTGAACAAGTGACATTTGTATTATTTCAAAAGGGCGCGCGTTTTTTTATTATTACTACAAAATGAAGGGGTTCACGAAGATAAAACGTTGATCATGAAACAAACGTCTTTGGTAAGAAATATAGAAAAATAAATACGACGTTTGATACAAAATTAAACACTAATACTACAAGACTAAAAACTCAAAAGAACATATTTCCCATAGAAGAGATCAACAATGAAATGAATATAATTTAATGAAAAGGTACCGAGTATATAGGTTTCTTATTAATTAAATATAGGTCAAAATATGTGTTATGTAATGCATGTTATACATTTTTTACCCCAAAAGTGTAGATTTTGTTTTGGGCCAGCCAGTGAGCCAGTGAGGGACCGGGTGATATCAACCACAGTTCACAGGCCGGTAATATGATGCAGGATTTTATCGATTCTATTGATTCAATCCGATTTAAACGAGCGCTACTTACCGGCCCTAAATCACCCACTGATGGGAGCAAATAGCAATAGCACTTATACCTGTATCTATATAAAACTAAGGCGGTTTTAGCTTGTGTTCCAAATGAAACACTCAAACATGCCATCACTTGATTTAACGTTAACAGAATTATTATTTCTTCCATTCGTTCTAGTTAATGTGTGACATTTAGTTTTTTCTAGTTGCAATAAATAATGATAGCAATACTAACAGTTCAGTTACTGACAATGTTGTAAGATACAGTACAGTAGCATAAAGCCCTAGGTGATCTATGTAGTAGATTATTGGCAGGATCAGGGCGAGGCGGAGCACGGCGCGGCGCCGATGGTCCACCTGTTCCGTGTGTACGCGCCTTAACGAACTTGAAACGGACCGAATAATAATCACAGTTCATGTTTAGGGTGTTTGACCTCCGCCGTTCGGGCTCACCTGCCCGCTAAGGACCCAAGTCGGGGCCCGTGAACTATGTGGATTCGCTTATCAAGTATTACCGCAAATTGCACTGGTTTCAGTGCCTTTCCACTTCCAGTTACGCAGGGATCATTTAAGCTTTAAAGCGAAAAACTAGATTTAAAGCTCATTTACCATTCGTTCATTCTAATAGGCTGGGTAATTAAGACGATACATTAGCTGACCCTTTTTTCAGATTCAAGAATTCTAAATCAATATTTGTGTCACGCTGACGTAGGCGGAACCAAGCGCGAACGAGTGTGCATCACGCAAGCATACAGACATACGACACTTCCATTTAAATTTAGTTACGAAATTCATGCCGTCTCAGTTCCGCGATGTTAACCACTATTGACTATTAAATTAAAACTATTTTTTTTCGACTCAGTGTCATACTTATCAGCCACAAATAAGAAGTTGAATTTTGAGGAGTAATGTACAACATATTTTTAACTAAGTATTACCCTTGTTGGGTATTTGCTCAACTGGTGAACTATCTGTCAAGGTATGTTACGGTATTATAATTTTCTAACAAAGCTTTATTGTAATTTCTTCGATAAATAGAAATATTTTGACTAATTTATTTTCACTTTCTATACTTGTAAAAGTCATTTAAAAAGAAGATATCTATGCCTTTAGATTTATCGATAACTTTTCACACCACTGGGATATCGACCTTTTGTGTCTCAGTGCGATAAGGACCACTGCAGTTTCGACTAAAAGTCCTAAGTAAAATATCATAAAATCGAGGTGTCCTCTTCCGAAACCATCAATCGTAACAAAACTGGCCCAGTCAGACTGTTTTGCTTTTAGCACTTATTGTTAACGGATTTGTGTAACAGGCGTCTGTCTGTGGACTATGTAATTAGGCCGTTTTAAGCTTTGTTTGAAGTAACCTAGGACTTATAAAAGTAAGAATTAAAAAAACAAAAACATAAACATACTAAACATACCGACAGAATATTGATGAATTGATGATAATGATCTTATTTTTAAAAAAACATTAATCTACGGTCATAAGTCATGTACCTCGGAGGAAATAGTGTAAAACGTTTATACAAACATTTCCATACGGAAAAATGAGCAGTGGGTCTACTCTATTAAACTCTGATCTATATCAAAATTTCAGGTAAATAAGGTACGCCACAATGAGCGCATAAACCAATTAAGGTGACCTACATATTATAATTTTTCTTACATCGAAATGATATTGCAGTTAAATATTTTAATAATATGTTGTGTCCATATCAATTTGACTAACGGAAGAATGTAACCAACGCATAGGTAAACCTGACATGCGTTTTCTGCATTCGTTCTTATATACAATGTTACCTATGCTTTGCGATCCCCTAATCAAGCTATCTGTTATTCGGTGCTATGCGATTGAATGTTCCTTGTTGCTCAGTTTATGCTAATGCGAATTTCATATTAGCGACATGAGTTGCTCAGCTTGGCGAATTAAGATTTGCACTGCAACACAACGTTCTAGTTATGTTAGACAACTATGCGATTACACGCTTGAAGCAAAGCTCCATATATTGTATGTCATTATTCATGACAATGTTAAAGCCTGCCTGCTATTGGTTGCAATGTTTTGCGTTTTTGCGATCCAACTCTTCCTAATTGAATAAAAGATTAGAGGAGCCGAGATGTTGCTTGCCGGATGAATTATTAGAAAGCAACTTCTGACCCCGTATCATGGTCGGCCTTATCACGCGCTAAAGTGTCAGGATAAGAGTGTCGTCTCGTTCTATCGAATGGTGTCAGCCAGTTACGGACGCTCTATCTTGTCATTTATCGTGTGATAAGGCCGTCCATGCTACGGGGTCTGGAAGCCCTGCAATACTCAGCTACACCATTATTATTCGCTTGCCCTTATCACATTATCTTTCGGGTTGGCGCAGCATGTGTTTTTCTTCCATACTTACATCTCTGGCACGCGTCATTCATATACATCCTAACCATACAATAATAAGTTATATTATATGAACAAATCCATTAAAATTAGGTACTTAATGGTCAATAGGTGTTATACCTTTGCATCATTAACATGTGTTGTTTTCCGAAGGGTCTACTTTAAATACGTAAACACACACACACATTATATATATATATATATATATATATATACATACTATTGAAGTTGTAGTCTAGCATAGCGCTCGCTTTAGGCTTTTCGCGCGTAGGATAGAGCGCGCGCGAAAATTTAATATGAATACGATTCCAATGTAGTAAGTAACACGTTTTTTGGAACATACCTCTGGCAAAAAATAAGCAGCGGTACTAAAAGAGTTATAAAGTGCATATTCGTAGGTATATTTCATTTCGTAATTAATGGGGATTAGGTACTTATTGACCAGTTCATGTCCAAAAAATTCATACCACTTTGGTAATCTTACATTTATTTTAGTACTTTCCCAGTCCATCAGGATTCAAATTATTCCCATCCAATGAATATAGAATGGGAATGAGTAAATAATCTATGAAACTGTTTTTGCTTAAGCCACCACCAGCTTTAATTAGTGGCTACCTTTTACAAAACTATTTATTGTTATGGATAGTGACGAACTACGTTTACTACAGTCAAGTTAAGGGAAGTCGTCCGTGAAACCACAAAGCAAGCTGGACGAAATTGAAGTTAATAATATTATCTTTGGCCCCCAATAAAAGACGCGACGACGAAGACACGACGGTTCAACCATCCCAATAATACAGAATGGTACCTATGGAGCGGAGAATCCTCAAGGCCAAACGCGCGCAGTGGGTCGGACCCGAGCACGTGGGCGACGACCTCTCTCCGGGAACGATAACTGTAAACGCGGTGTAAATAGTCCTCCCCCGGCAATCCCACAGAGAATAGGGCCGTTGACCGCGGGGAACGGACCGGTGGTTCGATTCGGAAGGATGTTACAATTATCTCTGCTCAAGACGGGGTTAGCGGGAGTGAGCTTATGGATTAACCGTGCTTTAATTATTTAATTGTTCGCCATATAGGTCATTACGCTGGTTACGCGACCGCCTTCGGTTCGCGACCACCTGAAGGACAAGTTTTTTTCTATGGAAGATAACATCAATTCTACAGACCCTATTGAAACAGTTTCGTACATGCATTTTTTGTAGTTTTAGGTTAGAAATTCTACTAAAAAAACGAGAAAATAACCTTTCAGTTCACTAACTCAAGCTCTCAAGCGGTCGCCAACGGCACATGAAATTAGGTGGTCGCTAACCGGCGAAATTACCCTATGTAGTTTTTTCTTAATATGAAAGATTATACTTATAACGTACCTTTCAAACTGGGGCTTTAAATATGCTGAGGCTACGTAAAAACGCGTCCAAATTACGAAATTATTTGCGATTGGCATACTATAGATGTACGAGTTGCGGAACTTCTTGGATATTTCAGGAAACTATCACAAGAATTTAAGAAAGTTCCTAGTTCAGAGAAATTTCAGTAATCACCAAGATATTTCTACAGTTATATATGTACATTAAGCGCTGTACGACACTAAATTATTGGAAATTATATAATAAAAATCGCTATGTACGATACCCCAAAGTTGTAGATCAGACCCGTATCATGGTCGGCCTTATCACGCGATAACGCGGTGACAAGATAGAGCGTCCGTCTCGTTATATGGGACGGTGTCAGCCAGTGACGGACGCTCTATCTTCCCACTTATCGTGTGATAAGGCCTTCCATGCTACGGGGTCAGGATATATTCTCGGATATTATTTATTACAGGATACATTATCATAGTTACTTTTATAGATAATGCGAATATTTCTAAAGATTTACGCATTTAAAGTTAGGTCTGTAATTACTTTGACATGGCAAAAACACAAGTATTTTTTTTAAATACTAGAAGGCGAGTACTGTTATCCCTCTCCTTGGGTAGAGTATACGTGTAATTGGGAGTCGTCCACAAAAACATAGATGCTCCAGCATGTATGGTGTTGGAGATATGGCCAGTGTGCGAATACTCCTGGTGTACGAATGATCCACACATTATTCCCCTAACACACACGTTCCTCGTAAGAAAGCGTCATGTATGCATGCTGCAAATAGGTACATTTTAGCAATTTTATAAATTTTGTTTCGAGCTCGAAACGGAGACGTGGCAGACCTCGTCGGCGATGGAGAGACCAGCTAGACTCCTTTTTAAAAGAATGGCCAGCGACTGCTCAGAATCGGGAGCACAGGAAAAAGTGGAAGGTAGGCCTTTTCCCAGCAGTGGGGCACTACAGGCTCACAATAATAATAAGAATAATGTGTGTACTCCTTGCAATTTATTAAATTGTCAAAAGGGCATCTACGTGTTGGCTCAGTTGGTACTTCGTAGGTACCTAGCTCTAGGCACGCCTCCCAAAGGTCCGGGACGTCATTGTCCCGTGAGCGGGAAAGACATACAGAATAATCATAAATTTTGATAGAAAGAGGATTGTCCCATTTGAATGTTGTGTTTGAGAGTATCGTATTGTGAAATGGAACTGCCAAGTCCGAGTTTTAAATTTATTTTGCACCTATTTTAAAGCCTTGACAGAACTGAGATCCGATGCATAAATATTATACGCACAAATATGGCAATACATCCTAAGAATAGAAATAATCATGGTGGTGTGTGCATGTGTTATGTATGAATTCTTTAGTAATTGTTTCCGAGGCTTCATTCTACTGCTGTGTAACGCGTTCAGTATGGAATGTTACGTAAACTTACAAAATAATGCCAAATTCAATACGGCCCAAGCCTTTTAAGAGGGAAGAATAGCTTTGCAGCAGTTAGCAGAACGCGACTGACAATAGGTACTTTTTTGATGAAACTTCCATTTCGGGAGAAAACAGTTTTCACAAGATTTTCACTGACTAAATCTTAACAAATCACTTTGATTTTGATGTCGATCGCTTCAGCATGATACATATACTCGGTATATAGGCTCCGCTTAAAAAAAAAGTTTTTGAGGTGACTATAAGTTTGAATTTATTGCAACAACCTAGTCTTTCATTGTGTCAATAATATTTAGGAGTGGAAAAACATTTTCTCTTTTTGTATGGACGAGTACGTAGTAGGTATTCTTTTCTCTTGAAAGCTTTAACAGACCAGTTACAATTGATACAGAGGCACCACAGCCTATTCAGGCTATGGTTCCTCTTTATCAATTGTAAAGATAATATCTCTCTGCATCATAGTGGTACATGTGTGCATTTGTCATGTTGCTAATATTTACTAGAGGTGAGGTTTGGAACATTTAGAAACTTACATATGAGAAGATAAAAAGATGAAAGTATTTCGGATGAAGTAAAATTATGTCATTACATTACAAAATACTACTATTCTCTACTATTGGTTTGCCAACCATGGTCACTACGAGTATATATGCAATTCTCTAGGTTGACTATTTTATCAACAGGCGTAATTATGTTTTGATACGTCAGTATGAGACTGTTTTGTCAGTATAGTCAATCAGTAAGGGCGAGTTGCATCAACTTACGATTACAGACCGATCAACGTTAAATATGCGGCTGTCATTCCATAGGAACTTGTCAAACTTTCCATACATTCCGATTTTAATGAACACCTCTTATGATTACAGACGGTTTGGGGCAACCCGCCCTAAGTCGTTGCCCCGTTTCTTAAATGGGAGAATATCACCACTGTTGGCTATGGTGTAGTGTAGGTAACAAGAGTTAAAAGCAGACGCCGGCGCGGGCGCCCGCGCCGTCCACTCCCAAAAACCCGTTGTAAGCCCGTAACGGTACGTGCCGTTACCGAGCCTTGACAAACCGACGGACAAATACTTCATATTAGGCAATTAGGATGAGAGGATTCTCAAACGCGCCGCCGCTTTGTGTTAGTGTAGGTCGACGCCTAATTGCTTTACGTCACCCTCTGTGTACGAGTAGGTACAACTTCCAGGTTTGCCGCTGCAAATCGCAATTGTTATATCCAAATAGGAGATGATAACATTTAGAAGCTATAACATTACAATGTCTCAAGTTATTTTATGAAAATCTAACTATACACATTACGCATTATACGACAAATAAGGCGAATGTATGTTTGGGATAAATTCAGAAACATCCAGATTTTGAATTTGTCGCAGTTTTTATGTAGCTTTATTCTCGTGTAGAACTGCAAAGTACAATTTAAGGATATATAGGTATTTCATGTATTTACAGTAAATCGTGCGAAGCAATCGGGTCGATAGTAGGTATGGTATATCTACAAGGTATATAAAATAAATAAATAAATATGAGGGGACAAATCTTACACAAATCGACCTTGTCCCAAACTAAGCAAAGCTTATACTATGGTTACTAGACGATGATAAACATACTTATATAGATAAATAAATACGCAAATACATAGAAAACATCCATGACTCAGGAACAAATATTCAGTGCTCATCAGCATCACACAAATAAATGCCCTTACCGGGATTCGAACCCAGGACCTCTTGCTTCGTAGGTAATAGGGTCACTACCAACTATAGGCTAAAGCGGTCTTCATCCGACACACGTTATCAGGCCCCAAACTAGGCTTCTTTAAACTACTAAGATGACTGATGATGACCTGATTGTGAAAGCTGTCCACGAATGTATTAATACTTACAACTTGCAACCCATTGATATCGTAGAATAGTAATTAAGTATGAAAAATTGTACCTGCATAAACGTAACAATCATACTTTGATGTGGTTATTAAATTGAAATAGTATACAAGTGCACAAAACGAGACTTTTACCTGAGACGATTATATGGCCCGAGCCGCCGGCGAGGGTGGATAGTTAAGTCTAGGGACTCATTTATGCTCGAGTAATACCTACACACTGCTTTTCACTTCGATTGCGAGAAAATAAAAACATTTGTAATTATAATAAAACTAGCTTCTGCCCGCGACTCCGTCCGCGTGGAACTCGTTTATATCGCAGCTCCATACAAACTTCCACCCCCCATTTTAGGGAAGTGGGGGAGGGGTTAGAAAGAGACAAAAAGTAGCCTACGTCACTCTCCATCCCTTCAACTATCTCCACTTAAAATATCACGTCAATTCGTCGCTCCGTTTTGCCGTGAAAGACGGACAAACAAACACACACATACACTTTCCCATTTATTAATATTAGTATTAGTATGGATAATGGTGTACCCTTGTTTTGTCGACAACCTTTTCATCGAATATTATTTCATCGACAACGATTCATCGAAACTTTAGTACTAGTAATATTGTTTGGCGTTATTTTATTTCAACTACTATTCATTTAAATTTATCTTACTACGTAGAAATACTATTCAACGAATATTACTTAATAGCTGGTTTGTTTCAAATTATCTTAATTGGCACAACTACGTAACATTGCAATTCATTTCTTCGACATATTACTTTAATACAATTTTATATGTCCTACTGCACATTTATACATTATTCAGATTATGTAGTTAATTATGTATTATTGTATGTATAATAAAACTAAGAATCATTGGTGTAAATCGTTTATTACAAAAAAGATCAGGGTGGACAAAATGGCTTGTCATAAGCGAAATCTGTTTTAGGTCGGTTAGGTTAGGGTTCACTTGTGTCCCTCAGACAAGAAATAGACACCCCGCGCAGCGGGGTGGCGTTGACCCGCTGCACGGCTATGACAAGATGGCACGCGAGCTCTGATCATCATGACAATTGATAAATAATATGTATGTATAATAAAACTAAGAATCATTGGTGTAAATCGTTTATTACAAAAAAAAAAAAACATTAAGACATAAGTCTGAAGAGATTTAAGACTTAAACTTTGAAAATTTTTGCTATGCATTTTAGCAACTTAACCTCAGAATATTCTGCTTGATGTTGTAAAATGGTATCTATGTGCGTTTAGTTTCGACAACGGAATATTACCAATTGAAATAATTTTATGCGGAATAAATATTATTACAAGTAAAAAAAAATGAATAAAAAAAACTCGAAATGAAAAGCCATGACATGAATTTTATTGTAATAAGTCAACTACCAATTAAAAGACCTCGGTGCAAATTACCTAGTATCGAGTATTCGACGGAATAACTTGTCGATGAAATGAAAATACTTGAAACGTTGTCTTTGAAATAATATTCGATGAAATGTTTGTCGGCAATTCAATGGTAAACCATGGATAATAGCTCAATTCCGCCACTAAATTAAAGTTTTTATATTAAATTTTCGACATGTTATATTAGACATAGGTTAGTTCATACTGCCAAGTCATTTAATGTTTTGATACGTTTTTGAATAATGATTCACTTTTATTTTATCCGGTTTTATTAATTTAGTAATAAATAACACGAAAGTGAAATTGATTAAAACCTTCCCAATACAGTAAGAAGTATATCCTACGACGCTTTATTGTGTGGGTGTGCGCGGGTGTTAGGCCTGACTATATTAGTCTTTAAAATAATGCACTGAAGCATAAAAAGTGGCATTTTGTGCACTAAATGCCACTTTGCAAGCATGAGAAGTAAACTTGTTTTTTTGCTTTAAAAAAAAAAATATAATAATTTTAGCCACTTAAAATGTCCCTTATAAATAATAGGACACTCTTTCTTAAGAACAGAAATGTCAAACTCTGGTAGATAAAGACAAACGATTTTTAGTCAATATTGATTTGTTGAACGTTTATGAATAAACCTCTTCAAGTATAGTTTTGTGAATAAGTAAGCAGATAAAATGGATAACGTTTTCATTCCCGGCTGGGCGAATAATTATTGATGGTCCGGCACCCTTTTACTCCACTGAAATTCACAAATAATCGTATCACGATATTAAATTTGAGGTCAGCCCACACGCTATGCCCGCATCGAAAATTTGTCGCACAATATGTGAGAAGGAAGATATAATCTAAACGAGAGTGAAAGAGAAGGGTATAAGAAAAACAGGGCCGACTAACGGTACACACACGGAAGTGTGTCAGTAGCGTAAAGCATGCTTCAAAAGCGATAGGCAGCAAGCGGCCACTGCGGTGCGATAGAATACCAACCTTGACCTGCTACAATAGATCCAGAAGTTATTTGAAAAGCGATCTGGTTTTCGATTTTCACGGTGCTGATTCACTACAATAGAGCGTCCTCTACTTCTGTTTAAATACCTACATAGGCAGCCTATTTTGAAACCTTACTCAAGGGTTATGTTTTTTTCACGAGCTTTCCCAAATTTACTCACCGTTAACATTCAAACGTGCATGTTTAATATGTACGTACAAATAATAATTAAGCTTTATTAGACGGTAATACCGATAATAAATAAATAGTTAAATACACCAACCACGTTTAACCTGAAGTAGGACAGCCACCATACCTACGTATGTATGTAGGGAGCTATTAATTTAACAAAAAATCATCAAAGAGTACCCCATGATCCCTACTAACAACTGCGAAGGAGAGAAGGATTGAATTAAAGATGCTTACAAAAATAAGTAGGTACAGACGTAGTGAATGAATGAGATCCAATACTCAATGTTTTTTTTTTCATCGGGCAATATCGGAAATACGGTTTGACCCCAACTGTGAATCAGTTACGGTCTAACATGATTTTGACATGTTAATGTCCATTTATATGAAACTTTATTGGTTAATGTAAAATGTCACTACAACTAAGAAAAGTTGAAAAAACCCCCGACATTTTCATTTCAAAGTCCAATATCTCAAAAACGGCTAAACAGATTTCATGAAACATAGCTAAAAACACTCGAGATCACATCAGCTTTCGAATAAAAAAAACCGCATTCAAAACGGTCCATCCGTTTCGGAGCTACGATACCACAGATAGATACACAGATACACAGACACACAGACACGTTAAACTTAAAACACCCCTCTATTTGCGTCGGGAGTTAAAAATGAAAACAGACATAGAAGTAAATAATATCTCGTTCTACCTACCTTCCTCTCAATTGCTCAAAGGTTAGCTGGAAGAGATCCCTCATAGGGATAAGTTCGCTTTTGTACATTGATATTACATATATATTGTGTGTATACTGTTTAACCTGTTATTGTGTACAGTCAGCGTCATATAGTTAGTAGCAGCCAGAGTAGTAATATTTCGTAACACACCCTTATTCTTACAGTAATAAAGACGTGTACCGAAATATTTGGCTACTATACTATATGACGCTGACTGTACAATAAAGTGCTTACATACAGTGAGCATCATATAGTTAGAAGCTGCCAAAGTAGCCAAATATATCGTAACACGTCCTTACTCCTTTAGTAATAAAGACGTGTTCCCCCCCCCATATATTTGGCTACTTTGGTTGCTACTAACTATATGATGCTCACTGAACAAATGACAAGAGTTACCCTGACAAAATTACACAATCATTTATTGAATTAAAGCAACGACGCGTGTAGTTTCAGTGTCCGAGAGGAAACCGGATCGCTCGCGGTATTTGAGCTCCCGAAGCGTAGTGGAACCGCCCTGTGCAACCCGAACTGAGCCAACTTGGACTGGGGCTAAATTGGGAAGGGGGGTGAAAAAATAATTGTCGTCAGGTATTCGGTATAGACCGGCATTTCATTATTTAAACAGCGTATACACTTTCAGGCAACCGCTGCTTCAATCGGCTGCCTCGCGACAATTTCTTTTTCTTTTCATACATTTTTTTTTATCCGCTCCAGTCCACATTGGCTTAGTTCTGGTTGCACAGGGCGGTTCCTCAACACTTCGGGAGCAAAAATAAAGCGAGCCACCGGGTTGCCTCTCGGACACTGAGCTACGCGTCATTGCTGTGAATATCAGAAATCTTCCGTCTCCGTACGCTACAATATAATCCAATGAAAGAGTGAATATCTCGAAACTTCACCTGCTCTATAGAATACTTACAAGATTTTGCCCGCGACTAGGTAATATGTAAGTGCAATGTTGGAATGTAAAACCACCTTAAAATATCAATATTTACTGAGCGTATGAAACCCGCCAATACAACTGTGAGGTCACGGTACCGGATACTTTGATTTCAGGACAATTTTTGATGTAATTAAAACAGTACTGTCAGCATAGTTTCCATGGGTTTATATAGGATCTCTTCGCTATTGCTACTTATGCTAATGCAGCGAATATATAATTTACTTTCAAAACAACGTTTTAACCGACTTCAGTTTAATACTCCGCCAAGCCACGAGAACATTTCCACATTTCTTTTCCAATTTACACATGAACTGATTTCCGAGAGCAAATGTGTTGATAATTAGAGAAAAAATATAATTGAGGAGTTCCCTCAATTCCTCATGGATCCCATCATCAAACTGTATTTTGGAAAAAAAATGGGTTCCACCTGGAAGCATATACCTATACAAACAAACAAAAAATACGAATCGGCTCGTCAATAACGGAGTTCTGAGGTACAAACATTGAAAAAAAAAATGATAAAAAAGACAACCGAATTGAGAACCTCCTTTTTTGAAGTCGGTTAAAAACATATCTGAATTGGTTAATTTTTACCTTTATGTTTCTCGCCGTCAAAATAAGATCTTAGTATATATGAAAATACATAATGTTTCATATCGATATAACACTTTTATCTCAGATTTCTGAACGAAGTCTAATTAGAATGTAAGTATCTTTTAAGAACGTATGTTATAGCACCACCGTAGCGTTTAATATACTGAACCGATTTTGATAAGTGAGGCGTTAATCGATTCGTAATTATGCTCCGGGTTACAAAGCTACCTTTTGTATAAAAAAATATATTTTTTCTATAAGTACTTAGTTTTCCGTAGTCGGGTACTTAACAGTTTTTTCTATAAGTAGTTAGTTTTCTGCAGTCGGGTAAAAGTTTTTTCTATAAGTAGTTAGTTTACCGTAGTCGGGTACTTAACAGTTTTTTCTATAAGTAGTTAGTTTTCTTCAGTCGGGTAACAGTTTTTTCTATAAGTAGTTAGTTTTCCGTAGTTGGGTAAGTTTTTTCTATAAGTAGTTAGTTTTCCGTTCTTTAACTTTATATGCTTGTTGTGAAGAATGTCGAGGGTTAGTATCCCACATCGAAGTTTTTATGTCTAATAGTTCCGTAGTTAAAAGGGAATGTCGCGTTGTTCGTCTGTCTGTCTCCACCGCGGCTTAGCTCAGTGACCATTGCTACTGAAAAGTTGAAATGGATATTAGGTACAAATTGATTATACAGACAAAAGCTAATACAATCTTGAAAAAGCCTGCAAAATAATGTACAGCCCAATAATCCGCGTCCATACTGTACATGGATTATCAGGTTGTACATTATTGGGCGGTGCATTATCACCCTGAGCAAACTTGGTCCGGGGCAATAATTGGAAGCCAATTTTGTAGGAGCTGTTAATTTTCTGATCTGAGGGACACAAGTGAACCCTAACCTAACCGACCTAAGACAGAGTACGCTTATGACAAGTCATTTTTGGCCGCCCTGATAATACGCGACCCAATAATCCGCGTCCACAAAAAGTGGACGCGGATTAACAGGCTGTACATTATTGGCCCGTGCATTATCACCCTGAGAAAACTTGGTCCGGGGCAATAATTGGAAGCCACTTTTGTCCGGGCTGATAATGCACGAACCCAATAATCCGAGTCCACAAAAAATGGACGCGGATTATCAGGCTGTACATTATGGGCCGTGCATTATTGGCCGTTACCGTGGCGTCGACTCGCTGGAGATTATCAGTCCGCACAGATAATGTACAGCCCGATAATCTGAAGCCACAGGGACTTCGATTATTGGGCCGTTCATTATTTATCAGCTCGTACAAAATAAGCTTCCAATTATTGCCCCGGACCAAGTTTGCTCAGAGTGATAATGCGCAGCCAAATAATGCACGACCCGATAATCCATATGTACACAATGGACACAGTTTCTTGTTGCAGGTACAGGCGTCTGTCTGCCTGTGAGTATCATTTTACTTAGATAATATGAATACAATTTGGCAGATTGGGGCCCTCCGTACATGCAACTGAGGGATAAAATATAGAAGTATGAAATATAGAAAGATTTTGAGAAAGCTTTTAGCTTTTCATTTTTCGTGAATTAAAAAGTAAAATAATTGAGACACAGTAAAACACTGTGAATGATCGTGGAAGACGTTTCATGCAGAACGAAAGCGGGGCGCAGCGGCAACAGGGAGACCGTCGAGCACAGCTTATTATAACTACCCTGACGAGGTATCGAGCTATATGTTTACTCGTTCAAAGGTCTATTTACTTTTTGTACATTAAGTATATCTTGACAATAACACCAGGCCACGCTACGATACCTAAATACCTATTACATGCATTGAGAACTTACCACCGTGTACGTATAATATATGTTAGGTGTACATAGTACCAAGTACCGTATACCACAGAAATTATATTATTAGTACCTACCCTGTATTTCGTCAAAATATTTATTAAATATCAACAAAAAGTGCATACAAAAGCTAGTTTTTCTGTCACCGCGCAAGTCACGTTTCGTTCCGAGGTTCGGAACGCAATCGTAGTCTTGTAATTCAGTATTTTTTACAACGATGTATTGCGCTAAGCGGCCGCCACGGGCCGTTGACCCGTGCAATCGGGCTTTATTCACACTCGGCCATTTTGCGAAAAATCACTCAAGGCCGCGTTGTTAGCCGAAACAAATCTATATTTTAATAGCATTTTTTTGGACCGATATTGCCAATTGCGTGCTGCAGTTACCTTGTTGGTCAACTAATTGCATGATACTATGGATATTGTGAAGTATTTTTTCGGCGTTTATCTATATCGTAGTAAATTTGGTTTTGTTTGATAAGTATTGTTCAATTAATACAAATAATTCATTGAGATTTAATATTTCGACTGAAATTCCTATTCCTAGTCGTCTTAGGCCGGCCTCACGCTGAACGGAATATTCAGTCACTGAATCATAATCTGAATCACTCAAAATCAATTTTTTTTTAACTGAATTTCTGTAACTGACTTTGAGGGTGAGGCTGGCCTAAAATACAAAAATAAGCGAGGTAAAGAATACTAAAATTGGCCTGCTGGTCTAGAATGGAAACATTAAACAAATACAACCAATCCTAACACGAACGAAATGTACCTACACGAAGTTTTCTGACACTGATAGTAAAAACACACTATTACAGTAAAAAAGACACTTAAAAGTATAGCAATCCACATTCACGCCATGTTTTCGTAGCGCTATGCACGTGGCAGATGATGTGTTTTCTGCTTTGTAGTCTAAATATACGAACTAGTAGTGAATTATAATGAATATGCTAATTTACCTTCAGTACACCAGCCCGAAATTTTGTTTCGAGATTATTTTTTAATATTTCGCATAATCTAATTTTTACTTACATCATTAATGGTCATTATTGTCATAGTTGGTGGTGGTTATTCTATATTCTATATGGCAAACTGTGGGCTGCAAAGAGGAAAATCTTACAGGTGTTAAGGATTTCGTTATTTTTCATACACATAACGGTCGGAACCCTCGATGCAGTGATCAGCCTCACTTCTTTTGATTGCAGCCCATATCCTCGATGATTTAGATTTATTTATTTCGCAATATACTTACAATATAAATTAAAGCCAGCTTAATCTATATGAATTTATATTATGATCGTCAAAGAGAATAAGAATTGTAATAAAATGAGAAGTTATAATTGGTTCAAATTATAGTCACAATTAATGAATAGGCAAAAGTAAATAAATTATTAAGATTCTCCATGCAAACGTAGTTACGCTCTCATTTTAAAACTACGTGTTGGAGTGTAACGAAACTTTGCATGTACAATGACATGAGGTACCTATATCTATGTCTATTAGTTTATGTAGCTTCAGATACCATAGTAAAAATATACAGCGAATTTAAGTTTTTCAGACAACATATGTTTTTGCTGCATTTTATAATATAACATAAAGATCGTCGGATAACAAACTATACCTTAATAAACGAAACATTAAAAAAATACAAGTAACGATATAATTTACAATGTCAAAAACAGTGATATATTAATGTTTAATGTCCATAATTCCTTTACTGAATATAATGCGTTTTTAAATAAAAAGTTTGTCAGTTGGCTTCTTTGGATGTCGAGTAAAATACATGTATAACAATATTCACAAGCATGCCTATTATCCGCATCCTGATTTCGTTACGATTGGCAGTAGATTGTTGCAGGCGAAGAACACGGTCAGCTAACTTGAATAACTCGGTTAATTGCTGACGTGTGCGCTAAGTGCCGCCGGTAGTAATCAGCCGCTATCTATGCTCATCGGTGGATTCCTTTATTAGCTCCCGCAAGGAGAAATACGAAACAATCTGCGAATCACAGTATTTATAACGGCTTAAGGCTTGGCAACGAAAATGATTTCAGCTGCTCGTTGGCTGAATGAGCATTATTTTTCTCGTAATTACTAACTGTAATTATTAGAAGGACTCGTAATAGACTCCGTTTTACCTTCCGAAAGCACATCGAGGTTAACTTGAGAACATTTTTATTCGAATACTTACTGTACTATACGCTAGAGCTAGAGCTACGGTAGCCTTAGTGGTTTAGGCATGCGGCTGTCAAGCGGCGGTCGTGGGTTCGAATCCCGGCAAGTACCAATGAGTTTTTGGGAACTTATGTACGGAATATTTACCGTTAGCTTTTCGGTGAAGGAAAAAATCGTAAGGAAACCGAATCCCAATAAGGTCGTTTTCCCTCTGGGTCGGAAGGTCAGATGGCAGTCGCTTTCGTAAAACTAGTGCCTATGCCAAATCTTGGGATTAGCTATCAAAGCGGACCCCGGGCTCCTTTAGCGCTAGGAGGGTGGTGATGACTATACATACTATATTCTTTTTCCAAACCGGTATTCGTACAACATCAATCCAACATTGCTGTATTACGGAAGAACGCTTGAATATAATCGAGTTATGAGGACGGCTGGACGCCTCATCACTGATATTTAGACATAGTGGTAGGATTCATGTTGACCATGCATAATCAATAGTGTAGGTCGATAGATACAAGGGAAATGTATCAATGGCCGCTTCCACCGAAAAAGGCTAAACGCAGTCTTAGTGTGAGCAGGCATAAGGAACACCTCGGAACCAGGATTTGGCGGTTAAGTTGTCTTGTTGAACACGCGCAGATGCTCCTTAAGTCACTGAACTGAAAATTTGTTCACGAAAAGACATTCAAAATCAGAATGCAATGATTACAATTTTGCAAGCTTCACAGTATAAATTGTTTTTGAATATAGGATGAGAATTCATACATAGTAATTGCTTACAAAAGCAGTGCTTCAAGTACGGTTGAAGTTTTTTTTGTTGCTATATAAGTGTAGCAGTCGCGAAGGGTAAGCCATTACTGAAGAGGCTAAATAATAGTCCAGTCATTCATAAGTCTTATAAAAGCGAATATACGCCTCGCATATTCTATAATTATTATTTTAATAACCTCCTAATTTACGCACTTGCAGCACGCGTACCCGTGGATAGAAGCGTTGTTGTTTTTTCTTATACCTATAGGGATTACCGAAAATTGTAGAGGTTAACATTATTTCATCCAAGCCAACTGATACCCCAAGTAGACGTTGGTGGAGAACAAGAGGCTGCCAAGTCACATATATAATCGTTCCTTCGAACTAACAGTTTCACTGATGGCGATAAGCGAGGATACCAAATACATATAAGTGTGAAAGTGTTATTTCGAAGGAAATTATTGATTTTCAACTTAAAATCTCATATTAAAAGCACCCGAGGCTCCAGTGTTCTATTTTAGTTTTGTTTTTCTAGCCATACATGACCAATACAGCTTTTTCAACGTTCGATATACCTTAATTGTGCGAGGAAAATGTAAAATCAAACGTTGGAATTTAAGACACCGTAAATAATAAGAACAAAAAGTTATTTGAATAGAGTAGTGTTGGTATTGCTATCGACAGCCACAGCAACAACACCGATAGCTAGTGAAGCGGAGCGTTTAAATGGAAGCGATTATTTCGCGCCTACATCTTGATTGCGTACGCTCCGTGAACCTACATTTACAATCCTGTCCAATTAATTAATTACGGGTTTCCGTCAAAATTATTGCCATCCAACATCGTTGGAACCATGATTGAGGAAAAAAAATAAACCCTAGTGTGTGCCACACATAAAAATATACGGGAAAAATAAAGTGCCCATCTCCTTTGTGTCTGAAAATTAAGGAGATTAGAACCTAAAGTTCTGTTTGTGGAATATAGCTATTGGCAAACATCATTGCTCGAAACAAATTAGTATATAAAACTGAATGACTCGTGTGTCGTTAATTTCTTATGAACAACATCGGGCTATAACTATTTGATCATCTTTCTAGCAAAGAGGTAATACATAATTGCATAAAATATATAATTGTGAATAATTGTTGCAGATAACACGGCAGGGTGGCGGCGTCTAAGTATGGCAGTGGCGGGATCTCGCTGGGTTCAGGGGTCGCGGTAAGACGCGGCATGAAGTGCGCGGGGGTCGCCGGCAGCGGGGGCGGCGACGAGCTTCTTCTCGGCGCGTGCTGGCTCGACCCCAAGCTGGACGGTACTTCGCCCCCTCCCACCTGCCATGAACTGTTGGATTCTCTACTAGCTCCACCTCCTTTGGCAGAACTAAAACCATTGCCGCCTTTTACTGGTTATACTGGTCATCTTTCGATTAATGGAATCTCTGGTCACCATTACCACGCCATCGCACAACGTCTTCCAGAAGAGAACAATAACTACCCTACGCAAAGTGGTTATGGTGATCATGACGTTGTCTCGTCATCAACCTGTGCCGCTGAGACGGAACCTCCTGATCTCGAGGATGTCAAGCCTTTTCCGATGGATGCCGATACGAAACCGTTCTCAACTGACAATTCTGCACCCGGTGCACCTGATTCTTGCGCCACCTCTTGCTCGCCTCCTGCAAAAATGTTTGATGATGGTCACAAACAAGATATGTACGATATTAGCTCGATTGAGGATATAGCAGCCATAATTGGTTCGGCAATTGCTGACACAACAGTCCCGTCGCAACCAGAAGACCCCGAAAGAAACGATTCAAGAGACAGTTGGATGGATATTGACGCGTGGATAGCAGGAGCCTGCAGTCAACACAGTGACAAAATAGTTCCACAAGATCTGGCTGAGTTTTTACCAAGCTCTCCACCGCCGTCGCTACCCAGTTCTCACCATACTGGGTTAGATTTTCCATGCAAACCAGGCCAGGAATTTACAAAAAGCCAAGAATTTCTGCATAAGATTTCATCACATGGACAAGCTGGTTCCACACTGCAAACTCTACTCAGTCACGGATATATGCCTCTTCTTCAAAACAGACTACAAAATGGCCCACCTGTGAAACAAGAAGCACCCAGTTCTACTAGTTTTGGCATGGATGTTATATCGACGTCTTCACCCCCAGGGAACGCTGTATCAACAACAGATGGCGTCGGTGGCCTCTTGAATGGTAGATATCCGCCTCATTATGCTCTTAGTTTGAAGCCCGATGGACTCTGCAGTCCGGAACGGCTATTGGGTTATCCTCATGCCCACACAACAACAGCCACCCCATCGAGCAAAAGTAAAAGAAGCAGGGCAAAGGCGAAACAATCAAGTAATGGGGGAAATATACATGGGAGCTCTCTGGCTTTTCCTTCAGCGACCGCTGCCGAATTGAGCGGTCTTCTGGGGAAAGAAAAGCCAGTTCATCGCTGCGGTATATGTAATAGAGGCTTTCTCAACAAATCTAATATAAAGGTGCACCTTCGAACACACACTGGAGAGAAACCTTTCAGGTGTGATGTGTGTGCCAAGGCATTTCGCCAAAAAGCGCACCTCATCAAACACCAGCAAATCCACAAGCGGATTGGAAGAGACTAATGATAGAGCAAAGACTTTTGGGGGCATACCCAACCTAGCTCAAAATGAAGCATTTTTGTAGATCGTAGATGTGTGAGTGATTGTTGCATGTGGAAGGACGTGTTAATGTGTGCTGCTAGTACCTCAATTTGAGCGGAATCTCACTTTTTAGATTATTTCCCATGAGTACTTCAACATTGAATGTATGTGTTTATGTCATTGTCCTCTAACTTAGTTATGAGCGATGTTCTTGTATTATTTTTATATTAACCCCTTTAGGTTACACTCCTCCTAAGGACAAGTGCAATGTTAACTAGTTTTAAGATATCTCCAGAATTACTTTGGTGTAGATAATATTATTTATGTTAATCTAAGTGGAGATTGAATTTAATGAATTGAATGGTTATTTTTCTACTTATTTACTTACTTTAAACTTCATCTCATTAGATAGAGGCTTATTTAAAATTTGGCTAAATTACAGTTATTTTGATTATTTTGATATCCTTTGTTTGTACTAATAATGAAAGTACGTTGAAAAGTCGATTTCAAAAATTTTATTGAAATAATTACAATGCCTAAAATGTGAACGATTACTCCGATTACCTATTTATAGTCAATTCTAACGAGTACTAAATAAGTTAAAATGTATGAAATTTGGTGCATGAATCGTTTCATAATATATGACAAACCTCACGAGGCTTACGCGTATTGTACTTAACTCAATTGTAATAACTTATATTTCAACTTTTAATATAAGTGATTATTAGATAACCCCTTTCTTTCTGTCACATACTGGAAAGTCGGGGCTGCTGAATGTCCAATATCATAAAAACTGAGTGTGCTCTCGTAAGAAGACGGCTGAAGAAAATGAAATCAGAATGAAGCCGCACATTAATAGTTGGACGGTAAAGGCAGTAAATGAAGTGGTTCGGCGTCGTGAGTTGATCGACTCCTGCGCATTGCGCGGGCGCACGCGAGCTCCGGAACTTGCTGCGTCCGGGAAGCGGATGCTAAGAAATATTTAAAAAAAATAATGTTCCAATAATACCTACGCGGTCTTGCGCAATACTGCGTTCAGGTCATGTTCACATATGCTCCACTTATTAAGCACGCCTTGAGATGTCTTCTGACCGATTCAATGGACAGCCGGTTGATTTCAAGTGGACGACTTGCCTCTTGTTTTGTAGATCTTTTTATTTATAAGTATCCCTCTGTTCCTATCGCAACCTCTTGACAAAAATACAGCAAAATATGCTGGAGAACAACCTAATCCTATTTTTCTGCATAAACTTTTTTCTTGGTCAGCTACGTATTGTCTTTGATCCATACCATGACAATTGATATTATTTTCTTCTCTACCTTTAATGACTACTTGTACTACCAAATATTTATTCTATACCCTGGTCTATATTGATTTGGTTTAAATTTCTTTATTATAATTAGATAATATACCTAATTGTGTTTGGTATTTCAATCGAAATTGGCACCTTCGAAAGAGTTTGGAGGTGCACACCTCCAAACTCTTTCGAAGGTGCTCGCTCCTGCTCCCAGCCCACAGGCTGCGCCGATAAACCTCCCCTCTCTATGTGTGGTTTGGTGAAGTTCAATTTAAGATGTCACCCGAAAATCGAATTGTCCGTTGAAGTTCTCCGTTTTATTACTTATAAGTGTATCCATTACAAGTTAAATGAAGAGCTTATTACAATTATTAATGCAAAATCTGAAATCAAGCGTCGAGTCAGTTAATAATATTGCCAAAGCCATTTTTTATTTTCATGGTCCAATTACCTTTTTCTGTGTCACACCCCAGCTTAAATAGAGTCATAATGTTTATCAAGTACCTTTTATTTAGTAGCTAAGTGATTAGTTATTAAGTATTTATTGGTAACTTTAGTTATGTAATTATTTTTTATTGTAAATCCTTTCCCATACGGTAAACATTACCGATACTTTCTATGTAGATATAATGTATTTTTATAAGAGACAATGTTATATTTTTCGAGAGGTTTTCCAATTATACTTAAGTAAATTGTAAATTAATGTAAAATGAAAGAAGATTTTTCGTTAACTAAACCTATGTTTTTTTATCATTATTACCAGCTTCCTCCTGAAACGTCAAAACCACACGCAATAAAACATAAAGATATCACGAAACTTTTCCATCTCTGCTCGGTACTAACAAAAGTGGGTCACGCAAGACGTCAATGTCGCAAACAAAGGTGTGAAACAGACAAAGTGAAAGATTCCACTAAAAGTTCACACAACACACGTAATGTTCCCGTGCGTCAGAAGAAAGTCGGATGTGAAAATTGTCATAATGCACATACTGGCAAGCAATTGGTTTTTTTGCGATCGCTGCGCAAGTGCAGGGCCGACGAGAGAAAACGCCGCAGCTCGCGGGGCGCGGCGGCACGGCGGGGCCCCGTCGCCGCCGCCGCGCACTCCGCGCGGTAGCGCTGCCTAATTATTCACTACGTAGACGTTTTCCACCGGCGAAGTGCATCGAGCTGAAGCGAGAAATGTCATACAAAGTATCTACAATTAAATACTCATCTGTTTTTTTGAATCCTCACCTCGCCTCGTCGGTGGAAAAGCTGATTTAACTGATTCTTGATTAGTCTGCGAGTTGCTCGTTATAGTCTATCCCGTTAACAAATAACTCATTCATATTGTAGCTTCTACTCAAATATATCAAAAAGAGCAGTGGTATATCTACTCAAATATATCAAAAGGAGCAGTATTTCATTATATTGTTATATAAATATGACATAATTATACACATCTTATTATGCGACAATAATACCTACAGCTTTTTTAAAATTAAATGTACTTAAACCTATTTACAAACGAGTATTGGAGTGACGAGCAGATATGTAAGTAGGTATAGCGCTTTCGTGCCGACGGTACCAGCGGCGGCGCACGGCGCACGGCGCAGCGCGGAGAAATTCTTTCACCAACCCACTTACATAGAGAGGCTTGATTTCACCGGCGCGCCTGCCACTGCGCGACCGCTCGTTCAGATGCGAACAAAAACTGTCCACTCGCACCGTGCTGACCGCTAGTATTCAAACTACTTAAAACATTTAAATTGGCTTTCTTTATTTCCAAATAAAATGATAATCGACTGAAAGGGAAAACTCATAGGTTTTCGTCGCAGCTTGCAGATTTTGAGTGGGTTTGCAATTCTTTAAGGTAAGATGACTACGAGTAAAACAAAAGATGGATTAGATTACCTCCTCCTGTGACCTGCGTTTATAATACATTCTCGGCATTAAAAGTGTTAAGGTAAACGTCGGAGTGCTCGACGCTGTACTAGTTTATGGCATGGGCATGCATGTCAAAGCAATATGGGTTAAATTCGAACTAAGAGGATTTTTCTTCATTCAAATTTAAGCCATGTCAGTTTGACAGAGTGGCCATGCCATATATACAGCGTCGAGCACTCGGACGTTTACACACATTTTTACATTATCCGATGTCATATTAGCCAAAAAGCTATTTAGCAATAAATAACTGTGTAAAAATAAAGACTAAAGAGTCATGTGTCATTATGAAATAATATTTCACTTGGGAAATACACTAATGGTCGTATTGATAAACGTTCAACAAATAAATTTTAGTCGAAATGCAGTTAAATTTTGTGTTTCTCTATCTGTCACTATTTATTTGTGTTCGTAAGAAAGGGCCCAAACAATTTTATTTAGCCACTCACTTGCTTTCATATTTTAAAAAAGGTAGCCTAAACTGCTTCTAATTTTTCGCTATCAAGGCAGCCCATACTTCGATTGGCAACCACAGTTGCCACCATCAGTTTAGAAGTATGTGAAATTGGCAACTGTGGTTGCCACAAGCGAGTGGTTAGAGGCATTTCAAATTGTATTATTAAGTCCAGTAAACTGAATATAATAAAACTTATAAAACTTAATCAGTATAATTATTTTGAAAGAATTTGCTAGACCGTTTAGCAAAATTTAGTAACAATGTAGAATCAATGAAATTATCGACAACCATTTTTTCACCCAAGCTGTACCTACATTTCTCAAAATCCACCCTAACTAACTTTACAAAGGCTCAGCAAAGCATATTTAAGGGGGTGCATTGGAAAATATCGCGTTACTTCAAACACCGTTCTGAACAAATTGCGAAACAATTAAAGACTGATTTCCATATATATGATTATTTATCTGATTTAACCGAAACATTAGGTATAAAGTGTGTCCAACGACGATTCGTTGTGATGGGAAACTACCTTTAATATTGGAGACGGGGTATTTTGATCTATGAACACCACGGAATAAATGGATTCTTTATTCCGTGATGAACACATTATTTTAATAAAATATATTATATTAAAAGCTTATTCAATCTTGCCTCACGTAGGCCAAAATACAAGTCTCAAAATGTTTATTTCAAAATAACTTGTTTTTAAATAAACATGTCTGTTGTGAAGGATTTAAGATTATTATTATTCACAATTAAAACACCTGACACATTTAGATTCGACTTTCATGGTTAATTTGATTCGTGGGAATCCTAGCTCAAGCAAGATTTTTTATTAATTCCTTAATGCAGAACGTATTTATAAAAATAAAATAATGTCGCAACAATATTAAATATACCTATACTTCTTTTTCTTGTCGCATAATCTTTGGAGACCCTCTGTACTGTACCTACATAATTTATTGCAAATAAAACCTGATGAATACAATGAATAGTTCTATGACAAAAAAGTAATTCACACATTACTAAGTAAAGGCTTTATTACCATATCCTAACGACTCTCGTCGGGAACAACGTCGGCTGTTGGCGCGGCGCGGTGGCGGTGGCGGTGGCGGATCTTGTGCGGCGGACCTGCTGCGTTAATAAAAAGTGCGTGAGTAAGTATACGAGTATATTTGGTACAGATACAGTACAGATTGGTCATTTGGAATAATACGTGTTATTCTAATACAAACGTATAATTTAACAAGAATAACGTTTCCGGTCTAAGTAACTGGTTTTTTTCAAGCACTTATAAACCGACGATTAGATTTTTCGGTACAAACTTATGAACCTGCTGATGATAACATCATTACCTCATGATTCTTCGCTTTAAGGGCAAAAACAACATATAAACCCTAAAACCACCCAACCAGCCCGAACAACGACTATGGTCCAAAGTAGACAAATTAATTTCTGCCAATAATAAGGACTTTTTTGTTTTGTTATTTTATTAGGTTTTATATCTCTTTTTGTAGTCATGTTCCCTCTCCTATAGTTCATCCACTTTAATCGTGACGTCGAATCATGTAACGTTCATTTGGATCGCAGTCAGGTGATTCGGACTATAGTAGGGAGGTTTTACATTAGATCTCGAATACTTAAATACCTGATTCTATTAATCATTATTATAGCCTAAGCCTAGCCTTCACAGGACTTATCAAAAAGTTTGTAATGTTTTTTTTTATGGAAAGAAACATGTTTTAGCGACACTCATTTTCTTGACACTGTTTTTAAAAAAATGAAAGTTTTGATGTTCTTTTTGCCTGAAAAGGGTTAGATAAACATAACTAAAGTCTCAATAGAATGAATGGCCCCAATTTAATAAACAGGTTGTCTTACGTCCATGCGACAAGAAAAGAAAATACCTAAAGGTTGAAGATAGGATGTTTTGCTCTATAGAGACATTTCATAATAAAAAAAAATAGGCACTTACTGAATCCAATGATTTAAAAAATCTGACTCGCCGAATAATCTAACCAACCATGAAACTTGAATCTAAAGTTTCACGGTGTTCCTTTATTTTATGATATGTACTATGCTACATAAGAGGCATTATTCCTAATTAATTTACTCTTCCAATTGGCATCTATGCTTGTCAAAAAAACCTTTACGGCGAGGAACACACGGAGCGGTGCGGCGCCGCCTGCCGAGGCGGTGCTTTATGGAATAAATAAATAAATAAAACGTAGTGGTACTTGTTCTAGCGGCTTTTTTTTATTATTTTAACTATTTGAGGGAAGTGCAACCTTGAAACGGATATTGTTGGTTGTCTCTCGTTGGTACCTACCTACATTTCTGCAATGTAAGATTTTGTAAAACGACTACGAGCTACGAGCACTTTCACGCAGGTAGGTTTAAGTGTGAGCATAAGCAAACGCAGAAGATGTACTGCCAAATAAGTAAAGGAAAGGTCAGTGTAACCTTTCAAGCATGCGCAAAGATCAGGTGAAATGGCTGCCGATAATAAGCGTGCGCCTGCGCCGCGCCTTGCCCTTCATACTTGAACTTGCGCGCGACCTTTGGGGCGCCCGAGGCACCGGCGACAGCGCACACAGCGCCGCACTACATGTTACTAGTTTTACTTTCCCCCTGGGCAGCCCATAAGGCCCCCGGGAGGTTGTCCCATACCCCATATCTGGTGGCCGCGCGCTGCAGAACAAAGAGGGAAACCAAAAAAAAGTAATGTTGTTAATGGTAATCTCCGGAACTGCTCATACGATTTAAAAAATCATTCACTTGCGTATGGAATGGACTTTACGGATGGTCATAGGCGGCTTTTATTCCGCGGGTTTTCCTGCGTTCTTTGCAATACCCGGGCGAAGCCGCGCGGGCAGCTTGTTAAGTGGAAATATTATTAAGAGGAAAAGTCTGTGAGATTGTAGCTTTGTAAGTTTGTATTGTAAAGTATAATCTCCGGAAACATTTATCCGATTTGAGAAACTCTTTGAACTGTGTATATGTTGGACTTTCTGATGGAAGGTTGAGGCTGATTTGCCTGAGTTCTTGGCGATACGCGGACAGGAGCCATGCGGGCCGCTAGTTACTCGTAATGAGTGAAGGATTCAGCGTTGAACTACGATGACCGATGGAAGCTTTTTAAAATCGAAAACAGAGATTTATTTGTGTCACCTGTGAACGCCGCTGCCGCCGAAAACTTGCACGGTGCGGCGTAACATTTGACGTTAGTAGAGGTATAAACTATGATTTTTGGTCATAAAACGAATTAAGTTTTTCTTATACTTATAGCTTTTTACCATCTCTGTCTACAAATCTATACATGTGAACGTAAAAGTACTGTCTGACTGACTTAAATCAACACCTAACCCAAACCGTTGAACCTAGAAAGCTGATTTTTTCACATTAGGTAGTTTATATTGTGACGTAAGTTTGTACCCACTAAGAAAGGATTTTTGAAAATTCCACCCTCAAGGGGGTAAAAACTGGGTTGAAAGTTTGTATGAGGATGGAGTAAAATTTTAAGTGAGAGATTTGAATCTTTGTGTATGGACTCCTTATTACAATACAAGAAAAGTAATTTTAGGGTTTTGGAATAACCTACCCCTTTGCGGGTTAAATAGGGGTGCAAAGTTTTAACGGGGGAAATTTCTTTTGTATTTGTGATCTATGTGTATGTATGTTCTATTCTATTCTATTCTATTCTATTCTATATTACCTACCGCGCTGAACCGATTTGGATGCAATTTGGTATAGAGATAGTTTGAGCCCCGGGGATGGACATAGGATAGTTTTTTATCCCAGAAATCATCCCCTAATAGAATTAAATGGGGGGGGTGAAAGTTTGTATGGCGCTACGATAAACGAGTTCCACGCGGACGGAGTCGCGGGCAGCAGAAAGGTAGTAATTGATAAGAATAACCTGCCACGTGTGACTCGCAATTACTCACCGCACATTCTGGGAAATAAAACATGATATTCTGTTACAATTATTGTTTCATGATGCAGGCTTTACAGTTAAAAATAAGAGATAGACAGGAAGAAAGACTGCGGATGTATAGATATCGGTGCTTAAAAGGGTCCGGCCCCGTTAACACTTCAAGGAATTCGTGAAAAATATATTTTACATAAAGAATGATGGTAACTATTTACTGAATTAGGTTTGCTCAAACGCCATACGATATATATTTTAAGTTGAACTTGTAATGAATGAACGAAATGATGTGAAAGATGGTACTGTATTATCTAAAAGGCGTAAACGCTAACCCCATAACCTTGACCATAACCGACCTTAAATGGCACTTCCGTTTGCACGGGGAAGCTGCGCCGGCGGCGCTGTGTGCGAGCGAGACGGAGCCACTGGAAAGTGTGCTACTGACACCGTTTCAGTTCCGACGCTAGCCGTGGGTACCACATCCGTAAACATGTTCTTGACAGCTTGGGAATTAGATTGCTCCTTCTTATATACATGTACCTCGTTTAATATACTAACTTATATTCATATTATAAAGAGGAAAAGTCTGTGAGATTGTAGCTTTGTAAGTTTGTGTGTAATGGATAATCCCCGGAACCAGGGTACCAATTTCGAAAATACATATTACCGCACGGCCATACGAAAGAATTTTCTCCCTAGCTGAAACGGAGAACTTCGTTCGCTCCGCTCGCATTACACAGTGATATCATTTTATATCATTCTTAAAAAAGAAATAAATATACTTGTAATAAAAAAATATTTGCCACGCAATGTATTTATAGGGTAGCAAGTCAAAATTTTTGTCACTTGTACTTGTATCACTAACATTTGATTTGACAGTAAACACAGAGAGAGGTCTAAGAGTAGTGTAGTGTCAATAATAAAACGTTACGTAACAATTGATCAGCTGTGCATGTACCTATACATGTCGTTGCATAAGCACTTTTTATTTATTTATAGAGTACTATTATCTTATTGATGGCTTTATTGTCTTGTGAAACTGTTACCAGAACGTAAAACTATCGTTAGTTAAAATAAATTGTTCGTCTCACAAACTTCCTATACACCTTGACCTTTCTTAAGGAAAATTATATCTTTCTACATTTTCAATGGGGGGCCTATTGTAGCTGGTTTTTGTCACAAAGCTGTATAAGTAAGTATACCTATTTAGTTTATGTGATAGGAATAGATCGTCACTGAGGGACATCTGTAACAATTTTACGAGGGGACAGTACAATAGTTAAACAAGTTGAATCAGTATAAAGATCTCCCACCCAATCTACCCAGATTTCGGGCAGCGTTATGAATAAAATATTGAATATTAGCAGTATTCGTTAACTTAACAATGTATCTAGGCTTAAATAACTGACCACGCTAAAGAGAAGTAGCGGAAGAGTGAAATACAAAAGTAAAAGTCATGGCAGAATCTAACTGTATCTACTCGCGTTCGCTCTCGACGCTGCGCTCGCGCGATAAAGGCATACATACTAGCGTCTTGTTGGCATAATTAACTCAGTGTATCCTATCTATAATAGTTAAAATAAATCGTCCTGATCTATCATAATTGTTCAGATATTTTATTACCATGCTACCCCATACACATAGCAAAAAGAAATGAATAGTTATAGTTCATTTTGTAGTTAGTAATAATAATCGACACGAAGTTTCGCATATCTCTAACGAACAAGCGCTTTCTAGACAGATATAAATACGAATCAAGATATACCACGCTTATTTGCATTCACACAAAACAGCGGGGTCACTTCTTATCAATCGGCAAATTCCTTTTTATCTTTACCTGTACGTGCAACATTGACCAGTTATTTATTACCTGCCATTCAAAGGGGTTTTTTTTTAATTATTATTTCATCATTACCTTTCTAAAAAGAAAGCATTTAGGTTTGTAATAGCTTGTTTAGTCTAGAATCATAATCGATATGACAAGTAAACGCATACCACAGCTCTCTGTATGAAAACCATTTCCTATGCATTTGTGGCCCTTGACGGCCGGAACCGTCAACGTGTGACGTCATCACCTTAGTAGTGTTGTGAATCGATCACTGATCTAAAATGTATTCTGTGCAGATATTTTGGTATTTACGTACTTTTAATGTTGTTTTTTAATGTTCATATTCAATGAAAATGCTATAACATCATATTCAAGTATATTTCTAACACTTTTTTCAACATTAGTGTTATTATTACCTAGGTATTATTTAACTGTCGATATCCCATTTTGAACTAACTATGTTTTGCACAGATCGAACCCTTGTTTTTGCTCTGGCTACAGTAGGGCAGCGTTTGGTTTTGCACCGTGGCTGCCAAAAGGTTAATAAGGCCAGGGCCTCACTGTGCACTGGTAGGGCATCAAGTAGCCAAAGTTGTACTGAAAGCTTCTCCAGCGCGGCCCTAACAGGGCCAAATTATTGTGTTTTGAAGGAAACTCGTGGCCGCAACAGGCTGCGAAATGTAATGTGTGACTCCTTTACTCGTACCCGTACTGTCATAGACTCTGCAACTTGTAATGTCTACTTAGCAGTGGTAGTTTTCCTCATATAATATTTAACTTGTAAAGTAAAAGATAAAAAACGGCCACAACCTTTTAAAGCCTACTAATAGAGTTGTTGCGAGCTGTCATCCCGACAGCAACAAGAGCGACTGTAGTCGTCATGAGTAAGTTTTTAAAGCAACCCCCATGCTGTGAAGTGAGATTCTCTGGCAGCGGGGACGACGCGCTGTGCCAAACATGTTATTGTATGGAACTAAGGATGGCGTAAAACGGGCCGGATCTTGAGGTCCACCTAGTGAATAAGCTCAATTAGGAAATAAAAGAGTTACTTCGCTGTCGTTTAAGTATTACAATACAATACAATACAATTTATTAGATCATCATCATCATCATATCAGCCGAAAGACGTCCACTGCTGGACATAGGCCTCCCCCAAAGAGTGCCAAAGTGACCGGTCCTGCGCCACCCGCATCCAGTGGACTCCAGCAACCTTTACCAGGTCATCAGTCCACCTTGCGGGGGGCCTACCCACGCCGCACCTTCCGGTTCGTGGTCGCCACTAACCTTTCCGCCCCAACGGCCATCGGTTTAGCGATTCGGAGGGCTATATCGGTTAACTTGGTTCTGCTCCGGATAGCCTCATTTCTGATGCGATCACGCAGAGAAACTCCCAACATAGCTCTCTCCATAGCCCTTTGGGAAACTTGGCACCGCTGGAGAGACTGTAGTACAGTCCAGGTTTCAATCGAATCGAAGCCGAAGTATTAGATACAAAAAGGTATTTGAATAGTTACGGCGACTGAATTGAAGTACCTACGTGTTACACTGTCGGTGTATAAAAGGTAACATGCTGTGACCTGCAGATGAGCCTATCGCAGCGTCCGTTCGCGTTTCCTCCGGTTCTAAAACACGTCTGGGCAACGTCACGTTCCTGTGTAAAAAGTTGTAGAGCACGGACACTTGGGGATTTCATCGTCCTCTCTTGGAGTTATCTTTAACGTTGATAGGTTAGGAAGCCGAAAGTTTGCCGTGGGCAGTCACCATCGAATATATCTACAACTATTCAATGTGCTCAAAAATCAAAAATATCTGAACATGCACTATAACGCCTTGAAAACAATTATGTTCAGGTATTGCGAGCACCTTGTTCGCTCCGACGTATCTTATGGCAACTTTTCTATACCACGACGGTGGCTAGCACGCATTCGGCTTGCCTCATAGTAAGGAGACACCGTAGCCTTCGGAGGCTTGTGACTCAAGAAGAGAATCAAACGCCGTATCAACTGTAGTACTATCAAAGTCACTTCAAGACAGCGCACCCCCGAGAGCTCTGTCAGCCACTCACAACACAAACAGACAAATAAAATATAATAATCTTCAGTCACCGGTCAAATATCTATTATAATACGTGCCTTTTCTAACCTTGACGTTGGCAGAATCATCGGCAATATCGATGGAGCCATAAAACCAAAGATTGATTGATTGAGACAAATAAATAAATATTAGAACGTATTCCCAAACTAAGCTAAGCTAGGACCGATGCTTTGCGAAATGTATTTTACACCTAAGCAAACGAAGAACCCATTCAAAAATACTATGAACGAAAGAATGCAAATTCTATTTCGTTATCTTGTACTGAAAGTAAAACGAAAATTATAACGACTGTACAGGTGTACAGTCGTTATAATTTTTATGTTTTTTGTTATGGCAGATACAGGTGTATCTGCCATAACAAAGCAGGTAAAAAAATCTGACACGTCCTAACGGTCCTAAAAATAGTCATATCATGCGCGCTTTGTTATAGCAGATATTGATGCTGCTGACTTTTACGTGACACAAATAAAGTAGGTCCAGACCAACCTGACTTATCTGGTTAACTAAGATCACGTCCGTTGATCTCATCGAACGTTTTGCCAGCCATTGGCCATGGATGAAATATCTTTTATGTACCTAAATACAGAGCAGAAAAGGCATCTCTCAGAAACTGCTTAGATTCGTCCCAAGATCAGTCCGATCGCACGTCTGGAAAACCAAACCCTTCACTAGATGGGGTGATTAGAAAACAGCATTAAAATTGACTAACACTTACGCTGACCATAGGTAGAAGGAAGTTCAGGAGCATGGCTCGAATAGCCGTCTTGGTAAGGCAAGTAAGACACGGTGTCCTGTCCCACTTCTCCTCCCGGCAAAGTTTTCTCAGGAGCACTCCTCCGGTTCCTCATTAAGCCAATTTCCAATGCGCTAGTATTCCTTAACCAGTGGGAAGAGGAGTTTCCGCGTGGCATCCCTACTTCAACAATTATTTATACCCTTAGTAGTAGCGTGTAAAGAAGTCATAAAAATAAAGCTAAGTTCCAAGCTCATGTATATACCAATCTGTTTGGCTGTATAAGTGTTGTGAGCGTGTGCGTGGCGCACGGCCGCGACGTCGTCAGTAGGTCAAGAAACAAGGTCACGCCATTTCTCTTGCGCCGGCGCTCCTCGGTGGGGGGAAGGAGGGCAAAGGCTGCGTAGGCGCAGATTTAGATTGAGTGTTTCTGATTGCTAAACTATATGCCCTGAGCATTCTCAGTTCTACAGTATACAACTAGCCTTACCGCACCAACACTAAAAGTTTGGAAAACTTCCTTGTACGAGTCTCAGACATATTTAAATATAATGAAACGGGTCACTCACGTCTTAGGCTGGTTTTAGTACCTACATATTGATCCGTACGAAGCGATCCGTACTGACGATCCGCATGTCCCTAGAACTAGCCTTAGAGGTCGAATACCGTTCGACATGTTTCGAACCAACATCGCTCGACATGATTCGAACCAATATCGCTCGACGTGTTTCGAACCAATATGTGTTCCTTATTCGTGAGCACTTCTCAAACCTTACCTTCTACCTGAAAGACGTGTCCCGTTTCATTTTATTTTAATACTATAGCTCAGAATCGGGTTAAGTGACAAACTGCTAGAAGCTACTAATACTACCTACCTACTGTCTAAATGTTGAAGAAAGCACCATACAAATCAACTGTCCACATGATACAAATATAACCGTAGCTTAAATAAGCAGTGATTAACATTATGAAGATTAAATTAGATGCAAACGGATACTTCATTATTTTTTTATCTCGGAGTGGGTGTAATTAAACTATTGACCCGAAAATTAATGTCAATGCAATGGCACTACGTTACTATGCAAATGTAGTCAACTCTAATATAACGTTACCGTGTCGGAGCCCGTGTGGACGGGGAGCGCTGACGAAACACCAACCACGAGAGAGTATATGGATAAGTAGTTTTTTTTATGCAGCGATGACCAAAAAGACTTAGAAACAAAGAAAGAAGAAATGTTTTGATTTGATGACAAGTATAAAGTACCTACATTAATTAAAATAACTACTACAGAACAGAAAGATGGACCAAAATGGATGTTATTTAACATATCCCAATAACAATAGATGTGAATGCTAAATGCGATCTAATATGATCTAAAAAATAACTAAACATCGTAGCTTCATAGACCTTTTGTTTAGGAAAACCTTTGGCCCTATCTTGTTCAAAACAATGTTCGTTTATTTAATTGGCCTTGTCTTTTCTTCATATATTTGGAACCCACGGTTCGACGGAGCGGCGGCACAATCCTTATAATTTTCGGAGATTATCTTCGAATATATTCACTTAATAAAAACACCATTATAAGTTATTTACTTTCAAAATACACCTTTGTCCCTAATTTCATTGACATACCTTATAGTTTTTGAGTAAAATGCCTGTGACATACGGACAGGCAGACTGTCATGGCGAAAAAATAGGGGTTTAGTTTATACCATTTTGGCTACGGAACCTTAAAAAGGATTGATTAAGGTTGGGTTGGTCTTTTGGTAGGTAAATAAACGTATGGAAAGTTTATCAAGTTTCTAAGAAATATATCACACATAATTTTTCGCATAGGTAGGTACCTATTTCATTTGTTGTGAAAAGACGCTATTCTTCATTAAGTATACCGTTGTGTAGTGTGCATAATCTTAACGAAGTTATCCCCCGCCCCCTTTCACCTGCCTCCGCACCCCGCGCTTGTGCCACTTCCGCGACACACATTCCCAATCAACCGGATTGAGGCCTAGATATTTTGGAACTTACCTTTGCAAGCCAATATGAACTCTGAAAGACATTGTGGTAAGCTCATTGTGAATTGACGTATTTCACACGATGGAATATAACACGTAATGTCGGAACTGAAGGTTTATTTTACAATGGAGTTAAAAGCTACTCGATGAATTAAAACGGTATGCAGAGTTGAGGTGCGTGAGTTTAATTTTGGTCGATTTTTTAAGGCTTCTCAAAACTCTCCATTTGAATTTGAACCATGCGGATATTACTACTGGGTTCAAATCTGTGCTGTAGTATTTGTAGGTTCTTGAGCAAATAGGTATGTCACAGCAAGGTTTGCATACTGAAATCGTCAATTTGTGCGACTTTTTAAATGCATTGGTTTTGCTGCTCGCCAGAGCTTAGTTGAGTCTCAATAGAATTTGGCACAGTTATGTACATTAACTTTTACTATCTTTCAGTTATATTATGGTGCTAATTGCCTGTTTATGCTAATTCACCAGAACTTGACAGATGAGAGAGAGAGAACAGATGCTGCTATTGACGTGAGAACGTTATTTTATGAATATAACGTTAACTTTGTTTTAGTGTTAAAAATATTCACTAGTTAGCATTATCTGGTCATTTAATTTAATAAAATATAAAAATTGTGTTTACATGCACTTGACGAAGCCTGCGTTGCGGATTAAGATTTATCAGATTTATGCACCTACGTTTTTTTTAATGAACCAGGCGGTGGGTAGATTTATTTTACATGCGCAGGTTGCCGTTAACGAAAAAGCTACCAAATATGTGTCATCAGATTGGGGTTAGGCCATATGTAGTAGGTTTATGACATATGTAGTAGGTTTTTTAAATGAGAAACGTGAAAAAAAGTGTTACAAAGTTATCCAAATTTCAATAAACGAAATCGGTCTTCTTGTGGAAAATATGGCTGCTAATGCTAATGGAACTGCTTCGTAATTTATACCCCTCAATGGTACAGATGTCATAGGCTCGTGGGAAGCTAGGACAAAAATACCACATTTAAAGACTTATTATGTCTGTCTGTGGCTGGTGGCCGGGTTTGTCCACCGCATAGTGTGCCCATGTAATGCCAAGATCAATATATAAGGATATGAGGGCTCTCTTAACAAAAAAACCGCAGTCAAACGTCCTCACGTGGCTTCCTCCGCCGCTCTCTGGTCAGCGCCAGCCTGCCGGCGCCGGCCCGGCTGCTAGTCCCACTGCCCACCGGTATTCTCAGGGACGATGTCAAGAGACCGGGCAGGATGGCCCTGATTCCGTGGTCCCTTAGGACGCCACCTGCATGGACACATAAGCCCCTTACCATCATCAAGAAACACCCGTCGTCGCGATGCGGCTGAAAAATTAAAAGGGTTACGGGTACGGTTGTCTCGAAAATAGCTTTCTCTTTTATGGCGTCGACACCTTCCTCCCCTGGGGTTCCAGTGCCCACCCCTGCTCACTTAGCTAGCCTCTCCTTCAAGGTCTCGTGAAAGAGAAGCTAGTTAACGCGAGCAACTACGGTCTCTTGCCTCGGGGGATGGATTTTATTTTTCCAATAATAGATTTTGAGATATTTATATTACCCATGCAAATATGGGGTTGAATTCCAGTTTTTTAATTCTACTAATATTATATATGCGAAAGTTTGGATGTTTTGATGTTTGTTACTCAGTCACGCTTAAACGGCTCGACCGATTTTGATGACAATTTTCACGAAGTAAATTTTAAGCCCGAATTAAAATATAGGGTGGTTTTTATCCCGGGTCCAAGCAGACGAAGTCGCGGGCGGAAGCTTTAGTCAACAATAAATATCAGCATGCATCAATAGCAAAGGCAATGATTTTATTGTATTTAAAAAAGTAGTAAGTATTTAGAAAAGTAGAACGCGGTAGAAAAACGATAACAAACCTCATGACTTGTAATCTTCATAGATTTGAATCTGAGGTATCGCAGATCATAACTTCATAACTTCAATTAACGTTTTAAGTTTTGTTAAATTACGTACTAGTCCATCTTGACCAAATTCCCGTGTCCAATCCAATGTTGAAATTTTGTAGGTCGTCTACACTTGAGTACCTACCGTACCTAAATCGGACGAGAGTGCAATATTACGGTACCATAAAAGCTGGTCTGATGATGGAGACGGTAAGTGAACAGCATCTACTTAATCAATTACACAAAATAAACTCGTCGTATTAAAGGTTAGTTGGAAGTTCCAATCCAACGACTAAGACGAGTATAAACTCGTCTTATTCGTTGGATTGGAACTTCCCTCAACCCTTGGAACCCTCTCAACGAGTAATGACTGCAAAAAAGCGAATGGTTTTTTTGGCCGTAACAAATTATATTGTATCTAATGTTATATTTCTGTAGAGGCGCACTGAAAACCAGCCCATTGCGTGACAATGTTGGTTATTTGGCATAAATACGATTAATGCTGAGTCAGCTGAGCTGACCCGTTTTGCTGAATTACTATTTGTTTTAGACACAAATTCATATAGGTACTTACGTATTTCATTCATTCATTATTTATACACCAAATAAATATATTTATTTTGCTTACCGTAAAACCCTGGGGTTTTTCGGTAAGCAATTACCGAAAACACAACAATTACTTATAGCTAAGAAACGCTACGAAATAAAAGAGATTAGCTTTGAAAAAAACTGCACCCATATCCGTTCATCGGTTTGGGAGCTATGTTGTTTCAGGCAAAAACTGATACACACACACATATATTTAAACTTATATTAACACCCCTCGTTTAAAAACAGGGGTTAAAAACAGAGGCTTCTGTCAGGTTAAACGTACCTCGGTGGTTATTACTGCCGGATGGCACTTCTTATATGCTTATAAGTTTATTCATCTACATATATAGTTTCATCAAGATTTCACTCCACAAGTGTGTGAACTTGGTGGTTTGCACGGAACAGACAAGTAGTTTTCTTCTGTTCGATGGTGATTTGTCAGTGTCTTCACTAAGCGTATCAATATATGTACGTAGGTGTCGCTTTACTCGTTTACTTTTCATAGATGATGCTTTTAGCCATGGTAGGCAACGTATAACGTTTCTGCAGGCACCGCTGAAGTACCTTTCTGCTAGATGTCGCTACATGCGCAATGAATGGTTTGCCTCTAAGTTCTTATTTCTTTCCGAAGTGTGTAAGTTAAGGAGCTAGTTGTTAGCTGTCGCTTTCTACCGTTTTCTCTGGCTAAGGAAGTAGTATCACATATATTTTTGAGATGGTGCTTTTATCATAATATGCCATATTTTCTTCAGGCACCGCTTAAGTACCTGACCCTTCTGCTAGATGTCGCTACCTGCGCAATTACTGGTTTGCGTCTAAGTTCTTATTTCTTTCCGAAGTGTCTAAGTTAAGGGGCTAACTGTTAGATGTCAGTTCCTACCGTTCTCTGGCTAAGGAAGTAGTATTACATATTTTCCATAGATGGTGCTTTTATCAAAATTTGATATATTTTCTTCAGGTACCGCTTAAGTACATGGGCCTTCTGCTAGATGTCGCTAACTGCGCAGTAGTGCTTTGCGTGCGTTCTTATTTCTTTCCGAAGTGTATTAGTTAAGGGGCTAATCGATAGATGTCGCTTTCTACCGTTCTCTAACTAAGGAAGTAGTATAACATATTTTTCAGAGATGGTGCTTTTATCAAAATATGACATTTTCTTCAGGAACCGCTCAAGTACCTGGGCCTTCTGCTAGATGTCGCTACCTGCGCAAGTACTGGTTTGCGTGCAAGTTCTTATTTCTTTCCGAAGTGTGTAAGTTAAGGAGCTTATTGTTAGATGTCGCTTTCTACCGTTCTCTGGCTAAGGAAGTAGTATCACATATTTTTCAGAGATGGTGCTTTTATCATAATTAGCCATATTTTCTTCAGGCACCGCTTAAGTACCTGGCCCTTATGCTAGATGTCGCTTTCGACCGTTCTCTGGCTAAGGAAGTAGTATCCCATATTTTCCAGAGATGGTGCTTTTATCAAAATATGCCATATTTTCTCCAGGTACCGCTTAAGTACCTGGGCCTTCTGCTAGATGTCGCTACCTGCGGAAGTAGTGGTTTTCGTGCAAGTTCTTATTTCTTTCCGAAGTGTGTAAGTTAAGGGGCTTATTGTTAGACGTCGCTTTCTACCGTTCTCTAACTAAGGAAGTAGTATCACATATTTTTCAGAGATGGTGCTTTTATCAAAATATGCCATATTTTCTTCAGGCACCGCTTAAGTACCTGGCCCTTATGCTAGATGTCGCTTTATACCGTTCTCTGGCTAAGGAAGTAGTATCACATATTTTCAAAAGATGGTGCTTTTATCAAAATATGCCATATTTTCTCCAGGCATCGCTTAAGTACCTGGGCCTTCTGCTAGATGTCGCTACCTGCGCAATTACTGGTTTGCGTCTAAATTCTTATTTCTTTCCGAAGTGTGTTAGTTATGGGGCTAATTGTTAGATGCCGCTTTCCACCGTTCTCTGACTAAGGAAAGAGTAGCACATATTTTTCAGAGATGGTGCTTTTATCAAAATATGCAATATTTCTTTCAGTCACCGCTTAAGTACCTGAGCCTTCTCCTAGATGTGGCTACCTGCGCAAGTAGTGGTTTGTCTGTTCTTATTTCTTTCCGAAGCGTGTTAGTTAACCCTTCCACCGCCACAGTCGGCCATAGCCGACAACGCAAAATCGTGACTACGACGCCACAGTCGGCGCTGGCCGACAAACATTTTTTCATGAATACCTATTGAAAAACAGCCCATTTTTATGGTGGCGTTATTTCTTTACCAATTTTAATTTTACCCCCGTGGCGTCAGTGGCACAACGTATTGCTTCGCCGTCGGGCGGTGAAAAGGTTAAGAGTCCGCAGTAAGCTCGATTCTCCATACAAACGTAGTTACGCTCTCATTTTAAAAGTACGTGTTGGATTGTAACGAAACTTTGCATGAGGTATATCTATGTCTGTAATTAGTTTATGTAGCTTCAGATACCATAGTAAAACAAATACAGCGAATTTAAGTTTTTCATAGTAAACTTGTTTTGGCTGTATTTCGTTTGATTTATAAACTGGAACCATATAAACTAATTACAGACATAGATATAGCTCATGTCATTGTATATGGAAAGGTTTGTCACAATCCAACACGTAGTTTTAAAATGAGAGCGTAACTACGTTTGTATGGGAAGGTGAAATTCGGCCGAGCTTACTGCTGACTCTTAAGGGGCTAAATGTTAGGTGTCGCTTTCTACTGTTTTCTGGTATGCATTCGGTTAATTAGTGGAGTTACCTAGTGTGCTGGAAAATTATACAGGTGTACATTTAAAAATATCCCATTTTCTTCTTACAATTTCCATCCTCAATAGCTTTAAAACGCAAACAGCCAGCTCAACTAAACTAAAGAATACGGGTCGGTAAAATACCGTCATATTTCCTAAAATAGTGCGTAAGAGGTTGTATAGCTAATTCTGTCACGATCTTTATTTAATTTTACATATAAACTGCTAATAACAGTAAAAAATATAACGTTACCAGGTTTAAATCGGACTCGTAAAAACCCATGAAAAAAAACAACGTTAACGGAGCGAGATATCGCCAAAATCGTGATTTTTGGATATCGATATTTTTATGATAGGATCCAGGAAATTGTTAAATACAGTTGGGTTTTGTAAAAAATAGCATATTATGTAAATAAAACAAGTATTAAATATTTTAAAAAACCTATTGCAGTTATTTAATTTAGGGTGACCCGTATTCTTTGCCCGCGAGTGTAATTTCATACATTCAATTTGAAACTCTTCAATGAGACAGGAAACGATACGGTTGTCCACGAACCGCTCGAGTGGTAAAGATAATGAGAGAGCGAGTGCGAGAGCGAGTGCGGTGGAGAAACACCGTCCTGTCCGAAAATTTGTTGCTGATCTAAAAATGTCTAGAGAGAATCGGTACACAATATTATGAGAATGGAGCTTAGAGATGGCATTGTCATGCCTACAGAAACGTTATGAATATCCAAAGTGACCTAGAAAAACATTAGAAAGATCCAACACAATACTACCCTGAAACTCCGTGTAAAGCCGCGTTCACATTTGTGTGTCGTGTTGTGTTGCGACGCATCAGAACGCTAATCGGTTTCATACATTTAATATCCATATTAAATGTATGAAACCGATAAGCGTTCTGATGCGTCACAACACGACACACAAATGTGAACGCGGCTTTAGAACAACCTCATAATCGACGTTCTTGGTTATATCTATATCTTGAGACATGTATTTTATCGCAAGAACAATATTGAGACGATAAAATAAAAGAAATAAAAGTTTTCCAAGGTAGAAAAATGCCCATAATAAACCTGAAGTTTTCTATAACATATGTCCAATGGCTGCAAGGAACGTTTGAAATACCACGAGTAAAACAGAGTTTATCTACCCGACCAAGGAAGTATTTTGAAGAATCGAATGAGAGAACGAAAACGGAGAAAAACAGAAGATGTTCTTGGGGCGGGATAGTGAATTGACGAATGAGTATTTTTTTTAATAGTTACGCTAATTAGTTAGGTGAGCGTAAGTTTTTGAAAATGTTTAAATACTGATAATTTCCCTGAGGAAAGTAAAACTTCAGTCACGATTGAAACAAAACAGCACATTTTGAAGGTTGTCCTTGACTTTCGTTATTTTATTTCTAGTTCTTACAATAGGCTATAATGACCAAGATTTATTTACGATGCCATTCGACCCAGTTTTTGGAGAGAAACAAATGTTTGTATAGGAGCAAATACAACTAAAGAACATAAATACCCAAAACATATTGTTAAAGACGGCGTACACGTATGACGTCACACTTTGCTATTTGTACTATCGTGAAAACGCCCTTACATCAAATATTTGACAGCTGTCATCCCAGTACAATTTATCATCATCAATTCATCATATGTGGTCATTGAGGTTTACTGTACCGGGAGCAGGGGTCAAATATCAGCTGTTAAAAAAAATCTAATTACCTATAATCTTTGTACGGATAATCAAGTAAATTGTTGTTTCGGTTGCGAAATACTGCGTTTTGGTCCAAGGTTGTCATATACTAATTTGTTTCTATAAAAGAGTAAAGATTCTATTAGTAGCTTTAAATTTACTCTTGGACAATAAAAAAAAACCTAATTTTCTAATCTTTCAAAGTCTTATTTTGTAATCAATCATAATATCTTATTATTGTATTATGCAACATAATATCAACTAATATCAAATTATTTTAATAATTTAATTTATTACAATAATTTGATGGTTTACTATCCATTTACCAACGTTATCAATTTTTACATGATACAACTAGCCTATTCGGGTAATACCCGGTTCTTAGGCGCAAAACTCGTGTTTTACCCAACTTCAAATCCCCGGCTAAAAGGGTTTACGGGTTGCATTTCCCTAATAGATGTCACTTTCATACAAATAGCAACAAACTTAACTGACCATCTTTCAACCTTATTCGCATGGCTAAAAGGTTGGCAGATGGTGTGTTAAGTGTGTCTTCTTGAAGGGTTAATAATTATAAGAATACAAAATTGAATAACCTAATTTCGAAATATGCTTTGTGACGTTTCTCGAGGTGGCACTTCAAGAGATTAGAGGGATGCAGGTTCTAAAGCAAAACTACACGAATAGATATATTTAGCACAGCACAGTTTATTCATAACAGCCTCGGGTGAATCAATTAACATATATAGGATCTCTGTAAATACTGATGTGTTAACTACAATGCTATTTTCACTATTAAGACTGTTCTAAGATCAATTTTATTGTCTATCTTCAGTGGTTTACATAATTGCGACTACAAGAATTAGTGTCGTTTTATGAATGCGGTATCCGAACTCACAGCTCCCTGGGTTCACGTTGATCATGCCAGAGAAAACGTATTCTCTCAGGGTCTCTGACGCAGATTACTTTTGCCTATTGCATTTCTGGTTATCCCGTGGCCACAGCTGATTGTGTGTGTAAATGCGTTGATAATAAACCAAATGTTATATGTTTGATTTTGGAGCATTCTTAGCGAGTCTGTTGGGCTTTTAGGAAAAGGCTGTTGTGAGATTCATAAAAATAAAAATAATGGCCGTCGGAACCACTTCATAAAAAAAATAAGAGAGACCTGCTCGCGCAGTGCTCCGCATGCTACCGTGCAAGTTTGCTACACGACTGTTCATAATTGCAAGTCGTCGCTCTAAATACAAAAAGTAAAAACAAACTGCTAGTAAAAACACCAAGGCGATGTACACCCGCAGACCTCGGAGCCATTTCATAAGTCAGACTCATCGCGTCACGATCATCGCCTGAGACTATACAATCTTGTTTACTTATGACTTTGATGACAAATGGGATGTCTGTACATAGCACCTACGTGTTTATATAAGCAGCAGTATCAGTACTGGTTAGTTTAGTTGGCGTCCACGAAGTACTCCTGCGCGGCCTTTGTATCGGGTTTGATGGTCTTAGAGCCGGGCTTCCAGTTGGCCGGGCACACCTCGCCGTGCTTGTCTGTGAACTGGAACGCTTGCACCAGGCGCAGCGTCTCCTCCACGGACCTGTTCAAGAACTATAATTAAGTACAACTCAACACACTACTTAGGGGCTGGCCATATATTACGCCTTTTCAAAATGGGGAGCGGGGGGGGGGGGGGGACCTGACCATTGGATGACGGTAGTCATTTTATTAGGCGGGGAGGGGGTCCATTCAAGGAATTAACAGGATGATGATAGGGGGGTGTCAAAAATCGATGCTGTAATGCGATAATATATAGAAGAGGCTGAACGCGTCACACGAAATGCCTGGCTAAAGGCCCGTGACTTGCATAATTTTAGGAATAATAGTCAACTGTCTCTAGCTAAACCTAATTTTGCACATTTCAATAAAAGCTTTAACAATATTGCCATTAAATTTTTTAATAAAATTAGTTAGGATATCAAACAATGTACAGACACGAGAACTTTTGACAGAAAGATAAAAGAATATTTTATTCGATCGACCTCTGCTGATCGTTCCGAGTCGCCGGCTGGCCAAATCACGACGGTCGCTCAGCGTCTTGGGGCCAATCCTATACAACTCGGTCCCAACAGACATAAGTAACTCTAGCAATAATAGTATGTTCAAAAGCAAGCTTAAATCATTCCTTTTGGAACGGGCATGTTACTCAATTGACGAGTTCTGTACACTCGGAAAGATGCAGCAACGTAATGTGTGACTGTGTGTTATTTAATTGTATTAACGAATATGTATGTAAGTGATGACTATGTAACAGTACCTAACCTATTGACTTGTAAAATGTATTTTTTACCAATAAAGATCTGTATTCTGTATTCATTAATAGACCATTTTATGCAATCAAAGATTTTTTGCCAATGCCCTTGACATCACAAATGGCATCTATTATATATTGTAACCAATAAAATCCAATGTATTGTGTGTCCTTTTATGAATGTGCACCTAGAATAAGTAATTAATTTTAAAACGTATTATTGGTTGTACCTAAAATTGTATTAATTGTATTTGCATGTACTTGTACAAATAGCAAATAAATCATCTGAATCTGACATTGTTAAGCTCTGGTTTCCTAGGATAGCGGTGCCGTCATATAGCGCTGAATGACGTCACTAGAACGTTGTCTATGTAAACTAAATAACGTGGTTTCCTAGGGGGCGGTGATCGACACTGTAACGTCAAAAAGCGGTGCCACCATTTGAATGACGGCCGCCTTGACGGTGTCGGATAGTTCGTGAACGTTTTTTCGAACGAAATTGATAGCGGTGAAGCAGTTTTTATGCATATTTTGAGTTTTTTTGACCGGACCGACGTACGACTACCTAAGTACGACGTACAAAATGAGGTCCAACTCCAAGTGGAGCAGCGAGGATGACGAAATTTTAATAGATTTCGTTTAGATTTGAATAAATGATCTCGAGATTTGAATAAGTGATCTTCTCTTTTGATAGTTCATCCTCCAAGTAAATTATTAAAGATAAATCAAGGTTGCCCATTTTTTTTCCTGCAACGTCGACGTTGGTGGCTTACGGCGTACTCGGCCGTGGAACTTTCCACATGTCGTTACCGTAAAGACGGCCGTCTTTTTGCGAGCGTAATAAATAATACGGCGGCTATACAAGGTGTAACAAAAATGTGGTATGAACCGATCAAGGGCTTAACCGGTATCGTGTTCTGATAAGAAAAAACAGAAAAAAATTTTTTTGACGCGTCTTTTTTTACATTTCTATGGAGCTTGTCGCCCCAGTCGGCCAACGCTCCATACTGAGGTGAAAAAAAAATCGCGTCAAAATTTTTTTTTTGTTTTTTCATATAAGAACACGATACCTGTTAAGCCCTTGATCGGTTCATACCACATTTTTGTTACACCCTGTATGACGGCACCGCTATTCTAGGAAACCAAAGCTTTAGCGCGTTAACAACGAATCGGTTCGAGCTCAGCGATTAGTCACAGAATTTTACACAGACGAGACTGTATGCCTCGTGTAGACATAGATTACAAAGCATAGTTTTTATCATTTTTGTATCAAATAGAGATAATATCAGATTAATGAACGGATTACGCGCTATCTATTCCGTTCTAGCGGTGGTTTTTACACGACTACGCCAAAGCCAGAACGAAATGTACGCAATGATTTTAACTGCCTGTTGTTGTTGAAATCATGCATATTATATCAATATAGCGGGTCTATATCTGTTGGTCTAATATTTTTTGCCCGATATTTTTTTCGGCACATATATTTTTTGGTCTAATAATCTTTGGTCGATTGTTTTTTATGTCGAAAAATGTTTAGCCGAAATTGTTTTGCACATATATTGCTGTCGTCTAACATTTGTATGGAATAACATGGTTTGGTCGAATGTATTGTAGGCATGAAATTGGAATGGATGAATGGATGCACGTTTGTAATGTACATTTGCGGATTGAAATAAAAAAATGATCTTAAACAAACGCCATTTTTTTAGCCTAACCTTCGCGGGGTGCTTATTTTCGCTCTAAAGGACACAAGCTAACCCTAACCTAACCTACACATAATACCATTGTTACGATTGTTTGTTATCTTTACTGCGGGCGGCTTTGCCACCCGAGCCCCCCTTAATGCCCTTACCTCGCGCGCTGTTATTGTCACAGTTCTAGCCTAACCTAACCTACTTTACTGGTAGCAGTTCTAATCTAACCTACTTACCTGGCAGCAGTTCCATCCGGGTTCGGGGACATAATCAGTTTAAATTATAAAAGGTATGGATAAAATACTTTAGGTGCTGTGATTGTAGCCATTGTTTGATTTATTTTAGGAGGTTTTATGTTAGGCTAAAGAATAATTATAACTAACAATATTATACTTTTAGCCTTTTTGACAAAGACGAGGACAAAAAATATGTATGCAAAAAAATCTTTATGCTAAGGAAAAAGTATACCATTAAATATTTTACAAAACATTTTCGCCGAAACAATTTTAGAACATACAATTTTAGACCAAGTGAAGGGCACCCCGATATAGCTTCATTCCGACAGTAACAACTATCTGCCTTGCCAAATCGCACTAGCCCCATAGTAAGCTCAATAAGGCTTGTGTTACGGGTACTAGACGACGATATATTTAATAGATATAAATACTTAAATACATAGAAAACATCCAAGACTCAGAAACAAATATTCATGCTCATCACACAAATATTTGTCCTTACCGGGATTCGAACCCAGGACCTTCAGCTTCGTAGGCAGCGTCACTACCCACTAGGCTAACCGGTCGTCAAAGATAGGTATAGTCATAATCAGAAGTAGCTACGCAAAATAACACGCTCTAAATGATCTGGACACTCCTTATTCTCTTGACATTGTATAGATAGTTTTGAGCACAAGGCCCGCGTAGCTATTTCTGCTGCTGACTGTATCACTAAGAAATCATAGTTCCTACTCTTAGCCCAGCTTAATTTGATACTAGATAAATGCAAATGAATTTAAGTTATTAAAATTATATTTCTTTATTTGTATATTTATTTATTTAGAGATTTTGACAGTGTATTTTGAATATGTATCTTGTAAATTACTCAATAAAAAATGGTATAAGCATATTTTCCTGTGTAAGCATAATATTGAAGACATGTGTCATATTGATGGCAACAGTTACCACTTTAATGGATTGTCAATATGAATAACAGGTAGTATTATCAGTATTATGACACCAACCGACATCAATGTCAATTTAGTACGGTCCATCCCACGTCGACGCGATAAAGGTGGATGGCGGACGTTTTTTGTATTACCTAGCCGGGATTGGAAAGGGAATTGATGTGACAGATTCGCTTTACATAAAAGGGCACATGAATTGACGTGACTGATTCGCTTTACATAAAAGAGAGCACATGAATTGACGTGACTGATTCGCTTTACATAAAAGAGCACATGAATTGTTGACGTAACTGTTTCGCTTTACATAAAAAAGCAAATGAATTGACGGCTCTCCCATTCCCATACCTATCGCTATATCGCCGATATCGAATAATAATACAGTGAAGTGTAAAAATAAGGTTGCACTAGGTACCTCAAATTGTGGTCATCTATATAGTGTACACTCTCACTCACAGCAGTGGACGTCATTCGGCTAATATGATGATGAATGATATAGTGTCACAATAAGGCCGAGCAGTGGACGTCATTCGGCTAATATGATGATGAATGATATAGTGTCACAATAACGCCGAGCAGTGGACGTCATTCGGCTAATATGATGATGAATGATATAGTGTCACAATAAGGCCGAGCAGTGGACGTCATTCGGTTGATATGATGATGAATGATATAGCGTCACAGTAAGGCCGAGCAGTGGACGTCATTCGGTTGATATGATGATGAACGATAAAGTGTCACAATAAGGCTGAGCAGTGGACGTCATTCGGCTGATATGATGATGAATGATATAGTGTCACAATAAAGCCGAGCAGTGGACGTCATTCGGCTAATATGATGATGAATGATATAGTGTCACAATAAAGCCGAGCAGTGGACATCATTCGGCTAATATGATGATGAATGATATAGTGTCACAATAACGCCGAGCAGTGGACGTCATTCGGCTAATATGATGATGAATGATATAGTGTCACAATAAGGCCGAGCAGTGGACACCATTCGGCTAATATGATGATGAATGATATAGCGTCACAGTAAGGCCGAGCAGTGGACGTCATTCGGTTGATATGATGATGAACGATAAAGTGTCACAATAAGGCTGAGCAGTGGACGTCATTCGGCTGATATGATGATGAATGATATAGTGTCACAATAAAGCCGAGCAGTGGACGTCATTCGGCTAATATGATGATGAATGATATAGTGTCACAATAAAGCCGAGCAGTGGACGTCATTCGGCTAATATGATGATGAATGATATAGTGTCACAATAAGGCCGAGCAGTGAATGCCATTCGGCTAATATGATGATGAATGATATAGTGTCACAATAAGGCCGAGCAGTGGACGCCATTCGGCTAATATGATGATGAATGATATAGCGTCACAGTAAGGCCGAGCAGTGGACGTCATTCGGCTGATATGATTTAGTGTCACAGTAAGGCCGTCGCGTCGTGCAGCGCACATTTATGAGGATTGCATGCACGATTGGTCTCCAGTCGTGTGTAACGAGTCTAGTGACGGAATGGTCGGCACGCACCGTCCGACAGGCAGGTCGTTCACGGTGACCTGGCGCAGGTTCTGCTTCTCGTCGATGACGAACAGCCCGCGGTACGGGATGCCGGTCTCCTCGTTCAGCACGCCGTAGTCGCGCGCGATGCGGTGCGACTTGTCGCTGATGATCGGGATGTTCATCGGGCCGAGACCACCTGTTGCACACAACATTATTATCAACTCCCAATACCATTTTGCGACTTGCTTTGTATCATTCAAGTTATAACAGATTAGCGACCCGCACCAGCTTCGCACTGGTACCTACTATATTATACAATATGAACCTTCCTCTTGAATCACTCTTTAAAAAACGCATCAAAATCCGTTGCGTAGTTTAAAAGATCTAAGCATACATAGGGACAGACAGCGGGAAGCGACTTTGTTTTATACTATCTAGTGATGTAGAAACGTCACCATGACCTTTAAGCTGTAGTGTATTTTAACATCATGGAGAATAGTTTATAAACTAGTTTCATCAGCATTATTGTTAAAACAGTTTTTCATTTGTCTGTGATGTGCTGATATACAAAAGACTAATTTTATGAGTTATATAAATTATTTATGTAATAATATAATAAATAGACATCGTAAATTTTGTAGCAATTTCGGTGCAGCGTCACGCCTATTTCCTGGAGGCAGAGAACACGGATTTCCACTTGCTACGATCTTGCCAAACCTTTCTTGCTTCATTTACTTTCAAACGGAATTGGTATAAGCGATTTCAATCGTAATGCTAATTTAGCTTTAATAACGTGAATATTCTCCTTAATAAACAATTTCGGTTGGTATTGTCCATACCAATTTCGATAGCAACACTACGCTGTCTGAAATAAATACCTTGCTTGCGTGGGGTGTTGATCCAAGCCAAGTGTGTGAAGTGAGAGTCGGTGGAAGCGGCGATGAGCTCGCAGCCAATTTTGCGGAAGTCGTCAGCACGCTCAGAGAACGCTATGATCTCGGTGGGGCACACGAAAGTACTAGAATGATGCATTGTATCATAATTACAATTATACATGGTATGTATCTACTACGAAGTACGAATCAGTATCAAAATGTATTTCTATGCTATGCTTTGACGCGACATACGTTTTCGTTATCATCGGGTTATATAAGAGAATTCTAGAAATATCTACTAATGATACTCTTACGACATTTAACCTTTCCACCATAAAAATATGTTTATCGCTGTTAAAACATGGAAGTTTAGTATAAACACTTAAATGGTGCTACATGCCATGCCGCAGTAAACCGGTTTCAAACAATGACTGCCTAGTACTAGGATTTGTTTGAGTAAATTTTCATGCTTTATTCATAGATATTACATTGTTACTATGGAGTAATGAAAACGGATGAAACGTTTCCAAGACAAAATTAGAACTCATTATTTCGCTTGAGTGTAATGTAATTAACAATGCCATAGCATTGTTAATTACATTTGAATTTTCATTTGACATGAAAATTCAAATATTTACACTGAGGACATACATATAGAACTTCGGGAATCTAGATTAATTTCCCGGTAATGCCCCTAAGCCTGAGCCCGAGGTACGCTTTGAAACCTAATCCCAAGATTTGGCATAGGCACTAGTTTTACGAAAGCGACTGCCATCTGACCTTCCAACCCAGAGGGAAAACTAGACCTTATTGGGATTAGACCGGTTTCCTCACGATGTTTTCCTTCACCGAAAAGCTAACGGTAAATATTCCGTACACGTGTTCCGAAAAACTCATTGGCACGAGCCGGGATTCGAACCCACGACCGCCGCTTGACAGCCGCATGCCTGAACCACTAGGCTACCGTAGCAGTTTCGGGAATCTAGATTATGCCCAAAACAAACAACTCGGTGGTCAATATGTGCCCTGTGTCTAGGTACAGTCAGCAGCAGAAGTTGCTAAGCGGTCCTAGTGCTCAAAATGATCTACACATGACCTCTAATGTCAAGGCATTGAGGATCTGTGAAGGTCACTTTGAGGGTGTTATTTTGCTTAGCTACTTCTGATGCTGACTGTACCTATTTAATACATTGTATTTGGGTCCCCGTAGTCGAGACACACATGAACGAGTTTCTTAGAAAAAATGTTACAACATGGACTTCTAATCTACATCTGGTGGACAATCACAGTTTTCATTATGTGACCAAGGGGTCTTAACCATGTGAACAAGTGACAGAAAAAGTTGATTTAATGGATATTTAACCGACACCATTATTTACACTCCTGCATATTTGGCCCGGTTTAGGATTATGACCCAATAAATAGCGCGATTGCGTAATTATATTTCCATTCAGTAGAAATATCGTTGAGTAATAACGTAAATTTATGAGGAAAATATTTTGTGAATGAATCGTCATGTGAGCGTGGAGTGTGTCACTTCAGATACTCTCACATTTAGACGGAAAACCAACACCGCAGAGTCCTCATTCTTTACCAACTCCGACTTGCAACGTTGAATTACCAACCCGGGGAGTGAAGTGATGAATAGGCAATGACGGTGAAATATAAAAGGTTTAAATTATATTAAGTACTTATTTAGATCAGTTCCGGTTTACCCTGGCGACGACGGTTTTAACCTTTTAACGGGCATAAAGGCATTTTTTCAAAGATATGAACCCTGTCACACGGAAATAAGGTTCATTCGTGGTGCGAATATAGTTCCCTCTGCCTTATAAAGGGTATAATAGGTAGGTAACGGTAAGGGTGCCAAAGTAAATCAAGCTCGGGAACAAGTAGAGATTAACCCCCTTATTCATAAAACTTAAAATGCCCCTGCTTAATAAAATGTGCTTTGTCCCTTTCTTACGAACACAAATGTCAATGTGACAGATAAGGGCCAAATAATTTAAACGCCATTTTAGTTAAAACAGGCTTATTCGAGAAAAGGATGGTACGGCCGTGCCACTCGCTGTTTTGCTTGACTTGGCGAGGCACTGCCGTGCCCCCAGATAGGACGTTAATGAATACGGCCGTAAGTACTTACAAATCGAGGGGGTAGAAGAATAGGACCACGTATTTGCCTTTGTAGTCTGACAAGGCGACGTCCTTGAACTCGCCGTTGACGACGGCGGTGGCCTTGAACTGGGGAGCGGGTTTGGTCAACTGCAGAGGCATCTTGTTGAAGCTGTTTCACAAAAAAACATCAGTTAACAACATGCTTTAACGAATACAAATTATATGCTGCTATTATTACTATAAGTACTTACAATACATTAGGCTATAAATAATTTAACAATACCTATACTAATCACATGTAGAGGTTACCTATATGTACATAACTGACGTATGTAGTAATGCAATCGCAATAATAAGCTAAGCTTACCGTAGGTAAGTACTAAACTAACTATCAAGCGAGTAAACGATTGGTTAGGTTGATATCTATCTACTTATTCTCTATTTAGATAACGGGCTGTAGGTATTGAAGCAGTAATTGGCATATCTAATCTAAATACGTGATGTCTGCGAGTTAACAACTTGTCTAAACAATATTACACAACCTTGCTTAAAAATCAGTATTATTACGTTTAGACTCGATGACAAATCCTCAGCTTCAGTGTAACTCGATTACGATTCATCAATAGTGTCATTTATTCTATTTTAACCACACACTTTATAGCCTTTTATTTGCTTAGCTGTTAGTTTGTATAGCTATGGGTAACGTTTTCAGGGGTCATTTTACCATATACTTAATTAAATTAAGAGATCGTCAATTTGATCCTGACACAAACCAAAAATATACTACTCAAAAGAAAATAAAGGCCACCAGTATGGTGATTGTTACGTGAAAATGATATTTAAGAGTAATATATAGTGTTTCCAGCTATCAGACTTCAACACCAGTACGTCTAGCACGACTTGTTGCTCTGTCGCTCCCCGCGCGACTGAGCGTCTCTTATCTCACTCGCACCGTGCAAATTAGAAAGAGGAGGGTAGATCTTTCTCAACTCGCGTCGCGGCGCGGCGTCAGTTGTGCTAGACCCGCAGCATGAAAGAGGGATTCTGAAGGATGCGGGATTTTATTAATTAGCCACTTATCAATTAGTTTATGACCAATTATTAACAATCAAATAGAAAAATGTAAGTAGCCTTTGTTTTGTTTTGAGCAGTATACACCGTGGGCTGTTTAAGCCCGACCGATTTTAACCATAGGTTCCTTAGCTAAAATAGAGTAAAAAAAGTCGTACAACATGTAGTCCGAAAATGCATAGTTTTTTAGAAAATCGCAATTTTAAGTATTTAACAAATTGAATAATCTCAAGTATAACGCACCCTAAGAATGTGACGTAATTATTTGCACTTAATTTTTTCTACGCAGAATCACAAAAATCATTATTGGCCAGTATCTTGTTCCTAAGTTTGGTGTTCAATTACAGAAAGGTTTTATTACGGAATGTAATTTTACGTATAACGAACACGCCATTTACCGCTGAGTGCCAGTGTAGTTAGTACTCGTATTATGTATCAAATTATTATCTTTTCTTTATCACATACACGTTTATCGCTAAACTAGACTTATGTTTAGATTCTGCATTTTATCAATTATCACTAGAGTGCAACCTATTATACCTACATAGTACATTACGATAATAGAACTGGCCGGTAAATTGAACTTAAATAATGTCAATAACGTCAATGTCTAAAATTATTTTTGTGACCAAAGTAAAGATTCGTTCACAGTGAACTGCGATGCCTAATTGATTTACTTTGTTTCAAAAATTAAAAAAATATAAACTCGTAATTGGACATATGTTCATATAACATTTTTTACTTGAAATCTCGTCAGGAATATGTGGTTGAAATCGGTCGGGTTTAAACAGCCCACGGTGTATATTATATCCACCAGCGATATTTGCGAAGCTGCATGTTTCCATATATTTGACATCTAGATAACAATATGTAAAAACACATCTTCGCACCTGTCTGGAGTCTGGTGGGCATTTGCCCTAATTCGGTAAACAATCAATTTACGAAGATAAAGTCGGTTTAATCAATATACCAATCCTAGGTATTGCTATGTGCCATAAAAACCAATTATCATCGGCTTGTCTAAACTGGAGCACCACACTCCTTGAAAATTTGCAGTAGGTACATAAATATATATGTACGTACCCAAAGGTTCAAAATTATCTGAGCAATCGTATGCCCTTAACAATAAAGTCCTGGTCACATATTTTTGAGCACTTTGTCCGTGCACATATTTTCGAACTCAAATGTACCTAATTAATAAACTCCGGCCCATCTCCCATATATAAAGAAGATATACAAACAAGCAAGCTATTATTGCCTAAACGTGATGGTGTTGGGCAGTTCGTATGGCCATCTTCAGGGTTCATCACCAGCCCGATTATATGGCACCATATTGCATCCTCGTACAACTTACACGAATAGATATTTATCTACCATTACTTAGGTACACAACTTTGGAGAAAAGCAACTTCCGAGTTCTATGGACGCCTGCGTATTTAACTGTTCACGTCTTTCGCATGTAACCATAAACACCGATAGGTACAGGTGAAACTAGTTAAAAGCGGGTAATACTGGGAAAACTCGCAAAGCTATAATGGTCTACGTGGTTAAATTAAAATTCTAAATGTTTACAACGGAAGTGGTGACGAACGAACCAAACACGGTATGGTTCGAAGAACTGTAAGTAATGTTCTGGGGGCACAATATGCACTTCGTCTATTCTTCTGGAAGTGGTCCATAGTTGGACGAGTAAATTCCCGTCGCCGCGGTAGAAATGGTCGGTGAGGACCCCGCACGTTAGCATGTTAGACAAGATGGCTTCCAGTTTATTGACCCTGGGAACGAGAGCGTTTCACAATGCAACCAGTTCAAAAGGTAATAATGGAAATAACTGGTTTTAAAACGGTAAATTAAAAAAAATTGGATAGGCTAGCTAGCTAATTGAATCTTAACATGCTCAGATAGGTTCATTTCAATTTGTGAGGGCTTCCTCTTTTAACTGATATTTTATCTTTGATCTCTGATAAGATAATTACACTTTTGTTGAATAAGCAGTGGTAGTCTAGTCTGAAACTGTGCCAAATTACAAGTTGATATTCAACTGAAGTAGGTGATAAGATTACTTGCTGTGACAGACAGGTGATAAGGTTTCCTTTTTAGCACGGAATCCTAAAAAGGCATAGGTACTTAGATAGTCAGATAGCTTATATATGAGAACATTGTCTACGGTGAAACTTAGTTCACTAGGCAAAAGAGCAAGCAAATCTAGCAGCATAACATAAACCGCGCTGATAACAAATTATATACAGATATAAACCAATCTGAATCCGATGTCAGTACTTGTATATATTTATATACTGCTCAAAACAAAATAAGGGCCACTTACATTTTTATATTTTATTGTTAATTATTGGACATAAACTAATTGATAATTGTGGCTAATTAATGATGTACCGCACCCTTCAGAATCCAACCTCTTTCTGCTGTTTAAGTCTAATAGCTGGAAAAAATATGTATCACCGTTTAATCTAATTTCAAGTAACGATCAGTATACTTGTGGCCCCTATTTTATTTTGAGTACTATACATATTTCAGGGAAATATTACTATTATTAGCCTAAGAAGTATTATTATTATTATTATTGCATTGCAGATTTGAAATAATACAACTGGCATAGACAGAAGCATAATGGTGGTCGATTGTTGTAGAACACCGTAAATCCCATCACCTCTTCCTACAAACGCAAAATGCTAGTTTGAGTTAAAATGCTCAATATCAACATCTATTCTTTTCATATAGAAAATCAATAAAAAAAAGATTAAATACCTAATGACTCCTTAGCTATGTAGGTCATTTCAAATTACTTAGTTATGAGCATATGAACATTTTCCTTTGCATTGATAGGTACTTACTTAGCGTTCAGAATACCATACTTTGTATGCACATATGTTGGACGCAATTCGCAATGCTATATTATGTAGGTACTACATACCTACATGTAAATGGTCTATACATAAGGCTGCTTGAAAAATGTCTACAGTATTTCACATTAAGAACATTATCTTTTTATATTTCCATTGAGACTTGTGCTAAATACAATACTGGAATCTATTTTTTTTTTTACTTTTAGTAATGTAAGGCCAACATACTATACAATAATACTTATCACGTTTTGTTAATTGCTACTGTATAGAAAAAGCCCACCCCTTACAATCAGGCTAGCATGAATCCTGTTTATTTAGATTGGGCAATTTGCCCTTAATGCAAGACCTTCCATACACTACACACCCATTTGTCCCCAACTGGTTGTGGTACTACGAAAATGCACTACTCATTAACTATAATACCTAAACTAATGTATACCTACACAAGATTATTTTTTAATGAAGCAGGTACAACTGAAACATATATTACTATCCTGTTGCTTTCACTAAATGTAAAGTATGCATGCATGTGAACAAATTAAAATTACCATCTAAGCTCCACTACAGTCAAATTCTACAACTATTGCAACATAATAACAATTGGAGTGTAGAACCTCATGGAGAATGGTCTCATCATGGGCATGAGGTGCTCCGGCTGGTTGAGATCCAAGCTGGAGACCTCGTCACCGCGACAGTAACATTTATGCTCCAATGACATCCTTGTAGCTGACACTTGTTAATTTATTGGCTGTTAGAAGTATGGTTCAGTTAAAATAAAACATCATAATCCTCCTAGCGTTGTCCCCAGTTGTGTCCCGAAAGGAGCCCATTGTCCGCTTTGACACCTAACATTTGGCTAAGGCACTAGTTCTACGAAAGCGACTGCCATCTGACCTTCCAACCCAGAAAACCGGTTTCAAACAATGACTGCCTAGTACTAGGATTTGTTTGAGTAAATTTTCATGCTTTATTCATAGATATTACATTGTTACCATGGAGTGATGAACACGGATGAAATGTTTCCAAGTCAAAATTAGAACTCATTATTTCACTTGAGTGTAATGTAATTAACAATGCTATGGGTCGTGACGTCGAATGAAAATTCAAATATTTACACTGAGGACATACATATAGGACCAATCTAGATTAATTTCCCGGTAATGGCTACCTAATCCTGTGATGATGTTTTCCTTCACCAAAAAGCTAATGGTAAATATATCGTACATGAGCTAAAATAACATATATTCTTATTTTTTTAATTCAATAAATAGCACCAATGCCCTTTGATTGAGGCAGAACATCCACAAAAGATAAGCTAAAATGTGCATCCATACAAGTGACACTTAGCTGTTACAGCGACATATCAAATGAATGAAAACTCAACCCTCTCCGGTGAAAGCCAAGTATAGAATTAGATGAGATTATCACTAACACTATAAACAGCACTAAAAGAGCAATGGATTGGCAGTCATTTAATCACATGGAGAATCACAAAGTTAAGAGGGCTATTCCCAAATGAAAATAACACAATTGTCTATTTCAAGATATAATATTTCAATATGAAACTATTCAGCGCGGAGACTGGCCACACACCAAAGGTACTCCTCATTCCCGTAAAATAAGACAGCAGAAAATATCATCATGCAATTTCCAATAATTTTACCCAGTATTCATATAATAAAAAAACCACTCATAAACTATATGGTATCAATAAAGCCTATTTCGCCTCCTAACACCAAATCTATGAACACTAACGCAAGTCTTACGAAGCTAAAAATGTATACCCAACAAAGTTGCAAAGAAAACATAAAATTATGAATGGACAGGGACAATGAAGGTACTTTAAGAAAAGATACATTATATGATAGATACATTAATTATGCCATTGCATTGAAACCCTTGCATTACCTATATAGATTGATTATAAAGAGCTTAATACAAGGGAGAGTAAATACATTTTAGGTTTTCTATCATGAAGGTAAATTAACAGCTAGATTATTCATTAAATATTCAGCTTATACTTATTTGATAAGTTCAAGGGGGGAAATTAAAATTATTAGGTGGATGCCTCCATAATAAGCAAATTGCAACTGAAATTGTGTCAAATTAAATAACATGCTACCCCCTGCACCAATCAGCCTACCTTGGTGTCATTACTTTTTTGGCCACATTGCCGGCTTCCGTGTCAGATTCGCTTCGGGGTCGTTTCCTATCACTACATTTTGAGGGTGTCATGAACATTGTCCTTTCAAAACCAAAAAAAATAGTTGTAACAACGAAAATTATTAATTTAAATAGGCAAGCATAGTCAAAACAGTAAGTAAAGGTTTAGTATGGAAGCAGGTACATCTAAAACGGCAAGATTCTTTTCAATAGGCGTTTTCTTGCAATAAAAATAACTAAGTGGTTTGACTCAAGGTCAGGTCACAGTCACAGTTAATGGCGTTGGGATTAAGCATTCTAAAGCCGGAAGTACATTACGAAATTAGTGGCGAGAATCATGAAATTAATGCATGCATTACGAAATTATTAAATAACACGTCGAACTGTTGGTAAAACTAGTGTCACGAAATTTAATTTCACGCCACTAATTTCGTAATGTAATTTTCCGGCCTTATGGTTCAAAAGTTTTTCTAAATGTACGTCTTAACGACAGAAAATGTGACTTTTTTAGGAAACGATTTTGATAGACAAAGTTAACAAAGTCCACAAAAAACATCAAATACTCACTTTAATGTAGGATATATACTAGAACACTCCAAACAGACCACACGATCTCCTCTTCAGAAGTCGGCGTGCAAGTGACAGTGGCTAGTAGCTAGGCTAGAAACACGACAGCGCTAAGCAGCTTGCTTTGGTTTGGTACCGCGCCGCCAGCCGGCTTAAGTAATGTTGCCAGATGCCGAAATATAAAAAGCGGAACTGCGGAAGCAACGCATTAAGGCGGATGTCACACTACGCCGCATCTCCGGACGGAGGTGCGGAGCTGCATACAAATTTCGCCGGACGGAGGTGCGGTGCAGTGTGTCGTACCAGACGGAATTTATATACAAACTGAGGTACTTGCATATAACGAGCTCCGCGTCTCGCAACGAGACGCGGCGGCAGTGTGACAACCACCTAAAAAAGCGGATTTTGACTTGAACACGAACAAATTTTACGTTCAAAATTATTAAATCCTTTAAAAAAATATTAACGAGTGTTTATTCATTTTATTTTCAACACGTAGGTAGGGAAAGAATGACATTTTAAGATTTTGTAAGAGGCGCCATTAATTTTCAATTTAACATTGGTAAGACTTCTAATAAATCCACGGCTAAACTCATGTATTAAATGTCACGACAGTGTGTGTGTATGCTCCAAGCGACATTACCCCGAAAAACACTCATCCTGAATCCCGAAGTTTGAAACATGTCGCCTATCGTGACATTTAATATGTGAGTTTAATCGTGGATTTATAAGTAGAATTTTTAAGTAGAAAACGTCTCACAAAAGTTTTAATTCGATTAGAAAGACTTGCTGTAAAACTAACTCCAAATTTTAATTTCGACTAACGATTTAGAACTTTCGAATACCCCACACGTTCCTTACAGGGTTCCGCTAGACCAATTTTGGTACGGAACACTAAAAATAGTAACTTCACCAGTGTATTTTCTGAATACTGTCTGAATGAAAACAGATAAAGCGTATCAAAACAGATAACGTCTAAGTGAGTAGTTCTGATAGTTTGTTTGTTCGATGTTTTGAATTTACAGCCTTTTAAACGGTTTTATTTAGTTCGACTTTGTGGGCTCAAATCTAGGAAATGAAAATTTAACCCCTCTCGGTTGACCGAACCGATTGACCTAAAATTCGATACACACTTTTAGTTCTGATGACAATACAGTTTCGTTTTTTCAGTATTATTGTAAAACCATAATGGCCGCCTCCACGAAAGGGTAAATTACATGTTTTTGTAAAACCCCCTTAATTGGTATCAGTCACACATCACGCCACTCTCTTCATCAATCGAGGGCACCAGATTAAAATAAAATAGTGGGACGACGCATCCAAAGCATACTCGTATGAGTGGTTGACTGTAGATAATATAAATTCAACGTGCCCCACGAAGTTATTCTATTAATTGACTGTCTAAACTAAACTCTATGATCCACCATGTTTCAGACGCCATGCCCTAGATTGAACATGAACGCCCTCAGGAGAGAGGCGTGATGACTGATACCTGGTATCTACCAATTATTATTTACTAGTACTATTTAGTACTTTACAAACCGTTTCTTTAAAAGTATTATTACTTATTTTATTTTCAATGAGTAAATGGTAACTTTAAAAATTTTCAAGCATATTAATTTCATAAAAGCTGATCCACGTTAGTTCGAAACTTTGTTCACATCGCGCGATGCTAATATTTAACTTTGTATAATTGGATAAATCATACATGTTCTTTTTTAACTTCTCAAATAACTACAATAAGTAGGTATAACTTTCTATCACGCACTACAATAATAGAGGTGACTTATGGTAAAATTGATAACGTAGTGTTGCGAAATGGATAGTAAAACATCAAATTATTACAATAAAGTATAAGTAAAAGTTTTTTTTTAACCGTCCAAGAGTAAATTCACAGCTACCAATAGAATTCTTACGCTTTTTTAGAAACAAAATTGTACAACGACTATAGACATAATCGCAGTACTTCGCGACTGAAACGGTAATTTACTTAATTTTCCATATAAGGATAATACGAATAGACCGCGGTGACGTCATACTTCTGTGCCAACTTACTAGTATGAAACGTTTCGCCTGCCGCCAGCGAGGTCCGTCTTTAACTACATTTTTTGCCAATTTATGTACTTTAATTGTAGTGGCTCCCACACATACATTGGTTCGAATAGCATCGAAAAAAATCGTAGGAATCATTGTAACACCACAAAAAGAAGCTGGCAACACGGGCAGTATCGGACTGATAGTATCGTGAAATGTGTAAACGCTCTAGGCTGCTCTACACAATGGACCAGCATGGGCAGCATGGTCCATCATATAGGACGCAACTATGCATTAGACGGACTAAACAGACGGACTAAACATCGCATTCCAAGGTATTAGGCCTGAATGACACTGGCGCGGCCTGCGCTGCGGTGGCGGTATATAGTTAACTTGACAGCAATTTTAATCATTACTATTGACCGCCACCATAGGCCGCGCCAATCTGTGAGTCTGTGACAGGCGTACGTACGTACGTACCTGTCCTGCGCCTTAATGACCCATTGTGTAGAGGAGCCCTAAAGCGAATGGCACGTTGGCAAAAATGTGGAGAAAAAGCGGGAACACGGAATATCTAGCAACACTATGCTTAACTTCCTTTCATTCCTTCATTTACCTTTCCTTTGCAACAAAAATGGCGCTAGGCAATGTTGCCAGTGCTGTAATATCATAAAATAATGTCAAAGTTACAGTCAAAGAAAAAAAAATTAAAACGACTACCTACGGTATGAATATAATATTTGTATCTAGGCAGACTAAATGATAATAATTATTATAATTCGTTCCGCCAATGTACATTTTTTATAAAATACTTCATGGCCTTATGACTATGTAACGCGTGTCAAAATTAACATTCGAAGAACCTATTAGATCAATTTCTAAGATGGGTGCATAGCAGCGACATCTATTAAAAATGTATCGATCTTAAGTAAACAATGTTAACCTTGTGTAAGAGTGTCACGTCACGTGTAGCGTTTACGTTGTTCACAGCATCATTAAAAGATGGCGCTCTGATTTTGTCACGTTACGTGTAGCGTTTACGTTGTTCACAACATCATTAAAAGATGGCATTCTGATTACTTAAGAGTCCGCAGTAAGCTCGATTCTCCATACAAATGTAGTTACGCTCTCATTTTAAAACTATTATATATAACTATTATACATTTAAAACATAGATATACCTCATCCTCATGTCATTGTATATATAAAGTTTTGTTACAATCCAACACTTAGTTTTAAAATGAGAGCGTAACTACGTTTGTATGGAGAATCGAGCTTACTGCGGACTCTTAATTCTGTGATTTAATTAATGAATCAAAACGTGTTTATTACTATCGTTTCGATTTCATATAATTTCAGCTTTAGGGTGAGTATCATTCAATCATTATTTCTTCTAGTAGTTCTAGTATTCAACTTATACCCGCCATGTACAGTCACCAGCAGCAATATCTGCTATATTATAACAAAGCGGGCAGAAATATCTGACACGTCCTTACGACCCTGGAGATAGAGTTGTGTCAGATATTTACACGCGCTTTGTTGTGGCACATATTAATGCTGGTGACTGTATATTATCATATCCACCAGAGGGGCTACCGCGAAACGAAAACGCACTTCGTGTATCTCCCTCTCTGTCTCTCGAACTTGCAAGTGCGACAGAGAGGGCGACACACGAACGAAGTTCGTTTTCACTTCGCGGTAGCCCCTCAGAGCTGTGCGAGGTAGCGGTAACGTGCAAGGTGGCGGAAACGTGCGAGGTAGCGGAGCGGTGAGCGAGTAAAGTTCACAGTCTAGTTACCTACTGTGGTCGAGTGCGGCGGTATCAGATGAAAGGGCTTGAATTTTACAATGTACATTCTGAAACAGTAGTGAAATTATAATTTAAAAGAATTAAATAAATTTTAAAATTTTAGGTACCGTGAAACTTGCCTACTTTGCCACCAGGCAAAACTTTGCCCAAAAAGCTAATTTTTAACTAATCTGGTAACGAACGAAAACACAACATTTATGGCTCCCTTACTATTTTTAGTAGATAAAGATTTATGTTTGAGTTCATACACGTCTTTAACTTCAGCCAGGAGCTTGCGGCAAATTGTGGAATGTGACGTGTATGGATTTGTATGGCAAAGTTGAAAATGCCTAGGTAACATTGCCCATCTGTACCGTGTTAAACTTTTCGTAGTTAAGACCAAGATGTTAAAATGGAACGCCATGTTTGCCCAAAATATTGAACTGAGTCTTGTCTCAACATCGTCAGAGCTATAGGTGCGTTAATAATTCGACATGGTCAATGTTGACAAAAGTCCAGATAACTTTGCCCGCGAACAAAATCGATAAAAAATTGGAATAGGTGTTGATTCTACAAATATTTCTCTTATTGAACACAATTGCGTACTACTAAGAGACTACGAAAGATTCGTCATGCAAAAAAAATATCACCCTAAGGTACCATATAAAAATATGAGATTCGTGTTTTTCCGAAAAAAGCGGGCAAAGTAGGCATGTTTCACGGTAGAAAATATCGTTACAATTAACTGACATTATTATATTAACGTCATAATATGATGATCGTACGTATGTTCGTTAAGTGTAACAAGGTTCTATAGTGGGACATGATTGTTGGTTCGATAGTACATAATTTCCTGTGAACGTACTAAGTTGGTAATACTATTTACATTTGAATGTTTTTTTTTTATAATTCCTATAAGCCTATATTTTATATTCTACGAGTATTTTTTTTTTATAATAATGGTTCGCGTGCTATAGAATTATCGCTGAAATACAAACATACCTACATACAAGGTATGGTACCACGGTCGCGCAAGTTTTAACAAAACAAGGCTCACCCGGTATTACCCGTTACCTCATTGGTCGTAACGGGTATGGTGTATGAAATTGTGTCTTGCAATTGACCGTTTTTTTACAGTCCTTGGTTACTGTCTAATAGAGGTTAGAAAGTAAGCAATAGATGGATTCATAATAAATATCTAGGATCCCATGGAATGAAATTTCGTGCAGTGATATTTACCTACTTTAGAAGTAAAATCCAGATCAAATAGAGTGATACTCAATCAAATAGATAACGAGCAGGATTCTCGGCTAAACGTCTACATCAATTAGTAAAACGTTCTCGAAATTAACTGGGTAGATAAGACGTTCTACACTAAATAGTCTGGGCGCTCCCCCTTAGCAATTATACACTAGGAGGCATAGCTTCGATTGATCCGATATAACGGAAATTCAATTAAGCACATACCTAGTTAGGGAATATATACATATACCTAACGCGGTCACAATACAGTCATTACGTTATGTATATGTATGCGCCTATAACTGGATAAGCCATTTACATAAACAATATAATCCATCATGGAACTTATGTTACTTATATGATTACCTACCCTGTCTGTAGGATGCGCAAAAAAATCTAAAATGGTACTGTATGTAGTAAAACAATGGTCTGCAGATTTAGATTTAGATTATTTATTTCGAGATAAAAAATACAATGTCATAATTATAAGAATCCTTATCACGATCGTCAATAATAAGTAATAAATAATATTCATAATGTCAATAGAGAAAGTGGAAATAGTATCTCCGATTACGTATTTTCATTTAACAACTAATTAAGTAACAATTACTATTAAACAAAAATAAACAATGAGAATTTACGAAGGGTAAATCGCCAGTAACTAGCCACCGTTCGATAACTGGCCACCTCATACTAAAAATGAACTCTATTCACCTATAATAGTATGCGGCATTTTAGTATAGTACGCCCTACAAGCCTGTTTTAACTAAAATGGCGTTAAAATTTGTTTCTCCATATCTGTCACTTTGAAATTTGTGTTAGTAAGAAAGAGACAAAGCACATTTTATTTAGCAGAGGCATTTTAAGTTTCATGAATAAGGGGGTTGTATTTAAGTTAACTGGCTCATACCTATGGCGCCTAACTGGGCCAAGTTTTTTATTCATAATCATGTGTTTGTTTTCTTTTATTGTCTGAGTATACTTTGTTGTTGTCGTTTTTGTATAAATATTCTATCAATAAAATAAATCAACTATTATAAATAAAATATGTAAATATGACATGTAAACTAGTAGATATAAAAAATAAAAACCTACCCCTGTTCATTCAGAAACTTTATAACCGAGAGGTAAAATCACGCTCCGTTGAGCCGATTTTCACCAGTGCGGTGCTAAGCGAGGACAAGAACATTTCCTCGCACACCGCGGCTTAGCAACCTCGCAAAGTTCTGGTGGATACTAGGTGCGCCACAAAGCACGGTCCTTTTGATACCTACGCAACCATTTCCGCCCTCTAGCTTGGGGTGTACCAGTACGTATCAACTTCATTTTGATGCTGAGTGCCGTTTGTCGTCCTGACAAAACTAGTGCACAATACGTTGAGTACCTAATTAATTAAAGTATTATTAAAATAAGACAAGAAGAGAAACAAGGTGACTAATAGTCTTTTCATCCCTTCTATTCCAAAACAAGTTTTTTCTAGTCTTCATTTATAGGGAGCAATACTTGTTTTTGATTCCTCTGCATTTTTTTTCAATCTGTCTTTTTTGCTCAAGGGAGCTAAATTCAGTTTTGTCATACACCACAGAGAGAAAAAAACTTTAAGAACATGATTCTAAAAACACGGTGGGCCAGAGCGAGGCCAGAGACAATATTTATGTAATTTCAGTAGCGTGTTTAAGGACACACTTTCATTGACTTACTTGGCTTATGTTCCTGTGTCCCCTAGATGGGGTAGAGGGCGTCCACAGTGCGCCGCCACCCCGTTCGGTCCTGAGCTTCCCGCTTCAATTAGCTCCAAGCCTTCCCTAAGCTCTTCGCCTCTGCGATGATCGTCCGCCGCCAGGTCTGTTTAGGGCGGCCACGTTTACGCTTTCCTTGGGGATTCCAGTCCAGGGCTTGCCGCGGTATGTGCTCAGGGTCCCTTCGGAGCGTGTGGCCGATCCAGTTCCACTTGCGGCGTTTGATCTGCTGGTCAATCGGAGTCTCACCGCAGCGTTCCCACAGTTCAATGTTGGAGATTTTCTCGGGCCAGTAAACACCGAGAATACGGCGAAGACAGCGGTTGACGACGACCTGGAGGCGGTGCGAGATGGTCTTTGTAACCTTCCACGTCTCACATCCGTACAGCAACACGGTTTTTACGTTGGACCGGAATATTTTGAGCTTAAGTCTCCTAGTCAGTTTCCGCGCAGTTGCTCTTGCCTTGGCGATTCTCGAAGCGATGTCCTCTTCGGTCCCTCCAGTTTCTGACACTACACTACCGAGGTAAGTAAATTTGTGGACCCTTTCCTCAGCCTCTGTGCCAATGAGCAACGGCAGAGCGCTTGTTGCCCCGCACCTCATTTCCTGGGTCTTCCGGGTGTTGAATTTCAGTCCCGTCTCCTTTGCCTCTCGTTGTAGGTCGTCCAGCTTGGCTTGCATGTCGGCGCGTGTGTGGCTCAGCATGACCTATGGGTCATCGGCATAATCCAGGTCTTCTAAGGCGCTGGACAGTCCCCACTCTATGCCACGGCGCTTGTTGCTTATTGTAGTGCTCATGATGCCATCGAGAACAACAAGGAATAGGAGAGGTGAGAGAAGACACCCCTGTCGTACACCCGCATGCACCGGTACGTCCTCCGCGACGAGGCCGTCGTGTGTCACTCTACAGGAACACAATACAATACAATATAATACAAATACTCTTTATTGCACACCTCACACAAACAAAGCAGTTAAAAAGAAAAACAATACAATAACAATACTTCCCGTAGATGGCCTTAATCATGTTGGTTATTTTCTCGGGGCCCCAACTTCACGCAATCGTTCCCACTTTCATTGAGCGTTTTTTTAAATACCGTGCCTTTTTACAAGCTTTTATTTACTTTCACCTGTCCCTTTGTCTGTCTGTCTGTAATCAAATCTTGCAAGTTAAATTTGATCCACTTCCCGGTTTCCGATTGAGCTGAAATTTTGCACGAATATGCAAATCGCGTGACAATGCAATATTATGATGACGTGGAGCTGATCTGATGAGTAGTTGATGAGGGTATAAAGAAAAGTACAGTTAGCAATAAGAGCTTGTACCAAAAATGAAATTTTTGACAGAAACTTATTCTTCGTGTAGCGCGGGTCTCAGGTATTGTCATCCTTTAACGCTTTTGAATATTAATATGTTCAATAAAAAAAATGGATTTATTGATACTACTTTCTGATAGCTACATGTTAATACAAACAATGTTTATTTGATATGATTACTAATATATTGATATTAGAAACTTAAGACCATGGAACAAAAAGCCCGCGAAACACACCTATTTATTTTTTAAATTAAAACAACTGGTGTCACAAGCACGTAAAAGCAGTTCCTATACTAATATTTTTAATTTACAATTATGATTCCAGTTACAGTGAAAATGATGCGTTAACGCCCGAGTTTGTTAAAAAGGGAGCAAAAAACGTTAACAATGTTCTGCCTGCAAAAAGCAAAGCAAAATATTTGAACGCCTAAATATGAAACCGCATAGAACAATAGTAAAGGTGCAATATCGTTTTCAAGAACTATTCGAAATATAAGCAGCCTTCTAATCCTTGGATTCTTTGGAGTAATTCAACGCTTAAAGTGAGAGTCAGAACGAACAACGATATACCTACTTGGCGCCTAAAACCAGTTATCTGGCCATAACAGTAAGTAAATAAATACCTACCGATATATTTCAATCCATTTAGTTCTAATGGTTTGCTCTTTCTGAAGGTTCCGTAGTCTAACTTTTGAAATACCTGCTTATATGTTCTTAGCCTTGTTCTTAGGTAAAACATTGTTTTTTGCAGGTGGCATTAATCTTCTGAGTTCAAAATTACTGACGATATACAAAAACATTCGGTGACATACTATGTATAACTAGTAAAGGTTGCTATTAAAACTAAAACGGATAAGATCATTTTTTCGTCGAAAAATACCAATCCCTGCGGCGGCCGTCCAATAATATTTGTATTTTTTTCATTAAATATTTGATGTAATTATCGTGTTTTTAACTAAGGTATCATGGAAGGAGTGAAAAGAAAAGTGTATTACGCGGTAACAATAGTTATTAGTTATGGTAGGCTGCAAAGTTGTTGTTTGGCGCAAGTTCTTGTATGCAAAGCCGGGCTAACGAAGGATTGTAAGATTCTGTACAATCCTGAGCATAGCAAGGCTTTCAAGGCACGAGACGCCAAACGACTTTGCTGCCGAGCGAAACACACAACTTTTCCTCTCATCACCACGATGAAAATTTTAAATGTAATGAAGAGCATTTGGACCTTTTACTCATTTTCAATAAAGGTTTGTTTACATCACACATTAAGATCTAAGCATTTATAATTATTAAATGTAAAAAAGTCAAAGTATAGTCACTCACTAATCAATGCTCAAATACGCATAATTTACTTTTTCCGCTAACTTAACAGGCATTAAAATTCATATATGTAAATGTTCTGCACTAAAATCTATAAATAAATTTAATTATTTTGATTTTACTGTGGCTTTAGAACAAAACAAAACAAAATTTGGTGTATATGAGTTTTTTGTTAAATTATTTTTTCAAACGGTGCGTTCCAAATTTGCACAAAGCGAAAAGTTTTGAAAAATAAAACTACATGTTAAAATTATTGATTTGTATTGTATCCTTATAAGTATTGTTAATTGAATTTTATAACAGTAGTAATATACAGTAATAGTATAAATAATTGGCATAACACCATAAGTTTCTGAACACAGGATAATGACCTCTCATTCTGTTCCAAATTCAATAACTCTTTCCACGCTAGCGGATATAATGGAATTTTGGGCGCAGATTCTGAGCGATAAAGCAGGCCATTCCAAGCCGGTGAGGTGAATAATTATTTAATACCTCGGGCGACATTGCTAGAGTCCCTCACTACGCTCGGGATTCCAGAATAGAATCCCGAGCGTAGCGAGCTATTCTAACGTTTTACCGTTTAGCTTCCCTTCCCTTCGTTCTGGAGTAGATCAGTCACCCTCGTTACTATATACCATTTTGCTCCTTAGTAATACAATCTATAGATAGATTGACCCGGTTTTACAGAATACGAGGATACGTAATATAGAACTAGGTGTTTATTGTATTATTAATTTATTACTTACATAAAATAGATTCGCTCTATAGGTTATAAAAGGTATGGCGTATTTGCCGTTACTGTATCCCGGTGTTAATTGTGATCAAATTGTGTGATTGCTAAGGAGGTTAGCAAGGTTCCTAGCGCAGGTGCCTTGTGTGTGGTAATATAGTATGCCTATGTTTTTTTTGTTATATTGCAATATGCATGGACACAAATCAATCATAATCATAAGCTCCAATAATACTAGTATATCCCTCCATGAATCAATCAATTTTGAACTACCGATTATTCCTTTTTAAATACCTCGGTATTTCGAATTACATCACACATACTACAAAGGAATAGGCACTGCTTTAGTTGGACTGTAGAATACTGATATAACGGCAATGTTTTGTCGTAAAGCCTTTATTTTTCGTTCCCTCCGTATTCCGAAAACTCGATAACCCGATCAGTTTTGTTCTTCCCTCGAGATTCGAGTTATGGAGGTTCTAGTTTACCGCTAGAGAATAAACCACGCTGCTGAAACTTTTATGAAGGTAAATAAACAGTACTATTGGTTATATTTTTTTTAGGTTGTTCGCTGGCGTTACATGAATTTGGGCACCACCTACCTACAGGCACCTACAGAATATGATTATTTCTCAGTTTCTGATTTAGTAAATACAAAAAGGAAAACGTCTCAATGTCTGACATATTTGCCGCACTTCTCTTCTTTGTAATAATTATTTAAATAGATTTATATCTTCTGTATTTTTTTTATTATTTAATGATTCTTATCCTGATTATATTCAAAATTCCGTATCTAAATTCCAAAATCACTGTCATCGAATCTTGTTTTTTTTTTTTGGCTGCTCTTGGAAATTAGTCCTCATTATGCTCTTACTCTTAAGAAATTTTGCTTTTTTTCCCAAAATTAACTTACGTGCTTCGCTGCTGCCCTCTTTGGAAACATAAAATTCGTTTATCACACATTGAAATATTCAACTAAGCGAGGAGTCCTGGACCCAAGGAACCCTTCCCACCCGGTACGGTGGTTTAGGGATTCGCAAAATTACAAGTGTCGCGTTACCGGCTATTTGGTCGTCATGCCACAGCTCGTCTAGTCTCATAGGTAAGATCATACCTTCACACACACTATGACTATATGATACTTAATACTGAGCAGAGTTACCAAAGAAACCCTTGTCCCAACTAACGAGTTTAGGGTGGCAACCTTTAAGAAAATTCTTTGTTCGAATGAGCTCTCCAAAAATGGACCAGTCTGCTATGAAGTCATCACTTTTCCCCTTTTTAAAGAGCGAGCAAAAGGAAGTCCAACTTGACCGATCACTCGGACAAAGTGGAATTTCGTTTCCTCGTAGTACGATTATCGAAGTAATAGGAATAAATAAGTCCAGGTAGATCGACCAGTCAAATGAAAAGGAATTGCGACCACGTGGCCAAAGGGGATTATTTTTGGAAATGCTGAAATAATAGGTAACTTATAACTGTACCTACCTACTAACATGCAACCAATAAAATAACTCAAGTTCACATATACTTACAAAAGTATAATATAAGAACGGAAACAAACAAACTGAAGAAATCCAAGACTTACATTTAAAGCTCTTTAACTATATATATCTACCAATTTGTATCGCTAATAGATTTTTTGAGAAGGCGGGTTAATAGATTCTACTGGAGATGGCAGCTTTAACGCATTGGATATTTTCTCATTCAGTTTGTTCGTGCCCCGCTTAGTGGCACTCGGCTCCGGTGACGGTAAAAAGAAGGAATTAATAAGTGTTTTCGTTAAGCGGTCGCCTCGCTAGGGACGGCGGCGGCGGGTTAGCTGGGGATGAATAATGGCCGAGAGTACGGTAATAAAACAATATGCGTTAACATCTTCAGTATATTTACCGCCCAATCATCCCAACTACGTGGTCTCACAGACTGGTAGGTAATACAATGGTACTATTAGAAATCATAATAACTTGAATGAATATTGAATGAAATAAATATGAACTGACTGCAGATCATACAAGTTCGGTCCCTAGAAAAAAACCGTTTAATTAATAACTAAAAAAGTTAATAGTTGAAAACCCCCGACATTTTCATTTCAAAGTCCAATATCTCAAAAACGGCTAAACAGATTTACATAAAACATAGCTCAGAACATTCGGGATCACATTAGCTTTGGAATAAAAAAACCGCATTCAAATCGGTGCACCCGCTTGGGAGCTATGATACCACAGACAGATACACAGATACACAGACACGTTAAACTTATAACACCCCTCTCTTTGCGTTGGGGGTTAAAAAAAAAAGCTGTAATGATAGGTAGATTGAGATAATGTAGGTCATACTGCATTAATTCCTTCACTGTTCATATATATGTATGCGAGTTGATTGAAAGTGGTAGGGGCGGCGCGCGACGGAACCCGTAAATCTGTGCCTAATGTGACCGCTTGACCGCTAACTGATTTGAGCGGAACCTTTTATTAGGTAGGTACCCTATTTCTACTTTCCTATACTTACCTTTACACGTTAGTTATACTCGCAAGGGCGGGCGTTCAAAGCTTCGTGATATACTATTTTATTTTACAAATGTAGGATATTATTAAATCTTAGGTTATTTCTTATAATTAATGAAACATACTTAGTACGCATTCTCGGTAACGATAGTCTATGATTTTCAGGTTGCTCACTGCTCCTGAGTCGTCATTCAGACTAGGCAGGAGATACAATGGAATTGTCTCCGAGAACATCTAAACTTTCCAGAGCACAACACTGGCCATACTTGACAGCATCTTAATTCATAACAAGTGTCAAGCATTCATGTAGCTAGTGACATCCAGAAAGATGTATTGTAAAATGTTTAATAAAAATAAAGTAACGTATCCGCAAATTAATTGCTTTATTCATTAGACTCCTCAAACATGTGAAAAAAATCGTAGAACCTGATAAACTATGAATGCGCGGTATAGTCAGAGGAGCAATCGACTTTAAAATTGAATCGGAAAACCTGATAAACTATGAATGCGCGGTATAGTCAGAGGAGCAATCGACTTTGAAATTGAATCGTAAAACCTGATAAACTATGAATACGCGGTATAGTCAGAGGAGCAATCGACTTTGAAATTGAATCGTAAAACCTGATAAACTATGAATGCGCGGTATAGTCAGAGGAGCAATCGACTTTGAAATTGAACTGCCTGCAATGAAATGACGCAATGACAACACGTTATCAGTTATCACCGGTGATCGTAACTTTTGTAGCATTTTTGGTGCTGCGTAGTGTTTTAACGGAATTGGTATAGACAATATAAATAAGAATTGTTAATTAAGGTTAATATTAACGCTATTAATGCTACAAAAGTTACGATCACTGGATTTATTACACTAACATAACACCCTGCGAGCTACGCTTCGGAATAGGTAAGTGTAGTTTAACATTTGGATGTGTTAAGTGTTGCAAATACATAGAAGCACCTATTTTCTAGGTATTTAGGTACCTACGTGGAGATCTGCCTACTGTCTCCTCCTACTGTTAGGTACTTACCTCCAGTCAAATGAAGTTTCAGCATTTTAGGTTTGTACTTATAACTTATTTCAAGGATTCTACTGAATAGAATATAGAAATACGCGTGAATAGTAAAGCAGAAAGTTAACGTTTCTTATAAAGTATTTTATTTTAACCTCTATAACTTATTTTAACCTCACCTATTCATAGGTCTAGTTTCGTTAGGCGTGACAGGTGAATTGAGGCGCATTAGCGTGTTCCGAAGCACAACATCTTAGCAAGAGGCGCGGTCTCTCAAGCGGCTATGAATTGAGGCGCATTAGCGCGTTCCGAAGCACAACATCTTAGCAAGAGGCGCGGTCTGTCAAGCGGCTATGAATTGAGGCGCATTAGCGCGTTCCGAAGCACAACATCTTAGCAAGAGGCGCGGTCTGTCAAGCGGCTATGAATTGAGGCGCATTAGCGCGTTCCGAAGCACAACATCTTAGCAAGAGGCGCGGTCTGTCAAGCGGCTATGAATTGAGGCGCATTAGCGCGTTCCGAAGCACAACATCTTAGCAAGAGGCGCGGTCTGTCAAGCGGCTATGAATTGAGGCGCATTAGCGCGTTCCGAAGCACAACATCTTAGCAAGAGGCGCGGTCTGTCAAGCGGCTATGAATTGAGGCGCATTAGCGCGTTCCGAAGCACAACATCTTAGCAAGAGGCGCGGTCTGTCAAGCGGCTATGAATTGAGGCGCATTAGCGCGTTCCGAAGCACAACATCTTAGCAAGAGGCGCGGTCTGTCAAGCGGCTATGAATTGAGGCGCATTAGCGCGTTCCGAAGCACAACATCTTAGCAAGAGGCGCGGTCTGTCAAGCGGCTATGAATTGAGGCGCATTAGCGCGTTCCGAAGCACAACATCTTAGCAAGAGGCGCGGTCTGTCAAGCGGCTATGAATTGAGGCGCATTAGCGCGTTCCGAAGCACAACATCTTAGCAAGAGGCGCGGTCTGTCAAGCGGCTATGAATTGAGGCGCATTAGCGCGTTCCGAAGCACAATATCTTAGCAAGAGGCGCGGTCTGTCAAGCGGCTATGAATTGAGGCGCATTAGCGCGTTCCGAAGCACAACATCTTAGCAAGAGGCGCGGTCTGTCAAGCGGCTATGAATTGAGGCGCATTAGCGCGTTCCGAAGCACAACATCTTAGCAAGAGGCGCGGTCTGTCAAGCGGCTATGAATTGAGGCGCATTAGCGCGTTCCGAAGCACAACATCTTAGCAAGAGGCGCGGTCTGTCAAGCGGCTATGAATTGAGGCGCATTAGCGCGTTCCGAAGCACAATATCTTAGCAAGAGGCGCGGTCTGTCAAGCGGCTATGAATTGAGGCGCATTAGCGCGTTCCGAAGCACAACATCTTAGCAAGAGGCGCGGTCTGTCAAGCGGCTATGAATTGAGGCGCATTAGCGCGTTCCGAAGCACAATATCTTAGCAAGAGGCGCGGTCTGTCAAGCGGCCATGGAAACCGTATAGCCCTTGGTATTGTAAGACCTCCAACGACAAGATGATATATATCGACGATAAAAAAATATTTGAAAATAATGCAATTCGTAATTGTCTTCAGTTTCCGCGATTATTCGTTTTATTACTCATATCTATCGCGTATATTTATTATCTAAACTAGTATTTTGAATAGGAAAAGTATGTGAGATTGTAACTTTGTAAGTACTGTATGAAGGGGTAATCACCAAAACCATTTATCCAATTTCAGAAATTTATTCATCCGTGAGCTCTTTTTTGACACACTGCGCGTCGTCCAAACAGCCTTGAGTACTTCACGATGACGAGAAAGGTACTCGTGACAAACCACCAGCCAAGTGGAGCATGCCATCTGCATCTAAAGACGAGCCACCTGCAATCCCCGATGATGACATAGCGGTCACGATCCTCAGCATTAATAATAATAAAAATAAAATAATAAACCATTTATTTCAGGCATCTAAGGCCCATAGCAACAAATACCTTAAAGCCTAACATACATACAATACATATAAAAACTAATTATTTAGGTGACGAAACAGCGTGGCTCCGTTGCGTCGTCAAGTCCGGTGTAGAATACGCCGAAACACGACACCCTTCGGCCAGAAGTCAGCACACGCGATGGTCTCCGGCAGTAGCCGCGGCACGCGCACCACAAACGAGCTGAAGTGCACGTAGTGGCGCGAACGCAGCTGGAAAACCCTCAGCGAGTAGCCAGTCTTCTGGTGAACATACTCCGCCATGTCATCAGCCGTGGCGGAGTAGTGCAGGCGCGACACGTACTGCAGCGCCTTACTAGGTGTGGCAACCCGCAGACCAGAACCAACCGGCTCACTGAGTCTGCGAGGCTTGCGCTTTCTTGACACCGACGTGAAACCCTCCTTATCCACATCGGTGCGAGGGGCTTTCTCTTTTGGAGGACCCTGATCTTCACGCAGGATAAGCGAATTAAGCTCAGCATTGCCGTTAATTAGAATATTGTGGCCCTACGTGGACTGATTTCCCGAAACCTGTAGAAGGTTTATATAACAAATACTCTCCTTTGAGTGGAAATGCAAGCTGTGTCATTTATACATTCGGAAAATAGTCAATTTAAAGTTAAATTGATTCGAAAGCAAGCACCGTGTGCTCCAATTTCCCATTGTACCGGCTAGCGCTCATACACGGTGCACAGAGACGCTTCTACTTGTATACAGCGACATGCAATTATGTTCAATCGAAATGTCTTGTTTCTCTGCATTGTGCTACCTATGTACAATTGCTTAATGCTTACGGGATTCGGTTAGTGACGTACATACTCGTACTGTATCTCGTATAGTAATATTAAGTATATGGTCCTATTTGGATGGACATACGCCTTGATTTTATTGTATTGTACTCGTATTTAACTCAGGTGAGATGAGGTAAATATATAGATATACTTTAGCAAATAAATAGTTTACGTTATATCTATCTAATAAACACGATACAATATATATATAAACAATATTAATCTATACTAATGGCTGGATGCGGGTGGCGTAGGACCGGTCATTGTGGCACTCTTTGGGGGAGGCCTATGTCCAGCAGTGGACGTCTTTCGGCTGATATGATGATGATGATGATACTAATATTATAAAGAGGAAAAGTCCGTGAGTTGTAAGTTTGCATAAGTCTATTTATTTTCACCGTCGTTCTGATGTATACGTATACATATTGTTTGACCTATCTCTTCTACCTATATAGTTTGGCCATTTCATAAATAAATAAATAAATATTCGGGGACAATCTCACACAAATCGACCTAGTCCCAAACTAAGCAAGCTTGTACTATGGGTACTAGACGACGATATACAAGTTTATATAGATAAATAAATAGATAAATACATAGAAAACATCCATGACTCAGGAACAAAATATTCATGCTCATCACACTAATAAATGCCCTTACCGGGATTCGAACCCAGGACCTCCGGCTTCGTAGGCAGGGTCACTACCAACTAGGCTACAGAGGTCGTCATCTTAATCATCATCTTATCAGCCGAAAGACGTCCACTGCTGGACATCGGCCTCCCCCAAAGAGTGCCAATGTAACTGGTCCTGCGCCACCCTTATCCAGCGGACTCCCGCGACCTTTACCAGGTAAATATGTGTAATATTAAAAGACAACGGCTAAAGGTTGTACTTAGTATTATGGGGTCTTAAAATCCTTACAAATAATAAACCTCTACTGAAATTACTGACGATAAAACTAAATTCCATTCAATTATTATAAAACATCCGCTAAGAGTCCCGGGAGAGTATCTATCCATGTCCATGTCATCTTGCACAGAGCCTGATTATGGGTAAAATAATGTCAATGGTGACTCCACCATTTAAACTGATGAAAAACAATCCCGCAGGCCATTGCATCAGTAACAAACAGCTCAAACAATAAAGCAGGGAATGAACGAGGCAACTTCCGGTGCGGGGTGCACGATTACGCCGTTTCCGGTCGGCGGGCACAATGGTCCGTGGCCGAGGAATACTTATATACAGGATATCGGGATATACTCGGATGTGAGACCGGTGCCATTATTAACGAATTACGGTCCTACTTTATCAATCTTCATTGAAATAAAGCAATAGTAATTTGTGCAAAAAAGAGGGCAAATATCTTATTTTGAAGTGCTGATTTTGAGCCCCGAGCAAGCGAAATATTCTAAAATGGAATCACGAGTGTAGTCTAGAACTACCCAATATACTTAGACGGCAATGTTGCCTACCTACAACTTGCTACTTTCACCACGACAACCAATTCTTTTGACTGTTCACCAACCAAGGAAATCCATTTTGATAACCGGACAAATATGTATAGTAAGGAAAAATCTTGGAATTTCAGTAGAAAATTCAGTAATAGCTTTTCGTGAAACAAAGCAGCACCAATCTTAAAGAAATTGTACGACTATAAATCTCTGAAAGCTCACACCTTTTCAATAAAACATGGGCCGAGGGCTTACAGACTTGTTTTGTGAATACAATTACCCTATATTTTGCTTTTATTTCCTTGTTTACATCAAAGTGTCCATAACCTGTTATCTGAATATATGACATGGTGTTTTATAGAAACCAGATCATTTACTAGTAGGAATATAATATTATGCGTTTTAATCCGATTATTTCGTCCGACTCGAGTGCTACTATTTATATTTTGTTTCGCATCCGGCGTAAGCTTTGCAACATACGAGTAGGGTTATGGGGAGCCGAGCTACACTCGGCAGGCTTACGAAGCACAGCGACCTAACCTAGCAGTGGACTTTCTACATTCTGGGTACCTACTGTATTCCGAGAACGCGTTGCCGAACTGCACGACACTACAGTTTTCAGCTACTATATCCACTCCATCACGGTTTTTTTCACAGTAGCTAGTAACGAACGCTCGCTTCACTTGTCACACGGCGTCATCCATCATGGCGTGGCTGGCGGTAACCGCCAAAATGAAACGTGCTTTGTCCGCGCGCGAAATCACCATAAAGATGCACCCATACTGGTTAACTTTCCAGCTGCAAATCACTAGTCTATCTCCACTTGTAGGTAATGTTGTGTTAATTAAGTATTTTATCCTTAATATGCTCGGAGATGTTCGCCTTATTTTGGTAAAACATTAAGTGAAGTTCCTATTACTGTCCTGTCCTATATATCGCAATTCGCAGCGGCCGGGAAGGTATATGAAATTCCATTATCGGATTCTTTTTTTACCTTTTAATAACATGTTTCGACTAGGACAAATCACAGCAAACAACCAAATACTTAATGGGTATTGTGATCGATATTGATATTTTTAATTTTTGTTATGCTATATATATATATATATATATCTGTGGATAACTGGCAAATAATTTGGAAATATAATTATAAGTTTTTGACGTACTTACTCCCTATTTTATGATTATGCTTTATTTGAGAAACTCTCATTTTTGGAGTAAAAAGGTAGATACTATATTTTGCGTGGCAATTCGTGGAATCGCATCTACTTATTCAGGAATTGTTTTTTCCAGCCTCTGCAAAAATATACTATTAGTCATTTCTGCCCTTTCGACTGTGACACACTGTTGATAGTGATTGATGACATTATTCACCTATTTACTAAATAAATACAATTCTTTAACAGGCACACCCTACCTCTTGGTCCCAAAGTAACGGTAATATTCTATTCTTGTAACCTAATAGCACTGCAGATAAAAAATGTTCTTAGAAACATCGCCTTATTCGTGTAGACCACATCAGCGAGGCCCTACAAACGAGGTAGGTTAAAAAAATTATCCCCCTTTACATGCGAATGGGATGAGAAGATTCGTGAATGGAAAAACGAATTAGAAGCTCTTATAAGGGTTCTTTGTCAGATTACAGGGCCCTAAAACGAAGTTATGGTGTTTGATAAGCCTTAGAGACACGCCTATAGCGTTAGTCTCCCAATTTCTCATCGTATGATTTTTTTGTTTTGTAAAAACCACTTAATATACTTTTCAACACAATTGCTCGTAACGTACCTCTTATTGTGTCGCTTTTAGGCTCATAATCCTGGATATTAAACACGCGTGTTTAATAACATTACGATACTTGTGTGTTATGGTTATATCCCGATTAAGTCACGTTGCCACCTTGCAGCAAGATGTATGCATGCACACGGTGCATTCTTAAACTAACCGGGTTGTACAGAATGTACAGCTTTTTTTTTAATTCTCGGCAAATGGATTCTTACTCGACTAAACAAATTAAATCCTTTTTGTTAATTAATTGACTGTTTCTTTTTGGATATGATATAGAAACGGTTAATTTAGTAAAACTATTCACTTTTGATAACATTTTACATGAATTAATAAAGATAACATTTTAAAACGAAATTATTTATTTTATTTTGTATTGGCTGTTTAGAGATTTCATCTAATGCGCGCGCACTGCGCAAACTTCACAAAAAAAATTGTTGCGCGCCATTATAGGTTATTTCACAGATATTTGTAAACATTGTTAATGCGTGTTTGGTTATTAACAAAAATGCTGATTCGTGGTGACTAGAAAAGTGATAAAAAGCATGGACGCCACTAGAAATTCTTGACGATGTATTCAACATGTGAGTAAAAACCTGTTGACATCAATAAGTAAGGAAAATAACTTGCAGGCCTATCAAATTTTCATCTTATGAAAAGGATTTTTTCCTCGCAAAATGTGTTGAAAAACGTCGTATGAAACGCGTGAGCTTTGATAATTACATCAGAGGCGGAATTATCACGCGAGCCGCAGGTGAGCGTGATAAGAGAGGCGAGGATATCTCACTTGTATCACAATGTACTATTTCAACACAATTGCTCGTAACGTACCTCTTATTGTGTCGCTTTTAGGCTCATAATCCTGGATATTAAACACGCGTGTTTTATAACATTACGACACTTGTGTGTTATGGTTATATCTCGATTAAGTCAAGTTGGCACCTTGCAGCAAGATGTATGCATGCACACGGTGCATTCTTAAATTAACCGGGTTGTACAGAATGTACAGCTTTTTTTTTAATTCTCGGCAAATGGATTTTTACTCGACTAAATAAATTAAATCATTTTTGTTAATTAATTGACTATTTCTTTTTGGATATGATATAGAAACGTTTAATTTAGTATAACTATTCACTTTTGAAACATTTTACGTTTATTAAAGATAACATTTTAAAACGAAAATATTTATTTTATTTTGCATTGGCTGTTTAGAGATTTCATCTAATGCGCGCGCACTGCGCAAACTTCACGAAAAAAACTGTTGCGCACCATTATAGGTTATTTCACAGATATTTGTAAACATTGTTAATGCGTGTTTGGTTATTAACAAAAATGTTGACTCGTGGTGACTAGAATAGTACATTGTGATACAAGTGAGGTATGTTGATAATTACAACAGAGGCGGAATTATCACACGAGCCGCAGGTGAGCGTGATAAGAGAGCCGAGGATTGTAATTATCAAAGCTCACGCGTTTCATACGTCGTTTTTCAACACAGTTTGCGAGGAAAAAATCCTTTTCATAAGATGAAAATTTGATAGGCCTGCCAAGTTATTTTCTTTACTTATTGATGTCAACAGGTTTTTACTCACATGTTGTATACATCGTCAAGAATTTCTAATGGCGTCCATTCTTTTTATCACTTTTCTAGTCACCACGAATCAACATTTTTGTTAATAACCCAACACGCATTACCAATGTTTACAAATATCTGTGAAATAACCTATAATGGCGCGCAACAATTTTTTTTGTGAAGTTTGCGCAGTGCGCGCGCATTAGATGAAATCTCTAAACAGCCAATACAAAATAAAATAAATAATTTCGTTTTAAAATGTTATCTTTATTAATTCATGTAAAATGTTATCAAAAGTGAATAGTTTTACTAAATTAACCGTTTCTATATCATATCCAAAAAGAAACAGTCAATTAATGAACAAAAACGATTTAATTTGTTTAGTCGAGTAAGAATCCATTTGCCGAGAATTAAAAAAAAAGCTGTACATTCTGTACAACCCGGTTAGTTTAAGAATGCACCGTGTGCATGCATACATCTTGCTGCAAGGTGGCAACGTGACTTAATCGGGATATAACCATAACACACAAGTATCGTAATGTTATTAAACACGCGTGTTTAATATCCAGGATTATGAGCCTAAAAGCGACACAATAAGAGGTACGTTACGAGCAATTGTGTTGAAAAAGTGATAAAAAGAATGGACGCCACTGGAAATTCTTGGCGATGTATACAACATGTGAGTAAAAACCTGTTGTCATCAATAAGTAAAGAAAATAACTTGGCAGGCCTTTAAAATTTGCATCTTATCAAAAGGATTTTTTCCTCGCAAAATGTGTTGAAAAACGTCGTATGAAACGCGTGAGCTTTGATAATTACATCCTCGGCTCTCTTATCACGCTCACCTGCGGCTCGCGTGATAATTCCGCCTCTGATGTAATTGTCAACATACCTCACTTGTATCACAATGTACTATTACGTGTTTAGCTAGACTTGCTGCAGTGTACACTTAAATTGAATGCAGCGATGTCCGTTTGAATTATTTAAGTATTTCGACTATTATAAATGGTGGTTTTATAATCATTTTATTCTACAAAAATCAATCACAAATAATCGTGTATGTGATTCGAATGCTAATTATAATGTAGCAATACTGTAACATTAACATTATTGTCATGGCAATTCTCCCGTTACCCTTTTTGATTTAGAACGGACGAATACATGCTTCGAAGAGTAGTTCGATAATTTTTTATTCAAGTCCACTTAAATAATCTTTTCTTCCACGGCCCTTATCTTGCAGTAATAAATTCGCACTTTGTATGAAAGTTCTATATTAAAACCGGGTGCTATTAGTATTCAATGGAGGGTAAGGTAACCAACCTTATTACGTAAACCAACAGCTAACTTGTTCCGTTTGACAGGTACAGAAAATATTGGCATATTCTTAGTTTTCAATTTAAAATATTAGTAGACATATGACAATGTCAATAATTCATGTCGAGATAATTTGTTAGTGCTTTTAACATATGTAAGTTTAATTTAGTTATCGTACGCGTAACTGTTGCATTCTGATTATATACGATATGTCGGCGGAGCCTAATAGTAGCTCCGTAGAGCTGCTGGAATATATTACGTCTAGAAGAGGGGGACAAGTTCTACTTTACAATGGTCATAGATATCATAATTTTGGGCTTGTGCTAACTACAAAACATGTAATGGAAGTGTAACAGTTCATTTAAATAAAGTGGTAAAAAATGTTCGGCACATGGACAATAGGCATGATGCCTCATGTTGAAATTGATAACGTAGTGATGCTATATGGATAGTAAACCATCAAATTATCGTAATAAAGTACAAATTATAAAATTTAGTATTGTCCAAGAGAACCTTGAAAGTTTAGTATTGTCCAAGAGTAAATTTAAAGCTACCAATAGAATCCTTACGCTTTTATAGAAACAAAATTGTATGACAACTATGTACTTAAACGCAGTATTTCGCGACCGAAACAACAATTAACCTGATTTTCCATACAACGATTAGTACAAATGTGACGTCATACTTGTGTGTCTACCAGTACGAACGAGGTCAATGTTTGTCTCAAATTTTTGGGTATCTATGTTCTTTAATTGTTGTTGCTCCCATACAAACATTTATACTCTCCAAAAACTGGTTCGAATGATATCATAAAAAAATCTTATTCATCATCCCCATTGCGTTCCAAATTTCAATAAAACCATTGTGGATTAAGAAAGTGACTTATTGCGGAAAACTGTGTCACAAAATGTAGGTACATCCCATTTCAAAGCAACATCATGAATATCATAATACTATTTGTAAATTGCAAAATAAAGGAATACATTTAGTGGAGCTATCAAACATCAAAAACAGTTTATACGGAGCAAGGAAAAAACTCAAGGTAGGGAGTTGTTCTTGCCCCATCAATTTCTTTTAGTGGATTATGACGATGAGGATAGAATACTAGTATTTGCATCTGAAGACGCGAGGAAGTTAATTACAGACAAAGAGTTTTTTTGCCTATGGAACGTTCAAATACTGTCCACCATTTAAGCAGCTAAAAACTGGATCAATCGATCCGAATTTCGCCTTTGTGGAGTTGTGAAAAGGAACAATATAGAACCACTAATCATGCGGAAGGTTGGAATTCGAAATTTAAAAGATATATTCATATCCAACCATTCCCCATCTGCTGACAGTCCTATCCGATGATGCCTTTTATGGCGTATCTATTTCGCGTTTCAATAGACATTTCGCAGCCAAAAAGAGGTCACTCTCGGACATTAAGAATAATGATCGGATAAACACATCCATATTGCAATTGAAGCATAATAAGATTAATAAGATAACTATGGGACATTGCCTGGAAAAGATATGCCCGTATATATAGAAAGTTAATGTTAGTGTGCCAGCAACTCTGTCACTGCTTTTTTACTTATTATTCTTACGTACACTGTCGGAAGATCTCCAGGTGATTTTAATTGTCTTTGTAAAAGTCTTTTGAAAAGATACTATTCTATCAGTAATAAAAATCGTAACAAAATAACAATTACCTAAGTCATATTTGCTGTTAACCGGTAAGTAGGTTTATTTAAAGCAAATTCAATTTTTTTGTAAGTAAGAAAAATAAATAATGTCCAGTCTTCCTCTCTATTGTCATATTAATTTTAGTTTTCGTTACTTTTCCAGTCTCACTTGACACCTGGTGTTGACAACGAAATGACTGTCGCTGATTAAAAAAACTAATATATAAAAATTACAGTAGTTCCGAAAGACGAAATGGCAGACAACATTCAACCATTTATCTATTAAAACATAATGACATTAAGGCAATGAGGGCGTTTTACAGACCAAGGTATTTTGCTACCCGGACAATACACAACTAAGGGCCTCTGCGGCGCTACCACGAAAATCGAATCTCGAAGTTCGTAGATCTCTATCTCTGTCGCTCGAGTACTATAAACCATAAGTGTGACAGAGACGGAGATATACGAACTTCGAGATTCGATTTTCGTGGTAATAGCTCTGCTCGCCAAGGCTAAATGCAAGTAAGGCCAACGGGACGCAACCCGTGAAAACGGCTACCAAGTAGAGATCCTTTTTGGAGAGTTATCCATTGTAGTAAAAAAGCATCATTTACTGATGTGACGTATTATATTCAATGAAACTGAAATTATATTATTTCTGCGTCATACTAATTATATTCGAGCGCCATAAAAAGTTTGAGTTCTTATGGAGTGACGTCACGTCAAGCCAGTGAGCGTTTATGCGCGAACTTTGAAATGTTATTTTTTTATTTGCATTAAGTACTTAAATAAATTATTTGCGCATACTTCAACTTTTTCGCTTGTGATAACGTTATCTAACTAATCCTTAATTCTTTCAGATAGACTAATTTAATGAAATAATGCAAAACCCTCCTTGTAACATTAATTAAGTTAAATGCGTTGTCATAACAATCGATGCTAAACTGATAACGGGAGACTCGGGGCGAGAGGGGGTGCGCTCTGCTCTGACTGCTGTTCAAACAATGCAACAATAACATTGTAAACCCATGATAATGTTGTTATTACATTGAAGGCCCCTATATCCAACGCCGTTGTATATGTTTATTTGTCGGAACTGATTATATCATCCTATCTGTTTTCCTTCGTCACACTCACTCCAGCCCCCCTATTCTGTAACTTGTTTTAAGCTCACCTCAACGCTCACCCACAAATATATCTTGACACCGCGATGCGTAGTAACCAAGCCTAGGTAGAGGTCTAGTTTCGTGACAGGTGCACGGCGGGGTGAGCCGCATTAACGCGTAGCGAATAGCAGCCCAGGAATCTGTGACGATCATTATCATCATCAGCCTATATAAATATATATATATCTAATATAAACATTCATCTAATGTTATTTTGTTCGAAATATAGTATGTTGTTACGCTTGTCTTTCTCAATATATTTGGCCGTTTTTTTTTACATGGGCAGTTGTAAACACTTATTAGCAACTTAATATTTTAAAGCTACTTCCAATGATGCTAAAAACTGAAAGTGTTTTTTGACGGAATCTTCTAATTTATTATTTTGTGACAACCTTCGACTGCGTTTGTTGTGCGATATTTTCACCATTTTTTTTATTGTTGTATTAGCCTATATTACACAATAGAGCTGCTGGGCAAAAGCGTAAAATAATTCACCGTTTTTGAATATGTTTTACAGATCTCTACCCGCAAATGAAGGATCTTTTTTAGGGTTCCGTAGTCGACTAGGAACCCTTATAGTTTCGCTTTGTCTGTCCGTCCGTCCGCGGATCATCTCAGTAACCGTTAGCACTAGAAAACTGAAATTTGGTACTAATTTGTATATCAATCACGCCGACAAAGTGGTAAAATAAAAAGTGTTTTTTTTATTAGGGAACCTCCCCTATAGGTACGTAACGTGGGACGTGGGGAGTGTTTTTTTTTTCATTTCAACCCTAACGTGTGATATATTGTTGGATAGGTATTTAAAAATGAATAGGGGTTTGCTGAAATATTTTTTTGATAATGTTAATATTTTCGGAGATAATCGCTCCAGAAGTAAAAAAAAATGTGTCCCCCCCTCTAACTTTTGAACCATAAGTTTCAACAATATATAAAAAAATCTCAAAAGTAGAACTTTATAAAAACTTTCTACGAAAATTATTTTGAACTTGATAGATTAAATAGTTTTTGAAAAAAAATACAAAATAATTTCTGAACTAAGTTTGTAATTTAACCGTATAAGCAGGTGTTTATTGTACCTGTAATTCATAGAAAATTACAATGAAATGACGTGCTTTCAAATAAAGTAAAAAAACGGTGAAAATCGGTTCACGCAATAAAGAATTATCCCATAAAAATCATCTTCCATACTTTAAGCTCGCGCGCAATATTTTACTTAATTTGCCGATAGATGTCGCTGTACGCGGAACGCTCACATTGAACTAACCCGCTTCGCTAGCTCGGCTTTCAACACAAGCACTTGTGCTAATAACAAATAACGATTAAAATGTACAATACAATACAAATACTCTTTTAATCTCTCATACTCTGAAAACACTGAAATGGCGTGCTTTCAAATAAAGTAAAAAAACGGATTTAGGGTTTTATACTTAATATGCCAACTCAATGTAACAAATAGCCCATTTTTTTAACGCTTAAGTGGGGACACTTACTGTGACGGACGAAAAACTACGGAACCCTACACTGAGCGTGGCCCGACACGCTCTTGGCCGGTTTTTTGTAAGATAGTTCACCCTCTTACTCTGAACATGATTATCACAAATGTTTTGTTAGAAACGTTTACTTCATTCCGGAACTGCAAGAACAGTCACATTTATTATGTGAATTGTACTTAAATAATCTATGGATGGGATGTGCTTCGTGCCAGCAACCACCGAATATGCACGCTTCTTCAGACTCTGGTGTTCTTCGCGATTTTTATTAGAACAGTTTATTTACAGTAAAATCATTTATCTACAACAATAAAGAACATCATATACATACAGCATATCAAAACACACAAATATCAAAAATCACACAAGCGACATAAAAAATCCCACACACACAAACATACACTTATAACATAACCAGCCCAAATCTAGTCGCACAAGCCCCCGCGGGTTGTACCCGGTACAAAGGTGCCCATCACGCTTGCCGCGTTACCACGTTGCATGGCGATTGACAATCCGAGGCTCCTATAAGTTTTACCGAAATAAAACTTTGCGATCGCGTTTGCGTTTTACCCTCAATTTGTATGGGATTTGACAGCAAAACGCGACCGGGGTCGTAACGTTTTGATTCGGTAAAACTTATACTAGAGCCTCTGTGCACCACAGCACGGCTATTACGCGACGGCGCGCGAGCTCTCTCGATTTTTCTCGCACTATCCGTATCTCTCTTATTAGAACACTTGGAACAAGAGGTATAGTGCGAGAAAAATCAAGAGTATGTCGCGGCCGTCCCATGATAGACGTGCAGGCACGAACCCGCGCGAGCATCGGACTGTCTTTTATTCGACGCCCCACGTCCTTACTTTATCACTTCATGGCTTTTTTTACGTGCAATAAAGTAGGTACATACTACTTATACGTATAGTGTGAATAATATAATATAATTACCGTTATTATTATTTAACTACTACCCACATATTTAAAAGTTTCAACTGATGCGATGATTGAGCCATGCAGCTATACATGGCTCAATCATCGCGTCAGCGTAAAAACCGGTCCACGAGCACCGAGGGTTCCGTACGAACTTTCATACACTGTACATTTAAAACCCCGCTTTATTTTGAAAAAAAAAATGTTAGCAATACGCTTAGAGTGCAGTGCAGTTCTCACACACAGTCGCAGAAGCGATCATCTTAAATACGAACTACCGCAGGTTGATAGCTGAGTGATGGTTAGTCCCAGAGAGTCCCAACCCACACTCCCTCAAATTAAAGCGCTAAAGGAATGACACAGCACACTACCCTTCTTATAGTTTCTACTCTACGTCGAACAAGGGTTAGCGCGATCTATCTTACAGGCAGCTACATCTAGCGTGTAATTGCGTAAACTCGTATGTGACGTGTGACGTGTACTTGATTACGAGTGGCTACACGTACACTTGCAACCTGTTATATTACCGGAGATAATTCTTTATCAAGTTTACCAATTTCGAATATTATAATTTATTTGCAAGACAGTAAGATAAAAAATTGAAGGAAAAAAATTTACAAGGAAATATAGGTATATTAAGGTCCGAACTTAATTAATAAATGTTTTTTGAATAATAAAAAAAAATACGCTAGATAGAGGTCTCGTTATACTTTTCAGGTAACATTCACATTCATTTTAATCGTATGTATATTTTTTTAATTTTTGCCCCCCCCCCTTATCCGTCGTTTTTTATATAAATTAAAAATATGAACATTTTTACCTACCTTATTTTCATCCATTTTTATTACAAGCTTTGTATTAACTTGACTTGTTCGTATGTAAGTATAAAAGTATGTATGTAAGTTGTCCATCAAATCTTGCAAGTTAAATTTGACCCACTTCCCGGTGACCGATTGAGCTGAAATTTTGGGTATAAGTATAGTTTGGATGACAATTCAATATTATGGTACCATCGAGCTGATCTGATGATGGAGACAGAAGGTGGCCATAGGAACTCTGTAATAAAATCACATAAACCCATCGAGTTTGGGCTCGTTAGAATCGTCTCAATGAGCAGTTAATGGTATACAGAAAAGCACAGAGCTTGTACCAAAAAATAATTTTTTGTCAGAAACTTATTAAACTCCGTTTCTCCTTTCTTAGTGAAATAAACGATAATTAGTGATTATAATATTTAATTACACTTATTTTATTCATCAATGCATTAAAACCTGACAATATCAGAAAACAAGATACTAACAAATATACCAAATGGTATTATAAGTAGAGGTTTTTTATCATTATATGAAACATTAAATTTGTTATGGGCCTGGGAACAATCGTAGGATTGTGCCATAGGGAAATCCGCTATTTCCAATCATCACACTTAACGTCAATTGTGGCATGGGTACATAGATTTTCCCCATCAAACATGCGATGGGAAATTTAAATTCTCGATGGCTCAACCAGTTGAGCAACGTAGTTTGCCGTGGGCTGATAGTATCCTTCAATAATTTGGTGCAGCAATTTTTGTTTTGAGAGTCGATTTAGAATCACTATCGTTCAAAAACTCTCCGAGTCCTGTAAATTATATCTTTTTCCGATGTAAATACTGGTATTTACATCGGAAAAAGCGATTGCGATGCTCGTATAGTGTTTTAAGACCCTTCTTATACAAAAGTTGCATAAAATACGATAAGTACCGTATTCTACCCGATGAATCATTTAAAAATACTTATTCACTTATCATGCTCGTATAGTTGTTTGTTGAATGTGGGTAGGATACATAAAATGTTTTTATTATGTCCAGCTAAGCGCTTAGAAAAACATACAGCCCGCGCCTCGTGTTTATAAAATATGATAATGAATTATGATTAGAAAGAAAGAAAGAAAGAAAACATTTATTCGTGGACAAAACAATGGGTATACAAAACAAAACGCAGTAAAGAAAAAGTAGCAGGGTCCACGAAAAGGCCCCGACTCAGCATGGTGCTAACCTAGGAGGCCAGCGCTGGTCTTCCGTCGGAACCTTTACACGAGTTACCTCCTGGAAGGCAACACAAAACAAATACCTACGCTAAAACATATTTTAAAGAATACATAGGTATCTAGGATTAGACATGATGAAAACCTTAATGAGGTACCTATATGACATTTTTAAATATTTTATTCGAAATCAATTTTAAAAGCTGTTTGTAAAACTGGTGTATAAATAGTACATTATTGCCGCGGCCGAGGAGGAGGCAATTGCAGGCTGAGTATTCGCGTTTCGTTTAATTGTAATACAAAAGCTGTAATTGCCATTGCAGCTGATGCCAATATAGCGCTTTTCTCAAAAATGGGGGATAAAAAATACTAAATTGAAATCAAGCGTTATCATTAAATACAATTTGAGGATACTGCAAATTACTTAAAATTAAACGTCATGATGGACATAGTGCAGTCCTTAAAGGTCAGGTTCACTGTCTGCCCAGGAGCGCTGATGTTGGTTGTTTGAATCTGAGTTTGAGTCTGTGTATTATGTGGCGTTATTTGTCGGTTATGTGCGGTTTGGAGGAGTCGGGCTCGGCACGGCTGATTTGAACGCAGGAGAAGCTGTTGCTTGTTCTGAACTTGATGAGCCAGAAGTTTGTGAATTTAATTATTGGCGGGAAGTTGATGGTTGATTTATATTTATGGTATAATTAATTTGTCTATTTATTACATCATTGATGTAAGACTTGCTCGAAGCCGTGTCCTGTATGTATCGTCGTTATCAAATTTGCCCCAGAATCTGCTTACAAAGTCGCGGATATTCGGCATAAGCATGATGTGTGTGAAAAATGTGAAAGTTCGTTGATGTTGTCAGAGAGACATAAAATTGGGTCGTTCTCTCATTTCGTGCAAATCGGTATTATTGGTAATAAAAAAAAGTACTGGATTTTTCAAAAATCTATTAATGCAGGATTATTGTGTTTTGTGAAAGGTATAGAGGCATCGAAAAAACTACCGTAGAAAACATGTTGTTTTCCTTATATTTACAATTAAGACCCGTTTTTTTCATTCATCTCGACACAAAATGCATGTTGGTATGACTTTGACCTTCAGTTGAACCTTAAATACTCAACCCTGAGTTTTTGTTTTATGTTCAATCGATAGGAAATTTAGTTATGTTTTGAAGTGTTACATTATGATTTTTTATTTATCCCAGAAAATAAATTACAGCTTCTAAAGTGTATGTCACTGTTGATCCCTTCATTACCGTCGTGGGAAATGGATAAGGTATATATCGCTAGATAGCGTATCCGGGCAGTGCCTACCGTAGATTCAAAACATTGTTAGTAGTTCGGTCAACTGCTAGCTGCCTTGAGAGACGCCCCTACGGCGCTCCCGACGGAGATACCTGCGTTCTCGCGTGTGTAAAAGAGTAACGCATTCAGTAAGTACTACATGTAAAATTCTATATTATTGTCTGTTTGTGCTGTTTTGAATGACGGTTCGGTCAAATAATTTTATAGACTCAAGGTCAATTACGAAACGAGTTAGACGAAATAAACATTGAAAAATTAATTCATATCGTGTTCATTACCTCCTTTTCCTTCCAATTTTAAGAAGGATGGTAATGAACGGTTTAAGAAGGTAATGAATGTTTATATTAAATCCATTGTTTTATGGAAAGAGTGGGACATCATTCATAATGTTAAGTTTTTTATATGCTATTTTAATTAGATTATGCGTAGTAAAACAATAAATTATGCGTTTACGAGTAAAATCCTCTTAAACTTTCTCTATTTTCCCGATGCCGACTTAAAAGTTGTTAATATGCCACAAGCCGCCGATACCTAATCACAACTAGCTCAGCTTTTAACCGAATTCTATGTCATGTTATCTCCTGTCTCCTGGCTAAGTAGGCAAATATCAACTTTATTATGTCACTACTGGCTTTGTTTTTAACCGCCTTCTCTGTCATATTATCATGGACATCAACTACTTAATATAAGATTGACCCATCTGTGTTTAACGACCGGTTTTCTTTGTATCCCACGTTTCGGGGTTCTTTCTTGAAGAATCCCATACTGTAGTCCCTCAGGAAAACCTCGGCTCCCTGCTGAGGTTTTCTTGAGAGAATACAGTATTGGAATAGTTCTTCGGAGTACAACCCATTAATTATACAAGCGATAGAACTCTTTGTATGTAGATTAAAACCTTTTTTTTCTTCTTTTTTAATATCAACGCATATTCTAGCCTTAGTAGGTCATTCTCCGGATTTTTGTCGGCGTCTAAACTCCGTCAAACCATATGAAACGTCTAAAAAAAATTGATGGAATTAAGGTTACCCGCAGTTACCAAATTTGAGAATAAACGATTGGATAAAGTCGTGTACACTTAATTATTAAATTACTTAAACCTAAGACTAAATTAACAAGAATAAACTTAACATAGAAGATAACAATATACACAAAAAATTACGGGTAGAAACATAAATGACCGCTTGATTTGCTAGTGGCATGCACTTTGCCACACATGTTATGATCGACTCAGGGCCATACTTAGGTGACAGGAATATTATCGGATACATGGGCTTTTTGTTTTTTCTTAAAAAATTGTATAGTTGTACATTCTTTTACCGATTTTGGTAGGTTGTTGTAGATGCTTGCTCCGTCAAATCTCATATTTTTGTTGCCATTTTCGTTCATGGTGTAAATATAAGTAATCAGCGTTTCGTAGGACTCGCTTTCCTATTTCTCTGCTTAAAGATGTCTGAGCTGAACTTAGAGTCTGTCAAGCGAGTCGTGTTCCTGGAAATTTAGCAAATCCTACTATTATTATGAATGCTAAAGTTTGGACCTCAATCACGCAAAAACGGCTAAACGGTTTAAAATGAATTTTGGTATACGTATACCTAGTGCATAACCTGGATTAACATACGGGTATATAATACTTTATTCCGGGAATCATCGTCTAAGGGGGCGAAATAGGGGGCGAACGTTTGTAAGGAGCTACGATATAAAAGGGTTCCACGCGGACGATGTCGCGGGCAGAAGCTAGTAACATTATACCTATAAATGCGAAAGTGTCTGTCTGTCTGTCTGTTACGTCTTCACGCTTAAACCGCTGGACCGATTTAGACGAAAAATGGTATAGAGATAGTTTGAGTCCCGGCGAAGGACATATGATAGTTTTTAGGAGAAAGTTTGTATTTAGTTAAACGAGTTCCACTCGTGCGGAGTCGTGGGCAGAAGGTAGTTTATTGATATAAACTTTCAATATCGTTGCACAACGTGAAAATATTAATGATATCCCGCCGTTTATTTTAAACGGTATCGCACGTGTATTTTTCCTCCGAAAACGCAAACTATTTGAGGCACATACAAAAAGGTCGCATTTGCAACAGAAAAATACAAGTTGAATTGGCTGAATACCACCTGCGCCGTCTTTTATATGCCAGTTTCTACTTTTTAAAAGTTTGGTACTCGACAAATAAAGGAATTTATATATAACAATTAGGATCTGACCTTAAACTATACACTTTACCTTTTAATATGTATGTGTTCACTTTGCGGGCCATTTTTGAGAAAAGATTTTATAATTATACATATAATAAATTGTCTTATAGATATTATTATATTGATATTGTGGGTTGGTGCCATCAGTTAGTAGGTAATAATAGCTACAGTCAGCATCAAATGAAGACGTCAAAAGTCTTTATTAAAAGGGAATACGATTTTTTGACGTCTTCGATTGCGTAGTTACTTTTGATGCTGACTGTACAGTCGACGTCAGAGATGTTTATATATTTCCTCTTATTACAATAGTCTTTATTTAACAATCTTACAAAACATAAAGTTAAATATGAACCACGAGCTTCTGCCCGCGACTCCGTCCGCGTGAAACTCGTTTATATCGTAGCTCGATACAAACTTTCATCCCCCATTTCAACCCCTCAGGGGATGTTTTCCGGGATAGAAACTATCCTATGTCCTTCCCCGGGATTCAAACTATCTCCATACCAAATTTCATTCAACAGACAGACAGACAGACACACGTTCGCATTTACAATATTAGTATGGATTAGTAAGCGAGTGTACAGTAACTTACCCAACTTATTAAAATAAATTTATTTGTTATTTTACACCGGTTACGAGATTGTCTTGCGTTTTCGCAAAGGCAGCCTCAGTTTTCCTCTTATTGCAATGGAATAAGGTGCATAAGTGTAAACATATCTTTAACGTCGACTGTACTAGTACTGATGTAGGTGATTATGTATCCACCGGCGCCTATTCTCAAACACGGTCGGGCCACGCCTGATAGTGAAGCGCATTATCAGATGTACTATGTCATGAATATGTTCGTATTTTCGTTGTTACGTATATTTGCTAACACGTATTAAAGAAATCGATTCAGCCACATGCATTTTCTCTTGGAACATATATATATTTTTAATCAGTCAATAGAATGACGAGGCAGTCCCAAATAAGAACAAATTGTTAACGTATCCTAGCACAGTCGGCGGAAAAGCAAAACATGGTTGAACTTTAGTGCAAGGTATAAGAAATAAGCGTTATTATTCGATTTGTGATTAAATTCTTCAACCTAAACTAATAATTACCACAAATTGTGCAATAAGTTGTCATCTCAAGAAAAGAAAAACATTTTATTAAGATATGCATTCTTCGCGGACCTCACATTGATTATCCCGGGTGTAACCCGCAGGTCGATAACGTAACGCATTGTACGAACGAACCTTAGGTAGATCTAAATGTCAATTTTTATAAGGAAAAGTGACAGTTGAGTCGTCCTAACGCGCGTTCGAAACCAAACGCGCCATATATATATAGTTGCTTGTAGCCATTTCTTCTTTGACACACATGTCAAAGAAGTCTACAATTTTCTTTGTCAGTGTGAAAATTTGTATAATCTACTTAGTTATTCATTTATTACTTATTACAACTCAAATAGTGTTTGCATAATTTTGAATGCTGTTACAGTCCTGTTATTGAGATACAAGCAGGACTTGGTTCTTTTTTTCCTGTCTTTGTAAATTTTGAGCTTTGTAACTTGTTGGTGTGTCGAATAAATAAATAAATAAAATAAACATTTCCAAGACTCAACTGATTCAAGAAAACACTCCCAACTAAGCTGTTGAAATGTTAATTTCAAATGTACCCTGCACTTGTTACACCACAGTAAGGACAACAGTGGTTTATATCGATGCTTGCGGTATATCGTAATGCTTGTCGATGAAAGTGTCGTATTCGCTGCCCAGCGTCTATCGCGACCACATGACGCGTTATACGTTACCAGCAGGAGTGAAATTATCTAAAACAATAGTATTTATTTTATTTATGTATATGTATTTGTGTAAATATGTTGTATATAGGAATACTAGTTATTATTCTTTTTAGTTGTTATTGGCACTGCTCACAATCTTTTCCGCTTTGCCTTAAGGTTTGACTGGTAGAGAATGCCATTTGGAATAAAGTCCGCCTTTTGTACGATAAGTTTTCTTTGTGCAAAAAAGTTTAAATAAATAAATAAAATAAACAATTCGTGACGGCGTCATAAGCCTTTACCTCATTGTTCACATCACCTCTCACCTCACCGGCCACCTCACTCCTCACGCCTATTGTGACAGGCAACATAATCTTACCCCGATAATGGCCGGTTCCCATAATCAATCCACCGATAGTTTTCCTTACCAACAGTTACATTTTGACACATTTTCTACGGGTAATCTGTCAAAATGTAACTGCCGGTAAGTAAAACTATCGGTGGATTGATTGCAACCGGCCATAAGTCACGTGTTTAATTTGACACCAGGTTTTTGGCCAAGTTCACAGAAAAACCGAGAAATACTGCTGTGTTTATTTATGACACTGTTCTATCTTCAAATTCCAATTCATCGCCCTTTAATTTGATCTTGGTATTGCTTACCAGCTTGACATTAGAAAACGCTTTGTTTTCTTGGAATTGAACAGTTCATTATTTACTGTAAACCATTACACGACAGTGTTGAGCGCATCATTAATACTATCGAAGCTTTTCTCTTTCGTCTACTTTGAAGATAAGCGACGTGTCTGCGAATAACACTATATCATGTTTCTCTTGCAACACATTTGGTAGTTCATTGATGTAAATCAGAAACAGAAATGAACCCAGAATCGAGCCTTGAGGAACACCAAGAGCAACAGTTGTCCCTGCTGATTGGGTCCTAATGAATGTGCATAGTAATATATAATTAACTACGTGATGACTTAAAATTGGTACGAAAATATAGCTATAAGAACAAATTGACAACCTGGCTTCTGGACAATAGCTTTGTGTACATTTTTTTATGGGGTTGATATTATGTTATTTAATTATTTTTTATGTTCTTTCCAATTCTCATTATTGTAATAGTCATTTTTTATTTAATTATTATTTGACCTTGTTATTTGTTTTTGCATTCGATGTTATTATAATTTTGACTTGTGAATGCTAATTTGTGTAATTATTACCATGGACTTTAACGCTCCTCAAAAATGTTTTGCACGCCTGCACGCAGGCTGAATTGCACTGGACGATTAATACTTTTACTTATATTGTATTTTTAATAACTATGTAACTCCATTCCGAGCAAAATAAAAATGTTTGTCTCTTTGAATCTTTTTGAATCTTAACACTTTCTAAATCATTAATATAGCATAAAAGAAATTAGTTTTGTTACTCGGACCTCACCTTATTTTGGTACTGACTCACTTACTCAATCAGAGCCAAAAGCTTAGAAATTGGTCCAAGGACATCTAGAAAAAGTAAATAACGATAAAAAACTCTAATATAAAATTATTAGGTCCCACCGACCGACAACGTAACCGATGAGCCAACGCATTATTAGGTCCCTTCCCTTGATTTTAAAACTTTAAGATTAAGAGTTTAGTAGTACAGTAACTTACCTGGCCTGTAGGTACAACGTTAACACATTCAGGGCCCATGACGACACATATGCGTCAGACCGCCGGAGTCGCTTTCCGCTACATACGAGGAAAACCACGGGATCGGCTACGAGCGTAGCGCGTAGCGATTCTTGGCCCTGAATGGGTTAATTGTATAAACCAAAAAGTTTTTAGGTGAAAAATAGGTACTTATATGAATAATAACATCTTTTAAAACTAAAGTGGCGTCAATAGAATTTGCTAAATATGTAAACAAACCGCCATATTAAAATTGACATTCAATATATGGCGGTTTGTTTACATAGCAAATTCCATTGACGGCGACTTTAGGTACACATTTAAAATGTAGTCATGACTGTCAAGTATCAATCTATCCACAACTTACATTATATATCAAATATACTTACTTGGTACCCAGTTATTAGCAAATTTGAATCGGTAAATCCCTGATTGTCCATTTGCCGACCGTTAAACCACTGTTCAGAATATTAAACATAATCTACGAGTAACGTGTCTTGTTATGTATGTACCTACCGAATTATTGAAATCTAAACACGGTATGTTCGTTAGGGTCATCCTCTTCAAATATGATTTATAATTTAATATTATTGAGGAAAATAGGTTGTCGTATTGGTCATTTGTTCGTTTTATGCATGTTACTGATCATATTACACAGGTTGCATTATTAAAACGCGACAGTGAGGGAAATCTGAAACTACCAGAGACAAGGATATCTGCTTTTAGGAGTCACGAGGCCGATTTTAGAAAAAAATAATACTGCTTTCAAAGATATTCAAAAACCGTACACACACGGTTGATAATCGAAACTGGTATTATTTTTTTGCGTTTAGTAATTACTAAGGAACCCCTGTATCTACGATCAGAGCAAATTTCCATGTCTCTTGTAGTTTCAGATTTACCTCAATGCCCCGTTTGAATAACAGCCTGTATAATAAAACCGATATGTAATACCTACAAGCTAGTATTAGTTATTGTTATAGGAATATTATAAAGTTCTAACTGCAACTGGGATAATATACTCGATTCTATGGTGATAGAAAAAACATTATTCTGACATTCACTCTACCACGTCAATTGGCAACCTTGGTAATTTTTATTTTTAATTGCAATAAATCATCACTAGAAATAAACGTCCGTTATTGTTTTAGTCAAAACTAGCTGGAGTTCAGAAGCAAAGCAAGTGGGACTTGGACCACAGGATGATTGCGAAGCGGCTGCGAACCTCATATGAAGAAAGTTTGTGGACGTTCCAAAGTTAGCCCCTGAGTGGAACTCGAATGGATATTTGGCTGAGAAGAGAATTCTTTGCGACATAGTTGTCGTCCGGTCGAACCTGGCAGTCATTTTAGCTAGCCAAAAAAATCATATACGACATGTATATATAAATTGCATCTACATTGTCTATACATGATATCGCATATACAAAACTACCGCGTAAAGTGTACTTTTGAATATTATTTTTGGTCCCTATCGTAGGTACCTACGAGTACAACGGGTTGACATTATTTAAAAAAAAACCTGTTTTCTTTCTGCGCCTATCTCTGCTGACTTATTAGATACTTGTAGTTATTCTAAGTTTCAGGATACCCAAAGCGGCTCCATGACAAAACTCAAATGAGTAGGTAGGCACTTTCTTAACGAAACAAATTATTTATTAAATATTTTGTTTCGTGTTATTCTTTCGAAAGTGAGACGAAGATGGTTTAGTTTTCCATTATATTCTTTCTCTCTGTATCATATACATAGTTTAGAGTAGGTATATTGTAAAATTCTGGGCTTCAACCAGGCTCCAACATAATTTTGTGTGATATCTCAGATAACTGTCGTTTTTATAACGTTAATTTTTATTCCCCTACGCAGTGCGCACGTGCTGCAGCCAAATTGAACTTATCCGGGATTAAATTGTGGGCGTCCGCGACACCGACGTTCATTAACCGCAGCTTTTGAAGGACAAATTCAGACTTTGCCTCAATAAATCTTTATATAACATCAAGAAAATTTTTGGATGATTTAACTTCTAAATCATTGTCCAATCAATTTTTTTGGATGAGTAGGTACAATACTGCTGTGTCATGACAAATTCTTGTAACTATAGATACATGAGTTAATGGTAACACCGTTCTACGGTATTTATATGATAATATCTTACTCCCTATAGGAAAAAGTTAATAAAACACCTGCTTATGTAAAAGAAACATGTAGTGCCCAAGACACGTAGGTAACACAAACTTTTCCTTTTGATGTTTTGACTAACTACTGTATCCCCAAATACCTGAGATGATCATTATATCATCAGCGTTGAGTAGTGTGCCAATCTGCTGTATCTTGCAGTTGCATGAGTTGTACGCTCATCTATAGCCATGGTATTTATGATTTGAGATGTTACTGCGCATTGATTAAATAACACATAATTTTTACTGAAACCAGGCCTATCCCACTGTCAATTTAGCGCAAAACGAAGTTTATCTATGGTAACCTGCTCTGGAGGTCTAGCAAGGGCTGTACAGCATACCAGAGACATTTCATCGGTTTCATATATACGTTCCGTTTTACATATAGTAACATCATAATTTCATTGATGATCGCACACCCTTATATTTACGAATTACAATTTTATAACATCTTGTTAACATGACGAAAGAAGCAATCCCATTGCAAAATATGAACTGTGTTGAGTAAAAGCAACATTAAATACAGGTTAAGTTTTTTAACCTGTATTTAATGTTGCTTTTACTTAATTCTGTTTTCCCGGCTATTGTATTATTTTAATTGTATTATCATGTCATTATTATATCCAAATGTTATGTGTATGTTTAAATCATCTCCATAAGAAACAAGAACTAAAATAGTTATAATTTAGAATATTTAGTTATGTGATATTTTAACAACCCTATCTCACTCTATGATTGTCTAATGCAAATAAATTACTGCTAACGTCATGAATAAGGCAGTGGACCTTCTGTACCTTAAGGTACTATTAATTATTATGTGCTGAAACTATGTAACTCGATGCCGTTGCACTAGACTTTTTTTTGTAAATTTCACAATTAATGCAGCAGCACCTGAACTCGTGATGCTAAATTTATTCAACATCATACAATTTTACTTATATTTATTTACTCGCTAGGTGAGTAAAATTGTTCATTCTATTTATTTTAGTAGGTACAACTTCATTTTGCGTATAATATTTGCTGTATCTGCAACAATTTATACATTTGTTACATGACGTATAATTTATCTTAAAAATTCTTAATAACTTTAGGAAACTGTTGTTATTACAGGTACAGTGTATACGTTTTACTTAACACTTTCCAAAATAAATAAATATTTGGGGACAATCTTACACTAAGCAAAGCTACTATGAGTACTAGACGACGATATAAATACGTATACGTATAGAAAAATAAATACTTAAATACATAGAAAAATCCATGACTCGGGTACAAATGTTCATGATCATCACACAAATAAATGCCCTTACCTGGATTCGAACCCGGGACCTCCGGCTTGGAAGGCACGGTCACTACCAACTAGGCTACAGAGGTCGCCAAAATATGGAAAATATGTTCAAATTGCGTTAACTTGACTTACATTATATTGTCATGAGAACATTTGTATGACTCGTTTATCATGGCAAACATGCAAACAATGCTATAACAGAAATAAAACCAGTAATAATAAATAAATCTGTTCAGAAACTTTTAAAAACTATTATTTATTGATCCGCTTTTCGAGAATAAAATTATATCAATTTAAATATGTTAAATAATAAAAATCACTCATACTAATTCCAGTTTAAACGCATATTTTTTAAATAAAATATTCAATATATAACATAAAACTCACAAGCAGTCGAATTAACTATGTACAATTTTCATATAGCAATGTTTAGCATTCAAAAAGGACTGACGTTAAAACTTACCTTTGTTCAGCGACACAGCGTTCCCAGCGACTGTAACACACTGACTTTTCTGTGTTTTGCTATTTGGGATTATACCAGCCCTAATTCAACAGTCCACTCTTTTATTTAACACCTACGGACCTGCGAAGATCTTACAAAATCTTTAAAAAATATAAGGACTTAAAGAAGAAATTGTACTTGCGGTGTTTTAGAAGAAAATTATGTGTATTAATTAATCTGTTTGGTATCAATATTATTTCGAAAAACCAATTTGTAACTTCGTTTTCCCAAAAACATGGTTTAGGGAGTGACATGAATTTGTCATGAAACAGCAGAATGCATATTGCATATCAGGAACAGGTTAAGCCGTTTAGGTACAAAAATGAAAAGAATTTCGAATTTAGATACCTAGACTACAATACTTTAGTTTTAAGTAATTGTCTGTCTCGACGAGCATACCTAGTCGGTCCCAAAGTTCTGTCACAAATGAAAATAATGATAAAAACAAAAGTAGCAATAAATTTTTAATAAATTATATACCGATTTAAAGTGCATTTAATAAAGAATTAAAATTACTCAAAATTATTCAAAATTACCTCCTTTGTTTTTAATACAGGCCCTTAATCGGTGCGGCCAGTCGTCTATCGCAGCACGCACCATTTTCATATCTATCTCAGTGACTGCTTTTCTTAAAGATGACTTTAGGCTCTCCAAATTTTTATGTGGTTTAGCACAGACCTTCCCCTCTAAGACCTGCCAAATTTTATAGTCCAAAGGATTAAGGTCCGGACTAGAGGAAGGCCAATCTTCGTGTCTTATAAAGTCGATTTTTTGACGGTCAAACCAGGCTTGAGTGGTCTTGGCTTTGTGTGCTGGCGCAGAATCCTGCTGGAACACAAAATTATGTCCCGAAAATAGCGTGTTGGGCAGATCTTTGACAACCTTATCCAAAACTGTCTCTTGGTATACTTTCGCACTGATTTTGACACCTTTTTCGCAAAAATGAACCTCAGTTGGCCCGTAATAAGATACACCCAACCAGACCATCACTGATGATGGATGATGCCCATGTTGCACCCGCGGAACTCTTTTTCCTGCTTCTTCAGAGCTCCTAGCGTACACTCTATCATTCTGTTTATTGTACTTCTCTTCAATATCGAAAATCTTTTCGTCTGTAAAGAGGATATCACGGTGTCGATTTTTCGCGTACCGCTTTAACAACTTCCGGGATCTTTTAAGCCTTATTGTTTTTAGACAGGCATTAAGTAAGTGCCCACGCTTTTTTTTGTATGCTCGTAGACTAAGATCTTCGTTTAAAACCTTTTTGACGGTTTTTCTACTGACACCCATCTGCAAAGCCATCAATTTCTGTTTTCGGACAGGATTTCTTGCTATGCGCGCCTTGATCGCTTTGATCACTGCTGGTGTTCGTACGGAGCGAGGCCGGCCAATTATTTTCTTGTCCTCAACACTGGAGACTTCATTGTACCTATCAATAGTACGGTACACAAACCTAAGCGTTATTTTTAAATTTTTGTGCAACTTGAAAATCGTACTTGGCGAGTGCCCACAGCGGTGCAATGCTAAAACAGCTATTCGGTTTTCTTTCTATGTCCACTCCATCGTGAGAAATGGCAACGAATGACTGTTTTTTGTTTTAAAATAATTGTCAAACATTCAAAAATGGAATGCAATAAAATTTTCTTAAAATCATCATCTAAATTTAAAAATAATATGCCAGTGACAGAACTTTGGGACCGACTACGTATAATAATGAGAATACGAGCAGTATTCTCTTAACACTATTATATAACAACCACAGTGAGTGTTCATTTAGCCCCAGTGAGTAAAATAATATTTACATTATTCAAAATCAAGATATTTCCCAATGCTCTGTAACGATCGCACCGTAATGTAAACGGGTCGTAGATATATACTATGCATAATTAATATTATACCGGTATCGGTAGAAGAAAATCATATCTTATCGCACCCAAAAGTTATTTCAGGTTCAGATATTTATTGGAAGAGGTATTTATACGATCACCTTCGTCATCATGACGTTGACTGTTGAACGCAGTTGTAAATGTATTATTAAAAATAAATTAAAAAAATAAACACAAAACTTTCATTATTCAAAACGATTTTCACGCAATGGTTGCTAAGGTTTGAGCGTAGATTTTATTGCTATTTTGTGATCATTTGGTTGGTTTTGAAGAGTTTTGGTGAAGATGGTCTGATGATGGAGTGAGGAAGTCGAACTCCTCAATGGCTAATACTTGTATACCCCTCGAGTTTGTGCTCGAGTTAATATATTTGGTTAGTAACAAAACTATGCCATGTGAAGCCAACTTGCAAGATTATATACATAATAGTACATTGTGATACAAGTGAGGTATGTTAATAATTACATCAGAGGCGGAGTTGTTCACGCGATACGCAGGTGAGCGTGATAAGAATGCCGAGGATGTAATTATCAAAGCTCACGCGTTTCACACGACGTTTTTCTACACATTTTGCGAGGAAAAAATCCTTTTCATAGGCCTGCCAAATTATTTTCGTTACTTAATGACGGCAACAGGTTTTTACTCACATATTGTAAATCGCCAAGAATTTCCAGTGGCGTTCATTCTATAATGGTGCATAACAGTTTTTTTTCGTGAAGTTTGCGCAGTGCGCTCGCATGTGTTAAGCCAGACTTAGATGAAATCTCTAAACAGCCAATACAAATAAAATATAAAATTTCGTTTTGAAATGTTATCTTTATTAATTCATGAATATTTTTATCAAAGGTGAATAGTTTTAATAAATTCAACGTTTCTATATCAAAACCAAAAAGAAATATCCATTTAATTAACAAAAAGGATTTAATTTATTTAGTCGAGTAAAAATCCATTTGCCGAGAATTTTAAAAAAAGCTGTTCATTCTGTACAACCCGGTTAATTTAAGAATGCACCGTGTTCATGCATACATCTTGCACTCGAGCCGTTTAAATGAGGAATAGAATCGACCCTTGCAATAAAAGCTCCGTGGTCAGAGGTCACGATGTATTTATACTCGTATTTATGTCGGCTCACTTGGCCAGACGAATGGAATTAATACGAACGGAGGGTTTGCAAATTCACAAACTCGGCCACGTGCAATGACGATCTTAAACACGATTCATTTATCACGTGAACGCGCAAAAGGGTAAACGTGTTACTGGATAGCCATCGATTACCCATGGATGATAAGACCCGCACGTTTTGATCGGTTCAATCGGGTTTATTGATCCGAGCGAGTTACGTCACGTGACAGAGGGAATATTACGATATTACGAACACTACGGTTTTTCCTTCATTACCAGTTTCGATTTATACTCTTTGCCTATAGTATGAATTATCTTCAAATATCACTGGGGGGAAAGCGTGCAGGCAGATCTGCGTCATCTTCAAGCTGAAAGCTGGCAGCAAGTGGCGCAGGATCGGGATAAGTGGCGTGCTCTCGTTACGGAGGCCAAGATCCTTTTTGGATCACTGAGCAAAATAGTTAGTTATGAATTATCTTAATTGAATCATTAATGCTTACAATTTCGCTTCGATTTCTATGCGATCAAAGTGAAATTGTGAGCATTAATGAAGTTCAAAGCTCTATAGCTTAGAGGTGACACATAATTACATCACAACTGGTCTATCTAAAAAACTTGTAAGTCATAATACGGTATTATCTTATGGGGAAACTCAACAGAGTCGAACCGAGTATTTAAATTTACAGAAACGAACCTTGCGTATACTGGCAGGTGTAACTCCTCATGTAAACAGCTTCATAAACAATATAATATGTTGACCCATTATTCACTTTATGTATATGAAGTAATAATGTTCACACGTGGTGATTCTGCTGGGCATATAATTTTCTTCAATAATGCGGATTGACATAAAATAAACCACAGTGTTGCTCTGTAAACATCAAAATTTGCTTTCCCCAATGGACGATTTAGTCAAAATTAGTCAAGAAATGATTTTAAATATTTAGCTCAATGAACCATATTGGTTACAAGCATCCCTTTCCATTCGGTTTGGCGGCTTAGGTTTCCGCAAAATGTCGAGCGTTGCTTCCCCAACCTTTTTGTCGTCCACCCATAGCACGTCACGTCTCAAAGGGCTTCTAGTTATCTCAGGGCCCACAAACTATGAGACTGCGGGCTTGGATGATACCAAGAATGCTTTTAAAATTGCTTGCCCGGGTAAAGTTTTTCCAGACAACCCAAAATTTCAAAGGAGCTGGGACGATATTTATTGTGATTTATCGTACAAATCGATTCTGAGCCGCAGTTCAGGTCCAGATCGCGCAAGGCTTTTGGCGGTTCGGCAAAAACCGGTACTTTTCGGCTTGGAGTCACAGTATGCCTTCCACACATATGCCCTTGAGGCACGCACGTGGTCCGACTGGGTCACCACGTACTATGTTGTCAAAAAAGTGCAGGCCGCTTTTCAAGACGCGACTCTTAATGACAAAATCCGCCGGTCTCTTGCCGCCATCAATGTGACTGCTCTTCTTGAGCCACCTGGCATTGTTGACAGAGAGTGAGTATTTTAATTATTTATAAGTTCTTTATAATTTATTTATTATTTATTTATTTATTTATAAAACAGTTTTATGACATTACAGTTATAAACCTATGCGTCACAAAATTTAGATAATAATAAAAGGTTCACAATAATAAATATCAAACAGCTTAATTTGGAACCGTTGAGCATCTAGCATCCATCGCCTCGCAGAATCTCAAGCATTCACTATACACTGCAGCCCATCGCCACGCAAACAAGTCGCACTCGGGTGTTGATGTCAGGAGCGCATTGAGAAGTGAGAGGGCGCGAGGCAACGGCGAGTTCCTGAGCGACACGGTGCTCGACGGCGGCACAGCCAATAAGTCGCGCTGTCGAGGTCTCAGGGCTATCCTCGGGACATCCGGGACAAACAATCGCACCAGACGCTCTACAAGTTCGGGACAGTCCGACTCGCCACGCAAGGCCTGACATGCCGAGATCATCAGCTGACAATTTCGCCTGACCTCCAAGGAGTTGTACCCAAGGGAACCGAGAAGGTACTTCGTTGGGTAAAGATACGGGTAATATCCGAAAGTTTTTTTATAAAGGAACCTTAAAAACGCTTTCTGAACCTTCTCAAGAAGTAACGCATACGTTGATTCATAGGGGTTCCACACGATCGACGAAGTCTCTAGCTTACTCCTTACTAAGGCATTATATACCATTTTTATGGCCACCGGGTCGTGAAAGTGGCGGAGGTTTCGGACCACAAAACCTAGCCTCCGAAAGCAGCTGGTAGCAAGAGAAGAAATATGCTCGTGAAAGGTGAGCCGCGAATCGAACATTACACCCAAATCCTTGACGGAGAAGACACGATTTATCGGCTCTGACCCTAACATATATTGAGCATATATGGCGGCACGAGAGCGGCTAAATGTACACACATAACACTTGGAAGGGTTAAAATGCAGTTTGTTCGCCATACTCCACCGAAACACCAAGTCGATGTCCCCTTGTAGCGTCTTACAATCAGCTACCTGCTCAACCCCGTATACCAACTTTAGATCATCGGCATACAAGAGACATTGAGCCGCCCTAAGAACCGATTGAAGATCATTAATCATGATCCCGAATAACAAGGGCCCTAGAATGGAGCCTTGGCTGACACCAGACCGGGTGTGGTATGGAGCCGAGACAAAACAACCATGTCGGACGAACTGCTGTCGATCACGCAGATAGCTGGCGAAAAAGGTTAGCAATTTGGGAGAGAAACCAATTTTGTCTAGTTTGCTAAGCAACACATCGTTATCCACGCGATCGAAAGCCTTCGTGAAATCGAAATATAGCACATCGACCTGAATACCTCTATCAAGATGCACAGCAATATTATCTGTTAGTATCAGCAGATTCGTGTTGACCGAGCGACTGGGACGAAAGCCATGCTGCGCGTCGCACAAGAAGGGCCGAACCTGTGAGGACAGAGTCCGGTGAAGTATGGCCTCAAACAGCTTACCAAGGGTAGGAAGAACGGCTATGGGTCTATAATTCTCGACGGCGGAAGTGTCACCAGCCTTCGGGATCGATTTCACTCTAGACACCTTCCAACATCGAGGATATGTCCCAGAAGAGATCGCCAGGTTCAAAATGTACTGTATTGGGGTCTTTATGAATTCCATACAACCATTTACTATATACGCTGGCAAGTTATCGGGTCCAATTGAGCTATTGGCCTTTAGGCGTTTAATCCCTGTAATAATGTAGTGTAGGTATACTTTTACAATAATTTTGTTAGATTTGTAATTACTAACCAGGATCTAAATCATCTGAATAAATGAAATATATTATTAATATTATTATTGTCAGAGATGATGGCAAAATACCTGTTGGAGTGTCTCTGGTTCCGTGGAGTTTAGGACGGATGCTTGTATGGGACACTACCTGTGTGTTCACACTGGCACCGTCCCACCTCCAACGGACTACTTCGAAAGCAGGTGCAGCAGCGGAAAATGCCGAAAATCTGAAACGCATTAAACGTAGAGGCCTCGGCAGAGAGTACAACTTTGTACCATTTGGCGTCGAGACCCTCGGCCCGTAGGGTCCCAGTGCGCAAAAGTTATTTGCGGAAATCGCGAAACGTCTGGTTGACGTAACTGGTGACCGAAGAGCTGGCGGCTTTTTGTGCAATACAACGAAGGATTTAACTTAGTTTTAATTTAATTTAGTTAATGTTAGTTATCATCTTTTGTATATACTTTAGAAAATAAATAGGTTTATCTCATCATCATCATCATCATATCAGTCGAAAGACGTCCACTGCTGGACATAGGCTTCCCCAAAAGAGTGCCAAAGTGACCGGTCGAGGTATAGGTTTATCTAACCTATACCTTACCCAAGCCTATAAATAGCGCTATTTTCCTATAAAGTTAGTAATATTATTTTACAAAAAAAAATGCGGTAACGGCCGTTCCACGAAAACAGATAATAAGGTTAATATTGTTTATATATTTTTTTTACAGTCCCTTCTACTGGCTGAGGGGATAGGGGTAGGTAGTAAAAATAGGTACTTTTTAAGCTTTTTTTACAGATTAGCATATATCTTTTAATAATTCGTGATAATGGCCGTGAATTTGAAAACAGTACTACTTACATGTAAACATTAATCGCTTCGAATTGAGCAGGGCAGCTCGCATAATTATGTTATGTTAGAACTTCACATACAGGTAAGTTCGTTTGATCATTATTTATATCGTTATAATATCGCCTTTTTTATAACTTCATATAGGCCTGTACCTAATGTTACCTATTATGGCAGCAAAGGTCCTGATTTAAATATAACTTGTAATATTTGCATATATAAATATTTAACTAAGTTAAAAAAACAAACAGCAGAAATATGTCAGTAATGCCTAGCTTCATCTGCCCACGACATGGAGCATTACATAATAACTACGAGTATGTACCTACATACTTCCTCCGGATGACAAGAACTGATCTTGTACATCTTATTTGAACCAGCCTTAATTGATAATGAGTTTGATTCGAAGATGACATCTTGGAGATAAGCTTTTATTGACAATTTTTTTTTTCAGTCATTCAGTTCTTATTGAATATACTCGTATTCTGATGGCACATCGGGTAAATCATTTGCAGTATTTGCACATATTTTTAATTGTTTTTCAGTCGGTTTGTGATCTAATCTTACAGCGCCTTATGTATACCTAGGCACTACTTTATGTTTTTATTTACAGTATTATGAACCCACTAAAACAAATATATTCAAAAGCACATGTATAGTGGTACCTAAAATATATATTTCATATTACAAGAGGAATATGTGTCAGCAACATTAATTAATTATGTTTTAAACTCGCGACAAACCAACATTCGAGAGAATGGAAGCGAGGACAAAAGCTATTCGATTATATAACACGAGGAGAAAGCCATTGTGATGAGGAAACCCGTAAAATCGAGGGTTTTAATAATTTCGCATCCCACGCGCAACATTACCTGGCTCTATGGAAATTTGTCATTAGGCCTCCGTGGTTTGGAGCCTTTGTTCCGTGTAGCTCTCCAATATTTTTATCCCTTACGTGTACAAGTTCAAAGGAACTAACTAAACGTTCATAAAGACGACACACACTTTGTGAAAAGATCGTTGTCTTGTACGAAACATATTAATTTTAAACGGCACCAGGACATATCCTATTAAGTAAAGCCAAGACATACGTAATACGCTTAATAGGAAACCTGCATATTGTAAGTTCTAACAGGATTAACCTACCGTACAACTATTGTTTACCGTTGAATTGAGAATAATTTAAAACCTTTGTTCCATTTCATTGCTAAGGAAAACGAGTGGTAAACTGAGTGTTTAAAAGTCGGTCCGCAGATTAAAAAGTTTTAACAAAATGCACTGAGTCTTGAAATGCTTAGTAACAGCCAGAGTTCATAATTACGGAACAGGTTCGCTTGTTATATATTAAGATTTAGTAAAAAATTGCCTGTATCTAAAAATATAGAGAAGCTTTTAAGCTAAACAGTTTCAGGGATACCTTCAGTGAAGTAAGAACCAAGCCGACTAAATAACCCCTTTATTCCGTAAACTTAATACACCCTTATTAACTATAATGTAATTCATCGCTTTCTTACAAACACAAATGTCAAAGACTTAAAAAATATCCAATACTATTAATCAAGCAATCAATTCTATATAATATATAATTATATAATCCATACTGTCGCGTCATACTCCTATATATCTCATAAATATATAGGAGTATGACGCGGACGAAGTTGGAGCAGAAAATTGTTGTAATCACGAATCACGTGCTCGACATCGGCTCTAACGATTTCAACGGTTTTACGAGAGCAAAAAAACCGATCTGAGGCTCTAGTATAAGTTTTACCGAAATAAAACGTTACGACCACGTTTGCGTTTAGCTGTCAAATCCCATACAAATTGGGGCAAACGCGATCGTAACGTTTTGTTTCGGTAAAACTTATACTAGAGCCTCTGGTCAATATTCGTTTTCTCTATTTTCACCCGAGCACAAATCGGCCGCCCAGGTACCTACTTATAGCTAAAATAAGTTTGATGAGCGTTTACGAATCAGGCCATTATATAAGTACTTACTTCAAAATTGAGAAAATAGTGTGCAATATCTCCTGTGTTTATAATGTTACTATCAAGTAAATAAACGTTAAAACTGATTACACGTACACCATAAACATTTTATTTACACTTATAAATACTATCTATCTATTGATCATTTATATAATAAGTCGAGCAGTAGGTATACACACACGTATATATACACAAGTATATACAGTCTGTTACCGGCAAGCGGGCTTTTTTTTAAAGCTGAAATTTAGTTTTTCATAATATCTACAGTTCAAAAATCTCGTTCAACCTTTCCCGCAAAACTATGGTTGAATGTGCGGGAGGGAGCCCCGTCCTGCTGATACCACGTTTCGCGACGATCCTCTTTAGGAAGAGAATTTTCTCAAACATGCAATGAAATGTCGTCATTACGTGCTTTATAACAGGCTTCAAAGTATCACGATTCGGGCGGAACAACTCGAAAGTACTGTAAAGGAATTTCATACGAAATTGAATGCCTAGGGCGGGAAGTATTTTTTATTTAATTATTTATGGCGTTCAGCCATGAAAATTTTGATTTCTTGGAGTTTTTTTATTTTATTTCATTCCATGTTTAAGAAAAGTACCATACATAACTCGGCGTGAAAAGGGGTTGCAAGCCCCATAACTATCTGTGTCTACAATGTCTACATATACTCGGCCGGCAACCACTTACTTCCCGGCCACTGTAGTAGTGTACTATTAAATAGTCCACGAGTTTATATCAAATCTAAGAACCTACGCGTGTTCAAAGTCCCATCAAATAAATATAGGCCCAATGCCCCCATCCTGTTGTGGTTAACAGCTGCCCACATGATAATTGTCCACCGGTACTGATAAGCAGTCTCTCGGAACACATGGGGATTGTTTTCTTTATCGTCCCGGTAATGTGTGTTTCTACGGTTCCTCATTCCGTTGCGAGAAAAAGTACTTTCGTCGGACAATTTTCTTTTGTTAAAAGTCGTTTCCTTCTTCACATTTTTGTAAACACCAATCGCAGTAATATTGCCTTATTAGTAAATCCCTAGGAAGAATGTTTTTAACCTTTAAAAAACTTGAAAGGATGTTTACGATTCCTTTTTAAAATCTTTTACCTACACAGTTTTGTTGCTCTAGTACCGAACATTCGACTAGCAACACGAGTACTTGACGTTGGGACCTGCCTAAAGTGCTCGAGAATCCTTTCTTCTACTTGCACTGGGGCGATCCCGTCCATGGCCCTTTCAGGCTGACCAGGGATGTTCGGCCTATTATCACCAACTCGCTGAAGACCCCTGTGATCACTCAAGCGTTGTGAGGATATCGTCTATTCGGGAACCGTTCTCGATAAATCCTTTCCGCGTGTTTCGCCGTAAATTAAAAGCATTTCAGATAATACTCGTGCATCTTAAGTCATTTTGCAGAGAATCAAGTACCAGTTCTGATATTTTTTTGGTTTTTAAATTGTATACCCGCCGTCAACATTTGAAATTGTCATGTCAAAGCTTACAGAAAACTCTGTAATTAATGTATTTAAACCTCCATACATGAACGCAATGATAAGGACGACAATAATTTTGTTATAGTTTTCTTGTCTCAGTTTTCTTACCCCAGTACCATGACATTAGCGATATGAGTAACGACAAGCAAGTGGTACACCCACTACATTGAATAAGCGGATTGCAGAAATTGAATTGTGCAGTTAATTCATATAATTAAGATTTGTTAATACACGCAAACAATTGCTAATGGATCATATTATTATCACTTTATAATATCCCTATTTTAGGGTACAATCAACTATCCTACTTCAAGCAACTAACTCCACATATATCGTGGTTTATTACAAAATAGTAAGACAAGTTATCGCCTTTTACTCGCAATCCTAGGTTTCCGGAACCCGGTCCTCCACCCGCGCAACCCAGGCTCCCGCTAGACACAGCTTCGCGCGCCACATGCCCCTGTTGCTTTGCTCTGGCCTCGTGTGCTCAACTCAGGGACTCAATCGAAAGCCTATTTGTTTTTTTCTGTTGTCGAAGTTCTGGAGCGTTCCTCCAATTGCTTCGCTTGGACGCCAGGGGGAACCTTCGATGGCTTCTCGCGCCGCGGAATTTAATAACAAACTAGCTCTGATAATAGCAAACTTAATATTATAAGAAAGAAAATTATAAGAAAGAAATCATTTAATCGTTATTTTTTAATCATAAAAATACCTAGGTGACTCTACTATCCTCTGTGTGGCTTTGCCCCATTTGTCTGGACCCTAATGGGACAATGGCCCCCAGTTCTAAGTCGTTGATTAATGACTGTTCAAATAGTAAAGTTTAAATTGAGTTTTATAGACGGAAAAAAATACGCGACCCGGCTGGACTTGAACCCTAATAAGTAATCTATAATCGCTGTATCGCGATTTTTTTACAAGCTTTTATTTACTTTCACCTGTCCCGTTGTCTGTCTGTCTGTCTGTAATCAAATCTTGCAAGTTAATGATCCACTTCCCGGTTTCCGATTGAGTTGAGATTTCTCACGAATATCCAAATCGCGTGACAATGCAATATTATGATGACGTGAAGCTGATCTGATGATGGAGCTGGAAGGTGGCTATAGGAACTCCGTAATAAAACCACATAACCCCATCGAGTTTGGGCTCGTTAGAATCGTCTCAAAGAGTAGTTGATGATGGTATACAGAAAAGCACAGTCGACAATAAAAGCATGTGTCAAAAAAAATTTTTTTGACAGAAACTTGTTACTGTGTGAATCTTTGTTTTAGTGAAATAAAGTAGTGGAGTAACACATTGATAATTATCATTATAAAATGAAAAGGTAGTTAGTCAATTACGTATAAGAATACGAAATTGACTAACTACCTATTCATTTTTTAATACAATAGAAAGTGTCCTGAAATTTATCTAGCCAAACAAGGTGTGGGAACTTATAAAAAAACCTCACACGCCTAGAGAACCAGAACTAGACTAGAGAATGAGACGTGGTAATCTCATTCGCGAGATCTTAGCTGGCGATTAGCGAGAAACCATTCAAGATCAGGATCAGTGGCGTGCACTGGTATTGGAGGCCAAGACACACTTCGGGTCGTTGCGCCAGAGGAGTAAGTAGGAGTAAGTAATATACGTAGCAATATTATTGGTATATTTTGGTTGTAATTGCGTAATAATACCTATGCTCGTAATTTTTTTGATAATTTTAATCTATATTTGGTAATTAGTTACATTTCATGAATAGTTACTACATTTGGTGATCAGTTACCACATTTAGCGAGGGGCCCATATTGGCTCGCATACAAATTTTCCGTAGATTTTATCAATATTTGGGGAATTGGTCTGCACTAGGTTTTGCGTCTCAGCTTAAGTAAGAAATCGAATATCCTTAAGTTGAGCTATACTTAATAGCCTCTGCGCTGGTTTCGATACGAGTTCGTGAAACTTTGAGAACACTTGGACTTGGCGAGAGTTGTCGGGTTTTCACTTCACAACCGGTTGAATGAGGTTGAAAGGGTATTTTTTATAACTAGGGGCAGTAAATTTTTGAGTATTTGATATAAGTATTTAAGATCAAAGGACCGGGCATGTGATTACAAGTTCTTATGTCAAAGTGTTAAGAAATTATCAAGTAAAGGATATCGTTAGTGAAATTGTATCCGTCATTGCTAGCAATGGCCGGACTTAGATGAAATAAATGTTCTGTTTATACTTAAATTCAAACATTATGTAAGTTCATAATGAATTAACGGTGGACATTCATTTATACAGCCTACTATAAGGTGACCTTAGCGGGTAAATATATCAGTTCTCAAAACTCGTTTATTCGGCGTAGCAAACTTCCCATTCGTTTTCCACGAGTGAGTAAAAAATCGACTGTGAATTTTCCTACATTCATGTATTTCATCGCATCGGTTGAGGGATGTAATTTTTTCTAATAGATGTTGATTCCAATCCAATCGTTTTTTAGAGTTTTGGTTCGCTTTGCTGACAGGCGATGGTTTCTTGTGGTTTAAATGTGTGGCATCTTTGACTTGTGTTCAGCTGGGCTCATCTATCCACTGAGTTGAAAGCTTTTTTACATCAACTTTCAACAGCACCTCAAATGAGTCGTCGTTGACTAGATAAGTACAAGATTGCACGTAACCCTTAGCGCTGGAGTCCGACTCGCACTGACCGGTTTTTTTCCACAATTGGTTGGTGAGGCTGTTACGACGTCGAAGTTTGTCCTCTCAGACCAGCTTTACTCAACAGTATTTAAGAAACTCAAACGGTCGTTATATTTCTACTGATTTGTTAATTTACAATATTTATTTCCATTCGTTTTTAGACCTGCCATTAAACATACCTGTAAAAACTAATCCCAACCTCATTCATTCCAGAATAATTTTGACTGCGCGAACTAGAAATGGCTAGAGGCTAGGGCGCGAACAATCAACTTATTATGTACTTACTCGTACTATCGACAACACAGCTAACTGACCGTCCGTGCACTTTATATGCATTGTAATAAGGTTCTATATTAATACAGGATGGTCAGTTAACTGTGTTGGCGTTTGTACGTTGGTTTTTCAGCGATAATTCTTTATCACGGGAACTTACCGGACTCCTCATATAACAATATTGATTACCGCTTGGTAAACTTTTTTACATTTGCGTTCATAAATTGAACTTTAACTGCAGTAGAAAAGAAACCTGTTTCAACTCAAGCCCTATCATATGATAAATCCGATCACACTTGTAATTTTTGACCCTATCATATATTTTACTTATAGGAGTTACTTAGATTTGTTTATATCTTGGGATTAGGTGTCAAAGCGGACCCGGGGCTCTTTTAGGGCACAACCGGGAATAACGCTATGAGGATGATGACTTGGATTTTTTTATAACTAGCTTCCGCCCGCGACTTGGTCTGCGTGGACCCGGGATAAAAACTATCCTATATTTGAATCCAGGTTATAAACTATCTTCGTGCAAAATTTCATCTAAATCGGTTGAGCCATTTAAGCGTGATTGAGTAACAAACATCCAAACTTTCGCATTTATAATATTAGTAGGATTAATCCAAATTTAAATTTAGTAGTACATATATATAAATAGTTCCTGAGATGTTTAACGCAGTTACAGACGGACAGAGTCTCACACAAGGGTTCCTTTTTTATCTTTTTGGTACGAAATCTGAGATTAGACCCTTTGTCATTTTCAATGTTCCAGCTTGTGGCGGTATTGGCTCATATGCCGAGCACTCAGTGTCTTCCGCGAACAATAATTGCATGAATGCCAATGAGTTTGACTGCATTGAAACTGGCACATTGTTGTTCTCGGTTGTAGCAAATTACCCCGTCTGAACGAACTGGGAACGAACGTTATTGTCTCATATAGACAATAACGTTGTTCTGCCTCTGTTCGAGAACTTAAGTACCAATAGACAGAATGTTTACGAATAGCTAGTTGCCTCAAGAGCCTAATTGCCTCATTGTAATGGCAGTGGCAGCAATTGTGAATGTTTGAGCGTATTATCTGGTTGTATAGTGATAGTGAAAGGCATCCGCTGCCATTCACGAAGCAAGTGTAATAATACTAATTTCGTTGTATCGCTTATAAATGAAAAAAAAACCCTTAGTTAAAGTAAATATAATTATTTGTAATATTCATTCCATGAGGATTCTCGGATATATATTTTTAGGGTTCCGTAGCCAAATGGCAAAAAACGGAACCCTTATGGATTCGTCATGTCTCTCTGTCTGTCCGTCCGTATGTCCCAGCCACTTTTTTCCGAAACTATAAGTATACTGTTGAAACTTGGTAAGTAGATGTATTCTGTGAACCGCATTAAGATTTAGCTGTAATGTAATTTACAAGACGGCCCCGGGGCTGTAGACAAGGTTACAATCGACAAGCGCTAACGCCAATAGAAAACTAATAAAATGTAGGGGAATGACAGATGCCGACGAAACACTTTTAGTTAACATCTGTCATTCCCACACATTTTTTTAGTTTTCTATTGGCGTTAGTGCCTGACTATTGTAACCTTGTCTAGGCCCCCTGTTTTGTAAAACAGCTAGCTGTATTGCAATATACAGCAGATTATACTATATGATTGCGACATATATGCAGGATGATTCATAAGTCGTGACCTAGAAATACTAGTTTCCGATGCACTTTAGTATGGCGAATTTGAATATCGGGATCTACTAGCAATTAAATAACATTCAACATTATTTTAATTCGTTAAAAGTATTTTCATGAATCTTAAAACAGCGAGTATGTCAATAAACCAATCAAGTTCCCGCACAAATTATTTTTTATTGTGCCAATTTTAACTGGTTTACATAAAAAAATACAGATATAATTAGAATCGATCACAATTTCAAGTGTACTTAAAGTAATTAAAATTATTAAAGACTAAACGGGATTAAATTATTGAAATCTAACGCGTTTTAGTTCGTTATGAATTTTATTTTGATAAATATATTTATTTCTTAATTGAAAACTATTTGAGACATTACACAAGCCATACACTACTAACCAGTCCAACTATAGCCAGTTGTTGTGACAAATTGCTAACTGGAACTAAATAGGAATTCAACTGGCATGAAATTACGCCTGCCAGAAATGTGGTAGATCATGCCGGTTGCGACCGCTACGCCATTTTTACAGACTTTTAAAGCGATGTCTCTACAGCACTCTTCAGCATTGTTTAATTCGTCTCAAATAGACAATTGACCTTGTTTCTATAATAGTTTTATAGCTTGCCGGTAGTTTTAGTAGGGGCATAAAAATACAAATAACGCGTGAATATCCTGTAACTTTAATCCTCAATTTGCTTTGAAAGTGTTATTTCGCTTTACAAAAAAAGTGACGTATGCACGTGTCCGAGCCTTTTGATCAGTGACATACGATGCATGTATATATCGTTAGTTTATATGTTTGTTCAATCACTACTCCACGGCTCAGCGGGTCCGTATAAAAATTGCCCACGCACATGCACAGGGCAGCGCGCGTATTCGGTGCGGATTATATTAAATTTATTCTGTTGAGTCACGTAGTACGCCGAATAAAAATATCCTTAATAGTTTGAATTATTTATAACTACTCTCCATGCATCAAAAATGTATATTGTATGATAAGTTTCGGAAGTAATAGAAGCACAAAAAAAATATTTCAAAATAATTTAATTAGGTTCTAGGAGTAGGTAGGAGGAGGTTCTAGGGCTCCTAACTAATATATGTCTTAATGTCGATATATATGGTGTGACTAAGCGAATAACAATTCTTCTTTGTTGATTGCTTGTTGGCAGAAGAAGACAAAAGGAGACGAAACATAATATATCGTATGCTATCCTGACCCTGTATCATGGTCGGCCTTATCACACGATAAGTGACGGGATAGAGCGTCCTTCACTGGCTGACACCGTTCGATAGAACGAGACGACGCTCCTATCTTGTCACTTATCGCGTGATAAGGCCGACCATGACACGGGGTCTGATTTGCAAAACGATGTCGTTAATTACGTCCGGTATGTTCGTATAATATGTTTTATGCAAAGTTACGACTCATGTCAACATCCCAGGAGGCAGTTTGTAAAGTATGGACCCTGTCACTCCGAATCGTAAAAACACTATCTGGAATAAGTTAGGGGTCGAATTTAGGACCATTACTTTTCAATATTTTAATCAACGACCTGCCAGCATAGATTCAGGGCAGTATGGTTATGATGTTCGCAGATGATGTCAAATTAATCAAAATCACCAATTCAAGTAATGAAATCTGCAAAGTGACATCAATGCAGTGTATAGATGGAAAATTTTAAATATTAAAAAGTGCGAAATGATGAGCTTTACTCGATCGTCTCTTCTTCATCACCACCAATAGGTTACACCCTGTGCGGGGACTACGTCGCGAGAGTCACCGCGGTCCGGGACCTCGGCGTGCTGTTCGACCCGCACCTAACATTCCGGGAGAACGCACTAAGCGAAAGAGCAGCACAAAAGTTGGGATTCGTTCTGCGAAACTCCCCGCTTCTTTCCCCAACGGCCCTTCGAGCTCGGTACGTCGCCTTATTTAGGAGTGTACTTGAGTTGAATTCTACGGTCTGGCTCCCGCACGAGGCCAATATACTTTAATATTAGAACAGGTGCAAAAGAAGTTTTTAAGAAGTCTTTACAAAAAGGAATATACGCCCTATCCATACCTTTATCCGACTCTATTTCTATTGGGAACACTACGATACAATTCTTTAAAAGTAAGGCGATATTTAGCCTTCCTTCAATTTTCTCTGGCAACACAATTGATTGCTCGGGACGACATGCGCCCCAGCTAGCCCGCGGCCGCGCGCGCGCACCGACCAGTAGGTCGCAGTAGCAACACGCGCCGCTCCCTAGCGCACTCTCTGTCCTAATGTCCTTTCTGGACGCAGCACCGTCCTGTGATCTGTTCACAACCAGATTGGCCTGCTTGTTAGGAATGCAAGGTTTTATTGAACAACCCTTATCAGATTAAGCAGTACCTAAGTATAACTACTCATGCATGCCATGTGTAATGTTTTAATTTATAATATGTTCAAGTTTAAGATCTGTGATGCTTTGGCAGTTAGCTGTAATTTTCAGATGTACTTTTTTATACAATAAACAATCCCAAAACAACATTAATAAAGACAAAATACGCGGCGGGCGTCCAGCGTCCACTGATCGGCAATCAGTAAGACGCATCAGAAATTAGGCCCCTCAGAGCATTACCGATGGCGGCGGCGGGGTGGATGCGTTGCGCTGCGCGGCGTGCATACTTTTGGCACCTTGTGAACCGGTCACGCATTTTACATAAATGGTCGTAATAGAGTTTCGAAACGCGCAAACGCGGCGTGCCGAATCGTCTCATGTGTTCTGCGCATGCCATGGATAAACACAATTACCTCAAGTGTCTATAGAAAGATATATGTAGGAGCAAAATGGCAGGCAAAAGGAGCCCATTTTAGGACCAGACAAAAATGACGAGGGTGACAGTGATGATACGAGTCTGTTACAATTTTAATAATTTCGAGTTTCAGATTTCCATTTTTACGAGTAATATAGGAGAAGGAAGTTTTCTGGGTTGTCTAATAGCTCAGACCTTATTCGCTACCGATCCGCTGTCAGTGGGAATAAATGGAAATTAATGGAGCCTCCGGTCCTTTCAAGCCCCTTCACACGAGTCGAACGTGATCGTTTGATCGGCTGCGATTTCTCCCAGTACAAGTACGTTGCCGTCATCGCTCGGCGCCGGACAAAGATGAAGAGGTCTCGTACAATTACAAGCCGATTGGCTATTCATTCGTGTTCGGAGTATACGGAAATTCTCGCATATACTTACATATTTTAATTTAATGCCGTTCTGGCAAGAGATATATCATAGTGACGTTATGATTAAGTATTAAGAGCCCTTGCCTTATGTCCTTCATTGTTACGGACTTACATTCAAATCTTACATAAATAAACTGCCTTACAAACTAGGTTTATAAAATAGCAAGAAAGTAAGAAAACGAGAAATAGTTTGTAAAGGCCTCCGTTGCTATACGCCGCCCGCTTGCGGTGTGAATATACCGCTTCAACCGCGCCCGACACGCGCCGCGCACGACACGCCTTCGGTGGGTGGAGGCCTTAAGGGTGATTATTCAAAAATATGTAATATCAGCAAAATAATAGCATAAAGCAGCGAGCGAAGTTCTATGCTGCAGTTTGGACCGAAAATCGTTTGTGTCTTCTGTTGTCTGTCCGGCTGGTCTTCTCTACGGGTCGTATTACTCAACCGATTCTCTTGAAATTTTGTGAGCTTTTTCGTTTTTTATATAGTATTTTTTGTCGTCACTTTATCAAAATAAAATATATTTCTTTTCATACAAAGGCTTTCGAGATCTACAGCTACATACTATACAGAACCACTAGCTCTGCAATGTAAGCTACTGAAAACACTTAAAACGGTTGCTTATTTTGCAAGGGTAGCTTTAGTGTTAGCACATGGGAGCACATATACATAAATAATAATAATAATAAATCAGCCTATAGATATACGTGTCCCACTCAGGGATGAGACGGATCGGGCAGTCTATATAGTCTCCACGCTGGCCCAGTGCGGGCTAGGGTCTTCACAAATAAAAAAATAAAATTAAAAATGTTGAAACAATAAATACGATAATAAAGACTCGTACCTGCAGCCAAACTCATAAAATAAGAGTTGCTGAAAATATATAACAGTATTTTCTTGTATCTTTCGTTAAAAATAAATAGTATTTACTATTGTCTGATATATATTTATTGTATAGTTGCGAAGGGTTAAGGTTTGGTGTGTATGGTGATATTTAAAACATAATAAATAAATAAGACTAATAGTATCAAAACTAACGTATAGATTAGATAACCGATTTGATTCAACATTATCTGGAGTAGAAATATAAAGGGTATTGGTTAATGATATCGTTAATTAGTTAAGTATTTTATTATTCATTTTTCTATTCGTGTTATTTTATCTAATTGTTTATCTTCAGTTATATACGCTAATATTACGGGTAGCACAACTCGATAAATTAAATAATCTCAACCTAGACATGACTCTTCTTTTGGCTTCGAGAATAGCTAAAAAATCGTTACTACGGATGTAGATATGGATGCTCTAGTTCATATTATTAAATTGACTAAAGTATTTCAAGCATATTCTTTGTTAGAAAACTTGGAATATAAAAATATCAACAATTAAATACACATAAACGGAAAAAAGATTTCGAGCATACGAACGATGAACTGATGAAGAGGGTAGTAAAATAAATATGCCAAACTCTATAAGTGCAGTTGATAAAATAAGTAAAAAAAAACAATAAGTAATCATGTTCCAGCTGCAATTTGAAAAAGTCAATAACAACAAATAATTCAATTCATCCCGAATTTTAACAAAATCAGGCAAATAAAAATTGGTCACAGCAACAACGCTAGTATAGTTATAGTTGAAACTTTCTAAGCTAAGCTCATGAATGGCGATTGTCCTGAGCTCATGAATGCCTTTGTTTGCGGTCCGAACAATGGGTATTCATGACGGGCGCGCACCAAATATGCAAAAAAAATAATTAGCGCCACTTAAAATGTTCTTTGAATAATGAACTCTATCTTCTTTTATAATAGATTCCAAATTACCACAGCGCCTTGTACCTGGCTCGCTGGGAGCGGGTTTTTGTTATCTTTTAGTCCATTTTGAATCTTTTGTAAAAGAAGGTAGAGTTCATTATTCAAAGAACATTTGAAGTGGCGCTATTTTTTTTTTGCAAATTTGATACGCGTGCGTCTTGAATACCCATTGTTCGGACCGCAAACAAAGGCATTCATGAGCTCAGGACAATCGCCATTCATGAGCTTAGCTTAGAAAATTTCAACTATACCGGGGTAACTGCAGCAATAGTCATTAGCTCTGATCTGTATCACAGCCTGGTTGAAGCGACAAAACAACGAAATGGTTTATATTTAGTGCCCAAAGTAAATAGTAAGGTGACTTCATGTAAGATTGCATGAAAATACTGTAAGAAACTGGGTAGTTGGATGTTCTAGTGAACTTTGACACGAGGTATAAATAGCCTTATTGGGGATTTATGCAATCAACATTGAATAATAGTACATTACTAATACAGAGGCCGGGAAGTAAGGGGTTGCCGGCCGAGTACATATTAGACGGCCGAGCGTAGCGAGGACGGATAGTTATAAGGCCAGCAACCCCTTTTCACGCCGAGGCATGTATAGTGCTTTTCTCAAACATGCAATGAAATAAATTATAAAAAACTCCAAGAAATCAAACTTTAATTTTCATGTTTGAACGCTGTGATCCTGTGCCACAAATTGAGGAATGGAAATTAAAAAAGACAATCTTGCAGGCCTCCAATTTTGTATGAAATGCCATTACGGGTCTCTCGTCTCGCTGCGCCCGAAACGTGACACTTCGAAGCTCATTATGAAGAACACAACGTCAATATTTCATTGCATGTTTGAGAAATAGTTGTTTGTTATACATATACAAGGGTGCAAACTAGTATTTTAACCGCGAGTGTGGAATTGAAACATTAGCTACCGAATGGATTCTAGGGTTGAACCACGAGCTAGCGAATGGATTCTATGGTTCGAAATTAGAATCTTGAGCGATTCGAGTGGTTAAAAATAGAATCCTGAGCATAGCGAGTGCTACAACACACCAGCCGTCAAAATAACTGCACCCCTGTGTAACACAAATCTTTCCACTTAAGTAAAGCGAGGAAAATACTATAAAAGAAAAAAAGGAAAAACCTCATTTTAAAAAACAATAAAAAAAAGATAAAAAATCGTTAAAAAAATATATCAGAAAGGCGAAAATTGTCCTGTGTGGACTGGCCTTCACATGTTATTATGTTTAAAAAAGTATAGGTATTATTTACTAGTTCGAATTTCACATATTCTTTGCACTCTTGTGGATAAAATGCAGTTTTGCTATCGGTACAATTACTAGTGAGAAAAGTGATTTGAAAAAAGACATAAAAATAAACTGACCTAATATTACAACTCTGCCACTTATGATGGCCCAAAATATATACTACACCCATGTTCAGTGTATCATCATTATCATCAATGGCCTCAAGTCTAAAACAGACTATATAAGCAGTGTCAAGAGGGGAGACGTCTTCCATGGCTGTGTAAGCTAATGCGGGAGCGGCATACACGACCGCAAACCTGGCAGATGTAATTTGCCCGCGGCGAACTGGTTTAGTATACGTAGCGGGAGTTATTGAACAAACTTCATGCGTAGCTGGAATACCTACCATCGGCTGATTTGAATTCGCTCAGTTTTGTCGATGATAGTGATTTACCCGATAATTTGGCGTAATGCTAATGAGAATGAGATATAGGAACCTACATGGACTAGCTTGCCAGTAGCTGCCGAAGCCTGCATGGAAATGATTAGGTGCAGATGCAAAAAGAAATGCGCTGCTAGATGCAGGTCTTTTCAAAAAAAAATTGAAGTGCACCGAGTTGTGTGCTTGTGATGGAACATGTTACACATAAATATATGTACGAATTTCAATATATATAATCAGATTAACAAGAATATATAATCCGATCTGTACTTGTTAGTCTTATTTTGAACCAGTCATTTGAGATCATTAAACGGTTAGATTATTCCCAATTTTACATATAACACTCATACTAACAAACTTAAACCCAGCTACAAACTACGTTATATACAATTAAGCTAGTAGTCACATTACAAAATCAATCAATTATAAAATTTGATTTTGAGGTCCTCATTGAAGTAAAATTTAGACGAGTCTGCTGTTCTAAACTTATTTTACGTAGTTTCGTTTTAAATTGTTCTAATATATTGTGTTTTTGGAATCTACATTAATGTGGCTTTATAATCACATTTTTCTAATGTCCAAATCGTTGCTTGTTTTCACGTAATCGTTGCAGAAAGTATATATATATATACTGCGTGGAACGGAACGATGGACTTTCCCGCAAGAGGGGGATTATTGAGCGCTAGTACGTCACATTTTTCAGATAAACTATTTTTTTTGACGCGATTTTTTTTTACCTTTGTAAGGAGCGTTGGCCGACTGGGGCGACGAGCTCCATACAAATGTAAAAAATAAATCGAGTCAAAAAAAATAGTTGATCTGGAAAATGTGACGTACTAGGGTTGAATAATCCCCCTCTTGCGGGAAAGTCCATCGTTCCGTTCCACGCTGTATATATATATATATATACATAGACTATGCCTTAATAATTATAATTACTCATCCTCGTCACTATCGGTATGAATAGTCACAATATCTTCATTCTTGAATAATGTACATTGTACAGTTTATGGCTAGGACGCGTAATTCTAGACAAAAAAAAATCTGTCATACTCGTATGACAAGTAATATATGACTGCCGCTACATGGGAACAACAAGCAACTGTTCTTAACCCATTGTACATTCACAACAATACTGATTCATTGCATGTATTCTTCTTTTTCGCCACCATACTTTATAAAGCATCTAAATATATTCTGAGACATATACCGAGAATGTATCTGTATTTCGAGGATATTTGTATTATAAAATAAATAAATAAATAAAGATTTGGGGACAATCTTACACAAATCGACCTAGTCCCAAACTAAGCAAAGCTTTTACTATGGGTACTAGACGACTATCGGACATATTTATATAGATAAATAAATACTTAAATGTATAGTAAACATCCATGACTCAGGAACAAATATTCATACTCATCACACAAATAAATGCCCTTACCGGGATTCGAACCCGGGACCTCTGGCTTCGTAGGCAGGGTCACCACCAACTAGGCTACAGAGGTCGTCAAATTACCCTTGACGTTGGCCATATATATTACCATCTTCGACTAGAACCTCGGCTACATACGAAATAGCCTGCCCGAATTGGAAACTTCCCATAAATATTCCGTTAGTTGGGGGAAATTAGTAATACAATTTTTTGCGAAAAAAACCTGAAATAGGAGTTTCTTCCGCAGCCAACCCTTGTCATCACCCATACCATAGCTGCTAAAAGTTTTTCTTTCTTCACAATTTTCATGCTCATGGTATCATAAATCTCGCTGGACATATTATTGTCAGAGTTAAGACGTTTTCCAAAACGATTTAAGAGATATGACGCGATATGATAAAAGCTCTTGATTTTAGCAAGCAACTTGGTACGGAGAGGTTGATCTAAGAGCTTGAATCTCTGTTTTAATGCCTCGTGTAGGTACGGCTCAAAAACCCAACGAACTTTAGTAACGTAAATACCGCGAGTAGAGTTAGCTTCTTGGGTTCTTAATTGTTTTCGTTGCCCTTTCAGAGAAGGCATCATGACTCGATAGCATTTTGATTCGAGAAGAGGGACTGCGAAAAGCTGGTAAATTATATTATGATACCATAGTTCGTAAGTAGTAATGTTGAACTTAAATTTAATGATCTCAGTAAGTAATCAACTACATTTTTTTTGTGAATTGAATATTAGTTACTATAACAATATTTTTTGCATACCAATAATGGTTAAACATATAAACCTACCTATGACTGTATCAACACCTTGTTGTAAAGTTTATGATTTATGAAAGCCAAATGTGTGCGCCTGGTGGCGCGTGTGCGTTTTTTTGCCCACTCATTTTTATTGCTTTTTTGATGGTAAGCGTACGTACCATCCCAAATAAGATAAGTATCAAGCAGTATCTAACATCAAAAAGTTTAGTGGCAATTTCCGAAGTGTGGTTTTTATAAGCCAGTTCTCTACTAAATGCATGAAGGCTAACCTGGGATGGAATTAATGGCTTTCAAAAAATGTAACAACATTTAACACGTATTCGGAAACGATTAGCTTCACTACAAAGACGATGATAGCTTGTAAACTGACACTTAGGGTGGACACAATTTTGATGAGAGACTAATTCAGTTTCTATAGTATTCAATTTCACATAGGAAAATCCTGTCAAAACTTTCTGATATGCTTCTAGTAACGATTTTCTCAAGTAACGTTAATGGCTTTTGAATCGTCAAACTTCCAAAAAGCTCTGTCATTTCAGTTATCTTGATTGCAGCTGTGGTTGAATAAACTGAGATCAGATAGACCTAAAACGTCTTCATAAAAGTGGTCATTAATTAAATGTGCCGCACAGCATCTGTGTCTACTTGGTATGTATGTTATTTTTCCGTAAAATTCTAATCCAGCATTTTTGGGCACTATTTGTAAAGTAAAGTGGTGCAAATAAAGCAATAACGATGAATAGATAATGTTCAATTTAATGGTAACTCGAGGTTCAGTTTGAGTATTAAAAACAATGTTGAATGTACGAGTTGTGTTTTAATCTCCACTGCTTGGTTCGCTCGTTAAATAAATTTCATTTGCGTTCACAAAAACTTTCTTGCGGTAAGCTTTTGTACGGCAAGATGAACATATGATATCACCTGTCTTAAAATCTTGAAGCAGGGAAATAGAAAAGAATTCTACATCCTGACATGACGCGAGTATTTTCTTGTTACCAGACCTTTTATAAAATATAATTATGCAACTATCGCAATCATGTTTACTTCGCACACAGTTCGATGACATTTTGTGGTGGAAAGTAGAATGAAGATACAACATCAATAGTTCAGCAGAATTAAGACACATCAACATCAATAGTTCAGCAGAATTAAGACACATCAACATCAATAGTTCAGCAGAATTAAGACACATCAACATCAATAGTTCAGCAGAATTAAGACACATCAACATCAATAGTTCAGCAGAATTAAAACACATCAACATCAATAGTTCAGCAGAATTAAGACACATCAACATCAATAGATCAGCAGAATTAAGACACATCAACATCAATAGTTCAGCAGAATTAAGACACATCAACATCAATAGTTCAGCAGAATTAAGACACATCAACATCAATGGATCAGCAGACTGAAGATCAATCGCAGAACAAAATGCAATTGTTTATGAAGATGAATCAATGAATCTACCACAGGCCGTACTGATGAAAGAAAGATTTGCTTAATATACCAGAAGTTCTAATGCCTTCAATACCATATACTTCGAGAGACTTAATTGTTCTCGTATTCTTGCGAACAAACAATATCAAGTTAGTAGTTGAAATTTGCAACAGTTATATTATTCATCTAGGACTATAAAACAAATACACTTTACATACATATCCAAGAGAAGGATTTTTCGCCGGAAGACAAGGGCATATTGTATAATCTGTGACAAGGCAAAGGGTGACAAATATGCGATCTATATAAATAATTTTTCTTTATTACCACTAGCGGTGAGTACAGTCCACTATAAAAAAGTGCATCCATTTTTTATCAGTTGTATGTACAGTCGAGTTCTCCAATATCTATACGGACAACCTTTCAAAAATATCTACACATGTGTGATGCCAGTAACAATAAAGTCTCTGTATATATATTTTTGGAAAATTGTCTGTGTAGATATTGGAGAACTCGACTGTACAAAAAATTGGTACATTTTAGTCACAGGGTTTGTTTTATCTTCAGTTTGCCTATTTACTAACTTTCATATTGAATACGTATAGAATATGTATCGCATAATGTAGACCCAGGACATGTTTAAGTGGCGTGTATAACAGTTTGATTAAATCTGCTCTTAAGCTTAAATGCCACGATGATTGACGTGGTGTCAGATACCACTTCCATTAAGCTATGGCACGTTTGCAAATTAAGTAGCTATTTCAATCACATTATGTAATATTAGTATGCACCTACGTTGTTTACAGTTGTAGGTTAAATTGCCAGTCCACATTGAATTTATGCTGGAATTTCTTCGTCTCTATCTCGACTGTCATTTGTTCATAAGTATTTAGTAGACTTCTTGTACTTCTTATAGTTATTATTAGTTTTAAAATAAAAAATATTAGTCTTTACGGTAAATACATATTTGGTGCATTTAATTCCCGGATGAGAGAAGCAACTTAGTAAAAATCATAATAGTTTTTTAGTTATTATTAACTTCAAAATGTGTTCAATATTATGTTATAAGTATTTCATATTGTATTTGCTCTATAGCTAATTAAATCTTTACCTACTGCTCTCGACGAGTCTGTGTTTGTCGCTATGCGGAGTTGTACTATGTAGAGTAACACAAAACAGATTATGTGGCTTTTAAAAATTACTGTTCTCAAACATGCAATGAAATATTGACGTTACGTTCGTTATAAAAGGCAGCGAGGTATCATGTTTCAGGTGCGGAGAGACGAGAGAGACATGATGACATTTCCTGCAAAATTGGAGGCCTAGGCCCACAAGATCGTATTCTTTAATTTCCATTCCACATTTATTTATGACACAGCATCACGGGATTCAGCCATTAAAAAAAGCTATATGCAATATTTGCTTTATGACATTCTCCAACCACGATTATTTAAACAAAACAATAAACTGTGCTTGCTATATTTTGTAGTTTTATTTATATATATGAACGTAACAAATAAGAATAAGAATAGAATTAGAATTGTTTATTGCCACAGAGTTACATAAGAGAATAAGATAAAATTACAAAGAAGACAAAGAAAAAACAAATATTAATTTGTAAGTACAGTGAAACAAATTGGGCAAAGGGTTTCTAGTCTGAGCGTGTGCTGGGGGCCGAGGTGTCCAGCGCTGGTTTTCAGACCGGTCCCACATTTTTAACAAATTCCAATAATTTCAATTATGGTTGAATAAACTGAGATAATTAAGGCTTGTATACCCGCTAAAGTCCTTGAGCGTATGGGCGGAGCCTCGACCCTCTCCCGGCGCAAGTCGCACAACCCGCCGTCGTTTATTAAGCGTTACATAGATTAAGTTACAGACGCGTCATCGCGCATCGTTACCAATGCAAGGGTGGACGTGGGTGGGTGACATTCGTCATGCTTAATTGAAACGTGATATTTGTCATACATAAATTACATAATTGATTAAGTTCAAAAATTAGGTAGGCCCTCAGCACGCCCAGCACTAGCCGGCCGCGACATACTTTCGATTTTTCTCGCACTATACCTCTGTTACTAAATATTCTAATAAGAGAGAGACGGATAGTGCGAAAAAAATATAAAGGCAATAATAATAATAATAATCCATACCTACTGTTGCCCTTAGGCCATTTTTTAATGTCGCTATTAATAGGGGCCCATCTAGCAGTTAGCGAGTCACCGTCAGCCAGAGATAAAATGTGAAACAGTTTTATTGGGCAGGCGTCCGATGTTTCATCCAATAGCCCAGCTACTAGTCCATCATTTTCACCCAATTACCCGTTTTATTTAGATTCCATCAAGTAGCAATAGACTCTTACACCCCAGCGGGTGCTGTTTCTGTGTGCGTCCCATGACACGGGCAGAGACAGCATCCGCTTGGTGTACTCCTTGCATTTCATTAAATTGTCAAAAGGGCCTCTACGTGTTGGCTCAGAGCTCCACGCACGCCTCCCAAAGGTCTGGGACAGCATTGTCCCGTGAGCGGGAAAGACATATAATCCATACTATGCATACTATGGAAGTATGCATAGTATGGATTATATGTCTTCCATACTCCATACTAATATTATAAATGCGAAAGTGTGTCTGTCTGTCCGTTACCTTTTGTGTAAGTGTAAGGTTGTTAAGTTTTAAACTAATTTTCGGTATATTTATTACGTTCTACTTCCTTGATTTGATGATGATGGCGTGTACAGTCAGCATCAGATAGTTAGTAGCATCCAAAGTAGCCAAATATATCGTAACACATGCCTTACTCCTACTTATAGTAACAAAGACTATTTCGATGAATGTATGTTCCGATATATTTGGCTAACTTGGCTGCTACTAACTATATTATGCTGACTGTACAGAAATCGGCCTCGGGTAAATATATACTTATAGATTAGTTGTACGTTAACCATACTTTGTTTCATATCAAATAATAATGTTAACTGTATCTAACTTGGAGTTGGCATGCAACCCATAGGTAGGTACTTACAATATTTGCCAAGCCCACTATTTTTATTAGAACTTATTCTATTAACACTTGACAGTCATTAATACGAGCAGATAAAACAATATTGTTTCTATAATTGTTCATGCTCCTAAGCAATAGATATTGTAAATATATTTACTAATAAAATGTCTGGTTTTAGCGATTTCCCAATTTTGATACTATTTAGATATTTTATACTTTGATAGAATAGGTATTTACTTGTGTATTCTTTTCCTCTTCTCTTGTAAAATTTCTTGATATTACGTATTTTCCTCCTGCGCTTATTTAACCCCAAAGACCCACAATAATTATTGAAAAATTTGTGAGACCTAAGTTAAGACGTACTAACTCTAGTATCGTAAGTTTGTATGTTACTAACAATCTATGGGCAAACTGGCCTAAAATAAAGAATTTATTATTATTATTCTCTTTATTCATCTTTTATCTTACGCTAGGTTTTTACAATAACTATATAAAAAGTAAAATATAAAACTATACATACAAAACATAAAATCATTATAAAAACCTAACCTAGGGTACCGCCGGCAGCGAGGCGGGGCCTAAGCTGCCGGTGGTCAGGGCGCCAGAGACAGGAACCTCCTGACTATCCGCGCAGTATCCAGGAGCACCGCCTTCTGTATCTGACCCTTGATCCAGCCATCTAGCGAGAGTCTCTTGAGGTGATGGTCGAGACTCTTCGCTATTAAACCGTTCGCCGAAACGACTATCGGGACGATGATCGTCGAATCAACATCCCACATGGCGGTTACCTCGTGAGCCAGGTCTAGGTACTTGCTGGCTTTGTCCATTTCGGCCTTCACGAGGTTCTCATCATGGGTGATGGTGATGTCGACGAGCACCGCCTGGCGTTTCGATCGATCTGTCAGCACAATATCAGGCATAGGCCAATAGTGGCAAGAATAGTCCTGTCCGTGATGACAGATCGATCCCAATAGAGCGTGGCACGACCATTTTCGAGAACTGGCGCAGGTGTGTACTTATAGTAAGGCACTTCGGAGACCACAAGACCGTATAGCAGAGCAAGTTGCTGGTGAATACTCCTGGCTACAAGGTTATGTCTGTGCAAGTACTCGCCGTTAGCAAGATGACCACAACAGGAGATAATATGCCTGAGTGACTGCCCGGGACGGCGGCATGCCCGACAAATGTCGACCGTACCGTCCTTCAGGATATACCTCCGGTAATTGTTCGTCATGATAACTTCGTCCGCAATTGCACAGACAAAACCTTCGGTTTCCCCGAAGAGATCCCCGAAACGTAGCCAGTTCACCGAAGCGAGCAGATCTACATCGGGCCCTGTGAGGGCCCTGTAGAACCGCCCGTGTAGCTCCTTGCTCCTCCACACCGCCCTGCGGTCCTCGGCGCTCATCACTTTAAGTCTGCGCCAGTTCTCGTTTGCCAAGGAGAGCGGGGTGAAGTTTCCGTCTACTGCTACTACGTCACGATGCATCCCACACTCGTTGTTTAGGAAATAATCCCTGAGACTGCACACCTCGCGGTTGTGGAGGTCTTTGGCATTTAAAAAGAAAGGTCGCGCCTCCACACTTCCGCGAGATGTACAGTCTCATAACAGACGAGCGTGGGTGAAGCATGCGATGCGCAGTAAGCAGTACTCGGACTCTTCGATCCAGGGCATCCAGCTCAGTCTGAGTCCACCTTAGTACGCCAAAGGAGTAAGTAAGCAAGGGCATCACCCAGGAGTTGAAGGCACGCACCTTGTTGCCGCCCGACAAAAGACTATTAAGTACTTTGGTCAGGCGACAAAAGAAGCGCTCCTTCACCGCCCGCTTTACGCTCTCACCCTCAATACCCAATGACTGTGACATACCAAGATACTTATAGGTTTCTGCTTCGGAGATAGATTTGAGGGACATTGTCTCAGAAAGTTGCAAATTGGTTGAATTTACAACTTTCCCCCGCTGTACATGCATGACCGCACACTTATCGACACCAAATTCCATTTTGATGGCGCTACTGAAGACTTCTGTTGTTTTCAGTAGTTCCAACAGGTTATGTCTATTCGGTGCAAATAGCTTAAGGTCATCCATATAGAGCAGATGAGAAATGACCTCACCCTCCCTCCGAAGCCGGCAACCTAGTCCCGAATCCTTCAGCAGGGTGCTAAGCGGATTCAATGCTAGGCAGAACCACAAAGGACTCAGACTGTCACCCTGGAAGATCCCACGTTCAATCCTTATAAAGTCCTGCGGACCAGAAGGGCAATCTCCTCCCCCCGGTTGACGAAGGACTGTGCTCCACTGCCCCATGCAAGCGCCTAAGAAGGATCTTAGAACTGCATCAACTTTATACAACGCTAAGATCCTCCTCAGCCATGAATGAGGCACCGAATCATAGGCCTTCTTGTAGTCAATCCAGGCGGCCGAAAGGGCCCCTCTATTCCGCCGGACTCGTTGACAAATGGTCATGTCTATGAGGAGGAGCTCTTTAGTACCACGAGACCCAACCCTACATCCATTTTGAGCAGTGGCCAAAACGTTGTTTGCAACGATGTGTGCGTTAATTTTTGCTCTCAGAATGGATGTAAGGATCCACGTGCTTGCCTACGCTGTACAAGCATAGCGTAGGCAATCCAGTCCAGGACTTTTCCAGTTCGGGGCCAAACGGATGGCACAACTAACGTCTTGGGGACTGATGGTAACAGACCCCATGGGTTCGATGAACTCACACTCACGTTCGACAACACTCATCCACTCGCCTTCGGTGTGTTCGACTGGCACCGACCAGATACTACGCCAGAAGTCAACCATGGCAGTAACATCCGGCAGCTGCCCGTCGGACACACGAAGGTCGGTTTCCTCCCACTTTCGGTATACCTTCCTTTGATCGCTCTGGAAAAGGCAATTCTGCTGGTATCGGTCCACACCCTCTCTGTAGCGGCGAATACGGTCTGCCCATGCATATACTTACTGCTTCAGAAAGTCAATACGCTCCGTGACGTTGGCCATATAGTCGCGGGGCCTGATACCAGATCCCGCAAAGGCCTGGTTCACAAAGCGCATGACTCGGGGGCGGTTGTTGCCCCCCCTGAAGCAGATCAGCTTTGCAATGAGAGTCCTAAACGTATTGATACGACGCTCAATCCGTACTTGCCATGCAGGGACACCCGCTGCGGTCCTAGGTGCACGATCAGCGTCCGGAAACTTGACGCGAGCAACACGGCAAGCCGCGATGGCCCCGCAGTACATGATTGAGTGTGTATCAAGTAAGTCTTCACTAGCCCGTATATACGGGTCTAGCAGAGCGTTTAGAGCTCCCATTAACGCTAGATTGCGTCTATTTACGGGCAGGCGTGGTAGTCGTGGCCTAGAGTTGTTTGTGGAACGATACCCCGTAATCGCATCTTCCAAAGCCCTCCTCAGTTGCTCATTGGTCTGGGTACTCACGCTCTGATTCGTACAGTCCTCCTCGTCAGCACTGAGATCAACCCGCGGTGCCCCCGGTGCCAGGTCGGGAGCAGGCCGGCAACAAGGCGGGCGGATCCCGCGCCGAGGTAGAGGTCGCACGAGCAGAGAGTGCTTCCAGGCGTAGCCGATCAAGCGTGGCGTCATCCAACCGCTTGTGCCGCTGGATGACGCGTGCCTGATCCGATAGACGCTGCGCAGACACGGTGATGGCCGGTTCAAGCGCCTGGAACAGAGGCAGCATCCGGATACGATACGCGGACAGATTAGTTCCTCCCTCTGTCGCCCCATAGTAGGCGCGCATGCAGTTTTCGTTGATGGATTGCGTCCACCGCATGCGGCGCACTATACCACCGGCAGCGGGAGCCGTGGGCGGAGCAGGATGCCCCGCAGGCCCCAAGCGTGCCGGCAGCGGTGGTCGTCCTCGTCGCACAGGTGTTCGTGGCAGCGGGGACGGCGGCCGGCGCTCGTCGCTCGACTCGCTGGTGTCGGGCGCTGTGGCGAATTCATCGCGCGACGACGATGGCGATGGCGAGGAGCTGGACGGCGCGGGCGGAGGTGGTGGTCGTGCGTGTTGTGCCGCTCTTGAGCGTGTCCTTGTTATCATATTCTTATTTTTATCCTTTTAGTTTTCTCCGATATGCCTTTGACAGCTGCTTGTCAATTCCCTGGATACTGCTCCATTGCAAAAGTGGTGACGTATTTTAAATATATTGCACATTGTGGGGAAACTAGTATGTGCATCTGCAATCTGCATAGGTGTAAAATATTGAAAAAGGCACAGAAAACATTAAAAACGAATTTATAAAATAAAAACAAAAATTGACACGTCTGTCATGACAGCGGTTTTTTTTAAATATTATTTGTATTATTTCCCATCTTGAACTAAAAACAAATTCTAAACTATACCTACGTAAATGTTAATTAGGTACAAACGCCAACACAGTTAACTAACCATCCTGTATTTATACAAGAACCTTATTACAATGCACATAAAGTGCACGGATGGTCAGTCAGCTGTCTTGTCTATAGTACCTACTATTTTACAAACCACTAAATAGATCGTCCACTCTATGCCACAAAATTATCTGTCACTAAAAACTAAACTATACGCAAATGTTTATTAGTTACCTACTATACGAATCACAAAACGGATTGTCCACTCTACGCAACAAATATAGTCCACAATTTCCACAAATATTTAAAAATTTCGGCACAGCGCAAATTGACACAGGTCCGTCATGCAAAGTGTCTCGTCCCGCACCGTGACCGTATGGACGAAAACGGGGAGGCGTAGGAACTCAGGCGGAATATTTCAGAAAACGAGATATTTTTTAAAGAAAATAAAGAAAGTAAGAAAATGATGCCCTTGTTCATTATTGTATGAAGAAAGTTATAAAATTTCATATTATTCTGATAAAAAATGGAGCAGTAAAATGGTTACAAGTGAAAAAATAGGGGTGACTAGATTTCTTTTTCTCTAATTTTTATTGTTAAAATTGATTTTTACGAAAACTATGACCCGTCGCATATTTAGCAAATTATGATATATTTTTTCCTACAGAAAAAATGTTACGTTATAATGTATAAAACGGTTACAAAACAACTCATTTTCACGAAAATTTCGAATGTGCAGCCTTAAGTATATATTTAAAATATTTCATCTATATATTAGCGGTAAAAATAACTACTCAAACCGCATAGGTATTTTTTAAATTATTGGAGGCACAATTGTATTTTTTTCATTCTGTAATTTATTGTGCGTTGCAGTTTTTGTTATTTATTATGAGTTCCGACTAAGAAATAGTAATATATCTGTTAGTTATATTTATTATCTTGTATACTTTTAGTTTCTCAAGAAATTTATTTAAAACGAAATTATTATAACAATATACTACAAATATGTGTAAGAAACTACTAAAATGACTAAAACCAACTTAACCTATGGGGTATTACACAGTACACTATATTTACATATATCCCCTAGATCAATACCACTTGCTAGGGTGCCCTTAAGGCTGGCTGCATTACCTCGCTGAATGGCAATGCCGTTAAGCGAGGAACGAGCCAGCCCTATGGTCACCACTGGAGCGGATGAGCATTTTGGATATTTGATAAAACAATTTTAAGGCCTCCGGTGCCCATGGACCCAAGGTCTCCACGGCAAACGCCGCAAATAAGTAACTGTCACCTGAAGATGCGTATTTGCGCCGCTTGGAGCTTCAGCAGCAGCGGCCGCACTGAGCGCCTTAACGACGTCGTGCCGAGGCGGGACGGCGCTAGGGTGTCATCGCATGTAGCGTCCCAGGCGCTCTAATATGTTTTAGCGAAACAAAACTTTACGATCGCGTTTGCGGTTTACTCTCAATTTGTATGGAATTTGACAGCTAAACGCAAACGCGGTCGTAATGTTTTGTTTCGATAAAACTTATACTAGTAGAGCCTCAGATTAATGGCCGTCCCCGTTGCCACGGCACGAGGTGGAGTCCGTCGGGCCTCTTTCCATCGTCACGCGCCAGGCCATAAGGCACACCAGAGTGGCTGGCTCGCTGACACTGGCCAGAGCTCGACGGATAATGTCGTTAAGGCAGACATGGCGGGACAGGCGACCGGCAGGAGCAGGCGAGTCCGTGATGACCTAGGCGGTCTACGGTGGCACCACAGAGGAAAAAGGTGGGGCTCGACGAGATTGGCTCCAAGAGTCGCAAACCTACTGAAAGCCGGAAACTATGTGGGTCAAGGAGGTTTCCGAAATTGGCCGAGGGGTATGCATGTAGCCATTGGCCAGACTGCCTCTAGGATATAGCTAGCAGGCGGGCTCTTTCCAGAGGTGATGGACATGTCTCCAGTAGGTGCTCATGCGCTCTCCGGCAAATAGGTTCGTCCCAGAGTTTCTGGAGGTTTGGGTTATATAATAGTTCAAACATAGATAGAACCATAAAGTTAGAGGGAAAGTCTTTGTTAGGACAAGCAACCCACCAGGTATCCCTGGCCTTATCCCAGCCCGCAATTATATCGGCACGAAATTAAAGTTTGGTTACTTGGAGTTGTTTTTTAATTTCTTTCATTGCATGTTTGAGAAAAACACTATACATACCTCGGCGTGAAAAGTAGTCTGCAGCATATATTTATTCGGCCGGCAACCTTTTACTTCCCGGCCTCTGAAGTAATGTACTATTGTTGCTTTCACTGTATCCCACTCGGCTAAGCAGACATGTTTTAGATTAGAACCACATATTAAATAATAAAGTTCCGCCTGTTCAGATAGGAGCCGTAACTATCTAATCGTATGTTCTCGAAGGTATCTTATACAAGGTGGTCAGTGGCAGATTTCCGATTTCAAAAATGTATTAAAAAAAACTAAAGAATATTAAGCAACGCTATTTATTCCCGTAAAAGATTTTCTAAATGATGACCTCCGTTGTATACGCACTCCTCCAACCTACTCCGCATATTTTCAAAAACTCTAGAAAAAACTAAAGAATATTAAGCAACGCTATTTATTCCCGTAAAAAGATTTTCTAAATGATGACCTCCGTTGTGTACGCACTCCTCCAACCTACTCCGCATATTTTCAAAAACTCTGCTTCAGAGCGCACTAGAAATCAAGGTTATTTGCGATCGAATACTGTTTTTTAACTCCACAATGTTGGCAGGTTGATTTTTGTAAACGACATTTTTGAGATAGCCCCACAAAAAAATATCACAAGGGCTGCGATCGGGTGATCTTGCAGGCCAGGCTATGTCGCCAAATCTGGAGATGAATTTTCCTGGGAATAATGCCCTAACTGCATTCATTGATGAGCGGGCAGTTGCACCATCTTGTTGAAACCATGTGTTTCGATTGAAGAAAGAACCAGCTTCAACATGCTGTCTAAAAAAACCGTCAATCATGTCAGAGTATCTTTTAGAATTAACCTGGGACCATAGAGCGTTTGCGGGTGGACAGTCGCGGATTCTCGAGTACAGATTGCTTGACGCGGTCCACGTTTTATTCAGTTGTAACCGTAGGTCGCGGGCCCGGTCCTCGCTTATTTACTGCAGAACCTGTAGCTATAAATCCTGCTACCCAGCTCTCAATCAATTTAGTTAATGGTCCATCACAAATACGCCGTATATTGAAGTGAACACAAAACTTACGCCTTGCGATGATTGGCGAAAAACCGTTGTTTAGGTACGCCTCTATTGCATATGCACGCTGCGCAGCTGGCCAGCGATCCATTTTGACTTATCAATCCGCAACTCTCGTAATTCTAAAAAACCAATCGCCATCTCCCTTGGACTTCACGTTCGAAAATTATTTGAATTTGAAATCGGAATTCTGCCACTGACCACCTTGTAGTATCGCTAAATAAAGTTAAAAACAAGTGACATTTTCTTAGCTCTCTGCATTGTGACTGTTCACAGCCACAGTGCTATTGGATGTGTGTGCGTCATCATTTGCCGGATATAAAATGGACACAGTTTTATTAGGCAGGCACCCGTTGTCTCATCTGTGTAGCCCAGTCATGGCCACCATATATCTTCTCCCATTACTAAGATCATTTCAAACTTCATCAACCCTTAAGAGTTCTTAAATCCTGTCGTATGCCTATCATTTCATTAAACGGGTAATCTGTACGTGTGTGTACGTGTTGGTTTCACACGCGTCACAAAGATTTGGGGCACCATTGTCCCGCGAATAGAGAATAAATGCTTTACAATGTCAATAATAATAATTTCTAAACGTAATTGTGACTGTAGCATGGGTTCAATGTCAGTTAATGCAGGCGGAGAAGGCGCACCGCATCAAACTGTAAAGTTTGGTGTTTAAGGAATGAAGTCAAGCAACGACGCGGAGAAGAAATTCATTTCACGGTAAACGTGAAACTAATTTTGTAAGGACGCGTGTGCTAAAAGTGCAGCTGAAGGCGTTCCTCATTTTCCGCACCGCAGGCTCCGCAATCACACGCCCGACTTATGCACACCTCATTTCATAGAAAATGATTGCGTGCTCTTCTTTACAGCAATTCGCATCGAAATAGGACATTCAATGTAGCAAAAACTATAATTTGTGTAGTGCCACCTCCTAAAGTGAATGTAAGTTTAGCTTAGTAGTAGCGTAGTAGTGATGGGCGGCATCCCCTTTTCACGCCGAGGTATGTATAGTGCTTTTCTCAAACATGCAATGAAATAAATTAAAAAAACTCCAAGAAATCAAACTTTAATTTTCATGGCTGAACGCCGCGATCCTGTGCCACAAATTGTGGAATGGAAATTAAATAAGACCATCTTGCAGGCCTAGGCCTTCAATTTTGTATGAAGTGCTAACTACGGATCTCTCGTTTCGCTCCGCCCGAAACGTGACACTTCGAAGCCCATTATGAAGAACACAACGTCAATATTTCATTGCATGTTTGAGAAAAATATATTTTGCATCAATTACATTACCAGGCACGTAACAAAATCATACATCACACATGACCTTTAACGAACATGGTTTGGGATTCAAATTGTCGTATTTGTCTTCTACTGTCGGGTGTCGCTCTCTGTCTGGCAGTTTAGCTGTATTGCAACGTCTAGATATTTGTGAAACAAGAGAATTTGTTAAAGATAAAAATTAATACACCTAACTCCACCATTTCAGCTTCATCGAAAGTAAAAACAGTTAATCACAATGAATTAATTAATAAATATTAGGGGACAATCTTACATATACATTGCTATAGTAAGCCTAAGAAGGCTTGTGTTATGGGTACTAGGTGTCGATTATTTAATAGATATAAATACTTAGAAAACACCCAAGACTCGGAAACATTCATGATCATCACATAAATATTTTGTCCTTACCGATTCGAACCCAGGACTTTCAGTTTCGTAGGCAGCGTCACTACCCACTAGGGTAACCGATCGTCAATTTTATTTTTAATATGCTACTTCAAAGTAACCCATACCACTCCACTCCATGTATAAGTTAAGCTAAGTTCGTATAGAAGTGACACTTACATTTGTGGCTTTGCTCGGTTGATTCATATGAAAACAGCGCAGTTTAGCATTAGTAAATAAGCACCTTTCTTTTTTGGTTATTCGCAGCGCTAGTCGGCTACAATAATATCGTTATTATAATTTGATAGGATGTAATATTAACTGTAATAAGTTTAGGACTAGAGTGCTGTGGAACGGCGTTTATTCGAATTAGGAATGCCGAGGCGCGGAAAAAAAGGGATCGCCTGACGAGGTGGTTGGCAGGCCCAGGCTTGCCGAGGCCTGCCAAGAGACGAGTCAGGCAACCCCGGTTTTTCGCCAAGGTAAAAATAGTGCTTTTCTCAAACATGTGAGGAAATAATACAAAGACATTACAAAAAACATATTGTGACATACCTAATAACGCGGTGATACTTGTACTACGTATGTTTTATATGTAAGCATTCTTTCCACGAATTCTTTCAAAGGCGGTATTCACTTCACACTATATTTTCAATGCGGTGTGTCAAGCAATTAAATAACACATTTAATTAATTTCATGTTTCATGTATCTCAAATAAGTGAATTTACTTATGGTTTGACACTTTTTAATTTCATTTTCTTCTAACCATAAACAATAAAGAGCGAAAAAAATAATTAAAAAAGTATCACCATGAAAACCGCGGGGCTCGCGGGTTATTTTCTTTGCTTGAATGTGATTTTTCCTTAGTAGTCTCGATTTAGTATGGCGCTTTCAGGATTTTAAAAAGTTTAACGCAGCGGGAAATAATGGGTTTTGAATGGGTTATTATACTCCTAGGCAGGGAAGAGACTTAACTTTTTAAATGTTGGCGGATAAAAATTAGGAGTTCGTTTTTCAAACATAATGCTACGCTTTCCGAGCATGTTTGAGAAAATGATATTTATTCGTTTTGTAAAGTAAAACTATTGATAACAATATGAGCTGTGACATGAGACAAGTTTCTTTTTGTTGATTATATTTATGACCAAAGAAACTCAGTGTTTAAATAAATTTAATTATTCAAAAGGCGTAACTACATTATGGTCGTGATTAATGTTTTCTATTGACTTTGCCACACCATAAACGCGGCCATCGTAGACCCACAGTATGCAAAGTGTCAAAATACAATACATATAGTATGCAAAGTGTCAAAATATAAACTGGCAATAGATCGGAAATGCATCGCAAGGTGTAATAATTTCTATTCACTCTTCGAAACTCTTTCTGTAATGGATGTTAATCGTATTGTAACTTAAATGAAACATTTAACTAAGATCAAACTTAACAGAAATAACAAGTATCAACGCATTGTGTTAATCACTAATTTTTTTTTTGTATCAGATATGTCTAACACAATTAATCGTAGCAAGATTGAATTTTTTGTGTATTTTTTCAAAAATATAAGAGAAAATTATGATAATTATTAGACGATCAATTTGACTTTTCACCAAGGATGTCGACCGAAGATGCGGCAATATTACTAACCAATCAGAATTCTGGTCGCTTGGACCGTGGCAATATGTGTGTATTAGTAATTTTTTTGAGTTGGCGAAAGCTTTTGACAAGGTCTCAGTGACAACATTTCGAAAGAAGTAAGAACAGATGGGTATTCGAGGCACTGCTTTGAGCTGGTTTGAGAGTTACATAAACGATCGTGGCCAGATGCAGATAGTAAAAATAGGTCAGCATGTAAGTGACCGGCTTGCGGGGTAGGCCCCCTGGAGTGCGTACCGACACTTTTTAGGGTTCGTAGTCATTTGTATATCAGTGATGTTCTAAATATTAACATCCCTAATGTGAGGCTGATCGGCTGCGCAGACGATAACTACTGTGTAAAAGGGAAATCGTGGGAAGAAACATACTGTCGGGCTGAACTAGTTCTCCGCTTAGTATATCATGACTATATCAATCCATCTTACAGTGTACTAACCACTAAACTATACTGGCCTCTCTAGTAGCCGTCTGGGGCAGTGCTTCATGCTCGAGGTAGATCAGCGATTAAGCCATAACAAGACTAACATTACATCAGCCTTAGACCCACTACAAAAAGGTCGTTAACTATTAGTCACTTCGAATGCCTATACATTACCTATTAGGTTTTGTTTTCATTTTCTCTGTGTTTTTGTACACGGTATAAGTTTGCCTATCTCGGTCTACCTACCTTCCTCTCAATTGCTCAAAGGTTCGCTGGAAGAGATCCCTTATAGGGATAAGTTCGCCTTTGTACTTTGATCTATTGTGTGACATGTATATTCTTTAACCTGTTATTGTGTACAATAAAGTGCTTACATACATACATTATATAACTATAACTTACCCCTTGGTAAAGTATGTCCAGCACACTAATTAAATTATAAAAGCATAACACTCCTGCCAATTGAAAGTGTAACTCCTTCCTCCATTCCTTCACACAAATATTACAGTACGGTAACTGCACATGTTGACATTGCGAAACCGAGTGATCAACCCCTCGACCTCCCATTCTGTAGTCTAACCTATGACCACTGCGCCACAAGTGCACAAAGCTATCCGCTTGAAATAGGTACGATTTGGCCTAAGGTTTACCTATCAAGCCAATTTTAACTTTATCCTTACGACTGTTTTCTCATACTTACATCTATATATATAAAACTCTTCGTTACTAATCTATTGACAGACAGCGCACAGCCTAAACCGCTAACGATATAAGCTTGAAATTTGGAACATATATTCTTTACACTAAGAAAGGTTTTTTCGAAATTCAACCCTTAAAGGGGTGAAATAGAGGTCAAACCGTTGTATGGAAATCGTTCATTTGGAAAGTTATAGACTTGAATCTTTGTATAAAGGTTTCTTACTAAAAAAAAAAACAATTTTTTTAGCTTTGCAATAAAAAATCATCCCCTAAGGGGGTTAAAAAAGAGTTGAAAGTTTGTATGGGAAACATGTCATTTTTAAAGTTAGCCATTTAAAACTTCGGTCACAAGCTCCTAATGTTCAGTCAAAAACATTGATAAAGGATTTTTTCTAATTCATCCCTTGAAGGGGTTAAGATAGGGGTTGTAAGTTCACATGAGTAATGTGTGATTTCCTAAACCGCTAAAGTTATAAGCATGATATTTGGAACATATATTATTTACAGTACGTGACCGTGAACTAAGAAAGGATTTTTAGAAATTCAACCCTTAAGGGGTGAAATAGGGGTCAAACCGTTGTATGGAAATCGTTCATTTGAAAAGTTATAGACTTGAATCTTTGTATGAAGGTTTCTTACTAAAAAACAAACCAAGTTTTGCTTTGTTAAAAAAGAGTTGAAAGTTTATATGGGAAACATGTCGTTTTTAAACTTAGCCATTTAAAACTTCCGTCACAAGCTCCAAAACAAAAACAAAAACAAGATAACATTGATAAGGGATTTTTTTCTAATTCATTCCTTGAAGGCGTTAAGATAGGGGTTAAATTTTTACATAAGTTTTTAATGATAAACTGTGGCTAGAAACATGAAAGCAGGACAGCACGTTTATTTTATAATATGCGGCTACTGCGCACTCAAGGTCCAGCTCAAGATGTTTTCCGGAAACTGTACACATACATTTATATATTTAAAATAAGCTAAAAGCTACTTGAAATTCTGCAATTTAAACTAATGAATTCATCGCACTGTTACCTACCTTTTACGCTGAATGGATTTAGATGAAATTTTTCGTACAGATAATTGGAGACCCTTGGAAAGATATAGGATAGTTTTTATCTCGGAAATCATCCCTTAAGATGGTAGAACTTTGTTTTGGTCGGCGATAATTAAGATTCCGCCTATAAAAATGTAATATCAATAATTTTTCTAAGACGGTAATAAGTTCTACGCGGACGAAGTCGCGGGCAACAGCGAGTATATTCATATATATCTATCTATCGACACTTAGTTCTAAATATAACAACCTTAATACTTCACAACGATTAACTTAATAGCAATGAAAACGAATACGTTTTATAAAGAAATTCAATTCGGTTTTCTTTGCCTTGCTTTGATTATATTTTAAATAAATACTGTAACGAAAAAATATTCGTCCTTCTTCTAAACCATGTTGATTTAGAAATTACCGGTTCTCGATGAGTAATCAATTTTTTGTAACGTTATTATCATTTTTACAGGCGATCAGCATTTTATTTGACAGTTTTCACCGTGAATGTATTTTTTAGTTACTGAAATAAAATGCAAGCTTCGTGTGCAATGGGATTTTGTTGTGGTTCCTGGCTGACCACTGGTGCTTTCACCCTACTTACTTAAAAGATTGTACTGAATTAAATATAGACACTAGTTTCATTTATCTCAGGTTCCTTGTTATATGTAGGTACTTTCTTTAATGAATAAACATGCACTTTTCATACAAACGTACCAGGACTAGATTGCTTAGCTACGAAACAATGACATTTTCTTATTGCCGGCACGAAATAAAAATAAAATAGCAACCAAAAAGTTTCGTGTTCGTAAAGTATACAAGTCTTTTTCGGGTCAATGTATCCATTTTTATAATAAATTACCTAATGAAATTTTGGCTCGACCCTTTCCAGATCTTAAAAATTACTTGAAAAACATTGATGTCGAAGGCTTATTACAGGGTTGAGGACTATCTAACTGACAGAAATGTATGGCCCAAAGCAGAGCCCAAAATAGCTTAATTATTCATATAGCTTATTCGGACATGTGTTCTTGTAGAACAACGCATTATGATAATTTGTTTTCTTTGTATTCATATTCAGCTTGACTTATTTTAAGTAGGTTAAGAACTATCATTGTAATAAGCTTTTTTGGCAAAAAATATGGACTGTTGAGTTTGTTTCGGCGTTTCTTTTTAAAAGTGGTCTTCTTTTTCAGAAGCGCTCGTAGAATTTTGACTTGTAAAAGTGCTATTACGGCCTACTTACAGGATAAAATGACGTATTTGGTATTACGATTCTGAGTATTGACTATTATTAGTCACAAAGATAATATTTCAATGAGTTCGATAGCCCTAAGAAATAAAGCTATAGCTACAAAACGCGTATGTAAAAAATGCTACAGAGTTTTATCATTTATTGCGTTAAATAAAGCAGGGTTCCAAACATTTAATACCGATCGCGGCAAAATGCGTCTAGTGTACTACATGAAAAATCAGATGCTGCAAATGAAGTTTACTAATGTGAAAAGTCATGCCAAATATTGCTTCAGGTATAAAAAACTATTGAGATTTTGTTCCGCCGCGGTGAAATGCGACGCGGTGAATAGCTAAAAATAATTTATGCTTTTGTGTGTATTTACTAACAAATGGCACATGGTCCAAACCTTGTCGTCAAAGTCCTTTAATGATAACATTGCCATTTATTCTATAGTCATCTATAGTTAGGAAAGAGTAAGAATCATTTAGTTTGTGAATATGTACATATTAATAATAATATGTATGTGATTTTAGATTAGTGTACATTATGGAACTATTTGTGAAGTAAAAAAATATTATGAACTAGGTCAATCAACACTATCGGAGTGTTAGTTATCAAACCATCATTGTTGCTATCATTCAAGCATGCATTCAGCCCTACAATTTACGAAAACACATGATTTATCGTCAGTGAGAAATTTAGTAACACTAAAAGTGAAAGCGAAACCGTGTAGCAGTTTGCCTTTTACGTGCGCGATATCAAACTAGACATCCCATCCATTATATTAACACACCAACGCGAGGATGTTGAGAAATATGCATATATGTAAATGTCTTAATTACATTTATACCACGTGTACTTACGTAAAAAATAAAAACCTTCAATGATATGAATCATGAAAGCAGATATTGATTGAAGAATGTATAAAACATAAAGACCAAAATCAAGACCAACTCTGCATAAACTATTAAAGCATAAAATAATGTTTTCATGTATTTCATGAAAAACCTGGTTAGGGCCTGTCATGGAAAACTCTAGTCTAATGCAGCTTATTATTTTTACAGAACTTCTACAAAAAACTGAACAAACCAAAGTCAACCAAACAAGTAAAACTTAAGTTTTGAAAATTAACACAGGAGTTCAAGTGGTTATCAGAATCAGAACTAAATTTAGAACCAAACGCACTCATCCATTTTCTAGCATACTAAGAAGAGTTCACCAATTAGATACCCAGCACATGTGTCTCTACATCTCCAATCAAAATGTACCAAATAAAACCAAAACCATCTTGTTCAAATATACAAAATGTATATGAAGAATGTGACTTACCGGACAGTAATCTCTCTTTATACCATAGCTTTGATCATCACCACCATTTTATTTCCTTTAAGCGCAATCAGACAATAAGCAGTTATGATCAAGAAGATGAGGAGTTATCTCGTTTAATGATAAACTAACTGTATACAAAATTGAAAAATACCCACTTTTCTATATAGGTGTTCCCAAACGTTGCTATTAAACATTTTGAATGCATTTCTGGAATTCCTGAGCAGAGCATCTTTAAAAACGATTCGTTAAAACAATACCTTCTTGGAACTTGGTGATGATCTTGCAATGACAAAGTCATATGCAGCTAGTATTTTGATGGATACTATACCTGTCATTGCAAATAAGTACAGTCGATTTGGTCTAAGCTGGAAATCCCCGGGTCAGGACCTCGTAGAACGGCCGACATTTTGGAAAAAGTACTCCATTCGTAAGAAATTCAGGTTTTGTTCGAAAACTACGTACTCTATGTAAACGTGGTCTAGAGCAACATTAAAGCTGCACTGAATAAATAATAATGCTGCTGAATAAATTTTGCACAAGCCTATGTACACAACCCTGAAGGAAAAATGTGTTTTCATGGAGAAAAATCCATCCATGTTAGTCTGTGCACTGGACTCGCACTTTTACCTGAAAACAAGATAATTGATGGATGGTGTTATATCAAATCTGAAAGGCCTAAGACACAGGCACATAATAGAATTCAATAAGTATATGTTTAACCAATGGATAAAAGACGAAAACTTTCACCAAATTCGTTGCTGTCATGATTAACAAATCGGACAACAAATTTCGCAGAAGGATGGAATTCTAAACTAAATTGTTTCGTAGGGAGAAAGAACCCAACTTTACCTCATTTGTTTTCAGTCGTACAAGATGACACTAAAATTTTACGGGATTTCCAGGTAAAGAATAAATAGGAGGTTCACAATCAAGAAAAAAACAGCTCTAAAATGGTGCAGTGAATATCCGCATAGACAGGGCAGTAATCCAACTAAAAAGAAGGACAAATTTGTGTTGGGCATTGCCTTGAAATAATATCTCCTTTCTTTTAGTTCGTTCGTTCGTTTTAAGAAGAAGCAATTTTTATAAGTATATAACTGGTGATTTGTCATTTAATTTATAATTATAGAAATGATCTATAAAAGAGATTACGTTTAGAATATATGTTATTTTCGTAGTTTTGCTACGGGGAACACTATAATTCCATTTTATAACCGAGTTAGCTAGGAAGAAAAGTGTCTTCTTCGTATAAAACCAAATAAAATAACGGTTTTCCACGAGGAAAAAAATAATACCATTTGATAACCGAGTTAGCTAGAAAGTGTCTTCTTCGTAGAAAACCAAATAAAATAACGGTTTTCTACGAGGAAAAAAATATTACCATTTGATAACCGAGTTAGCTAGGAAGAAAAGTGTCTACTTCGTAGTAAAATAAATAAAATAACAGTTTTCTACGAGGAAAAAAAAAATCCCGTATGATAACCGAGTTAAGGGAGTGCATTGAAAATTATCGCATGCTTTGAAATGCCATTCTGACTAGATTAAGAAACAATAAGGTCTGATTTTCAGATATATGATTCGTGCCTAAAATTTCCTCGATAGAAAAAGAATCCTAAGTTGGGTCTTTATTTTCCTTTTTTTACTCAGCCTACTCAAACAATACATTATTTTACGACACAATTAAGTTACTAGTATAGTATTTTATCTGATCTAAAATCTCACTTAATGGAATATTAATAAAACTTCAGTAAGTTAGGTATTTATCGAAATTTGTCCAAAAAAGCCATTCCCGAAGGGTGTTGCATCTCTTTTTCTCGTGCGCGGAAGGCATAAGCGTGTCTTTGTCAACGGGGCGTGGTCGACTCGAATCAAGTTATCCCCTTAACTAGAAGGAATTATTTTTTCTAGTAGAATGCCAGTTATTGTCAACACCAACGTTCTTCGATTTTACAATGTGGCTGCCAGGTGGGTCCCTAGGTTGCTTTCAGCTGAAAATAAACGAACACACCACACGATGTCACAGGATAGTTTGGACTCATTTAAAGACCTCGAGACTTTCTCAGTCGTTTCGTAACTATGGATGAGACTTGGGTTCCCCACAACACACCAGAGTCAAAAATACAATCCAAGCAATGGAAAAGGTCAGGGTCACCAACTCCTAAGAAAACCAAGGCCATTTTGTCAGCCAGGAAGGTAATGGCTTCAGGTTTTTGAGACAGCAGAGGGGTTATAATGATATAATTCCTTGAAAAAGGCGAAAACATATATTCTGACTACTGATGATCCCTGTTACGATGTTTGCGTGAGGAAATCAAAATAAAAGGGCCTGGTATGATATCAAAGAAAGTCTTGTTCCACCAAGACAACGCTCCTGTCCATACAGCAGCGAAATCAATGATTTGGCCCTTTGCGACTATCATTTTTTGCCCAACCTAAATAAAAACACTTTGGAGGTCATGAATTTTCCACAGGTGCAAGGAGCTGTAACTGCGTATTTTGGTGACCTGCACGGCTAGCACGCGACGGCGCGCGAGCTCTCTCGATTTTTCTCGCACTATCCGTCTCTCTCTTATTAGAACACTCAGAAGAAGAGGTATTGTGCGATAAAAATCGAGAGTATGTCGCGGCCGTCGTGTGCTAGACGTGCTGGAAGATTCTTTTCATTTGCCGGTATAATGAAAGTAGAGGCAAGATGGCAAAAGTGTATAGATGTGTTGGAGACTATGTAGAAAAATAAAATTGTTATAAAAAGTATAGTTTTCATTTTAAAGTTAAGGCTCAAAACTTTACAATTTACCCTCGTATACTGTACTTATTTTTGCATTTGCGACTGAAAACAATGCACAGGCAAATATGTAGTGATTTCAGTCCTTCACGACCCTGGTTGTTCAGCAAATTAGGACAAAGGACTAGGAAGTAGTTATTTGAATAAAATTAAATCATGTCATGAATGACTTAAATTTAAAATATTGTCTCTTTTATTACCAAATTTGTTTTAGAGAGACACCACCGGCTAGGCATGAATTTAAAAGGCTATAGACGAGGATAGTCCCGTTCGTAGCACTCAAGGTTCTATTCAATGAGTACTGGGCATAATGCCGCAACGTCGTCGCTTGGAAATCCAGCCATTTTCGATTTCCCTGTATATTGACTTAAGGAGAAAATTGATTTAGGTACTTAACGAACAACCTAGTTACAAAAGTCGTAGTAGTTGATGTTTAACTTTTGCTTTCAAAGCTTTTACTTTGCCTTTGCCTGGCGTATGAATTAAGCTCATTGAAATGTTGCCTATATGTATTTCCCGACTAACAACTAGTTAGTACATAAATTGGAGAAGTACGAGTATTAAGACGGAGTTGATGGCAGACGATACCTGGCCAAAAACCGCCAAAATTAAAAACAAAAGAGGATCGTGATCTGACGTCGTGTCGCCATTATAGACCATAAACCATGATTTTTCATTCCGTGGATTTCTGGCGTTTCCTGGTACTTCTAGGCAAAAAATACTCTTTATATATGAGGTGAGAATTACAACTAAAAGGATTACCTAGTTAAAGCAATGGCGCGTAGTTTTAGTGTCCGAGAGTCAACCGGATGGCTCGCGGTATTTGAGCTCTCGAAGCGTTGTGGAACCTCTAAGGAGTCGGTCTCCTCAGCAGTCGTCATCAAAATCGCCGCAGCCGCGTTTAGAAAAGTATAAATGACATCAAAACCATGCAACGTACATACTCATGTGGGATATTAAATGAAGGCTGAATAAATTATCTATCATTAATTTATGAAGTATTAGTTCGGCGGAATCCCGTAACAACACGCACTACTCCCTGTGCAACCCCAACAGAGCCAACTTGGACTGGGGGGTGAAAGAAAAAAATTGTCGCCAGGTATTCGACTTAAACCAGCATTTCATTATATAAACAGCGTTCATACCTTTCATGCAACCGCTGTTTCAATCGGCAAAAAAAGATTTTGATTATTTTTTTCTATTTCCGCCCCTGTCCAAGTTGGCTTATTTCGGGTTGCACAAGGCGGTTCCACAATACTTCGGGAGCTCAAATACCGCGAACCATCCGGTTGCCTCTCAGACACTGCAACTACGCGTCATTGCTCTGAATACATATGCGAAACATAAATTATAGGTAAGTTACAAATATTTAAAGCAATAAGAAGAAAGATCAGTATAAATCCTGAAATTTAAGCTATTGTCTAAATAGCAACGCCAATGTTTTAAAGCAAGTACGATACATTAGCAGTTCTCTTTCTGTTGTAGAATAAATTATTTCGGGGACCGGTAAGTGACTTGCTCAAATAAGTTATAGGATTCTCAATTTAAGGCTTGTACACCCGCTAAAGTCCTTGAGCGTATGGGCGGAGCCTCGACCCCTCTCCCCGCGCAAGTCGCACAACCCGCCGTCGTTTATTAAGCGTTACATAGATTAAGTTAGGTAAGATTACAGACGCGTCATCGCGCATCGTTACCAATGCAAGGGTGGACGTGGGTGGGTGACATTCGTCATGCTTAATTGAAACGTGATATTTGTCATACATAAATTACATAATTGATTAAGTACAAAAATTATGTCCCTACTATTATAATACTATTTACTTACGATTAGTGTAGTTCCGTCAGCACGGCTAGCACGAGACGGCCGCGACATACTCTCGATTTTTCTCGCACTATCGGTCTCTCTCTTATTAGAACATTAGGAAAGAGAGGTATAGTGTGAGAAAAATCGAGAGTATGTCGCGGCCGTCTCGTGCTAGCCGTGCTAGTGAAAAACGAAATTCGTTCGAATAACTCTCATTGTCGCTCGAACTTGCAAGCGCGACAGAGAGGGAGATACACGAACGAAGTTCGGTTTCGTTTCGCGGTAGGCCCTCAACACGCCTAGCACTAGACGGCCGCGACATACTTTCGATTTTTCTCGCACTATACCTCTGTTACTAAATATAAGAGAGAGACGGATAGTGCGAAAAAAATATAAAGGTAATAATAATAATCCATACCTACTGTTGCCCTTAGGCCATTTTTTTATGTCGCTATCTATCCCATCTAGCCCATCTAGCAGTTAGCGAGTCACCGTCTGCCAGAGATAAAATGTGAAACAGTTTTATTGGGCAGGCGTCCGATGTTTCATCCAATAGCCCAGCTACTAGTCCATCATCTTCACCCAATAACCCGTTTTATTTAGATTCCATCAACTAGCAATAGACTCTTACACCCCAGCGGGTGCTGTTTCTGTGTGCGTCCCATGACACGGGCAGAGACAGCATCCGCTTGGTGTACTCCTTGCATTTCATTTAATTTTCAAAAGGGCCTCTACGTGATGGCTCAGAGCTCCACGCAGGCCTCCCAAAGGTCCGGGACATCATCCGTGAGCGGGAAAGAAGAAAGACATATAATCCATACTATCCATACTTCCATATCCATACTCCATACTAATATTATAAATGCGAGTGTGTCTTTCTGTCTGTTAACTCTTCACGCCTAAACCGCTAAACCGATTTAGATGAAATTTGGTATAGAGATAGTTTGGGTCCCGGGAAAGGACATAGGGTAGTTTTTATCCCGTAAATCATCTCTTAAGGGGGTGAAATGGGGGGTGAAAATTTATTTGGAGCTACTTAAACCGCTGCACCGATTTGGATGAAATTTGGTATAGAGATAATTAGAGTCCCAGGACAAAGCATAGTTTTTATCCCAGAAATCATCCCCTAAGGGGGTGAAAATTTGGATGTAACTGATGAAATTTGCTTTGGAGATAGTTTGAGACCTGGGAAAGGACAAAGGATAGTTTTTATCCCAGAAATCATTCCCTAGGGGGTGAAATGGGGGGGGGGAATTTTTATGGAGCTACTTAAACCGCTGCATCGATTTGAATGATGGAACCCATACCTACTGATGAAATTTGGTTTAAAGATAGTTTGAGTCCTGTGAAAGGAGATAGGGTTTTTATCTCGAATTTCATTTCCTGAGGGGGTGAAATAATTGAGGGGGTAATTTGGATGGAACCCATTTAGATGAAATTTGGTTTAGAGATAGTTTAGTCCCGGGAAAGGCTTTGTATAGTTTTTATCCTGGAAATCGTTTCCAAAGGAGGTGAAATGGGGGGTGAGAAGTTTATCGATACCTACGACATCTATGATATAATGGAGTTCCACGCGGACGGAGTCGCGGGCAGAAGTTAGTAAATAATAATGCGCGGATAGTCAGGACTGTCAGGAGGTTCCTCTCTCTGTCGCCCTGACCACCGGTGTTACTTTTATATCGTTATTGTATTATTATTTATTATTGTATATTTCCTCTTCTCTTGTAAAATTTCTTGATATTACGTATTTTCCTCCTGCGCTTATTTCCCATCTTGAACTAAAAAACAAAATCTAAACTATACCTACGTAAATGTTAATTAGGTACAATCGCCAACACAGTTAACTGACCATCCTGTATTTATACAAGAACCTTATTACAATGCACATAAAGTGCACGGATGGTCAGTCAGCTGTCTTATCGATAGTACCTACTACTTTACAAACCACAAAACGGATTGTCCACTCTATGCAACAAATATAGTCCACAATTTCCACAAATATTTAAAAATTTCGGCGCAGCGCAAATTGACACAGGTCCGTCATGCAACGTGTCTCGTCCCGCACTGACCGTATGGACGAAAACGGGGAGGCGTAGGAACTTTGACGGAATATTTCAGAAAAAGAGGTAAATTTTTAAGAAAATTAAGAAAGTAAGAAAATGATGCTCTTGTCCATTATTGTATGAAGAAAGTTATACAATTTCATATTATTCTGATAAAAAATGGAGCAGTAAAATGGTTACAAGTGAAAAAATAGGGGTGACTTTAGATTTCTTTTTCTCTAATTTTTATTGTTAAAATGGATTTCTACGAAAACTATGGCCCGTCGCATATCTTGCAGATTATGATATATTTTTTCCTACAACAAAAATGTTACGTTATAATGTATAAAACGGTTACAAAACAACTCATTTTCACGAAAATTTCGAATGTGGAGCCTTAACTGAATTCTTGAGTGAACATGGTGCCAATACCAAGGAACTATGGTAGCGCCAAAATGTACTTGCAAACGATTTTGAAAAGTCTGGACAAGCAAGTATATGGTAGCATAACCTTGGTGCTGAAATCTGGAATAAAACTTCTGTACCAACTACCTGTTTCTAAGATCTATGTACCCCGAAGCATTTGACAGCCGCCATAAATACGTACAGGCTGAAACACGTGGTATCGCTTGGCAGCTTGCCGGGTACCTACTCCGCGGATCTCAAGCAAAATAAAGTATCCGTCGTTCAAGTCTTTCTAAATCACGATGCCCACCACCTTCCGCCGTGTCTCCTTTCACCTTGTGCGTGGCCTGCGTGGGCGTAAATGGGAATTGTGAATTGCTCAAAATCTAATAGATTTTGTATAATTCGCTGTATCAACCCACGTAAGTTCGGTTAGCGTTTATGAAATAATCCTTTGTTCTGCTGGTGGTGTTGATCTGGTGGTAAAACAATACCATATCGCATCGTTCAATTGGGTAATGAATATTACGCGGGCATGACCATTTTAGAAATACCCAATCAATATCAATAAATAGGTAACGTTAACGTTGACATTAGTAAAATATCACAATTTTTTTTCTTACTATTCAAAGCTAGTGCTGTCATAACGGTTAAAGCCGTTTTATCTTCATTAATTGGTTGTTGTAGACCATTATTGTAAAATTTTACTTAATTTAAAGAAACAAATATGTATATACTCGTAGGTGTGGATGGTGAACGATTAATTTTCATTTACTGTGTGCAGGGTTGGTCCTGGTCACGTCTCTTGGAACCGCCCCGTATAATAAATGGTGTTTAAAAAAAATAGTGTTTGCGGATTTATTTGCAATATACTCTAGCTGAATCATTGCCATATATGACTTCCTGCACCGAGAGGCAGCGGGCCAAAAACTTGGTTCTCTGATATCTTTTATTTTTATTACCGTTACTGTCAGTACACGAAGCGACCACGCTACGAGTTCCTCGAATTTACGTGACATGTTACAGCATAAGTAGATATAATATTACGTTTTCTATCAGTGGTTCTATTAAGTATTTACGAGATCTAAATAATGATTCACCGTCATGTCCCAAATAAGTATTATAAATGAGATTGGATTTGGTCATAAAGTTGCAATACAACTGAGATCTATATATAAATAATTTTAAGTCCTCAAATATTATCAGCCCACATACAGCGATTCGGTTTTTTTCTCTAATAATCAATGCATTTGCTCTCGGAAATCAGTTCATGTGGTAAATTGGAAAACAAATGTGGAAATGTTTTCGTGGCTTGGCGGAGTACTAAATTGAAGTCGGTTAAAAATTTGTTTTAAAGGAAATTATTATTCTTCGATCAAAGCTCGGTCGCCAATGTACTAATATTACGTAGAGTCAATAAGGATTATGGTGTAATATTTTAGTATGTTAAGAGAGGACATTTAAATAAATGTACAACGTAGACCTGTGTCGGTTAAAACTTTGTTTTTAAAGGAAATTATTAATCTTCGATCAAAGCTCGGTCGCCAATGTACTAATAAATATTACGTAGAGTCAATAAGGATTATGATGTAATATTTTAGTATGTTAAGAGAGGACATTTAAATAAATGTACAACGTAGACCTGTGTCATCATCATTATATCATTCGAAAGACGTCCACTGCTGGACATAGGCTTCCCTCAAAGAGTGCCAAAGTGACCGGGCCTCCGCCACCCGCATCCAGCGGACACCCGCGACCTTTACCGGGTCACCAGTCCACCTTGTGGGGGGCCTACCCACGCTGCGTCTTCCGGTACGTGGTCACCACTCGAGAACCTTTCCGCCCCAACGTTCATCGGTTCTACATGCTAAGTGCCCCGCCCACTGCTTAAGTTTAGCGATTCGGAGGGCTATATCGGTTAACTTGGTTCTGCTGCGGATAGCCTCATTTCTGATGCGATCACGCAGAGAAACTCCCAACATAGCCCTCTCCATAGACGAGTGTACAAAGGTTTTACGTATTGTAATAAATATATATACAATATGACAAGTAGAGTGGTACGTAACACATGCTTATTATAACAAAAATAACAAGTATGTGGAATAAAACACGTCTGGAAAACAATCAGTCTATCAACACCTGGAAATGTGATGTGATCTACATAATATAGTGTTGAAAAAAATATCTTTTGGGGAAAAACGCAGCTGCAAAATAATCCGTTTGTCAATTCTTGCGTATCAGAATAATTATATCGACTAGGAAAATAAATAAACGGGGGAAAACATGACAAGAATATTTGCTACTCATCTAACCGCTCCATAATTGTAATGCATTTTTGCATTACACAATTGCATAATGTAAGCATGTCCATAATATGTCCAAAAGTTTGAACTGTTATATACCGGCTTGCTTATGACTATTTACATCTGTTTCGCGTAGTTGTATTTTAAGTATATCTTAAGTAATAATAAATTAGCGTATATCCGTCCCACTGCTGGGTACAGGCCTCCTCTAATGGATGAGAGGGAACGGGCAGCAGTCCCCACGCTTGCCCAGTGCGGGTTTGGGACTTCACATACACCTTTGAATTTATTTGTGGATGTATGCAGGTTTCCTCACGATGTTTTTCCTTTACCGAAAAGCTAACGTATCTTGAGAGTCCGCAGTAAGCTCGGCCGAATTTCACCTTCCCATACAAACGTAGTTACCCTCTCATTTTAAAACTACGTGTTGGATTGCGACGAAACTTTGCATATACATTGACATGAGGTATATCTATGTCTGTAATTAGTTTATATGATTCCAGTTTATAAAACAAACGAAATACACCAAAAACAAGTTTTGTATGAAACAATTAATTTTGCTGTATTTTTTTTACTATGGTATCTGAAGCTACATAAACTAATTATAGACATAGATATACCTCATGTCATTGTATATGCAAAGTTTCGTTACAATCCAACACGTAGTTTTAAAATGAGAGCGTGACTACGTTTGTATGAGAATCGAGCTTAATGCGGACTCTTAAGTATTAAAGTGTTCCATCTCAGCATGGTGCTGGCGTAATTGCCAGCGCTGACCCTCCGGAGGGCCCGTTAGAGGATTCCACGCTGTAAAATATTGTATGTGGCACTATTTACCTACTTATACCGATGTTTAAAGGACAATTTACATGATTCAACCACTCGTATGCTATTTTCATTACATTGCGGGGTTACGGGCTAGCGAAATACGACAAATTCAATCAAAATGCCATAAAACTCGCATGCGAGTTGTTGGACCCCTTAAATGGCCCTTTATGCTGATTTTTGTCCACATACACCATCTGTCAATGTCACGAATAAAATCCTATTATATTCAATTGCTGATATTCCAGGGTATTCAATGCCGTTATAATGCACTAATCCACGAACAACAGCAAATACGAGGTAGGTACCTATTCTTTGGTAAAAACTAAAGCCGGTTTTTCACATAAAGAAAGTTTTATCTGGTAAGTACGTCTTCGGCTAATGTTACATATAAATCTGGCACGACAAAAGACCAGATTCGAGACGAGCGCGGCTCATCATTTACTTTTATAGCTTGCCCGGGGAGCATTAGATGGAGGTAGTTGTAAAATGCCCCAGAAGAAAATGCCGTAGGTGCTTCGACGACTTCTTTGTACAAACAATACGATCGCTTGTTTCTTCGGTACAATGTATAAAGTATCTTACTGTACAGTTAATTGATGTTCTTGTTGCTGATAAATGACAAAGAGTCAAACTTTTTACAAGCTTTATTTACTTGCCATTTTAGTTCATTCATTCGTTTAAACCTGAGGGGTAAAACTGCAGAGATCATCATGGGACGGATAGGTAATCATGACCATTCTCACTACTTATTACGCTATGGTCAACACTCAAGATCCAGGCTTAATCCTTTATTAGAATAAAACCGGCCGACTGTCGTTGTTACATATCGACACGCGCGCGCCAATTGCGGTTGCGTTGCCCGAATTGACACGAAAGTTAGCCTTTTGAAGTATAATTATTAAGTTGGTCGACTATTACTCGTTAAATGGCTACTTATCCATGATCGTCACTGGACACTGATAGACAGACGGACATGACGAAACTGCGTAAGGGTTCCGTTTTTACCATTTTTGCTACGGAACCCAAAGCAATTAACGAAGTATTGCATAAAACTCAATCCAGGGCTTAGAATATCCATTACTTGCTTTTTTTGAGCCGCTAAATAAGCAGACTAGTGGCGTGCGTCGTGCGGCAACAGAAAGAAATGGGGCTAAGAAAAGGAGGTAGTTTAAGCTATACGCACTTGTCTTTATAAAGGCGTAGGCAAGGCGAAGAGTAAAATAAAATCCTGGTTAAACATTTTACATAGAGGCAAGGTTCATTAATTGATTCGCTCGCTTGAAAAAACAGCAGCTGCGTTCTCTCAAAGTCAGTACGATATTTCACAGAAAACTTTGATGACCTATTATCATAATAGGAATAATCGGAACAAGAAGAGTTGCGTCAATGTTAGTGTTCCTTATTTGACCCCTTTTTGAAGTCTGACCCTATTCAGAACTATAACGATTTGCCTAACTTTACAATATTTGCATAAACTGTAAATTCATTTTACATGTATTGCCACTTCACATGAAAATTCATAATGCTTTATCTTGGCTTATTCAAGAGAAATGCTGCACCTATCTCACATTTCGCGAGTACGTGACCGACGAATTCGCTTTATATACTTCACGACTTCATGTTGCGTGACGTGACGACTTTTACAAATTTGAAATATTATTTCAGGTTTTAGAATTGTTTACTACGTAGGCGTCATTAATAGGTAAGTCGTACGAGTATACATATAACACATTTATTACATATTTTTTATTCTATGTAATATGCCCCCTAAGTTAACCTCGGATTCGGAGTTAACAACTATCACTCACAAGAGGAGTGTTTCCTAATATAAGAAAGTAATCGAATTTAGGTCTAAAATAGTTTGTTAGAAAAATAAATAAATGCACATTGTGTAGGTTCTCCTTACAATGTTAAAATGTATCGAACATTTTGTTTTGAACAATGAACTACCTTTATGTATTTTTAACTGCAACCAGAGAAACAAATATCTGGCACGTTGACTGCATGAATATCGTTGTATATGCATTGGATCCATTCCAAATTACAGAAACATTACCTTTTCTTCGGAGTAAATAGCGGATCCTCGTTCTGTACAGTTCAACCAAACCCGTATTGTTAAAAAAACATTTCTGATTAACCTCTAATAAGTTCTGACGTCGCTCTAATAAGTTTCTGGCAAAAATAATATAAGGCATAAATTTGTTGCCGACCATACTTTTACATGCACATTCAATATGCACATTCATTCACAAAAGTGTACACTAGTTCAAAATCATTCTCGCAGGTACAAAGTTTTAAGTATAAAGTAAACGTTCAGACAGTGTTTAATCGCTCGCAGATCCGAAGTGTTTGTATCAAATGGAGCGTGAGCAGCAGCGGTTAGAATAACGTTTCTATTTTAATACAGATTGTCGGAGTTATCGCATCAGAAATTCAGACAGTGTTTAATCACTCTTGCCGATCCGAAGTATTTGTACCTAGCAAACGGGGGATGAGCAGCTGCGGTTGGAATAACGTTTTGTTTTAATACAGATTGTCAGACTTTTCGCATCAGAAATAACGCTGCCTCTCTATTCGATTTGTTTCTGTGCTATATACAAATAACATTGTATACGCATTCGTATTTTATAAATTCCAATACTAAATATAAATTTTGATCTTCAGTCCACCGGCCGGATTCCGGCCGGCGTGCTTCCATACTATGCATTTATCAAACCAGCACTGTTTTGAGACTGCGTTAAGTTCGGGTGCGTGCTGCAAGTGTGGGGATCGTGCGAGCAAACAACTTCACAGCAAAAATAGATTGAGTTAGTGGAGCGAAAAGTTCATGACGTCACAATCTGCTGCTGGTAATAATCTTGTATGGAAAATCAAGTACTGTTTCGGTCGCGAAATACTGCGTTTAAGTAGTTGTCATACAATTTTGTTTAACTATAAAAACGTAAGGATTCTATTGGTAGCTTTAAATTTACTCTCAAACAAAAAGAAATGCATATTTTTTCTGAACTCTCAAAGTTCATATTTTATTATGACTAATTATATTTTTTACTTATACTTTATTGCAATAAATTGGTGGTTTACTATCCATTTAGCAACACTACGTTGTATATAATTTTAACATGAGTCTACACCCCTATTAGTAAAAGCATTGACTGACCATATATTTTTGTACACGTCTTCTGGTTCTGTGCAACCACAGTTTTAGTCGGATTTTAGTCCAACTAGTTATGATTGTGAACCATCACAAAAACGAGAAGTCGAAAGCACCACCTTTCCACTTTAATATTACTTTATTTTCAAATCTACAACTGTCATCCTTCGTAATTATACAAAGCAACTTTTTATTGTCTTGAAAATTGTTAGCCGTTTTGGCACTTTTTTGTATCGTTCGACGACTTGTTTAGCATTGCCTTAAGCCCTGTTTACGCTTTGATTAGTGACTAGTGCGAGTCCATACAAAAGTACTCGCACGTGCAGCAAATGTATGAACTCGCACTAATTACTAATCAAAGTGCAAACAGCCCATTAGTAAATATATATGTATAGATTAGCTTGTAACGCTACAATTCATATGCATATTTATAATACACGATTGACAGTTGATAACGCATCAATAGATTTTAAATCTGGATGAAAAATTACATCGATTGATGGGATGTTAATATTTTCATCACGCAGGTATTATGCTGTATGGGAGTGTTGACTTGACGTTTGGTCTACGTAGTGTTGCCGACATTAAAATATAATAATTGTGACATGGATTCCTCCAAATCTTGCCTTCAAAAAACAATAAGTTCATATCTGCCCCTGTGCTAAGGTGCCTCCTACTCACGTAATGTAAAAAAATTTATCACGAGTACAAGTTTCTTGTTAATTGTAGTCTTTGCTACAAACAATTCGATATCGTATAATAAATTGTAATGAAATCAGTATTTATGTTTTTATTCGAGGTCATAATACAGTTTATTTTTTAGCTAACGAAGAATGAGGACCTCTTTTTTAAATGCCAGGTTATGACACTTACTCGTAAGATCAGAAGTCCCCCTGTGTCCCAGCTACGTTATCTGAATAATGAGACTTAATTTAGTTACGGATTATTCGTCCTTGCTTTTGTCTACCGAACTCTTACTTTCATTATCGATAATTATACTTATTAAAAATATCTGCAAATATTAAAAACAGCTAGGTAACCGCTAAATTTAAACGGAAACCAATATAGAACGCAGTTCTGACGAAGTTCTCATACTCTACTGTTAAAATCGAATAATAATCTCTAATGAATTTCGCAATTTGGATTTATTTCCTATAGAAACCGCGCGGTAAAACATAGCATATATATATATATATAAATATATCTATCGTGGAGACCTATTCTATCCACTAGTCAAGTATTTTTTAGTAGAAATTACCACTTCATACAAATTACAACCTCACAGACGGTTCTTCTTTCTGCATTATGGTATTTGACTTACGTAACACTTACAAGATTTACCGGCTAGGCCCTAACCTAATCTAACCTATACATTAATGAAATTTAATATAATTATTTTTGAAGTCGGTAGTGAGTTTATCCCTTAAGGGGCTACCCGGTGAATTCGCTGTTTTTACGTCGCTTATAGTGCTTGAACGTTGTATAAACAATAAAGTTCCGTAGACAATATTTTAGCTTGGTAATTGCTCTATAATTTGGTCTACTGATATTTAAAAAAATATACCCTATCACAAGAAAATGAACTTTCCTTGGACCTCTTACTCGACCTAAAATCCGTATAGGCTCCCTTAATATTCAACGCTTACACATGAAACGTTAACCAGTAGTGAATAATGGTGTACATTTCAATTTCATCAGAGGATTTTTCAATAATATAAGTAGTTTTTGAGAAATCGACACTATTCCACTTCGTGTGTAGCCCCGGCTCGCGGGTGTCTGTGCGGGCGACGAGGGGCTGTCGCCGCTTGGCCGTTGGACGGGGAACTCGTTTCACTCGTATCATGCCAAAAGTATCAATTTATCTGCTTTGTACATTTGTTATTACAATACTTTATAAAACTATTTATTGTGATTATTTGATCGCAATGTTGTCAAGTTTCGCGTCGCTATTGACAGACAAAAAAGTGACAGCTACCAAATTGTAGTAAAAATAATATAATATCGATTACGCTAAAAAAGTAAGAAGACAAACATAAAAAGTAGAAAGAAGATCGACCTTATTACCTAAAGTGCACGGTTCTTTTTCCTTTAGTGTCAGCAACGCATTTTCTAAGTAATCTTAAATTGTGTAATTAGAACATTTTGAAGTAAACTTTGTGCGTTTTACTGCATTGAGACGTTCCATACTGTTATGAAATACAAAATTATATAAATAAACATTTTATTATATTACACAGAGCTCAAAGAAAAAGACAGCCACTACAACAACTCGATGGAAATATCAAAAATCAAGATTTAGCCGCAGAAAGTTGTCAGCTTCGAACATGCGATGTCACACAGTAAGTAAAATAAACCAAGAGCCAAACTACGTTTTTAGCCACTTTCTAAATGGACTGGTGCGGTAATAAAAAAGTAAATTGCTATGGGGACCTGACTGTTTAAGTCGCTGTGTGATTCTGATTAAACAGATTTCTAAAGTCTGAGATGATATTCGAGATCAAAAATGTAAACAGATGGGTTGCCTCCATAAAAAAAAAACGCAAGCAGTGGTAAGTCTAAAATCATTGAAATACTCATAAATATTATCATATTCAGACTTAAATAATATCGTATGAATAGTCAAAAATATTTTACTAAATTAAAAAGCAAGAATATTTTTTTTATTACTTATTGCCGTTGTTTAAATAAAATACGTGGAGTTTTAATTTATGCTGTTGGTAATGGTGAGAAGTTTTAAACATTTGATTCGTAAATAAAACAATTACCGGTTTCCTATTAGTTTAATAGGGATCATAGGGTTGATAACTAAGATTTTTTTATGATGTCATTCGAACCAGTTTTTGGAGAGGAACAAATGTTTGTATGGGAGGCATATCCGTTTTTGATTTTAATTATATTTTATAATTTAAACTTTATTACTATAATTTGATGGTTTACTATCCATTTAGCGTCACTACGTTATCAATTTGAACATAAGGCATCATGCCTATTGGCAAATATTCATAGTGATTGATAAATCATTATATATTTCTGAACATACAAAATGGGCATGCGTAGACCGTGTCTTGTGTCTGTATCTGTCAGTTAAAGTAAAAAAGATTTTATACCCCAGGAATGTCTCTTTGACATTGACAGTTGTTTGTTTACATCTTTGATTTCGATTACCATGTACTTATATTTAAAATAGCAAAAACGCCCGATCCCTAAGCACTAATGTAAAAATTGTTATCCATCTGAGTAAATGTTTATTTTTTCCAGGACTACCTTCAAAGAAGTGTCACAAGATGAAGATTTACTAATGCATATGGTGCACAAGGAAAAAATCGCGGAGCCAACTAATGGGGTTAATTCAAGCCATAGTCAGGGATCAGAAAGTCTTCCTGTATTATCTTTTAACTCTTTCTGGCAAACAAATAAAACATGTGTTCAACTTCCTATACTCAATTCAGTATTTTTTTCAATTTCAGTATACTATTACAACGGACCCAGAACAAATCATCCCAGAAAAACACGTTGGAAGGAGAATAGTGGCCATATTCCAATTTACCAAAAAATTACTCAGCTTCTGTAACCACGGCCCTTTACGATGTTCAGCAAATGATATAGTACTTACAGGAGAAAAACAAAATGGTCTGATATCCACATTTACTTTTCTATGTAAAATGTGTAAAATAACTTTTACAATCGAAAATGACAACTACGACGATAATTATTTAAATTTAAATGCCTGTGCACTAGCTGGCACCATCGCAATAGGAGGCGGTCGATCACAACTTGAAGAAGTATTGTGAGCTATAAATTTGCCTTGTCTCACTGAAAATACGTACGATCACAATCACAAGGTTATTGGCAAACATTGGGAAAAAGTTGCCGTGGTGAATAAAACGGGAAAAAGAGCAGGCTATAGCCCAAGGAAAAGTAACTAAAGAAGGATACGGAGAGATTGATGTCATAGCTGACGGTTGCTGTAGCAAAGGAAACTATAAAAAAATCTGCTCTTTCTGGCGCAGCCGCAATACAGGGAAAAAATACTGGAGAAATTCTTTATTTGGGAATTATGAACAAATATTGCCAAGTATGCGCAACGGCACAAAATAAAGAGACTGAGCCGAAAGAACATTTGTGTTTTAAAAATTATAGTGGTCCTTCAACGGCAATGGAAAATAGCATTCTCGTTGAAGGGTTTAAAAAATCTATAGAACAGCATGGTCTGATCTATAAAAGACTAATTTCGGACGAAGACTAGCATTCACAGCAAAATATTAGAAGCGCGTCCTTATGATAGTACGACCGTGGAAAAAATAGAATGCCGCAACCATATCACGAGGAAATTTTGTAATAAATTGCAAGCGCTTACGACAAAGACAAAATATTTATTGAGACACAGAAAATGTGTAACTCGAAAATAAATAATGGCTCTACGTTGCACAATAATAAAAGCTATTAAAAAACACAAACATAACTCTGACGTGGAGCTTTTGTTCGTAGTATACGTTCCCACCAGCACGCGTTTGGAGAACACAGTCGGTGCAAAAACTATTTTTGCACACAAGTTGGGACTGTGAACAAAGAAAAAGTACCTATTGAGAACTTGACTATGAACTTGTCACGTCGTATGAGTTGCCATATCATCTTCCCTCTTCCATTTTCTAAGTTTCTCATTAACTGCCTGGTTTGCCTCACTCTATTCAGCACTTCTTCATCGGTTACCCTCTCTCTCCAACTAATTTTCTCCATTCGCCTCCAACACCACATCTCAAACGCTTCTAATATCTCCGCATCTCTCTTCTTCGAGGTCCATGTTTCACTTCAGTACAATGCTATGCTCCATATGTATGATTAATACATTTTATCTTCGTTTCTTTTGATGTATTTAAAGTTAATACGTATACGTTTTTTGCTTTGGAAAGCTAATTTTGCCATTGCTATTCTGGACTTTATATCTGGTGTGCATCCGGAGTGTGCTGTGATAAGGCTATAATCTAATCATATTTCTTTAAGCCGTTTTATCATTTTCTTCCAATCTACACTATCAAAAGCTTTTTCCAGATCTACAAAAGCTATATATGTGTTTAATGTTAGGTCCATTCTCCTGTCAATAGTTTGCCTTAGTGCTAGTATAGCTTCTCTAGTGCCCCTATTTTGATGGAAAATGGATGGAATCCATATTGATCATCCCCCAAATGCCACTCGATTCTGTTTCTAATTCTATTTTGTATATTCTTCAGTATATTTTTTGAGGCTTGTGATATGAGGCTAATTGTTCTATATTCCTCACACCTAACTGTGTTGGCTTTTGTAGGTTGTTTTTGTGGTCTTCTCGGTATTATAAATCTCGCAAGATAACTCGAAAAGTTCACTCATCATAATGCCATTATTAGCACGCTTGATCAGTTCAATATACATTCCATCATTTCCTGCCGCTTTACCATCGTGTATGTTTCCTATAGCAACGACAAATTCTTCCCTGATGAGTGATGGACCAAGGTCGTCTGGTTCTGTGTCTATCTTATCTTCTATGTCTCTTTCAGTCAATACATCTTCCTTGTATAAGAATTCTATGTATAAAGATACATAGAATTCTTATACAAGGAAGATGTATAAGAATTCTGTGTAGTGGGAACCTATTGATAGATAATATAGCAATCACCGAGCAAATGAAAAGTCATTTGCTCGGAGATTGCTATATTATCTATCAATAGTTTCCCAATTTCATCAAGAATCGCTGTAGATTTAGTTTTATGTTTTATATTGAACTTCTTAATAATATTGTATGCACTGTCTATTTTCCTTTTCTTCATACATTGTTCGATGTTTTCGCAATCTTCTTTAATATCTTGTTCTTTGAACTATGTACCTTTCATGCTAATCATATTATTAAGCCGTTCATATTATTTTTTGTTGTTGGTGCATTCTTTATTTTGGATGTTCCTCCTCTTAATCATTAAATCTATGATTTCTTTGTTTAAATATTTCTTTCTTGTTTTAATTTTTCTTATCTCTAGGCATTCCTGCGCACTTGAATTTATTTTGTCTCTAATATTGGTTCATTTATTATTGATATCACTAATTTTATAAGCATTATTGTATACATACTTTTCTCTATATTCTATTAATTTATTGCCCACACTATTACTACATTGCACTTTTACCTTGTCTTCCTTATTTCTATGCCTTAAAATACTGAGATCAATTAACTTGGTAAATTTGACGTAATAGTGTTAAATTATACAAAAAGCATGACAAAATCAAGTGAGTTAAAGGCTCATGCACCGGCACTTCCACGTGGTGGTGAGCGATGGCGCTCGCCCCAAAAATCCAGGTCATTACGTATTCGAGACTCGATTACCGCGCCGCACACTCGGGACTTGCTCGGGTACATCCACTCATACCTTCACTATATTTATATGCCGCGGTGTTATTTACGCGTTCAATTACAAGAATGCATTAAATAATCTACGGGAAACGTGTCACTGTTCAGGTTTTTAAAAATAAATATGTCGTTAGTATTTCATTGTTATACTTAAGGTACATTGGATACAGTGTAACTCTTACCAATTTTATTCATTTGTTTTCAGGTTGCTTTTAGTTAATTGTATGTTTGTAGTTACGTTCCACTTTATAGTATAATCGGGAGCATAGGTGTTCCGTTAAAACGTAATAAGCCTTCATTCTGGCCGCACGGCTTCCCTAAAGTAATTGCTCTATAAATAATATATTTTTAATGGCATCCGTGGCGTACGAATATGGCAAGCTGTAATTCCATACAAACCTACTTTTCTCCTTCCTGTGTACCAGTAATAATACTTACATAAAACTTACCATACTTGACGTGGGTTAAGGGAGTTTGGTGAGATCCTCCTCTAAATTATATCTAAAAAAATATATACGAGTAGGTACTACTTAATTAAAGAGTACCTATGCCTTAGTTATCCGCTATTATTATAATTCAATGTGGTCAGTGGTGTTGAAAGTGACAAAGAATAAGTGTATAGGATGTAATGTTATATAAACTAAGTAGATTTGTGGTTGCCACAAAAACGTCCGTCAGTCCAAATTGTAGGCCGGTTAGTAGTAGTCCGGCGTTAATTACACGGGGTTTTAGAAAGCGGTGTGCGTCATAAGCTCTCAAGTAAATAAATATTTACTGTTTTATGTATACATGCTATTTCATACCTTTGTTTATCGTTATCGACTTTTAAATAAATCTTAAATGTAAAAGATTGCAACTATAGATGTAGCGTAGAATTAAGCTTTTTGTTATGCAATAAACAACTTTCATTTTTTTTAAAGACCATTTAGTTTTCTTACATTTTCGGTACTCTTCTTTATTCACTAATTGCCACTTTCTTCCAGAGTTACAGATTGGAAATGTCTTTTTCGTCTTCGATATTCGCCACTATCTGGTTATATTTCCTGTTCGTCTTCTTAAAGTGTAGCTTCTTAGTTATTCTTTTCATTAGCAAAATATCTGCATTTTTTTACGGGTTTGTGATGAGTGATGACGATTCGATGGGACTCATAAAGACGTGATGGAAAATGAATATAGACAAAATACGAATAAGGCAAATACCCAACGTGACCAGACAAGACAGGGTGTTTGGGATTAAAACAAGCAATGGACTATTATTTTATTAGAAAACACAAAATAACAAGAATCACACAAACAACATTAAAAAAAACACAAACAAAAACAAAAACATATACTTATAACATTCCTGGACTATTATTAAAATATTATGCTCGGAATTATTTATTGTCATTAAAATTGCAAATGTATGTATTGTCACATTCCTCTACATATAGTACAGTGTGACAAGTCACAGAGACTTTAAATTATTTACTCCTTAGAACGTACAAACACTCGTAGCCTAGGCTAGATTTGAAATGTTTCATGTTTGCTTACTGGAACGCTGGTTTTAAGAGGAAATTATGACGACATTATCGTTTTTCAGAAGAAGAATTTTAGAAAACATTGTTTTTTTAGATGAACCATATTTTATGTGTCAACGTCAAAGAGATATAAAAAAAATGCATAAATAAATATATCATCACAACACAAAAAACATATCGACCACATCCTTAGTCATTTTGCTGTCAAGCAGGACTAGCAATTGAATGTTGAGTTATATTGTATTAAAAGAGACGATAACTATTTTGGCCTACCTTACATTGGAATTGCTTTTATTGTCAAAATACTTAAAAACATATTTAACATTCGCAAAAGAATAATTGAATTAAAATAATTTCTAAATAACCTACCAAAAGCTAGAAATGACTGTCCACATTCGGCAGTGAGCTTATTACCGATTATACAGGGTGTGATCCCTAAGTGTAGCCAGGCGATTTTTCCGTAAATATACTCGTAACAGATATCAGAAAACTTGAAACTGACATCGAAAGTACGTTAGTTACAAACGTAACCGTACCGATGAGTTCACATCAATAACTTTTTGAAAATAAAACTAGAAATATCCAAAATATTAAGTTGAAACGTTCCGATACAATTGATATCTCACTCCCTCTGATCTTTTCTTTTGGGGATTCATAAAAGACTACGTGTACGATGAGCTAATACACAACCTAGAAGAACTAAAGAATCGTGCACGCCCAGCCATTGCTTTAATTACGCCGTAAATTGTAAGAAAAGTGCATTTAGAAACAGTTAAGAGGGCCCGTCAATGTATCGCACTACACGGGCGTCACTAAGAGCAACAGCTGTAGGTAAACAAAAAAAAACTTCCTTAAAAATAACATTAGATATTTTTATTTCATAAAAGGATAGTTTTATTCCTTTATTATAATTTAATTGTGTAAATAGTCAATCTTCAATATTAGTATCTTTTACAGTAGGGAAATTTGTGAAATTATAGCCCCTCAACGAAAGTCGTACTAAATGTATGGGAGCGTTTAAATTTAATATTTTGGATATTTCTAGTTTTATATTTAAAAAGCTATTGATGTGATTTTACTTATTAGGTAACGTACTTTCGATATCAGTTTTAAGTTTTCTGATATCTGTTATATTTACGGAATAATCGCCTGGCTACACTTAGCGATTGCACCCTGTAAATAGATATCAAAAGCGATTCTTCGTATTCGTTCTTGTACAGTTTATACACTAACGTAATCCCTCCCAACAGCAATTATTCTTCACAGTTCCCGCGTTCCTTTATCAAATCAAATCAACCCTCATTTTTACACAAAAGCATTTCTTCCTATTGGTAATTGCATACATACCTACGCATTTTTTCACAATAGCAATACACATTCGGTATTTTCATTCTTCCAATTAGTAATTATGCACCGTCTGAGGTGTCTACAGGTTGTGTTTTCACAGCAATCTTGTTAAGGGTCCGATTTTATTTAAAATGAATATCTGACGGCCCGGAAGGTTACGGATTCGAGGTAAGAATCGATACGAGAGACCGCTATTTTGTTTTTTTTTGGTTCTCATCCAATTTTGTTCATATAAGTAGATATGTACTAAACAATGTATCCATTTAGAGAAACACTCGGGTAACAAAATGTACCCTTATACATTCTTAAAAATCGAATAGTGTACTAAATAATGTAAAGTGCATGAATACTTCACTTTTGGAAACCGGCGCAATCTTTAAGTATGTTGTCAGGCATGACGATCTCTAAGGAGTCGGCCGCGTACTGACGTCATCAAAATCGCCGCGGCCGCGATTGGAAAAGTATCAATTACATCCAAATTATATAATGTGCCTACATAAAAAAAAAAAAAATTCATTTCTACATTATGTTTCTATTCATACACAACTTAAGAACTATTTGTAAAAGTAAACAAAAGTATTAAAAAAAACTATGAAAATTCACGCGTTGCGACAGAAAAGGTACATGAAATTGATGTAGTACATAACAAGTAGCTAGTATTTTACTTTTACATTTCAATTTATTAATTGAAGATACGACCACAATTGTGGTAGGTAGTTACGCTCATTAAACTAAACAACGTAAGCGGTTTTCCCTACAACATAAAAAAAACTAAATTTCAGTTTTCCATAAAACAACGCTAACGTTTAGTATAATGTTAAACATGCTATATAAGCAAAAAGACAGCCTCTAAAATGTCAAAGTGCCGCGGGGCTTTTTGCAGAATGTGAATCACGCCCGAAGTATACAAAATATGTTACGTAAAAACTTATTATATATGATATAACATTTCTTGAAGTAATTCAGATTCAGAAGATTGATGAAGTAATTCAATATATGCGTAAATTTAAGAGGTATTTGTAAAATAATAGATAATTATCAAATCAGGCGTTTCTGCTAACAATGATGCAAAATAAAAAAGAGGTGAAATGGTGGAAATGGCAACCAAATCTGACAGCATACTTTTCCAATGACAACGCGAAACTGAGGCAAGTTGGTGCAATAGACTCAGTTTGAGTGTGCCATTTTCGGAGCGCTTATAATCTATCCTACTATACTATCTACTACATTCGATTTTCTGGAAAGATTAGACAGTCTGTAATAATGTCGTGTATTACCTACCTGAACCTTTAGGCTACACTGTAAAAGTTTCCACAATCGGGTCAACATTATAGAAGTTAGTGGCCCGAAACCAACAGTACTGGTGGAAATTGCCTCCACCTCCTGCTTTTGGAAAAGTCTTCAGCAAACCAAAAATATGCAATTTACTAACGCGGTGTTCGAATGATATGCTGTGTTGAAACAGCTGAACACCTCTGGTTTTATTTTGTCCAGCCATTGGTCTATGAAATATTTGGAGAAGTTATCAAAGACTGGAGTGCCCGGCGTCCGGTCAGTCAAGCAAAGGACAAGGGATGTTTTTTCCGATGGAGTGTTTCGCAACGTCAAGTTAACTAGATTTTCCACAGCGCTTGCTGATAATGGAAGAAAGCCTTTGTTTTCTGCATTTGTAAACTCTTTTTAGTAGCATTTGTGGCATTAACTTACTGTTTCTTTTTGTAGTTTTTGTTTTAAATTTAAAATCTGGAAGCAACGCATATTACTTTCCTCTTCATCGTGTGTAGCGAATAAAAAAATATTCCGCATTGAGGATCTCTGGTAGCGATATGTGTAAAATTTTTGGTAACGTACTTTTTGAACCGTAAGACTTTGTGACGGCGTTTGTAAAGAGAATTAGATAGTATTTTAAACTAGAATGAGTTTCGATTGATTGGATTATACCTCTTGTGTGAGGTCTTCGAATTAATTTTGAGAATAAATTTCTGGTGTCATTGTTGTGGTGATTGTTAATCTGCAATTGTTTATGTTTAATAATTTCTCGTAGTCGGTTGACAAAGTCTAGTCATATACTTCCATAATATTAGACACCAATACAACAACAACCAAGTAGACAGGTCTACAATAGTCAGGTTTATCTGACGCATGTGCTTAGCTCCTTTCTCTACTTATCTTGTGACTTGTGCCGTATACAAGGCTACCGATATTTGCGCAGCTTAGACCCAAATCAATTAGTGTGGAAGCGTGGTTTCCCCATCGACACCTTGGCCGACAAGTTTGCGGACTTCGCTTTTGTTTCAGGACTGGGGTTGCCTTTATTATGAAATGACTTTTCGGCTCGTATTCAGCATCACTACCCTTTGACTTCATTCGCGTGGATTGACTTCATGGTCCTGATGTTGTTTTCAAAATTGGCTTGCTGTTGGGGCTATAATTTAAATTGATTAGTCAAGAATTTCGTCGGAAAGCTATGGTTGACCACATTTCGGAGAAAATGCGGAGATCGTACTTACGTAATTTACGTAATACTACTACGTAATAATACTATACGACGTATACTAATATTATAAAGAGGAAATGTCTGTGAGATTGTAGCTTTGTAAGTTTGTATATTTTGGATAATCTCCGGAACCGCTTATCCGATTACAAAAATTCTTCGAATTTCGAACACGGAAAAGCCAATTCAAAGCACCTAAGAGATTTTATTTGATTACCAAAGCACGACCTGTGTCAGGAGACTACTATTAGGATACAGACACCTGACATGCCAGAAAAAGTATTTTCCTGAAGAACTTGCAGAAAACCGACGTCGATAAAGCCTACCAACCGAGAGCCTTTCTGCTGCGGATAGCCTCATTTCTGATGCGATCGCGCAGAGAAACTTCCAACATAGCCCTCTCCATTGCCCTTTGGGTGACTGAGCCTTCTTATGAGGCCCATAGTAAGTGACCCTGTTTCCGTGCCATACGTCATCACTGGCAACACACACTGGTCAAAGACTCGTCTTGCGATACTGCGGAATATTGGACGAAAAGATGTGCCGTAGTTTTCCGAATGCTGCCCAGCCCAGTCGGATTCGACGATAGACCTCTTTCTCAGTTGGACCTACCTAACCCAGCAGAACCAAGGTAACCGATATAGCTCTCCGAATCGCTAAATTTAAGTGGCAGTGGGCGGGCCACATTGCACGTAGAACCGATGGCCGTTGGGGGGAAAGTTTCTCGAGTGGCGATCACGTACGGCGTCGCCGGAAGGCGCAGCGAGGGTAGTCCCCCCAAAAGGTGGACTGATGTTCTGGTAAAGGTCGCCAGAGTCCGCTGGATGCGGGTGGCGCAGGACCGGTGGTTGTGGCACTCTTTGGGGGAGGCCTATGTCCAGCAGTGGACGTCTTTCGGCTGATGATGATAATGATGATGTTGTTGACAGCTTCTGATTGTGGAAAAGTAATAAAACGACGTGCCACAACATGGCATTGATGCCATTGTGGAGATTATGACCTCTATTAGCATTTAAAATGACTAGTAAAGACGCAGTTGCAAAATGAAAAATTTAATTCTGAGAAATAATATTCGGAGTATTAACAGATACAGGGGCAACGCACCTTACAAAAAAAAGTGCCGGCGGTGTAGCCTAGAGGAAATCAAATGATAGCTACCGAAAACATATTCCATGACGATGAATTTTAGGAAAACATGGTTGGAAAACTTACAGGATTTTGACATGTTGCACGTACATATTGCCCGAATGATCCTCCATAGAAATTTGAAACTAAGGCAGACGAACCATCCTAAACAACATTTTCTGCTCGTACGAACCTCATGCACAAAACAAGCACCTACCTACCTAGTTCTGGGGTACAACATATCACCGCCCAAAAAATCTGGAAATACCTGGAGGCAACGGTAATCTATAAAAAGGGCCGCCACAACAGATCAGTTGCTGGTCGAAGCGGCATACGACGGCCTACAATTAACAATAACAATACAACATCCTTCTGAACCGCAGGTTTCTACAGAACCACTTTCCCAGTCACCTTCTGATACCCCACGTTCCTATTCTACTGATGTAACTGGGGAGCTTAAAAAAAATTGGCAGGTTAAGGTTAACTAAAGTGATGTTTCAGTCACGTCTAACATGTCGGTTTTGTTACTAAATGTAGGCGATTGACATTGACTGTCGGTTTTGTTACTATCCGTAGCTATCCATTTGAGGGTGAGAAATTAATGAATATGCCCAACTGTGCCATCTAATGTGATGCAAAATTATTTATCTATTTCAGAATATTATTATTAATAATAATATACCATTTATTTCAGGTATCTAAAGCCCATAGCAACAGATACCTTAAAGCCTAACCTACATACAATACATATAAAAACGAATTATTCAGGCGACGAAACAGCGTGGCTCCGTTGCGTCGTCAAGACCGGTGTAGAATTCGGTAGGTTGCCCCGGAACCGCCGAAACATGAAGCCTTTGGCCAGAAGTCAGCACACGCGATGGTCTCCTGCAGCGACGGCGGCACGCGCACCACAAACGAGCAGAAGTGTGTAGTGGCGCGAAACCAGCTGGAAAACCCTAAACGAGTAGCCAATCTTCTGTCATGCCATGTCATCAGCCGTGCCGGAATAATGCAGGCGCCACACGTACAGCGCCTTACTACGTGTGGCAACCCGCAGACCAGAACCAACCGGCTCTGCTGTACCACACTGAGTCTTTCGCGGCTTTCTTGACACCGACGTGAAGCCCTCCTTATCCTCATCGATGCGAGGGGCCTTCTCTTTTGGAGGACCCCGATCTTCACGCACTCTTGAAGGTGCATCTCTCCGCTAGCCTACGACCAGCTGACCGGCAACGACGTCAGCATAGCGATGACGTCATGACCTCGATGAGGCGGCGGGGGAAGGCCACGCGCGCGAGGGGGCACGGCACAGACCCAGGGCCGAAGCCCTCGCATAGGCAGAGCTCTGTAAAAACATGCTAAGGGCTTTTTATTCCTACGAAAAGCTTATAGCTTTCGGCTTCGCTTACCTCCCCGTTTACCTTCAGAACTTGTTTACCTTCGGGACTTCGGCCCTCAGTTTTCGACCCGGAGATAACGAGTATCCGTGGGGCGATAAAGAATCCACTTACTATTCCCTGGTGTCTTGCAAGCGAAACCTGAGGCCAGTCCCGAAGGTAAACGGCGAGGCACGCGAGGCCGAAGGCCCAGCTTTTCATTGGAATGAAAGGCCTAAAGCAACACTTTAGAGAGCGGTCGCAATGCGCCCCACGGATACTCGTTATCTCCGGGTAACTTATGCCCCTCACAGTAATCAATTGTGGAAGTCCCGGGAGTTTAATACATAAAAAAAATTGGTACCTACTCAATTCTCCGCGGAATGCCGTTGTGTCAAAATTATATACCCACATTCCTTGACATTGCTGAACCATGCTAATTCGACATAAGTATTCAACTCAACCTATGGAACAACTTAAGATAACCTCTGATTTCATAGCAAATATAGGAAGGCAGAGATCAAGCTTACTGGTTTTTAAATATCAACAGCGACGTCGTCAGCGACTGAAGTTTCAACATATCAGGTCTATAATGTATATTTTGTTATTTTTTATTTATTTAGTTAAGGAACAGTTACAACTCACAAACTAAACAATATCATCTAATCATCACATGCGTTTACAAAAAATTAATTTTCGTAAGTTACAAAGTATCTTATGAATATCTATTGTAGGTACGGATGTACAATGTGAGTTGATATAATACTGTAATACTACTGCTAATATTTTTAAGGTTATTAAAACCTAAAGTTGCATTGGCATTTATGTATATGTGGGGTCACTGAAAATAAGTCGCATTTTGAGCAAATATCATTAAATGTGCGATAGTGTAACTATACGGATAGTAGGACAATTTGCAGAGACGTTATTATTGGCAAGAGGACTGGCAAACAATCGCGGATGGCAGACAGGTCTATTACTACATTTAAAATTAATATCATGAATAATATCGGCATCTATTAAGAAATGTTCAATTTTGACTAAGAGAGTAAAATCTGCAAGTTTTCGCCATTTTTTTAAGGTATTTAGTTAGAATAACTCTAATCTAGCTTCATAACTGGGGACTTTGGTTATATTATAGTCTTTACTTGCTTAGCACTTTTTTTTTCGTCCCGTGTTACGTGCTATTCATATTTTGATAAAAAAATGGGGTTCTTTTTACCTTCCAGTCAAGTGTATGCTTGCCAATTTTCAAGTCCTTAGCTCATAGATACAAGGAGTTCCCCTACAAAGTTAAACCCCATTTTTTAACCCCTTTGCATCCTAATTTTATATTTTTTATAGCCTATAATAGCCTGGCCAAAGATCCATTTAACGTTTAAGTGAAAATTGCATATTAATCCATTCGATAGTTTTCTTGTGATACCCGGATAACTAAACAGTTGAAGTGTATGTTCTGTTATCGATTTTAAGAGCCCTCAATCCGTTTTTTGATAATTATCTTCAATTATTTATCTTCAATTACTTTCGACCCTCTACAGCTTTTTGATATGTTTAGATAGATAAAAAAATAATATATACCCAAAAATTCGACTACGATTTTGAACTTTACCGTGGCATACGCATGACATTTTCACAATCCTTCCCAATAATAAGTTGTGATGTTATACATTCTGATCATATACACAGTGTTCTCTTTAAATTTACAAAATATCTTGTACACCTGGTTTTTATGGCTGAATGGCATTATTTTGTCTAATTTGACTGTGTAATAAGTAAAACTTGTCGGCACTCACTACTAAAGCCCCGCCGCTCGTAAGCTATCGGGCGGCGGTCGTAGAGGCGTAATTTAGCGGCGGAGTGTTCTGGAAATTCAAAATTGATTTCTTGCCGCAACGCCCTTTTGCTGTAAGCAGGTATTCGGTTAAGATAAATTAAGCGCTACTGTGGCTACTGCTGACTAGCCCTCCAATTTCTGAATACATTGTCTTGAGAACACTGTCATGATCGTAGCTACATTTTAGAGCATCATCATCTACATATAGTATCTGCCTATATTAATCAAAAGAAAGGCTTTTAGTCGATTCTCTGACCTTATATTTTTTATCTCATGTGCTCGGAAATGTTCGCCTTACTGTAGCAAGTAGTACGTGAAATTCCTCGTTGCTGACTAGCGCAAACTTAAAAAGTTAAAAGTCATTAAACTACAGTCGCAGCGGCCAGGCAAGTGTATGAAATTCCTTTACTGTATTACGTTGTTTCCTTTTACTCGTAACTACATGGTTTGAATAAGACAAATCATTGCAAACTGCCAAATGCTCATACGTTTAAAGGTCAAGCAATTTAAGTATAACAAGAACTTGTTATGTATTGCTGTCTCATTCCAACTATTGCAAGGTGGTGCCACGAAATAGGACCTTTTTGTAGTGTGCTTAAGAGGTAAGTATAACTAGCAACTCGCGACTGACAATAGGTACTTTTGATATGAAATGGAAAAAGTTTTCTCCATTTCGGGAGAAAACTTTTTCCACTAACTAAATCTTAACAAATCACTATGATTTTGTTGTCGATCGCTTCAGCATAATAATATCTACGCTTCTCTTTTTTTTATAAAAAAATTTTTGGTGCTTATAAATTTTCATTTATTGCAAGTTTTGTAGAAAAAGTAATACCTATAGGTAACCCTAGTCTTCAATTGTGCCAATAACGTACTAAAAAATCATTGACATTGTAAAATATTTAGAAGTGGAAAAACGTTTTCTCTTTTTGTATGGACGAGTACGTAGTATTCCAAAGCTATACTTCCCTCTTAAAGATTTCCCATATTCTTTTTTCATTGTTATAGACAAACCGATTACTTATGTAGATTCGAGGCGATCGAAGTGACGTTTTCAAAAATATCCCAAATAGTTTTAAAAAAGATGTGAAATTTTTAACCCCCGACGCAAAGAGAGGGGTATTATAAGTTTAACGTAGATACGTTGCGGAAGCTACGATACCACAGACAGATACACAGATGTCTGTGGTATCGTAGCTTCCAAACGGATGGACCGTTTTGAATGCGTTTTCTTTTATTCGAAAGCTGATGTGATCCCGTGTGTTCTTAGCCATGTTTCATGAAAATCAGTTCAGTCGTTTTTGAGATATTGGACGTTGAAATGAAAATGTTTGATATTTTATATTTAATTAACAGCAGTGCACGTATTTCGGCTAATATGATGATGATGACGATTATCGTAAATATTATTTGATTGCCTCGCATTTTTGCACAAAAGCACTATAAATCTACCTCGGCGGGAATAGCAAGTCGTGGATTCGTCGTATCTATTGTTTGTGATGAGCGAATAATTCCCGGCCTCTGCAATAATGTACTATTTACCCGCTCATTATTTTTTCTCTATCAAACTGCAATGTGAAGGCTACTGTGCAGCCCAGTCGGTATGTGAGATGGTGACAATCATCAAGACAAGATCCAATTGAAATATAGCTCTATCCGTGAAGATTATGGTATTTCAATCCAAGCGCTCGTACATAAAACCTGTGACCATCTTCTTGCATAGGGGAGTTCGGAATGATTTGTTAGGATTGCAGCTACTGCAAAAATAATCCACGATGGTTTTTTTCATTCATTCCATTAGTTGCTTAAGTTTTCTCTATGTGCACCATAAATATTTATACCTATATCGCTCCATAAACCGCCTTTACCATACCGCCTCGATCAACCCAAGCAGGTCAATCACGTAAAGCATTGTACGAACGTTACGTAGATCTAAATGACAATTTTTAGATGGAAAAATGTCAGTTTGATCTACCTAACGCGCGTTCACAACGTTACGTAATCACCACTCGGATCTCAAGAGCACAACATCGCCCTGTCGTCCAGCATAAAAAACCCATCCAAGTAGAACAATTTCCAGCATGTGAAATATCCAAATGTTACGTGCGATGAGTACGGCACGGGCTATACGTTTTTTTTTATAAAATGGCGACAACTTTAATACTACTGTAAAACAGGATTCCCCGGAAAGCTAGGAGAACCTTATTTCCCTGTAGACGGGTATACGCTAAAGAAGACCAGCAAAGAACGAAAAAACCTTTCGCTGATAGATCAGAATTGTGTCGATAACTTTTTAAGCCACGCCCTCAAACTAAGCTTTTCGTTGTCGGTACTCTATTGCTGTCCCCGACACATCCGACACCTTGACTACATTGTACTAAACAAGTACAACTAGCCCAGATACGAACCATGTGTCTACCTGATCCTCCCAGACCGTCCGAAACCTTGATTGACGCGAACCAGTGTGATTAAAGTTCTATGGACGCCGCGACACCGGAAATTATAATACTGTTGAAACTTTTCTATTATGTTTTCAGCGCGTTTTGAGTAACTAACTATATAAAGGAAACAAGTCTTGATTAATGGCATTAGCAACTAGTCTGGTCTATATAAAAACATATTGAAGTCCAGTGCCGGGCTAGTGTGAAGATGTACGTGTAGAAGATGTCTTCTAGTTTTAGATACCTACCACCTTTGATCATATGACAAATATCAAGCGATATTTCTCGTTGTGCTTTTGACTTAGTCATTCGTACGGTAGTAAAATTCATTACTAATATGAGTTATTTGTGCTCATATGATGGCGCTTGCAATTAATTACTCGTCGTTATTATGAAACAAATAATATTAGCTTATATTTTTCCGTAGTATCTTTTGTGAACTGGTACTTTATTAAAGTAACAAAAAAGTAGACTCTACCACGATATTTTTATTATCCTATCCGGGGATATTTTTAACCGTTGTGCGTATATACATAATTATACCGCAAGCGTTTATTATTAAAATTAAGCTTTTATCTTTTCCTACTAAATGTACGGAATACACAATTCAAATCTAAAGAAATTATTAATCTCGCTTAGTAAAAATTCGTGAAAATTCACAAGCAAAAAGCAACAAAGCCTGAACAAAACTTCAATGAGATCATCCCGCGAGACATTCCGTTTCATCCAATAAGCTGAGGACGAAATTTTTGGTTTTAGCAGAATTATGAATTCTTATGATTGGATCCTCTCGCAGGCTTTATGTTAATGTTCATTGAAGAACATGACATGCTTAATAGTACCTTCACTTATTTTTATAAGTTTGACTATTAGATTAGCTTCACCTGTTATGCTTATATATAACTAATGTTAATGTAATAATGACTTCACCAACTTATAGGGCACTGTGCTGCACTATCCGCTGCGAAGATACCTAGCAGTTACAAAACCGACGCGACGGGATGAAAGCAGAGCCTAGGTAGACCCTGGTGGATGAGCTAAACCACCGACCGGCAGTCGACTAGCCGTGAAGTCCGTGTCGACCGACGGCGTCAGCAAAGGCCTCCGCAGCGGCTACAGGGGAGCGGCTCACAAATTTTTAACACTAACCTTAAGCGTATAGCCACACGTAAAGCTGAGGGAACCAATGCTCCGCGACAAGAGACCGTATAAGCCAGGCCCCAAACCAAGGTTCGTATACTGCCAGAAGAAGAGCGCGCTCGCTTATTTTTCTTCTAAAAACTAATTTATGGATGGACTTGACCCTTAATTCTGCCGTCCTAAGCAAAAAGGTCGCATCTGACTATGAGACTGGTAGTCAGATGCGTCCTTTTTGCTTAGGACGGCAGAATTCCGTCCCAAGCAGCTTGGCTGGTCTTTCCTGCTGGTGGGCTCTCGTTGCGCTTCCCAGCTTTAGTTTTACTCCACATTTTATATCATTGATCTGTTTTGTTTGAAAAATATTAATTATTACTCTGTTATCAGTTTAATTTGTAAAATCCCTGAGTGTGCCACAGGAGTGGGTACTGAAATATTAATAAACTTTGAGAAAGAAAGTTTGCATTGGTTAGCGGGATTAGAAACTCTTGAATAAGGGCGTGGCACTTTCGCGCTTAGAGTGACAGGGAACACCTATATTTATTTGCGAAGGCGCCAAGGTATCCTGGTGAACAGCCGATGATTGTGCATAAATAAAATAGAAAGTTAAGAATACAATTATTTATTTTTCTAGCTAAACATTACGTACATTTGTAGGTAGCAAAGGGTAGGAAGTTCTACCTTATTCCAAAGCTTATACGTGACTTCGCTTAGTATATCTCTTAATCTAGCGTTAAATAAAATAAATGGTACATTTACATTACCATAGTGAAACTGAGCGTAGCACTAACAGTTGTTAAATGTCTTCCTACCATTTAACACGTTATACTTTCTTAAGTGTGTAGCTGGTATAGTAGGAGTGTAGGATCAGCCCTTTCTTCTCTTGGCAATGGTCACAACAGTTGGTTAAGCCGTTATTAAGTTTAACTTCAGTCACGTACTTGATAAAATTAAATCGTGTAAGATTAAAAAGGTAAGCTTAGAAAAATCCTGTAGTATTAGTGTAGGTGCGGCTAATAAATCGAAAGTAATGCAGAAAAGAATCCTTACCACAGATGTCGTTTTATGAAGCAAGGCTTTAGCTGCCATGCAGTTGTGGTACGACCTGAGTGTGCCCAGTAATAAAAAACCGGTCAAGTGCGAAGAAGGTACCGTACAAACTATCAATTAACTCAAGGTAAAGTAAATGTCCCAATATTTGACACCTTCATCATCAAGTAACTTTGACTTAATTAAGTGTGAAGTTAATGTGATGTTATGTAGAAGCTAAATCAATTATTTTATCATTTTCTTATAAGTATAGGTAAGTAAATCCGTTATTATACAAATAGACCGAAATAATGTTGTGTTTTTAAAATTATAATCTTTGAGGACATGCGGGAGGAATGGTTTTCCAATGTTACAATAATATTGCATATATTGAACTGTTCCAATATGTGTATTGTTTTATAGATACTCAAAAATAAATGTCTTATATTGTTTTAACTTATTTAATGTGCAGTGCTGGATAACCTTAGAGTTAAGTTTTCTTTTAGTCAATTAATGTGTCATAGTTTGAAATATCTACAACCTAATGGTGTTTGAGAAATTAGAATAAAGGTAATTGTAATGGTCTGATTAGGTTTTCTGGGTTTCCCTAATCCTTGCAACAAATGTTGGACCATGGTTATTGTGCTGTCCCAGGAAACACTCGGAAGTCACATGCTCTGCCTAGGATTGTGTTTTGGTTTATACAGCGTGGAACGGAACGATGGATTTTCCCGCAAGAGGGGGATTCTTGAGCGTTAGTACGTCACATTTTCCAGATAAACTATGTAATATGGAGCTTTCTGCAGGAGGGGGCTGCGGGAAAGTCCATCGTTCCGTTCCACGATGATTAATTTTGGAGGGGGCGCGTTGGATACTTGAATGTGTAATGCATTAATCTAGCAAATTGAGGTATCTAGCCTTAGTTGTATTCTACCTTAAACTTAGCCTCCTCAGTACCTTCTTCAGAGCTGTTTGCTATGTGACAGGTGCCAGAAGTGATGGCTTTCTAATGATTATATAAAGCGTTTAATAAACAACATAATCTATTGTTGAAACGCTACTACGTATTTTATTTATGCCGAAGTCCATATTCCTGACCTGAAATTCAAAAAGTCGATTGGCATTCCAGTTACCCAGAGGAAATTATAGGTAAGTATGTAGTTATGTCAATGGCTTCAATCTGTTACATTTATAAAGTTCCTTCAGTCTGAACTTCGCTTAATTCATATGGGAGCACCCGTGAGTATCTATAAACCAGAATAAGACTTTATTCCAAGATTCGTCCTTAATATCTTGCGTTTAACCTTAGTTCTTTCTACTGTTTCCATTAAAATTTACTTGCCAATAGTGTCTTATAAAAATATACTAATATCACAAATGTTTTTCGCTTATACTCGTAATTCTAAGTTTGACAGTTGAAAAAACTCTCGGTACAACGACGTCAAGCAGAGCCGTTTTCCAAATGACTGCGCTTGGCGGTGAATCCCGAGCGAGCCAGTCTGGAGACAAAGAACGCTTCCACTTTTTACATCATGATTTATTAAAAGGTTTCATTGTTGGCTCGGTTTTAGTAAAGTTTAATGTTCTGTGATCATTGCGTATGAGGATAAATTAAATGAAATACAGTAAACGTTTGAAATGACGGAAAAGTATCTACCTCATAGGCGGTATGCCTGTGACAATGATATGTGAATGCAAATGAAGAATGAGGTGCATTATCTTCTAGAACATTTTATTAATCCTTACAATGCAAGGATGTCTAAAGGCGTCCCAAATTAATGTCCAGCCGATTGTGTTAAGAATTACTATAGTTTAAGCGACCAACATAAGTAAATTCGGTCTCTTGTAGCAAAGATGTTTGCTTGTGAGTGATGTTGTGTATGTGACTAATTGCGATCCAAGGATGTTAATTTATTTAGTTAGGACATTTATTTTCAAAAAATCATAATTATTCCTAAAAAAAAGTACACAAATTATTATTCATTGTTGACGTCAGATAAGAAAGTATACTTTGTTCGCTATGTTACAATGTAATCTTTGACGTCAACTGTACCTTGGCAAATCACTACTACATCACCTAGAGTTGCTTGTATAGAATTGGTTTATGTAATGAACAAAATATATTTTTCCAACTGAAAGACAATTCGTTACGTCAAGCCTATAAAATAACTTTTACAGTCCTAATAATGTAATAGTCTACGTATAGCTTTTTATTATATAATATTTGTTAGGGCGATAACTAGCAGTATTTATTGCTTTATGTTAAATATTTAGCGAGACATATGAAGGCATTTGTCTGCGACACTAGGGAGGTCGCCGTATGTTTGGATAATAATTTACGGTTCGCTGAGCAACGGAGTAAAGAGCTGGCAAGTTGCTATGCTGGCGATGGCGCGCGGCGAAGCCATGCATATCGCTGCACCGCTGCGCTGGCCTATCGCTCGCCGCTGCTACTGGATGTATCATATTTTATATTTCACTTATTTCTCTTTATTTCGTTATCTTTACTAAAAATTCAATCGTTATAATAACTTCTTGTCTACTCTCGTCATGATTTTAGGAATTTTACAAACGGCAGCACCACAACAAACAAACGAACCCTACACGGGAAACCAGATTGCTGAACTATATCACAGGTACTAAACTGTGAAATAGATCACTAGCAATAAAATGTATCTGTTGTTTTCTATGGGAATCAATGTTTAGTTTCTTAAAGTACTTAATATTAGTTATAAAACACCAACGATTCCATGCTTGATGACATTTTAAGGACTTTAGTTGGTTCATTACGTTCATGATCAAATCACATGTCAACCGCTCGTTTTAAGACTTTAATTTAATAAAAACAAAATAGACGTCCCAATAGTTCTTTCTAGACTATTTATATCCACGTGCAAACAAATGTTCGCAGGACAGGATGCAGAGGCATTTCACACGGAAACATTGAATAATTTTATGCTAAGAACTTGGCAAAATGAATTCCGAAAAGCCGTTTAAGCGGTACCATCACAGTATAAAAGAAAAGTAATGTCTCGGAATATACGTAAAAGTTACGTAGGTAACTATTATTAAATACTTGGTAGGATATCCGGTCTTCGGAGACAGGTAAGAATTTCTAGAATAGAACGAATTGAGTAAATCAACTAAAGCATGCTCTGATTTCTATATAAATGTAATCGATAAAAATACCAAATAATTATCGAACCTTCTCACAAAATTTCTCGAGAATAGGTTGAGTAATGCGACCAGTAGAGTAGAACAGCCGGACCCCACAGATATATGAAATAATTTTTGTACAAGCTGATACGGAGAACCTCGTTAGCTTCGCTCGCTCATTCAATAATGAATTTAAAAGTAAAACTATCACAGCTTTAGGCAATGAAATATGTGACCTTGGGCTGAGGGTAGACTGATAACTCGACTTTCGAAAACACCTGACCATGCAACGTGTAAAAATGCGTGCAAAACTCTGATGGCATTATGAGGATAGAATAGAATATCATTTATTCATGACAACAACACATACATACACATAAATCACAAATACAAAAGAGAGAACAACATTGCACAATGGTCTCGTAGAAGGCCAAAATTCCAAAACATTGATAATGACATGGCTCTAATTTGTTCATGTCTAATCACTTACAGATAGCCATACACCCTGTATCTATAAATAGTTTTATAACTACTTGAAATAATCATTACTTTCTGAACCTTCAAAGTGCGCACAATTGCACATCTACCACGCCTAATTAGCCTTATCAGTATAAGCCATCCAAGTGAAAGTTTGTTTACGTCTAATTTCTCATTAGTGTTAATTTGTTGTTACTGCATCGTTATGGAAGTTGTTGACAACGGCATGTATTATTATTGTTGGTATTTACTTTTACATATTTAGATAAGATTTGTAGGTTATTTGGTGTCTACGTGACTGTTATTGTGCATAAACTATTTAACTGCCACAAATATTCGATAAAGCTTTAAACAATTAAAAAAATTATACAAACTATCGGTTTTATATTCGTTGTAGAGGTATTGAGCATAGAGCCTGATTATGGAATTATGATATTTCGTTTGCCGGGCTCTGCCGGACCCTAAGATATAAGCCCTCTACGAATTGCGTAGCATTTGCTACGAGACTGAACTGATTGTGTTGAACTATAACAACTGTTTCTAAACGTTTTGGTTTTTTTTTCAGGTACTTTTTTCCACTGCACGTTTTCGAACAGTGGCATGTTGCAACCGGTTCGCCAATAGAAAAAAATCGTTATATACTCGAATTAGTTGTACAACAGGTGCCCCACGATGATGTTGAAAGTTTAGATATAGAAGAATTACGTGATCGTATAAAAAATGCTGTTATGGTAATAAGTAGCTATTGGAAAAACGTTAACAGAACTCGTAGAGATTTAATACAGAAATACAGTGACTGGTTGAGTATAATTGAAACCGTAGATTTACCCAAAAATAAATCCGCCGCCGCCGCCGTCGCGGCCACATCTAGTACAAAAGTAGGGCGACCGAAGAAAGACTATGTGACGTGCAGCAAGAGAACTCAACGTAGAAGATTGGCAGAACTTTCACAGGTGGATAACTCAGCCGTTGTCAGCTCTTTGACGCATGTTTCATCTGACGATACGAAATGTGAAGTGAACGTCGACGAGATATTATCTTTAATTACGGCGGCAAAGCTAACTAAACACCAGTATTTAGTGATTAGAGAATTTGTTAATGGTAAGAAAAATCCTCTATTACCATCATATCCCAAAGTATTAGAAGCGAAACAACAGTGCTACCCCGAAAAACAAGCTGTGACCGTGTCAGAAAAATCGGCGGAAGTAGAATTGCAGTTTGTTAATTCACACGGCAACTAGTATATTGGATTTGCAAAAAGATGTTGAATTGTCTAAACTCTGGTTATAAAATTAATTCTGATAGTTAATAGAGATTTTACTATAGATCGGCTCGGCAGCTTGTTAAGGAATATAATTGGTATAATTTACCAGCTTCTGTGCACAAGGTCCTCATTCACGGAGCTGCAGTGATTGATCATGCTATGGTTCCTTTGGAGAGCTTTCAGAAGAAGCGGCCGAGTCCACAAATAAAAATATTAAGTTGTTCAGGCTCAATAACACCAGGAAAATGTCACGCTAACTAACAAATGAAGATCTTTTAAATCGTCTCTTGTTAAATTCAGATCCCTGATTACCGGTCTCAGAAAGCTCCCCAAGAGGAAAAAATCTGCATTATCGCAATCCGTAATTAGTTTATTGCATGTTTAGTTAATATAAGACCATTTTCATGTATTACTCGTAGTTTTAGATATACATTTTATTAAAACATGTAAATAATCTTAAGGCTTCGTCTTTTCACGTGTAGTGTGTCAGCTTTGTAAATAGCATATTATCTTTTGTGTTGTCATGTAACGTATTTATTTTGTATATTTTTTTATTAAATCGATATTCAATTATTATATTTTGGTGAAAATTATTATATAATGTATTATTATTATTTGTTACTACTCGTAGATATTGAAGTTGGATAAATTTCGCATAAATTTTTGTTATATTACTATTTGTTAACAAAAAATTATAGGTATCATGCATGTATAATTTATTAAAAAAATATATGAATATAACAAAAATGTATGCGAAATTTATCCAACTTCAATATCTACATACATGTATGTATGTATGTAGATAATTGAAGTTGGATATATTTCGCATAAACTTTTGTTATATTCATTTTTTTTTACAAATTATACATACATGAAACCTATAATTTTTTTTTCTATTATAGATTTAGTAATCACAAATATTATAGTATTTTTTGTTTGAGTATCATGTTGATACTTTTGAAGATATCGAATTTTGACACTTTCTCCATACAAGCCGAACCACAGTGCACTGCCACGATACGGTTCCATCTCAGCGTTGTGCCGGCCTGGTGGCCAGCGCTAGTCTTCCGATGGAACCATCGCCTCTGTACATGCCTTAGCCGGCCGGCCAGAGTGAAGTCGCAAGAGCAGAACCTATGCTCCAGGTTGGAAGTATAACATGTCATAACGCCGGCGGCCCTTGAACGGATTACCCGGATCTGGCGCACCTCTCGACAACACAGCCGCTCAGACGCGTTGCTCCATTGTCGCACTATGCGTGCGACTGTTTGTGGGGCCCACTTAGCGAGTTGGCGAGTCACCGCCTGCCTTTTCACAATTTTGAGACTAATTGTCACGGCAGGTGTCCGCTTGTCTCCTCCCATAACCAATGACCCATGACCCTAGTTTCCATCGCAGCACAGTGTTGCACTGCAATAGTCTTTGCACCTGACGGGGACCATCACCGGGTGTATCATGTTGTACGCTCGGAGATGGTATCCGCCATGTGTATCCCTCGCTTTATATTATATTTGTTTTAAAGGGCCTCTGCGCTCGCTTGTTGGCTTGGGGACGCATGCCTTCCAGAAGTCCTGGACCTCATGGTCCTGAGATATGGAAAAAACATAATAATAATAGTAATATTACCCACAATAGCCCCAAAGCCTGTTGGAACCGGTTCACGAGTATCTACCGATGTACCCGTGAATGGGTTCTAGCAGGTGTATTACATCACATTAAACTTCGTTCGGCGTCTCCAAAAGGCCTCTACGTGTACGATATCCCCACGCACGTCTTCCAAATGACCGGGGTTCGCCCCGTGAATTTCAATCGGAGATAGTAATATATTAATAAAACAAATAACAATACCGCAAAGACAAATAATAAAATTCCCGAACGCAACCATAACCGCGCCAACGGAACTAGCGCCATTTAGATGACAAGTGGATGATCCCGGCAACTAAAACGTCAAACAAGACTGACATGTGACGCGGGCGCAATGCCAATTTTACAGGCCATATATATAATCATGGAAAAACTAAACAAATATTCCAAGCAAATTGATACAAAGATAAAGCCAAACTGAAAGCAGTACAATAAAAAACATAAAAAACCTAGAGAGACATAACACAGAGGTAAGTCGAAGTCGAAAACATCGAAGTAACAAAGACGACACCATACAAGGGGCGGGGCCCGACATGCACTTGGCTGGTTTTTTATATATGCATGGCGCCAAAAAAATAATGGTACAAAGAGATCGATACGGTGAAAGTTACAAAAATATGTATACACGACCTTAATGTTAAGGCAATACAGTCGTGTATACATATTTTTGTAACTTTGGCCGTATCAATCTCTTTGTAGTCGACTGTACGTGTTCGTTGCAGTGGGGCAGACAATCCTACTACTCCCTGGACAAGTCACTGATGGTACCGATGCGTCAGGAGAAGAGTTGCCTGTTGACAAACAATCCCAATAAATAGGGTGATTGATGAACATGATCATGAGATATTTCCTTGGAACGAAAGCCTTAGCGCTGTAAAAATCAATATTTTGTATAACTGAGGGGTGGGTAATCAATCACGTAACGTTTTGAACGCGCGTTAGGACAGCTCAACTGTCATTTTCCATATAACAATTGACATTTAGACCTACGTAACGTACGTACAATACTTTACGTGATCGAAATGCTAGTTGCCTGCATAGTTGAGATGCACTGCGACGTAATTATGAAACCGTGGCGGCGTTATTAATTAATGTATAATTTGTTAGAATGTTCGTGCGATGGCCAAATTTCATCTACTAATACGTTCTAATACGTTTACCCGTACTTATCGGTAACTGCTTGCTCTCAACCCTTTCCTCGCGGTACGTTCGTTATCTGATAGCCTAACCTATTCAAATATGCCAAGTAGCATCCATCGTCAAAGTTGCCTTCATAATCCCTTTAATTAACTCGCTTATGTGTAGCGGAGGCACAACGTGATTAACCTGGCGGTTCTTGCTGCTGCTGGTAGAAATGCCTCATGGTGTATAGCACATAATATTGTCGAGACTTATAATGACTTCCCTGCATTTATTATTAAAAACTATATATTATCTTGTACTGTTCTTATATAAATATGTTTGTGTGTAAGTTGTCCTTCAAACTTTAGAAACCGTTTTAGCCACTTGTCGGTACATACGAATATAATAGGAGTGTCACACACCAAATAAAATAAACACTCATGTAAAATTTTCCCGAAAAAGGATTAGATAATCACAAAGTTTTCCGCAAAACGCACCTTCGTATGTAACGATTGTCATTTACTATGACGCTCGCGTTTTCTCTCTCTAAGAAGCAATATTAAAACGGTTGTAGCTTCGTAATTCCTTGAGATATCTGAAAGGGATTTTCTTCACTAGGCATATTTTTTGCCTTCTATCTTTTGGAGTAATTATAAATATGGATTACACTCGTATGGTGACAAAGAAATATTATGGCCGAGCTGATCTGACGACGGATACAGAAGGTATAGCAACTCCTCAACTGCACAAGATAAACCGTCTTGTTTGTGCTCAGGATTATCCCTCTCAACGAGTAGTTGAAGGCTGTGCATAAAAGCTTGTACAGTCGAGTTCGAAGTGATCAAAAATATGTGAACACGACTTTTTTTAAGGGCATACGGTTGCGTATTTTTTTTGTATATTTGGGAACGTACATATATTTTTGAACTCGAATGTAACAAAAAAAATATTGGACAGATACTTAGAAAAGTTCAAGTGCATTTTCCATCTAATAAAACAGTTGGCCGGTTGAATTGTGTGTAATAATTAGTCCAGATTCAATATTTCATTGATGAAGAAAACATATTTTTATTGATATTTCTTAATTTATAAAACACATTGTTACTTTTTGAAATTCACGTTTCTTTGTAAAAGAAGCAAAAGGCTTACATTTGGTGTGTTATTCGTTTTAATAGATATTTGATCCTGACCTAGAAGACCCCGGAGGACGTAAGAGCCTGTCACCATCCTTCATAGACCGGGCGCCTAAGCCAGCCAAATTAATTGGTCAGTACATCTATCAAGGTGTCAGAGTTCCGTTGACGGGCATTATCTCAGTGATGAAATGTCAATAATTGATCAGTACTGCTGCTCACCTGCTCCCTTAGCGTATTAAGAGTGAGCTAAAGGACAGCGAAACGCCTTCTTGTTCGTATTTGGAGCAGCCTAACTGGGGAAATACCTCCACCATACTAAAGACCGCACCCATAATAACACCACACTAATTGCTCTGTAGGTCTATTGTGTTGGGTTCCTTTGCGCTGCGTCAGTGAGGGGCTTGACAAGGCAACGAATCATTAAATCAGTAAAGGGTCGGTAACGCGGATGTAATTCTTTCAGAGTCGCAAGGGTCAATAGGCTACGGCGTCTGCTCAACATCAGGTAGGCTATAATATTATACGCCATCGTATTATTAAAAAAAAATGAGACGCGATAAGGACGGCACTATTATCGATATTACAACTTGGCAAAAAAGTCTAGAAAAATAACAAGCTTTTTATTGACCCTGTTAACTTCGTTAAACTTGTAATTCATTTATAATACTTAAATAAATAAATAAATATTAGGAGACAATCTTACACAAATCGACCTAGTCCTATAGTAAGCTCAGTAGATAAGGCTTGTGTTATGGGTACTAGACGAGGATATATATAATAGATATAAATAATTAAAAACATAGAAAACTCCCATGACTCAGAAATAAATATTCATGGTCATCACAAAATATTTGCCCTTACTGGGATTCGAACCCAGGACCTTCAGCTTCGTAGGCAGCGTCACTTTCCACTAGGCGAACCGGTCGTCAAATACATGTCATATACTAAGTAGACGTATAGTCATCTGTGTTGTTATTTTACCGTATTTATTTAATTTTGGCGATTTATTAGCAGTGAATTGATTAATCAGGGACATTGAGCAGATCACTTAGTCTTAATGGGAAAACAAAAATAAAAATATCTCTGCAGTAGGTACTCAGAAATCTCAGAATGTGAAATGCAGCAAGTGCGATATTAATGGAGTAATAGTCCAACTGCAAAAGTAACGAGAGTGCAGCAAACTTGGGAGCAAAATGAGCGCAGTAAGTTTTCGAAAGTTCACGAAGTAGCATGTCTTCAATTAAGGAGACAAAGATGCAACCAAGCCACGCCGTATAAAGATACCCCACAATAAAACTAAAATAACACAAAAGATAACAAGAGATATTCAACAATGGCATGCAGTAACAGCGGCCGGTAAAAAGGTTGTAAGGGGAAAAAATATTTTCTCTGAGTGTTATGCTCTCGTTTAGCAGCCATTGTGGCTGTCGGGAACGCGCTGCGCTCGCAATTTTCCGAGGTAAATAAGTTTTGGTAGACTAAGATGGTTGGATTTTTGGACACGCATTTTTGCGTTCAGGATTTGCTCAGTTGGCATTAAATGTTTGTCATTGTGATTCTATGTATCTTTTTTTACATTTGCGTAGGTACAATTTTTAATACCAACTAATTACAAAATAGATATACACAAAGATAATTCATTGACCGTGTTTAATCTATGTCCGTTTTTAGGGTTCTGTACCCAAAGGGTAATAATTTACTTTAAAAACAAAGTTTTAACCGACTTCAGTTTAGTACTCCGCCAAGCCACGAAAACATTTCTTTTCCAATTTACCTCATGAACTGATTTCCGAGAGCAAATGCGTTGATTATTATAGAAAAAAACCCAATCGCTGTACGATAATATTCGAGGACTTCCGTCAATTCCACAAGGATCACCCTTGGCACTTCATTAGTTGCTATTTCAACGGAATCTTATCAGAATCTGTGATATACTTTTGTACTTTTAAGTACATAATTGAGGAATTCCATAAGTCATCTGTGGTCTTCATCATAAATTCCACTCCACCAATTTATGATTTCCGGATGTAAATACACGAGTTATAATAGAAAATACCAAAATCACTACACGCGTGCCTAATATAATTGAGGAGATCCCTCAATTCCTCATGGATCCCATCATCCAATTGAATTTTTAAAAAAATGGGACCCATCTGGAAGCATATACTTACCAACAAAAAAAAAATTATGAATCGGCTCATCAATGACGGTGTTCTGAGGTAACAAACATTGAAAAAAAAAAAACAACCGAATTGAGAACCTCCTTTTTTTTTAAGTCGGTTAAAAACGGGACACTATTACTAAGACTCCGCTGTCCGTCCGTCCGTCTGTCACCAGGCTGTATGTAATGACTGTGATAGTTAGACGTTATATTTAAGGAGGCTCCCATACAACAAACGAGTTTTTTTTTGCTGTTTTTGAACCCTTCTTGCGCGAGTCCGAATCGCACTTGGCCGGTTTATATTTTCCGACTGTTCACGATTATCTAAAAAAATACCGATTATGATATAATTTGCAGTCTCTTTAGTCTTGGGAATGAGAGAGTTCCATTCGGGCGTACTATAATTTGTATAATTCTGCAAGTAATATATTATTTTTTTACCAGATTTCAGTATTCCACGAGAAGTTAACCTAGTTAAGCTCGACTACCTGCAAGAAAATAACAGTGCCTCAGAAGAAGAGTATTATCAAACCGCGATTAGAACACACTTGAGCACATATGCCATTTTCGAATTAATACATGAAATGACATTGTCAATGGTAGAGTGTGCAGATAAATGACAATAATCATTTCAGTACGAAGAAGATCTAAAGCTTAGGAAAATAACATACATTATATTACCTACTTAAATAAAATACTAATAATGTAATATTATTCCCTCATAACATAACATCATCGTCTTCAGAGCTGTCTGTATCACCTGATACAAAGAAAGTAAATTTGATAATTAGTGTGCTCAATAGTGTTAAACACACACATATTCAAATTTGACAGCATATAAATAGAATACGACATTGGTGTTATTGCAATTTTTATTTTGCCCATTATTATTATTTACCATTACAGAAAATATTCGTTTAAAAAAAAAACAAAAATAAATATGTTAATATTAAGAAATAATAGAAATATGATTGAAAACTCCTCTCGCATTAGTACAAATTTACCATCCTCAGTGTCTAAAATTGAACTTTTTATAGATGTTTCAACTAATTGCGTTTTTATCACATTTTGTAATATTAAAAAATTAAATACTTAATGTAAATATTTTCAAAATTGCTTTCTTGGGGTTGAATATGAGGCTATTATATATAATTTTAGGTATATTTTACAAATAATGATACAACCGTAGCATATCTGGAGCAGCAACTTGGTATGTTTTGAAAATGATTTTTATTTAAAACAAGTGACTGAAATATAATGATGTGATAGATTTTTAGAATCGGCTTAGTAAGCCCTTTATTAGATACGACACACGATAAGTTTCAAAATAAAAAAAACCCATACAAAAAAGATGTCGCCATAACTCCTCTCCTTTTTGTTATTTTTTTCGTGCTACGGGTTAATTGATTCGTATGGCCTGAAGATCAATCGTTCCGACTTGTATGCTTTAACACCCTTTGCAGCTTTTTTTTCGCGTACCGCTAGGACAATATGTTGATAAGTAGGTACTTCAGTGTGTTGTGAAATTATAATGAAATGGGTTTATATAAAGGTTAATTTTAACTATATTTAATTATTTATTTTGTAATAATGCTGTATTCTAATTCAATACTTGATATTTAAGGTAGCCTAATAATTTTGCATGCCAAGTTGTGGCGAAACATGCATTCATGATAGTATACCTCCGACATGATTATTGTAGCATCTGTGTAAGTTCTTTCAAAAATAAATGATCTGTATTTTTATTAGATTTTTGAGTACGATGAATTTCCAAGCTTTCTCTAGCTTTTGTGCTAACGGTACTTTCGAAGTGTATTCTAATCGCGGCTTGATAATAGCTGGTACACTTTCAAAGAAGTAGTTTACTCAGTAGAAAAATAGTAATTCAGAGAACCAATAACATAAGCACATTATTTATGTAGTAGTTACACGTAGCTTATGGGCCTGATTTTTTTTACGAGCAAATCTTTTATGTGTAATAAAATTGTAACTTACCATAGGATATTAAAGTTGATGTTTTGACTAAACGAATGCTATCTGGAGATTGGCTAGAGACATAACTCGATTGATTTGTAGATGGCATAAATCGTCCACGTTACGTTGCGGACGAACACTGAATGCCAAAACTATTTTCCGTAATTCGATCAGAACGTTATTGGTGGGAATTTATTATGATTCTTATTGTATCACGTTAAACCACGATTAGTCAAACCATGTGTTTATAATCCTTGATGGAATGTACGTCAATTGTTACTTTTATGATGTAACGTAACTAATGTAATAGACCTCCATCTTACGTGATAATCATCGCTTCGTGATCGTGGGTTCTCACCCACTCTTTTTATGACATTAAAGATTTTATGACTTACCTCTATAATAATTAATGTTTTACATACATAGTATATAAATTTAAGTTAGGTGTGGGGACATGCATTATTTATAATATTATTAATAAACTAGCTTCTGCCCGCGACTTCGTACGTGTATAAATTATGGTTTAAGTACATGATTTTCTTATGTTTAACCATACATCTGACAAATTTGAAAATACAGATTTTATTTACATAGACTTTGCGGTGTGCGTATAACAGGTCACTTCTAATCTAAATTAACACCCTCATAAACTTGGTCGTCAATAATATTATATAGATGCCCAAAGTATCCTTTTAGAGACCGCTCCCTATGCGAGCCCGACGGATACTCACTATCCTCGGGTGTCTTGCAAGCGAGACCTGAGACCAAAGTCCTGAAGGTGAGCGGCGAGCCAATTTTTTCATTGGAATGAAAGGATTGGTCCCTTCGCAACCGTTCTGAGAGCGGTCTCAATGCGAGCAATGACCCCTAAGGACACTTATCTTCCGATGTCTTGCAAGCGAAACTTGAGGGCCGAAATCCTGAAGGTTGACAGGGAGGCAAGCGAAGAAGAAGCGAAGCGAAGGCTGAGGTTTTCGTAGAAATTAAAGACCCAATAATATATCAGAAAGTCAGGGGAGTTTTCTACATAAAAAAACTCAATTCTCCGCGGAATACCGTTTTGTCTAAATTTTATACCCACATCCTTTGACGTTGGTGAACTATGATAATTCGAGATAAGTATTCAACTCAACCTATCAAACAAATATAGGAAGGCAGAGATCAAGGTTACTCGTTTTTCAATATCAACAGCGACGTCGTCAGGGACCAAAGTTTCAATATAATTAGGTTTCTAATGTCTTGCAGTTACTATCGGTGGAGGTACCAACCTGTTTTGGTTAATATATAGTCTTTAGCCGCCTAGCACTATTTTAACTCCCGTGTTTTTTCACGTTTTGTCTATATTTTGCTAAAAGTTTGAATGGGCTTCTTTTTAATTTCTATCCAAGTGTATTGCCAATTTTCAAGTCTTTACCTCATAGATTCAAGGAGTTCCCAAACAAACCCTTTTGCACCCTTATCTTTATATTTTTATAGCCTAAAATTTGGCCGAGGGTTTTCTCGACAGATTAGTAAAGTTTGCATCAAAATCCGTTCAGCCGTTTTCACGTGATGCACATAAACAGACAAACAGATAAATATACAAAAATTCTAAACACTTTTGGAACGTGTTCTGTTATCGATTCTAAGCATCCCCAGCCAACTTTTTTTTCGAATATCTTCCATGTACAGACTTTCGACCCTCTTCAGCTTTATTATATGTATATATGACTTACTTAGGTAATAACATTGTTAACTTCAAATGATTTGAGGGTATATTATGCGTTTCTTATTAAAATATGCCCACATTCATTGTACGAATAGAGCTAGCATTGACTTAGTGTTTATGTAAATACTCGTCATGTTTTGTTGGTATTCTATTTTCATTGGGTGTAATATCACCCTCCGTAATTCTAAAACGATATGTTTAAGTATACTCTATATAAAATAGTTGTGGGTATATTAGTTTTAGTATGAAAAACACTACCCTCGTTCGTTGGTTGATTATTGGCATGCCAAGGAATCACGCTGGTCTTGTTGATTCGACGGTTGGTTCACTAGATGTTAAGACATTATTAATTATGCTGTGGAGTGATACAATAAATGTATGTTGTAAACTGATACAATAAATATTGTTTATCGGACATCTTAAGCTTTTATTCAGTTTTCACCACCGAGTGTTATCAACATATTATTCCTCGAAAAAGCCTCGAGTTCATAGAGACCATTTACTTGAACTGCGTCACTTACTTATTTTGTTGTCACCACCACTCCTCCCGATTGACCGTCCCATCATTCACCGTGCCAGTGGTTTTAAGTCAAAGTCAAAGTGATTTATTCTTCAATTTAGGCATATTATATACTCTCAATATTAACAGTTTTAAGTATCCAACACCTTCTATATCTAAATTGTACTATTTAAAATCATGGGAAATATATTTTTATTTATAATTTGTAGTTTATTTATTATCACCTACATCAAGCACTTACTAGTTTATCCATTAGGATTCCACATACGGACAAAAAATCTAATAATCAATAGAGACAAATATTCAGTAGCATTTGTTCATATTTAATCCCGCCTAGTTCCCATCGTAAGTAAATAAATGAATAAACTTTAATGAAATACGATGAAAAGTTGAAGCTAAAAGTGTTTGTTTTAGCAGGTACCCGCGTACATTTTATATCGGGCGCCGCCCGTCTTAAGTATTTTTCCCGAGCTTCGTTAAATCAACTGAGGGCTTATCCGCGGGTACTTTGAATATCTTACAGTCGAGTCTCATTCAGTATTCAATCTGCCTTTCTCTTGTATCTGGTTGCAGAAAGGAGTCGGATTGAAATAACCAGGTACCTACAAGTTGCTGCAACAACGTAGGCAAGTAGACAGGCAAGTTATACAACACTGTACAGGGCTAAGTACAGTTATGAGCAAAAATATGTATCGAATGAATCCTCCCATAAAATAAATATGAACCGAAAGCTTAATTCGCTGACATAGGAGCCATTGCGACATACTTTTGAGTAAGTAAATATTTAGTATGCACTCATATTTTTGGACTTGATTTTACATGACCAGCAACGTATTTAAGTAATAATACAAGTCAACTAAACAAAAATGGAATTCAGTTGAAGATTAGTTCGTATAAATTTGGCATAATTATACTACTCAAAAGAAAATAGGGGCCATTAGTATGGTGATCGTTACGTGAAAATTATATTAAACAGTATAATATATATATTTTTCAACACAATTGCTCGTAACGTACCTCTTATTGTGTCGCTTTTAGGCTCATAATCCTGGATATTAAACACGCGTGTTTAATAACATTACGATACTTGTGTGTTATGGTTATATCCCGATTAAGTCACGTTGGCACCTTGCAACATTAGATGTATGCATGCACACGGAGCATTCTTAAACGAACCGGGTTGTACAGAATGTACAGCTTTTTTTAATTCTCGGCAAATGGATTCTTACCGAACTAAACAAATTAAATCCTTTTTGTTAATTAATTGACTATTTCTTTTTGGATATGATATAGAAACGGTTAATTTAGTAAAACTATTCGCTTTTGATAACATTTTACATGAATTAATAAAGATAACATTTTTAAACGAAATTATTTATTTTATTTTGTATTGGCTGTTTAAAGATTTCATCTAATGCGCGCGACCTGCGCAAACTTCCCAAAAAAAATTGATGCGCGCCATTTTAGGTTATTTCACAGATATTTGTAAACATTGTTAATGCGTGTTGGGTTATTAACAAAAATGTTGATTCGTGGTGACTAGAAAAGTGATAAAAATAATGGACGCCACTATAAATTCTTGACGATGTATACACCATGCGAGTAAAAACCTGTTGACATCAATAAGTAAAGAAAATAACTTGATAGGCCTATCAAATTTTCATCTTATGAAAAGGATTTTTTCCTCGCAAAATGTGTTGAAAAACGTCGTATGAAACGCGTGAGCTTTGATAATTACAATCCTCGGCTCTCTTATCACGCTCACCTGCGGCTCGCGTGATAATTCCGCCTCTGATGTAATTATCAACATACCTCACTTGTATCACAATGTACTATTCCAGCTATTAGACTGAAAGAGGTTGGATTGTGTAAGATACTGGAAATAATTAATTAGCCACTTATCAATTAGTTTATGTCCAATAATAATAAACAATAAAATAGAAAAATGTTAGTGATCTTTTTATATTGGCCCTTATTTTGCTTAGAACCGTATAGATAAAAATTATATTAGAAATGTGTGAATTAGTCGGTTTCACGTGGTTTACTTTTTAAAATTATATAAAACAATTGGTAATACGCATATATTAAATTGCATACGTACAATCTGTATCCTGTATCCTAGTTATGTACGTATATTATAATAGGTCTTCTTGTGCGAGTCGGGCTTGGCAATGGTAAGTGAATTAAACATCTTGAGACTAGATTGTTAGTGTAAGCAGATAAAGTTTGAATATACTTTTAGTAGCCAAATGAATATCATATATATACGCACCCAGTATAATATGTCCAGATTACAACAACTAAGACACCCTTTCCCTTAAAATGTATCAACAAACATATTAGTATAATGCACACAAGAAGATGAAGATAATAAGCGTTTTGTTACTGATGGTACGTAGGTAGATTACATAAAATAAATGGGAGCCGGTTTAAGTTTAAGCCGATGATAATAATAATAATTATAAATGTATGCGTAGTCATAGATGTTAAGTTAGGGCCATACGCCGGGGCTGGCTTCATACAATAAATACATTAGAAACGTCTCGCGCAGAGCCGTGCCGCATTAATCAGTGTCAGTGAGCGGCACCGCAAATTAGTTACGAATTTATCTACGTCGCGTAATGAGCGGATTGTACTTTATAAACGACATAATAGCGATATTTGTGATAAACCACTGAACACAATCAAGTAAGACTGTTTCAATGTACATTTAATACAATTAGTTTGATTTGTTATGTACAGTCGCGGAATGAAAAGGTTGTCTCTTTTGGACCTAACAGCTTTGAAAGTAGCGTATCCTTTAATTCCTGGACTATGCCTATTTACACTACGAAATAAAATGTACTCGTATATGTACAAGTTGGTGTTGTAATATAACCGTCGTATAAACTACGCATAATAGTGAGTAGTGACACGGCTAGACACTGTAATAAGTTTTTGAGTACGCATCTCTCAAAGACAAATGAGTAAGGAGTGACCAACAGCTCAATTTCGCAAATATTGAGATTAGATTTGAATCGTATTGATTGGTGCATTGGTGCCAAACCTGTGAGAGCGGAAGCGTGCCGACTGATAAGTACGGTTCCAATTTTATCAGCAGTCGGTAACGCATTCCTTCTTCCATCCGTCGTTTAATGCGCGGGAGGTTGTAGGTTTACTGGCATACACCTGAGACTTCTATCCCCAGTCAGTCATACAACAATCCACTGTGGTTAAAAGTGCTTTCACAAGAGGCGTTCGCTCAGGATTCGGCATTTTGAAACGCGTAGTGCGTTTGAGTATGTAGACATTACTACCACGCACACAAACTTACATTACCTGCGTGTAGAATGCACTATTTGGAGGTTTATATATTATATCCCGCGAGTTTGCCTGCACTCTTTGCAATAGGCAGCTCAAATATCTCTTTAACAGGCAGCTCAAGTGTACCGGAAAGCCAATAGAGAAACAAACACAATTCGAAAAATGCATTTTCATTACAACCAGATCCTAGGGCCGCACACTAACAAAAATTAATTACTGTAGTTATACAATGTTGCAACATACAGGATATGTATCCAGCATATGAATAGGTTTCCGGGTCACTGAAATCATGCTACAAGATTAAAGCATGCAGCGGGTTACGATAACCGTTATAATATTAGCGGTTGCGTAAAAAAGGTCGCACAGAAAGCAGCGAGCTATTTGATGAAATTGATTACAAAGCTACAATATAACGGATAGATCTGAGATTTTTGGGTCCAAAAATGCTAGGTTTTTCGGAAAACCGGTTTTCGAGATTATTTGTTGAAAAACGCCCATATGCTGTTGTTCGATCGTATTTGCTTCACGAAATCAGTTCGTTTCAAAGGTCGATGATGAATCAATCAACAAGAGATTAATTATTAGTGATACTGCGAGTATTTTAAACACATAAGATAAAAAATAGTCTTACAGCACTTAAAACAGGAGCGGTGTCTTCGGCGCATCTTTCCGAACAAAAGTCTATTGTTTTCTAAGGGGGTCGGTGTTATAATTAAAAAAAAACAATAATTCAAAATTCTTTATTTTGTAAGATACACTTTGTCTATAATCTAAGGCGATGGAGCCACCCGGTAGGCAAAAAAAAAATGCCTGTGTCGGATGGCGCCGCTCTTCCTATAGGTTACATAATTATGTTTTATGCTTTTATGCTTAATCAATTAACTAAATAAGTATAAATTTTGATGTACTAGCTAAAATTAGTTTATAGTAGTAGTTACATTTTGTTATATTCTATTCTATTTTGCTCTATTCTATTATATGGCTAAAACTCTAATTACATAGTTAAGATTGTTGAAATTAAAATGTTTGTTATGATTAATTTAATGATATGAAGCATGAAGTTCATGGAACCAAGCGAGTGTGTGTGTATGTACGTGTGCGTGTGTTTGTGTGAGTGTGTTTGTGTGTGTGTGCGTGTGTGTGCGTGTGGATGTGTGTGTACGTGCATGTAGATAAGATTATTGTAATAAATTCTCTGTCTCATCATAAGTTATGGTCTTAAGCCAATTTGTAATTACTTTCTTGCAGTCATGGTAAAGTTTCGAGTAAATGTCAAGTTGCTTGTTCAATTAATTGTAAACGTGTGGAGATTATAGTTAAACTATCTGTGAGCAAAAGTGATTCTTGTTTTTGCAACTACAACGGTTTTATTTCTTTCCTTTTTATAATTTGTATTATAGAGTAATATTTTATGTTTTTTTAATGTAATATGCATGATATATAATTTTCTGACTGATAGAAGATCGCTGATAACATACAGTTGGTCAGTAGGGAATACATGACATTTAAAATACATGAAAATTGAAATACATGACATTAATTAGTGCACGTTGAGCTCGTTCCAGATCAATAAAACGACTTTGCTGACCCTCCCCAGACGGAGATACAGTACACTAGAGCAGATTGGACCAAAGATATATAGATTTCATTTATGATACTACGCGAGTTTGACAGATTGTTCTTCCCTGGTACAATGTTCCTCAGCGCCCTAAAGATCCAAGTTACCTTTATAATTAGTGCTCTAAAATGCGTTCAGAAACCGTAGGAAATGACCAGCATTATTACAACTCATTTTACTATGAGCACTTTCTTGTCTGTGGTAGTAGGTAAAATCGGTACTGTAATGTTATTACAGTACAGATTTTTGTAAGATTATGAGTTTAAATTTGGAACAGCTGTCAAAACTCAAGTGGGTCTCTATTCTAGTATCCATAGATATTAAAACAGTGATCGATACGAAACGTCAATTAGTATGTTTTTTAAATATAAACCGCACGACATTTGATCTGGAGTGACATGAGAATAGCGACTTCATTCGTTTGTCAATGATTTAAAAATAAAACTTTTGTTGACGGAGGTTCGAATTGCCGCCAGTACTGTTATCATTTGTTTGATTTGAATAAGAAAGTAGAATTGTGAAAAGTTGTTTGGTATATTAACATTTTAGTTGAAAATATGAGTAGTGACGAGATGAACACTCCGCCGGATATCGTAAATGCAGCCGCGATTGCAACGAATAAGTTGTACATTGAAGATTTATCAAAGAAATTCAGTTCTGCCAGCCTGTGGACCATTTATTCAATGGTCAAAAGCACGCTACATCAAGCACCAAGTGGATATTTCCAAATATTTGAAATTGACATACATACATACATAGATTCACGCCTTTATTCCCAAAAGGGGTATGCAGAGCACACGAAACTTATGTTCCAGCGCCACTTTTAGCATAACTGTGGGTATAAAAGATCGACAAGATCCACGGGAAGGAAGGGGGTGGCGAAATTCTAACCCGACACCATACGGGTCACGGGGGGGGGGGAGGGACTTTTGTTAAGCGGAAATCGGAGGGATATAAAGCGAAAAAAGCTAAAACATTTTTACCCAAAGAAATAAATAAGTCTTTAAATGAGACACCAGATCAATTATATCTGCCACTTTGCTGGTAGATGCAGGCGGTGTTATAATAAGTTTAAAACGCCACGGGGGCTGGAGGTCCACAGCAATTGCCGAAGGGTATATTGATGAATCAATGAAAAATAAGGTTCATGTGTCAAACCAGATACTAAATTCAATTCAAAATAAAGAAATCATAAATATAAACATGCCATCAAGCTCTTCAACGACAAACCAAGACCCTCCCACCTACACTACAATACAACCAGGATCATTAAGCATATCCCATTGTTCCAATGTAAATGTCAATTACCACTATAACAATAAATAATTTATTTCTGTTTGTTCAAATTTATTATTTATTGCATTATTTTGATATCTAAAGTCTATAGATACATTACAGGTAGCACTAGTAGCAATGCAGGTCTTTCCCCTACGGCTTCTGAACCCATCGCAGAGTACTTATGATATGTATATAGATAAAGTAGTGTATGCAACTGCACATAATTAGGCCTTAATACACTCGTGTGTTCCTATTATGAAACTCGCTGACGCTCGTTTCATAGAACCACACTCGTATTTTAAGGTTTCACATTATGGATCAGTTGCATAAACTACTATTAAAACACACACTTTTAAAACTCTTATCTGATTACAACGCACCCGCGCCCTTACAATCAGGCACGCTCACTAAAATCACTTAATATCAGCAATAAATAGTCGCTCTTACTAGCGTGCACATATTAGCCAGGGTTGATCACGTGATGTTTCAAACGCATGTTAGGACAATTTAACTGTCATTTTACCAAACAAAAAGTGATGTTTATACTTACCTAACGTACGTACAATGCGATACGTAATCGGCCTGCTGGTTGCCGGTACAACATTTTTTGAGCGGTATTTACTAAAAACAGAGAGTTACTCAATTCGTAGTTTAGTTACTAAGTATATGACATGTATTATAACAAACGTTTTAAGGAAGTAAAAGTGTTTTGGATATCAATTTTGTACTAATTTTGTAGATGGCAAATATGTTGCCAAAGCAACTCTTTTTGCTATGATTAGGAATAACTTAAGTTTCATACCAAAATATTTCATGGTAATTCCAGACTCTATTTGCAGTGTTGGAGTTAGACCCGCACCGTAGTACAAAAAACCCATCCATTAAAAATTTCGAATATTTCGCAATTAAAAGGAATAATTATTTTTAGTAAAATGCTATTATTTAATACCCTTAAAATACTAAATGATTTTAGACAAAGAAACAGAACTACATTTGCAAACACATCGCACAACAGTCGATTCGTCATCAATATCATTATCGTAATCGCACACTGCTGACCATGGCCGCTCTTCGAGTACGCCACCCGTCCCGATCCCGACTGCTGAGCATGGCCGTTCTTCGAGTACGCCACCCGTCCCGATCCCGACTGCTGAGCATGGCCGCTCTTCGAGTACGCCACCTGTCCCGATTCCGAGCTAGTCTACGAGTGACCCGCGATCTTCCTAGTATCGGTTACTGTAACAAATTTATATATGCACCAATAACTTCCGTGGAGGTGGAAAGATCACTCAGTGCACTGAAATGGATGTATACAGCATGACGCCATAGGTTAACAGAATTTTAAAAAAATGGTTATCGCATATTGTGAAAACCGTGTCAAGTACTAAATTAACTGTAATTAATCCACCTTAATTGACTATATTATCAGGCCTGATCCGTCGTCTATTGCTGACATTAAACATTTTCCCCTCTCACACACTAGCCAAAAAGCGCTCATGTCGACGAATTTTAATGGATTTGTTTTATGGTGTAAGTAAAGAAAATTCGCTGACAAGTAGATCATTATTGTATAGGCATAAAATAAATAAATGAGACTAGCCTATCTGCTTATCTCTAATTGATCTCTGATAATTTCTAAAATAAGATCAAATGTGTATTCTACAAACAGGTTACAAGAACACTATAACAAATCAAAAACTATCTATTAAATTAACTGTAGTCGTAAACTGCATTATGTAAAGTCATATCCCGAGAGATGTAAAGAGCGTAAACATTAGGATACTAAAATCGAATAAGTATCCTCAGACATAATAAGGTCTCTGAGAGTCAAAATCGAAATCCAATATCTCAAAATGACTAAAAAGTTAATCGGGATTAGTAGGATAATATGATTAAATCATACGGATGTGGTGCCCTCCGAATCTGGCGTCAAAATCGAACCGATCCTTTTTATAATCTAAACTATTATTGATTCAAGAAAAAAATAATTATTTGAAATTTGATAAAGTAATGTAAGTATGTAAAAGTAACTTTAATGGCAATGCAGTTGTGGCAATGCTACGGAGCGCTGTCAAAATTAATTAATTAGGATAAAACTATTTCTTCATGTGTAGGATGTCAACAAGGAGATCCGCTTGGACCCGCCATTTTTAGTTTAGTAATTCAACCCATCATCTCATCACTAAATTCTAAATTCAATTTAAGGTACTTGGACGATGGTTCTCTAGGCGGAGACGCCTCAATTGTTCTATACGTACAGGATTTGCAGACAATCATAGTTTTATTTTCGAGACTGCCTTTTTTTGAACTTTACAAAAAGCGAAATTTTCATCCCCGATCACCTTCCACTTCAAAATAAAATTGACATACTACCCAACTTTAATGCAGTTTTGCCTAATGTCTCCGTTCATTCTAATTAATCTCACACCCTATTAGGCTTGCCAATTTTCGACGAATCAATCAACCCTGTCATTAATTGTAGGTAAATTAAACGGTATTTTTAGGTTGAAGTGTGTTGTGGGCGATGGGCTAGCAACCTATCACTGCAATATCACGTTTTGTCGATATTTTATACCCACATTTATGCTAAAAGTGGCGCTGGAATGTACGTTTCATGTGCTCTGCCTACCCCTTTTGGGCATAAAGGCGTGAATGTATGTAAATTAAACTTGTTCAAGCATACATCCGGCTACTTTTTCAAATAAATTCTCATATGAGCCTTTTCACTGTTCGTTTTTACTTATTCACCACAAAATGTATGTATTTATTGCGCAGTTGTCCCATTTGGAAATTCCCTACCATTTTATCATCCATTGATTTCTCCTTTCATACAACACTTTCCAAAATTCTCAACATTAATTTTAGACTCCAGCAACAGACCTTGGACTCAAGTGGTTCTCCCAATAAGCCTTGGGAGGCGTTCGAGCCTCGGCCAGCCTAGCCCTATCTCTCATGTACAAAAAGCGCCGGCCGCTAATACCGCCACGGCACTATAATCGAGTCCGTCCTTCGCTTGCCACCGCATCTGTGCCTGCTATACTCGAACCCACGGGCTTGGCAAGTGACGATGGCAAGCGATCTGATGGTGCCACATTAGTGCCGTCGAGCAACCTCCCCATCCCCCCAACCCCCACCCAACCCACGGTACCCAACGGTAGAGCCTTGGTGTGGGACGCAACTTGCGTGGATACGTTTGCTCAGTCCCTCATCTAGGGGACTCGCTCTCAAGCCGGCGCTGCAGCTGACCAGGCCCAGGTGTTGAAGCGCCGCAAATACTCGTCTTTAATTAAAGATGAGGAGTTTGCGGCGCTTGCGGTAGAAACATTGGGACCATGGTCAGCTGACATGAAATCATTTATGAGGGCAGTAACTAAGCGACTCGTCGACGCTTCAGGGGACCATAGGGCTGGCGCTGACCTCTCGCAACGTATTTCATTAGCAATACAGAGAGGTAACGCCACCAGCGTTATGGGCTCCATGCCGCAGATGGAACGGCTGGACGGGGTCTTTTTGCTAATGTGACTGGATTAATTCGGTTAATTTATTTTGTAATTAATCATTTTCTTTTTATTAAACAACTAAGGTATAAACTCAAGTAACATAAAAAAATATTTATAACGGAAAATAACTAAACTAAACCTATATTATAAACTAAACCTATAAAAATTAAATGCCCCCCAGGTCCCCGTCATTGGTTATGGTGCCCAGAAGACTGGCAGCGTTGCCTCTTTTGGATTGCTAGGCTAATCCTTTGGCCAAAATAGCTGCCAGCCTCTGGTCGCCGGATGTTTGAATGAGCAAAATAATAATAAATAATAATTTATTGTTTCTTCGTTTATTTCATTTATAATGTTGTTATGTTTTAATTCATTCCTAAAATAAATCTATAGGCGACAATTCGTAAAAAAAGTAAAAGCTATTTACATCCAAAAACAGCACACAAAAGCATTTCGACGGAACTAGTCACACGCCGGGAACGATTACGAAACTGAGACGTTTAAACTGTTCTTTACTGTGTTTTAAGTGTTCGATTTTGGTCCTATACTAAAGAGTAAGAGGGGAAAGTATATTAAAGGTGTCTCCTTTCAAAACTTAAAACTACTAAACAATCTAGAAGAAAAGACAATATTTTGCTTATTAAAAATAACAACTAACAAAACAAGTCACTACCACAGCCACAGACACACAGACAGCCAATAGAACAGTGCGGATAAGAAGTTATTATGCGGTTAAAAAAGTGTTTGTATCGAAACCGAAATGTAAAGGTTTTACCTCCACACCAGGTTTTGGTAGGGTATCGAATCTTTAGGCATAGTACATGGTAATAGTGAACATTGTACCGATACCGGTATCCGAGCCCTGCTTCGTAGGTATTCGTATATGAATATTGAAACCGCTTTTGTTTAGTTCTGATCTACTTAGTGCATCCTTCGAATCGTTCTTAAAACCCAAGTATTTTTCTCTGTAACGTGATATTAAATATATTGCTTTGTTGTCATATACAGAATTTCCCAGATCTGCCGTTGTGTATTTGCTAAGCAAACAGTCCTATCCTGCCGAGAATTTCAGTGTCATTCGACACTCGGGTGGCGTTCTGGAGTTGTTTTCGGGATGCGTAGATAGAAAGGTCTATAAGAACATTTCAGTCCTGCTTCCATTTTGACAACAACTAATTGAAATTACAAGTCCAGGCCATTTATATATGAAACAAAGAAGCCACATTACGATAAAAAACTGCAAACACTATCATAAGTACAGTTAAATTATAAATATTTATGCAATAGTACCCGGTTCTCCTAATTTCTTACGAATACAATTTTCGTTGGTGTTCCAATAATGCTTTCATAATGCTTTCTTGCACTTATAAATTCGCTGGGTTTGATGACACTAACAGGAACAATAACAATGCAGTGTTTCTTCGCCAGCTTCCAATTGACTCCTTATATAACAATTGAACATTGGCTGCTGGTTCTTGTGACTGTTGCTTCTCATGGTGATATTTCTTGGATGATCTCGTCAATAGCCAGGTAGTTTCTTCAAGTAAAAAATAACATTTAGAAAAAAATTACATGTTTTCTTATCGTCCAAGAGTAAATTTAAAGCTTACTGTTCGGATACTTACGCTCATGAACATAATATTTAATGACATACAATGAAAACTTAGTATCTAAACGCAGTATTACACGGCCAGAACAGCAATTTACCTACTTGATTTTCTATACTACGAATACATGGTACTGAGGGGCAATCACGTAACGTTTTGAACGCGCGTCAGGTCTACCTGATCTGGATCTGGATCTATCAAACTGTCATTTTTCCATAAAAAAATTACATTTAGATCTAACTGACGCTCGTACAAAGCGTTACGTGATCGACCTGCTGGTACAAATAGAAATCTATGACGTACTTCTACGTCAATTAACCAACGGCAGCGAGGTCCGTCGATTGTGATTGCTTCGATACAAATATCTGGTTCGAATAGCATCTTGAAAAAATCTTAGGAATTTAGCCCATGGTCCAAAATTGTGAAATGAGTATTAATAAGTATAACGCTTCCAAACATTTTGTATGACGTCCGTAAAGACGCTTCATGTTTGTTTTTCATCCCACGAAGGTGGCTAACATGCCTGGCGGTAAACAGACACCGGACCCTGTGAACGTTTGCGACTGCAGAGGAGTCACACGTGTTGCCTATCCTTTATTGATTTCGAGATTCCTTGTGTCAACGATTTGGTTTCAGAGTTAACAATGTTCCTAAACTTATTCTTAACTTTTGAAGAAGGCAAAACTACAGAGTCTCAGATAAATGTATGGGAAAGTTTTTAACATAGTAGTTTTGGTTTTCTTTTATTTTTAAAACGTTATTGATACGCTTTGATGCCTTTTCACCGTATGTTCTTCTGGGTAATAAAATTACGCATTAATCTTATGGGGTCCTACATGTGACTTTTCACAGCTCAATAAAGCTTTTTATGGGTGTTAACTTTGCGTGTAGGTTATATGAGGTGATCAATCATTAGTCCGGGCTCACAATCGGCGAACGATCCATTGTCAGCGGCCACAGGGGCAGGAGTGAAGGTCGGAAGGTTTAATTAAAAGCTGCCGATTCGCAGTTCTTTTATTGGGCGGTGAAATTGGGCTGACTGATCGCTTCTTTTGTCCTCAGGTTCGTTTAATTAACCTGACTTTTACTTATTTGTGAGTACCGACACCAGAACCGTTTGTCTACCATATTTTTATAGAGATTAGCCGATGTTTACGTCTGGGATAGTGGTTGTTGGAACTGAAAGAGTTCAACAGGTTACCAACTGGTAAGGTCTTGTATCCAGAACAAAGGCAATTATTCAAACATTTGGTGCCGAAACGAATACCCGAAACAATTTAAAAATTTGGCTTAAGAAATATTGCTAAACTCTGTATCTCTCAGTTTAACTTTATTTAATTTTTGTGCACTAGACCTCGGTAGACGGCAGTTAACTTAGTAGTTATTTGTGTGTTTTGTAAACGAAGGAAACACAACAGACATGCAACCAAACTTTACATTATGCTGTATTTGAAAAATGGTAGAAAAAGGTAGAATTATATTGAAAGAAAAAGTCGAGAGCTGCGGACCTTGGCCTTTTTAGATAGACGAGAAGACCCGTTTACTAGCCTATTAATGGTTGTTATACTGATGATGGTTGATAATAACATATTTAGTGTAAGGTTTTCCATAAAATCACGTTAAATCGCCGATTCTCAGCGAATGCTGTACCATTGTGCGGCCCTACATTTCGATGGCAGCCCTTAATGGGGCCAATAAATAAAACATGCCCCCTTACGATCTCTCGACAATGACGGATAGCGTTTATAAGCTTAGAACGCTCGTTGTCCAACCACTATAACGAAACAAAGGGATATCATTTAGAAATTCATTTTTGTTTTATTGTCTGTAAATCGTAACATTCGGAGTAATATCAGTGTTTTTTTGTTCCAAACTGTTTGGAATTTATTGTATTTGATAAATTCTGCCGCTTTTAATATAATATCGATTAATTTTAAAGACATACATCTTCAAAGGACGAGTCAGTGCAGTCACTTTACCATTCATTTAGTAGCAATCATCTTTTGCATAGAATTAAGCAAAAAATGTCTTACGTAAGTCCAATCTAAGTCTAATGACTGTCTAAGTCTGATTACTGAAAATTCAAGCTTCTAGTTTTATCCACAACAAAGTTATTGGGGGGTCACAAATGGCCTGAACTGCTTCAAGAAAATGATGGTACGGCCGTGTCGCTGTTTTGCTCGACTTGGACTGCCGTGCCCCCAGATATTAAGTTTATTAATGCGTCTTAATTGGAAAAGTAAAATATTTACGTGAGCAGTAGGCAGTATTTTAAATTTCGTACAGTCCCCGTGAGTGCTCAGCCCGCGTTTAAAAGGATTTTAGTTTTAGTGGGGTTTTATGACATTCTAATAGCAGTTGTTTTTTAATATGATAGCAAAGATTACTGTTATATTTTTTGCTATAGACGATTGAAAACACATCTTGAAGTTATTTTAAAGAAAAATGAATTCGTAATTACAAGTTTTAAAGAGTCAATTTAGAAAGCAGTAGAAGAGAGCCGCTCAGTTTTAATTAAGAGACGGAACGAACGCTCCCGAGGGCAAAAAAGCGCTCAATGAAATAGCCTCTCATTTGAAACGAAAATAAAACCCTTTGGACGGATCGGAAAACTTAGTGTTGCTGATGAGATTCCGCCATTAGACCGTCGTATATGCCAAAAGAGAAGGCAAAATCGCAAACACCTGCATCGTCGTACCCAAAGTGTCAGCATTAAACGATTACTTCACACCGATTGCGAATTCAAGACCAAACAATCTATCGTACATCTAAAGCTTCACATTGATGAAATGTTATATATTTTACTAGTAGGTACAGATTATTATTACACAGTACAGATTTTTGTAAGGTTATGAATTTAAATTTGGAACAGCTGTCAAAACTCATATGGGTCTTTATTCTAGTATTCATAGATATTCTAGTATTAACAGTTATCGATGCGAAACGTCAATTCAGTATGTTTTTTAAATATAAACCGCACGATATTTGATCTGAGTGACATGAGAATAGGGACTTCATTCGTTTGTCTATGATTAAAAAAAACACACTTGACGTAGGATCGAATTGCCGCTATTACTTTTGTCATTTCTTTGTTGCTTTTTTGTTGTTATGAAAGTAAAATTGTGAAAAGTTGTTTGTAACTCACATTTTAGTTGAAAATATGAGTAGTAGTGACTCCGAGAACGATATGCACACTCCGTCGGATATCGTGAATGCAGCCACGATTGCAACAGAGATATTTTACAGGTAGCACTATAGTAGCAATGCAGGTCATTTTCCGACGGCTCCTGAACCCATCTTAGAGTACTTATTAAGGCCTAATTATGTGCAGTTGCATACACTACTTTATCTATATACATATCATAAGTACTCTGCGATGGGTTCAGAAGCCGTAGGGGAAAGACCTGCATTGCTACTAGTGCTACCTGTAATGTATCTATAGACTTTAGATATCAGAATAATGCAATAAATAATAAATTTGAACAAACAGAAATAAATTATTTATTGTAATAGTGGTAATTGACATTTACACTGGAACAATGGGATATGTTTAAGGCTGTGCATTGGAAATTATCGCGTGCTTGGAAACGCCGTTCTGACTAGATTAAGACATCAGACAATAAGGTCTGATTTTCAGATATATGATTCTTGGCTATATAATTGTTTATCTGATTTTATCGATACATGATTGCTTAAAATTTCCTCGATAGAAAAAAAATCCATAGTTGGGTCTGTATTTTCCTTTTTTTACTCAGCCTACTCAAACGATACATTATTTAACGACACAATCAAGTTAATACTATAGTATTTTATCTCATCTAAAATCTCACTTTATGAAATTTAAATAAAACGTCTCGAAATTAGGTATTTATCGAAATTAGTCCAAAAAAGCCATTCCCGAAGAGTGCTACATCTCTTTTCCTCATGCGCGGAAGGCATCAGCGTGTCTCTGTCTAGGGGGCGTGTTCGACTTAAATCAAGGCATCGCCTTAATGGTCCTGGTTGTATTGTAGTGGGAGGGTCTTGGTTTGTAGTTGAAGAGCTTGATGGCATGTTTATATTTATAATTTCTTTATTTTGAATTGAATTTAGTATCTGGTTTGACACATTAACCTTATTTCTCATTGATTCATCAATATACCCTTCGGCAATTGCTGTGGACCTCCAGCCCCCGTGGCGTTTTAAACTTGTTATATCACCGACTGCTGCATCTACCAGCAAAGTGGCCGATGTCCTGCGGAAGCAGTGCCCTGTGTACATCTCAGGATTCGGAAGCTGCAAATAATTTGTAATGGTTTTTCCCAATGAGTTAAAAAAATCTCTGATTATGTATCAGTTGCATAAACTACTATAGTGTCGTGAAATTCACAGTATCGCAGTGACCATGGCCCAATCAGCATCAGCTATTTCAACATGCATGACAGTAATTTCGTAATGTAATTCCGGCTATGAAATTTGTTGCATGACACTTAATTTACCAATGAATCGCGCAGGGCACGAAATTGATCAGTCATGATATTACTTACATTCACGCCTTTATTCCCAAAAGGGGTATGCAGAGCACATGAAACTTATGTTCCAGCGCCACTTTTAGCATAAATGTGGGTATAAAAGATCGACAAAATGTCATATTGCAGTGATAGGTTGCTAGCCGATGGGCTAGCAACCTATATACCCCATAACACACTTCAATCCTGCTCCTTTAGTCGACTTTTACGACACCCAAGGGAAGAGAGGGGTGGTGAAATTCTAACCCGACACCACAGGGGCAATCATGATATTAATACATGCATTACGAAAATACAAATTACACGTGAAACTATTTGTAAAACTATGTCACTAAATTAGCTTAGTTCACGCCACTAATATCGTAATGTAGGTAATTCCGGATTCAGTTACAATGCCGAAGCTCAGCGGCCGCCGCCGGGCAGCGAGTGCTGCCAGCTAGTGAAAGCTTCCATATACAAAGTACCCTTACATCTTACACTTGAAATGCTCTTTCATATTCCGCGCAGTTGTAGTGATATTTTTCAAAATGATTTTATTTTATTTAAAATTTTATATAATATTTAATATTTAGGGTAAACTGCTTAATACAACTTGAGTTGTAGTGGCGCTAAGCAGAATTTCTTCATACTTTCAGGATGCTACGAAAATTACATTTATCGCGTAAAAGATGTTGTGAGGTTATTGGTTTGTTAAAACTTTTGAATTTTTCCGTCATGGTGCCTTACAATGATCGTCGTTTTAATACATTTCAATTACAAGTACATGGAAAACCTACAGATCTAAAATAGTTGTCAAAAGTTAACGCTAACGCAGATAAGTGGTCGTATACATTTAGTCCACAGTAACCGAAACAACAGTCTGGTTTCACAGCATTCCTAACGTTCAAACTATATTCCGTAAAAAATATACTTACTTATATGCAATAGGAAGCGGCTGCGACGGCAATACGCCTAAAAAGCCTCAACCTATGGACGAAGCTAAACACAAAAACTACACACAAAGATCCATTTAACAGACTGATCACAAGCCTCCCTGTCATGGAGGCTTCAATCGACGAAGTACCAAGAACTCCAGTCTTCAGGAAAGACTATGATATATCACTAACGGAAGACTCGAGAGAGGGGCTAAACCAAACAGACCTTAGAATTTTTACAGAAAAACGAACACGGGAACCCGATGTGGTGTGTTCTCAGAGGATTTAAACATACACATATCCAAACCATTGGGTGAACATAACACGGTATTCCGGGCTGAATGCGTAGGAATAATTGAAGCCTGCAATGCCATAAAGAAACGACAAGTCGAGAATACAAACATACGGATATTCTCAGACAGTAAATTGGTACTACAAGCTTTGAGCAGTGACAGCATTACATCTAGCTTGATATACGAATGCCACCAAAACCTCACAGAGGTGTGCGCAGATAAAAACAATACAATGGATCAAGGGGCACAGTGGCACAAGAGGAAACGATGCAGCGGATGAACTGGCCAGAAAAGGCTCAGAAACAACGGCATACGGACCGGAGCCAATTTTACCTCTGCCACAAAGCTATACATATGTAATAAACTGGACCTATACACCAAAGACCTACACCAAAAATACTGGGAGGAGATAGACACGTGCAGACAGATTAAATAATACATATGTAATAAACTGGACCTATACACCAAAGACCTACACCAAAAATACTGGGAGGAGATAGACACGTGCAGACAGATTAAATAGATTTTTTCGAAACGCGACAACAAACTCACATCCGCACTGAGGACACATAGAAACCAACTACGCAAGATAGTTGGAATAATAACAGGACACAACACTTTGAACAGACACCTATACAACTTAATTATCACAGACAGCCCCATGTGCAGAGCGTGCATGGAAGCAGAAGAAACAACCAAACACATTCTACTGGATTGTAAGCAGGTTGAAGTATACAGGAAAAAGCACCTAGGGTCTCCAGACACACTACGGGACGCAGTCAGCAACACCAAGGCACTCACAAACTTTCTGGAGGAGCTGGGGTGGTTAGAGTAGCGCTACCCCACCGATTCGCGCAAAATAGGCACATTGGATGTCGACTTGCGGAAACGCCCAGTATAACTAACTAACTAACTATACTTACAAAATCGATACAGACTGTCGTTATGACATCCAACGACAACGAATAACTTTTTCATCGCACTTGCTCGTAAAGAGTGTCATAACGCGCAGGCAAACATACTTAAAATAACCTATATTATATATATGTTTTTTTATATTAAATTGTATACTGGTGGGTCACTTATAAAGCAAGGAGAATTAAACACAAATACGATGTTTCAAAACGTATTTATAAATAAGTTTAAAAGTAAAAACATTTATAAAATAATTTAAATTTAAAAAGTTATTTTAGCAATAGTGTTTAAATTGGAACGCCGATGGTTGTTGGATGAAATAGGGACCAAGCGGACTTTAGACAACCTGATGGTGAGCGCGGTGTGTGTAGACTCATGGCGTATTAAGACGAGAGTCTGGTGCGTGGCGACACGCTCTCCCATCTCCGCATTTGGGTACTTTCCTGGACAATGGCTCGCTGCGGGTGGCCGTGGCTCTTCGCCTGGGCTATAACGTATGTGAACCTCTCATAGTTATGCATCTGCGTCGCTACGGTGGACAGTAGCGGTCATCACGCATTGAGTTGTCGTCGTTGCGCGGGAAGGTTTCCACGTCACCATGACCTTAAAGACATTGTTCGGAGCGCGTTCGTGTCAGCGAATGTGCCATGTATGTTGGAGCCTCCAGACCTTTGCCGGTCTGACGGTTATGGGCTCGACGGCTTGACGTTGATGCCCTGGCAAAAAGGAAAATGTCTCCTCTGGGAAGGTAGCTTCCCAGAGGAGACATTTGGCAGCACTTTTGCTGCTTCGCACACTAGCCGCAGCAATGCGGGCGCTTGGTGCTGCGGCTGAGCTGGCGGCAGTGCTGTCTCGCCCAAAACTAATAATTATGTTATTGTTAATCACAATATTTCTCTGGTTTTATTCTCAAGCTGTAGGCAGGTTATGCTGACGTCACGAGCTGTCACGGGAATGATATACCTTGTTTTATTTCTGCCTTGTATTTACCGGTCTTAAAGCTCTTCTGCTCACCTGGCTGGTTCGTGGCTAGCAGGTAAACCGCTACCAACGTGTTGCCAACACCAGCGCACGAACCATTCCCAAAGGACCAACGACATCAACTTGGTGGACAATAGCTACATGAGACGTTAGCGGTAACGAGAGTTTCGCCATAATGGTGAGACGGGCACATTGAAACTCATGTTATTTAACGTAGGTAAGGCACTTAAGAAATTATGTAATATTTATTACATAATTTCTTAAGTACCTTACCTACGAGACGAGTTTACTTTGGCGTATATGTACTCGTAATATTTTATCGCCATTATTAATTACTAAACAAATATACCTTAACGACTCTTAATTGCTTCGCCAGTCGTTCTTAGTGCGGTTGCTCGGCTTTAGTAATTCTATACGTCGACAAAGTTCGGGTCGTTATTTTGTTACCTACGTACCTAAACAAACTATCATGTTATTTAAATGTATTGACTTTTGAAACCCTCATTACGTGGGTGCACATATATTTCTGAAATATTGAATATGCTTAGGTTAAGCATCAGGATGTCGCAATTGTGGAGATCGTTGTGAACCTATCACAACCTCCAAAAATAAAAACCTCCCAAATATAAAAATTCCAAAAACGAATAATATTTTTTCCCGTTTTTCGTTTGTCCGAAACTTAATTTTAGGTTTCAATTTTGTTCCTTTATTTCCCGGTTGATTTCTATAATAAAAGCATCAGATTGCAGCTATCCGAAAAGACGAATAAAACATATTCAGGACCGTTTTCATGACAACCAATAAAACAAAGTATTCCAATATTCAAAAGTGACTGTCAACAGAAGTGACACTAGATGGCGTTGCTTGATATAAAAATAACACTCCCACCATATCAAAGCATCTGAAGCCATAACAACTAAAGAAAAAAAACAATAACTAAACCATCTACTCATTTAGGTAAAATGCCCATCTTCTCAACAAATCTATGATTGACAGAAGGGGCATTTCACGCCAAGCGGGCAGCGAAAATGATGCCATGTTGTAGAATTTGCTGATATTTGGAATAGTTGTACTGCTTGATGTCCTGAACTGATGTACATTTTTTTTTATTCGACACCGTTTCCAGTTTGGATGCATTTAACAATATCCATCCACATCAACTTCAACAAAAACTTTAATACTCACAATTGCACCGAAATCATGGAGTATAACCAAACTATCGGAAGAATTTAGCACATCAAGACGGCAAGCCAATTTAATCATCACCTAACCCTCGAAGTGGACATAATAAGCTACCCGTTGAAATAGAGAATCTAGTAGGAAGTTTTTACCTTCGAGAAGATGTTAGTCGGATTCTGCCTGGTAAAAAAGATTTTGTATCAGTAAGATTAAGCGACGACGCTAGGTCTCAAATACAAAAACAACTTATTATGTGTAATATTGAAGAACTGTACCAAACATTTAAAATCGAATATCCTGATGTCAAAATAGGCTTAACCAAGTCTTATACATTGCGACCTAAACAATGTATTCTTACCAGAAATTCTGGGACTCATCTTGTTTGCGTGTGTACATACCATCAGAACGTCAAATTGATGTTGCTTGGAGGAGACATTAAACCTTTTACTGCAGAAACCAACATGCATATTCCATCTTATAAAGAGTGCCTGCAAAAGATGATGTGTTCAAATCCCACACCAATTTGTCACTTAACAACTACAAAATCAGCTGCTAATGAACGCTGTGCTTCATGCCCTGGATTAAATCCGATTCGTGACCATCTAAAAACGGTTTTTGACAATAATGAAATAACTATTGTGCAGTTTGAGCAATGGGTAGGTACAGACCGCTTTACGATAACCACTCAAGTGCTTCCGGCAGATGATTTTGTTGACAGTCTGTGTAATAGTTTGGATGTTTTGAAGTCTCATGCATATATTACTGAACAGCAATCACTGTACTTTAAAAAATTAAAGGCAACTATTCCTGAAGGTAAAATACTTGTTCAATTGTCGCGGAAAACGATAGCTTTGTTATACAAGATTCAGTCCAATCCTACCATTGGAACAATGAACAAGCTACAATTTTAACGTCAGTATATTATTATAGTACTACAGGGATGAAAATCAAACGAAACACGAAAGTATTGTTATGATATCAAATGATCTTGAACACGACACGGGTACATTTTATGGTTTTCAAAAAAAAATACACCAGCATCTTTTAGACAAAGGATTAACAGTACGAAAAATAACATATAGTACCGATGAAGCCTCCCAATCCCAAAATTTCATAAACCGTTTCAACTTCATAAATCTATGTCACCATAAAGAAGATTTTGACACCGTGGCCGAAATTCACTTTCATGCTACCGCTCATGGAAAAGGGCCATCCGATGGCCTTGGTGGAAATTTAAAAAGCTACTAAACTAGCGACCCGAGCAAGCCTTCAGTTCACAGTAAACAGGACAATTACAACTCCTGAAAGATTGTATGAATGGGCAAAATCCGCTTTAACCCAAACAGTTGTATATTATTGCTCTTAAGAAAAACTTCAACTACAAACAGTCTTTCTGCAAGAACGTTTCGATTCTGACGTGACTATTCCTGGTACAAAAAAATATCACGCTTTTATACCAATAACTAATGGGCCTTATTGTGAGACGAACAAGTTACAGTGTGAATCACAAAATTGTAAAAGTAACAAAATAAAATATGTACTTTGATGCCTACGTAATCTACAAAAAAGTTTGTGAACATGTTTTATTGACCATTAAAAGTTAAAACAACTAATTCCTTTTTTATTATAGTATAAAATATTACCCAATTAAAACAATTGCTGTGTTTTATAAACTGTTGGCCTGATTAATTATACAGGACAGACAATAGACAGACTCAAGAAATCACCAACAAGGCGATGGCGCTCTGAACGGCACCTTTGCACTTTAGTTCATGTATCTCCAAAACTAATGCAGATCTCATTCTCAAACTTTGCATGCATTTTTTGGGAACTACAAGTTACATTTTAAAATAAGAATAAAAGAAATAAAAAATATCAAACAATCCAAATCGGTTTAGAAATTTTTCACTTCAGGTATTTTGTATGAAAAAAAATATGAATTTGAAAATTATTGTAACTAAAATTCTAAAAAACATTCTTTACTTTATTTTTTATTATAATAGCAACAGCTTTTCAAAAATGCAGTCCTCCAAATTAGTAATATTGTTAAATGCATCCAAACCGGAAACGGTGTCGAATAAAAAATATTAAAAAATGTACATCAGTTCAGGACATCAAGCAGTATAACTATTCCAAATATCAGCAAATTCTACAACATGGCATCATTTTCGCTGCCCGTTTGGCGTGAAATGCCCCAGAACAGAACCAAGACTTTTAGTCAACAGGTCTGCTGGCATTTCAGCTGTTGGCAGGCACTTTGTTTCTACCAAACCCTTAGCTGCTATCTCCGGGGGATTAAAAATACGTAATGTCATTATCCAGGTATATTAGTTGTAAGGAGAATGATCTATCGGTAAACCAAAAGAAAACCGACACAATTCTCTTTACGAATAAACAAAAACTGTGTACCTATGAAATGCCAAGTCTATTCGGCACAAAACTAACACTCACGAAGGAGGTGAAATATCTAGGTATAACACTACTCGTAGATGATAAACTAAATTGGAGCAGCACGAGTGCAATTACCAAAATCCAGAAAACACAAAGACTAGCGCGCTATGTCTCGCGGCTACAGGTTGTATGAGAACAACCCCAACAGCAGCACTAGAAATCATGCCAGGACTCCTACCTTTACACATGCATATACAAAAGGAAGCGGCTGTGACGGCAATACGCCTAAAAAGCGTCAACCTTTGGACGCAACTTAACACACACCACACAAAGATCCATAACAGACTGATCATAAGCCTCCCTGTTAGTTAGTTAGCACCATCTAGAGAGCATAGTTTTGGTACAATTTCAGTTTGATGGAGGTCGCTGATGTTAGTTGTCGATTTGCGCCATCTAGCGAGCTTAATTTTAGTACGGTGATTTTTATCCGTGATCAGGAGTCGAAATATAGTGATAAACAGCCAAAACGGATTTCAATGGATGAGATCTCATGCAATTACTGTTACTGTTTAGTTCATTAAATTTAATGATAATGTTATGACTATTGTCCACCGAATATGGTCACCCTACATTTCTTGAAGTTAAGCAGATACCTTAAATTTTCGCAAGCTACCGTTAGGGTGACAATGATTTTCAATTATAAAGTAATTACTTATGCAGATTTATTCAGAAAAAAAAGAACGTTTGTTTTAGGTAACTTCGAATGAATCGTGTTTTGTATATCAATTACAGAATTAGAAAAAATTACTCCTATTCACGAATTAAAAATCACCATATATAATAATAATAATAATCACCATCACCTCAAGAGACTCTCGCCAGATGGCTGGATCAAGGGTCAGATACAGAAGGCGGTACTCCTGGATACTGCGCGGATAGTCAGGAGGTTCCTGTCTCTGTCGCCCTGACCGCCGGTAGCTTAGGCCCCGCCTCGCTGCCGGCTGCACCCTAGGTTAGGTTTTTATAATGATTTTATATTTTGTATGTATAGTTTTATATTTTACTTTTTACAAAATTATTGTACAAACCTAACTTAAGATGAAATATGAATAAAGAAATAATAATAATAATTTATAATAATTTATTTATTCACGAAGTAAACTTACTTCTATTAACATTTTCTTCTGCCAAACCACAATGCGGTTTGTTGGCAGACGATGCCGACATGCCTATATAAATATAGCTTTATTATATACAAATATTGCTCGTTTTATAGTATCGGATAAGACCGGTGGCGCCATCTATTATAAAGTTCTTCACTCTGGATTTCTACATACAAACTTTCAAGCAAGTTTTAATCCCTTTACAAGATGAATTTTCAAAGACGCTGAAATTGTTTTTCGTGTGTTTTATTAAGGAAGCATTTTACGAAGTTTCAAGTCCATAACTCGAAAAAAGGCAACCGAAAAACAGGCTTAACTGGGGGTAACTACCAGAAGGCTAAGTAATAGGCCGTAATAAATTTGCATCAATGCCTAAAGAAATTGCGCTTTTCCTAAAACTAGATTATCCAGAACATTACACAGACCACTGTTTTAGACGAACTTCAGCCACTCTGTTAGCAGACTCAGGAGCAAACCTAACAACTATAAAACGCCATGGCGGATGGAAATCGGACCAGGTAGCCGTTGGCTACATAGAGGAGTCCGTGTAAAATAAAGCAAAGATAACAGACTGTATTACAAAAGACATTCATTTAATCCCGAATGAGCCGCAGCCGGGTCCATCGGGTGTTAACAATGATGGATATGTCCAACCACAACCCGCCGCTGATGAAAATCCCATTAGATCGGGAACATCCTCATTCCATAATCATAACGTACCATCCTCTTAAATAAACACCAATTTTACTTTACATTTTAATTAAATACTCGTACTCTTTTATAGAAATTTTCCTCGCAATCGAAGTGAAAAGCGGAGTGTATAACTCAGTCATAAACGTCCATTTTTATCCTCGACTATATTGGTCCTCGCTGCGCTCGGACCAATAAATTGCCTCGGATGGAAATGGATCGCTTTAAACCCTTGTTGTATAATCTACTATTCCTTCATATTCTTCTTTTTATGTCTCTTTGACAATATCAACGAATTTTCACATTTTAATATCAGTGTGATTTACATGTTTTATAGTGTTGCAAGTGCAAACAAATTAAAAACAAACCAAATCATAAACAAGAGGCATCCTTTTTCTGATTTCCCACCAAAATACGGTTCAAAATGAAAAAACAAAAGATGATAAACTATTATTCCTTAACTATTAAGATTTTATTTATTCGTAGTAGTAAAGAAAAATTGTACCTTTTAAAATGGTCGAAGAAATTAATAACTGCATTTCTGATCCCGTAGCATGGACGGCCTTAACACATGATAAGTGACAAGATAGAGCGTCCGTCACTGGCTGACACCGTTCAATAGAACGAGACGGACGCTCTATCTTGTAACTTATTGCGTAACAAAGCCGACCATGATACGGGGTCTGAAGAAATTGCGTGAGTACCGAATAGAGAACTTGCTGCCTGAAAAGTCTAAATTTGTCGTAGAAGAAGTACTGTATGCAACGGTGTATAACTGGTATGAAATCACACGATACTCGCGTTTTATTTAAGACCCCTTATACAACAGTTGTATAAAATACTATTTCAAATGACCGTATAGTTGAACATGATTTTTTTTTGATATATTGTCATCAAAAATGGTCAATAATAGCTCTAATTTCATAAAGTGACCATTGATATATGTTAGCATAAGTTTACTGTTGCAGTTAGTGCAGGTTTAGTGCGCAGTTTAACTGTCATAAAATAATGGTCAATGAGAAATTGGATTTCAATAACTCATTTGCTCCTACTTCTCATTATGCAGAACACAACACAAGGTAACGAACGAACCTATCACTGGTGTAACATTTTTTCTGTGTCACAATTCATGGGCAAAAGTGGCCAGCCAGCAAGTCGACGAAGCTCCGCTTTCGTGGGGCTCCTACTTTCTGCTCTGGGGGACACAAGATAACGAACGAACCTATACCTACCAGTTTTTGTAGCCATAAAACAATATCAGACCCCGTATCATGGTCGGCCTTATCACACGATAAGTGACCAGGATAGAGCGTCCGTCACTGGCTGACACCGTTCGATAGAACGAGACGACGCTCCTATCTTGTCACTTATCGCATGATAAGGCTGACCATGATACGGGGTCAGGAAATGAGTGAGTTTGAATTTAAATCATCTCGCGAGGTGTGTTGCTATGCAAATTTTCAGTTGCTATGTAAATTTTCATTAAAAAAGAATACGATTAATTAATGTAGTTGTTAAATAATTATTTGCGATGCTCTTTATACAGGCTAGATTTTGATTTTATTAGAATCTTTAAAATAAATAAAGTAGCTGACGCAAAACAAAACCTTAGTCGCCAAGTTATCAATTTAGAAGAAAATATATTTATATCCAATTTTACAGTCAATTGTTGTTTGTAAATTGGCGGTGGATTTTTCATATTCTGTTGGGATAGTAAGCTAAGGAATAGAAGCTGTTCTATTATTCATTGCTTACAAACAAAAAATGACGATACGTTGCAGGTGCTAATGAAAATGTTAGTAGCTGCGCTTATAATTTCCCGTAATAAATACCTGTGTAAAATTGGTCAAGTGAAGCGCTGATACGGTATAAAATCATTAACAAACATTGTTATCTTCGACGTCCCTCCGGGGCCGTGGGAGTTGTCGAGCGCGCATGTTGCGCTAGTTTCTCAGCAGACTCATGAATAATTTGTTGTGCTAGAATCAGCATATCCTGTTGTGAATTACAATAATTTGGTCTATATTAGACGGATACGGTAACAGACTACAGGGAAATGTGTCCCGCCCACTTCCACTTAAGTTTAGTGACATGATATGACTAGTTTCGGATTTTACCCCCTTAATACAAACTTACAAAGCTAAAATCTTATTATTAGCTTTATTCTGCAATTTCGTCCGTTTATGCTCGATAATTGCCGTTAGGGATAAATGTTAATAAAATACGCGTGTACAAAGTAGGCATGATTTCTGAGATAAATACTATCCTATGTCCTTCCAAAGGTTTAAAACTATCTCCATACACGTGATTTTTTTTATCGAAGAAGTAATTCTCGGAATTATCCCTTACCTATACAAGCTTATAAAGCTGCAAACTTACAAACTATTCTCCTATATAATTTCAGCTTAGATGAACTAACCTATACTGCAATTGGATCAAGCCTCAAGTCAAGTCTTGAGTAGAAAAATAATACGGTTAACTGGATTATATGTGGCTGCCGTTAAATCCCACTGCGGTATAAGGTGGAATGCTACGAGATGAGGAGAAAGCTCTCCAGGAATTAATTAATAGGGTCACGACTTTAATCTCAGACGCGTACAAAGTCAAAGCCATTTCATCGATATTTTATCGTCATTGCCACGCAAGCATAACATCAAGTTGGACACGAGTAACGTAATTGAACTTTACATGAGTGCTAACATAATATGGTAAAATCATGGTTCTTTTTAAGATGTGTACATATTGTTTTTTTTTTTTAGTAAAGTAAGGAAAAAATTGCAAAACTCCAATGTTTCATTCTTAAACTTTGATTGATGATTTAATGATGGGATGATTTTTCGTTTAAATAAGAAAACACCAAGTTAGGTACCTATTCCATGTGTGTTGCGATACTTGCAACGACCATCGAAGCTGGATAATTACCGCCCTAGGAAATTGCCGGGTAAATTGGTCCCGATCGCGATTTGTTGCGTTCGATTAGTCTCTCTTGGTATACTCGTAAGTAGCAAAAATTCGAAACAAAGTTATTCGTTTTGTCACGATCAACTTATCTATTACACAAACAGTTTTAGTACCACATCGCTTATTTAAAACCGATGATATGCCAGGCTGACTCGTGCACTGAGGGTTCCGTACAAACTTTAATGGGCTGCCGTGACGACCCCATTTATTCTGGAAAAATCTTAACAGCGCATAGTACAAGGGCTGCAAGTTACTGCTATTGGAAAACAACCCATTTTAAACATTACATCCGAATTTTGTTTTTGCTAAATACTTAGCCATCATGTCAGTGCATAAATGGAGCTCTCTCGCGAAAATATTTGTGCAATGATTTCGACATTACGATTTTGGGCGTGACTTAACACAACACTGCTTTTCATTCATTTCAACTTTTGGTGCTTCAGCACCAAAAGTTGTTCCTATTTAAAACTACAGTGTAAAACTCGTTTAGTGAGTTTAATGGCCGACGTGACTGTATGCTCACGGACGAATTGAAAGAAGGTCACCCAAACACGGTTGTGTAAAAGCGTGTACAGTTCCCCACGAACGACGTCCTAACCCTACGAAGACGACACGCTGGCACTGCAACTTGTTTTTGTTTCTAGTGTTGTAGTCGTGGATATCGCTGTTGAGTTTGAGGTAATTGAGATTTTTCTGTACTAACATAATGTTCTCAAGGATGTATTGAGATGCTACAGTGAGAATTTTTGCCTACTTGAATTTTTCTCTTAATGAGTCACGGGCTCCTAGTTCATAAATAGAACGCGCTGCTCGTTTCTGTAGTACAAAGAAAGTCTGGATGTCCGCCGCTTTCCACCACAACAGGATTCCATAGGACATAACACTGTGGAAGTAACTGTAGTACATCAATTTCGCTGTATCAACGCTTGTCAGCTGTCTGATTCGCCTCACTGCATAGGTTGCGAAGCTATGTTTACCTGCTAGTGTGGCAATATGGGCATACCATTGTAGTTTTGAATCCAAGGTGACGCCCAGAAATACAGTCTTTTCTTTGAATTTTAGAACATCGCCCTTTCACTTGATATGAGCTTGGTTTATCTGCTTAACATTGGGTGCGTAAATTTGATGCACTTAGTCTTCTTTGCATTTAAAAGGAGGTTATTCGCTGTAAACCAAGTGACAATAGTGGACAAGGCATCGTTAATGGTGTCGAAGTTGTTATCTTTTCTGTCCACTTTGAAGATTAGAGACGTGTCGTCTGCAAATAACACAATATTATGTATATCTTGCTCAAGCTTAGGTAAGTCATTGATATACACTAAATACAAGAAGAGCCCCAGGACTATTAGGTATTTTGGCCCAACAGGGCTGGTTTTGCTTCGTAGTGCGCCTCACCTCACTCCATCGCGCCTAACGAAATTAGACCTCTGATTACGGTTAGTTACTATTAATCGCAGCGTCAATATCTATTTGCGGGTAAACGGTGAGGTGAGGTCAAAACATGTCACAGAGTAGCGGGGCAGCTGGGTGTTTCAAGTTGAGCTGAACCCAACACAATTAGTCCGAGCAAAAAGCATTGTACTCGTAGGTGCCTGATTAATTATGTATAATTAAATAAGTCACACTTGCAGGTATCATAAAAGACTGAGAATTAGACAGCGTCCTTTTGCTCGCTTTAAGCGCTTTGATCATAAAATGACCTACGTGAAAAATTTACTTCGACTCTGTGGCAAGTTGGGGTCGGAATGGATAACTCGGCTGCCTTTAAATCGGCTGTCTGGGTATTAAGAGTTGAAACGAGCTGTTGATTTATGTATGCCGCAGGAATCCAAGGAAACGTAGAGAGGGACTGGCATAAGGCCAAGCGGCTAACTGCGACCAAACACGGGATCTCGCAATTTGAGAACGCGACCACATTAGGGATTTGGTCTAAAGTTGGTAGAATCGGCGACTTCAAAATTAACATAGTATAATTTGTAATGTGTGTGTTTTGTTTGTTTGTGTTTTGTTGCGTAAATATATTTATCGGATGTAATGTGCCCCGTGATCTTACCCATAATAGACTAATTTACAAAGCGAGACCCAAACTAAGTATAATGCATTTTATAATTTCTAACAGACTCACAATACAAACAAGCTTAAGACACTTACTACCGCCTTGGCCACGACTTTGGTCTTAAGCGACCTTCGGCAGCGTTTTATCTGTTCATTGCGCGGTCGAGACGCGCAACGCACTGTGATTAGTTGGGATCACGCGCAATGAATTAGAAAAACCGCTGCCGCAGGTCGCTTAAGACCAAAGTCGTGGCCAAGTCGTAAATGTAGGTTTTAATGGCTTGGATTGAGATATCATAAAATAAAACACTTGATTATGTACCTAGCGCTGCCGTGGGTCATGGTCTACTCATCACTACTACTCATCAACATGACATGATGAAAATGTTCGATGCTCGTGATTTTTTATCACCTCAGTAAAAATGAAAGAAGATTATTTATATACCTAGATTTGATGAAAATGGGGGCGTGGCTTTATCATCTCATCGCAGGACGTGCCAGGCTGTCCGATATGAGCATTTCTTGCTTGGGAGCAGTGCATGAACGCACCGTCCACCCGATTGAAGGGGACAAGACAAGTGTGAGGGACTCTCGGGCAGAAGGCCTAGACTTCTCACTAAACCTCCAATGTTTGTCCAACTACTTCACTTCTTACCATTCCACATCTGGGTTATTTGTTATTGTTTTGAAATGTGTAATTTTAAGGCGTAACGAGAGGTCGGAGAAGGCTCCTTAAACAGCGTCTGCCAACGTCAGGTCTTTTGGTATGTCCGACGGTGCCCATACAAATCTGACTATCGTGCTTTATATTCCAAAATCTCTATCCTTTTTTTGTTGTTTTAACGTTTTTTACTTAATAAAATTGTAATAACGGCACTTGTTAAGTTATATTTATTATTAGGTAATCAATACAAGATTTAATAAAAAAATCGTTTGTAAATACCTACATGTAGCCACTTGTGATAGTTAAAATATCAATCAAAAGATAAAGTCCAATGTTTTTTTTGCACTCTTGGATCATGGCATTTTTTGTCGTTCGTATTAAAACTCATATGTATAATATCTTAAGTACTCTGTCTACCGAGTAATATGACTATTTTCGCATGAGTAGGTAGGTTCTTATGAGGTGAGTACCTAAACTTCTGCCAGCAGTACAGAAATAAAAACGAGTGCAAATTCCAACTTCTCAGTTTTATGTTGAGATAGCGACATAAAAAATATCGAGCGTTTGACTATTGGAGATGAAAAAATGGTTCTTTTATCTTGTGAGTATACACAAATCGATGAAGAGGCGTTTCAGAAACGACAAGCTATCGGTAAAAAGTGGAGTGGAGGTCATTCGACCGAAAAGCTGATTGTCAGGGCATCCTGATAGTTGATACTAAATAACGTAATTATACCCTTATAAATGGCTACTACGCGTTTCTATTATCTAAAATTTCGTTCATACCTAGTCGCTATGGGGCACACCCCGTAATCTCCTGGAGGAGTTAACTCCTCCAGGAGGCATACAGGTCATTTAAAATATTTAAATATTTTAAATGACCTGTATGCCGCTTTACATCAGCACGCTGACACTGCAAAAATGTGTGTAGACTTTACTCATGGTGAACTTTAAATAATCCAAATCCAGGTCTCACCTAACAAACTATTGATGACTAATGCCGAGCCACATATTGTTACGTTGTTAGTGCCCCTTCAGGAAAATAAAGGGACACAGTCGCTTTCTTCTGTTGATTGTTCTGTACATGGTTTCAGCAAACTTATAACGAGACACCAGCTCGTAGAACATAACGTTCACGGTGCACAACTATTTATTGTTTTCCGTTGTTACTAATGACACTAATGTTGAAACATAAAGGGCTGTTCACAGTGAATTTGAACTTATACGCGATAAGCAAGATTCTGTTTTTTAGTTTTTACCGGCTAGGTAAGTAAGTTTGGGGGGTTTAATTTTTGGTTAAATATTTTTATAAATTGGTACATGATGTTAAACTATTGGTTCATATTTGTATAGTGACTATACTTATTCAAGGACAGTTGCAACAGAGCAGAAATGACAATAATAAAATAATAATACATTGGAAATATAAAAAGGTTTTATGAAAAACAAGAAAAACGCAGCAAACTCATTTGTTACCTCCCTATACATCGTTTAAACTCCCTTTCACGCCCCTTTAGTAGAAGAATTTAGAAACACACTGAAATTAGTTTTCTTGTAATTTTATGAGAGTAGGTATATTACCGAAGCTTCGATTTTAATACTCTCAATCAAAAAAGAAACTTATTTTCGATACAAACTTGCTGTTGCCGCTGAGTCGGAACTCGGCAATCAGTGTTCCGTACTTACGTACATACTTTATCTCCTGATTTTGAAACTACCTACTGGTGGGGCACAGGCTCAATCAAGCGCGGAGCCTGCATCAAAAGTACATAGCGCGAAGTAGTATCGTATGAAGTGCCTTTACGCGTATAGGTATCTTCGATATAATTATTTCCCAGTACATACAAAAAACGAGCCATTATAATGTTATAGGTCCTCGCCGTTTTATTTAGGTACTTTTGTAGTTTTTGTTAGCTGGTTAGTAGTTGATATCGGGTTCAAGATTTTCGCATCATATGCTAGACGTACAAGCTCTCAAACTTGAATGGTAGACGGCAACTATTCGATTCACCACTACACGGTTCGGTATTCCAATTTCAATCAAATAAAGAACCTCGTACTTTGATGCTATTTTGTTTCTAGATTTTAACCAAATATAGTTAACAATATGTTAGAACTGCTAAAATATACAACACTAAAAGCTGTGTGTAGTGTTGAAATCTGAGGCTCTAGTATAAGTTTTACCGAAACAAAACGTTATGACCGCGTTTGCGTTTAGCTGTCAAATCCCATATAAATTGAGGGTAAAACGCAAATGCGATCGTGAAGTTTTGTTCCCGAAAACTTATACTAGAGCCTCTGAAGCCAATAACAAAATACAATATGAGTTCTTTATTGAGTTCTCAAACATTGTTTACAAGATATTGGTGTGTGTTGTGTAATTAAAGTCTAAAATGACGAACTATTTGAACTAGTGCTAGAGTAGAGTAAATCAGTATTTTCTATGATCGTACCTACCCACTCAGTACTATGGACACAATCACATAAGCAATCCTATTGCGTGTTACATACACTTCATAGCTAACTCACCCGGCTCCTTTACTGTGGTCTATGTTGTTCGTGCATATTTGTATAATGAGATTCGGGAATGATTGCCTTCTGCCATCTGCCGTGTAGTCACTTTAAATTTGACGAATCCGCTAGCGATAACCTCTAAATAAAACTCTTCCACCGTAAAAAAAAAATTGTTTTAGGTTTGCAAAAATCCATAAATGCAGTAACGTTGTGCGATTGCAAAGTTGCAGATTTTTATTTAGCTAGCAAATAAAGAATAATAAGAATGCCTGAGACTTGGTACTACGAAATATCTCAACTTTTTACGGTGGAAGAGTTTCGAGACTTGGCCTCTTTTGTACATGGAATGTTTTTTATGGGATGTTCTCTTCTCAAGAGGACTCGGCTGACACAAATTGCTATGAGTTTTGACCTGTTTATATTCCAAATTTCAGTATATAATTAGTGGGATCACTAGCGAGTGTAATCGGGACTTTCTAGCCTTGTGATTGATAGAAATGTTTATATGTTAAATTGGATATTACTTAATACTTTCGCTATGCTTGACTCTACTTTACATTCGTTCCTTGTATTATAGCAGACTTCTTTCACATAACATTGGGTCTGATAACATAAAATATTTATAATATATATTATTTTTTTTACACTTGATAAACATGGACATTTAATATGGAGCACATTTTGCTCGATTAATAGGATTTATTAATTCCATACAGCCATTCTGTTGCTATTACGTGTTTTATACAATAAGAACTTTCTGTGAGATTTTTAACAATATAAAAATTACTAGCTTCCGCCCGCGACTTGGTCTGCGTGGACCAAGGATAGAAACTATCCAATATTTTAACCCAGGTGATGAACTATCTTCGTGCTTAGTTTCATAAAAATCGGTTGAGCCGTTTAAGCGTGATTGAGTAACATACATCCAAACATCCAAACTTTCGCTTTTATAGTATTAGTAGGATGCTTGTGGCATGTTTGGTTACAAAGTGGTCGCTTTGATAGCGTAAGGTCGATTAACTCGATCTCCAATTTCAATTACAAATTCGCATGGAATATTATTACCCAATCACAGCGTAGCGCGCTACACGCTTAATGCAGTTCTCTCTACGGTCTAGTCATCGAGATAATCGGAGGTATAGTCGAAAATTAAGAAGCTTAAAACTCATAAATAGCGTATATACTTTATTTACTTGTTTTTAGTTGTTTTGGGGTGCTAGCTATGACCTTAATTATTTATTAATACAATTTTCGTTCATTTTTTTTTTTCGTTCACGTTTATATATTTACTTGTAATTCTTCATTATAGAATATGAGTTTACAATGCGTTATATACTTTAAATATGCAAATGGGGTTCTAACTACGGGGTTTATTTATTGCTTACACGATCTATGTATGTATATAATTAAACGCTAGATGTGAGCTTACGGTTCTATCGTCGACACCTTATGACCCCCTTAATTGGGGCTTACACTTTTTTGACTTTATTTATGTAACTAGGCCATACATTTCTATATATCAGGTTCCTATGTCAAACGGTCTTCGAGAAAACTGGCTGTGCGCATAAGTGTTCCGTTGGACCAACTAGATGGTACGGAACACCATTTAATCACTCGTATTACAAGTACTGAATACGAGGCCCCAGTGTAAAAGCACAAGCTTAAAAACGCCAGACAAATGGTTTATATACGTTCCAAACAATACAAAAATGCGGAAATAGTGGCTAATACCAAGGGCGGTTCACTCTTTGATTTCGTTGCGCCACTACAGTTAAATGCATGCCGGCCGGCCGTTTTCAAACGGTCTATCAGTGGTTGGCGCGCACTGCTATGGAACGCACGCGATCACGCTTTGATTCGTCATTCGCCTCTTAAAAATGCCTAAATTTAAAAAAAAGCAAAACTATACTGTCTTGCGGTATGTAAGAAGAATGTCAAAAAATCTGAAACTTCTTTGTTCTTGCTGTTATCGGGACGGTCTAGAAGGTTTCTGAAAGGTAAAAAATGTGTGATTCTGTACTGTTGGTATTGCAGTTACCTACTCGATACCTATATATCTTATATAAGTACCCAAAGTAGCTAGGTAAATTACTACCTACTCAAAGAAGAAAGGCGGAACATTTCTATATTGTTAATATAGAGTACAAAGATTTTAACTGCTAGGTATAAAAAAATATTATTCTTTTATATAGGTACTCATTTACGTAACCTATCAAATTAATCGCGGAGCAGAAAAAAAATGGTAAAGGCGGATTCAGATGAACATTGAAGTCTATTTTTGCATAGGTACCTATCAATTACATTGTTCACGCTCAATTAAAAAAAATACAATGAAATAACTACTAATGTATACACTATTATATAACGTATAATTTAATAGTTCAAGCTGGCGGCAACCCTAGCTCTAAGGTTCCGCCCCCGAAAAAGCGCGTCGCATGCTATAGAAAGAGATGGCCATATTTAGGCACGATTGGCGTACCCAAACAGTATATTTTTTAACAGAGAACCCTCTGTACGTTGAACTATTACTAATTCTGTGCTAATACTTGCAAGGAGGGATGGTATGAATTGTTTATCAACAAATACAAGAAGAATGTATTTGTGTGAATATCATTATGATGTTAGTATTTATATATGTATAATATTACATTTTATAACTTATAACAGAATATGTGCGCTTTGAAAGATCTATCATAATCTACCACATTTCATAGTTGCCACTCGCTTAAAAAAATTACAGCACTTTTACCCAATGCCCTTAATATATAAATTGATGCATTGGCACAGCCTTTGTTTCAGTTCAAAAACTTATTAACAACGGATGAATTAGCCGGTAATACGGGATTGCCCTTGGACAACTCTGTAGCTGTTATACTATATTTTAAAGTAACTACTACCGACTCTGGATTTTGTTTAGTAGCACTCCATCACAGTACATGATGGTTCCTCACTTCGGCGATGGACCCACAAGGGGAACGCAATCGCGTGCTAGCAGCCACCCTGTGACGCTATACAGTCTTGGCATTGGACGTAGATAATAACACTATCTTCTTCATTAACAAGCAGTCTGCATCCATATAATTTAGCATTAACTTTCTGTTCCGGACATATTTTGGACTTTACAGTACAAAATCTAATTTCTCGCTTCAGGTGCACATAGCTAACGGCTTCGTCTCCTTATGAAGCTCGAGAAGATCTGAAATTAAGTTTATTTTGTTTAGCACTTATTTATACTTTGTGTGTTGAACCTCTAAATATGTCAAAACAACGAAAATATATGGCTACAAGACAATAAGTAATCTACTAAACTGAAATATTAAAGTTTATACTGGGTGCACGACGTTTTAAATAAGTAATTACACTTAATCTATTTTGATTTAATATACCATTGCTATAAAATACGTTTCGTGTGTGACGTGTAGGTATATGACTGGTGCTATCAAAACACTGGTAAAAAAATGTTTATGTTGCTATTAATATTTCTAATAGCCCCGCCGAATAAATAGTTATTATGAGTTTTGTAATATCCACTGTACTTCCATTACATACATCGACGGCCGCCTTGGGACGAGGTATGATACTTCGTAGGTACATTACTACAAAAGTATAGATTACGCTCATTCTTGATTAAAAAACAAAAATAATAAACAGTAATAGAAGCATAAAACAAGAACGATTTCGCCGAGATTCTATTATGGAATACGCATGATTCTAATAAGAAATCCATAAAAAATGTCGTAAAATAAACGAAATTACTTGGCAATAAAAATACGTTTAGGTGCTTGACTTTCGAGGCTGAAGTGAGATATTCCCCAAAACCTTTTTAAGTCCAGCTGCCTCCTACCGGTAAACACGTCCATACCCATTTGAGATCACTGTGGACATACAATAAATCTATAAATTTCTACTTGCACATCTACTTCATAATTTATATCCTCGCATCTCAGTCATTTTCGAGTTTCTCGTTTGGTTCGGTATATGGTGGGCAAAGTTTAATAATTTCCCTTAGTGATAAGGGTCATTTATCCATAACCACTATTGTATTGGATTTCAATTTTAATCAAAACCTCTTTGGAGGGGTCGGACCACAGCTATAAACTCTTTTACAATGCATGTGCTCGAAAAGAGCATTTTCCAGGCAGTCAAATCGTGCGGAAAGTGTAAATTTTCCGCACTAGTGCTTTTTACTTTTCTATATTCAACTAATTTAATTTTTAAACCGATTTGGTTAACATAAAAAATGGGATGATAATGAATTTATTTTAGATCAATTTAGATGTGAGAAAAATGAAAAAAATGCCTTTGAATATAAAATTCATCATTAATAAAATTTCAAATCAAAGGAAAAAATATGCTGCGAGACGAATTCGAACCGGTGACCACAACATACACGGTCGTCGCTCTCAACCAACTGAGCTATCGGAACGACCCGTCTCTGTCACCAAATCTTTCATCAGTTCCCTCATACACAAAACAAAATTTATGACGTGAAGTCTCCCTACTGCCTTTTATCTTTTATTGCATGAGGTTGGGCAAGTACCGAAGAATTTCTTTCAAACTTTATCGTTGAATTTTAATATGAGAGTTTTACGTGTCACCGGCTGAGCTTCGAAGACAGTTTTAGAAATAAAAAATATATTCCACGCCACATCGACGAGTTTCCGAAAGACTGAATAAATTTGGAATTATATTAGCTTAATAAAAAAATGTTAATAGATTAGAATTACTAATGGGACGCCTTGAAGGGAGACAGCACAGATTCAGGGAATCTGTACAGTGGTCAGGCCCTGGCCAAACAGAACACAACGCCCTTACCGCGGTTCAACTCCTTAGGCAGGGTCACTACACTACTAATTAGTAACTAAGCGTAACAGTATTGTATATACAGATATTGCAGTAAACTGGAAGTCAAAGTTGGTTAAAAAGTTCACGTATAACGATGTCGGTGGCAAAAGTACTTAATAAATAAAACCAGGTTCAAATACTATTATAATAAAGGTTCAACAACCTCGTTGTTTGTGCTCGAGGTATTATTACTTCTATTGAGAACTTAAGAGTGGTAAACTCGCAAATGAAATCAGATTTTTATCATACTTTTGAAAATCAAATTAAAGTACTGCGAAACGGGAAAGTATTGCAAAAGCGTACTGATAGTAAATCAACTCAAAGTTTGTTTTATTGAAACGAGCTGCATACGAGTTTTTACTCATATATATAAAGTTATTTTTGAATAAACAGAAATAATGCCGATTTCTTAAATCTTACAGTGACATTGACCATGCAAAAGATAATCTTAAGTAAAATACTTTATTTTACCCATGACAGTCGTAATACCTTGTATCCTCGATAGGGCTCAATCTATAAATATTCAGGCTATGGATCGATCATAATAAAATTAATAAGTTGTTTCCTTTTAAAACATGAACACACAGCAAACGGAAATCATACTAATTTTATGAATAGAAACAGGTATTCACTTCGATATTACATGCAATACATTTGCTGCATTTAAAATATCAACTCGCACGGAGAATTCGCTAGGGTTTAATTTCTGGTAGATACAAAATATTTTGTACACAGCAATAGCAGAGAATTCATGCGTGTGAGTCACTCCATGCATAAGCGAGCGACACACGTTCTTAATTTATTGTGAAAACATTTCAACGCTACACTGAGGTCGGTGTTTCACTAGGGAATGTATGTACTACGTAGTGTGACGTGGAGATTTCAATTTCATCGCGTTCACACAAATATTTGTAAGATCGAACAGACATTCTTTACTTTTTGTCTTATGCTGTAATAGTTATTTATGTTACGAGCGCGGAAAGTATGATTTCCGACGAGTTACATTTTATACACGAGACGTAAATCATCTTTACGCACGTGTCTCATACGTCGTTTGACTATGCATTGTGCGAATAAATAGCAAAAATAAATATTGATATATCAGTTTAAAATTACTAGGTTGTCAGTCAGGTACTTATTACTTATTTAACAACTTCTCGACATAGTTTGCTGTCTAGCTTTTTCACTTAAGACCATCTGTTTGTCGTTCAGAACATAACTACCCGCTATGTTCCACAGCGAAAAAATCGTTGTACTCAAGTATTAAGTATTTTTATTTTCATTTAGCCGATAAGAGGCTATGTTGTTGTCATTTTGTGTTTCTTTATCTGGGGTGCAAATCACATTCACTCGACATTTTAACAAATTTACATACAACAACTCCAAAACGAACAACAATGGCAGGCTTTTTTGTTAAAAACGCGTGCTTAACATATCTAGTACTGCGCATATCGTATCGCATGCCATGCCGTATAGCAAAATGCATAAGTATAAATAAGGCTCCAGCCAAATATACTTAATAATTATTTATACTAAACGGGACTTAATCGCGTATAATTAAATTATTTATTTACCACACTGACAGGTTCCTACATTGGCGAGACCAAGCGAACCATCGCGGAAAGGGTCAAGGAACATATTGCGGCTGTCAAAAATCGGCAGGTTCAGGACCAAACCACTGGATTGAGCTCCATAAACCGAAAGTCCAGTCTACGGAACGTCATTTCTACACTAGAAAAATACGTGAAGCCGTTGAAATCAGAAAACATCGTAATTTCAACCGGGATGACGGTTTTAAGATTTCATCTTCGTGGAATCCTATCATAAGTAAATTGCCAGAGTCAAAAAACATCGTCCGTTATATCACCGGACATTATTAGTGTTTTGTGTCGGCCGGGTGACCACCCTAGTGTACAAGTGGTTAATAAAGACCAAATGCGGGTAGTTCGAAAAACCCGCGCAGCAAGAAGATGTTATACCCGCTCAAGTCAGTTGTCCCGTGACCATGGATGTTGCAACACATCCGAAACGTCGGGAGACCTCAGTGAGGTAAATAAATAATTTGAATATACGCGATTAACTCCCGTTTAGTAAATAATGTGTGAAAATTGTGAAAGTTTAAATCAATATATATTTAATAATTACCAAAAAATAATTAATTTAGTGATCAAATTCAAAATTTAATTTAATTATAATACGTTTAATAAAGTTTGCGGCCCATGCTGTGTTTGGGTCCCTGGTCAGCTGATATGAAGTCGTTCATGAGAGCTTTGTCGAGGCGGCTCATCAAAGAATCGCCCTCGCGATACGGAGAGGTAACGCAGCCAGGGTCATGGTACAATGCCGCAAGAGGGTCTCCTCGACAGGGTGTTCTTTTTTTATTAATTTTAACTTCTTTATTAATTAGCTAACTTTTACTTTCTAATTGTTCTTGTTCTAGTTATATTATATTTGGTTCCACCGTACAGTATTCGTTTTTATTTGATGTACTTACATTTTATATAAAACAAAATCTATAATTAAAAAAAAACAACCTTTTCTCAAGTAATAAAAGCTCTTTGAGTAGGACTGACCACGGAGTAAAAAAAAGCGACAAGTAAAAACCAAAAGTGCCACCTTCCGCACAATTTGGGTGCTTGAAAAACGCTCTTTTCGAGCACATGAACTGTGAAAACATTTTTGGGTAGCCATGAATTGGGCACAATACTTTCTCAATACTCGCTTAACGCTCGTGTTATTAATGAGCGCCACAAGTTGGGAATTAATGACTTTCCGAAATGGTATCGTAAATAACTATTTTTAGTGTGATGAAACAAGAAAAGTACGAATGGAATACGGAGTAGACATTTCAATTTCACATATTAGCAGATAGATGGAATCACCCTCGTAGCAAACTCGCGACGTAAATGGAACGCAACCACACGGAAACTCAGCAAATGGCTTCGCATATTTGCCTTACAAATATAGATTCCACTTGGTCTTAAGCAGATACTGCACGCTGTCTGTTTGTTTCAGAGTTCGCGAGTTCTCTTGTTGATTTTTAACTTCCAGAACTGCGAAGTTTTCGGTTTTCACCAGTCCCACTTGTTAACTTATAAAAACTTGGTACCGACTTCATAAGTCGTTCTTGTTTTTATCAACAAAAATTGGAATGGCATTTAGCAATAATAATAAAATAACACAAAAATAACTAACCTTTTTTTCCAATAACCTACCCTAGCCTAACATCGCTTCCTGGAGACCAATGTTGAGAAATCCCCGCAAATGGCATTTTTTTTACAAAACCATAAGAATAAATATAGACAGTATCCGTGACCTAATTTGTGTTCTTCTTGTGGCAAGACCATCAGCAGAGGTAACACGACAACACAAAACAAATAAAAAAACGCGTTGGTTATTATTAGTTTCCCATTTGCCTTACGGTTATAGAGGGCTCTCAGAGCTTGCCCTCGACTCATGACCGCAGTTTCTAAACCGATTAGTAACTTGGTGCCTACACGTACTAATAACTTGAGAGCACACCGCCTTCCTATTCAACCAACATGGGTTTGCTCCAAGGCGATTTAATTATATGAAAATGTATGATGTATAATAATTAAGTACCCTGCCGTTCACCGCCAGTTTAATTGTTTCCATTATATGCTTAGCACTTAGACACACAAACCTAGATTGAAGCTACGGATGATTATTACCTAAGGCTCGGTTTAAAAAAATCGTTTCACTGATCGACGGTTAAGTAATGTTATATGTATGAATAATATTAATCGTTAATTTACCATAAAGATCATTTGAGCGCTTGCACTTATTCATTAATAGCAACTTTTGTAATTGTGGCCATATTCCTCCAACACCTGTTGTGCAACAGGACATAACCCGCTAGTTTTTTTGTTGCTATTACCTGTAATTAATGAGCACCCTCATAGGTTAAGTAGCAATAACCCCATTATTTATTCTGATCAGATTGGATCAGGAATGGGTTTCATGCTTACTAAAAAACTAGGTCAAATTATAATAAATTACTGTTACCACAAAGCAAGTAGGTGTCAATAAAATATGGTACTAATTGTTGAAGGAGCATTATGGTGGCCTAAGACAGTAAGATAGCAGGGAACCAAGCGCGAGGGCTTGCTGCGACGGTGTTACGAAACGTTCGTGTGAGTATCTGTATCACTTCAGTCACACGTCGCCTTGAATCCATATGGTGTGGTGACTTTACCAGTTCGGATACGGACTTACCTCTTTGGGACTGATGGTAACAGGCCCCGTGGATTCGTTGAACCTACGTTTGATAACACCCATACTACAGTCCCCTAGGTGTGTTGGAAAGCAGTAACCAGATTGAATGAAAAGTACCATATTTTTTGTTTAGAATTGAATGAGGAGATTAATGCTTTATTAGATCTATAGTAGTTTTCGAATTTTTTTGAAAAAATCGATATAAGGGAGTGATTTCACAGCGAGAGAGGCGGGAAGCGTCATATTGAGGTGTGGGGTGTCAGGTTTTGAACACCACACCCAAAAGTATGTCTCAAAACTTTTCTCAAACATGCAATTAAATATTGACGTTCCGTTCCTTATAATAGACAGCGAAGTATCACGTTTCAAGTGCGGAGAGACGAGAGACACATAATGAAAGTGCATGCAAAATTGGAGGCCGTTCCGTTCCATATTTATTTGTTACTTAGGTGGATGTCACACTGCGCCGCACCTCCGGACGGAGATGCGGAGCTCGTTGTATGCAAGTACCTACCTCAGTTTGAATAAACATTCCGTGTGGTACGACACACTGCACCGCACCTCCGTTCGGAGATGCGTCGCAGTGTGACATCCGGCTTAGTTATTAGCCTTGTTGTTTAGCCATTAAAAAAATGTAAGAAATATTTGCTTTTTGGTTCGTTATGAGATCCTGCGACTACCGTTATAAAAATAATAATAATAACGATGTTTGCTATATTTGGCAGTTTTATTTATACAAAATTGTCATGAAAAACAAAAGTTTAGTTATATTTCGTTAAAAATATTATTATTTTACTTAAGTTTATAATAGTTGTTTTTGTTTATTTTCTAATACTTAAATACATAGAAAATATAATTCATGAGAAAACATAACAAATAACACATTATTATCAATCTCCAATAATTTAAAATTATTGTGCGTTGTTTAATGTGAGTTCCGGCGAAAATACCTACGAAGTAATAGTAATGTGTTAGTTTTTTTTTCGTCTATTACTTTTAGTTTTTCTAGAAATTAAAAAAATATATTTTTTGAGAAAATGTTTGATTTCTTTATTGCATAAAAGCTAGTTTTAATATTTTATTACAGTTTAATCTTGTAAATAATGAATCTAAAACATTTTTTTCTCTCACGGTCGTTAATATTTTTTTAAATTTATAGTGTTAATATTCCTTTCGGCGATTAGTTCCTAGATCTTAATTTACCACGTGTGAAATAATGCAAATTATTATCGAGACGAATTCTTCTTTATGAAAAGTCTCAACTTTACCAATTCTTTATTTTCCGAATGCCTCGTTTTCTTAATTATAGATAGTAGGTACCATTTCGGTTTTTTTAAATAAGTACAGTCATATATTTTATAGGACTTAAGAACACAAATTAATATGTATTTGCCTACAAAAATATATATTTATATTTTTTTAAACAAATAAAACCATCACTTCATCAACCATTGCTTCAAATGATGTTTAAACGAAACCGAACAAACACAACCTAAAATGACTACGAGTAGACCATTATCTTATTGACTACTTAAACCGACATATTTTTTTTAGACATTCTTCTGGTGTGACCTCCTTTAATCAGCTCTTTTAGCGTCTTTGATTATAAATTTCAACCGTCTTTTCCGCGGCTCAGTATACACTTTCATTTGTCGAGTCTTTTTTTCTTCTTAATATATTGCTCCTGTTTTGAAAAAGTTCACATATGAGAAAAGATCTGTCTTCCCAATTTATTTATGTAGGCGCAAGTGCCAACTGTCTAAGGCGTTCGTAGTAGCACCACACTATTTGCACCTTATTTTGAAATCCACTGTTTTAGGAAATATGATACATTTTCTGTTACGGTATCATCCGGTGCTTGGTTCATAATGAATAACCAACCTTGTGGGACAAATTGAACAGGCAGAAGAGCTAAATTGGATGTCAGCCTTACTATCCTTCTGTTGTTTATCCATCATCATTCCTAATTTCTCCGCATTCTTCCAAACCGCCAAAAAATATAAAAACAACCTTTTATACGTGCATACGTCGAGATGCACAGTTTTGACTGCGTTCATTATGGCAGTTCGTCAGTCACTTTTGAAAAAGGAAATTGATGCTTGAAGTTTCTCTTTCAAAATACGAAACACTTCTGTATAAGTAGATTCCTTTTTGTTAGGTAACAAGCAAAAAGATATTGGCATTATTGTAGCCACCTTCCTTGAACTGTCAATGTCTACGTGAACCGTAAATAATTATTCGAAAGGTTATAGTACGCTTCTAAATTTCCTATCAGCTAAATATATGTCCACCCCTTCGCCTTCACGTAAAACGAAACTCTAAGTTAGTAGTTCTGGAAACTTAACTTCTTGAACACTGGTGAACTTCAATTTAGAGATATTTAAAAGAGCCTTACGGGTGGAGAAGATAGAGTTCATTATTCAAAGAACATTTTATGTGGCGCTAATTTTTTTTTGCAAATTTGGTACGCGCGCGTCTTGCATAGCCTTTGTTCGGACCACAAACCAAGACATTCATTTGCTCAGTACAATGGCCATTCAATTCATGTGCTTAGTTTAGAAAATTTCAACTTTACCAATTTTTTCTTGCCTTTTTGTCCGACGCTAACCAAATGTAAATCAACGACTCCCGCACTTGAAGAAGCCAGAATGACTACTAATTAGTTTATATGACATACAACGAAATTGACTCGATATCAAAGACGTTGAATTGATACTTGACATTTATCCTCACTTGACACTTTTTCTATTGCCTATTGCCTGTTTAAGAAAAGGCAGCGAGTGTCTTAGTAAAAAGGCATTATAGGTAAGTATAATTTAGTAGACGTAGGTTCCTTCATCGTACCTATAAATAAAAAATAATTGCCGCATATTATAGCTATTATTAATTTCTCAACTATAATATGTCTAACTGTACTTTCATCTGTAAAAAATCCGAATTGGTACTATCAATAATTACGAAAATGAGGCATTCGAAAAATTAAGAATAGGTAAAATTAAGACTTTTCTTATAGAAGAATTTCTCCCAATAATAATTAACAAATTTTCACACGTGGAAAATTAAGAAGTAGCAACTAATCGCCGAAACGAATATTACTACTTAAAATAAAATAAAATAAATGGTGTGATACTCATTGGGTAACGTAACGTAATGCCTCACCTCTCCGCTATAACATTCAATTCCCACATATGATGCCTTAATGTTCAAACAAGACTTAGACATTAATATAAGGTTTGAAATAAAATGATACCTCTTCAAACAGGTTTTTATTCGCGAACACGAAAATCGTATTAGAAAGTAAGACTGAAACTTAATGATATTTTCCTTTAACGTTGCAGTCTCTTAAAAGTATCCTGGTTCTTGTTGGGCGAAGTAAATTGATTTTTCTCCAATATGCTCGGAAATGTGCGCCTTACTGTAACAAAAATAGTACGTGAAGTTCCTCGTTACTGACAAGCGCAAATTTAAAAAGTTAAAAGTCATTACTGTACAGGTTTAGCGGCCAGTAAAATGTATGAAATTCCATTACTGTATACTTTTTTACCTTTTAACCATATGTTTTGACTAAGACAATTATGCTCGTACGTTTAAAGGACTAACAATTTGTCACAACAACTTGCTTTAGTTAGACTTGTTAGTATTGTATGGCTGTTCTGTAAATGTTCTCTTTCAAACTATTGCAAGTTGGTGTGACAAATTGGGCCCGTTTGTAGTGGGCCTAAAGTTTTCCCGCGTTTTCTTTTTTTAATTGTCATAGACAATTTTGTAATTGATCGAAGTGACGTTTTTAAAAATGTCTCAAATCGTTTTAAATTACGAAATATAAATATTAACGAAATAAAATTCATAACGAATTAAATTTCAATCCTGTTTACTAATTAATAATTTAAAAAACACAAAACATTTAAAATTGTGATCGATTTTGATGTTTTATTTATTTTTATTTATGTCAATTGAAACTGGCACCAAGGGTCGTGCCGCGTACCTACTTTAAAAAATAAGTTGGGCGGGACCTTGATAGGTTATTGACATACGTAGGCTGTTTGAAAACATTATTGTTGATTGAAAATATTATTTGATTTCCTCGCATTTTTGGAGAAAAGCACTATATCTGCCTCGGCGGGAATGACAATTCGTGGATTCGTATCTATTGTCGGACTCAGCTTCGCTTCGTCCGACAAAATCAGCTTATCCACGAATTGCGATTTCCCGGCCTCTGCAATAATGTACTATTATTTATTAATAATCAGATGTATTCACATGGAAAGAGAACATAAAAAAGGATTTGTTGAGTGAACTCTGAAAAATGTTAAATATTTACACATTTAAAATATCCTCTTTTGGTGATATCATTGGAATATATTCGCAATAAAAAATCTCTTTTTATCATTTAACAAATATATCTATAATTTTCATAAAGTTGATTGGTAAGGCTTTTATGTCCTAAATATTTTTATGATTCTATTCGAACCAGTTTTTGGAGAGGAACAAATGTTTGTATAGGCACATTTTGCTACTTGTACTAATTCGTATGGAAAATCAAGTAAATGGCTGTTTCGGTCGCGAAATACTGCGGTTAGGTAGTTGTCATACAATTATGTTTCTATAAAAGCGTAAGGATTCTATTGGTAGCTTTAAACTTACACTTAGACAGTACAAAAAAACTTTCAAGATCCATATCTTTTCATTATCTTTTATTAATTTATATTTTATTACAATTATTTGACGGTGTTCTTTCCATTTAGCATCACTATGTTATCAATTTTAACATGTATGACGTGATATTAATATTACAATTACCTCAACAAACCATTTCCCGTCGAGGTCAAGTTTGATACAGACTTAATAACTTGTAAAGTTGAAATTTTCTAAACTAAGCTAATGAATGGCCATTGTACTGAGCTCATGAATGCCTTTGTTTGTGGTCCGAACAAAGGCTATTCAAGACGCGCGCGTACCAAATTTGCAAAAAAATTAGCGCCACATAAAATGTTCTTTGAATAATGAACTCTATCTTCTTTTACAATAGATTCCAAATTACCATAGCGCCTTGTACCTGGCTCGCTGGGAGCGGGTTTTTGTTATCTTTTAGACCATTTTGAATCTATTGAATAAGACGATAGAGTTAATTATACAATGAACATCTTGTGGCGCTAATTTTTTTTTGCAAAATTGGTACGCGCCCGGCATGAATAGCTTTTATTCGGACCGCAAACAAAGGCATTCATGAGCTCAGTACAATAGCCATTCATGAGCTTAGTTTAGTAAATTTCAACTATACCACCGGGCAGTATACGTCGTTGGTCTAGCGTACGTACAGTATTTGATTTTTTCCAGGAACCCTTATTTTTCTCAGCTAACACTTAAACAATTGTTACCATTTGTAACGCATAATATTGCATAGATATTAAATTATACATTTTGGTGGCATGGTTTTAATACACACACACATAGTATTCGTGTAAAATACAATATAAACTGATTACCGATAGTCCAGTCCTAAATGTACTTAATGTACTTACGTGTCGTACCGTACTTTAGACATACCGATTTTTTCATGCTTCTACATTATCATATGAAATGATAGAAGTACATTCACAACATCTGAATGACCATAATCAGAGATCAAAACAAAGAAACACATTTTAAACAACCCTGCGCCCGAGCGACGACTTGGTGTTGATGACGTCAAAGCAGCTTCTAACGGCCGCAGTTGTTACCTTTCTGTGGTTGTAGTGTATCGAGGTCAGCCCCATCGTATCGAGCACGTGTATCCTTAATTATGGACGCTTAATTAAACGTAGCATTACCATTATCGTGTAAAAAAAACACGTTCATACTCGTACTAAGCCGTAGAGTATGTTTCGTCAGTGCAGAGCTGCGTCAGCATATCGTATTGAACCACCGTTTCGCTAGTTTGGTTGATTTTTAAATGCACTTTTTTGGTTACATTACCACCAAGTACTTTCTAGATTTTATGCATCCTACCCTACGCGTTTTTATGTAATGTCTGATTATAGTAATTGAGAGCCCTAGGTTCTACGATACATATTTGATCCCATAGGCCTTTATTAACCTTATAACGGCCTCGTTATTCATCGAAAACAGACAATTTATAAATAAAAAAACAGAAAACAAACACACTTGGCGCCGCAGCGCCATAAGACAGTCTGATCGGGTTGCATACGTACACGTAAAACTATGTGAAACCCGTATCGTATCCCCTTTACTGCTACCGGGAAAAAAACTAGTCGGTTACTAAACTATTTGGATCGCGGCGTATCAAAACACCGCCATACTTCATATAGTCATATACTCGTAGTCTGGCAAAAAAGTCTAGAAAATAATATCGCTGATATGGCAACACAAATAGTACGACCTAGAGATTTGATACTTTATTTCTCAATATAACATTATTTGTATTAGGTTTCCAAATATACATCAACCAAATACTAAATGTTTTAGCATAGCGAATAAAGATATTCCTCAGACAGGTCAGTTATTATGTGCTTGTAGATAGGTATTTATTTAACACAAGCTGTCTAGCTAGCATGATCGCGGTTATGTCAGGCGTAACGCAATCGTCCGCTTCGTGCTGCTATGATCCTAGACATTTATTACAATATATCCTTATATAAGGTGCTCCCCTCTCATAATAATAATTTTCATTTTCGATATGCTGGCACGAGTTTCGCCAATCCTCTGCAGAAATATCGGCAAGGCCTGCTCTGCTACTTCCTTAAAGAGTAAAAAACATAGTTTTATTATATTTCTAGAAGAAATAACTACTTATAATTTTTTTTTATACCACGTAGGTGGCAAACAAGCTTACGGCCCACCTGATGGTAAGTGGTTACCGCAGCCTATGGACGCATGCAGCTCCAGGGGTGTTACATGCGCGTTGCCGACCCTTTAATAATTTATACACTCCTTTTTTGAAGAACCCCATACTACTTTTTCATATGATTTATTTGTACGTTCACTGTAATATTTACCTTTACATTAGGTGAGGCGAGTTTGCACTTTGCGATTGCCCATATTGAGCTCATGTTGCATAATATGGAATGTTGTGTTGAGTCAGCCAAATCTTTATCTCCCCAACCATTTTTTGAGGTAGGCGACTTGTTTTGTACAACCGAATGGTAAGGAGTTCAAAGTATAAATAAGTAAATAAATTATCCATTACCACTATGCATGCATCTGGCAAATTTGGTATCAAATTTTCTGTCACCCACTTGGAAAAGTTGGTGGCATTCATTTCTGAATGATTTCCTTGTGTCTGCTAAGTTTAAATTAATAAATTTTCAATTAATTAAATATTGATCATCGCGACAAGCTTTTATGACCATATAAGTTTTTTATAATGAGGTTGTAAGTTCATTGTTAAAATTTTAAAGGAAAATTGTATTTTCTTCTTTTTAGAGCGTTAAATATAAAAGCTTTCTTTTAACGTTTTTTTTTGCTTTTAATTATTTTTTTACTTTTTAGTTATCACTAGCCAGTGATAACTAAATGAACCTAGCCAGGTTTCTTAGTCTGTTCATCTCATTCAACGCATCATTGTTGCAAGGTCGTTTGCCGGTTAATTTCGAACAATCCAGCTCTTCAATAAGGAGACCTTCTAATAATTTTACCCTACTACGGGTTTGATTTTGGAGTTGTCCTTCTCCTAGACAGGTTGCAGACCAATGCTGATGACGGCCATCCCGCCAAATAACACAAATCAAAGTTAATCAATCGATGTTACAGGCTTGTAAAGTTTTACAAACTTGCATTTTTATTCTCAGCGAACCCTTTCATTATAGGAAAGCACAAAAAACTTCAATAGTGCGCTATATTGGATTTAAGGTGATGTAATATTATTATTTTCTAAATATTTTCGGCAAGCCCTTTCATTTGATACCCATATTGTAGAAGTGCATTAAAAATAACAATTCCGCCATCTTGGATGGTCCGCCATATTGGATTTAGAATGACATCACGTACCTTATTATCGTGCATTGTCATCCAAACTTAACGTGTATACAAAATTTCAGCTCAATCGGTTGAAAATATCTACTTCAAAATTGAGTTCAAAGATTCCACCCGAACGTCTTCCGAGGCTTTATTTGCTTTAGCAAGCAAATAAAGAAGAATGCCTGAGACTTAGCTCTACGAAATATCTCACAACTTTTAACAGTGGAATAGTTTCGAGACTTGGCCTCTTTTTTACATGGAATGTTTTTTATGGGATAAAGTTAAGTGTAGGTAACCATATCCCCTATGGGACAGGCAATGCCTATGATTAAAAAAATATATATAACTACCTATTTGTATTTTGTATTTGTAAAAGAACACTTACTACACAAAATAATACGCTCAATATGATCGACGCAGTTTTCATTTTCTCGATACTATCTATAGACGTTGGTTGACCATTTTGGGCACAACATCCGCGTAGCTACTTTTACTGCTGCCTGTGCCAGCATTGTGTGCGGTGTACTTTATTTCAAAATACATGCTCCATTTATTTACCTGTGGGGCTGGCAATTATAAACGTTGCCTCATAAATTTGGCACTAGAGGCGAGTTCATGCATTACGTACACGTGTCCTAATTTATTGCGAGGCTTTCTTGGCTGTTGCTGTATATGTATGCAGAAACTGGGAGATAAGTGATTTGTTATAACAAATAGTATGCCTGGATTAAGTGCAATTTGTAGATATTTACGTTTTCCTTTTTCGTATTGTAGGGATGAGCCGTGGGTGAAATGATCGTCATTAATAGTAAGGTCACAGCAATGTGAACGCCCCACTTTTCTCCAATAGATATAATGTCAATAAGTACCTACACCACAGAAGGTATGTACAAGGTCAGATGATAGTTTACACAGAAGAGGACAGCATAAAAAGAAGAATCAGATATATATATGACAATGTTTAAGCGGAAGCGATTAAGTAAAGTAGAGGAAAGTGTAGATACATGTACAAGTAGTATTTAGATATTTAAATAAGTTAGATGCAAAAGGGCAAGTGGCCCAGTATTATGCTAAGGTAACCAATACAGGGAAGTTTATTTTACATATAACCTCAGTGTAATATAAAATAATGCATTTGGATAAAATAAATAAATAAATAAATACTAGGGGACAATCTTACACAAATCGACCTAGTCCCAAACTAAACAAAGCTTGTACTATGGGTACTAGACGACGATAAACATACTTATATAGATAAATACATAGAAAACATCCATGACTCAGGAACAAATATTCGTGCTCATCACACAAATAAATGCTCTTACCAGGATTCGAACCCGGGACCTAGGGTTGGCAGTTATTAGAATAAAACCTTGAACTTATAATAATCAAGTGTATGAATCATTAATTGGATGATGCTTGATCTTTAGAAATAAATAATTGTGGGGCAATACGGTAAATAGGTTTGCTTGCACTTTGAACTCGACTTTAGATAAAAAAGGATGAGATAGAAAACTTCCCAATGTTTCATATCCCTTGAATTTCTTAAATTTTTCATCACACCTTTGATTGATTTGGATCGAGATTTATTTCATGATAGTAATGAAATACAAAGTTTAATGTCAAAATTATATAAATAACATTATGATTTATGATTGTCAAAATATGGAAATTAAATATACTGTAGATCATGTCAACAAAGAAACATATTATTGTATATCCCAACAAAATGAATGTGTTTTTTTATGAATTGTATGAAGTTAGATGGATAGTGTCAAGTGTTGAGCCAGTGTCGAGTAGGGGGACGGTTACCTTAACCATAAAAAATAGATTTTAAATAAACTCACAGTCGTTGGAAAGTACGAAACCTTTTGTAATGAGCTAAAAAACTTTTACGGGAAAACTTTTAATCGAGCACACACGGGCTGCAATGTGGCTTTTATGCATTTGCAAGACAAACGAGCTAATAAATCCGGGCTAAACATCACCTGCACAGGTAAATTGCACATGTTAAATTTATAGCAGTGCCACTCGCCGCCAGCCTTCGAGTTAAGTAACTAACTAACTACGACTACAGCATCCTGTCGGTAACCGGTGCACATGGGCGGTAATTTGCCATTTTAGGCGGCCTAAATTATTTTATTGATTAAATATAATAAAATTTGCATGTTGTTTCTATTTATAGTTTTATAAGTATTTTAGGGTACATATTTCGGAAGAAAATTACATATTGACATAAAAAAAACATATATTTTACATTAAATTTATTTTTGAGAACAAATATTTTACCATGTAATAAATAATAAAAGACAATTTAAATAAATGCATGGCTCCTCACCAGAATTGCCTATCCTTCAGCTTCATCAGAGGAAGATTCTTCTGCCAAATTTTCATTATTCGTGTTAGGCTCAGCCGGTATAAGCATATCTATTGGTTCCTTGCTGTGCGGCATGGGACTTTTTTAGGTTTCGGCCTTATGCTTGCGATCAAATGATCCGAGCTGAGCGATTACCTATTCAAGACGTCTAAATTGCACTGTTCGCGTATAAATGCCATAGTCGGGTTTTCATAGAAAGTCGGCTCTTAAATCCATTTGACTCGGGTTTTTTTTGTGAGTACCTCTTATGGTGAATAATATTTATGCTGAATATTAATATCCTACTAGTGACAGTTTTTGACTTATGTTTTTTGAAGTTTTTTCTGTAATGTGTTGTTTTTCGGAATGTATTAAAGTGATTTGCTTCAAATTTTGAAATAATGATCTTTATTTAGATATGCATCGATACTCAAAAAACGAATACCAGTTGTCGTATAAAAAAAAGAAAAAACGAGACAAAAAAACATACAATATTTTACGAATAAATACGGGTTTTTTTAATTAATGCAAACGCTTAATAACTCATGAAACGGATTCATTGAGTCATTCATTCATTCAGTCGCTTTCGTAAAACTAGTGCCTATGCCAAATCTTGGGATTAGGTGTCAAAGCGGACCCCGGGCTCCTTAGGGGCACAACCGGGAACAACGCTAGGAGGATGATGATGATTTAAGGTTTAATTTATTATCTGATGATCTTTATGTGATATTAACTTAGTCATTTATTTACTTTTATTAATTATGACTAAATGTTATTACAATTCTTGTTCTATTTGACGATCATAATATAAATTCCCTGACATGAGACCTAGCTAGATCGATAATTCGCCCCCATAAATCCCTATATTCCAAATTTAATCGAAATCCTAAGAGTCATTTTCGAGAACGTGATTGCAAATATATATATACATCCAGTAACTCATTTGGCGTCAAGCATGTTGTGCATCATTACGACGTCCGACAGCTGCTAACGTTTTTTTATTATCTGTCGACGAATATTGCTTAGTTTTTGGTTCATAAAATCAATCTCTAAAAATTACGAAAAATAATTAGTAAAAACAACTGAAATAGTTTTCTGTATAAGATTTAAAAATCAATCTCTAAAAATTACGTAAAAGAATTAATAAAAACAACTGAAAGTTTTCTGTTTATAAAATTAGAAAAATCAATCTCTAAAAATTACGTAAAATAATTAGTAAAAACAACTGAAATAGTTTTCTGTTTATAAAATTTGAAAAAACAATCTAAAAATTACGTAAAATAATTAGTAAAAACAACTGAAATAGTTTTCTGTTTCTACAATTTTAAAAATCAATTTCTAAAAATTACGTAAAATAATTAGGAAAAACAACTGAAACAGTTTTCTGTTTATAAAATTTTAAAAATCAATCTAAAATTTACGTAAAATAATTGTGTTGTGCGCCTTTGAACCACAAACAGAGCACTTAAAAGTGTATCTACATTTTTTGGCATGATTGCCGAGGCAAATTTTGCATAAATTGTGTTTTGTCACAATATCTAGCCTACCAATTGGTGACATAGAATTAAATATAGGACATTTATAAACCCTATGCACTTGCATACACATAATACACTTATCAAACCTGTCAGGAATTGCAGCTGGCGCAGCAGCAACAGCATGAGCTGTCAGCTTGCCTCTGTTTTGAGAAATGTCACCGCCAGAAGGGCTCGCCTCATGCACTGCAGCTCGTTTTTCTAAGAAACTGAGAAGACTACTCACAGCGTGGGCTTCACCATTGTCTCGCTCGGTGTGGTACAGGCGAACAGTAAAGCAGTCCAGCTTCTTCAATAGGATACAGCTTAAAATTGCATCCCATGACTCCACCGGCTGCTCCAGGTTCTTCAGAGCCGCTAGCTGCTGCCGCACCTTTCAATAGGCCCTATGGCTACCCACCTGTCTATAATAAAATAATAATCTTAAATGTATATGTGTTTATTTCATTATTTTTCCTTGCGACTATAGAAAAATACACGGACGTCGAATATGGTGCGGCATGAATAATATATACTGTCAACTGTCGTCCGTCAACTGTCGTCCGTATATAGCTTCAAAGCTGCGCGACACATATACGGATGTCGGTTTAGCGCATACTTTTCATACTGTACGATATTTGATGTCCGTATCCATGAATCTATAGCATTACTTAGAAAAATAATCGGACGTCGAATATGGTGCGGCATGAATAGTATATACTGACAACTGACGTCCGTATTATAGCTTCAAAGCTGCGCGACACATATACGGATGTCGGTTTGATGGATACTTTTCATACTGTACGATATTTGACGTCCGTATACATGAATCTATGGCACTACTTTAGAAAAATACTCGGACGTCAAATATGGTGCGGCATTAATAGTCATCATCATCATCATCATATCAGCCGAAAGACGTCCACTGTTGGACATAAGCCTTCCCCAAAGAGTGCCAAAGTGACCGGTTCTGCGCCACCCGCATCCAGCAACCTTTACCAGGTCATCTGTCCACCTTGTGGGGGGCCTACCCACGCCGTGCCTTCCGGTACGTGGTCGCCGCTCGGGAACCTTTCCGCCCCAACGGCCATCGGTTCTACGTGCTATGTGCCCCGTCCACTGCCACTTAAGTTTAGCGATTCGGAAGGCTATACCGGTTACCTTGCTTCTGCTGCGGATAGCCTCATTTCTGATGCGATCACGCAGAGAAACTCCCAACATAGCCCTCTCCATAGCCCTTTGGGTGACTTTGAGCCTTCTTATGAGGCCCATAGTAAGCGACCACTTTTCAGTGCCATATGTCATCACTGGCAACACACACTGGTCAAAGACTCTCGTCTTGAGACACTGCGGAATATTGGACGAAAAGATGTGCCGTAGGTTCCCGAACGCTGCCCAGCCGAGTCAGATTCGACGATTGACCTCTTTCTCGAAGTTGGACCTACCTAACTGGATAGTCTGTCCTAGGTATACATAATCGTCTACAACTTCGAGCGTAAAGTGTCCGATTGTACATGATCTTTGTCTTCTCCATGTTCATTCTTAGACCAACTCGCTCGGAAGCTTTACTGAGCATAGCTGATGAATAGTATATACTGTGAACTGACGTCCGTATATAGCTTCAATGCTGCGCGACACATATACGGATGTTGGTTTGATGCATACTTTTCATACTGTACGATATTTGACGTCCGTATATATGAATCTATCATATGACACTAATATAAAGAAAACCAATTTTCCCAGACATGCGACCTAGCTACAAATATACTCGTTTCCACCGGTCTAACATTAGGCAAAGAAAATTCATCAACTTTCGTTTTATTGGCATTCAATAGCAGATTGTTAACGGTAAACCAATCGATTACTTTGACCAGTGTGCCATAAACTTTGCTATACTCTGTTGATTTTCGGTCAACCTTAAAGATTAATAATGTATCATTGGCAAATAATACTAAATGACATAGGTAGGATTGCCTCGTTGTATAACTACTCGTATACTAAAGCGCTGTGTAAGCTCTTTGGCACAGTATACCTACACGGCTATAAGCAGTAAAACAAATTCAAACAAACGTCCGATGCGGAGCACTGACACAGACACCCGTCCATTGGATACAGTAAACTTAAGGAGATGCCTCGATTCGAGTTAACCACGCCCCCGTGAAAGAGAAACGCTTATGCCATCCGCGCACTCCTTAAGGAAAATCGTTGGCCCAATCCACCAAACTAAAATAATTACCAGTTTACAGATATATTACACATTAGCACTGTAAGAATACATTCTAGATTGAACTCTGTTCTAGTTGTAGTACGGGTATCGCTACTGTATACTTAACTAATTTGTAGGGCCGTAAAATAGCTAATCTGCTATACAAAGTAGGTATAATATATGTTTATTTGATAAAGTACAACAACAAATATAAACTTGAATTTAGAGGATTAGTTAGTTAGGTTTGTTGAGTAAATACTCTCCGTTACAGAATTTAACCCTCATTTAATCATACATTCAGCTGCTTGGAGAAGGGTTCAGCCTTCGTTACCTTTATTTATTTTTAGCATTGAATATTCATAGTGTAAAAATAAATTTGAAAATTAGTTGAACGGTTTCAAACTACAATTAAACTCGTCGTTGACATTCGCAGGCTAACGGCGTGATATTTTAAGAAACTGATGTATTAGCTTGGGGCGTGATAATTTGGGAAAACTATTTTTCACCTCAGCAGCTCAAACAATCATATGTATGTTGTTGCGTGAAAAGAGTGTGCTAATGCGATTTTGTTCACCCAGGGAGACAAAGTAGCTTTTTAAATTTGATGCTGAGCACTAACATTTCATAGGGATCTATTACAAAATCAGAGTATTTGAATTTTTTTAGCTCTCCCTTTCATTTAATTACGAAAACAGAAAACGACAGACATGGGTCGATCCATAGTTCGACCATGGAATTATAAAGTAGACCCGAGCGAGCGAGACGCGACCGGGAAGAACGGGACGAATATCTGTTACCGCGCCTAAGATTAGCGTTAGAGCGCACAATAACAGATTATTTGAAAATTAACGTTATGATTTTGGCGCGGACGTGTCCTATAACATTAATAAAAAGGATAATTAATAATTCTAGTTTTAACAATATTACATTTTCAGGCTCGGAAATGTGGCAAAAGATGGTCAGAATTCAGGCTTCAAAGCTGGGGTTAGTTGCACATCGCACGAACAGGCCAACTATGAGTTCAAACTGTCCAACAATGTTATTGTTGGACAGTCCCTTCGAGGTCCTCACCTCGCGGCTCGGACCTCGAACCTACTCGTCCATCTATTGCTTGCTTTCTAGCCTTTTCAACAATATACTATTTATGAATGTACACCTCAGATGCAGATTCCGAACGTAATCGAAGCGCGATTGTTTAAAATTTTATCACGTACCTTTATTATTTTTCATTCTTATGTTATTGATATGAGTTTTAAATATAAAAACTACTGGGATGCTTTACTGAATTTATGGATTTTTGCATAAATAAGTACCTAAAACTATGTAGTATTGATTGTGTTATTGACAAGTCACATTTTTTTTTATTTAGCTAGCAAATTAAAAATAATAAGAATGCCTGAGACTTGGTACTACGAAGTATTTCACAACTTTTTACGGTGGAAGATTTTCGAGACTCGGCCTCCCTTTTACATGGATTGTTTTCTATGGGATCTAATTTTTTTGTAATCCTATATATTTATTTTAAATGGGACTACAAAGTTATTCATGCAGTTGGTGAATCTAGAAAACTGGACCGAAATTGCAAAATATTTTAGCGTTCCCTTGATTTATAAGTATACTAAACACTAATTGTATTCTAAAATTGAAGCTTCTATCTCTGCTAGAAGTTCCTTAGAGTTTTGACGATCGGTCACTCAGTCAGTCAGTGAGTGACAAAATTAAGAAACTTTGACTAGTTATATTTCTTAAACTACTGGTTCAAATTGAATGAAATTTAAATTATACCGTGTTTGTACAATGCCTGCTTGGTTAATGAAAATTCAGGCTTCTAGTTTTATCCACAAAGAAGTTATTGGGGGGTTGAAAATGGCCTGCACTGCTTCAAGACAAGGATGGTACGGCCGCCACAGAACAGTATATCACTGCTCTGGGCGGCCAAAAGTCAAATTGTAGGGTTCCGTAGTCAACAAGGAACCCTTATAGTTTCGCCATGTCCGTCCGTCTGTCTGTCCGTCTTCGGCTAGCTAACTAGAAAACTGCAATGGCGTGGGTATATAAACCAATCACGCCGACAAAACAGTAGAATAAAATCCAAAAAAAAATCGTTTTTTAGGGTACCGTACCTCTCCAACATGTAAATTAGTGATGTATTTTTTTTTCTCATAAAACCTATAGTGTGGGGTATCGTTGGATAGCTTGTTCAAAAATATCATGGGTTTTCTAAAACTATTTTTCAAGTTAGTTATGCGATTGCGAGATAATGGGATTTAAAGCCCTAATTTTATGTGTCGCCCCTGCCAGCTAAATGGCTACTACTACTGGGGACGTGAAAATGAATGAATTTAAAAGGAAAACTTAAGTGTTAAGTAGACATAACTAGTTAACTGGTAAGAAATGCACTTAATTTCGGGTGCAAATAAATTGTCATTGGAATTTGAACCTTTTACCGTGGACGGTAGAGTTGCTTTTTCACGGCACGGTGCTTCTTGCCCGCGGCGAGCGGTAAAAAGACCTGCCCTGCGACATGCCCCCCCACCCGTGGCAATGCTAAAACTTAGGCGGACTTACGGCACGGTGCTTCTTGCGCGCGCGGCTAGTTGTGATGTGCGGCTTGATGCTGTTCGAAGATTTTCGTAATTATTTTACGTAAATAACCTGTTGCCGCTAAAAGTTTGCGATCTGCGGTTCGATTAGTTTTAAAGTTGTGTACCTGATTACCTACATATCGTTTGAAAAAACTTAATGTAGCTACTGACTTAGTTATTTCAATTGAGAAGTTGTGGTCCCTTATAACTGAGTGGTCGTATCCGGCACATGAAATTAGGTGGTCGCTGACCAGCGAAATGACCCTATACATTGGTGTGTTATAAAAATAATCATATTTACGATTATTTACGAGGGTAAGGCATAATAAAAACCTCAAAAGTCCGCATTCTGTGACAGACGGGCAACTACGGAACCCTACCCTGCGCGTGGCCCGACACGCACTTGGCAGCTTTTTAAAAACTGATTGTGGGTAGAATAAAGAGGTAAGTTCAGAAAGTACTCATTGACGCACTGTAATCTGTCAATGTATTCGACCGTATCATTAAACTATGCTCGTATAGCTGGTTGCAATATTAAGTATTTGAAGTGCACTTATTTTCTCAAACGACACATACCTAATCGGGGTGACTTTTAATAGTGAATTTGTATGTTTTTGCGGTAGATTATATAATAAGTTACCTTAAATGTTATGATGGCAGGTAAGAATGTTTCGTTTGTATATGTTTTAATAGGATTGATTATGTTATGCCGATATGGTAGTCATTCAAAAGTACACCCTTTTAACGTTCTCGTTTTGCTTGTATTTTGACTTGTCCCGGCAGAAATAGGACATAAAGCACATACCTTATTTATTCTAGTTTACGATTTAGCTTTGATTTTCCACGGAAACACTCCGGAAAATCGAAAATTAGGTATCCAAACGTTATATGGTCAAAATGTATGATTTTATGAATTTGTTCGTTTTTGGTCATTTTGATTTTTTTTTGTTTCTAAGGGCCATCTAATGTTAAATTAATAACTCGATATAAATTATTCGAGTTGATGAAGCAAACGAAATTGCCAAATTTAAGAAGTAAACTGGACTTTCTCGAATATGATTTGGTTAGTAGGGAAAACTTTAATGATGAACAAATAAAGGAAATCAAGCATAATGTTAGGCGGTTCAAGAATGAAATGAGATCTAGATGGACTGGGAGCACACAATAAAGGAGATGATTTCTTTAAAAAAATGTCGATTATCCGAAGCAGACATTTTCGTCTATAACGTCAAAACTTTTCCCGAAAGTTTTCGAGGGTTTCATGCAATAGGGATGTATTTAACAGATTACTCGTGACTTTGGATCCTCTAATAACAGGTATGAGACCAACACCGCGTAAAAAGACAAAGCCATTCGCAAAAGAAACTCTCGAGATGCTACTTCCCATGGAGCCTCATACAGATGAAATGGTGTCTGATGAAATATCGACAGAGCCGCCTTCGTCTGATCGACACGATTTCTGACTGTTTTTTGTTACTTTTGTATATACTTTGTACTTTACTTACACATATTTTTATACCTACTTTGAGCTAATATTGAAAAATCCCAATTTTTTTGTAATTTCACCAAAATTTTCTTACCGTATAGGTAAAAAATGAAATATTAGCTTTATATTACTGTAACTACCAAAATAACATCAAACATAATATTGACCGCCCAGATCAGTAAAATACCACACTGTGGGCCGTGCCGCTGTTTTGCTCGACTTGGCGGGGGCACTGCTGTGCCCTCAGCAATGTAGATTTCATAGTAAAAAAAACTGGCTAAGTGCGAGTCGGACTCGCGCACGACGGGTTCCGTACCATTATCTATAAAAACGGCAAAAAAATCATGTCTGTTGTATTGGAGTCCCACTCCGACTCGCACTTGGCCGGTTTTTTAGTATTTGTCGTTATAGCGGCAAAAGAAATACATCATCTGTGAAAATCTCAACTGTCTAACTTCATGGTTCATGAGATACAGCCTGGTGACAGACGGATAGACAGACAGACAGACAGCGGAGCCTTAGTAATAGGGTCCCGTTTTTACCCTTTGGGTACGGAACCTTAAAAATCATTGTAGATCGCGCAATTTCATTAAAATAATACATCATTATTACATCAAATTTTTAAATATTATTGGGCGTGCAAACCCAATAGCACAGCGATGTTTAGTTGCATTCAAAACGGTAACTGTGCTTGACTTATTATTTCTCGGAGTCATTTTATCTGCATGAGTAGGTACGCTACCCTAATGTTGACTTCGATTCTTTAATAATAGGACTAGTCAAGTTCATTGTGTTTTAAGGTTTTAGGTTTAAATTAAGTTGAACCATCAGCCATCCGTAGTATCGTTTAGAAATTGCATTCGTCGCATACATTCCCTTTCCCTGCTCATGTAGAAATAAATGCGATGTGAAATTCCACCAACTTTGCTCACCTACGTCGACGTAAGTTTTCCAATATACGCGGAGATATGCAACTCGGGGATTCATAAACAATTTCTAACTAAAGTTTTCCGAACACCATATATTTAGTTTGCAATTTACTGCTACAGAAAGGTAATATCTAAAAATCCCTTCTAATTCTAAGTTTATAAATTAATTCCTATGTAGCTTCACTTTCACCTGTCCATAAAACAGTTTTAAGAAAATTTGTGTTCTCAACAAGTTTTACTTTCATTCTTTGGCAATACACAACCCTTTAAACTCATCGTGATAGATGTGTCCATGAACTTTAAAGTAGGTAGTGGAAAGGACCTTTTCCTACATCTCCAAACGGCCATCTTATCAACCCCACAAATAGGCTCGAGTTGATAGCGTCGGATTATCAGTGTTTATATATAAGCGCCATGTCTTCAGTCGCGGCATCCGTTTCCACAGCTCACTTTGAGTAACGCGTTTTGAATAATTTCTCTCTACATTAGCTGTTGATAGACGTTCAGAAACAAAGACACATGGACATCTTCGCCGGTAACCCTCAACAGCCCGCAGGGAGTTGCCGTTGCATCTAGACCACGTGCCACGTTATGCGGCGGGAATATTATAATCCGCGAAAATTAAATATATTATAATCCCCTTTCATTTCTGTATTTCTAGCGATCCACAATCCACAAGTGACGGAACATATTTATTCCCTCTTAGATCCACCAAAAGAGTTTCCGGTCAGGATTTGATTGAATACACACACTAATATTGTTGTAGATATTTAAATTCTTTCCGATAGTATTTTGTAATAGAACTCCATAGATTATAAATATTATATAATACAGACTGGCTACTTAGAAATACCCCTCCAGTGTGTTTCTAAATATTTTAGACTAGCTTCCGTCCGCGACTTCGTCTGCGTGGACTCGGGATAAAAACTATCCTATATTTTAATCCAGGCTATAAACTATCTCCGTGCAAAATTTCATTCAAATCGGTGCAGCCGTTTAAGCGTGATTGAGTAACAAATATCCAAACATCTAAACTTTCGTATTTATAATATTAGTAGGATGACTTAAAAGTAACATGAATATGCGTCACATAGTAGTTGTTATTGATTTTTAACGGTGCGGTGCGACTAATGTAATGTACGAATAAAGCGTCTCATTGACTTTCAATGTTAGCCAATTTTTTGTATCTTGGCGGCGCGTCGTTTATTTTTTTCTGTATATTCAGGATTTTAATTCGTATTCTCCAGTGATGATTTGGTTTAATTCTTTTACTCTGAATAAAACGTCAATTTGAAATTAGGATTATTCGCTGACATTGGGAATCCCAATATTTAGTCTTGTATCTGATAGATAGATAAATTTATCTATTAAAGAAGAAGTCCTGACTGACTGACTGACTCATAAACGCACAGCAGAAACTACTAATGTTAGAGAGTTAATTTTTTCACAGTATGTTACTTTTATAACGTGGGCTAGGGATAAGAAGGGATTCTTGGAAATACCTCCCCTAAGGGATATATTTTTATACGATAGTGGATTGGAAGATAAAATGCAAATTTTAGGAACACCGCTTGCAAAAAATATTTAAAGAAAATCAATAAATTTTACGGTGATGGTACATCAGGGTTGTGCCTAAACTTGTTTACCAGTTGTATACGATACATGTTGATTTAGCAGATGATACGATGAATTTTGTACCATTGTTGTATATATTATTACCAGACAAGGCACAACAAAGTTATAAAAGATTATTTACGATTAAAAAAAAAAAACAATGAATATTGAACACAACAAATGCGACTATGAGTTAGCTACAACAAACGGTTTGAGATCAGTGTTGCCTGAAGTTAAAGAGTATCAGGCTGTTTTATCATTTCTCAAATGCCGTCTGGAAAATGAGCAAGAAACTCAACTTTGATAAAGCCGCTCCCGACCCGTGGTCCAACCACTAAGTCCAACTGGTTGTGCCACGGGTAAGTAAAATTATCCATAGACCAACCGATTGTACTACGAGGAAGCAAATTTACCCGCAGTACAATCGGTTGGACCACGGGACACAAAGTTTATCGGTAGTCCAATACTAGAAAATATGTTTACCCGTCGTCCAACTGTTGTACCACGGAAACGCACGTTTATCCATGGACCATTGGACCACCTGTCATAAAGGCAAAAAGGTTATCTGTTATTGTATTAAACTGGAATTGATTGCAATGCCACCTTATTTGATATTTCCGATAATGATTAGAAATTGACACCAATGTCAAAACTTGCATATATTAGTTTGCTATGAAAACGGATAAATGTAAGCAATGGCAGAAAATTGAGATTATAAAATAGTTCCGCGGCCACTTGGAGGGTAAGGCCAAATTAGCCTCGATGAAGCTCGGTGTGCTCAACAGATCGAGACAGTATTTCACGCCGGCTCACCGCCTACAGCTCTATAAGGCGCAGGTCCGTCCACATATGGAATACTGTTGTCATCTGTGGGCAGGGGCTCCTCAGTACCAACTCCTCCCTCTAGACCGCATTCAACGGAGAGCGATTCGAATTGTCGGCTGCCAGCGTGTTTCCGATCGGCTTGATCCCTTAGCACTGCGTAGAGATGTAGCCTCGCTTTGCATTTTCTACCGCATGTACAATGGGGAGTGTTCCGATGAATTGTTCGGATTAATCCCCGCCGCTTCCTTCCGCCATCGCCCTACGCGACAGCTTTTCCATTCTCACCACGTAGATGGTTGGCAGTCCTCAACTGTGCGTTTCTCCCGAAACTTTCTGCCTCGCACAGCCAAACTCTGGAATGAACTGTCGCCTGCGGTATTTCCGGACCGTTATAACCTTCAAGCCTTCAAGAAAAGAGCGTACTCCCATCTTAAAGGCCGGCAACGCACCTACAACTCTTCTGGTGTTGTAAGTGTCCATGGGCGTCGATTATCGCTTACCATCAGGTAATTCGACTGCTCGTTTGCCTCCTATATCATAAAAAAAAAAAAAAACAAATTAAAGGCGGACGGCAGTTTTATAGAGTGAAACCTTTAAAGGAAAAGTACCCCGTTTTCTCGTGATCCCATTGATTTGTCCCATCAATGGGACCACGAGGGAGACTTATTTCTCGTAGTCCTCCTATTCAGTTCAATTGAAAGTTTCTTGAACCTCCTGTATAAAATGCATGAATAATATTGATATTTTCTGCATGGCTGGCATTAAAATCTGTGCGGTTGCTGGGCAATTCGAAAATAGGTGTCCACTCTTTTTCTCCAGCAAGACAATGGTGACGGCAAACTTGAGTCTCACTTGAAATCAAAAAACATCTTGCACATGAAGTTTACTTTTAATAAATTTGGAACTTGCCCGAGGCCGTTTTGATGGCATCCTGGAAATATACAGCCTTCAGTTTCGGGCGTCCGCAGTAACTGAGCTCCGTTATTTACCCAGTTATTATTTACTAGCTGTTGTCCGCGTAGAACTTGTTACCGTCTTAGAAAAATGATTGCTATTAAATTATTGTAGGCAGAACCTGAATCATCCACGACCGACCCACCTTCACACTTGATAGATATGTACCAAAATATTCTGTGTCATCATTATACAGAATTACCTTATCAAAGGTGTTACATGTCATGGAATCAAACATACAACAACATTTACAAGATTATAGTAATTCTGTATTGGAAAATGTAAGAACTGATGTTCTTATACCATGGATTAACGGAAATGTACGTATGTTGAACTTATACAAAATTTCTGTTTAATTTGTTTTTTTACAGCTCCGTGATATCCAAATTATGTTTTACCGCTTGGCTCTACCGACAACGATATGGCTAGATTTATTTTTTGAGACAATACCCTATGAAACAATATGGCTGCAAGAGGAAGGTATGATGCCAATAGAGACATGTGAGAAATATCCCTTATGAGCAGCTCACCAAATTCGCAATTCACCACATGCTCAGTTGCTGAGCACATTCTCATCTCATCACGTGCTCATTTCACCAAAATCTCACCTGACCATTTTCTCAGCTCACCATACTATTATTTAACCATGTTCTCAGCTAAGCACTTTCTCATCTCGCCATGCTCTCAGTTCACATCATTCTCATAAATGTACAGTCAGTGTCATGAACATCTTCAGACTTGAACTGATTAGCGATGTGTTGAACATGTGTGACAATAATTAGGTTTGTGAAATAGAAATGAGGGAAAAAACAATGTTTTTAATTTGTTTATTTCAACATACAAGTTATTAACTAGTTTACATTATCGTACATTCCAACCACTTAATAAACAATCTAACAAACATAAAATATCAATCTCTCTGTTTAAAAATATATCAAGTCCTCCATCTTCAATATAAAAAGTAGCACTTAGTATATTTTCACTTCTTATTAACTAAACTGAGGTTTTAATTTTGCATTAAACGGTAATTTAAAGAAGCTAAATTATTCAAGCATTCTCGCACACTATTTTTTTTATGTAAACAATCCAAAATTACTTTATCAATATTTTCATTTTTTCCATTAATTTTCGATTTCTTTTAGTTTGTTTGCAATGTAAAGCATTTTTATGCATTTTTATAGCTTGAATTTTTCTTTTTTCAATATTAAGATGCATTTGAAAAGTGCTGGTTTTGCTGTTATTTTGGTATTGAGACGTCTATGCCACCCTTCTAAGGCATTTGTCGTTCTATTTTTTTCTCTGTAACACCTATAAACTTCTGTGGTTACTTTTTTCATCCATTGCTCGTCGAAATAAGACCTTAATTGCAAGTTAGTTTCATGCTGTGGTGCCATCTCCCAGATGCCTAAATAAGCTTCAGGAATTAATACAGGGAGGAGTAAGGCTAATAATGTGCATAGATGTTTAATTTTTCGGCCTTCTACTGTATTGGTTAAACCCATTTTCTTGCTTTTTCTCCAAACAGCATTTAAAAAATGGTAATAACAACCCTTTATAATTACGTCAGGATAAACCTCTTTAATAGCCTGGATAGCCGCGACTTCATAATCGCATTTGTACACTTTAATATCAACATGAAATTGTTCTTTCAGTACTAAATACAATCGTCTGTAAAGCCTGTCCACGAAAAAAAGTGGTCGGTTTTATAACGACAAATTAGGAAAAAAACTAAGAAAAACAATTTCATGGGCTATTTAAATTAAAGTTTTATTAGTGTTCTTTAAAATGAATCAACCTCCTGTTTAACAAATTAACACTGGTAAAATGCCCTGACTTTGCTTCGGACTCCTTCCATCAATCTCTGTACATCACTTTCAGTCACCTTTTTACATGTCGTATCCCACATTCTTTTGAACTGTTGCTCATTTGTAGCAATTTTACCACTATTTTTCAATTTTCTTTTCATTATTGCCCAATAACGCTCTACCGGCCGGAGTTCTGGGCAGTTCGGTGGATTTGCTAATTTCGGTACAAAGGAGATATTATTTTCAGTGTACCATTCCAAAACAGATTTGGCATAATGTGAGGACGCTAAATCAGGCCAGAATATGACAGGCTCTGTGTGGTTTCTTATAAACGGCAATAAGCGATTTTTCAAACACTCTTTCGTGTAAATGGATTGGTTAATCGTACCCGTAGTAACAAAAGATTTGCTTTTTTGACCACATGTACAGATGGCTTGCCAGACAAGGAATTTTTTTGCAAATTTATCAAGTTTTTTTGTTGTAAATTTTTTATCGGCATTCCCTCTTCGATTTGCCACATAGAACTGCAAACCTGGTAATAGCTTAAAATCTGCTTTCACATATGTTTCGTCGTCCATCAAAATACAACCAAACTTCGTCAAATATTTTGTATACAACTTTCGAGCCCGGGTTTTACATAATTTATCCTTTATAGCCTCGCGATTAGGAACTGTAGTTGCCTTGTACGATCGTAAACCTGCACGCTGCTTGATTTTTTGGACATACGATTTCGATACCTTACATTTTCTGGCGACGTCACGGACAGAGAGAGTTGGATTCTTCTTAAAATGCTCGATTACTTTTTTTGCCTTAGTTTTATCAGCAGGACCGCGTTTTCTACCCGAACCAACCTTTTCTTGAAACAGAGAATCTGGACTGATAATTAGCCAATACCTTTTGCACGGTTGACTTCGGAACTTTTAATAATTTGGCTAACTTTCCTTGCGATATACCGATATTTTGGTTGTAGGTGTACACGATCTTTTTTCGGATGTCCAGTTGGCTAGACGACATTTTATAAATTTTACGATAGTTTTTTTCTTCCCGCTATCTAACAATCAAAGTGACAGATGTCAGTTCTTTTATTATTATTTTTTTTTTTTATTAAATGCTGACCACTTTTTATCGTGGACAGACCTTATGTATCTTGTGTTTTATTAGGAAGAAACACATAAACTAATGGCACAAAACAAATCTCATTTTCATTGCATGCCATGTCTGCATGTAGTGTATATATTTGATAAAACGGTTTAGTTGTAGCTTGAAAGGTTCCGTCTCCATAAAATGTCGAGATAGATGTGATTTTTTCCTTTGTGGATACTCATCCAATTGGTCACTCACCAAAAAATCAAATTTTGTCTTCATTTCCGTCGTCATACCAAAAGAAATTTTCGACTATGTGCTCCGGTAACTTAACATCCTTTGTGTTAGTAAGTGCACCTCTACCTACCTTCAAATATTTCTCACGAGCCCTGTATAGAGTATCCTTTTTCCACGAAAACGCAGGAATCTCATGTATCGCTGGTTCAAACTTTGACACATCATTATAAAAATGATTCTCGAAGATTTTTGGCACAGAGTCAAAGTTAGTGCAGACCTCCTTTTTGCATTCGTCCATCGTAGAGTCAATCAAACATCGAATTGGGTCTGGAAAACAACAATGTCGCCCTTCTCTTATAATACATTTATTAGAATCCAACGTAATTGATGTGTTGCATTCTGTTTGATTTCTGCACCTCCAGTTCGTCGTACCACATTTATTTTTATAGTTAAAATTATACTCGTAACCTGAGTGCTGTAATATCAATTTATCTCTCTGGCTTGTGATAAATTTCATGTCACTGTTATTCATGTTCAAAATTAATTCACGATTACACTATACAGTTAAATATTCGTTAAACGACTCGGGTGAGCATCGCCATTTTGTACCACCCAGGTCGTACCGCGTCTTGCTAATATACCGCGTTCCCGAAATACCAGATTTTGCAAAATATCGGATTATCAATATATCACACTTTTAGCTTACCACATTCCCGTTACACCAGTTTATAAAATCGTAAGGTACTCATGGAACTAAATCGTTTAAAAAAAGTCCTATACAGAAAATTTGGTTTATTGGTAATGTGATAAATCAAGAATGTGGTATTTTACAAAATCTGGTATTTCGAGAATGCGGTATATAAGCAACGAGCGAGTCGTACTTTCTGTGATAGTAATATTTGTATCCACCCTTTACACAACACTGAAATCCGCTGTGGTCAAAACATTTTTTTATTGCTGGAGCAAAGCCAGAGCGGTTGAGTTTCGCATTCTTATTCTGAAATCGTTGACAATATTTCTCCACATTCCTTTGACTGGCCTGAAAACAGCTAAATCAAGCGGCTGCAGTATATCTGTAGAGTGTACTGTGGAATTTAAGCGCCCAGAATGATCGCATTTTCTTTAGAAAAATATGCGGAAGCGATATATGTGACGTGTGACCATCCTAAAACAAGACTGTTGAAAATTTCATTTGTCACATACCATGGATAGAAGTAGCTGGTACCTAACATATTCAAAAAATGCTTCCGTATATTAATACGGTACTTACGGTTACGTTACGTTACGGTAATTACACCAAGCCCCCATCCACTGGGTAATTTAGGCACTAGATTTTTGAGCAAACGCTTGTACGGAAAAAATATTATCGGAGGGTGCTTAACTGCCGTCAGCTGAAACGTTTACAAGCACAGTCAAGCATTCTTTTTCATCATTACCAACACGATTGTATACTCGTTTGATACCTCTGCTGACCTTTTGGTAATTCCAGGAGCGAACGCAGTCTCCTGGCCGGCTACGTGCAGAGTGTCAACTAATGGGCCTCGGTGCACGCAACCCCACCGCCGACACCCACATCGCTCATCTGCGCGGGTCATCTGCGCGTGAACTTATTTAAAGTGAACACACGGTTGCGCGTGCGTAAACCCACTTCACTTGTGCCTACCTCCTGTGACCAAATAGACTGGTAATCCGGTACGATTGGCAGAGATCAAGATGCAGTGAAAAGGCCGCAATTCATCGAATGGATTCTAAGCAGCGCATTTAAGATTTTTCACAATACTCCGCTACATCGATAAAATGGTTCATATCGATGTAAACTTTTTTGAATGGAAATCATCTATTAGATTTACTTTTGTAAAGATGTTTGTAGATGTAGTCCTTCAGTTTTAGTCCACCGACGTGGTTTCCCGGGGAGTGACCGCTGTGACTGTCGCTTCTCGGAGCCACAGTAGCAATATCTTCTTTAGTGACTAAAGAAGACATTGGTGCAGAGGATTGAGTGCATGATAACTCTGAACACCCCGCCCATCACCCCTGCATTGACAACTACAGGTATGGATTCCTTGAGTTTTGTCTAAGACGTAGGTACGAACGGGTAAGGGGTGAGGCGAGTTGAGATACTTGAGGTAGAATGTAAATAGCATATTTAGCATAATGTTTTGTAGTAATATTTTCAATGAGGATAAAATTTCGCTATTGAGCATACTTATTTAGAACATTTTGAGTTTAGTATTTCCCCACCCCCTTCTTTGGCGCCCGGAGGACATGCTACCCTTACCCCCAAAATACGCATCTAGTGACGTGATTATATTTCCGACCCCTATGTTGGGCACACACTTAGACCCAACGTTTTCGTACCGCATGTTCCCACATCAGAATTCTCTAATTTAAATCTTAATGAAAGGATTTTTATTTAGCCGTCTAATTTTTGATTACTGAAGTTCTTATTTTACTAAGATACCTAATTCTTACCTACTTACTGCTCGATTAACGATGCCTTAAATTTTATATTCCCGGTCATTCGATTTTAATAATTCAGGTCGCGAGTCAAATTATTACGAACCTCTTTAATCGAATAAATTGAATTATCCAAACTCTGTCTTCGGGGGATTGTCTTCACGAAGTTAATTTCTATAAATTTTTCCTCTGTTAATACATATTTATTATTATGTATATTATTTCTTGGAAAAGGAGTGCGACGAAACTTTTCAAATTTCCTAAAGCAAGTTTAAAGGCGACGCTCTTGTTGTTTGAGTAATATCCATTTTATTCCATTGTATTTCATCGCTTCAATTTAGGGAAGAGTAGTGTGGTGATTCCTCCTTTGCCTTCCACGCCACAGTTAACGGACCGAGTTCATCTCGCTGCGTGATACCTGAACAAGAGACTTTCTAGATTTTTATCTTTGTTGAATGATAATGATACTAGTGAAGTGTTGTTGATTTTAAGTGATTTTTTTTGTAGCTAAAATTTAAAACCTTTCTGGAAACGTAAGTGTTGATTTTTAATTTATGTCAATGATTTAAGTTTTGGATATAGTTCTATTGTTAAAATGAAGCTTATAAATTGTTGAACGTGAGAAGGGAAATGGTTACCTAAACTAGTCTGGGCACCTCTAGTAAGTTACCAGTGTAAAGAAAGTCTTTAAAGAGCACTGATATTGACTGAGTTTAAAGTAATTACCGCTGTGAAATAGAAGCTAAGGTTGGCATATTATGGAAATAATGATGATGATAATGGTGGATGATGGTAGCTGATGGTTACGGTTGGGTAAGGGTGTTTACGATTTGGTTATATGGGTTAGGGTTAAATATAGGGTAATTAAGGTTAGGTTAGAAAAATTATAATATAAAATTATAGGACAAGAGAGCGATGTCAAAATTTGCTTTCGGTTGAATATTTAACGTTTTAGAATTTGGAAAAACCTTAAAACTAGAAATGAAAATAATAGAAAAATTAGAATGTTCTTCAAGCTTCTGTGTGGGGTTAAAATCTCCTTCAGGCTTCTGTATAGGGTTCAGGTATTTGAAGGTGGAATGTCGGCAAGGGGCTCAGGATGTTCGGGTTTTCACTGTCTCGGGGTGGGTTGAAGGTACGTTGGGCGCCAGTGTCAGCCTGTAGGGCCGCAGGTGATAGGAGGAGGTGGTGAACAGGGAAACAGGAAAACAGCGGAGACCAGGGCAGTATGCAGTTATAATTAAAAGATAAGGCACCTGTAACAAACACAGGCAATGCTTAGCCTACGATAAACAGATCTTGATTAGATAACTACCTAAAAACAATTTTACTTACAATAGGTTGCTATCGTGCCTTTGTAGGGGTGAACTGAATAGCTGGATAACACTCTTGTGTGGATAAACTTTTAGCATACCGTATTAAAAATCACAATAATAATAAATATTGCGAAAATGAACTTGAATTAAATTATTTAGTATTTTAAAATGTTCAATGCAATCAGAAAAGCTGCGCAATGGACGTAGAATTGGAATAGGGATTTGATATTTGAATAGTGTTAATTCAAAAAGTAGCCAGTAGGTTGGTGTGTAACGTTCCGTTACAGACTTTGCCACGTTGAATTAGTATTGTGAATGTTTGTGTTGCTTCATCGTTATTTTAGTATTTTCGACTATATGATATTTGAACTGATTTGTCAGATTTTATCGATTCTGAGATGAAAATATCAAACTGCTCATCGGCCCACAGTTTAAGGCGGCGTTCGAGTAATCTGATAATATCTTTAGCTTGTTTAATGTTTTTGTCCCTTTGTAGCAATAGGGCAGTGTACATTAGTAATCGTTCTGAGGGATAATTCAGAGCGTGGGTAGGTGTTCTATTTCATCGGCAAGTGTATGAACGAATTTTCTGCTGGCTGTGTCAAAAGGGAGATCGTAAAGTTTTCCATGAAGTGAGCATATGTTATTCCATCTTTTTGCCATATAAGTACCTGTCTTCGATCCAGTGTTAATAAGGTAGGGCGACCCATATGCTTCCTCTAGTGGTGATGCAAAAGGCGAGTGTTGCGTGGAAGAGTCAAAGAGGGCTGCTCACCATGGGCAGCACGTATGTGACTTGTATACTACCTTGAACATTGTTGAGGTAAGCTGTGCGTTAAAAATACGATTAATGAGTAAATATTTTAATTTAGAGGCATCTAAGTAGATACAGTTCACACTTTAAAATCAATATTATGGATTACCTCATACCAGAACCAGACGTCCGAAAATGTGCTATGCCATAATTTTTGTTTAACTATTAAAGAAAAACTGATGAACAAATATGTCGCAGGGAAATGGCCAAAACAGAGATTTGAACAAAACTCTAAGGGATATGATCAAATCACGCAGGATGTTAAAATGGCGAATCCATTTTATCATTTGCCTAGAAAAAAACAGTCATTTGATCAAATCTCTTAATCTGTTTAGTGAAATGACGAAATCGGCCAAAAAAGGCAACTCGTTTTTTCATTTCACTAGATTTCTTTAGTGATTTGATAAAGCCCCTGAAACGCGTTAGTGAGTTGACGAAACTAACTCGCAGAGTCAACTCGTTTTATCATTTCACTAGACACGTTTAGTGAAATGATGAAAATCTCAACTCTAGTAGTCGTGTTACCTCGCTCCTGCACCTTACCGCTCCCCGGTTTCGCCCTTGCGTGTTAGACACCGGCCGGCTTAGACGCAATTTATGAAAGTTTGTTACATAAGTTTCTTAAAATATTACGCCGTTACCCCGAGAATGTCAAAGAACGTTTTGTATGCAAATCGAACCACCTTAAAATGATTATTTTCCGGTATACAGTTATAGAATCGATTACAAGAATAGGTAGTTACCTATTCTTGTAATCGATTAAAAAAAATTATTTAACTAACAATTTTATTACCTACTTTTTCACTAAATCATGTCAGAGATTTCAACAAATCTCTAAGAGATATGAACAAATCACGCAGGATGTGAAAATGGCCATTCCATTTTATCATTTGCCTACAAAAAAAACAGTTATTAGATCAAACCCCTAAATCTATTTAGTGAAATGACGAAATCAGCAAAAAAAGGCATACTCGTTTTTTGCATTTCACCATAATTGTTCAGTGATTTGATAAAATCCCTGAAACATCATGTGAGAGATTTGATCAAACTTAATTGTAGAGTAACACTGAACCAGTTCAGAGATTTTATCAAATCACCTACACCATGTTACATTATCATTTCAATAAACGTGTGTCTGGTAAAATGATAAAACGAGTTGACTCTGCGAGTTTGTTTCGTCAACTCACTAACGCGTTTCAGGGGTTTTATCAAATCACTAAACAAATCTAGTGAAATGCAAAAACGAGTTGCCTTTTTTGGCCGATTTCGTCATTTCACTAAACAGATTAAGAGATTTGATCAAATGACTGATTTTTTCTAGGCAAATGATAAAATGCATTCGCCATTTTAACCTCCTGCGTGATTTGATCATTATCCCTTAGAGTTTTGTTCAAATCTCTGTTTTGGCCATTTCCCTGCGACATATATATATATATATTACTTATTTACTGCATTCAAGAATAGTGTACGGTATGAAAATGTATCAGAAATTATTATCATGAGACGTAACCATGCCGCGATACCGAGAACTTATTGACCGTCCTACGTTCTTTCAATGTAATTACATTTCCGTTTTTAATTTAAACCTACTGTGTCATAAGACAATGTTCTAAAAATTACTTTTTGTCACTGACTGCACTTTTGCTCCAGAGTCATGAGGTTAGTTAAAACAAATAACAGGAATTAAAAACTAAAATACTTTGTTACAATAAATAAGTAAAATACTTTGGGATCGAAAAGTTAGTCCAATTATAAATGTGTAGGTACCTAAAGATTGATTGTCATTATATAGGTTTTTGAAATAACTGAATCAAAAGGGCGGCAGCCCAATTGCTTAAACAGCTCCTTAGTCAGTTAATTTATTTAGTGCATGGCCGATATGTAATTTTAAACCCGCGTAGCTAAAATACATACCAAGAAACTTTTGAATCTCGCCGTAAAATTTAATTTAAAGTGTAGCCCCTGACTCACAGCCTAGTTAAAAATTCTTCGGGCCTGGCTGCAAAGCGTTGCACATTTAAAATTTGATAAGTTAGACAAAAGTTAGGAGCCTTCATAGCGTTGAAAGTCTCATCATAATTTCCCAGAAAAAGTTTTTATGGAAGTGATAGATAATTTTTCGGAATAAAAGGCCGAACGTTTTGTACTTTTTAATAACTTTTATTTATGATAAGTCGAGTGGAGCCAAATATAGAGGCGAGCATTAATATTGTGCGGTTTTTATGCCACAGAGTAGCTTTGATGGAAACCGAACACGGTCGAGTTACATGCACTGTGCGCAAGCATACTTACATTCGGCTGTAAGACATCTTTGTTTCAAATAAAAAAAACGGAGCTTAGGTAGGAAACTGAATTGGTGTATTGGTGCGAATATGGCTTCTGCTTCGCGTTTGTTTTCTATACTGCCGCGAGTAAGCTAGTCCGTAATGTATCCTAAGCATCTATGAACAGTACATTTGCTTGAATTTATATCTTAATAGTACATTACTGCAGAGGCCGTGAAGTAAGGGATTGCTGGACTCGTTGTATCCGGCCTCGTTTACGACTTGGCCGTCTACTCCAAACTCGTCCAGCAATCCCTGTTCCGGCCGAGGATTGTATAGTGCTTTTCTCAAACGATGTAAGGAAATATTTAAATTAAAATAAATACAAGGCCCAAGGTAATCAATTAAATAATAGGTTATTTGCCGCCTTTTTTATTTTTTAAACATGCCATTTGAACAAGCCGTTCGAGCACCATGTTTAACCGCACATAAGTATAGTACCATAGATTTTGTTTTTTTTTTGTCGCAAGTATGCTTACAGTCTAGTGGTGGTTGGCAGTATGTAATTTTTCCTTTGCCAGTTTAATATTAGTAAGCAAATTATTATTTTATATTATACATTACTTCAGAAGTGTAGGGAGCATTAAACAAGAAACTTCATGTCTTCATTTCGTGATATAAACGCATACATTTCCGAGCATGTTTAAGAAAAAACTATTTTAATCACTCGATCATTACAGTTAAGTACAACAAAGTCTTACGTAAGATATTTAAGAGTCACGTACAAAGACGAGTTAAAACGGCAATGAAAAATCTCAGAGAAATTCGTAGCCCTAAAGAGACAAAGGCAGTAACCGCAAACGTGTTCGTTACCTTTAATTGTTATCACCTTGTAAAACTCAAGCGCAAAGCTCACGTCCTGTTATGAATTTGAACGGGACCCGTATTTATATAAATACGATTCGTAATATTACTAAAATAAAGTAGATAACCTGTTTTTTTAGTAGTAATTATAATAACGCACTAAAACTGCGAATCAATTAAATTAATAAGGAGAAGGTCATATTAAGTACGTGATAAGGCGTATTATGTTAATCAGTTTTCAATAGAACATTGTGATTTCAATGTAGATATTTGTTGTTTCAATCGTTCTTATACATTGGCTCGGCGCCCATGGAAGAGCGGATCCAGCTAATGTCAAAATTAGGCGATACTTTATTTGTTTATTTGTTAAACGTTGAGATGTAAAATCGAACGGATTAACGTATTTATATAACACAGTCGTAGAAAATTGGAATGAATAAATACAGACATGTCATCCAATAACATCGATATCTTGGCAAATCCACCTTGCTAAAATCTGCAAAAAGTAAAAGCCAAAGAGAAAAAAAATCCTTATGCATTTTTTTAAATATTCGGCCATGGCGTTGATTTTTATACTATCGTTATATCGTAACTACTGGACCAATTTTTATGCCATTGGCACCAACGCCTAGATAATTTTTACCGTGGTGGTTCTAGTACGAATATATCTATAAATCTACCCATAACTTAAATTTTATCCAATTCCTGGGCCTAATTTTGAAGTTCATATTAGTTAGAAATCCGGAAAAAACACTCGGAGGATGATGATGTGTTGGAAATCCCCTACATATTTTTTTCTTAGATTGGGAATTCTATTCCTGTTCAAAGGTCTAACCCTACATATTACAAATCGGTTAGATACAAAAATTATTTTGGTACCTTTCAATGCCAAAGAAAAAAAGCTATCCTAGTTATTATATTATGGACAACTTTATACCAACTTTGTGATGATGCCATCACCACAAAGTTCCTGTTCATTTTTAGGTGAGTCAATCAACTATTTCTTGTTGTTATTCTGTCCTATTAGCCAGGAGACAAAATTACATCGTTCCTTAGAAAAAATGTCACAGTACGGACTTCTAACGTGCCTAGAAGAAGGTCGATATGAACGGGGGTCGATCTTGACAAGAGAACCCTACATTTGGTGGTTTAAAACCCCTGAATCGCATGTTTAAAGTGACTCAGGAGAAGTAACCATGGCAAATAGTGACAGAAAATTGTTGATCCACCTACGTACGATAACTTAACTAGGTACCTGAATGTGTTTGTTAGTCTTTTGTTCATCAGTTGAATCAGAATATTGGAGCGAGAACATTTTGGACTAGATATATAGTATGAGGGCAAATGCACAAAAGATCCCGCTGGGTCGAAGTGCATCCGAAAGGGCCCTTATCTATATAAGATAAGATAAGATAAGATATATAGTATGCGAAGGGGAAGGTCAAAACGTAATGTCATCTCGCTCATATTTGGAGCAGCCCAACTGGGAGACCTTACAGACGGCCGCACCCGTCGGCGTAAGGTCGCCAGGGCTCCCGAGGATGTGTAGTCTTGAGAGTAAGGGACCCGCGTTAGTCTACCCAACAACACAAGGAATCCTCAAATCAATAAAGAGTCGGCAATGCGATAGTGATTATTCTGGAATCACAAGTGTCCACAGGCAGGCGTATGCTGGTTTGCCGCCGTCGTAGTATTAAAAAAGTATTCAAACAAAACATGGTATATAAAAAAAGGATTTGCTTAGTTCGCAGATTAATGCCGAATGCCTTAAATCTTGTGTATTGTATCCAAAACATGCTAAAATATCTTCATATTCTAAGAAGTTTCCTATAAATTGCGACGTAATTTACAGCAACTAGACGTGTCTAACAATAACAAGGCAAAAGGGCATTTCGTCCAGACGATAATCGAATTTATAACGCGTAATAACGATATATTATTTTTATGACGATTTGAAAGCATTCACGTCGGACCCCAAAGACATATTTCACGACAACTGACCTACTATCACTTGCCTTTTTCTCACTGAATCCTCGTCCAATATAAATGAAGTGATAATTATTTAACATTAGGAAAAAGATACAATCAGTATGCAACTAAATACATACATAGAAGACAATGGGATAATCTATTATTTTGCATTTAATTTAGTCCGAGGAGTGGTCTCTTAACATTGGCTGGAAAACTGCATTTATGAATTACGAGTATACCTCAAATGTATCTAATATTTTTTCAAAAAAACTTAGTCTCAACCAAGTAAAGCTAGCTTCTAGTTTACCAATTCTTCTTGTGAGAAGTGTGCGACTTTGGTTACTAGAGTAGTCCATCGGAAATAGATGAGATGACACGTTTTCTGGGGACGTTTTGTCTATTTGAAATATACATTGGATCCGAAAAGGATTTGTTCTCTGTGTTCAGGTGATGTTTTGTTATTTGTGTCGAAAACGTAAAGTAGGTACCCTATTTTATGGCACATATATATACATATATTAACGACTAATTATTAAAATCATTAATCCCGTAACAGGACAAGGGTATTAACTTTATTAAAAAAAGACGTCTCCTTTGAGGTATGGAAATGTAAAAAATATTTTGCCATTTCTTTTAATTGCTTATAAAGTGATGTACTCCTATGAATATTCATAGTACCCATATGGGTACTCATTTTCAACGGTTGGTAGTAGTTAGATGCCTTGAACTTACGGTGTCAATAATTTATATGGCCCCTGATAATTTGGTTCTTTTTTAGGTTTCCGTCCCTCAAAAGGAAAAAAAAAATCGGCCAAGTGCGAGTCAGAACTCAGCAATTAGTGTTCCGTATATTCAGTTATTTTAAATGATTCATACTTCATCTCCTGATTTTGAAGCTAACGACTACTAACTAAACTGCTTGTTTTATTGAATGGAGTTCAACAAAAATTATATTTCTATTATTGCAAAAACTCCACAATCGTATGTGTTCGTTTGTTGCTGCACAACTGGGAAAGATTTCCGGGGCTTATAAGGAAAAAGTTTCGACAGAAACTGCTCCTGCACTGGCGACAAATCGGTGTACACACTATCATATATTTTTAATTCACCATTTACAAAATGAAGACAAGTCCAGTGTCCAACGTCATTAAATGGTCGGTTCCCGGGAGCTTCTCGGAAAATGACTTGTAAATGGTCTTCTCCCCGAGGCACAGGCTCAATTATTAAGTGCAGAGCGTGCATTAAAAGCACGTCGCAAGAACGGTAGCTTGAATTTTCTGAAAGTATCCTGTGAAATGCAGTTACGCATTCGTCTTCAATATATTCATTTCTCAGTACATACGAGAAATGAGTCATTTTAGGTCCTCGACTTTTTTTAGGTGTCGGGTTCAAAATTTTCGCAGCAAGCTCTCAAACTTGAATGGTATAAGGCAACAATACGATTCACCATTACAGCTCGGTATTCCAATTTTAAATCAAATAAAGAACCTCGTAGGGTCATTACGCTGGTTACGCGACCACCTGAAGGAGAAGGTTTTTTCTATTGAAGATAACATCAATTCTACAGACCCTATTGAGGCAATTAGTTGTACATGCATTTTTTTGTTGTTTTAGAATAGAAGTCTACTAAAAAACCGAGAAAATATCCTTTCAGTTCACCAACTCAGCCAAGTGGTCGCCAACCGGCACATAAAATTAGGTGGTCGCTAACCGGCGAAATGACCCTACTTTGATGCTATTTTGTTTCTAGATTTTAACCAAATAGAGTCCACAATATGTAGAACTGTTAAAATATAGAACACCAAAAGCTGCTTGTAGTGTTGAAATCTGAAGCCATTATTAAGCATACGTATATTATTTTTGTGTTTTAGTAACCCAAACAAAACCGCATACAAGAAGATTCAATAGTAGTTTTTTTTTAGTTCTCAACTGAATCGTTTTATTACAAAATCCAAAATATTCATCGATATTGATGCGTCGTCATTATATCAGCCGAAAGACGTCCACTGCAGGACATAGGCCTCCCCCAAAGAGTGCCACAATGACCAGTTCTGCGCCACCCGCATCCAGCGGACTCCCGCGACCTTTCCCAGGCCCCGTATCACGGTCTGCCTTATCACGCGATAAGTGACAAGATAGAGCGTCCGTCACTGGCTGACACCGTTTTATGCCGCATATTTTGACACTGGAAGGGGAATCAAAACTTATTGGACATTTCCCGTTGGCAACTGTTTTATGTGTAATGTGGGGTATTGTATGAAACGGCGTCATTAGCCAGCGCTACGTGTTCAGTGAGTTTTGGATTTTAGACCGATAAAAAATCTCGCTTTTTTCGGAGTTGATGAAGCGAAAACTACGATCGTTCATATAGCCACATACATTTTGGACATTGATTTTCGAGGAAAACTCGGTGATGAGACTCGATTCTCGAACTATTAATATACCTACAGTCAAGTGCAAAAATATGTATCGATAACATCCTCTCATAAATAAGTACCAAAACCTTAATTCGCTGACATGGAACATATTTATGAGTAACTTGTATGGACCCATATTGTTACACTTGACTGTACAAGTTTGCACGGAAATCTGATTCGCACTTAACCTTTATCCTTTTGAAAATAAAAACTTTACTACACAGTGGCATAATAACTACTTTTTCCTTAATGAAAACATGCCGCTGTAGTTTTTGCCAGCGGTCTACCGAGCATGGCTGGGTAAATACCGCCCTCAACATTCCTAAATTCTTCAATGCTGGAATCGTTTCTGTTGCGCATGGATTCCAGGATAACTGCTATGCTATAGCGTCATCCCTCAGAGGAAGCCCTAAAACTGAAAGCACACAATAATCATGAATAATATTACAATACCAAAACAAATGTTTTTACTTACGAACACTAAAACTTTTTAAATGTGTCGCTGTAACGTAATCGTTAATCGTACCGCCCAGTTTGTCTTAAGAAATATAATCGTATGGTTCGGGTCAGTTTGAAAAAAATAACAACACAGACAGAGTTTAACAACATGTTTGCCTCAAACTAGACAAAGTAAATACTGACTTCTAAACGAATGCAAGTGATTGAAAACAGAATCAAATCAAAGTAAGCACATGTTAAAGCTATTTTCAACATGTCATAATTTAACTTGTTTTAAGGATTGTTATAGTTTCGTCATATCTGACGGTCTTTTATGTCAAGAGATTGAGTTTATATGAAGATACTAGCTTCCGCCCGCGGTCCAAATCGGTTCAGCCGTTTAAGAGTGAGTGATGAGTAACAAACATCCAAACATCTAAAGTTTAGTAGGATAATGGATTTCGATATTTTTGACTAGCTTCCGCCCGCGACTTCGTTCGCGTGGACCCGGGATAAAAACTATCCTATATTTGAATCCAGGCTACAAACTATCTTCGTCCAAAATTTCATTCCAATCGGTCCAGCCGTTTAAGCGTGATTGAGTAACAAACATCCAAACATCTAAACTTTCGCATTTATAATATTAGTAGGATTGCAATAAAACGTTCGACGACAAACGCTTGTGGAGAATGGTGAGTATAGATTTATTTATTCCGAAGACTGCGTTACCTATGCGAAAACAAGGCACAACCGTCACATCGCCAAACGGCCAACACATTAAAAACCGGCCAAGTGCGTGTCGGGCCACGCGCATTGTAGGGTTCCGTAGTTGCCTGTCTGTCTTAGTTAATACATCGACGTGCGGTGCGGTTGCGTCGGCCGAATTTGTACGAAAATTGGCCTTTTCAATTACACATTAAGATCACGATTTTTTTCACATCCCCAGTAGTAGCCATTTAGCCAGCAGGGGTGGGGGGGACTCGAACTAAAATTAGGGCTTTAAAGCCCAATATCTCGCAAACGAATTACTGATTTGAAAAATGGTTTTGAAAACCCATAATATTTTTGAACGATACCCCACACCATGGGTTTGACGAGGAGCTAAGCCGAAGACGGACAGACAGTCAGACAGACGGACATGGCGAAAACTATAAGGGTTCCTTGTTGACTACGGAACCCTAAAAATACTATAATTTTACATAATGGTTATTTTATCATTGACATTATATTGAAACAGAGAACTACACTAGCTAGTGCATAGAAATGAGCATTGCAAGTTAAGAGTCCGCAGTAAGCTCGATTCTCCATACAAACGTAGTTACGCTCTCATTTTAAAACTACGTGTTTGATTGTAACAAAACTTTGCATATACAATGACATGAGGAATATCTATGTCTGTAATTAGATTATGTAGCGTAAAAAAAAACCGAGAATTTAAGTTTTTCATACAAAACTTGTTTTTGCTGTATTTCGTTTGTTTTATGCACTGGAACTATATAAACTAATTACAGACATAGATATGCACAATCCAACACGTAGTTTTAAAATGAGAGCGTAACTACGTTTGTATGGGAAGGTGAAATTCGGCCGAGCTTACTGCGGATTCTTAAGTAAACAACTCTAAAGCATCAAGACAAATTGACCTACAAATCTTATTGACGACGGTTAAAAAGAGTACTGAAGTTTGTAAATAGGAGTGATTATCTATACTTACATACCGACTATATCATTTAGTATAAATACAAATTTACTTAGCCTTTTTTTTGTACTATCACATTTTTATTTAAAAATTACACGTGTGTTCAATTAGTGTTTTAATAAGGTACACATTTCTTCCTGGGAGCTCGACGTAAAGCATATGGTTTAGACAAAATTTACTCAATTCTCCCGAGTAACAATTACGATTTCGGACAAATACTACCAGAAAATATACGATGTGTGAATAAAACGACATTACACCAAAAAAAAAAGTACTATTTATGCGAGCCGCAATTACACGTGATTCGTAAAGCGAGCTGGGCATAGTGTAATCATTTCTTTTAATTAAAAAAATGCTCTAGTGATGGTTCAACGCCATGAATGTCCGTTGTTAGGCTTTGGTTTTTAGCTGATTCTTTTAGCTGTCTCCCTCATTTAGCTTGCATCAGAAATTGAAGGGAATCTAAAAAGTGGGGTGAAAAACCGTATTTATATAAAAATTCACCACAGTTCCGCAGCTGCTCAATTGAGCAATCATGAAGAGGGCACTTAGATAACATGTTTAGGCAGCTTACTAACCTTTTGTTTCTTTAAATCGTACCAAGGAGTCAGTGAAAGTCTTAAATTAAGCTCGATAGGCTTGTCCGAAATGAATTTGCTAGAAGATATTGAAAGCATCATAAAGTCCCTAAAATAAAAATAAATAAAAATAAAAACTTCTTTCTTCTCTCTTATTATATCTTTTATTATAGATTATCTTTACACACACATATAATAGCATGGGACTTGTCTCACGAATACAAATTTAGAATTATAACATAATTCACCAAACTTCACGGCAGCTATATGACCCCTTAATATTTTATAAGCTGTTGACCAGCTTCGTAAAGTCCGCAGCGATGGTGATGAGATATATATTTATGAAATGCTTAAATTTTTTAAGGTTACGTAAAAAGGGTTGATTTTGGATTATTGAAGATCTTTTTAGAGATATCAGACACGCGCCTTCTTTTGTGAGTGTGTTGTGCTGAGTTACTGTAGCGGTACAGTTTTAGTTAGATTCTCCGTCATAAATAATATAGCAGAAAATGTAGTACAGCATGTATGTAGTTATAAATTCTTCCCAGTCCAATTATATACTTACCTCAAAAAAATATTTAACGATTTTACGATTTCTTGAGTAGTAGTAGTAACTTTTGACTGTGTATTCAATCGAATGTGCCTTCCAGTGCCTACAGACGTGGTGTTCTTTTCGGTGTAATAATAAGTATTCAAGTAAAATGTTTTGCATTTTAACTATGGGCCGAAGATGCCTGAAACAAATACTTTGACGTTCACCTGATAAGAACTTGAAGATCCGACTCTCTTACTTGGGACCGTAAGTAAGTGTTCATCCCATTAGAATCGTGATCTGTCCTTTTTGTGCAACTGCAAAATTAAACTACTGTTTATGTCGGGTGCAATGTATTGCAGTCGAAATTGTATAAAACATGGTCTTTCTTGCCTATATTATTTAATTTATATCAAGTTACAATTCCGAAAATTCGTTATGTTTCTGTACATTTGTTCTCATTCGTACAATAAATTCAAGTTGTAGATAAGAGAGTTATTTAAAAAATAAGTTGTGCGGGGTAAAAGCTCGCAAATCGAACACGTACACAAACTTTAGAAGTCCACGGAGGAATACCGGAGCACTTACAGAACTCCACCTGACTCCTTTGACGAATTGAAAACAAGCTTATGAGTGGTACAAGCGTAAGTGAAAAACATTACTAGCAAACACAGTTACTTATGATTGTTATTAAAAACATTACTAGCAAACACAGTTACTTGAGATTGTTATAAAAAAATATACTAGCAAACACAGATACTTTAGATTGTTATTTAAAAAAAAACATTACTAGCAAGTACAGTTACTTATGATTGTTATTAAAAACATTACTAGCAAACACAGTTACTTGAGATTGTTATAAAAAAATACTAGCAAACACAGATACTTTAGATTGTTATTTAAAAAAAACATTACTAGCAAGCACAGTTATTTGAGATTGTTATTAAAAACATTACCAGCAAACGTAATTACTTGAGATTGTCAAGCCTTAAATTCAGGTTACAAGAGTGTGATTAAATTAAATACTGTTTATAGATAAAACTGGCCAAGTGCGAGTCGGACTCGCGCACGAAGGGTTCCGTACCATTATCTATAGAAACGGCAAAAAATCACGTTTGTTGTATGGGAGAGGAGGAGGGAGACATCTTCTTGACCTGTCTTTTTTACAGCAGCATTCGTGAATGTATCAATAAAACCTATTTTTGAGAATATTCGATAAAACCACATATCCCCCTAAACCAAAAATATCAATCAGCCGCAAGGCGTCCACTGCTGGATATAGGCTTCCCCGAGTACCTACCTAGTCCATACTAATATTATAAATGTATTATCCTTGCAATCATTAGTAATAGAGTACATCTGAATGTCTGTCTAATTAGACCAGCTAGACAGTACTGGCTTACCACGAGGCAGCTTGAGTCACTAATATTATAAATGCGAAAGTGTGTCTGTCTGACTTTCTCTCTGAATGTTACTACTTCACGCTTATACCGCCTAAAGCGATTCAGATGAAATTAAGTATGAAGATAGTTTGAATCCCGGGGAAGGACATTGGATAGTTTTTATCTCGGAAAGTTTGTGTGGACCAACGATATAAACGAGTTCAACGCGGACGGAGTCGCGGGCAGAAGCTAGTTTTGTGTAAATACTTTAATGCTGAAGACTCTCTCTCTTTGATGCTGATTCGGAAAAACAGATTTTAGAATACATGGTTTTTTAAGCGTGTGATGTAACCGGTAAAAAAGTTTTTTTGTATTGTATTTCTACAGTTTTTAGCTACGTAGTTCACTGCCTAACCCTTCAAAAATAATCGATAGATGAACCACTGACATACGTCTCCCATTACTAGTTCGCACACTAATAAACAGCAACGCACTTTAAAATTAGGTTGGATATCGAAATAAACCAACACAATATCAGACCGGTGCATTGTAGATTTTACGAAAAAGGAACAAACGATTTCTGAATAAACGCGCTCGTACGAGTATGACGTAACCGAATACCACACCGTCCAATATTTTAAAATGTAATCGAAAGCGGGTGGCGCAGGAACGGTCACTTTGGCACTCTTAAGGGTGGACGTCTTACGGCTGATATGTTGATAATGATGATGATTCGAAAGCTCTGTGATGAGAAATGTTTGCGTGGAAAACCCATATACCAGAATCAGAAATATAAATGACAATGGCGTGTTATATTTTAATTTATAATTTAATTTATAGCAAAATGCAGAACTCGATACTAATACATAATTAAGTATCATATATTATAAATATTAAATAACTTTATAAATGACTTATTCTTCTATCTTGAGCCAAAGCAACCACAATTTCTCACATTTACGTCAAGTTAAAGTTTCCGAGTCTCTTTTTAGGTTGGCTTTGAATGTGCAAATTAAGTAGTAGGAAACGACCAACAAGTTTCATTGCCTTTACATTGTTTGTTTTAATGTTCGCTCAACAATTAACTTATTGAGCCCTGAAAATAAAATAAGCATTTCATTTTAGGTTAGGTTTGATTTGGCCAATTATGCAGATACTGAGGAAAAACCTTTATAAAAATAAGTTTAAATTAAAAGGTAATACAACTTTTATCAATCCTGTAATCGCCAAACTTTAGTTCGTGTAAGGCACTACGATAAATTGTACCCTCCTAAGGTTGTTTCGCCATAAAGTGTAGTAGGGTCGGTCGGACCCCCGACTGCTATCTAGATTGGTTTTATCGAATATTGCCTATGGAAATGTGTAGCTATTTATATTTTTGTTATATTGAATGCGCGTGCGGTGGTAGATACACGGGTTAATAGGATAATAAAAATACGAGAATTGTATGAGCTTTCCTATATTATTGCGGTAAATGGCATAATTCTTGCACCTTCAGAAAGTATGAATCAACTTAGTAAGTAATTCAGATACGTAACGGATTCATATATGTACTTATAATTATAAGTTATTAGTCAATGTTGAGACTCGCATATTGACAATAATTATAAGATTAACGATTTAATTGTCATATCATAACTGATGTCTTAGCTATGTTGTCAACTGAGATATACGGGGGTCTATCATTTTATCGAAATGTCTTACGTCGATTTTCATGTCGCCGAGAACTATTCCACGAATTGCATTACGTTTTTTTCCTAATCACATAATCATCAATACATTGTTTTTTATTTAATCAAATAACTTTTCACCGTTAATCGTTTCGAATTTATCTCAAATCGTAGCGTTCATCGAATTTACCTGTCATAGAATAATTAGTTGTATATAGTATTAATTTATCGAAACACGGTTCACAGTTGGTATTGTTGGTTGGTATGGTTGGTTGGTTTGGCATTTTAACCTAATCTAAACCTAACAACCGCCAGCGGGTCGATGTGCCTATTTCCTCTCTAAGGGACACAAGCTAACCCTTTTTTTTTGACGCTGGGAAAATGTACTTACCCACTAAAACCCCAGCGGCGTCACCCTCTCCTGCCGTTGAGGGGGCGTCGTGGGATGCAGCATTACTTACCACGACGACCCATGGCGGCCCTGGCTACTAGGCCAGGGCACCCGCGCCAAGGGAGGGGAAGGTCAGAGACGCTTGACCCTCCCCCCAGGCGTGTAGGGCCATGTGCTATGTGGGTCCCCAACCCACTGGGGGAAGACACGGCCCGCGGCAGCAAACCGCGCGCGCCTTCGACCCCTCCGTCTGCGCCGGAGCGGGAGCGCATCCGCACTGTCTTCGCGCTCCTGCTCCGCTGCCTCCTTCTGCGACATGACGACTTCGCAGAAGGAGGCCACCGTCTCCCAAGATCTCTGGCAGCGGCCCAACATAGCCCACTACTCTGTGCAGCGAGAGATCATCCCCTCCGAGGGCCACCACCATCGTGCGGCGCTGTTCGGCCCAGCGAGTGCACCACTCCAAGGTGTGCTGGGCCGTGTCGTCCTCCGCGCCGCACTCATGGCAGGTGGGGCTAACTTCTCTTCCTATTCTGCACAGGTAATGGCCGAAACAGCCATGTCGGGCCATCACCTGCGCAACCTTGTACCCCACCTTGCCATGAGCCCTCTCCAACCAGGCATCCATCGACCCGAGGAGTGCCCCTATGGTGCGGACTCCATAGGGGGAGTCCTCGAGGTTGGCTTTCCATTTTTCTCTCATTCTCCTCTGGGTCTGCCTGCTCGCCTCCCTCACCTCCTCGGGAGCGGGAAACTCCCCGGTGGCTCTCCACCGCACGCGCTCCCTGTGCGCCTCAGCAAGCGCCTCCGCGTCGAGCTCCCACGGAGGAGTGCCAGCCAAGGCGCACGCCGCCGCCCACGCCACCGTCACGTAGGCCCTGCATATCCGTATGGCCACCACTCTCTGTGGCCTTCGGAGCAGGGCCTTATTTACACGTACAGGGCCATGCTCCGGATGACACCGGCATAGAGGCGGCGGCACGCGACGGACGGCCCCCCTACGTTGTGCAGCAGTCAACCCGGAGAGCAAGTTGGCGGAAATGCTCCCTGAAATTCCACCTCCGGTCCAGGATGAGGCCCAGATACTTGACATGGGGCCTCACCTGAACTATTTCACCATTAACGCGTAGCGCAGCACCCGCAGGCGGCCGCGAGCCCCTCCCCCCAAAGATGATTGCATCCGTTTTGGGGAGGGACACCCGTAGTCCCAGTAACCGGATGCGGGTTATCATCAAATGAGAATTAAGAATCTTTTGCACAAGTGTAATTGGTATTAACCGTTCTTGTGAAATTAATAAATCAATCAATTCGGCGGCCACCTCCGCCCGCCGCATCGCCTCCCTCAACTACACCCCCCGGACAGCCACCATCGTGTCATCTGCATAGCAGATGACTGCCGTCCGGGGGAGAAGAGCGCCCCTTATAGCCCAGTCGTAGCCGGAATATAGGCTACGTACGACTGGACTCAGTGCCAGAACGGACCCCGGATCACGGAGTCTCTCCCTCCTCTGCCCTCCTCTTTCTTCGTAGAGCACTACCCGCTGCGTGAGGTAGTGCTCCACGATGCGCCGCAGGTAGAGAGGCACTCCGTGATACCGGAGCGCCTCCCCTAGGTGCCTGACGATCCGGGAAGAAAGGATTCGTTCCAGCATCTTTCCGGTCTCGTCAAGCAACACGATTGGCCTCGACCCGGAGAGGGAGTCCGCCGGCCTACTCTCCTTTCGGAGGAGGCAAAGTCGGCCCCCTTTTCAGAGCGAATGCTTCATCCCCAATAATAACGTGGGGTGTCGGTTCATTTTGACCTGTGAGTGGTTTTGGAGCGGGGACATTCATTTGGTTGGCTTCAAATTTTCTACCCATATTTGATGCTTCGAAAATTCCTCCGTCACTGTTTTTCCCGAGTCCTATGTCGACAGATAGAAATTTATAATCAGGCCCTACGATGGCCATGAGTATAATTGAAAATTTATTCAGATAACACCAATAATTAGATCCAGTTTTATCGGGACACTTGACTTGGACGTGTTTACCGTCGGCACTCCCAATACAATTAGGAAATTGCCATAATGTACTGAATCCTTCACATGACCGCTTCCATATTTCTTGTGTAGGTTGGGGTAGATACTTATTTTGTAATCTTTTGTATATAGCTTCACAAACCTCAGTGACAATATTTTGAACAGTACTAAAACCGACTCGATAACTATGACTAATTGTTTTGAATGAGTCGCCTGTTGCCAAAAACCTGAAAATGTATTTAATGTTTCAGATGATACTGTGAAGAACAGGTGGAAAAATTCAAAAGATAATTATTCACGTTATATACGAAGCTTAAAAACAAAGACTGGTGGACAGCAAAAAATAAAAAAAAAACGGGTATGGGCAGATAAATGTCATTTTTACGGCCGTACATAATGTTTTCCAAAACAGAGTCAAACGTAAGTGATATAGAAGAATTGGATGTTAGAAATGATGGTCAAGAAAATGTCGGCAGATCTCTGCTTTTAGATACTGCTACTGACCATGAAAACCGCCCATCATCTTCGGCGATAAATACTGACAACCTTGAAAACTCTTTACCATCACCTACATCACCTACGTCACTACTCCCAACTGCCACAGCCTTAAATAATGTGAGCTCTGAAAGTGTCAACCCAGTGATTACAGGAAGTGAAAAACGACTGAAACGTAAGGAACCACCATGGTCTTCTGTTTCAGAAATAATACAATATTTCAATAATAAAAAAAGGTGGAATATGACGATATAGACAGTCCTTTTCTTGCTTACGCAAAGACCGTAAAGAAATTTACAGCAAAAAGACAAGCTGTTACTAAATTAAAAGTTGTTCAAGTAATAATGGAACAGGAAATCCAAAATTTAGAAGATCTGTCTAATGTGGAAGATATGAATAATGTAATGAACCAATCTTCAAGAACTGGTGAAGTCAATATTAATGACTTTCTCTGAACATGACCCAAATTCGTAATATTAATGTAACACATATTACTATTACTCCTTATTATTATTCGTACCAACATTTAATTTTTAATTAATTAAAGCAACATCGAATTTATATACTAATCATGTTTTATTTAGGTACTCGTACCGCAATGTTATTACAAGTCGTTCCTCTGGTGAAATAGCTTCACGATAATTTGCGTCCATTTTCCGTATATCATCTTGAATTCAATTCAAAATTTCGTCAAAGCTCTCAATACTCATTTTAAAATACATATAAAATCGCTTTTCATCTTTTCGAAGGTTATGATACTCTCCAAATTGTTTCCGTTTAATATTTATGTCATGCACCCGTTTTCTTCTTGTCCTGAAAATAAATTATAAAAAAGGTCCAGTGAGAGTTAAACTCACGCTCTAAAACAACGAAAATATAAAATAGTAAATAAAACTTTTATGGAATAAAAAAACAACACATTTATAGTTTTTGGATTTGTATTTTTACATGTGCTGTAAGACCCGATAGGTTTTGACTTATTCGCAAAAAATATGAACAGTAAGTCATTAATGGGTGTAGTTTTTTACTCTTTGACGGCCAAGAACGCCTAAAGGCGTTGTGTGCTGTCAGTTAAGGTGTACTTCGATCATGAATAAAATCTATTTAGAATCGTTTTTGGTTTATTTTAATTGGCTCACTTGTTGCATTTAATTATGGTCTATTCTTTATGTGCTTGGCGTCTGACTGATCACTTCATTCAAATATGAAAGCGGTCAAAGGGTTAATAGGGTTTACTCACAAACTTGATTTTTCTACAACCTCAAGGAAAATAGACTATTACAGATAGATAGACAGACGGAACCCTAAAACATAAATAAACATAATGCAAAATTATTACTAAGGCATGTGCTGACATTTATTTCTCTTACATACCTTACAAATAATATACTTTTACGCTATCATATTTGAAAATAAATCATCAAACTAAAGGAAAATCCACTAGCAGTATCTGTCATGCTTTTGGAAAAGAATCGGCTTCGGGGATGAACATTTAAAAATGAAAAAATGTTACTTATTACACTTTTACGAATACTCAGAAAAGTTAAATAATGTAAAAATAACCAACCTGTTATTCTCATCAGCTTCTAATGCTAATAGGAGAGCTTCTTCCTCATCAGATGACGTACACATGTCGCTGTGATTGTTGCAGTTGATCATCTACTTATGTCATATAGGTATCTGAAGCATGATTTTGACGCAGTGTATTTTAAGCACCGGTTTGGAAGGTTTGCGTCAAAAAAGATTCGCGAGAAGCACGTCACTGCGATTCCGTACCGTCACCGTTTTTTAAGCAGCGGTGTGGGGAGCATGTATCAAAAACGGTACGCATACGACGCGTCACTGCGATTCCGTACCGTCACCGTTTTTTAAGCGGCGGTGTGGTCGAACGCACTACTCACTGTACATATAGATATATGAGGTATTGGTGTTCGTGAGGAAGAATTTGCCAATGTTGCCAATGAGACTCAGAACGGTCCCGCGTCCCATAGCACTTTCATGTAGGAATCCTCGAGTGATAGGCCCAACCTATTACGAACGACTACTCGTACCCGCCGAATTGCGAACGGAGTAATTTGACCAAACATTCGAACACCAACTGAGAATAATTTTATTGAAAAACCCATTTTATTCAGTAAAGGAATATATGGACATTAAGGAACATACTACATCATTATGCTATGTAATATCTATGTCTATATTTGAATCATATGTAACTTGTCATTTTATTACAATTCATATTCTATTGGACGATTATAATATAAATTCATATAGTTAAGCTAGCTTTAATTTAAATTGTAATTGTATATTGTGAAATAATTCAATCCTAATCTAATTCAATAAAAAATTGTTCAGACATTTTCTATCAACACGTCATTATAAAAATGTTTGTTCTCTATTGTATGGGCAAATATTATTTCCCAAAGTGTCACTTCTCAAAAAATATTCCCAAATGTTCATTTGGCAAAAAATCACTAGTCAAATTATTGTTTCGCATTTTATTTCTTGGCATTACCTCCTCCACAACTTTAGACCGCTCTAGTTCTTAAAGCCAAAGTTATGCTATGTGAAGTGTGCGAAATGAAAATTTGAACAAATGTTTTGTTTGGAAAACAATATTAGCCCAAACAAAGTGTTTGCTTAATAAACTTTTGTCTTAATAATACTAGACCAAGCAAAATGATGCCAGATGATATTTTGACCAAATGAACAAAATGCGAAACAAAAATGTGCTATTTGTTCGTTTGGGAAATGAAACTACTGCCATAAGTTTTGTGGGAAGTAAAATTAAGAAGAAAAAAAGGTTGATAAAGTTCCTCAATTTCCTTTTGAAAATAAAAGTATGTATTTGCACATGCTTCGTTGCTGTACTTTTATGTATGTATGTATGTAAGCACTTTATTGTACACAATAACAGGTTAAAGAATATACATGTCACACAATAGATCAAAGTACAAAGGCGAACTTATCCCTATAAGGGATCTCTTCCAGCTAACCTTAACTTTTAAATAATTGCTTCGAGGAAACAAAAAAAAAACAGATTTGTCTCCGAAGCAAAAACATTTTTTTGCTTATTTTTAATCTACGGAACAAGATCTACGCGGAATACATTATTTTGGTCTACCAAGCATGACGCTTTTGAAAGCTTGAAGAATACAAATTAGACGGCAAATCCCATCTCCTAACTGAAATGTATTTCAGACTGTATAACTGATACAGATAAGGTCTAAAATATTTTGATTTTAGGACATCATACATTTGGAAGGAAGTCATCATCGTTAAAACGTAATCGGGCACGGGACCTCATTATGCAAAACTTGACATCTCCATTAAAGATACACAATGTCGTTGTAGATCGAAGAGTTCAAATCTGATTACAACACTAACAAGCCAATAGTGACTGTGCTTTCACAAGGATTACTATTTCTTCTATTAACTTTTTACAAACGCTTTTAAAGCCCACTTAATCTCTTTAGGTACATATTACTTATGCACAAACTCTTTTGCTGTAAATATGAGCTCGTATAGCGTATTTTTTCCATAGGTCAATAAAATAACTTAAGGGTTTTAATAAGATTTATGACCAGAGGGGTAATCACGTAACGTTACGCGCGTTACGACAGTCCGACTGTCATTTTTCCATACTACGGGGTTTTTCAATTTCCGTTAATAGCAAGGGGACATAGGTTAGAACAAATAAAGTTAATTTCTCCGAGACAGTAGTATCTTAACTCTTACTTTTATCAAGATATTAAATATTTTAGTTTTTTTTTCAAGTAATAATTATACTTATTTGTTTCTGTGAATGTACTCTGCAATATGCAAAAGTTAACGGAAATTTCCGGGAACACCGTGTATAAAAAGTGACATTTACGAGAGATCTAACCGACGCGCGTACAATGCGTTACGTGATCGACCTGCAGGGATGATGATGTTTGATTAAGATATATTTTATTAAGTAAGATTTTAGTTGAGATAAAATACTATAGTATGAACTTGATTCTGTCGTAAAATTATGTATTGTTTGACTATATTTACAGTACACATTAAAAACAAAAACTAGATAAAAAATGGGAAATTGGCATATTTATTGGTGTCACAGTGCTGGGGATTAGGATTTTGATTACTGGAGCGTCAACAAATAGCCTTTAAGCATACGCTTAAAGGTGTATCTGCTAAGCGCCCCTTGGATAGGAGGGATATCATTCCAGCACTTAGACGCCGCAAACTTGAAACTACCTCTGAACGCAGCGGTTCGGTGCATAGGTATAATGACTATTGCCTTAAACCTGCGCGCGCACGTTTGGACCATACTAGTTTATGAAAAAGGGAGGTGGGGGTTTCCTGTTTTACCACCCCGAACAGCAGAGTGGCCAGGTGCAGGCGCCGGCGAGCAGACATGTTAAGCAAGTTAGCGGCGTTCAAGTATGGACTGATGTGGGATCGGGGAGGGACTCTGAAACAAAAACGAGCACATGCGTTCTGCACTCGTTGTAGTAGCCTCTTGGAACGACCAGTAATGCACCCATCATACACGACATCACAATAGTTTAACCTAGATAATACAAGTGATTCACATAGGTCAACACGCAAATCGACACTAAGGTAAGGTAATCTCGTATATTATATAGAACTTTAATGGAAGCAGTTACTCACAACATTAAGTATGTGGTTCTCAAAGCGCAAATTCCCGTCCATTAGAAGGCCGAGGTTAGTTGCTTCTACCACCCGGTCTATTGGTTCGCCCATGACGGCGACATTCCCGGAAGTTAGAGCTTCAAGGTTATTAAGGGATTTGATGTTTTGACCTAAAAACACATATTTCGACTTGCTAGGATTAAGAAATAAACAGTTCTTGTCCGACCAAGAGGAAATACGGTCAAAGTCAGCATTTATCATATTTATGGCAGCAGATGTGTCTGACGGCGAGCTAGAAAAGTAAAGTTGCACGTCGTCAGCGTACAGGTGATACTTACAGCTTTATACTATTAGTGATGTCAGCGCTATACAGTATAAAGAGCAGAGGCCCGAGTATCGAACCCTGCGGTACTCCTCTTATCACAGGACAAACAGAGGATCACAGAGGACCGCAGAGCACTACCATCCACCCTACGCAACGCAACTGTTTGCGCACGGCCAGACAGCTATTTGTCTGAACCATTTTGTAGCAGTGACATCAAACCCGTAATAAGACATCTTGGATAATAGTAGGGGCACGCTAATGCAGTCGAAGGCCCTGGAGAAATCTAAAAGAACTAAAAAAGTACTTTTACCAGCATCGTGAGCCTGTAGGATGTTATCGACTACGTCGAGCAACGCAGTAGCTGTCGATCGACCCTTGCGAAAACCGGACTGCAGTTCAGGGAGTATGCTGTTTTTCTCCAGGTAATCCAACAGCTGTTCGCAAACTACCCGTTCTATTATCTTTGATGCACAAGGAAGAATACTTATAGGCCGCAGTTGAGACATTTCAGTGGGATTCGGTTTTTTTGGTAGCGGGGTCACCTGAGCGATTTTCCAGTCAGCTGGGAAAGTCATTGTCAGAATGCTCTTATTAATAATGTAAGTCAGTACGTCTGTAGTTCTCGGTAGTGTCAGAAGTAACATGTCAATATCAATTGAGTCGAGTCCTTTTGCTGTAGTTTTTATTGACATGAGTTTTGTGACGGCAGTAGCAGTGGTAGGAGAAAGCGTGAATGTTTTGTCGTTATGGCTATTAAATTCAAAAAAAGTTAAGTCAGATAAAGTCACTTCCTGTGTCCCAAGAATATTAAGAAAATGACGGTTTATCAAGTCAGGGTCATCAAATTGTGTAAGGTCAGTCTGCGTCTGTGAATCTGGAAGAACAGTGCGCTTTAAGTTTTTCCAAAGTCTTCGAGTCAGTAATGTCATTAACATGAAATGTGAAGAAGGCACGTTTCTCGTTATATATGGCTTCGATCACAAGGTGCTTCAGGTCGAGATAATACCGCTTGTGAACATCGCTCCCAGTTCGTTTGAAACGAGTGGAAGCCTCGTTTCTGAGCCGCATCATGAGCCGAACGGTGCTCGTGAACCATGGTTTAAGTGCCTCCTTCACCGCTATCGTCTTTTCCGGCGCGTGTCTGTCAAAAAGTCCTAGTAGCAGTGAGTTGAATAGTCTAACCATGTCATTTACGTCGTTAAGTAATAAAATTTCTTCCCAGTTTATGGCGCCAAGGTCATTGTTAAATACGAGTACAGTTAAGTTAATGTCTTTCAGTGGTCTATAAGTAATACGTCTAGGTGTCGGTTTCCGCTTTGTAATGTCAAACTCGGCTGTGATGAATGCATGTCTCCCTAGGTCCGGGATATGCTGCACGTCCACAGACACAACACGAGCAAATAAGGTCTATAGTTGTCTGGCTATGTTCCGTAAAGTGAGTCGGGTCGCGTACATGTTGTGTCAGGCCAATCGTTGTCAGAAATTGTGTCAATCATCTAAATTTTTTGTCGTGCTTGTCCATACAATTAATATTAAAGTCACCCAGTAAAATCAGTCGGTCGTATTTAACAAAAGAAGTTATTGAGTCGGTAATGGCATCAAAAAAAGTGTCAACATCAAGCCGCGGTGGCCGATATGCGGTCCCAATGATTAAATGTTTGCTGTTGATTATTGTTTTTAACCCCCGGCGCAAAGAGAGGGGTGTTATAAGTTTAACGTGTCTGTGTATCTGTCTGTAGTAGCGTAGCTCCCAAACGGATGGACCGATTTGAATGCAGTTTTTTTTATTCGAAAGCTGATGTGATCCCGAGTGTTCTTAGCCATGTTTCATCAAAATCTGTTCAGCCGTTTTTGAGATATTGAACTTTGAAATGAAAATGTCGTGGGTTTTTAACTTTTCTAAATTGTTTAACCACATTTGTTCTACGAGCGCAGCGGGAGGATGTGGTAGTGTGCGCGCATTGAGGCCCCGGCGCAGGAAAAATCCGACGCCCCCACCCCGTCCTCCACATATTTCGACCGGCCGGGGAACGTGACGTAGTCGGTAATTAGGCACGGCGGGAGCACGTCCATCCTCGCCAGCCCGAAGCCACGACTCGTTTATGGCAATAATGTCTGCGTTCGTATCAGTTATAGTCGCAATTAGCTCATAGTGTCCCGTACCACGGGAACCAGCATTAAATAATCCAACTTTCAATTTATTAAACCGCGACATCATAAAACAAGTAAAAAAATTAAAAGAACAATAGCAAATGAATGACTGCATACAGGCAAGTGACTCAGTGCACGAAAATAAAAGTAAATAGCAAGTGCAGCACAAAGTGGTAAATAAAGAGTGATAGTGTAGACCGATAACATATATACACATACATAAACTATAAACGGACATATTTATATAAAGTAATCGCTTCCAGGGTGAATCACGCGACGGTACGAGACATATGTGTCGGTCCACTCCCGCGATAAGACGTAACAATGACAAAAGAAGTATACAGGTATTTTTTAACAATTATACCATTTATAAAAAACCAGTTACAAACAAAAAACTACAACGAAATATTTAATTGCAGGACTTTACAAGAACACAAACAAAAACAACTAAGGACCGTTTTGGACTTCGGCTAGCAAAAAAATGTGCAGATTGGATAACCGACGCACGCGATGAGTCGGCTGACCTTCTAGTCCAGTCAATGAACTGACAACTTGTATGGAAAAAATGACAATTTTGGAAATAATTTATAATAGCAAATTTTTTATGTGTAACTGATATATTATCAATGAAATAGTTACCCAGCGACAAAATCCGACAAAATTTCAGACATCAAAAAAATAATAAATTAACTAGCTACTGAAGTCAGAAAAAATATTAATAAATATTTTTTTCTTTATTTTGGTTCATTTATATTTGCTCTATAATATTCAAGATAAATCGTACAAAAAAAGACAATGCATGCTTCATTTAAATCTACATAATTACTTCCGGGTGGATAGTTTGCCGGATTCTTGAATATATCATCTTAGAACAACATTTTAAAACGAAATCAACAAAAAAAACGCTATTATAAATTAATGTTTTTCAAAACCGTATTTTGCCTGGAGTATTCAGCTCTGCGGGCGAGGATCCTGCCGTCGCGGGTCCACACGAAGCGCCAGGCGGCGGTGCGCGCGGCCTCACGGGCCCATTGGAACAGCTGTCGGTTGGCGCTAGTCAGCCGCTCGTTCACATAGAACCGCTGCGGCGCGCCGGCCAGGCTCAGGCCTTGTGCGTGTGCGCGCGCCCCGCAGCAGCTTGTCCTTGACGACGCGGCGCGCCAGGCCCAGCACGAGGGGCCGTGGGCGTCCCGCCTCGCGCGTCCGCCATGATAATACTTTTAGTTCCGTTGATTAGAATTTGGATCTAAAGTATTGAACTACTGGGTTTCTGTGGTTGAATGTGATATCCTGAACTATTTGATCAGAGAAACAGAGGCGTTTTAGAATGAGACAATTCTGTTATACGGTCCAGCGGGAGGCGAAGCAGGTCGCTGAAGACTGGAGTTACGGGCGGAATAATACCCTTATAATATAACTACTAGCTATTTCAATTCGCGTATACCTTCAGATTTCGCATTTGACTTCAGGTTCAGTACTTCTATTATTTTTAATAATTTATGAGTAAAGACTAAATAAAGTTTAAGCAATACTAAATGAAAGGAGTCTGAAGAGTTTGTTTCGGTATTCCTTCTCATTCAGTCCGTTAAACGCTGGTAATCTCATTCTCAGTCTTAAACTCTAGGATAGCTAGAGGTAATTGGATTAGGACGCTCTTACCCCATGCATGCAAGGCGTAGCCAGTGAGTGTAAAAGGTTACTTTTGCTTCACTACATGTCTTTAATACTTTTGTTATTAAAAACCGGTATCTAGGGAAAGTAGATTAGATAACTATAGGAAAAACTAAACAATCTTGCTTGATTTAAATATATAAGCTACGTCCTTGTTTAATCGAGCGTGTAATAGGCGGTAGGGGATTTTATACACAAAAATATAAATATTTTATTAATTTCATGTTATTAATTAACTAGTAGGTCTTGGTAGTAGAAGAGTTAGGGAGATTATAGTTTAAGGACTTGGCTATTGAGTAGACACATTAAAGATTTTGGGTTTTACGGTTCACATCGATACGGGGTTCTACCTAGACGAATCAATTTGGCCATTTCATAGTTATAGTTTTTTTTAGTTCTTTTGCGGTGTTTTTTCTGGTAGATAGGGTGGATTGTTGCAATACTTATGTAATTTTTTACATAAGTATTGCAAAACCGATTAACAGATACAGCGCTGACAGACACCAGTGAATTCAAAATACAAAAGTTTAGCGGTAAGACCACCTCCACCACCTTGACCACCTCATCTACCGTAGTTAATATTAATATTAATACATTTTTGAATCCCAATCAGCGATAAAAAAATATCGTGTACCATTAACGCGTCAATCGTTCATTGATATATTAATAAAAAAGAAACGTTCCCTTTAACGAGCAATACTTAGCTACTACGTTTAATTGAAAACAAAGGATGATGTAAACGTGTTTTTAAATGAGAGTGCGAGCACCGAGCATTGATGACAGCATCAGTAACCACTGGACTAAAAACGCCATGAATCAAACTCATGTCGATATTCGAATTCTGCAAACGTAATCCTTTCAATTCGGGATATCAACATTTAAAATGAAACATTCATTCAAAGTAAATATTGATGTTTGTCACATGCCTGTGGTTGATTGTGTTGGATAATTTCATTTAAATATATATTCACGACATACACAAGCAAAACAGTAAAACATTACCATGTCACTTACATACTCCCTATATAACTAGTGGCTCTGTGAGCTGTAGAACTCGCGAGCTTGACTTTTTAAAAGTTCGAAAACATAAATCGGCAACAAAAAAGACTATTGCACTTGCTTAAAAATATCTCAAAAATCGGATAAGAAATGCGACCTGTAGAGAACTGTCGGACCGCGGATATCTGGACAAGAAATGCAACCTGTAGAGAACTGCCTGACAGCGGACATCTGGACAAGAAATGCAACCTGTAGAGAACTGCCGGACAGCGGCCATCTGGACAAGAAATGCGACCTGTAGAGAACTGCCGGACAGCCAATATCTGGACATACAAATGAATTTTGGCCCAACGCCCCAAGCTGAAACAGAGGACTTCGTTCTTTTCACTCGGTCGTTCAATCACAAATTCCTTAAAACACAATTAATTATAAATGTAGATATAGTCGTTTATGCAACTGCTCCATAATGAGAGGCCTTAAAATAAGAGCACGGTTTTATTCATAATAGGATCACACGAGTGTTTTAAGGCCTAATAATGTACAGTTACATGAACTACTTTATCTACACACATATCATAAGTACTCAAAGATGGATTCACAATTCTACATTCGTAACAGCAAAAAACCAACAAAAAAATGACAACAGCAATGGCGGCAAGTCGATCCTCCGTCAAGACGTATGATTAAAAAAAAACATATACAAACTAATGAAGTCCCTCACTCATTTCACTCGAGATCAAAAGTCGTACGTAAATATTAAGAAAACATACTGAATTGACGTTTCGTATGGACAACTGTTTTAATATCTATAGTACTAGTGACCCACTTGAGTTTTGACAGCGTTCCAAATTTAAACTCATTACGTTACAAAAATCTGTACTGTTATAACATTAAAGTACATATTTTACCTACTACCACAGACAAAAAAGTTCTCATATTAAAATCGGTTGTAATAATGCTGGTCATTTCGTCTAAAATGCTCTAAAATGCTCAGAAACCGTAGTTTCTGAACGCATTTTAGAGCACTAATGATATAGATAAACAATAGGGTATATTCATGCATTTTTAAAAAAAAATATTAACTATTCTGTAAGTAATTATATAACCGGAAAAAAATATAACACTTTCACAATATTATTGAATGAGCTAAAAAATAATAATTAAAACTACTATCATTTACGGACGATAAAACGCCGCCATTTTGTGACGTCACCGTGCACTTAGAATAAATAAACAACGAAGTGTTTGATTCACAGTTTTAGTAAAAGTTAGTTAATAAAGCTTGTAAGATCAACTTATTGTAACGGAAGAGCACACAAAAGCTGATTATAAATATTGTATTGCCCCTATTTGTGAAAATAACACTAAAACTGCACCTGACATGATATATTTTCATATGCCCAAAGATGCAAAATATAAGGAAAAAGGGGTGTAAGGCGATGAGGAGATATAATGTATCGTGTTTGAGTAGTTTATATTGTCATGAACATCCTTTAAAAGTGATTATTAAATATGTTTGTACCTAAAATCTTTTTATTACGACTCCCGAAAAATATAAACAATAACCTAACCTAAAAATGTATGTACTTATTCATAAAACTATTCTGATTCCCATTTTTTTAGTTATTAATGTTACAAAATATTATAATTTTTGTTGATCAACAGCTGACTACGAGTGTTGATTTTGATCACGAAACGTTTTAGCTAAGTTTCTATGTTTGCACTGTTGCTCGAAGTTGAAAGAATTTAATCCTTTCTACTGAGTGTCCTACACAAATTTGTTTTATTTATAAAGATGTTCTCACCATGTAACATTCCTAATACCAACATATCTTTGATTAGGTATATAATGAACATATGTACTAGTTTTTTATCCCACTTAATTAAGAAAGACGCCTACGAGGTACGTACTTAGTATCATGAACACATAAATTTCAGGCAGATTATCCGACTTTGCCTTGACAAAACCGCTTCCAGTCATTGTGGCGAGTCTTTTTTCACAAGGAGTAGTGGACTCACACAATCTACTATTATAGGTTTAAATCTATGTAACCACTTCGTTGAACGAACTATCTTCACAAACGATAATAATAAATGAATAAGATAATATATAATGAAAAAACAACAATTGAAAGTAGAACGATTACTTTTTGTTCTTTTCAAGTAAAGTCCTTAAATTAAATATAACATTTGTGTAATTATATTAATAATGAAACAGTAATAATCCAAATATACCATTACGAGTATACCATACCACCAATGTCGGTGTCCAACGGAACTGTGCGAGAAAATGGCGAACTAGCCTCAGGCAGCGCTGCGGTAACTTGCAGCCCCCCTCTTTCTGAAATAAAGCTCTTTGTCTCAGGCGGCTCGAGTGTGAGCCTCGCTTTATAGAAACCGTCAAATTACGTCACACAACCTGAGCAGAGCCGTGCTAATGACTAGTTTTATATGTAGCCGAAGATTTATGTTACAAAATAAGCATGCATGAGAAACAGCATTCCAGACTTTTAAATGAAGATTACGGCTTTATAATAGTATATCCAATTTCAAATACCTTGTACATGAGCCAATCAGCTATTTTTTGTTTCTCGTTGTTCTTGATAACGTATCCTGGGGCCACTCTATAAAACTATGATTTTATGGGGTTTAAGTCGACTAAGAACATAGTTTTCTAAAAGACTATTTTTTTTAACTAACGGTGTCATTTGGCGACTTCGTGAAGTCCAAAAAGGGATTTTATTTAATTAAATATACTAGAAACACTCTCCGCCCCATGTTTAGGACAGAGAAGACATGTACATATCTAGGTATGTTATGTATAAGTAATTTGAAATTGTATCACTCTATCATCACTCACCGAAAGGATTCACGTAGTGCAATCGCATCACAAACCGCCCGGGAATTACATGGTTTTTCGTAAACAGACTAGGACTTTGGTTCAGTATTATGTAGTTGCATTTTATAGTAATAAAAAGTTGAGAAGCAAGACAAGCTTTAATTTTAATTTGCCGGCTTAAAGTCGAATCGAATTGTATTTTTTGCTGAGGCTGGCTTGAAAATTTGTCCGTATATTTATTAAAAAACAAGCAAGGTATAGAAGTGAAAAAAAATAGGTCTATTATTTAATAAGCAATTGCTTGCTTGTGATCCGTCGTTACAACTCAGGTTATTTACAATTTTAATCAAATAATAAATCCACGCGTGCTGTAATCGTAATTAGCATTTTAATAAGCCACGCCGGCAGCGCTCTCCATTACGGTCCTGTCACTGATAGCTACTCGTAGCCGTTTAGCTCGCGACCGTGTTATAATGCCTTCACGAATACACGGAAATTCACAACATTTTATATTTTTCCGGGGCCAGACTGTAAGCTGCTAATGCAGTTTCAGTACCTATATCTTTTGTAATCACTATAAAACCTATCTATTTAACAATTCAATGCGCAAATTTCTCTAAGCTCTTCGACCGAGTGTTATGTAATAAATAGTACATTGTGAGATGTTAATAATTACATCCAAGACGGAATTGCGCAGGTGAGCGTGATAAGAGAGCCGAGGATGTAATCAAAGCTGACGCGTTTCATACGACGTTTTTCAACACATTTGCGAGTAAAAAGCCTTTTCATAACATGATAATTTTGTAGGCGCCTAATTAATTTTCTTTAGTTATTGACGGTAACAGGTTTTACTTACATATTGTACCTGCAATACCAGTGGCATCAATTCTTATCACTTTTCTATTCACCACGAGTCAACATTTTTAATAATAACCAAACGTGCATTAATAATGTTAACACATATTTGTGAATATACTTATAATGGCGTGCAACTATATTTTTTTTCGTTAAGTTCGCGCCATCGCGCGCTATTGTTAAAGCGAGGCTTTGCTGAAATCTCTAATGAGACAATACAAAATAAAATATATGTCAAAAGTAAATAGTTTTACTAATTTAAACGTTTCTATATCATATCCAAGAAGAAATAATCAATTAATTCGTAAAAATGATTTAACTTGTTTAGTCGAGTAAGTGGCAACTTTGGTCCCATATCTCAGCAAACTTTTTAATACATCATAACTACCCATACTTTTTCTCAACACATGTGCCATTCCAACATAATCCTGCTGCATAAAAAGGGAGACAAGTCTGACATAGGACACTACGATCGCTCTATCAGTCTCGGCTCTCCTCCCCACCCTCCGCTGTTCGTACTATTCTTAGCTCACTTAAATTCTTAATTTTACAAATATACCTACTTACGTAATTTTTACTTCAAGATTACAGCTGATGTAACCAAACTAACTAACATACATACACAAAATGTTGTAAAAATTTGATATACCCCTTCTCCCTTTTCCTTTACACTGACAGGGTTGGCTGGCCAGACTAAACCTTGTTTGTCTTATAGCCTATTCGGAGAACGGGTCTGTAATCCCCGAAACATCTGCCAGCTCGTTATCCTGTCCATGGAGTTTGGGAACCCCAACAAACTGTTATAGCGACTGTAACAGCGTTTAGCAATATAGCTTACGACTTGGATGAGACCATTAGATAACTTATCTCATATAAAGTCGTTTAAATCGTCATTTTACTCGCAGTTTGCCCTTTACTCATTAAACATAATTTGATGAATATCTTATAAAAATAGCGACAATATTTCTACAAAGATATCTGAATTGATCATTCCAACAATTTCCACGATAACATATTTTTATTTAGATCTCGGTCGTCTATGTAATAACGAGTATACCAAATATGTTGAGTTGTCATGGAGCCACTGTACAACTAGGTAATGTATAATTAGGATTATGCATGCACAATGTATCGTATCAATATGGCACCGTATAGACTATCACACAGTGACCACACACATTCAAAACTCTGACTCGCGCACCGAGCGATCCCTACAAACTTTCATACACCATATCCGTCACGACCCCATAGTAGAAGTTACCGTGGTTTAGCACCTTCTATATTTTGTTACTAATAACTTGCAACCTAATATACAAGTACTCTTTATTACACTCCTCAATAAAAGAACACTGTACCTAACATAAACAATACAAGTAATACATGTACTAATACGCTCATACGTCTCTTTTTCAGAGATATTATTAATCAGTTGTACCGATTTCGATTTCACTTCTCATGCTCGGAAAGTGTGTCATATTAAAATAAAAAATATTCATGATTTTAAAACATTTTAATTTGAACAATCAAAACACTTCAACGTATTATATCCACCAATCACAACTATTTAAAAAACCGTTTGTATTTGCTATCAACTAATCAGAATACAGCTATATATTAAAATCAACCAATCAGGAAACAGAATACATTTAAAATATTATTAGGCGTTTTTCATTCCCGTCAATCATCAAAAAAATAAACACCTTCGGCAGTCTATAGCCGCGTCCAAACGTTCAAGCATGGTTGGCTGCATACATGTCATAAGCGATATTGAGCGGGGTAGACACTGTCTATCTCGCTTTATCATATGCACCGTATGCTGTCCGCCGCGCTCGGCCGCAGCGTTGCCAGATGGTTACATTTCTTACATTTTTCGTAACTTTTGACCCGCTCGCGTAACATGTAAGTAACATTTGTTTTTCAGAGAATTTTCGTAACATTAAGAGTACTGACACTCTTTCTGTTAGTAAAAAAAAACCTACTCGTACAAAAGTATTTAGTCGGGACGGTATACGATTTATATTATTATTTTTGAACGTATTGACATAGGTGACATAAAGGACAGGACTTTCATTGATTGTCATTTTTGACACTGACAGAAGTGACAGTGGCAGCAATAGATATTTAATTTCAAGATTTTCAAGATACAAAAGTTCCTAAAATTACAGTTCGTTACATGTTGATCTCTGTCATGGGGTATACAGATTATGTGATTTTACCCCAATTTGTCAGTACAACATGTCGAAGTCATATTACCAAAGACAAAGACCAAAGCTAGCGACATACATATTAGTTGCAATTTGCATATTAGTAATCTCAGTCTCACAATCTGTGGTGTGGACCAAAGCAAACTCATCGAAACGAACAAAAGTTTTCAAGTGTAAAACTGTGTTTAAAAACAACAAAACAATTTCTTTACCTAAAGAAGATTTAGTTAAGTTTACAAAAAAGAGTGCATGAATAATATTCATAAATGTAAAATTCGGTCCAGTTCTGCGATTTAGATTGGTAAGTAAAATTATAAATTGACAATAATTACCTACAGTTTATTAACAAGTATCTATTATCTCGAATGTTAGACGTTTAGTAACGAGTTAATGTTAGACATTTATATTAATAAATATAACTTAAACTAAGATGTATACAAAAATCGGTCAAATTGATGTACGGGTCGACACACGTAAAAAAGAGCTCTGCGCGCCATATTAAATGTATGGCCGCCAGAGTTCTTTTTACGTGTGTCGACTTGTATACATCCAAAAATTTTCCCGACTACGGCAGAACCCAAAAGGAAGGGATATAATTATAATTTTAGCAGTTTTTGTTTTTATTTACGTGTGTTCCACCGTAGCGTTCAAGATACTGATCCGATTTTTATGAATGGAGGTATACCTAAATCGAATAAAAATTATAATCAAATCCAAGTTACCTTTTGAGCGAAAAAAAGCCTTTTTTTCAGATTTCCGTAGTCAGGATACAGTTTTTTTAACTTTTTATGCTTTGTGGTGTGGTTTAGGCCACATATACCAAGTAACTACATTTGCATGTTAGTGCTCTTAACATCAGCAATTTTTTTCTTGAGTTAGAAATGGTAATTTAAAGCTACCTAAAGCAGCTATAAAAATGAACATTGACTCAGGAATTACTTTTTATATACTTAATAGATATAACATTGCCAAGAACATACATTTTTATTTATAATTTATTTTCAAATTATATGTTTAACTTTTCTTTTATACCAACACAAGTGAAAGTCTAGTAACATCTAAACAAATATTATAGAGGACCAGTCTGTGAGTGAGAATGAAGCTTAGACAGTTTGTATGTAGGGGGTAGTCTCCGGAACACTTATCTGATTTCTAAAATGTTTGACCTGTATATATATAATGGCATTCCTGGATGGCCATAGGATATATTTTATCCTGTAGGTTAGCCTGCTTTTTTCCAATATGTTTGTGGGCAAATAGCAAATAATATTTTTATTGAGTCCTACACTTTCAATAAAGAAATACACACATTGTGTTTTAAACAATATTATGTTATCATTTCTACATAAACAATGTGTGTTGTTTTCAGAAAGCGTGTGAGATAATTAAGCAATTAATGTATTACAAGAAAAAGTTGTCAGCCCTTCTACCAGCAGAAAGGTGAGAAAAAAGAACTTTTTCAGAATACATTATACCTAGATAGTATAAGTTATATTACTAACTGAAAGCTTCTTTACTTTACGCAATCAATACTAAATGAAATATTTTTTTCACTCACAATAATTGTGAATATACTTAAATGATGATCAATTATTATTTGCCTGACCTAGTTGATGAATATCATCATATAATATAGGTACATATATGATCAATGAGTATAAGCAAATGTAAAAATACGTTATCAAAAGTGCGCGTTAATATGTCGCTATGGCACACTCCTGGGGGGCTAGTACGCTAAGTTTTATGTCGGACATAAAGCATTCGTCCCATTTTGGAAAATATGCGAGTGCAAGAGGGACAAATGCTTTACGAAGGACATAAAACCTAGTGTGCTGTTACCACTTGACCAGTGTTGCCAGTTTAAACTTCTTGAATGATATATTATGGTAATATTATTATTAATCATATTGATAATTACAACATACATTACATTTAAACCATAAAAAAAAAATATTGTAATATGATATGATACTTTCCAAGAGCAAGTGTACCTACGTACATGCATATAATTTTTCGTATAACAAATTTTTGGTCATCATACTATAAATTATGTTCATCCTTAGACTAATTATAAGATTTATAATAAGAAATATAAATATTATGTAAAAATATTCTTCTTCACTTCACTTGGAAATGAGAAACTACCTATCATTGTTCCAAAACAATATTTTTGCTCTTGGGAAAATTCTAATACAAGACTTAAATTTCTTTAGTCATTAAAAAAGTGGTCATGCTTTTTTTAGTGGTCACTCAACTAACCAACATTCCGAACAGCATTAAAATATTAAGTGGTAATGGAGTCTGACTAAAAGGGAACTAGCCTAAGCAAGATATTTTCTACCGTCGGGGTATTAATAAATATATGTAGATTATTAAATAATACTTGGTCTAACTGCAAAATGCTGATATCTAAATATTGTCTTTTCATATATAGCGCGACCGTATCTTGCTTAGGATATAATGATTGTGCCAATATGCATGAGAAATGTGGTGTGTGTCTTACAGAGTGGTGATTGTGGTGACTTTGTTTTTAGCACGCATGCGTCAACGCTGCACGCTTGAAATATCAAGGCACGTTGCTTTAATAGGTATATAAGACAGTGGCAAGATGGATAAATTTTTAATAAAAGTTGGGAAGTCTGCTTCAAAACCTGTCACAAACCCTACAACTGACACATCGACATCCATAACAAACACCACGACTTCTACAACTAACACTGCGACGCCTATAACCACTTCGCTATCTATAACGACCACCAAGATAGCTGTGACTAACACTACGACATCTCTGACAAGCACTACGACATCTGTGACGAGCACTGTGATAGTAGATAGTAACTTCTTCGACCTCTAAAACCATATCTAGAATATCCGAAACGCATACACAAATTTCATTACCATCCACAAGTTATCTGTCTGAAGGAACTACAAATACCGAACCACCCGCTAAAAAAACAAAAAAATCCTACAACTAACGATAAATGGCTGGCAAATGCTCTTCATAGTACATGGCTGTTGAAGAAAACGAAGGATGGTGAATCGGTTGCATATTGCAAAGTTTGTGACACTAATCTGGTAACAACAAAGCACCAAACTAACATAAAAACAATATTATCAAATAAACCTATACATGAACTCCTGACACTCAAGCCAGAAGACCAGCAAATTAAGAGGGCTGAAATCAAAATTAGCGCTTTTATAGCAGAGCACAATCTGCCAATTTCATTGGTGGACGATTTAGTGCCTTTTATGGCTAATATATATCCGGACTCGAATATCGCGAAAAAGTCACATTAGGTCGCACTAAAGCCACGACCATCATATCTAAATTATTAGCTCCAGCATGCGCAAACGAGATCATTGATATTATAAAAGTACCTGGAATTTTTTTCAGCATAATAATGGATGAGACGACTGACAATACCATCAAGAAACAATGTGCATTAACCATAATATTTTATAATCCAAATACAGAAACTGTAGAAACCAAATTTCTTGACATATTTGAGGTGGATTCTGGCAAAGCAGAAGATTTAAGTGCATCCCTACTTAAGTGGTTGGAAGTACGTTTTATTCCATTGAAATTTTTATAGGATTTGCATCTGATACTACCAACAGCATGGTTGGCGAGCACAACTCTGTGTTTTCACACTTGAAAGAAAAAGTACCCGATATCACTTGTATTAAATGCAGCTGCCACCTGATTCATCTCGTGGCTTCAAAGGCTTTTGTTAAAGCTGCCTAGATCCGTTGAGGATATGTTGAGAAACATTGCAGCTCATTTTAGCCGGAGTTCTAAAAGGCAGTCTAAGTTATTGGAATTTCAAACTTTTTTCGAAATAGACTGTCATAAAATTCTGAGTCCATCGAACACCAGATGGCTCTCGCTGAAAGCATGTGTGGACCGAACGTAAAAGCAATATGACGCATTGACAGAGTATTTTCGCATGGAAGTTTTTGAAGACCCTAGTAAAATCACAGAAAGTATATTGGAAACATTAAATAACAAAATTGTAAAAACTTATTTAGAGTTCATGTCATACACTTTAGAGATTTTAAACGACTTCAATGAATTATTCCAGTCCGAAAAACCATTGCTACATTGTCTGCGACCCGAGATAGAGAACGTACTAAAAACATTTGGATGTAACTACTTGGATTTTAATTATGTGAAAACTACGCCAGCTTTAACGACAGACCACAAAAACCCGCGACATTTCTTACCTCTTGATAAAATATATCTAGGAATTGCAGCACAGTCAACAGTAATAGAATTAGAAAATGATGATACCACAACCACAGCTGACATAACCAATTTAAAAAAAATTGTCTTGCATGTTATATAGAAGTCATTAGCCAAATAAAACAGCGATTCGAATTCAAAGATCCTTTGTATGCATTCATACCAATTTTAAACCCGACAGAGGCGCAGACATTTAAAATTAAAGATCTGACAGACGTGATAAAGAGATATCCTACTTTAAAAGAATTTGTCAATGAACAAGAACTTCACACTGAATGGCGTCATCATGCTCTACTAGAGCACAACAAAATGGATTTGTCACCAAATATGGATGCATAAGAATATTGGAAAGCGGTATTTAATTTGAAAAATGTCGGTCAAGAGCCCATATACCCAAATTTAAAAAAAGCTTTTAACCTTCTTCTCGTTCTCCCCTTCTCGAACGCCTCCGTAGAACGAATTTTCAGTCAGCTGAAACTTATAAAGACTGACCATCGCAACCGCCTAAATACCAGTACGATAACTGCGTTAATGACTATTAAGCAGCGGATTAAAAGTGCCATTCATTATGAGCCCCCTAAATCATTTCTAACAACCAATATCAAATTATATTAATTAATGTTTAACCTATAGGTTGGTGGAACGATTTTTTTGCATTAATCTGCTTTGCTTTTAACATTTTGTTAAAGAACTGCATGGTTAATGAAAAGTCTCCTCGTTTCTTTTTCCACGCGCATTAATTTTTTTGCTAGTGTTCTGCTTGGTATCTTGGCAGGGGGTGTAATAGACCTGAAAAATAAACCCGATTCTTAAAATACATTTTTTATTCCAGGTGCAAATGATATGATGAATGAAGCAAATCAGTAAATAATACAAACCATTTGATTGAATTTTCGTGAGACATGTTACATGAATGATGTGATGATGTGTGTGTGTATGTAGTGACATTGAATACGTGAGTTTAACCATGTAATTATTAGTATTATTTTAACCATTTGATTCTAACAAAATCCGAAGTAAAACGTTTGTGAAATTGATATTTTCTGTAGCCCGTTTCACGAAGCTACTGTCGTGAAACGGGCCACTGCTAATATTTTTTTTATTTTTACATTTGTCATTTTTCTAACGATTAACCTATTATTATTTACAGAAGCAAAAAAAGCAGATTTTAAATAAATAAGTGTACATGTGATTATGTGTATTAAAATTGGATGAAAATTAATAAAAAATAAAAATTACCTAATGAATCGGAGATATTTTTCTCATACGATTGTCTTCCGGGGTACGTAGATAATAATAATAAGATTATTATTATTTAGTATTAATACAAGTTTTAACACGTAAGAATGAAAAACGTAACTTTTGGAGCAAAAATGTAACATTTCAAGAAACGAAACGTAACTTACGACTCAAGGGTCCTGGCAACACTGCTCGGCCGTTTGGACGCGGCTATTAGACGGTCAGAGGCGTTTGTTCGTGGTGTCAATATTTTGTATCTGTGTTAAAGCAGTTTATAAAATAAAAAAAAACGCCAATTATAACAATCTTTTCGCCGTGGTATTTATTATCGATTGTGGATGGATATTCTTCGTTTTTACTATTTTCTCGATGTCGAAGTGAAAAGTAGAGTGTATAACTCTGTTCTAAAAGTCATATTACCCCTCGAACTATTTCCCCTCACTTCGTTCGGGAAAATAACCATCTCGTGGTAATATGGCTTATTTTAGACCCTTGTCATACAATCAACTATTAAACAAGGTGGATAAAGAATAATCTTACAGGACTAAGATGAAAAAAAATACAAACATTAAATTACAAACTTAGACCAGTAACGATTTTTGATGATTTAAAGAAAAATAACCTAGATAGAGATACCGTTATATTGTTACCTAATAACATTACATAAAAAATACCGTTCCTGATTACCCCTCAATCAGGAACGGTGTTTTTTTTTCAATAAAATCTTTAAATTCGCTCGAGAAAAAATGAAAACCCCTGTCAGAATTTCCAACTTACCCTTTTATATGTATTATAATATATGATGCCCCTCACTTAATCTTGAAGTTGTAACCCCCCTCATATTCGAAATTTCCATAAAAAATAAAAATGTAGGATTAAAATTTCCATTTCCCATACACGTGCGTGAGCCTCCTTTACAATTATTCAAAATTAGCCTCATTAGCCTGCCTTTTTTTCGATTATTTTTTATAACGAGAAACCTGAATCGACACAAAAATTATATTATAAAAAGTAATTAACGAACCGAACTAACAAAATTTCAGGAAAATTGGTTGTGAAATGCGAACTGTAGAAGAGAACAGCCGGACATCTGGACATACGAATGAATTTCCATCGCAATGCATGCACGTTCAAAAATTCGTCCTAGTTTAACCAATTATAAGTTATACAGTTCCTGTATTTCATGTACCTATATTTCATAAATAAAAAAAGCAATTTAATTATTTTCCGTACGACGGTTGTATGAAGGAGTGCCTGTGATGCCATAAAGAAGGTACCAAATATGAGCCGTTTCTGCAGGTGCCTAAATGATGTCTGACTATGACTCTATAATGCATGCATAGGTCATATTTACCTTTTTTTCGTTTGCCCACAGTTATCCCACTATGTACAGTCAGCATCATCAGTTAGCAGCAGCCAAAGTAGCCAAATATCTCGTAACACATCCTTACTCCTAAAGTAATAAAGACGTGTTCCGATATATTTGGCTACTTTGGCTACTACCAACTATATGATGCTGATTGTACTGCAAACAGACCGAAAAACCTTCATTGATGACTGAATCGGAAAACATTACGGGGTCATAATAAACCAACCCGACCGAGGCCGCGTTAAGGTTTTCGTAATAAATAACATATTTTCATTGACCTTTTACGCTTCAAGTCGAAAAATGTTATTATTATTCCAGCAGTAGTTTATTTTCCTCCAGCCTTATTGTATTACGTATTATCCTTATATAGAACGAATCGCCTGCCCTATGTTCCCCTATATTGTTAACTAGCTTCCGCCCGCGACTTCGTCCGCGTGGACCCGGGATAAAAACTATCCTATATTTTAATCCAGGCTATAAACTATCTTCGTGCAAAATTTCATTCAAATCGGTTCAGCCGTTTAAGCGTGATTGAGTAACAAACATCCAAACATCTAAACTTTCGCATTTATAATATTAGTAGGATGTATTAATAAGTTCGTTGATTATTTCAGCGCCGTGTTTAGAGGGAAGAACAGCTTTGCAGCAGCTAGCAGCTAGCAGCTCGCGACTGACTATGTAATTTCCCATACTTTTCTATTTCGGGAGAGAAAACGGTTTACACCAAGTCAATCCTAACAATCACTTTGATTTTGATGTCGATCGCTTCAGCACAGTATATTCTTGGTTTGTAGGATTCGCTTTTTTAAAACAAAAATATAAGTTTTTGAGGTGCCTATAAGTTTAAATTTATTGTGAATTTGAAAAAAAAAACCTATGAACCTAGTCTTCCATTGTGTTAATACCGTACTAAAAAATCACTGAGGATGGAATATATTTAGAAGTGGAAAAACATTTTCTCTCTTCGTATGGACGAGTACGTGGTGTTCTTCCCTCTTCAGCCTTTTATTTGATGAAAACCGTTACGCAAAAGTTTCCAAAGTAAATTTAAATGCAAAAATATTACACTACCATTAAAACGTTCTTCTAAAGTTTATCCCATCAAAAACATAAATTTGGATATGGGAGCAAAGTTTAACATTAGAATATGCCTGCTTGTCGACTTCACCGACAAAATAATTGGGTTCTAAATGGGTGCCAAGTACTGAAAATAACCCTTAACAGTCTAATTATGTACACAAAGGAGATAACTTAAGTAGGATAAATTGGAACTTAATATGTGTCAATGACTACAAAATATTTTGTATTTTTATATCTGTGTTTGCTAATTATTAATAGATAAAAGATAATTAGTAAGTGATCGCACCGGTATGTTTTAAAAAAAATATAAGCTAATGGTTTCAAGCGCTGACATTCAATAAAAATATAGGATGCGATCGGATAGGTCTGGCGGGTACAAAGAGGGTATAGAAACTATGCCCCAAGCGGGTGACGTGATGAGTGAACATACGCGTTCAACATAAGTAGTTATTTCATTTTTTCGTTGCTAGTTTTATTTCGTTTGTTTAAAATATATACATACATACATTCACGCCTTTATCCCTAAAAGGGGTAGGCATAGCACAGGAAACTAGTGTTCCAGTGCCACTTTTAGCATCAATGTGGGTATAAATAATCGACAAAATAAAAATCGTCGATCGTTAAAATATATATATATTCAAATATAATCTTGAAGTATAAGTATAACCGATTCATATATAAATATGGCTTGTTTTTCAAGATCTGAAATAACCACTATATATGCAAATGAAGACTCGCATCTTAATAAAAGGGCGATATAAAATAATAATATGAATTCAGATCAGAAGTTGAATTACTATGCGAAAAGAAATGTTACGAACACAATAGCCATTACATTATTCACGGATAACTGCGAAAATTCGCGAATGATATACCTTAACGCATTCACTGTCAACGATTTTGTAGCACACTGCACTTGTAGCCGATGTCATTAGAAAAAATGTTTGTAGAGGAGAGCGCGTACAAGCAGAGCGACCACCTAACGGGTGCTCCTTAGCATTGAAGGTGTTCAAACGGATGGGCATGTACATTACAGCACTTACTAGGTACCTAATTTAATATTTAATAAAAAAGGGCGAAAACTATTATGAAACTTGATTTAGAAATATTGGCTATTAAGAGGTGGCTTACTCCATGTATAATAGAGCGAATATGATAGTTTTAGTATTTATCAGGCCCTAAAATTTGTTGCAGTCGTGTCTTTTTCAGGTTCCCACTCACGTTTGGCTTCAACTAATCCAAGATGTTGGCCTTCAGAATATCATTTCAAAAGTTGATCGCCTTATCGATTGTGGGGGGTTCGTGAAGGTCAATGTCAGAATATGTTAACTACGAATTAACATTATATTTTTCATTACTTACCCAAGCATAAACAATGGCCCTGCTTATTTAGTCCACATATAGTAGTAGTTAACATTTAATTGCACAACCTACATATCAGAAAATACAAAATAATTAAAAACACCCGTACATAGGAGATTTTCTTTAAAGGATGTCTTTAAGCTAACTTTTGTGCTACGGTTCTATTGGTATTCCCCGTGGTAGTATCGGCGCTCCATTAGTGTCGCTCCATTATTGCCGGTTGCATTAACTGCACTAATAAAAGATATGATATCTTTATCAATGTTAGGTCTACCTGAAATGAGATGACGTACCAGGGATTGCATTGGGATAATACTTATATGTGTATTATTATGTCCGTCTCTGAGGCATCATGTAACATGCTTCAAATTTGAACTTGTAGTATCATGATAAACCATCACCATGATATTCCACTGTAAAATTCCGTCTTCAAACCACATCTGATCCATATGTAAATCGCATTTTAACAAATTACTTAATACTAGCTTCTGCCCGCGACTCCCTCCGCGTAGAACTCGTTTATATCATAGCTTCATACAAACTTTCAACCCCCATTTCACTTAAACTATCTTTATACCAAATTTAATTTAAATAGGTTCAGCGGTTTAAGCGTGATAAGGTAACAGACAGACAAACACACTTTTGCATTTATAATATTAGTATGGATGTATTAAAATGGTATCATTGTTTATTCTGTCGTGATCATACGAGTGACTTCCAATTATACACCTAAGGCCAGTTAGACAACATTCAACACGAGTATCTACACTATTTTACACTGTAAGCACTTTATTATTTATTTGAGCTTAAACTAAGAAAAAAAGCGATCATATATTTTGCGTGCCTTGACCCAACAAGATGTTACACCACACCATCCAAAAAAAATCTAGTTAAATCTCCACGGGATTGTTATTTTATTGGTTAGGTGCTTGGAGCCTTGGATTTGGTTGTGCTCCAGCAGTGCTGTAAGGATGTTTTGTTAATTATTTAACTTACTACTATTTTATCTTTGTAGTCAAGAAACTCAATATATGTAGGAATAGGATGATTAAATACTGAGCTCGAAGGAAAAATCGCGACCCACCGCGACCTTGCCAAGAGCCGAGAAGTTTGCCAATTTATAAAACTGAGTTATATACTAAATTAAATAACGCTATATCGATGGAAACTTTGGTAATAATTTCTTGAACGCCCAAAACTTGGCCCAGCCCCCCGGTCCCACTTCCCGTAATTAATAGGATTGGTTTTGATTAAGCAAATAAATGATTCCTTTACGATTTTAAACATTAAAGTTGGGACTGTTCCGGACGAGCAATTAAATGGTCTGTGAAACTTGACTAATGGATCTTAGCGAGAAAACGCTCTCGGCCATCCATGATTTTTGACCAAAGCTTTCAGAAACGGACAGAAACATGATAGCGCTGTTTGATGATCAATGCTTATATTAGGTGAGCACGTTTTGAGACTTTCTATACAGCAACAACAAAATTAAATAGGAATAAAAATCGGAAACAAACATTTCGCGTTCTTGCTGAGCACCCGTTCTCAGCGGGTGCCATCGATCCTAAGGAAGTCCCTGAGTGTACAATTTTGCCTCTAAGTACACGTTTTATGGTTACTAAGAATCCCTACGAGAATGCATATCTGCTGAAAGTTATCTCAAAATTACTTGTGATTTTAAAGAGAATAATGTAAACATTCGTTTATGGTTCAAATGTTGCTTAAGAATACATATTTATTAAAAGACAAGTAGAAAGTACCTATTATTTTATAAATTACTTAGTCACTGCTAGCAATCTCCTGTACAATAACGTAGAGCTCAGTTAGTGTAGCGTTGGAAATGTTCAGGCTACGTTGTCAATTTCATTTAAGGGCAGCCACAGGCTACGGTGTCCATTGTATGTAAGATCGTCCGTAGGCTACATTGACCATTAAACTTTACTGCGTCTATAGGTAACGGTGTTGATTGGATTGAACAGCAGCGCCAGTAATAATCGCTACAACTTGTATAGGACGATAGTAATCGAGAATATCCCTGCATAGTAAAATGTATGCCGCGGCGGTGCCAATCGTAAGGCTTGAGCTTGGCCTGACTGCTGCCGCATATCTTAAAATGTAATAAGAGATTACCGTGTCTAGTGACCGCAAACATTGCTCTTGAACTCTTAAAAAATCCTCTTTTTTTCAATACAGCGTGTAATTACAGATAGCCAGTGCCAGTCCCTTGCGTGTCTTTACAAAGAGATCGGGGTTCTGATAACAATTCACTTACAACAAAAGTTTTCTTGCCTTCAGCTCAAGGGACATTTCTTTAGAAAGAGTGGCGTAACGTGATCTGTTCAGGAACAAAATCGGGCATTTAATCTGCAAACGACGAGATATGTCTAGTCCTGCGATCATAATAAGAATAACACTAATGTTATAAACGGGTAATGGCTACAAGTTAACTTTGTAATTAGAGGGTAATTATTTACAAAAATAAACTAATTACTAAAATATATTTGTTTCAACAGTATTTAGACAAGACCTTCACGATGGACATAGGCAGTAGTTTATCCCTTAATTCCGCCCGCGATATTCGTGAAACTAATAATAATCTAGCCAATACAATGATGCAGTAGCTGCCAATGCGATAGAAATTAAAATCGTGTGCAAAATATTGACCTACATCTCGACGAAACCACGTACGCGTGTAATTTTGTTTGTGCTACTAACTATGTCAATTGTGTATAATTTTCTAACTTTTCAATAATGGATGATGAAAGTAGTCGGAGCCCATTTGGCCGAAGTGGTAAAATTGCGCGCAGCCCCCCATCAACACCCGTACCTTCGACCGCCGTGAAAAAACATTTCAGAGACCAAGAACTAGATCAAATTGTAGCCGTATCTACAGCAGAAATTGATAAATGGATGACCTTTATAGAACAGTGTCTCAACAAAATTTGCAGCATCTCTACAGAAGGAAAGCTGAATACTGAACAAAAATTGAAAGTCCACAACCTTTGCCGCAAAGTCTCTAATGGCACTGCAAGTATGACTCTTCACTATCAGGCACTTAAAAAAACAGCTGTTGTCAACAAATGCACTCTTCAAGCTCTACAGGAAAGGCAAGATCTATCAGAACGACTCCAAGCCCTCAAAGACTCCATTCGATAATGTTCCTAAGCCTACCTCAAATGCTTTCTTTCGCCGGTATAGTTAAAACTAGCGGTAATAATGTAATTTGGCCCAGCAACTTGTGTTCAGTTGCAATTTATCCCACAGATAAACTAAAATCAAGTGAGGACACAAAAAATGATAAATCCCGAGCAAATGAAATTACATGTAAGAGCGCCGAGAAAGGTCAAAAATGGCGGTATCATTATCAGCACAGACTCGAAGATGACATCGAGAAACTCAAACAAACATTGAAAAATACCTCCTCGAGCCTCACCATTGAAACTATCCCTCCCTTAATTTTCTACTGCCTAACCCGGAAACCCGTTGAACTCAAGAACCCGAGAGCCCGACTACTCCACAACTCCCATCGCTGACGCTAACACCCCGAAGCTGAAGCTAAACTTGACTTAACCCCACAACGGAATGCTCTAACAAAACCTTAGAGAACCCTAGCATGATCTGTCAAGTTATTTTTAAATGGCCTCGAAGAATGTGTTTGTGATCGTCTAGTGTATGGCTACACCCCACCCACCCACACCCACATTGCCCATAATAATCCAGTTTCGTTTTACAAGCTTTTATTTAGTTTCACCTGTCCCATTGTCTGTCTGTCTGTAATCAAATCTTGCAAGTTAAATTTGACCCACTTCCCGGTGACAGATTGAGCTGAAATTTTGGGTATAAGTATAGTTTGGATGACAATTCAATATTATGGTACCATCGAGCTGATCTGATGATGGAGACAGAAGGTGGCCATGGGAATTCAGTACTTAACCGAAGTAACCCCGTTGAGTCTATACTCAACGGAGCGTATGCTCTTTAGAATCGTCTCAATGAGTAGTTGATGATGGTATACAGAAAAGTACAGTCGGTAATAAAAGCTTATACCAAAAATGAAATTTGTGACAAAAATTTGTTAGATTTTGAATTCATCTGGAGTTTGACTAAGCTAAAGGTTAATATATGCTATGTAAAGTTGCCTACAAAGGATACAAATCTATAAAAGATTTAGAGTGGAATCCACTGTCTTGATTATGGCTTATGTAAATAAAAAAATAGTTATAATATGGATAAGAATAAATTATAAATATTTTGGTTTTATTAAATCCCCGACCCATGCGCTCAGTATATGTACATCATCCAAATATTAACTCCATTTGTTCATTCACCTCAAAAGAAACATGGTTTCTCTATATACCATTCCTCATTTACTATAGTTTGTATTTACTAGGGAGATTTTTAGCTGTATTTATACACAGTAAATAGTGATATTGCTTAACCTTAATTTTACACTTAAATTAATGGTTATATCTATAATGCCATTTAATGACATTATATAAAGAACTGCTCTTGTTAAATGGAATGTTGAGCAATTCTTTATGGCTCCATGTTTCCCTATTGGTCAGGATGGGGTAAGAACAGACCTAATTGTGATCAACTGGTGGTAACGGGACCGTTCTGTGGCCTTCTTTTATTTAAAATGGACCTTTTAACCGGTCATTTTGACAAACTAACAGATGTACTTTTCATTAGAGTTAATTTACTCATCATCAGAGATTTGCCTCATAAACACTACTTATCACTCTTCATAAAGAGCCATAAGAATGTCAATGTCTGTTTTATAAGACTGTTACTCAAGCGTTCGAATATGCGAGATAATCTGTATCCCAAGTATAACAGATTTATCTCTTAGCTTCGCATTACGCTAGCTAAAATTTAGAACCCTTAGGCAATCAGTGTCATTATAATAATTCCCTTAGATGACATTATAAATTAAATGTAAGACTTGTCTCGTACGATAAAGATACAACTTTAAAGTTTAATTCATCTTAAAGGATTTTGTTCTACTATAACCATCCACCTGGCAGATCACAATCCTACGATCTGAATGATCGCCTATGCTCTTTAAAGATACTTTCAACTGTTATAATTTAATTTTGAAATTGTCTATGTCATTCTTAAGTCTAGTTTTAACTTCCACATATATTTAGGAGACTGTTATATAATTTCTCAATGCCTTTCTTCTCTTTATATAATTCTCAAGAATTATTCTACATAGAAACACTGCAATATTAAATCCCACCCTTAGATGCAGATATAATTCTTTCAAATCACTACATAACAAACTATGAAACGTGTCTAATTTAAACAAGATTGGCTTGAGTTTCCTTTTAGGTTGAACTTTAGCCCATAAAGAATCCCCATCACTATTATGCATTTGAAATATTATAACATTAAATATATAAAATTATAAATTATAGACATAGATTATATGTAGGTTACAAGGTCAAACCATTGACCTATACAGCAGGTGTAACTTCATTAGTTTGTAAGGAAAAAACAGACAAATACAAGAAGGAGACCGTAAAAGCATACCTAATTCAAATCCAACTGGTAAATTCAATAAGTATGTCAAATTTTATGTGGATGAAAAATATAAGAAGTAGAATATAGGAATAGTTATAGGTTAAAAGTTCCTGAAATAAAATGACACATAAAGCTAGGTAGAGATAATAATAATCCCAGAGATTAGGCACAAAGCCTACACGCAATAAGGTTTGTAATGTTCCCTATCGTCCGCAAGAATTTAGTACATTTTAATTCATTCGTTAAACCGTATCACAGTGGGATTTGCCATCAGTTTTGTGCACCCCTATTTTATATTTTATTTTAATGCTCTGATACTTTATAAACCCTTCAATCAAACTCCCAGTTGATTACTACTAATAGTTTTCAAGATACATTTTTTAAAGGCGTTCATGACGTCATCAAAAAGTGTTAGTAATTTTATTTTCTAAAGTAACGTCAGTAATGACATGGTTTCTTTTGTATTACATTTCAGGAAATATAATATATTACTAGTATCAATTACAATAATGTACCGTTAATAATAAAACCGCTAGGACGTATATTTTTTTCTAAAATAATTACTAATAAATTGGGGGTACCTTATCGTTTCATTATAGGATTTGGCATAAATATACCTATATGTTCTAAAAATTTCAACTGTTTAACTCGAAGGACATCAGAGTTATAGCATTTCTAAGTTTTTGAGATATTTCTATGGGAATAGGGGTGTCACATTTAAGGAATCCAAGGTTTATAATTTCGGTTATTTTAGTACGTAACAAACTCAGCTAAACTCAAAAAAGCTAAGGTGATTTTATGAAAAATCAGTCAACTCGCACTCGGAGGGTTCTATACTTTTCACTTATTAAATAGTAAAAACTGACGAGCATGTATAAAGAATGTTATGAGAGTGAGTGAAGCGAAAGTGGTGTACCTAGATTGTAGCCGTAACTATTTGCACATTGGATAATTAATATGTACCTAATTTAGCAGTAGCGATCAGTAGCTCAAATATTTCCAGTTGCGTTGCCTTCCGTTGCTTAACATCTCCTAGCATTGATGAAGACGTTCCCGGAGGTTGATGAGCATGCCACTCGCTGACTAGGGGATGCAATAACCGGCCTAACTTCATAACCGGTTTCGGTTACGGTTATGGCCGAAAAATAACCGATATTCGGTTATAATCGGTTACGTATAAATCTAGTTCTACGTGACGTAAAATCATAAAATAAGCAGTATTCATGAAACATAAACCTTGCTTTGATTTGATTTATTAATTACTACACTAACTACAAATAAATAAGCCAAAATGCTCGCTAAAGAAATCGAAAAATTATCAAGTAAAGGCAGATTCTAAAATATTGATGAGCATGAAAAATGTTGCTGACAAGCAACTATCACAAAACAAATCCTTAACTTGCATTGTAAAAAGACAATTAACGTGCAATACATGCAAAAATCCTTCATGATTAAATGATTTAGCGAAGTGTATGGTATGTAAAAATACTACAGCACAGCTTGTACAGAAGGTTCCAAATTTTTCGATTACATTTGTAATGTTTGTTTTGGGGAGGATTAACATTATTGTTTTAATAATCACGGCTAAGCCTTATCAATAAATCTTTATAATATTATTGCCTCCGTCCTAGACGTATATTATAATACGTAAATAATATGCACAATTTCTGGTGTTGTACTACATAAGACTATGTATTGATTTTGATTTCGGATTAGCTAGTTATGATGGCCCAACTATATCTAATACTACTTACGAAACCCTTGGTGAATTTCCATTGACCCACGCACGCAGATTGATCTAATTTAAATTATTAGATTAATATTTTTATAGCGTCCTTCAAACCTCACCCTAATTTAATATAATAAATAACTAATGAAGTTTATGGTCAATAAATTAAGTTACTTGTAACATATCCTTTAGAATCCGTAGCGGCTTATCAATGAAAAACCAATAAATTAGCAAGTACGTGGTACATGCGTGACGGACCAATTTAGACATACCATCCATTAATTTTCCGTGTCCAATATTTTACGACTGTTTATCAGTGCGGGATTTCACCATATTTTCCATATCCCACTCCTGAGTAAAGCCTCTATTATATAAGGCCAGGTAGAAGTGCCCGCCATCATTCTATCCTCCGCCCTTGCCTGAACAGTTGTAACTTACTGAAGTCATTGTTTAAATAAAACCAATTAATTTCTAGTCACTTTTATTTCTGACTTATTACAAACCGTTAAGTCAAACCTAAAGACCCCTTTTCGCTACGACAACGCTACTACGCTGACACGACGCGCTCGCTCCGAGCTCCAGAGTTCCGGCCAACGTTCGAGAACGAATAGTTTCCTAACTTCGTGGACTACGGCGTGAGGCGGCTGGTTTCCTCAGGGAACACATCCCCACTCTATAATTAGCTACGGGCTCAATTAAAAAATGTTGGTATATTTTGATATACCAACACCTTATACCTATAGTTTCAATTTATAAGTGTTCTTTTTTTTATTGTGACTTGAAAGAGTTGAGGCTTGTTTATTATTAAGTTTTTAGTTGATAACAGCAATGTTTATTAGTCGACCGGACCAAAAAACCTTAATCGACGTGCCCAAATTGAAATGGCTGTTTTATGTAGTATATACAATTAGGTACCTACTGCGTAGTTTCATAAAAGTTATAACTAGGTCTCCGTTATAAAACTATTTAACTACACTTTACACGATCGTTAAAAAGGTATATATAAGCCATTTAATGAAAATAATTGAGAGTTGTAGAATAATATGTGTTTAGAACACGATTGAACTTTACATGATTTATCTTTGCAATCACTATTTTTTGAGACAGTAAGTCTAAAAAGAGGTAAGAATTGTTAAATTACCTCGGTATTTATTTTGATAGTATTATTTGTTATAAGACATGTTTATTGGACGATCATAAGTACTGTTAAGATTACCATCTTTTATTTTGAAAGAGTTATAATATTTATGTTAAGATGTCTTAAGAGAGTAAGACTGGTTAATTGTGTTTTTTGAGAGTCGTTTATGTAATTGTTGAATATTCAATACTTAAGTAAAGTTAAGATTACTATCTTATGTTTTTTAGGAATTATATTTTTGTTACAGTATATTTCTTGAGAGAGTAAGACTGGTTATTTGAGTATTTTCACATTATTGCCTTTGTTTAATGAAAATGATTGAGAGTTGTAGAATAATTTGTGTTTAGAACACGATTGAGCTTTACTTGATTTATCTTTGCAATCACTATTTTTTGAGACAGTAAGTCTAAAAAGAGGTAAAAATTATTAAATTACCTCGATATTTGTCTTGATAGTATTATTTGTTTTAAGACATGTTTCTTGGACGATCATAAGTACTGTTAAGATTACCATCTTTTCTTTTGTAAGAGTTATATTTATGTTATGATGTCTTAAGAGAGTAAGACTGGTTAATGGTGTTTTTTGAGAGCCGTTTATATAATTGTTGAGTATTCAATACTTAAGTAAAGTTAAGACTACCATCTTATGTTTTTTAGGAGTTATATTTTTGTTACATATGTCTTAAGAGAGTAAGACTGGTTATTTGAGTATTTTCACATTATTGCCTTTGTAGTAAGCTACATTACCTATCTTTGTAGTTAACTGTACTTACACGGTTTTTTTCGTATGAGCCGTAAAAAGGAGTCTAAATAACTCATTTACCCTTTTATTAACACACAAACTCTAATAATAATTCGTATGATTTTACAAAGGTTATTTATTACTATGGGCTCGATTTTTGGTGTAAAGTAATAAAAAAAATACTACCAATCAATCGTTATTTTACTTCATCTATTTCTCCTCTTGACAAAATAATAGTTCAAAACTTAATATTGAGGTACATTATACACCTAGCCTTACATTTCATCCTTGGTTACCAATGGTTTTCTTTGTTACTGTCCCAACATTTTCACCGCCGTTATTTTCGTTTTATTTCATTTCTATTATATAAAAATAAATAATTCGGCTACTAATAAAACATATGACAATGCAATTGTAATATAATATACAAAAAATATTCAGATTTGCTTACTTTACATAGAAAAACAAAACTATAAGGGTAATTTTAGGTCAAGGTAACACAAAAAAAAACTGTATCAAATTTTCAAAGGTAATTTATAATTTGATAGAATATTTTCACACCATTACATTACACATTAAGGCATAAATTGTGCACCTCTTTGTGATATTAATCAAAGAAAAAGTAACACAATAAGAACCAATATTCTACTTACTCTCAATATTTTGCGATTTTTCATTACTAAAGACCATTACCAAGAAACCTATTAAAACGCGGTTACTTGGTCAAAATCTAGAATGTTATGAAATGGTTTTTGGTCAATTTTGAAAACTAGTGGCAAAAAAAAGAGAAACGCTCATTTAATGTAAAAATGAGCTGTTTACCACCCATGACCTTGTTTCATTTCATTTATTTTTCATTAAAGAATACAATATTGGGTTTGAAATTGCTTAGTACTAAAATAACAATAAATATCGCAATATATAACTGAATCAAATAAAATTAAAATTTGTCAAATAAATTAAAATACATTAAAACACAATCAGTCAATTAAATTAAAACGCAATCAGTCAAATAAGTTAAAATACATTAAAATAAGAACTGAACTCGACAGTTGGTACCTATTCATTTTTTTTGTTAACTTCATGATATATTTTTGGAAGCTTTCTGATTTTGACCTTTCTAACTATAAATGTAGTAGAAAGTGTTAAAAGAAAGTCAAACGAGAAGGAAAAACAAAATATAATTGCAAAAGTGGAGGAACCAACTGACTGGGTGAATAGCATGACTCTTGCTAAGAAACCTAATGGTGATTTTCGTATTTGTCTAGACCCGCAAGAATTAAATAGGGCTGTCAGACGAGAGCACTTCCGTTTGCCAACCCTAGATGAAATTACGTCAAAGCTTTTGGGTGAAAAATGGTTTAGCACCTTAGATGCTAAGCAAGGATTTTGGCAGGTTAAACTAAGTTCCGACTGTACAGACTTGTGTACCTTCAACACCGTTTTTGGCAGATATAAATTTCTACGACTCCCATACGGTATTTCATCCGCCAGTGAAGTGGTTCACAAGAAACTTTTGGAGCATTTCGATGACTTAGACGGTGTATGTCAGTTCATTGACGATTTGCTCGTCCATGGCAAGACTAAAGAGGAGCACGATGAAAGATTACGCAAGTAATTGAACACGGGGTTTCACCCGACGATTCGCATGTCGCAGCTGTGCGCAATATGCCACAGCCAAAAAATGTCAAGGACCTGGAGAAATGTCTCTGTCTAATTACATACGTGGGTAGCTTTGTTCCTAACTTGTCAGATAAAACGCACTACTTGCGTCAACTCTTAAAGAAAGATGTTGAATGGCATTGGCACGAAAAACGTCAGCAAAGTTTTGATTTGCTTAAAGAATGTCTCGTAAGGCCGCCCGTACTTCAGTATTATTCGCTAGATAAACCAATAAAATTGTCAGTTGATGCGAGCAAAAATGGTCTAGGTGCTTGTTTATTGCAAGACAATTTACCAGTTTGCTATGCGTCAAGTCACTTAACAAGACTGAACAGGCATGTACGCTCAAATAGAAAAAGAATTGTATGCGTGTGTATATGCGTGCGAAAAATTGTATGCTTATATATACGGGCGCACCGACATTACAATCGACACTGATCATAAACCCTTAATTAGTATAATTATTAAGCCTATGGCGGGCGCACCTCCCAGATTACAACGAATGCTAATGAGGTTGCAGCCATACTCATTTAAGCTCGTTTATACACCAGGTAAGTACCTATATATTGCAGACTCCTTATCGCGGGCGTGTGACAACAAGGGTAATGACCTTGACACAGAGCCGCAACCCACTAACAGACACGCATTTCCTATCAATACAGAAATGTACGCCCGTGGATAATGACCTCCAGCTGCTAATGAAAACAATTAAAAATGGCTGGCCTTGCAATAGAGACGACGTTGATCTGTCTGTCTATACGTAGTTATTGGGACGTACGAGACGACTTAACGTTATCTTATGGGTTGGTATGGAAAGGAACTCGAATAGTAATTTCTACGTGTATGAGATCTGCAATGTTAAAGAAGATACCGTCGTTGCGCTTTCCAAACCTTATATGTGCATTTTAACGTTTTTTTTTTTTATTTTTGGTTTCTGTAATAACATTTGAAGCCGCTTCTATCGCAAAAACAGGCATGTGGAAATTCCTAAAAGAAACGGAAATACCAATTATGACATGTATTTTGGTCATTTTGAAATAATGACAAGTGTCTAAGAAACACTTGTGACTTTTGTAAATGTATGCAAATTACACTTATCAGGTTTGGTTTGCACATGTCATTTTTATTCCTATCTAAGTGCATTACGGAATAGGTCGAGTACGGAAGTACGGAAGAGTACGGAAGGTGTATTAAGTGTGAAATTGGAAGAAATTTCGAATAAAACGTAACAATTGCTATATTTATTAATTTCATACTACAATATACACGTGATAATGCACACGGCGTGGCGTAAACGCACCGGGCGTTAAAATTCCTTGAGACCTATTCAATATCTGCAAGTGCGTACGTTTTGAATCAGTTTTATTTAAGTTTTTAAATGATAGTATATAAGTACCTACATAATATAGTTTTATATAACCCTGTCATTTCGTATTACAATAACGTGGATATGTATGCATGTAAATGCATTACTTTCTTTAAGATATCGCTATCCAACCAAATAATAAAAACTACCTTCAAGTTTGTTTATGTTTGTGAGGGTCTAGGTCAATTGGTCAATAGTAATATACAACAATAATATCGTCCAATTTAGGTAGATCCTTCTCTAAAATTGTTTTCTTATATCGTCAAAATCAATAAAAACGGGTACACAATGACTATTATTCCCGTATAAATTGACCCTTTTGTATTTAGTTGCATTATTTAGTTGTTAATGGCATTGGCAGTATTGTTAATGTTATGGTGCTTATAATCGTCAGGTACTAAAGATAATATATTGGTTCACATCGTCGTCCTGTTTGCTTGTCAGTCGGTTGCCGTATGCATTAATTTTCTCTTATGTATTGCTCACAGGTTAAGATTCCGCCTGAAAAAAATCTAAAATGGGTTCGAGATATAAAGATCGACGAGGCCAACTTCTAGTGGATCTGAGTACTGGGAAATTGACTAAAGCGGAAGAACCAAATTTTACTTCAGATGTATTTGCGTCCAATATTTATGACCCCACTAATAATAACAATTTTACGGGGAACCATAATCTGTCCCTAACGCTGGAAAACAGTTCACTGATTCCAAGTTCACCTGCTTTATGGAACGTCAGTTAGACTCGTATTTCTTAGAGGTTAGTCTCGACAATGACTTGTGACTCGCTTTTATCTCAAATAAAAAAAAAAACATTTTATTTCATTTCATTTCGTTTCATTTCACAATGATCAATCACCTGCCTCTGCACCTCAAGAACAGAGCGATAGTTCGTTAATTCAGCGTCAGAGAACAGCCTCAACTGAAACTTCTGCCACAAATCAAGAAGCAACCGGAGTAAATAATACCTTTCGTTTAATGTAATTAGACGAAATAACTGGGCTATTTAAAAGGATACCTAGCCAAAATGATTCAATGATCCAAGATAATAATTTCATTTTGGATGATCAGACCGGTGAAATTATATTCTTAAGGGACACTGCAGCTGAAGAATGTCAAGCCGATATTTACGACAATCGAAATGATAGACAATTTAATAAAAAACAAAGAATAATTGGGAAAAAATATTTGGGAAGAAAAATTGAAAAAAAAAACGATCAAAATAACAAACTGGTGCTTAATTTTGTAACAAAGGCTAAAAGAGAAATGAAACCCAAACCTTGCACTCACCAATTGGTTTTAGCAAACACTCCGAGAACTTTTCTTTGTAGAACAGTAAGTAAGGAGCAAAGACGTCTTATTTTTGATTATTTTTGGGGCTTAACTACATGGCAAGAGAAAAAAGCTTATTTGAAAAATATGGTTTGTATTCGGCCAGTTCTCAGAAGACGTGAGGTCGCTAACTTGAATCCCAAAAAACAATGCGGTTTTGATTGTTTAGTAAAAAAATGGCAATAGGGACTTTGTCAGAGTATGCAAAAGCTTTTTACTTAGTACGCTTGATATGAACAATCAGACTTTGATCGAATGGATAAAATCTATAAATGATGACACTGAATTGAATATTACTTCGAATCCAAGAAAAAATAAAATGCAAGCTTCGTCAGCCCCTGGAAATGTTGCTCCTGCCTCAAGGAGATCAGATTCAGCAAAGGAGTGGTGTCTAGCTAATGGTAAAATGATTGCACATCGTAAATTATTTTGTACCATATTGAACGGCGAAAAAATATCGATATATAAGCCGCGAAAAGACCAATGTGACACATGCACAGCATTTAAGGAGGGAAACATTGAACAAAGTGTGTATGATAAGCATATAGACATGAAAGAGGAAGCCTACCGTGCAAAACAAAAAGCACAATCTGCATGCTCTTCAGATGTGTTAGTGTTGACTATGGATGTTCAAAGTATATTATTGGCGCTAAAATTTAAAGTTTCTGAAATATATTACAAGCAGAAACTACAAGTTCATAAGTTATGAACTTGTAGTTTATAGACAATATATATCAACAATAATAGAGAAGTTTCAGTTAGTAGGCAGGGCATACCGGCCATATTTATGTCGGACAGTGGACTAGAGTTCCGTTCAGAGTTGTTTGAACGTTTTTCTAGTGAATGGGAGTTTCAACATATTACCTCATCGCGGAGATACGCCCAGTCAAACGGGCTGGTGGAAAGAAGTATTCAGTCCATAAAAAACGTACTAAAAAAACAACTTATACTAACACTGACTTTAATCTCGCACTTCTCGAATTTTTAAACACGCCTATAAGTAGCGACATACCCTCACCAGCAGAACTCTTATACAATAGAAAGCTTCGTAGTATAATACCATGTTCCTCTGCCGTAGTAAAATCGAAATTTCAAAAAGATGTTGTTAAAGAGTAGCAAAACAGTCAAATCGTTCAAAAACGATACTATGACAGACACGCTCGCGATCTACCCCCATTGAAGGTAGATCAAAAAGTAAAGATACTTATAAATGATGGATGGAAAAATGGTATTGTTAAAAATCATGTAGGAATAAGATCTTATTTAGTTGGTTTAACGAATGGGAGCGAATTAGTTAGAAACCGTAGGCACATAATGTTGGATTCAGAGCGTCGCCACAATAACGTTAAAAATCATTTCGAAACTCAGTACGATGATGTTGCCATTCCGAACGACCAAGCGTTAATCACAAGCTCATCTAACCCAATTCCTCGCCATAATAACTTATATGTAACTCGTTACGGCAGGACAGTGAGGCCGCCTGATCGCTGGGGCTACAACGACACACTGCGAGTGCAATTAAATTAAGAGAATTTTAATTACCGCATGATTTTGCATGCAAAATAGTATATTATGATAAACGCCATTTCATTACTTTGTCTAAGGTATTATACTTAATAGAAAATATACTGATTCTGCTTGTAAATCATTCAAGTACTTATATGAAATGCATTCGAATTAAGAATTGTATTGTCATTAACATTTAATTCTTTGGTCCATCCCACCCAGAATAGTTTTCATTGTAAAATTTTCATTGAATCGATCAAGAATTAAACCGAATAAATCTTTATACATGTTATTTGAATTATTTCGTGGAAATGATAACTTACAAATATTCTGGAGAATTTCATTTTTAAATAATTCCAAACGATAACTAGTTATGGGTCTATATATTATTGTTCGTGATATTTCTTTAATAATTTGTAAGAAAGATGCTTTTTGACCACTATGGTCGGAATTAAAACAATGATCAATCTTCTTATCCAGACATTCACAGTTGCAATAAAATATTATCTTAACAGGTAGCACTAGTTTCACTGCCGGGCCCGGGTGGGCTCAAAGAACAAATTTATCAAATTATAAGTTTTAAACAAATAACAATTTGACAGTATTATTAGATGATTCAAGCAAGTTTACATTGAAATCACCACAAAGTATAACATTTTGTTGGCCCTTAGTTTCTAATCTCAACACATTTTCCATTGTGGACTCAAACGTGCAGAAATCAGATGCTAGAGACCTGAAGACACATATAATTATATAGATATTCATTTCTATACAAGAAATTTCATAAAATAACTTTAGTATATCCTTCCGTTCTTTGCAACTAAAGGATTTTTTTACAATAATGAGAGAGCCACCATGAGTGACTGATTTTAGGGCAATGACACTCACTCATTAATTTAAAATTTACAGTCAAAATTCATCTGTTCTGTCTAAGTAAATAGTATTTTACAAAATCCCCTGTCGTCTGGCTGTCATTGCGCACTATGAATAAATTTGTTTCGGAGAAAGGTTTTCGTTATAGTTTACCCTTGAGAAAACTGTTCCCGATTGCTCTATTTGCCTACCGAAGTAGTGGTCTTGAAATTGTTTTTATTTTATTAAAACCGCAGCATACTGATCATCTTAGAAAACCTGCACAATTAGTTACATCTATTATTTGTAAATAAATATATATATACGAAAATAAAAGATCACGAAGAGAAAGAGCTTTTACCCAGTAACTTCTGCAAAAAACTCATATATTAAGTTATAATATTTGAGAGATAAATAGATTTACGATATACAATTGCACTTAAGTACATGTATAATTTTATTAATTTTGTAATATATATAGCGATTCGAGTCCAAGCGGACCCCGAGCTCCTTTAGGGGCATTACCGGGAATAACGCTAGGAGGATGGTGATTAGCCCGCATATTAATTCATATTTGTATATAGTGTTTTTCTCCATAATTCTAGGAAATAGATTAGAATACATTAGATTCATTTATTTCATTTTGAAAATTGACACGTCATTTTTTTTTAATTAAATATCATGAATTCACAAAAAGATCGTCAGTGTATAAGAACAACAATAATATAGATGAAAGTCAAAAACCTAAATATGTACATTGCAAAATGAAAAATCAAATATAATAATAAGGAACAATTGTATTTAAAATATAAACAAATTTTCGATAATATCTAGCCATATTCTTAAAAAAAAAAGGTAGTAACAAACAGTACGCTTATAGGAAACAGAGATCCTGCGTAAAAGTCGTTCGCGATGTCGTCCAGATAATCATGGCGGCTAAAGAGTGCGCGACTCAAGTTGCCATACTGCTGTGGGATATGACTCGAGCTTTTGACCTATGGGATCACAATTTTCTAGCGCGCAAACTCGAGCACACTGTACGCGGCCCGGCGTTAAAATTAATGATGGAATTCTTGGCCGGTCGTCAACAGGCCGTAACACTAAGCAACGGAAAAGTGCAATCCAACTACGGCGGCGTTGAGATAGGCGTACCGCAAGATTCTTCACTCGCTAATCTATACTTCATTATACAGGTCAACGACCTGCCCACAGCTATAGATGGAGATATGTACATCTTCGCTGACGATGCGTGCGATATAATAACAGCAGATACCGCCCAACAGTTAGAAGTCCGTTTGCTGAATTCGCTAAACTTTTTGAGGTCATATCTCATTAAATATTCGTTTTCCTGCAGATTTTATTGTGTAATATGAAAGATAATTTCAATTCAAGTTGGATAAGTGGAAAAGTTGTTTACATTTAGCTCTCAATTTTCCATATTTTGGCTCAGTCCTCGGCTCGGAGACGTGTAAAATGACTTAGATTTGAAGAACTATTTATATTACTTTCATTGTATGTACTACTAACATTTTGACCTATGTTACATAGAAGGAGGTTCTTAATTAGTCTTCATGTTTTATCTATATATACATTAAGTGATCATTCTAAAAGTACGTCATCGAATTTTCATCATCATCAGCCTATATATACGGCACAGACGTCCTCTTCTGAATTAGTTGGAATGTTCAGGTTGTTATTTTGCAGTTTCTTGATTTTGACAGCCGTTTGTAATATTTCCGATTTACAAAATCTTATTCCTATTGCCTTTATCTGTGTGATATAAACTGCTTCCTGCTGTCCTGGTGCTACTTTTGTGGCCTTTTTAATAATTTCGGGTTTTAACTATATTTATGCAATTTTACTTAACATCTATAAGTCTATCGGTAACGTCTATCAGTAATAATTGGTCATATTTGAAAAATTACTCCAACGGGCGTCTGATTTTATGGGCATCAGCTTTCTTCTTAAAGGCTAAAGCTAAAATCGGCTGCCAGGGGCATCATCAGCTTTCCTCACAAAATAAATTGACGCTATTTCTGCTTCTTCTTCTGCACCTTTAATAGTAATTTCTGCAGTGTCATTCCACCACTTGTATAGAATTCACGCTTTTGAAGAGCATATCGATTTGCCTCTTGTAAATCATCTACGACTTAATAGTGATAATATTTGCTGAAGTTGTTTCGTCTTTCGCACTTTAGTTTGACGGACGGTGCAACATGTTTTATCTCCATATCTTTTTATCGCCCATCTTTTCCTTGCTCAGATTCTTACTATTCATGTCGCTAAAGTATACTCGTACTAAAAAACAGAGATGGGCATTTCGTAATCGATTCCTGATTACAGGGTTACTTGATTTTACTTTGTAATCCGCTACTGAGTGTCAGATTACTTGTAATGTAATCAAGTGAAACGGTGAATTACCATTACATATTAAGGAATCGGTAATCATCTATACAAATATAATAATTATTGAAATATAATATAATTATTGGAATATAATATAATAATTAAAACTTGATTCAAAATTACAGAGTTGGGCGGGAGTTGGGTCGGTCGGTCGGTCAGTCAATCCCTCATTCTGTCCGTTACCTTTTACGCTTAATCCTTTGATCGCCGTCGTCTAATATACCAGACAGTGACAATTTAAATGACATATTTTTAGTTTATGACAGAGTAAATAATTGCAACATACTTTTTTGACTTTTGGCGGTCAAAAGGTTAGCTTTGATTTAAATTAAATTATCTAATTTAGATAAAATTTGGGATTATTCGCGGTAGTTTCTTTGGCTTGTCCCTTTGGACTACTGCAATTGTTTTCATACTGCAGTACAAAAAAAACTCAATAATTCCTTCAAATGCCAATGAAGTAGGTAATCTAGTCTGGAATTGGAGTAAAGTAATTCAGATTACTTAAGTACCAACTTGATTACCTACTGAGGAATCAAGATTACAGTAGTGGTTTACAATACCGATTCCAAAGGAATGGATTACATATGTAATTATAGTATTAGTATTACAGTAATTATGATTATCCAAGTAATCGATTACTGAGGAATCACGATTACTGGAATGTAATCGTGTAATTAATTCCAAAAGTAATTGATTACGCCCATCTCTGCTATAAAACAATATTTATAAATTGATTGGTTTTATTGTTTAAGATTCAAGTATGGCGCCTAGGAAGGCAAGCCATTCATTTGGTAAAATAAAGAGAAAAAAATATTTTGCGGCCCTAAAAAAATTAAAACTAACGAACGAAATCAGCACAACAGTGGAATCTGGAAAGGCTAACGAATTATTCTTATTTATCTGGTGGTGAAGCTTATTATACGTTAGGCAGTCAAAATTATATTTTTTCTAGGATTTGCAGTATAATGAAAATGTCAAACCCGATAAAGACCAAGACAGGCGCAGTAAACATGCCATATCGACTTCAAAATCTGACCATGTAGATATTTTTAATAATATGTAGTGAGACGCATAAATAGATCATCAAGTTTTAAATTATTGTATTTTTCAGGGCGCCCAGACTCATACTGTGACTTTCGAACAAAGACAAGAACAAGATGAACCAATGTCATGGAAATCAATAATCATGAAATGCTTATCGCGGTGGATCAGGTAGGTTGAAACGTGTAATTTTACACTTATTGATTTGTATAATACAACTAATTATTTGGTAGAATTAACAGTGCATATTAATGGTATGTTTTTATAGGAAGGATGAACGGTAGACGATAGCATAACTATAGGCAGGAACGAGGATATTCGATATACAATATATCATCAATCAATTAATTGAAATATCACAACACAGTTCACAATTTGATTGTCAGTTAAAATATTTAAAGATTGTTAAGGAACTACGTTGTGGATTATTATCAACTTTTACGTTACATTGCTCTATGTGCGGGAGTAAATTTTAGTTGCATACAAGTGAAAAAGAGAGCATTATTGATGTCAATCATGCTGCTATTGCTGGTGTGATCAGTATTGGTTGCGGGTTTACCAATTTTAATATACTGGCTTCTGCAATCGATTTGCCAGCGTTAAGTACTCACCAATACAAAAAATGCCTCGATGATTTGCATGAGTGTTGGAAGAACACTGCCGAAACCACAATGAAGGATGCAGCCGAGGAACAAGCAGAAATGGCAACAGAAAAAACTTTGACAGGAAAACCGATGATACCTGTGACAGCTGATGCCTGCTGGAGTAAACGATCATATCGGACCAACTATTCTTCATTTTCGGGAGTAGGGGCAATCATCGTAGTGAATTCTGGTAAAGTTTTACACGTAGGTGTCAAGAATAAATACTGTGTGATTTGTGTCCGAGCTAAGAGTAAAGGACAAGAAGCACCAAAACATCAGTGCTCTATAAATCATAAAGGTGAATTTATTATTGTGTTTACTTCTATTCTGATATTTGCTAATAAACTGTTATTCAGTTATTCATGTATTATGATCCTTACATTATGTAGGTTCGTCAACGAGCATGGAACAAGCGGCAATTGTAGAAGGGTTCAAAAAATCAGAAAAAGAGCGAAATTTGGTGTTCTCAAAGCTAATAGCAGATGGTGACGCCAGTACTTATAAAAATATCTTGGAAGCCAGGCCGTACAATACGGTCACGGTACAAAAAAACACCTGCTACGAAATTATAACGGAAAAAATATGTCCTTAAAAAATACTTCCATTCCACGTGACCAGCGTAATTTACTAACTACGGAACGGCTAAATCGTTTACGAATTGCAGTAAAAGCAGCAGTAAGATTTCGAAACGCTGAAGACTCACAAACGACTGATAAGATAAATATGTTGCAAAAAGACATTCTGAACAGCCCCCACCAAACTTACTATTATTTAAGCTGGAACCTAACTACGCGCCACACATACCAGCACTATTACAAAAACTTTCAGCTAATGTTAGTGCTTTGGCTTTACATGCTAAAAGTTTATTGTACAATTTGAACAACAACAGAGCTGAGCAGTTCAACTCGATGGTGGCCAAATATGTTCAAGCGTATCAACTACGCATTAATAAATTCGTACGCACTGAGGTGCTACGCTGCAGTTGTAGCATGTAATACAGGTGCTCCTATAACCGCGTTATTTAGTCAAGTCACAGCAAAAAGCCCTTCACTCGCTATTAAACGTTTTGAAACTGCAAAAAGAAAACGAAACTCGGTGAAAAAAGAATGGAGACCTAAATGACGAATAGATTTCGCTAGTGAGTATGCGGACTACGGTGAAGTTTGCCAAAAACCGGATATGACACCTGATGAATATAAAATTGCAAAGGTTGTCTTGGAGCACATTTTCTTCGCAAGTCGGTAGTTGGTTCAGTGGCCCCATTGCAGTCACCAGGCGATTATAGTTTGTTAATCTTTGCACTGATGCACGGCGCGGGTGACGGCTGTTATCTCGGTAAAATTTAGGCATTCAAGGTTATAAATTGTATTGAAATAACATGCAAGATGAATCCAGCTAAGAAAACGGAAACGCATACCTTTTTAGAACAGCAAGTACTAGTAGGTCTAAAGGGTTTAGGTAGGGTTTCCGTTTCCTTTATATTAAATTAAGGACATTCGATTGGACTGTTTAATTAACTCTTACATATTTTACAGGAGGAGTACATGGCTCACATGAGTCACCAATTGGCTGACAAATATAAAATAGAAAAGGAGACACAACTACAAGCGGATTGTGCATTATGGCATGAGTTGAGGCGAAACTCATTACAGCATCAAATTTTGGCAAAGTTGGCAAACGGAAACATCAGTTCAGCTCCACTCATAAAATCAATGCTGTACTCTTATGCAATAGACCATGTGCCTTCTGGCACATGGCAAAACTAATGAACAGGTTGCCCTTTCACAAGCGCGGCTTATACATAGACGAAGAATTCTTCTTTTTGGGCGCTTCGCAAGACAGTGTGTATTAAATTTTATGCCCTATAGGCAGACAAAAAGAATCTGAAAGTAATTACATTTTGTACCGAAAACTGTCAAAATAAAGTCAAAATTTCTAAAAATGCCTGCATTTTTTTCTTTAAATTCCTACGAGATTGTTCCTTAAAGTACCTATATAAATACATATTCACACGTGTAAATGTGATAAAGAATTATCGCTGGAAAATAAACATGCAAGTTATACTAACAAAATGTAGATGGCGCTGTACCCACGACGATTATATCTAGTATGTGCTAGTAAGATTTTTCCTGGTGTATGAAAGGTTATCCGGAACCCTCGGTGCGCGAGTCAGACTCGCATTTAACCGGTTTTTTTAACCTACACATTAACCACCAACCGACTCGTGTGTTCTCCAAATTTTCGGCAATGCGAGCAGGCAGTCGGTCAGCCTTGCCGGGCCATTTGGGTTTTCATGTTGGCAAGTTGTGTGATTATTTATAGTATAAAATCTGTTTTGATTGATTAAAGTGCCAAAGCCGACCGCAGGCTCCTCTAGAATACCACCGGGAAAAATGCTAGGAGAAATGATTATATGATGATTAATATGTAAGTAAAAAAGTGGCGAGTACGAGTATTATGAGATGTTGATATAATATATGAACTAAATATAAGTCAATCTCGTTCGTAATTGTTAAGGTATTCCACTTGTAGTAGTGATCGCTTATCACAGACCGACAAGAGACGGTCGCCACAACGGTCTCTGGTTAATATTCAATGTGATGATATTAAAGGAAATGAAAGCGGTTTCGCCTAATCCACGCTATTCGGATTGAACAGACCACGAACGCAATCGAATGCACGTTATGCTATACAAAACAACAAATCATGCAAACAAAATAATGGTGTATATACTGTATAAGTACAGAAAGTTAGGAGACGAGTACCTACATGTGGGATTCATAAAAAAAAAAAACAATTAAAAAAAGATGGTGTGTAAATAAACCTACAAATAAGTTCACTTTCTCTAATGCTGTTTGCTTCTGATAATCGGAAAACATATCTTCCGCTCCTTTGACAAGGTAAACTAGGATTTTACCTTCTGCTGTCGGGTTCCTACAGTTAATCCTCTTCACTGAGGGGGAAATCCCCCAGGCGGCCCATCGTCTGCACGGCTATCACACGACAGCGCGCGAGCTTTCGATTTTTCTCGCACTATCCGTCTCTCTCTTATTAGAACACTTAGAACAAGACGTATAATGCGAGAAAAATCGAGAGTATGTCGCGGCCGTCTTATGATAGACGTGCAGGTATTTAAAATTTGGTGACAAAAAAAAATTTATTGTGTTATTTTAATTTAAGTATTCCGTTTATTTTCTGTTGTTTGTCACGAATAAATGTTTGAATTTGAATTTTAAGTGCACACGTTACGAACGCACATATTCTATTTAAATCGGAATTTTCTGATTCTCAAACTGCGTTTTCATTGACGGCACTGACATTTTTGAAGCTAGCGAACTTTCGTTCGTGCGGTTAATGAAAACGCTTAGGAGAGTGATGTTTGTTCAGAGGTCTGAGGAGTATTCACGTATTATTTTGAACGCGTGTTAGGTAGGTAGTAACTACCATTTTTCCATATAATAATTGACATTTAGATCTACCTAACGTACGTACAGTCAGCGTCATATAGTTAGTAGCAGCCAAGGTAGCCAAATATTTCGGTACACGTCTTTATTACTGTAAGAATAAGGGTGTGTTACGAAATATTTGGTACTCTGGCTGCTACTAACTATATGACGCCGACTGTACAATGCGTTACGTGATCGGCCTGTTGGAGTCGCGCAACAATTGATTCATTCAGAGAAAAAGTCATCAAAGGAGTGTGGTGTGTGCAATGAAATTTCTGGAAGAATGCAATTGCATTGCGTGAAATAAAATAAAATATAGTAAATAAAGAAAGCGCCTATGTTTGAAACGATGGTCTGACGGTTTGAAGATTGGCTATTATTATTTTGGCTCGTTTCCTAAGCAGTTTCCATACATACAAACGTTCGGCAGGTCCTCTCTGTATGGAAGTAAAGACACCGCTAGCCGTCTGCGAACTTTTCCGTATTACTTGTTTTTTTTTTGCTGGTTGCAATCAAAATGTATGTTGTTTCGTTTTAAGCGCATATCGGCGAAACAGGAAACACACATACGTTCAGCTATTTGGGTGCTTTCACTAACTACATATACACCCATGTATCGTACGTTCTATATATGTGTACTAGTGAAACACACAACACGAGAGCGTGGCTGCAGGCATTATGTTCACCGCCGCTACCCACCATGAGAATCGCAGTTGCCTTGCGTTTAGGGTGTAAGATTTGCGAGCAACATCGGTTCATTTGCAGTCATGGTTGAGGAGAATGGCTATCATGGACTAAGCTGCCAGAGATGTGCGGGGCGGTATTCAAGGCATCACGCAATAGGGGTGTAGCCACTAAATAAAATAATCAATAATTTCATATTTTCTCGAAAAAGGATTAAAAACGTAGTCTAATGGAGAAAGATCAACGCAAAAGGTTGAATAATCACGAAGTTATAGGTGTCCAAAGTTTTAAGAAGGGGTATGTTCTGTCCCTTTTCGCAAAACGCAACTTCATTAACGATAACGCTGGAAGAATGTGACGTCACTAGAAGACGGCAATGTGCCGTGCTCATCGTTTTCGGCGCCGCCGTCGACGCGGCCCCCCGGCAGCATCCTTTTAGGCCTCCACCCACCGAACGCGTGTCGTGCACGGCGCGTGTGCTGCGCGGGCCCGCTCAAGTTGTAAAGCATTGAAACTATACTTCAAACACACATCGAACGCGGTCCGAACTCAGCCCCGCGCGGGCCCGCGGCGCTAAAGTTACAACTCGGCAGCGCGGCCGCGTGTCGTGCGCGTCGCGTGTCAAGCGCCGGCCTGCGCAGCTGCCGCGCTGCTGAGTGTGATAGAGATAGTGAGATACATATTAGATGTGTTGGTGGTGAGAGAGACATGACGCGGCAGACCCGCGCGGCCCCGCGCTGCACACGCGCATCACACGCGTTGCTACACGCCGCCCGCTTGCGGTGTGAATATACCGCTTCAACCGCGCCCGTCTCGCGCCGCGCACGCCACGCGCCGCGCACGACACGCGTTCGGTGGGTGGAGGCCTTTAATGCGACGTCACACAACGCACTGTTTGCGTTTTCTCTCTCTAACAAGTAATATTGAAACGGTGTAGCTTCGTAATTCTTTGAGATATCTGAATGGGATTTTCGTCACGGCATATTTTTTTGCCCTCTTTCTTTTGGAGTAATAATAATTTTCAAGTCTACACCCCTATTATAGTTTACGAGAAATGCGACTGGTCTTTTGACACATCGCGACACCCATATAACGTAAATTGGCACTGCTCATCGAAGTAATAAAAAAAAGTTTCAATAGCTTACGAGTTACGAAACAAAGTTCAATCTCCATGCACGCTCTTTTTAGCACTTATAAAATGATTGTAATATTTTTTACGGCTTATTTGTGCAGAAATTAGCATTGAAAACATTGAAAACTCGGTATGCGAACAATTACGTGCTACGACTTTTTTTAAATTTAGTGTTACACTGCTTCAATCGATTGGAGCCTGTCAATTTCGAAATAAATCGGTATGAATCAAATAATGGTGAATAGGAAAATAAAAATGTATTATTTAATTACGGTCACGATAATACGAAATAGAATCATCCACGAATCGATCGAAACCGACATTTTTGATTGTGCAAAATGTTCCGTTTGAAAACATGGCACTCATCATGACTTCATTTACACTCGCAACGTCTTTAGGACACTTTTCTTAGGAGACGACTGTGTATATGCTCTCTATATGATTTCCCAAAAATAACTATTACACGGTAATTAATCGATTCCTTATTTTATTAGCCACCATCAATCGTAATCGGATATTATGACAATCGATTTGCTCTAGCTACATCACTCTTTACGTCATATTGGAACTGTCAACGCATTTCTCTTAAGGTAAAATGATGCGATTCGCCGGGATTCGGTATCGGCCAACACCTCCTGTGCTGTGTCTTGGAGCCTCCAGAATTGTGCCGCACTGATGGCAAAAGGCCCGATGGTCTCACTCTGGTTCCGTGGCAAATGGGACGCTGCCTCTTGTGGGAACCTACGTGTGTCAGTACGTTTGCACCGTCCCACTTGAGCCTCATTATTTGGCCAAACTTAAGCATTCCAAGTACAGTGACTTGGAACCTTCGTACGATTTTGTACCAGTAGCCGTGAAGACTACGGGATCGTGAGGAATGGAAGCTTAAACCTTTATTAAGGAATTGGGTCGCCGGCTTAGAGAAAGCCTCCCATGCCGATTTAAATTTGTTAATTTGGGTTTTCTCCTTTTTTATGTTTTGTTTGATAAATCATTTTATTAGCATAATAAGTCGTTTTCATATTTTTAAGGCACTTCAACTATGGAGTTTGAGAGGTTCAATAGAATCGTGTTAATAGCGGCATAAGCAGGCCACACTCATTAAAACTAATGAGTACACCATTTTTGAAGTTGTTGCAGTTGAGCGATTAAGACCCAACACTTATTTCTAATAATGCATTTTAAAGTTGTGCATATTTTTAATGATTTTAGAAACATTAAGTACCTTCTATGTTACAATACTGTGTCGATTTAAAACGTTTGTACACTCAAGAGTCTGAGCGGCAAACTGTAAAACACGTTTTACCGCCGTAATAGTCTCCAAGTCAATAACATATTTCATCTGTCCAGTTGTTAACATCTCGTTTCAAAAATCGAATGGCTGCACAGGATATTCACCGAATAGGAATATACACTGATAACACGGTACGTGATCATGGAATGATCAAGCTAAGCAGATATGTGATTGATGCCGATTTGCCAACGTAAAAAATAATTAGGCTCGGAACCATCATAAATCGTTTAAGGTTAAAAATATTTATTTTTTTGGGTTTAAGGATTAACCACTACCATCAAGTTGGGAGCAGCATACTATAAAAATGTGCTGATTAATTAGTGTGACTTTCGACATTTTGATTATACTTGTTTATCACTCTCAAGTCTTTGCGTCATAATCAACTTCCTCTTTTACTCGATCAACTGTAAGAAGTAAATTTGTTCAGGCTTGTGTTTGAACGTGCCTGTCACAGCGTATTTTGGTATCCGACAAGAGACGTGGTACAAATTGGGCAATGATGCACGGATTGAATGCGGTTCTTGAATAGAAAGTTTAATTTTTCATTCGACTAACGTGGTGGCGAAGTTCATATCCTAAGCTCAGGATTTTCAGGAGGTTCATAGCCTGGAAAATGTATTAGTTTGTTATTGGGGGTAATCTCACAAACAACGCAATCCATCTAAAAAATCCCCCGAGGGCCTTGACTCGATTTAACTTACTTAGTTTTAATTTAATTTAGTAATGTAAACTATCTACCTACTTGTATGTACCTACTATTGTTTGTTAAATAAATACTTTTCTCAACTGATAAAATCTTTTCTTCAGTAAGTATACTATATAATATAATAGATCTTCGGGATTATGTGCTATATTATATGCCTTCGGGCCTCCGCCGGGGTTTTTTGTGATACGAGGGCGGAACCGCGAGGGCAGCTAGTTTTGGTTACTATTCGATAGCATATTAAATGTATCGTATAGTAACCAAAACACAAGCCTCCTTGAGCTTCCAAAGATTTGATTGTCCCCTTATAATATTTATACATACGGATTCCAAACTTTGAATAGCTAGTTACAATTGTTTACTTTAACTTACACCCAATCGTATAAATATTTAATGTGCTGTATAACTTCAGGCAAACCTACCTGTTATAAATCTGATAATATTATCATGTACCATGTACCTAATATTATTTAAGAGCCCCCTAGAATAATAAAAAAAGACATGTAAAACTGTGTTCTATCATGGAATAAATGAAATGAAATATAAAATGCGAGCATGCTTAGTAAGTGGACCGACAGACTCGTTCTATCATAAAAGCAAACTTTTGGACCAAGTTGGATAGGATTTTGGAAGGCGTAATATAATTTATTTATTTATTTAGGTTTGGAAAAAGGAAATAGTCATGAATTCAAGTAGATTTCTTGCGGTTGTGTAGGAGTGTGCGAACGTGTTTTGAACCGGCTCATTGCCATCCCTGTTCGCGTTTTGCCACGATCACTGGTGGTTTATTTTCGATCGCAGGTATTTTTGCCTTTGAGTAAATTGCCATGATCTATGCTACCTAACTTGAATTTAGCCCTAACAATATAATTAACAGTATATTGTCGTACTTATTTTTTGTCCAACAGTAAAGAAACTCAAGTAAAAATAGAACCTACATTTGGGGATGCTGCAATGAACTCTGAACCCAACAACAAGGGCGGCCTTTACAACCGTCCAATCCAAGATAAGCTGTTTCTTAGCTTACGAAAACTGCTTTAGCGGCGCTGTGCACTTTTTGGGATGGGGAAAAAATGTTAAACTCGCGTCAGGTCATGTGACCGTCAGATTAGTAAGACGTAAGACGTATGGATGGAAGTTGATTTTTTGAGAGATAAACTTTTTATTGATAAATAATTGTAAAAGTTGTAGTGTTAAATTTTTCATGTAATATAAATTGACATATTTGTCTACGATAGCGCAATAAATGAATATTGTATTTTACCACATAAATGATAGTACTTTTCGTGCAAAATCATTCCCTAACCATTACAAAATATCTAGAATGCACAACGTTAATATTCAAGTTTTCACTTCTGCCGGCACTCCCTGAGTGCAACCCGGTCTTTTTTTTTAGACGTCTAAAATAGTATAATTTTTTTTTAGTTATTGGTAATTATTAGAATACTATAGAAGTATTTCATGGGAAATTATTTAAGACGAGTAGCATTTAGATAAATATTAGTAATATAACATGACTATTTATGAATAAAAAAGCCAATCTGTAATCTAACCCATTTTATATGGCTATGGCATTTTATAAGCCATTTAGTATAGAAATAATGAAGTTCAGGTTTTTTATTATTCTTAACTCTCGTAATGAATAAATAAACTAAACAAAACAGTGAGCGGCATAGATACCTTTCAATCGCATCACTCCATCCATACCCTCTTTATTTTTGCCCAAGTACCCTCATTAATTATAAAGCAGTCTGGAAGAATTTTATGATTAACAATAATGATGACATGCAAAAATCAGAGCTCCAATTTAAATTGTTAAATATTATGACTTTCGACATTAAGAATAGAAAAAAATATGGTGGAAAACGTTATGGACTGAAAAAATACGATCTTAAATTTTATGGTAAACAATAGAGATCCCTTTTTAGGGTTCCGTAGTCAACAAGGAACCCTTATAGTTTCGCCATGTCTGTCCGTCTGTCTGTCTGTCTGTCCGTCTTCGGCTTAGCTCAGTAACCCTTACAACTAGAAAACTGTAACTCGGCGTGGGTATATAAACCAATCACGCCGACAAAACAGTAGAATAAAATCCTGAAAAAAATATTTTTTAGGGTACCTCCCCTACATTTAAGTTGGTGATGTATTTTTTTTTCTCGTTAAACCTATAGTGTGGGGTATCGTTGGATAGCTTGTTCAAAAATATCATGGGATTTTTAAAACTATTTTTCAACTCAGTTATGCGTTTGCGGGATAATGGGATTTAAAGCCCTATTGCGCTCTAAGCTCTCTTACTATGGGTTTGAACCCGGTTTCATCAAATGGTTTGCCAGTTACTTGAGTGGGCGCACTCAGCTGGTCCAGTTGCTCAACTCTGACGGGACATCTGCAATCTCTACTACTCGGCCTGTTATTAGGGGGGTACCCCAGGGGTCCATTCTTGGTCCAATTCTTTTTATATTGTACAGTGGCGATATAATTCATAGTATTAGAAATTGTAGATGTCCCCTTTATGCGGACGATGTGCAGATATACATTTCTTTTAATCCCGATAGTACTTTGGCGGCTGTTGATAAAATTAATGAGGATTTGAGCCGGGTAGCACAGTGGTCAAAACAAAATGGTCTTGTTTTAAATCCCCTTAAATCAAAGTTTTTGGTTTTGGGCACGAAGCAGCGCGTTGCACGAATTATGTCTCACAACCCACGTTTATCTATAAAAGATATGCATTTAACATGCGTCCCGGAAGCCAGGAATCTTGGTATCAGTATGGATAGCTCGCTTCACTTCGAGAGACATGTTCTTAAAACAGTTCGCAACTGCTTTTACCGACTTAGTCCTTTACAGAGTTCGAAACCATCTGAATGTCGATACACGCATAAAACTCTGCGATGCATTGATTTTATCGAAATTCAATTTCGCCGACACTGTTTTTGGGAAATCTTTGGTGTCCCGGTCTAAACAATTGGTTCAGAAATTACAGAACGCGAGTGCAAGGTTTTGCTTTCCCATTCCCCGGCGTGCCCATGTGACCCTTCTTAAATAAAGGGAAACTTCTCAAGATGGAGGCCCGTAGGACTTCGCATTTCGCCACACTCTTATTTGGTGTAATTCACTACAAAGAGCCTTCGTACCTGTTCCAGAAGCTTCAGTTCACGAATCCTATACCCAGACGGATTCTCCGGCTTGTCTGTCCTCGACACGGAAGTGCAGCTTTTCGTGGTAATTTAGCTATTCTGCCACGAAATGCTGGAACAATATCCCTCCTCCTATTAAAGAATATTCATCGTTATTCATTTTCAAAGAGCGCCTTAAAAACTTTCTACTTGATCGTCAGATTAATCCATCTTAGCATTTCCGTGTCCCGGCTTAGATATCTAACTTTTGTTTGTTTGTTTCAGGCTTATTTTAGTAGTTTCAATAAATAAATAAATAAATAAATAAATTGTAATGCGAACATTTTTATATTTAAGATAATATTAATACGTCCTGCTTTTTACCTGACTGCCGAAGGAGAGGAGGGTTATATTTTTGTGTATTGTGTATGTTTTATTCTCTGGCAGCCTAAATCGTTTGACGGATTTCGACATATGTGGTGTCGTTGGTTTCCTCTTAATCGTAGGAGTGACATAGGCTAAAATATTTGTAAAAAGCAGTTGGGTTTTACGAAATATCTTTTGATTCCACTTGTCTGTAACGTATTACGATGGAAGTGCAGTCCTGTGACGTGAAACTCGAGGATCCACATAATATCAGCGTGGAGTCATCTTCTGTGGCTCGACATTGTGCTGAGTGGACTCCTTTTTCGCATTTCACGAAATGTTAATATGTATTGTATTGTTATATTCTGTATTTTTGCGAAATAAACTTATTTTCTTTCTTTCTTTCTTTCTAATTTTTGTTCGAGTCATGTGTCCCCCCCTGCCGGCTAAATGGCTACTAATGGGGACGTGAAAAAATTCGTGGTAGTAGTACGGTATAATGAATTTAAAAGGAAAACTATCACAGTTAAGTAGACATAACTAGTTAACTAGTTGTAGACATAACTAGTAAACTGGTAAGAAATGCACTTAATTTCGGGTGCAAATACATTGTCATTGGAATTTGAACCTTTTAGCGTAGACGGTAGAGTTGCTTTTTCACGGCATGGAGCTTCTTGCCCGCGGCGAGCGCGCAAAAGACCTGCCCTGCGACATGCCCCCTCACTTGTGGCAATGCTAACACTTAGACGGACTTACGGCACGGTGCTTCTTGCGCGCGCGGCTAGTTGTGATGTGCGGCTTGATGCAGTTCGGAGATTTTCGTAATTATTTAACGTAAATAACCTGTTGCTGCTAAAAGTTTGCGATCTGCGTTTCGATTAGTTTTAAAGTTGTGTACCTAATTACCTACATATCGTTTGAAAAAATTTAATGTACCTACTGACCTCGTTATTTCAATTGAGAAGTTGTGGTCCCTAACAACTGAGTGGTCGCTAACCGGCACATGAAATTAGGTGGTCGCTAACCAGCGAAATGACCCTATACATTGGTGTGTTATAAAAATAATCATACTTACTATTATTTACGGGGGTAAGCTATAATAAAAACCCCAAAAGCCCCTTTTAAGTCCGCATTCTGTGACAGACGGGCAACTACGGAACCCTACCCTGCGCGTGTCCCGACACGCACTTGGCCGCTTTTATTTAGCGTTACTTTGGCCGGCCACGTATAGAGGCAGGGGAGGGTCTAGAGCATTATCATTCTGTTGCTAATTAACTACGCTACTATATTCCTTTTTAAATTTTTCTAATAATTTAGACCTTGTACGATTTGTTTTTTCTGACTCTTTTCGTTCTGCATTATAAAATAACTTATTACTCTTATTAGGCATATTCTTTTGACAAAAATTCACTTGTTACGGTGTATTTGGATTTTATAGCAATGCAGTTAAAAACATTAATTACTAATATAGTATTAGTTTCGTAAAAGTAAACGTAAAAAAGAAGACATTGAAACAAACCATTGTTGGCAAAAAAGATGTGGCAGAAGCGTTTTCATTAAAAGTTGTATTTGCTTATTTATGTTTGGATGTACTTCACATGAGTGAATGTTTGATAATTACCAGTCTCGTTACGTAAAACACGATCCCCACCTGCGTAGTGCACAAAATTTTAATTAATGAGAACACCTACAAATTGGCACGTTAATTGCAGTTTACTTATAGTGTTGTTTTAGTGAATTCATATCGCACACAACTCATCGGGATAGGTATAAGGATAAATTAGGTGTTTTACGTGCGTCGAGTTAATTAATGAGTTGATTCAGAGTAATGATTTGTGAGCTTATCAGCTTTCATTGTTTATTTTTATTGCTACGCAATGCTATTCGTATTCATGTTTTAATTGTAGTAAAATGTTACAATATAATACAATTTGATAAAGCATCCTATATCATCTGATCGTAATCATGTTATATACGAGTATGAACTACGAACCCAAAGCCTGGATAATCTAAACGGTCACTATTTTCTACATGCACCTATCATTAAGTGTAGCATTTACAAAAAATATAAATTGCCTGAATCCAAGGAAGAAGGGAAGGAGCGACGGAACCGTTGCGTTCCGTTCATAAACACTGCAGACTGTGTTTAAACCATCCTACACGTAATTCCATAACGTAGAACGAAACCTACCGATTTTCCCCGTCCCGCGGATTATGATTGTGAACTGGGTCTCAATTCTGTTCATCACATTCAAATCCCAACCGGTTTCGGGGTTCTTTCAGGCACAAATTTCCTCGACGCGGCTTATAGGAAACGTACTGAAATGCTTAGGGGATACGAAGCGACAAACTTTTGTCTGGCTAAATGCAAATAATTACTAACAATATTAACAACATGTTTGTTTCTGTGAGATTTATGAAGAGAATAGGTACCTTCATTTAAAAAAAGATCATGATACTTAAACAACAACGTATGAATACGTTATTCATAAAATTTAATATGCCTCGGATAAATAAAATGTTTTTCTCTTTCTCACTCGTCTTCAAATTTATTCATTGTGTTCCGTATTAATCTTAGAAAAGTTTATACTTTTATTTTCCGACTCATGCCCTTTAATCATGTGGTCAAACAGTGTAACGTTCGTTCGGTCATTTTATTGGCAAAACTATTGTTGTGTCATAATCCATATAGTATCTAAAATCCTCGGTACAATGCCTGGAGGGCCTTCCGTAGTCAACAAGGAACCCTGTCCGTCACGCCATGTCTGTCTGTCCGTCTGAGGCATAGCTCAGCCCTCACCCTTACTACTAGAAAGATGTAATTCAGCATGGATATATAAATCAATCACGCCGACAAAACGCTAAAATAAAACTTAAAAAAATTATCATTACCGTACCTCCCCTCCACGTAAAGTGGGGTTGTAATTTTTTTCTTTAAACCCTTGATCTGGGGTATCGTTGGATACATTGTTTAAAAATATTATGGAAATTCGGCCGACACAACCGCACATTTAGTTGGCGCGCGCGTGTCGATGTAACAAAGACAGACAGGTAATGACGGAACCCTACACTGCGCGTAACCCGAAATGCACTTGGTCGGTTTTTTTTTAGATTTCACTAAGTTTTAATTTAGTTTAGGTAATGTTACTTATCACCTTTTATATAGGTGACAAAATACCATTTCATATTACAACTCTTTTTTTCGGTAGTCTGCATAAATATTGCTAAATAAGCAACGTGAAAATCTTACTTCTATGATGTTAATAGATAGCCATGTATGTAAGAAAACGTCATAAAACCGTTTGTTAAATGTAAATTCTATTCACTTAGCATAACGTTGCCGATACTCGTAAGTGGCCCCTGATGTAGCATATTAACCTCTTGCTACTAGTCTCCTAGCTGCAACCTATGCTTCAGATAGTCCATTTCACTTGGACCTCTATCCAATTTATAATTCCTATCTAACACATCCCAACTAGCAACTATATATACTCAGGAAAAGAGATGTCAAGTTATGCTGGACATAGCGAGAGAGAGGTGGTACAAATTATGGGAAAGCATTTGTCAAAGTCCTGCTTGCACCGATCGTAGCATCACGTTATTTATATCCATATATAAGTTGACTAAGTTGCGATAACTGCACTCTGCGTTGGTGCATTTGTAAATGTCCGCCGTAGGATATTTAAGTCTACTTTATAACGACTAATGTACTCGTATTGGCTAAGCGGCAATAACATAGTTTGTACAGTGTGCATGTCATTTCAATTTCATAAAAATATGTCAAAATTTTAATAATGTCGGCAGCATATTGGGCACATTTGCATCAGGTAGGTACCTGCCCTGCCATCGCGGGTATTATTATTGTTTTAGTTTTAGTTGTAGGTAGATGTTTTAATTTCTATGGTAACTGTATATTTTCGTTAATTCACTCTAATTTACCATTTCGGAATGGAGTAAGTACAAACAATTTCATATCGAAGCAACTTAAATTAAATTAAAATGCAATGAATACTGTCCAACTGTCACCTCAGTTTGTTTACCTAAGATTGTATAGTTAGCCAAGTAGGCCACTAGATGTCGCTGTTACGTATATAAGTAATCCTGAAATACGCTATTAAGATTTTTCCTGGAATAATGACCCCAGCGTGGTAATTATTTGAATTTGTACATTAGCTGAATAAATCGTATGGGTGTATGAAACAGTGTATCATTTTGGGACCCAGTTTTTCAGTGGTTCTTCGAGCCGGATAGTTCGGCTAAGAGGATTCGGCAAATACTTCGGGTCGACGAGCGGGCACGGTAGTGGGTTGCTATCTAGTGTCGCCGTTGATTCCGGAGCGACGTGTCACGTCACTGGCACATCGTGAAGTCGGCACAGGAGTGCTCCTCTCCTGTGCCGACGTGACATAAGCGGATATAAGTGACGCAGTGAAGTGACAACTGTGAGTACGTTTAATTATTACGTAGGTAGTGCAACTGTCAAATAATTAAAATCATAATTATGAAGAATTTGGACTTAGACATATTTCATTACAGTTGGACTTTAATAATTTGGATTCATAATTTTGCGACAAAATAATTCCAATAAAAGTGAAACGATGGGGAATCCACGCCATTTTGCCCAGAATTGGTAAAGTTTCAAACACTTAGAAAAATCATGACTGATTTCTAATAGAATTTGCTCCTTAAGTCCTTAAAACACTTAGTAATTTCATCACCATGGAGGCTCGGATAAAGGTTCAACAGGACTTGTATTCGCGAATTGAATTATCTTTAGAAAGTCGCCAAAAGACCGACTCACTTCAGACTATGTTAGCACCAGATTAGAAGCTTTGGAAGCCTTGTGGGTTCAGTTTACTTCAATTCATACTCGTATAGTACACGAGTCTGACGCGGGAGCTTTAAATCCTAGTGTCTATGTAACTGAAGACACATACACCAGCGCTGAAGAGTTATTCATGCAGTACACGTCGGAATTACAGACCACGTTAAGAAAACTTAAAGTTGCGAGTCCTTCAGCGAATAAAGAGCCTACCACGGTCGAGAATAAGTCAGAGCTGATGCGTTTACTGAAGATTACGATTCCCACGTTTACCGGAAATTATTCTGAATGGTCGGTCCTCTAATTCTTCGAATATAGGTATTATGTTTTTAGCGGTAATAGTTTGACAATTTATATACAGGTATTCAATTTAACCGGTTTTTCAATCCCTGTTCATAAGACAACTCTTTAGTAAACTATAAAAAAATGAAAATAGAACTTCATGTTTCGATAAAATATGACCTTGTTTAAGGATACTCGATTCAATGTGTCAATGATGGCGTTTTGGAACGTAACACCGTCGCAGTACCTGGCAAATTTGTCTCTACTTAAACACGCTTTTGCGTCGCTTCTGCCTTGTGATAAGCCAAACATTTTAAAAATATATATTTATTGGCCAATCAGAAACCGGACGTCTGAGATTTTTTTTGCTTTGAAAATTTGAATTCAAAAGTTTTGTGTGCATGTTCGATTGTGTTACTAAAATTAATTATTAATTGAACACCTAATAAAAATAATCATGAATGACAGTGATAGTGAGGAGAATGCTTTTGCCGGTACTCCAGAATAAATCACAAATATTGCAGAGGAAGCAACGCTTAATTTGTTACCTGAGAAGTCGAGGAAACTTTACAACAAAAGTTATGCGAAGTTCATGGAATGGCGGATGGAAAAACGCATTTCTTCTTATTCAGAAAATGTCTTACTGGCATATTTTCAGGAAATCAGTACTAAATTGTCCCCTTCAACTTTGTGGACTGAATATATTCCATAATTAAATCTACATTGAACATATATGAAAACAAAGACGTATCGAAATATAGCAAGCTACACGTTTTCTTAAAAAGAAATAAGGTCGGACGGATATAAAGCCAACAAATTGAAAACATTTTCGCCATCCGAAATAAACACATTTATTAACGAAGCACCTGAAGAAGTTTATCTTTTGGTCAAAACAGTGGCTAGTTTCATGAAGTTGCCAAATCCAGAGCAGTACACTGGCCACTGTTTCCGGAGAACCTCTGCCACTTTGCTAATTGATGGAGGTTGATAATTAGTAATAGTATAGTTTGACGCACGTAAAAAGATCTGGCGATGTACCTGGCGCTATGAACAGAATATATGTGCAAACATACCCCGTCCACAAGCCGCCAGGAGCTCTTTTTACGTGTGTTTTTATATAAAATTTGGAATTGATTTGTGCCTTTCCTGTGAGTATTTTTATAAGTATAGAAGTATTTTTAGAAAAATACTACTATAATTTGAATCGTATCATGTTATATCGTATAACTAATACGGCGTATTAAGGCTTGTTCACGAAAAAAGTAGCCACTGTTGTATAATTTAGGTTTTCAATAAGAAATGTCATTTTTAAGAGAATTTAATTAGACAGAAGGACCCTTCACCTTTCGTTTTGGATTTGGATGGCGGATTGGCGTTATGGATATTTATATCAGCTGCTATCCATTTTTGGACTTCCTTTGGAAATGTCTGGGTTTTAGTCTTAGATTTTGTAATTTTCACATTTAGGTCATAGAGGTTCTTTTTTTCTTAACTCAAATATATTATCGATGCTATTAATGTTCCGCGAATATCTTTCCAGACTGTTAATTACCGTATGCAGGTCATAAGTTGTTTTAAATCATGCCAAAAGTACACACATTAATAATAATTAACATAACTGCCATTATGTGGATTTAACTACTTTTAAGGAAAAAAATATGGATAAAAGACTTGTGGTTATGGTGGTAAGGGCCTGAGGGAATTTACTCAAATATAGCGCCTTCCTGCCATGACACTGCTCCGCGATTATTTAAATAATCACAATAATATTCACGGACTGCAATTGCTTGCCTCGTTATATTACCGTGGTTTTGCGGTGGCAGACTTATAAATGCTCCACTTCTGTGGTTTTCTCTCCACGCACCTAGCCATACACCTGATGATGATTCCTCGTCAAAATATCCTGGAGGAGTGTATTATTTGGTGTAGTTTTTCTTAACCAGTTGTGTAAAGAACAAGCGGTTTTAACAATCACGTCCACTTTTTCAGGTAGTAATCCGATTGGTGTTTCGAAAATTCTAAATCGCGATACTAGAATACCAAACGCATTTTCTACAATTCTTCTACATCGGCTTAGTCTATAATTATACATTTTTTGTTGTTTCGTTAAATAATTTCATCGAGGGTATGGTTTCATTAAGGTTTTAAGGGAAAAGCCTCATCCCCGAGAAATACAGCATCGTTGGGCAAATCCAACGTGTTTGCTTCGATCGCTGCTTTCAATGTACTTTCGTTGAATATACCACCGAGTTTTTTCCTTTCGCTCCAATGTCTATGTACAAAAAACAGTAATCGTAATCAACGCATCCCAGCAAGACAATACTGTATGTATTCTTATAATTGAAGAATTCTGATCCAGATCCCGGTGGGCACCTTATGAGTATGTGTTTACCGTCCAAAGGACCAACACACGCGGGAAAATTCCACCTCGATTCAAATCTTCTCTGTATAGTCAACCATTCTTCTTTAGTCCTTGGTACCTAAAAATAAATCATATATTTTTCAGATTAATAATGTGGATAGGCTGCCCATGAATTAGCTAACGCGGAAGAAACGCCACTGCAAACTGTTAACGTAGATATCGATATAGTGAGCTGAACACCAAAGCCAAAACACGCTAGAAAAACAAAAATCAAGCCCTTGGATATAGATTTAGCTCGTAGTAAATTAGAAAATATTGATGAAAGATGTAGACAGCGGGACGATGATTTTGATACATTTGGGCAATATGTTGCATTGTTTACGTAAACTTAAAGATAAATATGCTATCAATGCTCAAGATGAAATTCAGGGAATACTCTCAGAATATAAGTTATTTTTTTTTAAAGATAATTGTAATTCTACTCCAATGCCAGAATCACCTTTTTCACTTGGTACGAGTAGCGAGAGACTGGTGGCATACAGAAGAAAATGTAAACGATGACTATATGAATTAATTTACTTTATTAATTTTGATTACATGTCTAAGGTTAAATTTTGTAATTACTGTAAAGTCGACTACAAAGAAATGTATCCACGTTTTCACCTCATTTGCCCTGTGATAATGTGATAAATGTCTGATAGGTAAGGGTAAAATGGATACATTTTTTTGTAATCAACTGTACTTTCGTGTTACCTGCATTTGAAGATTTTGCGATAAATTAGTTAGTTTGATTGAATAAATACAGTTCATAATATGAATGAAAAGTTTTCTTTTTCTTACCTTGATCAATTCTTCCAGTGCAAAACTAATAGCTTGCAAGACTTCGACTAAAAAGCAGCGAATGGTACATTTAGGTACTCGAAATAATTCTAACAATGTTTGGAAGGAATCTCCATGTTATCTCCAGTTTTGTACGGGCGGCTATAGCTTCCCGCATGTTTGTGTCTTGTTTTTGTATTGAAGGACCAACCTTATCAAGTAGGTAGGCAAATTGGGCTTTTGTGACACGAAACATGGTTTTGAAAGTTCTCTCATCTTCAGTTTGCAATTCGCGACATAACGTTTTCGATGCCACTAAAGTAGGTCTCCTTTGTATCCATTTTACCCAAACACGTTTTTTATTTCTTTTTCTTTAATAGTAATTCCTGTTTTAAAAGTGCAGACACAATCAAAACAGCCTCTCGCAATGCACTCATGATGGCGACTGAATAGCAGATTAACTCGCAATACGATTCTTGCATTGAAATTTTGTTTACACGGAGACCTCCAACGATCAAAGGCGAGGCGATTATCGCTCCTTCTAGTGGGATATCGTATGTATAGTTTACACTATAATATTTTTTTCTCGTGCTACGATATTCGTACGATCGAGGCAAGAAACTCGCACCATCTAAATGGGCCTTTAAGCAGGCAAGGATTTCACCCACAAATTCATCGTGGATTCAAATATAGAATGGTTTTAATAAATAGGTTATTCTAAATGTTAGCAGTATACTTAGACACTACGTAATTTTCACTAGCTTTTGCTAAAGAGGACGTAGCTTTTCTTACTCCTGGAGATTTTTTAGCATAGTAACAAATTACCTATATAATTATACTAGCTGATGTCCGCGGCTTCGCCCGCGTGGTTATAGGCAAATGTAACATTTTAAATTTTCCCGTGGGAATTAGATGTTTTCCCGCTGAAAAAGTAGCCTATGTCACTCTCCAGCTTCTAAACTATATCCATACAAAAAATCACATCAATACGACGCTCCGCTGCGACGTGAAAGAAGGACAAACATACACACTTTCGCATTTATAATATTAGTAAGGATAGTTAGGTACACATACATCAACACAATTATATTTTTTTGTTTAATATTAGTACATTATTGTCGAAGCAAGGGAAGTAGGCAATTGCTGGCTGAGTATTCATTTTAATTTAATTTAAAACGAAGCCAGCAATTGCCGTTCCAGCTGAGACAAATATAGTGATTTTTCTCAAAATTTGTGCAAGAAAACAAAAATATACTTTCTGAAAATGAATGCCTCATTCTTTTCTTCTTGCCACTTCATGAATTTGTCGTACGCTTTTAGATATTTGTCGTTTGGTTTTACAGGGAACACATTATCAATAACTGAGCTTGCAGCATTTTTTTTTAATCTGGCAGCATTTTCACGTAAATTTTCAATATTTTTCGAAAATACCACTAGCCACAATATGTAATAAATAACAGAATAATTTTTGCACTGCCGCCTTTTATTATTTTTAGAAATAAGTTCGAAGTGTATTTTTCTTCCGAAAACGCTATTAAGTTATTTGAGACATCGTAAAAGTCGCGATAAGTGAACTGGTCTTCTGTTTTTTTTTTAACCCCCGACGCAAAGAGAGGGGTGTTATAAGTTTAACGTGTCTGTGTCTATCTGTGGTATCGTGTATCTGTCTGTGGTATCGTAGCTGCCAAGCGGATGAACCGATTTGCATGCGGTTTTTTTGTGTCATAGATAATTTTAACCCGAGTGTTCTTAGCCATGTTTCATCAAGATCTGTTCAGCCGTTTGAAGATCTTCAGCTCTTTTCTAGTTGATCAGGGGATCTGACTAACTACCTTATATCCGATCGATTCGAAATTTGGTACGGTGTTACTTCAATGACATTGAAACTATATGGTAAGGTACCCATGACCTGATCAGCCGTTTGAAGATCATCAGTTCTTTAATAGTTGATGAGGGGATCTGACTATCTTCCGTATATCCGATCGATTCGAAATTTGGTACGGTGTTACTTCAATGACATTGAAATTATATGGTAATGTAACCATGACCTGATCAGCCGTTTGAAGATCATCAGCTCTTTTCTAGTTTATGAGGGGATCTGACTAACTTCCTTATGTCCGAACGATTCGAAATTTGGTACCGTGTTACTTCAATGATATTAAAATCATATGGTAAGGTAACCATGACCTGATCAGTCGTTTGAAGATCATCAGCTGTTTAATAGTGAATGAGGGGATCTGACTACCTTCCATATGTCCTACCGATCGAAATTTGGTACCGTGTTACTTCAATGATGTTGCAAGTATATGTTAAAGTAACCATAACCTGATCAGCCGTTTGAAGATCATCAATTTAAAAAGGACAAAATAAAAGTAAAATTAAAAATTTTAGAAACCCCCCCGACACAAAAAATAGGTAAACTCTAAAAACGAACAAATAATATTTTAAACCTATTATAATTATTATCGTCACATATAAGATGTAAGTTCAAATATTTTTATTTTTCGCTTCAGTCGCCCGACGGTCCCCCGACGCAACGGTCCCCCGAAGCGACGACCCTTGGAAATTAAAAATATTTGAACACATCATATATGTGACGATAATAATTATAATAGGTTTAAAATATTACTTGTTAGTTTTTGCAGTTTACCTATCTTTTGTGTCAGGTTTCTAAAATTTTTTTTTAAGTTTGTATCTGGACGAATAATGGAATTTGTATGCAACATTGTTGTTGAGCAAAATTTAGCCGGCAAGGTTTAATTTTTTTAATTTTTCCTAACCATAAACTATGCACTTCCACGTCCTGATTTTAACCAATAAAGTCAACTTTGCCGAACATTTTTGAGAAAGATGTATGTTCGTACGATTTTCGCCGACTCCTTCTTATATTTCATGAATATAATTTAAATCTAATATATTAATCGAAATAAAAACTTCTTTAACACTTGATATCGGACATTCCTATATAAACCTGATAGTATTAATACATATAGATTACAGAGCACATTTGATGATTTCATTAAAACTTGAAGACAATCAAGGCAATATCAGATATTCCCCTAAAACGTGATATCCTCGTAACTACCAACCTACAGGTCGGTAACATTTAGGAAGGTACGCCACATGCCTCGGTTTTAATTCATTTGCCACCCGGACTCGTGAATACACTTAACTTAGGGACACACATTCTGTGAACATATCACCCATGGCTACAGTGGTATCAGATGGTACTTAATATGGTTGGCTTTTAAACTGTAATCGTTATCATGTCATGTAATGTTTCAGTGAAACTTTAGTTAAGGTTCAGTAATCTGTGATATCCGTATACGGTGGTCAATTGTAAAAACCCACGAGTAAATATCACAGCTACCCAAATAAATAAACTCTGAATACGCAGCATATGTTTAAAACGCGAAAGATAATACGGGTTTAGTTTGAAAGTAAGTTTTGTTACGCATCCCGAGGGAGGCTGGACTTCCGTGAAATACAGCTACTGCACCTCAGGGAGAGATGTTTTTATACTTATCTTATGCAGGTGTCATATCCAAGGTACAGTATGTAAGGTCGGAATAATGATATTGCGGGTCTAGCAATAATTGGAAATCACTGATTTTGTCATGTCGGATAGTTAATGCCAAAATGAAATAAGGACAAAAAAATAGTGTTTCAGATAGGTAACCTTATTTCATATTGCTAAAAACAATATGATAAACTCGTAATCACGTTATCCTAACCATAAGCTGCGCAGGCACGTATACTAGCATACCTTGCAATTGGACTATCTCATTCAGTTCCGATTCGCGTTCCAAACTCAACAAAACTTAATGTCGCTAGTTTACACCAGATAAAACTTGTTCCATAAACTCGACAGTAGGTACACGAATTCGTTCTGCGGAAACTTTGGTGGGCGCTGTTAATTTCATTGTTTCACTGTGTATTGTGCCGATGAGTTGTGACGTAGTTATGTTAATTAGTAGATTTGTGCAATTGATTGCGGTTTGTTTAGTAATTTACAATTACGTCTTTCGTAAAATTTGGTCCTTGTTGGGCTATACGATGAAGCAGGTATCTGCATGTTACGCTTCTGTACATTAGCTTCTCTGGACATCCAATTTTTAATTATTGGATTGTATTTTGACCACCTAATCTAAGAATCATTATAGCGTTCCATATTTTTGCATATATAGTCGGTATAGATCGAAGTAAGTAATTCAGCCGTCCATTTGAGTCTCCGTTTGGTATTTGTTACGCGTTAGGCTATGTTTATATTCTAAAAAAAAATGTTTGTTCAAGTAGTCGTTTCGCACACTTAACTTAAGCATAATCTGTATTAAGGAAGGTTCAGTTAGGTACGATGGCGAGCGAAGCGAGGAGGAGTGTTAGGTTTAACTGCGAACGCTGTAGCGCGCGAACGGTAGCGGCCGGCGAAGCGCCAGAACCGAACATTTTTTGGTAATACTTACATGATTATTTATACGGTAGAGCTACGGTAGCCTAGGGGTTCAGGAGAGCTACGGTAGCCTAGTGGTTCAGGCATGCGGCTGTCAAGCGGCGGTCGTGGGTTCGAATTCCGGCTCGTACCAATGAGTTTTCGGAACTCATGTACGGAATATTTACCGTTAGCTTTTCGGTGAAGGAAAACATCGTGAGGAAACAGGTCTAATCCCAATAAGGACCCAATAGTTTTCCCTCTGGGTTGGAAGGTCAGATGGCAGTCGCTTTCGTAAAACTAGTGCCTATGCCAAATCTTGGGATTAGGTGTTAAAGGGGACCCCTTTAGGGGCACAACCGGGAATAACGCTAGGAGTATGATGACTTACATGATTATTTATACTAAATGGGATTTAATCGCAATGTGTCGCAACATCCATGTGCACGGGACAACCGGGAGCCGGGGAGTTTCGTCCCGTGAACATGGATGTTGCGACACATCCGAAACGTCGAGAGACCTCAGTGAGGTAAATAAATAAGTTAATTATACGCGTTTACGTCCCGTTTAGCATAAATAATGTGTGAGAATCGTAAAAGTTAAAATCAATGCAACTTACATGACATAATTATGTAAGTACCTACAAATGTCCAGAGAATCAGTCTAGTACGAGTAAGCGAAAAAAGGTATGCTACTTGTACGGTCAGTAAGTTAGACTCAATGTATCTTACAGATTTTGATGGTTATACGAATATTATAGAATGAGATCCTTGTAGAAATTAATGTTCTGTCCACACTGAATGCAATAATGATATACGATCCCATGCAATATTTTGAGAAGAGTAAATGATATATGGTAAAATGAAACATGACCAAGTAATTATTCGTTTAACAATAATTTGCCAAAAACACATTTGGTAGTTGATTAGTTGTTGAGTTTGTTAGTTGATTTGACTAATGATTCTTTGCCAAATTATAATTAGAGAAAAATGTTGCTTGATTGTGATTGTTGCTTCTTTCGAACACAAATGTCAAAGAGACGGATAAAGATAAACTCGTCGTGTTATTTTTAAACTATAAGAATAAATCTTTATTTCCTAGTACATAAGTGATATCTAGAACTTTTACAACGGTTTTTTACTAAGCTAATATTACCGAAACATTTACTAGTGGCTCCGTGAGCTGTAGAACTCGCGAGTTATGTTTCTAGAGTTAACTTTCTCACAAAATTTCACGAGAATCGTTTGAGAAATGCGACCTGTAGAATGGAACTGCCGTGCATCCGGATTTCTAGGTGAACTAGACGCAAAGAACTACTGAGAAAATAATAGCCAGCGCCTGTTACGCTTTGCAAAATCTATCGAAAATGTTGAAATCGTCTGCACTTTGTATATTTTAAAGCTATGAACAAGGCCGTACGGCCTTGAGGTTTGGGGTTACATGTGAACCCTGTCCTTATTTACGCTACAGGTATGAAGACTGATAGGTATGATGTCAGGGCAAAGCCATTGCTTGCCTAGAAGTTGTAAATATCAAAAAAAGTGGTAAAAATTTACAATTTATCAAATTTTGACATAATTAATAATTAAAACACTGAAATAATATGAATGTTTTTTCTATAAATTCAAAATCATCTTTGCTTACAAAACCATTGTGTAATTTCACATTTCGTTTTTTTTAAGTAGCTTATGATTTTGCATGCCATATTGCGGTGGATCATGATTCACGTAAACTTCATTTTAAGTATGTGTAAGTAATTAACAAGTGGCCTCATTTTAATTAATAATTAACATGAATCAGTAAATTTAAATACGACGATTAACGCTCAGCTCGGGCGCGCGTAAGTCTCTCCCCAACCAAATGCCCCCGTTAACGCCCCGCTAATACAAGTCGAGCGTCTTTCGACGTTACGAGCAGGGTTGTCATCACAAAATCGCGCAAAATAAATTTGTGCATAACATTATACAGATCAGATATAGATAGATCAGATCTTTGGGGGAGGCCTATATCCAGCAGTGGACGTCTTTCGGCTGATATGATGATGATGATGATGTAAAGATCGTTATTTCGTCATATATTTTCATCAAAAAAGAAATGTAGGTATGTTACACGTAAATAATATCTTGTTCGGCACAAAGCTCATAAAATTGCATGGCGAATAAGTGAAACTTCATGGAGCGTGAAAGGCTTTGAGATTTTATTCACAACTCTCGATATGTGTCCCACCTCGGCGACTTCGCATATTTATGAGAAGCTGTGTTTGCCTTGGCATAATATTTTATACACGTGATACCCAGAGACAGAATGGGAAGAAATCATCTCTTTGAAAATGTAGGAGGTACCAATCACTATTTAAAATATTCTGTAATATAAAATGTGATATTTTTTCATTTTGACACTGAATATCATAACCTCACTGAATAACATACTTTATTTTTAGAAGTTTTCAGTTATGTCCTTTAGGTTTGTAGGTATAGGTTAATGTGTTCAATTTGTTATAAAACTGTCATTCTATTTGGAAACTCCCTTGGACGGTAGAATTGCTTTCTGAATGACCTACCTTGATGCAATTCGGACAACTGAAATAATCTCAAGTAAATGTTGAGTTAAAAATTTACCAACTTTTGAAGTTCAATCAACCCTGTGCAGCTTTGATGTTCAGGATAACGAGAATGACGTAGGACACTGTTTCATAGGCCGACAGGAACCTCTGCATCTGCCTTTGGACGAACAGTTACTCCTAAAATAATTACAGATTTCTCAATTGTAGCCTATACACAACCCTGTTGAGTGAACTTAAATACATGAAAAGATCGAAAACGTACGTCGGTGTCAAAGGTTTTGGAGTCTATTTTACTCGTAGGTACCACCGGTTCCGTTCTGGAACACGTTACTGAAGTATTGACATCAAATGCCAATCGCGGCGATGAATGCACTGGCGCTCTCAAACATGTGGCTATTGTAAGGGCAAGCGAGACCGACCCAATCAATACGTTTCTAAACTAATCTCAGTAGGTACGTCAATAGCGCGTTCCGAATAGCTCTTGATAGTTGATCTGACGTGACGTCCCATTTCAGTCTCCCTCGAGAGCTGCCCTGTTTACTAACCTACTAACTATTCACAACGCTTACCAACCAATATGCCACAGACGGTTGGTCTTTCTTCCGACTACGTATAGTTATAACGAATATACGGATCAAATTATAGTAGTCCAAGCCCTTATTAGCCCAAAGTTGACACTAAAAGATTTGCGAAAAAGTAAAATAGTGGCTCTATCAGCAATAGGTAATCAACGCGAGTCTGTCATAAAAAAAAGACCGGGTTGCACTCCGGGAGTGCAGGCAGAAGTGAAAACTTGCGAATCGCTTTAATTATCAGTATAAATCCCCAGTTTACGTACACTTCTAGTGTTAACCTTATTATCATAGTGGCGCTTAAGTTATAGATAGTATAACGATAACGGGTCTTAACTAACATGCAGTTCCTTAACAAAGTGACGTAACTTAAGTGAGAACACCAAGAACTTACAAGCTTCAACTAGTTCTGTACGAGTAGATGTGCTTGAGATTTGCATCAAAATTAAATTAAAGAAACCAAGCAGCTAAGTTATACAGACGAAGGTCTGATTACAAGTTATGATAAAGTCATTTCTCTCACCACTAACTTCGCCTTGGTTTCCTATGACCTAGTTTTGACGGAGGGTGAGAGGTGAATGCGAACGGTCTCGTTTTGCCGTTTGCTTTGTTACCTCCCAAGTCCCAATTTAAGGAATATCTATCGATGATACAAATGATTATTGGTTCGCAATATCGCACTTATATGCAATAATAATTAGCAGTATTAGCGCTATTCACTGCATTTGCAATATTAATTGGGATAGTAACTTACAATTAAGAAGGTATCTCTTCCGTTTTGGTTTACTTAATAACAAAATTGTTATATCAATGTTCATTCGGTTTTGTAACAAGTTTAGTAAGATTTTACTCCACTGTAGTTATTACTGTATGCTATGCTGCTTTACCAATAAGATCTAGTTTGTCCTCTGGATTGAAAAATCAGATGGCATTTGTTTTGGTAAAATAGTGCCTATGGGCATTTTCACTTTTAGGGACACCCCCCGTTTTTTGATGTCCCGCGTGTTCAACATTTTTTTACTCCTTTAAGCATTATTTTATCCCGAGTTTAATAATTTATACCCATGGAACACATATTTAACTAATGGTTTCGTCAATAGTTTTAGTTAAGATAAGCATAATGTAATTATAATATATTTTTTAAACAGCCAAGATACCGATTTTTCACGTGTCCCACCCTAACTTTATGGTTTTGCAAGTCACAACGTGCAATTTTTTTCTACTATAGCTGTCGAGTTTTAAATGATACTAGAATCTAAAGAGTCTTACGGGGGACATGAACAAAGTTTTGAATCGAACCTTGCTGCTTTTGAATTAAAAACTGAATTTAAATAACATTGCTTGAAACTGATGCCACCTGACATGTCAGGTTTGTAACGATCAAAACTACATTGAAATTTCTACTAATCCACATGAAATTTTGGGAATGGCAACATTAATAACACGTGATCAGTCATCAAACAATTTTAAACCGCCAGTACGCGACAGGAGGTTCTTAAGTGAAGTTGTGTCAGTGGACTGCAGACCGTACACATTTCGTCAGTCAGGTTTGTGATCAATTTTCTTTAATAATATTAGTTTTTACATAATGTTCATATATTATAGATGTAAATAGATAAGCTTGCAGCTGTTTTTTATAAAAATAATAGTTTTATTATGTAAGATGAGTTCAGTGTTAAATTTTGATTATAGTAAAGTAGAAAAACGTGACGTCAGGTTTGTAACAAATCGCTCCGTTACGTATAGGCTGACCGACAATGTTACAAAACTGACGTCATTAGGGTGGTATTACATGGGCGTTCCATTCGGAATCTCGATATCTTCAGTAATTTGAAAAAAAAAACAGAAACAAAACTTATTAACAACGCATGAGTTGAATACATACTTTTAACTTTAATTTTTATGTAAAGTTCGATATTTTAGTCATGACACGAGATTTTATCAAAGTATTGAAGATTATTTAATTTTTTAGTTGTAGTTAGAATCGTAGTAGGTAAGTACAGTTATTTCCAGTAATGATGGCAAACAAAACAATACATGTAGAACCAACCAACGCGAACATCTAATGTTTTTAATTGTTGTCTTAAATTAGGGTTGTTTTTTGAATGTTCTTTAGATTGTATGAAGAAAGTTTATAGCACATTGTATAACAATGTTCCATGTTAATAAGTACTTGTTGTTAGAGTTTATTTAACTTAGTAGGTACGACCGGGTCCGTTTCAAAAGAGCTTCTTATACTATATGATCATGCTTTATCATCTGTTTAACACAATTTAATAATCTTGCTTTATCCATTTCCTCTTAATACTGGAGTTGAAAAGAAAATTCCACATCACAAAGTAAAAACTTTTTTATACGGGCCTTTGCTAGGGGTAAAAATATTATAAAATACTATTCTGAAATGTTTGTTCTTAAGATACAAACACTTGCCAATGGTACTGTTTTAGGATTTACATTTTTTCTACGATTTTTAAGGTTATTTCTATAAAAAAATATCATTTTTGTTATTATATATATCTAAATTACTGCAGTGTATTATTTTGTCTAAAAATTTTTTGAGCTCATCATCTAGGAATTTCAATACTCACGCTAGTTTAAATTGAGGTGAAGTGTAGGTATCTAAAAGTGCTCTTTTAGTACTGATTTTTCTAAGTTTATTAAGATTTTGTGTTTAGTTATGTGTTTTAAAAATATGTATATTTTTGCTTCGGAGAAATGTTTCTTGAGAGTATTGTCGATATTATGTAACATTAGATTTTTCATACTAGCAAATCTTTCGATACTTTCGACAGATTCTGTGTGAATGTTTTTTTGATTGGTAATTTAGATTATTACTTCTGTGGTAAGTTACGTGTCAAATGTAGCACATTTTAAGACTGATTAAACAGTTGGTTAACTAATTTAATTAAAAAAGTGAGATTTATACTAACGGTTAACTAAAATATTAAGAATATGACTGACATCTAACATAATATGACTGTCGTTAATAGTGAGATTATTTTATTAGAAACTGTACCTAAATTAAGTAAATTGCAGTATTAATCATTAGTAATGCTAAGTATAACATACTTCACCAATTCAAAGTATTAAGTACGTGCAAGACTGATTGTTCTTAAATAATTACCGCATTGTCCTATTATTGAATAAAACGAATTTATATATTTACATTTTTCTCATTACCTTACCGCATCATGTAACCCCAGCCTAAGAATTTTGAGCTTGTCAGTTTTGTAACTGTCCCACTTGCTGAGTTGCTTTGTTTGGTCTCTATTTCGTTTTCTATACGCTTTTAACCCAAGGTTTCTTTTTTATAGAGAACTACCTAAAAATATACATTAAAACAAATGCATCTATAAACGATTTTTTCAAAATATTGATCGAAATAAACAAAATAAATAACATAATGGTATCAATAGTTACAAAACTGACATTAAAATTTATTTTCAGGCAATAATAACTGTTTGTTTTATTAAACGACCTGTTTATATGAAAATATAAGTAATTTGCAGCAAAACAAATGCAAAATATTGCGGATTAATTTTGTAGTTAAAGCTTGTCAACGAAATGAACATTGTTACAAAACTGACCGGTCTGGACTACACTGTCAGGTTCTTTTATCAATAATTCAAAAACTAAGCGTATTTAGGTGGGACTCATCACAGTTTTAGTAACTTTAGAAAATAAACTTCATAATAGATTAGAACATTCACCATAAAAACACTTTTTTTTTTAAACTCATAATTTTCATCCTGGTGCACAATTTAGTGAAAACGCCCCTATGCTTAATCTTGGGATAAGCGGACCCCGGGTACCATTAGGATCCAACCGGGAATATCGCTAGAAGGATGCCTATGAGTTACCACTGCAGTGGCCGAGCGCCTACGAGCAGATGCCCACCAGCTTGTCTAAAATTATTATTTATAGACAAGCCTATAGTTATACAACTACTCTAAACATGTAAACATGTTTTTTCAACTTGCTCTTCACTCACCCAGAATGTTAAGTCCATTCTTTAATTGCAGCTACTAAGAGAAAAAAATATTTGCACCATTTTTGAAAACTAAAAATAAGGTGTGAAATATGATTTGACCGGGCATCACTGATAACATGATTGATGATTTTGAACAGCCTATCCAATTTAGGCACTATGCTGTGCAACTAATGTCCGATACGGGTCATACGGGTGTATTAAATTATTATTCTCTCAGGCATATTTTTTGCCTTCTAAAGAAAGAAGGCAAAAAAATAAGCCTAGTGACGAAAATCCTATTCAGATATCTCAAATACGCTACTGCAGACACAATGACGGTCGGTTGAGGCGCCTGAAATAGAGGCAGCATCCAGCAGCCGGACACGGCACGCGGACAGATTAGTTCCTCCCTCTGTCGCCCAATAGTTCGTCTGTCGCGCATGCAGTTTTCGTTGATCGATTGTGACCACTGCATGCGGTGCAATATACCACCGGTAGCGGGAGCCGTGGGCGGAGCAGGGTGCCCCGCAGGCCCCCAGCGGTGGCCGCCCGCGCCGCGCAGGTGGTCGTGGCGGCGGCGGTGGCCCGCACTCGTCGTTTGATCTGCTGCTGCTGTGCTGCTGGATGACGGGGGTGGCGGCGAGGCGGGCGGAGGTACAGGGTGTGCTTGTGTTTCCGCTTCTTGTGCGTTGATGTGGTTGTTATCATCGTGCGTGTTTTTGTCATTTATGTCAAATCCGTGTTCAAATCGAAATAGTTCTTCAATGGTATATAAACAGTGGGCTAAAACAAAATTGTCCATTTTGCACTTCGTGTTAATACTATGGCGGTGTAAAATTTAGTCATTTTGGTACGAATAAACAAATCTCAAACATGAAATTGTAAAATAAAATATCATAAAGCACGACTGACGTGACAGCGGTCATTTTTTTCTTTTTTATTATTATTATTAAGTATACACTAGCGTCGGTCCACCTCCGTGCCACCAGGGCATATGTGTGGGATGCATACCGTGACCCCGAACCGCAGGCCATTTGCAATACGAAGGGAGGTCGGACCCAGGAAAGTACCGGTATTTTGAGAGGGATAGGCATGAAGCCAGTGGCCAACCTCTCTGGCTCTGATCGCCAAAAGCCTTGCGCGACCTGGCCCTCTACTGCGGTTCAGAATACATTGTACGTTAAATCTCAGTTAATACCGTCCTAGCTCCTTCAAGATTTTGGATTGTATGGGAAATCTTTAGCCGGGCAAGCAGTTTTAAAAGCACTCTTGTCATCCTCCAAGCCGGTGTAGTCTCATAGTTTGTGGGCTAAGGCCATAGGATATTTCATATGAGAGTTGACGACAAAAAGAAGCATTACATTTTTTTTTGCAGATCCCTAAGCCGCCAAACTGAATAGGGAGGGATGCTTGTATCCAAGATAGTTTAATAACTACTTTTAAGTGTATTCATTGAACATTAGGGACATAGCATCTCACCGAAATCAAAGATATCACCAATTATGATGTTTAAAATGCCTATTATTATTATTATTCTAAATTTCATTCTGGTGAGTGTTTTATTATTACATGGGTAAATCTTTTAACCATTGTGGTTTTCCAAAATATCATCTCAGTGAGTATTTATATCATATTCCGTGAAGGAAATGTCACTTCGGTTATTGCTTATAGTCATTTCGGCGACTAAATCATATAGATGAATGAAAAAAAAAGAAAAGTTAAATGGAATATTTAGTTAGTGTTAGTTTAAGACGCTACTTTTTTTGTCATAGGCAAGTTGTAAATCGAAGCAGTACCCAGGTTTGGTGCAGATTCAGTCTTTTTAATAGGATATCAATTGGTGGTTCGCTAAATATTTATATTTGGTGCCATCTTATATTATATAGATCCCATTGCCGTACTGATTGAAAATAATATTTAATAGGTAGATTGATACTGTAAATTGTATGTAAATATAGCTGATTATTATAAAATTGTATTCATTGTCGTGTTTTACCATATTATTATTACCAGTTTCAATTTAACCAACCAAAGTAAAATCTTGGGTTAGACCAAATCAATACTTAGCCATAATTGCAGTAAAGAACTCGTTATTAGGTAGTGTCCGTTAGGCTTTATATCGGTAAGTAAAGTCTAAAAAGTAGGTATCTATTCAGTTACTAAAATTTGATCCGACATATGGTCTAACGCATCTTTATAACACTGGGCCTAAGTGAACAACTTATTTGATACATAGTTTGCATCACAATTTGACAAACGTTTATGAGGCCCAAGATTCCTCTTATCTAAATCTTAGGAAAACCGCAACCCATCACATCTACGTAACGTACAGCGAACAGTTAGTACGGCAATAAAGCAGATATTACCGTGGCTTCAACATAAACTAACCTAATTGGCAGTCAACCTTCGTCTCACAGATAACATCGCAATGATATCCCGAGCCAGCTCCGACAGCCAGAGATTCCCGATGGGAGACGAAGTGCCGATAAAATTGGCTCTTCCTATGTGCGAAAAAAATGCTTAGTATAATGTAAATAGTATGAGTATTGTAAATTGGGTGACTGCTCAGATAAGTAAAATACTAATCTACACGAAATTAACTACAGTACTATTTTGTGTATGTCATCCGTGGATCTTTACTCGAAGATAGACCTAAAACCGATTTAATTTAAATCACAGCGTCACCGATAGAAGGGAAAAATCACTGAAGTATTAAAGTAATAATTTTTATCCCTCTACGCAAACGACTGTTATAATATAAGTGTAACATGTGAATCTGCGTGTCTGTCTTTATCTCTCATCGTAGCACTTCACGAGGGTAGAAGCTGATAAGTTATTGGTACCTAGTTTCACGAACTATTATGGTCAAAGATGTAGAAAATACCTAGTCCCCAAGATTTACTACAATTTATCATCAGATATAAAACGAACATGTAAAACTAAACAATCATATAAATATAAAACAAGCACTGAATTACTATCCAAATTCAAAGAAGAAGAAAATGTTAATAGAATTAAGTTTACTTCGTGAAGAAATAAATTATTAAAAATTAAATTAAAAAAAGTTTATAATTATATCTGTGTGTCTATCTGTGCGTAGTTCTAGCTCCCGAACGGTTGAACAGATTTGAGTGTGTTTTTAAAAATCAATTGAAGTCTTGTCTGTCACGGTGTTTTCAAGCTAATATGTTTGGTGTTTCATCTGTATTATGTAGTCATAATAACGCATTCGTACAAATATGTTATAGGTATGAACAGCTCATTGTAGGTAGTATAAGTGATTTTATTCGTAATATGTACTTATTAAACTTCCAAATATCACCTTTTTTTGGAAATAATAAATTTCACGGGGGTTGTCCAATTAAAAATTCCCTGATCTCATTTAGTCAACACCATATTGAAATGAAACGACTTCTTTTTCCGAACCATTCCGTTAATAAAAAAGGAAAATTCTGCAGACTAATTCTTAGTTCTCGCTCGTAACAATAGTATAATATGCAACAGTTGTATTATAAAAGGTAGGTCGACCGACGCCTGTGGCGCAAAGGAAGATGCCAGTTTCAATTGAATCCAAAATATCATTATATGTTAAGCAAAAATATCAGTCCATCATCTTTGTTTTTTTTAAAGTTATGAAAGCATAACAACACTGCGTAATCTATTCACAGCGGAGCTAATTATGACGCCCAGCATGCTGAAGAACCTCTTAATTTACAAACAAGCTAAAAAGTTCTCCATTTCCTTTAATTTATTTAATATAAAAAAACCGGCCGGTTACCTCTACTCCACCACATCTCAAAGAGCGTTTTAATCGTCACGCAAGAACGTGAGAATCACGACGGAGACGAATTGAAAGTCACTTGAGCTGAGAACGAAAAGAGGAAACGTAGTCATAGTTGCGCAAACCAAATATAAACCTAGTTAGGAGACAGATTTTGAAGGCACTCAAGTTTGTTAAGCCATACAATATAATAAGCTATACAATACAATACAATACAAATACTCTTTATTGCATACCTCACACAAACAAAGCAGTTAAAAAGAAAAACAATACAATAACATGTAGGTAGAGGTAGACAACAGGCGGTCTTGTCACTGAAGAGCGATCTCTTCCAGACAACCTATAATATATATATACTTATTCTACTATTTTGTCGCCGTCATTGATTTATATATATGCCCATGCCGAATTGCAAATTTCTAAGTAGTAAGGGTTGCCGAAGACGAACATACGGACAGACGGACATAGCGAGACTATAAGGGTTCCTTGTTGACGGAACTGTAATCCTCTTCTTTATTTCGCAACTTACACGTCTAAGTAGTTAGTAAGCCTCTTTATAGTCCTTGTACTTATTTAAAGACTCTTTAAAGGTAAGAACATGACTTGTTTTATTTGAACCTGCTTCTGCCAACTGTTATCCTCATACACCGGCTCACGCAGCTACATGACCAATGAGTGTCGTATGCAGTATTATATACGGTGAGGCGTGAATATTGTCCCAGAAATAAATCAAAATATTTCACTTCCTACAAGATAGATGTGATTTTCTATTCAAAAGATCTGATGTAAACTGCTTGGGAAAAACATTTTTTGTAAATATTTCGTCTTAAGAGTCCGCGGTAAGCTTGGCCGAATTTCACCTTCCCATACAAACGTTGTTACGCTCTCATTTTAAAACTACGTGTTGTATCGTGACGAAACTTTGCATAGAATGACAGTATTTGGAACATCACATCGACGGGCATCCGTCTCTTCAATAATTTTATTTTTTAGCCTTTCAGGATCTGGTAGCGAGTCTTGAGATTCGATTGCAGTTCTGAAATTTTCATAGTCGGAAGACAGGCTGTATAGCATCATGATGGAGAGCAGGTCACTGTTGATGTCGATGTCCATCTCTCGGAAACGGAAATATATAATAATCTATTTAAAAGCTCTTTTATTGTTAATACTACATTCATTATTTTCTCAAATCACAAGACAAATGTATCAATAAAATATTGCTTAGCCACCAAATCCAAGTAATACGGAGGCCCGTCTTCACACTCAGTGACCCTAGGCAATGAGGGCACAATTGAAAACCACCTACTTTACTAAAGAGACTAAAGATTGAATTAAGACGTACCTATACCTTTAGTTGAAATCATCATCATATGCTTGCCCTTATCCCATTTACTTGAGGTCGGCGCAGCATGTTTGTCTCTATCGCCCGTCAACTCATTACATACTTCTTTCCTGTTCATATTGTCTCTCACGCAGTCCATCCACCTTTTTCTTGGTCATCCTCTTCTCTTACAACCCTCCGCATTCATACATAATGCCAGTGTGGTAACATGACTATCATCCCTCCGCAATAAGTGGTACATTTTTCCTACAAGAGTGTGGAAAGTAGGTGATTTCCGACGAGTGTCATTTTTATATTTGACGACCGCTTTAGCCTAGTTGGGAGTGACCCTGCCTACGAAGCAAGAGGTCCTGGGTTCGAATCCCGGTAAGGGCATTTATTTGTGTTATGAGCACGAATATTTGTTCCTGAGTCATGGATGTTTTCTATGTATTTAAGTATTTATTTATCGATATACGTATGTTTATCATCGTCTAGTACCTATAGTACAAGCTTTGCTTAGTTTGGGACTAGGTAAATTTGTGTGATTGTCTCCTAAAATTAATTAATTTATTTATTTATATATGAGCGAGTGCAGCGAGTCGGAAATATCTTTACGCGCAAGTATCATACAAAGTTTTACTATATGCCTTGTGTGGGGTGCACGACGTTTTATATAATTTCACTTAATCTATTTTGGTTTGATATACCATTGCTTATTATAATGTAACGGATGGTATAATATCGTTCAGATAATCTTCAAACCATCTAATGTAAAAAGTGATATAATGATTTAAGGCTATAATTACAATTAGTATAAAAGGCATTTACTATATTTATCGCTTGGTATAAAACGTGTTTATCATAATGACTCATTTGACAGAATTCGTCAATGCTATAAATTTCATAAGATATAAGTTGATTTTACAATAAATAATTTTAGATAGAAACAAAATATTAAAAATAATGATATAATGAATAATAAAATAAATAAGCGAGACCCGTCAATGCTCCGTCGGAATGCCTATCAGTCACTGCGTTGTAATCTTCTCCTTTCATTCCCCTTATATCCAAACGGATAGTCACAGAGAAAAGTTAATTGTAATTTTGTACTGACATCAATTTCACGATACCGAAATTTTTTATGTCCCTTTGCACTTTCAACATATAGCATAATCCACCTTACGGCAGGTCTCAGGTAGGTACGACGACAATACAGTGCGCGAGCCGAGCGAGCGAAGCGAGCGTGCCGCGGCAGCGGCGGGCGAAGCGCCAAAACCGATTTTTTTAGTAATACATTACTTAGTATGTAAGTTCTTTCAAAAGTCTATGGCGGAGGGCGGGAGATTGAGTCCCAGAAACGAAAACAGGGTTCCGTCAACTTCTTGGCAGTCATTTTTATATGAAAGAGCAGTTGCTCTTAATTTAGTTATTTAAAATACTATGTATGTTAAACACATTTATGTCATAAATGATTTATATGAAAACGCAATTATATTAAATAATTGTTTAATTGTTTATTGTTTACCAAAAGACATAAAAACAAGCATATTTTACAGTAACATTATACAGTAGGTAATAATGTGAAAACTAGGATTGTACTCCCTGAATAGGTAAAACCTGTACTTCAGGATAAGCAGCGCTCCTCTCTAGATGCAAAACGAGCAGTGTTCAACACAATAACATTAACTTAAAGTAATTCTTAACTATTGTTGAAGTGTATGTGTGTGTGTGTGTGTGTGTGTGTGTGTGTGCGTGCGTGTGTGTGTGTGTGTGTGTGTGTGTGTGTGTGTGTGTGTGTGTGTGTGTGTGTGTGTGTGTGTGTGTGTGTGTGTGTGTGTGTGTGCGTGTTAATAATATGTATGTTAAACATATTTATTTCATAATTCTATTTAGTTATACGAAAATAGAATTATGCCACTTGCAGATTATGTAATTTTGCCTATTATATCAATCGATAATTAGAGTAAAGCAAAATATAGCGAAAAACCGTTATATGAAACGTTACAGTATATTAAAAAACTTTATGCCAATTTAATGTATATCAAGTGTATGTTAGTTTTTCTGACACTCTATGATACATTACGCACCCCCTTGTGTGAGCAAATGAAGTCACCGTCAATAGAATTAGTAAAAAGCAATTTCAATATGGCGGTTTGTTTACATAGTTAGCAAATTCTATTGACGGCGACTTTAGATTAAATGTTGAAAATTAAATGTCAGTTTAAAATAGATTAAAATTGAAGAACCTAGGTAGCTTTTCAGGTACCTACTTATTATCTGGAACTGCATTTAACAACTTCTCCACATCTTTTGCTGTGAAGCTTATTCACTTAAAAGTTAAAACCACTGTATTGTGGTTTTGGAACACAAACTGTCAACAAACTGACACTATTGAAACGCAATAAATGATTATTATTATTGATTAGTCACTCACTCGACATTTTTAACATATTTACATAAAACAACTCTAAAGTAAACAACAATCACAACAATGGCGGGCTTTTTAGTTTTAAATACATGCGCGGTCAACATATGCGCTTGTGCAAGTCGCCATATTGTCGTATCGCAAAAGGCATGAGAAAGATATGCGTTCAGCCAAACACATTAAGTGAATATTTAAAATTAATTAATTAATTGACCAAATTCAACATTTAAAATGATCAATAAAATATTTTATACTAAGGAAAAGTGTAGGTAATTGAAATATTCGTAAAAAAAAACAAGTAATAAAAACTCTTTGCGTCGGGCTGACGACCGACTTGAAAAAAAAAAAAATTGAAGAGTAAAAAGCATTAGTGCGAAGAAGTGGCACTTGCCGCACGATTTGGGTGCTTGGAAAGCGCTCTTTTCGACTACATGCATTGTAATAGTTATTTACGATACAAGTGCCAAAAATAGGAAATTCGCAACGAGTGGTGATAAATTAAAACACGACCGAAGGGAGTTGCGAATTACCTATTCGCACGTGTATCGTACAACGTTTTACTGTACATATGGTTCTTTAAAGTTTCGACATATGCACGAAAAGTGCTCTTTTCCGCACTAGTGCGGGAAAGTAGCACCATTATGTACTGTAAAGATAGTTTTACGTTTTACTTAGAATACGAGTACACCATCCATCAATATGAAACACGAACGTTGTATGTTTATCTTGCCGCATTTTTTTTTTACGGAATTTGCTCTCTATAGTTTTTTGCATCTATTTGCTTCTTTTGTCCGAGTGTTATTTTTCTGCCTACGCAAATGTCTTATATTTTCAGAAACTTTGCGATCAGACATGTTTTTCCTTAATTTTAGCAGTTGCACGACATTTTTCCGGCTTTTGGATTTGCCAAGCCGCTTTCGTGCCGAGATTTAGGTAACTCTTAAACTGATCTCTAATTTTTGAATTATTTATACGGTTAACTTGGAACTTTTAACATATTCGCAATTTTGTGATTTAAAAACACTATTTTGTTTTAACTTCCTCCAACTCAGTTACATAAATCGTCTATTAAAGTGTTATATCGTGTTATCAAGTGTGTTTACTTAAATCATATCGACACAATAGGGTTGCGTGGCGCGTGCTTATTGGGTCACCATAAACTGCCATGTGTTCCCATAAAAGTTGATTACCTCCTGACCTTGCGAGATTAATGGCTCATCGATCGACTCATAAAATACAGTGACGTTTCGAGGGACGAATAGTAATAGCCGTATTCCGACTTGTTTCAAGAGTTATTTCTCCGCCTGTGATACCATTATTTTTTACAGATTGTTACTGTTTTATGGCAAATAAGTAACATTTTCATAAATTTAACTTGCCTTTGAACTATTATATAACCTTATGCTGTTTTATAAACTTGTATTTATTGGTTATTTAATTTAGCTAACAAAACAGAGATGCATTTAGCTTTAATAACTTACTACTCGCTTTTAGTTCCTATCACTTGAACCGGAGTCCATCCAATTCTTAAGATAAATCCACCGTCTTGAATTCCGAAATGTGATATTTTTCAATCGGTTTTAGTCATTCACTTTAGATTTGGACGCCAGAAGCTCCCAGGGGTACGCTCGGTTGAGGGTGCAGACCTCCATTTGCCTCAAGCTGTCAACAGAACGAATCATCAAATTAATTTTGCAGTCGCAAAAGCGTCCGTAGGTGACGATGCCTGTTTACCATCAGGCAGGCCGTATGCTTGTTTGCCACAATCGTAGTAAAAACAGATTACATTCTGTAATGAAGAATTTTATATTTAACTCTTACTTAATATTCAACAATTATAGTCGCCGTCGCGGCCCGTGTCTATAAAGGAGCCCCTGGAATAGACGTGTCAATCATTATACACGTAATACGAGTAGGATGTTACCTGTTTAAATCCGTCTAAACCTCTTTGCTTATCGGTTAAATTTTCATTTACCGCTCGTTATTGGTTATTATTTGTTTTGCGTTAATAACCACAACGAATCCCTTCTTGACCCTGAACTTTTGGGTAGAATACCTTTACATCCCACATAATACCAACGCTACGCGAACGTGAATGTACCAGTTTGTACATCGGTCGATTTGTTTTAGCTTGCGGGTGTCATTAAGGACAAGACAGTTATCAAAATTCAAAATGGCGGCCACCAACCGCAGGTTTTTTTTAGGATATATAACGCGAATTGTCGTTGAATTCTGTATAATCGTGAGAGAGACATAGGTTAATAGTATTAGAAAAATGAAGTGATTAAAAGTCATAAGATTTCATTTGTTTACCTTTAGTCTTAGTCTCTCGCCGAAATACCATCGTGAGATGCGTCGTTTTGCGATTTATATTACACTAGCTTTTGTCCCCGACTGCGTGCGCGAGGAACTCGTTTATATACCTACTGACAAACTTCTGCCCCCATTTCACCCCCCTAGGGTATAACTTCTGGGATACAAAGTATCCTACCTCCTTACCCGAGATTAAAACTATTTCCAAGCAATTAATCGGTTTATGCATACAGACAGACAGACAGAGTTACTTTCGCATGTATAATATTATAAGTATGGATTATTACTTCACTTTCTGTTACCAATTTATTATACGGATACAAAGTAGCTTGTTCAAATCCGGCGCCAAGCATTATTTTTTATTAAATGTTCCCTTTAATTTGATAATATCTTTTCTAATATACACTATCGCTTAATACAAAATTAAGTGTACTTTTTTTTTAAACAAAAAAATTGCCAAAGATTTTTTAGGTTTCCGTAGTCAACAAGGAACCCTGAAAGTTATGTCCTGTACAATGTGTACATGCCTACATATGTGAGTAGTGTATATCCGTCTGTCCATCCATCCGCTTACTACTCGAAAGCTGTAATTCGGCATGGGTGCATGCACAACAATTAAGCCGACTAAGTAGTACAATAAAATCTTGGGGTGAATATCAATTTACGCTGGATTTTTTCTAGTTCCTACTGTGCATAATTTTTTGGGTTTAAGTCCACGATAGGCAGGAGCATCCTAAGCGTACGTTGGAAATACTGCGATCTCCAACCTGCACGCCAATCGTGGCGGTTATGGTATTTACTCCGCATGATAAGTAGTGGTTGGTGGTACGAGTAACTAGTCTGTACTTTTTTGCCTTTGTACCTACTGTAATGCTGCGCCCTAACAGGGTTTGTGATGGACATGTACCTATATTTAAGACCTTTTGTAAACCCACATATTAACAAATTAATGAATTATGATGAGTACAACCTAGCTACGGCCCTGAGGTTCCGGCGACACCTTGGTACGAGAATGCCTTCAATTCGACCAAATTCTGGGATATAAATACTACAGTCTCTCTTGCTAAGTAGACTGCCGGTATATCGCAGTTTGCCGTGTTTGTACGAGACGAGAACGCCATTAAGAATACCTGCAGGAAAACTCGGTTTAAAGCACGAGTGAGATACTTAGAGCTAAGATGATAATGTCCGTAATATAAGTATCCGCATTGAGAAGAAGTGGATCGCTTCTACATGAATTTAACGATATACGAGTAAATTGCATGTATTAAACTTGCAACACGTTGTATATTGTATGACCTGTGGATGTGGTCTTGAAGCATATGTCGCGTCGTGTAAAACGTCCCTGTGCCACTGTTCTGCGAGTACTCGCATGACAACAAATCCCTTTCTACCATTAATTTTAACGAGCGCCTCTCCCCTTACTTCAAATTAATAACATATCATTTGATTTCATTTTGCTACCACGGTCAAACAGAAGTTAGAATATTATTTGGGTTCCCTCTATTTGGCATAACTTTGATTGTCCGAAACGTTTTTCGCAGAACATTAATCAGTGATGTTATTTCATGGCATCTCTTAATTAAAAATTATTCGAAATTTAATCGAAATACTACTATAATAATGTCCACTCCTCGTGCAACAACTCGGAAAGGTCATCGAGCACCCAGTCCAAGACCAAGAAATTATCCAATGCAGTCGCATAGCTAAATTGAACCCTAATAACCCTCGGGTTATGGATGGGGGAGTATGGATCGAGGTCTCGACCTCGATCCATACTAGTCAAATTTTCATCCCCCGGCATCACAGACGGCTTCCTAGCAGCTAGCCGTAATTACAATAAACAGCATGCCAATGCCAAGCTAAACTCATGCTACCTCGGCATAGCAGACGACTGCAAACCCATCATATACGTCGCGGAGCATCTATCCAAGGAGACCAGGGCCCTGCATACAGCAGCAAGACTCAGCACGGCAGAGTATACCTACGCAAATCGGAGGGCATGCCACACGAGTGGGTAAAAGACATGGAAGTGTTAAATAATATTAAGTAACAATACATTAGCCTAATTTATGCCATAACCTCATAAGAAGCATGTTATTTAGTCATTTAAATATTCATTTTCGCTCATACCAATATTGATACGTTCATGTTGTTCATTGGAATTAGTGTCTCACGTATTAAACTAAGCTTGAATTGTAATTATCAATTTAAGGCATACGCCATGATGACAACAAATAAGTGTCCGCTAGTTACTGATGACGCGTGCGCGCGGCAGCGGCAGCCACACAAACAAGTTTTATGTTATTGTTATAAATGTAATCATTTAGGTACTCTCTGTTCGGCCATGATTTGAATCCTTAGTTATTTGCATGTACTTTTAAATGAACACACACAACACATACACCATTCACAAAACCTAGAAATTTTGCATTTTGCTACTCACCCTAAAAATATACAGTTATGTCTTACTAACAATATATACTATTTTATAATTTATGGACTTTTACTTCTTATTAAATTATCAAATATCTTTAAGTGTATTTACTTATATACCTCCCAAACATGCATTCGTCTTGGTATTTTTATGGCTATATTAAGAACGGTTATTATACAGTGGTACCAAGATCATTTTAGTCCTAACATTATTCTTCATTTTTTTGCAAACTGTCCACAAAACGTGTTTTCTCTAGTATATATAGTAAAAATAAATACCAGAGCAAAGATTGGACTAATATTTTTTCACTGGCGCTTTGAATATTGTGGCTGACGATATTAATGCGACCGACCTGTCTAGAAGACTGCCTCGTTATTACAAACACATTTAAAAAACCTTTTATGATAATTACACAAAACATACGTAGCCACCAATGTAATTTCGACTATTTTAAGTGTGTACTTGAACGAGCAAATCTCATGCCTGATGCAATAGTACTGACGGAGTGTTGGCTGCAAGTATGTCCCCAATTACTGGTCCTCCACGGGTATAATTGCTTTGCGTCAGAACAGCACTATCTGCAAAATGATGGAGTAATCATTTTGTGAAAGAACAATTAAGCGTAAAGGTTCGTAAAATTAACATAAAAGAGGCTAATGCTTTATTTCTGACAATAAATAACGCAATTGACATAATCGGTATATACAGATCACCTAGTTATTACAACTGTGCCACCTTTTTAGATTCCTTTAGTACATTTTTATCTCATAGCGTAGGCTGTAGGCATGCTATCGTGACAGGCGATATTAATATAAATATCACGCCAAACGCACGTAGCAGCGGCGACGACGACTACCTAAATGTTTGCTCCGAGCAGGGCTTTTACACTGGCAATTTCTTGCCCACTCGCGGTAATAATTGCTTAGATCATGTCATGATAAGATCCAAGTTAAAAGTGGCAGTCATCAGAGTGTCATATTATGACACTCTTAGACTATTCGGTACCAAACGAAAAACGTAAATATGCAATCAAATTTGACTTTAATGCGATAGATTCAGATATTAAAAACACAGATTGGTCACTTCTTTACCAGATAACTGATATTAATGAGGCATGTAACTTTTTCTGTACCTCACTAACAAATATAATTAAAAGACACAAAAAATGCGTCCCAGTCAGTAATTCAAAACTTACAATTAAACAATGGATTACTCCCGGGCTTCTCAAACGCATACGTAAGAGAAGTATGTTGCATCAACAGGCAAATAAAAACCCTCACGATGAGGTGATGTTAACTGAATACAAAAAGTACAGGAACACTACCACTGATCTCTTAAAAGAAGTCAAAGCTAAATACCATCAGCGAGAGCTGCTACAAGCACGTCTTGATGCGAAGAAGACTTGGAAGACGGTTAAATCGGCATGTAATATTGCGACCACGCGCATCCAGGATTCTGAACTGCTTCATCTTGACACTGACCCTACAGCATCGTTAAATAAAGTTAACTTCTTCTTTAGTTCTGTCGATAGGAATTTAGCGGAAGTGACACTCAATAGAATGGGAGTACGTGAGGCGGACTTGGCCAAAATTTATAAAGATGAAAATTCCCCAGCGTCGTCATTCTTCCTTCGACCAACGGACACTCATGAGGTAGCTTCCTTTATCAAACAACTTAAAGCTGGTAGTTCCCCTGGGCTAGACGGCATTTCACCGGATTTATTAAAAATAACAGTGGCTAGCGTTATCGAACCAATCACCTACTTATGCAACTTAAGCATAGCATCTGCGACATTCCCTAATATCCTCAAAGTAGCCTCAGTAACACCAATCTACAAGACAGGTAGTAGAACGGAAGTCAACAACTATAGGCCGATCTCCCTACTTAGTATAATTGGTAAACTAATCGAGAAGATTATCAATGTACAGTTGCTGTCCTATCTGGAAGGAAATAACAGTCTGTCACCTAACCAATTTGGATTCAGGCAAAATAGGTCCACCGAACAAGCCGTAGATCTACTTGTTGGGAATATAGTAGATTGCCTTGATAACGGTGAAAGATGTGTAGGAATGTTTCTAGACCTTGCCAAGGCCTTTGTTATAGTTTCAATCCCGATCTTATTGGCTAAGCTCGAAGGCCTTGGCATCAGGGGACTTGCGCTTAAATGGTTTGAGTCGTACTTACACGATCGTAGGCAATGCGTACGGGTGGAAAGCCACACCAGTGACTTTGCTAGTGTAGATTTCGGAGTCCCCCAGGGGAGTGTATTAGGGCCAACCCTATTTTTAACATATATTAACGGACTCTGTAACCTTAATCTGGCAAACGCCACGATTATATCGTTTGCTGACGACACAGCTATTCTGGTACGTGGCAAAGACTGGCGAGAAGTTCAAAGTACTGCTGAGGCTAACTTAAAACTAGTAGTTGAATGGCTTGACACTAACTTATTGACATTAAACGTTCAGAAAACCAAATACTTATGTTTTTCTATAGACTCCAGAGGTCAACCTCACGATGAATTCTGCATTAAGGTTCGACACCAGTGCTCTCAACTAAACTCGCTAGGATTCCCTACCTACGGCAGCGATAGCTTTATCGAACGCTCTGATACTATAAAATACCTTGTTGTAGTACTTGATTCCCACCTCACCTGGCAGCAGCATATCGAATCACTTAAAAGTCGCGTTCGAATGTTTGTCTTTAGCGCTCTAAGAAATTTTGCGTACCCCGAACAGTTAAAATAGTTTACTCTGCACTCTGTGCATCCGTACTAGGCTATTGTAAGTTTGGGGAGGAGCAGCAAAGACTCATCTTATTAGTTTGGAAAGAGCGCAAAGGTCCCTTCTCAAGGTCATGTACCGCAAACCATCACGTTTCAGCACCAAAGAATTATACAAAGTTGCTAACGTCCTCTCTGTCCGCCAACTTTTTTTAAGGAAAATATTGTACAGTTATGGAAAACTACATGACAAGAATTTTGAAGCAGATACAAGACGCCGCCAGCGCTGGAAAACCCCAAAAACGCGTACAAAATTTGCCAAGAGATTTCATCCCTTCATCTCTCCTCTAGTTATGAGACTGTACTGCAAATGTCACCTCATAAAAAGGCCTCCAAGCAAACGGTTGTTGACCGAGTGGCTTATACAACTGGATTATGATGAGTAGACCCCGGATTGTTGTGGCACTGACGTCACAATAGGGTGATTTGGGGAGTAAATGGAATGGTAGAACAAAATGATACATAAATTACATAAATTATAAGATAAGATAAAAATGTATATTCATTTCACCAGAGAAAAACATAATTTCATTTACGGTACGTAATCGAATAAAATTTAATAAAGTCACAATAAAAAAATCCCAGTGAATCGATCGATATCAAAATATCAAAATTAATTCTGCACGAAAGTGGACGAAAAATATATGAAAAATTTAGATTCGTATTGAAAAAAAATTACGGATTTAACACATTGCGTGACATTAACAAACTTAATACCGGTCAAGAAATACAAATAAATCCAAGCAATCGTTACAAATATTGCTTTGACAACCGCAAACTTTTCAAATATGCTCCAATAACATCTGTCTCAGTGGAAAGAAGCTTTTCTTTTTTGAAGTGGATATATTCTGCTAGAAGACTTAGCCTAACCGCAAGTCATTTAGAACAACTATTGATCTGTTACGGAGAGTCCGTTAACGAAAGAGCAACGTCGATATTTTAATCAACTGACAATTTATTTATAGGAAGATTCGCAATAATATGTATACCAAAAAATAATAAGTACAATTTCGTATTCATTAACACTATATGATATTTTTATATTATCTTATCTTAATAAATCCGTATTAATGAATACTGTTCCATTTACTCCCCAAATCACCCTATTGTGACGTCAGTGCCACAACAATCCGGGGTCTAATGATGAGACTGAACTCCTCATGGCCGTGATAAAATAATTACTACTAACAATTTAGTCAGTATTGCAGTGTACTCTTATTTTATTTTTTATTCTCTTATATAATATAATTTTACGCTAGGCATACTTTACGAGTATGTTATACATTCGCACACGCACTCACCACACACACACACACACACACACACACACACACACACACACACACGCACGAACGCGCAAACACACACAATTTTAACCATCTAAAACTAGCCATATTTATTTTGTATTTTGCTCTCTTTGTACACTTGTACAGATAAGAGTACATAGGTTAAGTATTTGGAGCAACGAAACTGGGTCCTGTAACACAGGGTTTCCTAGCTCAGGACACAGGGTCGTGATTTATATTGTAATGTTGCCCTTATACAATAAACTTTTTCATTACTTTTTTTCATTTTTTCATTTTTAATGTAAATGCGAGAGTTTGGATGTTTAGATGTTTGTTCGCGCTTAAACGGTTCCACCGATTTGGATGAAATTTTGCAGGAAGATAATTTAAAGCCTAGGTCCACGCAGACGAAGTCGCGGACGGAAGCTAATACAGAAATATATATCAAAATTACTTAGATGTCGTTAGTATATGAATTGATCCTTCGTAAAAGGCGTATTGATATATGTAAGCTCCATCCAGTGCTGATCATAGCCAATTATTTAACGCCCATTTGTGCTCAGGAGAATTAAGACAGTTTCATGTTAATGAATTTTATCTGAAAGGCACCAAAAACTTCAGTTCCTAAAATAAATTGCATGATAGCGATGTCTTTTATTTACATTTTTCAGACTCTGAGACGTTGGTACTTAGCAACTTTGACTTTGACTTGTTTGTGGGTATTTAAGTAACTTTAATTTGATTTAAATTGCTTTTGAACTTATGAAAGTAATTTTCCGAACATAGTCTGGAATTTTCGTTTAAAATAAACATACAGAGCAACATCAACTTCCCCCGTTATAATATAACGTTGGTCCTTGTAAATCATGATTTTCGATAACCATATACCACCCCTAGGTTATTTATTTGTCATTGGAAAAACTGATGTTCACGATTAGTCACTGGCGCTTTGATCGATCCGTCAGCATGATATCTGGTTTATTCTAAGCAACGGTTTCAATTCACGATTAAATATTAGTAATTAAAGTATAGTTTGACACGAATATTTTCTAACTGGAGCTGATTCATACTTATGCGTGAACTTGCCGGAAATAATATGCCTCAGTGAATCTCCGACCTGGTGGCAAGCTCGACAAAAAACGTCGTTTGCAACATACTATGTTCCCGGTAGGGTAGTTGTTTGCCTTGATAACTTCGTCCGCTATTGCACAGACCAATCCTCCTCGAAGAGGATCTTCAGGTGCAGCAAGTTCGCTGACTTCAGCAGATAGGTATAGCTGAGGAATATAATTTGCACTAATTCCTCGAAATTTTTTTATAGCGAATTGTGCTAATCATATTTCTTTAATCTACCTAACAGACGATTAAAATATCATAGATACGTACCTCATGAAGTTGTTGTAATACAGTAAAAAATACTATAGTTGCCATCTTTTTTAACAGTGTTACAGTTGACTGGACCATATCTTTTTCTGTGAACCGTGGTACAGTTGACAGAACTAGAGTTATTTTTTTTGTAACTATAGTATACTGCAGTAAAAATGTGGACGGAATGTACAGTTCAAATGAAAAGTGTTAAAGACACGAAAAAGAAAGTGTATTGCACAAATCACTTAATATAACAACTTTTTTTATAATACTCTGGTACACACGGCAAAATTCTCTTATTTTGTATAAAACCTTCATATAATAACGAGTCATTCAGTGCAGAAAGACATATACTGTCAGTAGATCTATCAACTTTGATTACTAGGTACGCTACGAATAATTGTGTAATAAAATTAAAGCAACGATATCAAGTTACTTCGAATACAACGCCGGAATGGAATGGAAGGTGCAAGTGTTCGGCCGATGAAAAGAGCAATTTGCGATTGCAATAAATGCAATTTCAATGTGTGCTCCTCGACGGATCTTCGCCCAGTTCCGTACCTGCAGAAGGCGATGATTTTGTCGCGATACCATTTTTACATGCCGCCACACGCACGCGTGTGCCGTGACCATATAGTTGCGGAAAATTGGACGGATGTAATTAATTCCAGCACATCGGTTTCAGATTTCAGCACAGAGAATGCAGCTTAGCGATGCGCGGCTTTGAATAATACTAAATCGATTAGTCGATTATAATAATCATTCGACTTATTCGACTCAATTTATAATCATTCTATTATTAGTCATTCACTACTAATGAACGGTCTCTGCGACTCGATCCAAGTCGAATCGAAGTAGTTAAACTGAATGGAGTCGACTGGTCGAGCCGTGGCATTACTATTACTTACGCGTACCAACCAACTAATGGCCGGTTCCAATAATCAATCCACCGATAGTTTTCCTTACCAACAGTTACATTTTGACACATTTTCTACGAGCAATCTGTCAAAATGAGACTGCCGGTAAGGAAAACTATCGGTGGATTGATTATTGGAACCGGCCATAACTACTCGTACACTCGTACTAATTTATTACTCCGGTCGCCCGAGTCGACGCGACATGATAGCGCCCGAGTTGTACCGAACGAAACGAAATGCGGTCGGAACGTCGTCGGAATGATACGGGTATATTCGTCAAATAGCAATAGCACTAACGGGACGGAACGGGACGGGTATATAGGTACAATGTCTGCGAGAACCAGAAAAAAAAATGAATTCCCTGGAGTTTTGATGATATAATGTGTCCTTTTAAAATTTTGATCGAATAAAAAAATGTATGAACGTTTTAGTACGATTCCAATATTCATACTCGACCCCTGTATTATATTAGTTAGTTTCATGATATGTTGGGGTGAAATATTACAAGTCTATTTTCCCACATTTCCGGATTGACTTGAAAATTGGTACGCGTAGGTATGGTCAAGGTCTTTAATTGCTGGGCAAATTAGGTGTCAACTAATTTTGGTTTTTAATAGTAGCTTTGAAGTGTCTAGTGTAATGTGAGCTCTAAATGGCTACAATTAAAGTCCCTGACTGTATGTGGATTAAATGACGATGCAAAATCTATTAGACGAGCAATATTTGTATTATTTGCAATCACGTTCTCGGAAACGGCTCCGATTTCGATGAAATTTAGAATATAGCGGTTTACGGGGGCGACAAATTGATCTAGCTAGCTAGCTAGGTCTCATGTCTGGGAAAATTAGTTTTCCCCGTATTTTCACCCGGGCCGAGCTCGGTCGCTCAGGGTACTAAGTAGTGATAATGCATGAATATATACGTGTATTTTTGGGACTGAGTATGAATTAAGTTGGACGATGGAGTCAACGCAGGTCAAGGCCATGCGCGCCGATGCAAGGTTTTATTATTAATGTTTCAAAGTTGGTACAATCAATTATTATCATATGGATAACCACGCTCAGAGCGATTTATTTTGACATGATAAAATTATTGAGTAACCACTTTCGTTATTTTTTGACTTTCCTGCTGTTAATTACACGTGTGATGTCTTCTCGCATCACATTTACACAAATTAAATAAATTAAATTTTATTGTTTAAGAAAATAATTTCGTCTACTTTATCTGAAGTAAGCCGGTTGCGCCGCGCCGCTCTGTTAAAACGTACCTAACCAGCTTTTGAAAAGAGCCTTTCCGGCACGGAGGACGCCGGAATCGACAAACATTTTTTGCCAACTTACATAAGCCAGGAAAGGTTTTGATCTTGCCAAAATTGAAGTGGATCATGGCGGCGACCCAACAAAGGCATCTCAACGTACAAACGCCAACACAGTTAACTGACCATCCTCTATTTATATTGAACCTTATTACAATGCACATAAAGTGCACGGATGGTCAGTTAGCTCTGTTGTCGATAGTACTGCCTTAGCAGAATTATGGCAGTGGTGTTAGGCGTCGTATGATGCCTCAGTTCAGATGCCCTCTGATCAAAAAGTGACCATATTGATATGGAATTATGGTCAGAGTGAGTTTGCTCAGTCTGACCATATGACTGGGTTAGGGCAAGAGGATCGGCATTCGTTGATTCAGTCCTATTTATACTCTCTAAACGAGTCAATTCGTCTATTACCCACTGCTGAGCATTTTGAGCATTATCCATTTGCCCAAAACCAGTTCTTTTGAATCTTGGATCCAAAAAAGTGGCCTTAGCAAAAATTTCGTTGGTCTCGAATGATCCCAACCGTCAGGTCACAAAGTCCATGAGGTGATTGCGTAACCGTTCACCGACATCAGTCAGATCATTCTTAAACTGTGACGCAACCCACGGATGAGAGGTACGATTATTGACATCGTTATGTATTTTTCTCCGGATAGTTGCGTCGTGAACTCTAAGAATGGTCTAAGTACAAGCAATATGTCCTTCACTGCTGCCCATTCGCTGGCACTCAGGCTTTCTGGTGCTCTGTCCAGTTCCATGAGGGCCAAGCAAAGAGGCGGTTGGACCGTTGTTAGTCGCTCCACTATTGTATACGTCGAGTTCCAGCGAGTGGCGATGTCCTGTTTGAGCACCAGTGCAGCGACATTTAGCTCTGCCTGCTTCTCCCTCAGCTTGTAGGCAGCAACAGGACTTTGTTTGAAATGGGTAACCAAACTTGGTTACCAAATCCATTAATATTTGATCAGTGGCAATGGCATCGTTCACTGTTAAGGTAACCGTGTGGGCAACACACGGGTGGTGGTGCTTTTGTAGGTCCTCTGTTATAGCTTCTTCACGTTGGCCGCGTTATCTGTTACGAGAGTGACAACTTTGCCGTATATGAGCCAATCGTCGCATATGCCCTTTATTACACCGGCAGTGTTTGCGCTCGTATGTGACACTGTGACCTCAGCAGTCGCTAGAGTCGTGGCTTGTAATGTGAAATTGCATATAATGCGCCGTCAAGCTTAAATAAGTTTTATTCAAATTCAAAATCTTTTATTTCGGACTTCATAATCCATAATTTATTAGTAACAATATATTTACTATTTTATTTACCTTATTATTTAAGGCTTTACAATAATCGGTAATCCACTTCTTTCAGCATATTGACAATCTCGTTTTTATTTTTTAACCGACTTCAAAAAAGGAGGAGGTTTCTCAATTCGACCGGTTTTTTTTTAATGTATGTCCGCGGGTAACTTCGCCGTTTATGAACCGATTTTGATTATTCTTTTTTTGTTGGAAAGGGAGTATCCCAAGGGTGGTCCCATGGTAAGGAAACTAGGATCTGATGGTGGAATCCTGAAGAAATTGAGGGAAACTCTCGAAAAAATTGTCTTTCCGACTAGCGTGTTCCTTAATATTATTCAATATAAAGAATTTTAAAGCCCTATTATTTTCCCTAATAATCAATGCATTTGCTCTCGGAAATCAGTTCATGTGGTAAATTGGAAAATAAATGTGGAAATGTTCTCGTGGCTTGGCGGAGTACTAAATTGAAGTCGGTTAAAACTTTGTTTTTAAAGTAAATTATTCAATATAATACTGAGGTAACAGTTTTTTTGATAACGTCTTACGTGACGGTAATTTATAGGGTTTAGTTTCGAGACGAATTTAGTGAAACCCTTATCCTCAACTATTGAAAGAGGCTGATATTCTAACACTATCATGTCCAGGAGGGCTTCATCGAGCTCCTTGGTTTGTTCTGGGGACAATTCTGCTGACTGACCAGAGTGAAGGCGCAGCTGCCTGCTACGTTTCGCGGGTGGAGGGTTACCAGTCAAATTCGGTACACGAGCATTATCCTATTGATGGATGCGATGTTGATGTTGATGGACCAGGTGCAAAACCAGCTCGCGCATCTTCCTCATTTTGCAATTGAATAGGATGCATTCGTTTCAAATGCTCCTTGAAATTTGTTGTATTTTTGTGGTTCACATACGATTTTTTGCAAAGTTTGCAAACCACTGTCTTGTTATTTTTTAGCCGACTGGTCAAAAAATTACCAAACTATGGACCTTTTAAATACCGGCCGAGGCATTATGCTAGATCACTAAATAAAAAGTCAATGTCTTCTATAGCATTATACCTATAAACAATATCAACAGTCACTATCTTTGTCAACTATCACTATATAAAAAGTCACTGTCTATACTATATCACTATAAACAATAGGTAGGTATTAAAAGTCACCATCTTTACCAACTATTATTCAGAGCAATGACGCGTAATTCAATGTTGGAAAGGCAACCGGATGGCTCGCGGTATTTGAGCTCCCGAAGTGATGTGGAACCGCCCTGTGCCCTGTGTGCAACCCGAAATGAGCCAACTGTGACCGGTTCGGAAATAGGAGGGGGGTGAAACGCGGTAGCCTGAATGTGTGTACCCTGTTTATATAAAATTGGCAGGCAACCGCTTAAAATTTGGCATGCTTGTTCTTCATCACATACAGACACTGTAAAAAAAATGCCATCCGTCCCGGCCGGTTGGTTATCGAGCCGTCAGAGTTGGAAGCTGGGAAAAAATGGTGGTGGACGAGAACTTAGGAAGAATGCACTTAAAATCATTGATATTGGATGGCATTTGTTTTTCGAGTCTTGTATGATGTAATAAATGATATGCACGAATGCCATCCCATTCCCATGAAATTTCATCCCGCTGTGGCTGCCCTTACAAACGCGAAATTCGTCAAATTGGAATACGCGCAATAAAAGGTTTTGCAATCACTTGCCATGGACAATTTTCGCGTGGGAGGCACGATGCGGAGTCTCCAGTTGCTGTAGTATTCACCGGTATTTACTTCATACATATGTATACAGGATGTCCCAAAACTTTGCCACACGGAGAGAAAGGTGTTTTATTTTTAATTGTTTGACTGTCTACGTCCTGATTTTTAAGGTTGTGCATTGGAAATGATCGCGTGCTTTGTAACGCCGTTCTGACTAGATTAAGAAACAATAAGGTCTGATTTTCGGATATATGATTCTTGACTATATGATTGTTTTTCTGATTTTACCGATACATGATTGCCTAACTTTTCTTTGATAGAAAAAAAAAAACGTTATTTGCAATGCATTATTTTACAGCACAATGAAGTTAATATAAGTACTATAGTATTTTATCCCATCAAAAATCACATTGAATGAAATATAAATAAAACTTCACTAAGTTAGGTAGTTATCGAAATTTGACCAAAAAAGCCATTCCCGAAGAGTGTTCCATCTCTTTTTCTCGTGCGCGGAAGGCATAAGTGTGTCTTTGTCTAGGGGGCGTGTTCGACTCGAATCAAGGCATCCCCTTAAATTAACTTTTTAAACCCGCGTGCGTTCCATATTTGCACGAAGAGAATTATATGAAAAATAAAACTACATTTTAAAATTATTTATTTGTATTGTACCCTTATAAGTTAGTCTAATTATTAATATTTCATATGTGATTATTAATAAAGAAAGAATAAGTATTATTAATTAAATTTTATCAACGCATATTTCTGAACGCATTAATGACCTCTCATTCTGTATAGAAAAAAAATGGATCTCACGATTGACCGTCACGTTCTAAATTCAAAAACTTTCCGAGCTAGCGGATATAATGGAATTTTAGGCGCAGATTTTGAGCGATAAAGCAAGCCTTTCCGAGCCGATGAGGTGAAAAAAAGTTTTACCCTTTGTCCGGTCACCTGCACTAGCCAACTGTACCACGGGCAAAGAGCGAAAGTCTGACAGATAATCGATTTTGAATACACACACACATAGAAAACATAAAGGTTGACATGGTGAAAACTTGGATATTCGTTTCGGCATTTTAGCCAGTTGTTAGTCGCATAAATCAATCAGTGGCGCGCTTCCACTACTATCAGCAATTGGTCGAATTATCTTTCATTGTTTATCTAAACAGCCGGGTTGAAAGTGAGGCGTCGCCGCTAGGGCTGAAAAGTAATAAAAAATAAAAAAGCCATGGCAGAAACCAGTACAGCTCAGTTTCATAAAATTGTATTGATTTTTGAAACTTGTTCATAATTATCATGTGTATGTTTTTAAAATATTGACAATAAAATAATTATTTAAAAATCATTATTGCTAGACGAAGATTTTTTAATATATTTTTAATTAATTATGGCAGAAATCTATACTGCCGCACTTCCATAAAATTTAGTTGATTTTTGGAGCTTGTTGACATGTTGATAATTATGATGGGTTTAATTTTTTATTACTAAATGGTATAGGTATATACATACATTTGATAATGTTATTTTTCATCAATTAAAATTACGTCCGGGAATTGTCCACACACAAACGCTTTTAAAATGGGATTTATAGGATCTGATTGATTTAGAAAATATTAAAGTATATGGCTTTCATTTAATTTCCTGGTATTCGAAATGAAAAGTAGTGTTTAATTCAGGGAGAGCCGCGCATTTGAGCCTCGTACTATCTAAAATATCTCGTTGTAAATGGGTCACAATCTACTATTTGAACTTGTCCAAAATGCTACTTGTTTAGGTAATCGTAATTTTTTAAAATCATGAGTTTTCTTATTATTTATTGTCTCCAACTTCCGTGTTTGCTTGTTATAATATGATTCGTCTGCTCTGGCATAAAAAAGCCATTTCCCAACAATCCTTTCCCTATGGTATCGAAAGAAACTAATTTCCTCGGACAATGAAGCGAGCCGGTTATTTACGGCAACAATGGCCTGAGTCCTGGTAAGAATACGATTTCCAATCTCATTCTGTTTGTTTACTTATTGTGCCCTCGCTTCTTTTCAGCTCTGTCAAGAAGTGACTACTGTTTTATGTCCAAGCGATAATTTTGATAATAAATAGGTGTCAACCCATCGTTATAAAGTAAATAATGGATAAAAACCAGTGAAGTTTGTCATAAAATATGCTTTCAAACAAACAATTACATTTCAGGTGCTTTTGTTGAACATTTTCTTTACAAGCTGTATATTAACTTGCCTTGTTAGTTCGTTCCTTAGTCGGTTATATATATATAATTGAAAACAGCGACTCTTTTTGAGTGTTATTTTCCTTATATGGATCTGAGTCACTGCGGCAAAGCTGGGACGTCCGACTTTTGATTAAAAGATCGATTAAGGAAGTGAGAAATATGAATCAATCTTTAATCAAGCTACAACAGTTTCTATGTTGCTGATTAGAGAGCAAGATCACTACTAGCATGCGACGCCACATGCAAGTTGCGCCATGGTAGCGGACATTTGCTTACTGATGTTTTTTTCGGGAAAGAGAACAATGTTTACTCATAACGAAGGCTGCAAAAGCGTTTGTGCTTGGCGTTGACCATTTGGACGGGAACTGTTGACAGATTTTAATAATGTTTGTGTGTGGACCATTTCCTGGACGCGTTTTTGAAGCGGTTATATAGAAAAGCTGATATTGATTGTTTTTTGGATGAAAAATTACATTATGAAATGTATTTATATATACCATATAGTAATAAAGAATGAAAACCATCATAATTATCAACTAGCTTCAAAAATTAACACAATTTTATGGAAGTGTGTCAGTATACGTTCTTGCCATTTAAAAAAAAGGCTGTAAAACAGTTTTGGATTTTAAAATCAAAATCTGTACTACAGCCTTTTTTTTTATCGAATCTGCAAGCTTGGATAATACGGTACTGCGGCGCTACTACGAACTTCGAAAGTTGAAGTTCGTGATACATGCATCCCTGTCACTCGAGTAAGGGAGTGCGATAGAGATGGAAATACCCGCGCCGCTGGTAGTGGTGGTCCTATCAATATATAAAAAAATCATAACTAGCCGTTAGTTTGCGATTGCTATTTGACTGGTCAAATATGACGTGTCTACAATGCCTTCATTGGTAAACAATCTTTTAAGGGATGACAGGTATTACTGTCACGGGAAAGTAGAATTTTGCTTGAACCCTGAATAAGTACCCAATACGGATAACATCATTCAGGGAGTTGCGAGTTTAATTTGGACTATATAATTTCATTGGAAATGGCGCTAAATGGGCGACTATGAAGCTTACCTATAGTTATTCCAACATTTTCATGAGATTCATTCGTTTTCTATGAGTTGTAGACCTGTACTTGAAAAGAAAAAATATCAATTCTTATTAGATTGAATTTTGTAGCAGCACACGCATGCATATTAAAAGCCCTTTCTTTTGTGTGTGAGTATATGTCGAAAATCATAACTGTATGCTAACCCAATTAAAACCGGGCCAGCTATTTTTGATGCTATTTTTGGTAAAAAAGTAATATTTCTATTTAGCAACTATTTGAACGCCGCCTTACCGATTGTGTGTGGAAGCTATTGAAGGAATGGATAACAAAGGTTTCAAATTCAGTTTATAATCAATCTTGGTAGCGCGTGTGATCCCTCAGTCCACGACAAGGATGGAGTCAGTGTTAATTAGGTATGAAGGACGTTAAAAACTGTTCACTCTTCCATTTTTTTTTTCATTTATTGTTATAGTGAACTTCTTACCAGTGTCTTATTGTTCATTCTAGTTAGTGAGTGTATCCTACTATAATATTATAAATGCGAAAGTTTAGATGTTTAGATGTTACGCGCTTAAACGGCTGAACCGATTTGAATGAAATTTTGCACGAAGATAGTTTATAGCCTGGATTAAAATAGAGGATAGTTTTTATCCCGAGTCCACGCAGACGAAGTCTATATATGCAAAAGATATTTAAGTACGAACTTAAAATTGTTGTTACTGTTAATGTCGACACAAATTGCATTGTACTCGTATGACCGAACGGGGTCAACTGTTTCATATTAATTGTATGCTGTTATGATCCTGATTATACAATGCCGCAATAAAAGGTGGTCTCAAAGTGAGATTCACAAAGCTGTTTTTACTGGCTGGATTTTTCTGCTCGATGACCTCTTTTAAGTCTCCGAGCGGGTTGTTATAAAGAACATGGACAAGAGGAAGATCACGTTAAATGCCCATTTAGTACCAACTCCCATTACAATCTGACACTGTAAGCTTAAAGTGGTAGACGATTATGTATACCTAGTACGAGTACAGACTGTCCAGTTGGGAAGGTCCAATTCCGAGAAAGAGGTCAATCGTCTAATCCGACTCGGCTGGGCAGCGTTAGGGATGCTATGGGCACATCTTTTCGTCTAATACTCCGCAGTTTCTCAAGACGAGTCTTTAACCCACTCGTCACACAATACTACTGGTTTGAGATACACTTGTGTTGCCAGTGATACCATATGGCACTGAAACGTGGTTGCTTACCATGGGTCTCGTTAGAAGGCTCAAAGTCACCCAAAGGGCAATTTAGAGGGCTGTGAGGGGATTTTATAAATTTCAATAACCGGGCACGAAATGGACTCGTTACGATTACAAGATCTCATCAAGTCGACATCACACTAAATTTTGTACGATAATGTGGTCAAAAACAACCCAGAATTACTTTAGGTCAAATCAAATTGTACAACTGCTTCTTTAAATGTTTAACCAAATTCCACACATATTAACATAGCTGACCATTACGCCGATCAATGATCTAATCGACTGTGAAGAGAACGGTTATAAATAGCCTGGCCAGGTATAGCAGCACCTTTCTATCTGCGAACGGATGCTATGGTGGGCTTTTTAACAGAATTCAAAAAAGAAGGAGGTTGTATGTTACATTGTAAAGGCCAATGTTGGTGAGACCGGCAACGTCAAAAGTAAGTGATCAATATCAATATTTCATAACATGTTCTAACATGACGCCCCAGATATAACAATTATACCAAAGTGGCATTTTAAACAGAACATTATATTAGTAAAGAGAAAATGATCATAATAACACGAAACGAAATGACAAATGAATATATCAAAGCGAAATAATAATACACGATGTCATAATACACGAATTACACACGACGATAAATTTTTACCAGTGTCAACTTTCAAGTGACGTACAAGAGAAAGTCAAAATTTCAATTTATCCAAATGAAAATGGCATTAAAAGAGGATTTATTTAATATATTTCCAAAAAATCAAGCTGTTGTTGGATCTTATTTCATATTCCACCCTTGACGGACACGAGCGGTGTTATAGTTGCTTTGCGTGTTTGTCTGACGAACATAACCGAGATTAACCTAAGACTGACTTCTATTCCGAAGTGATCTTGCGCGGTCATGCAGTCCCAAAAGCTCGTATTTTATAGATAATCCGTTTCATTTGAAACACTCAATTAATGACTTTCACTGTTCTGTTATTTAATAGCTTCTAATAAAACAATTTTGCCTAAATATATGGATATGGCACAAACGTATTCCCTCATCACGCTGACCATATGCTACGAGCGAGATGAATTTATTAATTTAAATAATAACTAGGTATATACCTCATTTGCTGCCGGACCAAACTTATATGAATGCCAACACACAAGTTGAAAGGCCTGAACGTCTTAAAGCATCAATACAATATATTTTCCTTATTTTATATATTCTGCTCCAAGCAAACATCATTTAAACATATAGGTAGGTACTGCAATAATAAACTATAACCTAAGCTTAGCTTCACTCTACTTATTATGGAGTTGTCAAGGTTACATCACGCAACTCGAGTGTGTTCATAAAAAATTCACTTCCAGTAAATTTCCCAAGGGTGTGCTAGATTGCGATTATTATGTTCTATGAAACTTTCAGCTTGCCTGTTTTTAATAAAAGTTTATTTGTTAATATACTGTCAGATTAACTTAATAATGAATGACAGTTCAAGTATACAATTGCAAGTCAAGTTTCGTATTCTTACTTAAGAACCTATTAAGTATTTAATAAACAAAACCGAACAATGTCGCCTTCAAAGCATGTTTAAATTTTGTAAACTGCAATATTAACGAATATAAATTAATTAAGACAGAATAGCTCCATTACGGCGCGTCATAACTCAAAGTGACATATAGTCACTGGATTAATTTAGGTTCGTCGTGTCGCAGCAAGAGATTGCTATTGTTTTCCCAATAACGGTACCAATTAACATAGAATTTCAGGTTTACAAAACAGGTACCTAAATCGTTTTATACCCGTTTTGTTTTAGTGCATGATTTTTACACTTAGTATTTTTGCATGAACTTTGACGACACATTTTTTTACCGAACGGGACTTTGCGCATTGTAGATGGTAGTGCAATATCTCACGAGAAAACTAAGGATCTCCGTTAAAACATCGATGTAAATTAACTTGCGATTAAGTCCCGTTTTATAAAAATAAAAAAAAAACATCTAACCTGTAACCAAATCTATGCCCCTAACGTCGTAATAGCTTATGCAAAACTACCAGGATATTAAAGGACACCGTTCACCTAAAATATACTAATTCATGTGTACATTGAAAAAAAAACCTTGTGCTTTTTCCATACTCGGTAGCGGTTTCCTAACGATTATTTATGCTAAACTCATACCGAAAGGAGCGTGTTATCGGGAAGAACATACAGATTCAAAATTTTTGAGTGGAGGCTAATTAATTAAAAAGATTGTTTAGTCTCTATTTAAGAGTTGGAAATAGTCTGAAGGAGCAAACAGAGCTCCAAATAAACAAGGAACAGGTAATTAGGAAAGTTTGTCCTCGCGCTATACCTGCCGGCTCTAAGCTCTCATTTACATATGCCGGTCTTGGCTTTACATATAAATTAAATTGGCCGGTGATACGAGTATCTTTGGAACAGAATGAATGTTTTACTGATACTGATTGATACGACTTTGATATTAGACTACTTTTTTTACTTCGTTCCTTCTGAATGGATTTAAATTACTAACTTTTGCCAGATTTATGTATACACCTTTAACATCTATTATTATTATATTATTATAAGCCATTTATTATAAGTAAAATATACATTGCAATAAGTAATTAATAGCATTCTATTTATTACTAATCTAAAAGCTAGCTTTTAACACTTTCACTACCAGGAACCCGCCTAGCGGGCGCCTACGCCGTAGTTGCTTTCCGCTACATACGAGGAAAACCACGGGATCGGCTACGCGTAGCTAGAGAGCCTACCTAGAGCGTAGCGCGTAGCGATTCTTGGTAGTGAAAGTGTTAAGGGTCCTTACGCCTGCAGACGAGCGTATTTTGCAAAGTAGAGACCGTAGAGAAGTGTAGGCAGAATTACAGAATCCATAACTTTCTTCTTCAAGGATAGTGGGAGCTTTGATTTAAAAAGATGTTTGAAAGATCAGTATTTTTAATTCGCCTTTATACTTCTCTCTTTCTAGTGTCTGAAAAAGATCTACAATCTTCATCAACATCACATCTCCTATAGATAGATAATATATTCGAGATTTTTCTATTTTGAAAGATGGTGTTGGTTTTCTGGTTTCTGCTGACATTAATTTATTCAACGCTTTTTACAACTTCCTTACTGATAACTAACAATGATACTTACTCATTCTATCGTGATTTTTGAGACCTACATTGCCCCCCTCCCCATAAATCAAGATAGCACCTTTATTAAAAATAAGCCCCTGTTTCGTCGTCCCAGTCGCGCTGCTCCGCGGCCGGCCCGATGAAATTTCGTTTCGTTTAACCTATTTTTTACCCGTATCGCACTTCGCCAAAAGACAAAGACAGCATGATAAAAAATATAACAGAATGACATGGCTGCCTGCTCCACTAAGCCCGCAACGGAGGGCGTGAATAAAATATTAATATGTAAATTGAGCCTCACCATACATCAATCTGCCTGATAAATTTCGTACCGTATTGCACGATATACTTTTTTTACATTATTTTCTTTTTAACTCAGTTTTGATATAAAAACCAAGAAAGCTTAGTTTAAATGTCTAAAATGAAAGTTAAAAATAATACTCTTCTTACACTTATACATCATTAGAAATTTAAATAGTTACGTTATTAATTATTAGACAAACATTGTATATCTTGGAATCGTAAATGGCGGACTAAATGTTTTCAGTCATTTTCTGCCACTGTTTGACAAAAGGTGGGATAAATAATAACGGACAAGCTATTTCTAGTAGATACTATCAGGGTACTTAAAACCCGATACTTAAAGAAACTGGCGATGCAAATGATGGTGCTTTTACATTCATAGCCGTGCTGTGTAACAAATGTGTCCAAAGTTTGATTAGGTAGGTAAGTATCGATAAAATATCCGAAGTCTAGTCTAGTGTGTGGCCGCTATCCAGGGTCTAGAATGCGCTGTATAGCTAAGTGACTAAGTGTGCTAACGTTAACGGAATACTCAGCACAGAAAGTCTTGAAAATCGTACAGACAATAGAGACAAATGAAAATGCATGTTTATATGAGATTTTGACTGTGCCACTCGAGAGCACTACATATACATACATACTTACACGGTTTTCGTTTTAACAGGTTCAAATGTCAATAGAATAAGACAAAGCAAACGCGTATTTCGTATTTGTTTAACCATTAGGAGGCTTGGAAGGCGCGAGAAAGCTTTCTATCTCTGAATCTGTATGTTTTTCGAAGTTCTCTTTTGAGATCACTGGGTTTTTTTGTTTTTGTATATAATGTACCTTATGTAAAGGAGTACGCGTGTAGTTCAATCTTTTGAACTGACAAGACAGAAGTTAATAATATGAAAAAATAAAAAAAAGCATCAGCAAAATGGAAATGAAAACAATACAAGTAAATTTTTAGGACTGGTAATAATGCTACATGCTGATGACTGTTGTCTCTTTGCTCGTGGTTCAACGTTATAAAAAGGAAAGTTGATCGACTCATTGATCGACAAAGTACCACGAAAATTTGTTATAAACATTACGATCATGGAAGTATTGCGTATGGTGTCGGGCGTAACAAGACACAATAAAGCTAGCTAGTGGTACCTACATTTTGGATTGTACTGACTGGTGTACCGAATCTTGACGTAGTGAGCATGCGCTGGTTTTACTAAAGAACACTCTTCCGAGATTCTAACCAGGTGGTGGTTTATAATAGCCCAATTAAACACAATTAATTTAACAGAGTCATTTTGAGATTTTTGAGTATGAGAGCATATGTATCATTTTTTGCTTGCTACTTCTGATGTCGTGGGCTAGTCACGATGTCATGCATATTTTCGAGCTATTTGTCTGTCTGCACATTAGCATATTCCTGTGTCTCACTTCTATACCAAAACTGATCGTACCTACTGTTGTTAAAATCCTAGTTAGATAGATAATATTTATCCTAGTCGATTACATTTAAAATTAATATTCAATAGCGCGGGAATGTTGAATAATAATAATATCTCTTAGTAACAATAATAAATATACATCTGGACGACCGCTCATGGACCCAGGCTTCCCTTCCAATAAGGCATGGTGGCCTGGGTATCCGAAAAATTTCCAGTGTTTCACTACCCGCATATTTGTCCTCCGTACACAGCTCACTAGATCTTTCCTCCAAAATTTTAAAAACTCCGCCCCAAGAAGTCGACATCCCCTTTATATCTGAGGCCATAGAGGCCTGGACCATCGCTTGTCCGAGCACTGACCTGCCTAGACACCCAAGTTCTCAACGACTGCGGGACGAGCCGCTCTGTAGACTGGTACGGGATAATTTCATCAAACGGCAACCAGTCTCCCTTAGCGCGCTCGGCTCCTAGCCGTTGTTGAATTGGAATCCGGACAGTGGCTCCAAGCTTTGCCTTCCCTGGCACGCTGATGGACAACTCCACATTCCCGCCTTTCCGTCGCTCTCAGCCTGGGAGTGACCTGCGTTGCCCCACATCGCTGTCGCTGTGGTCACCGAGTCAACCAGCTCGGCCACCATGGTCTATCCTGCTGCAGAAGTGCAGGTCGTGCACCTCGACATGCTAGCCTGATTGATATCATCCGTCTGGCCCTAGCCAGCGTAGGAGCATCTGCCATCTTTGAGCCATCCGGTCTCGCCCGAGATGATGGCAAGAGGCTCGACGGTATGACCCTCATACCATGGAAGATGGGACGGGCTTTAGTACCCATACTACGCGACATATGCCGACACCCTAGCGCTCTCCCATCTCCGTGGCACCTCCATGCAGCCAACTCGGCCGAACTCTTTAAGCGGCGCAAGTATGCAAACATTAACAGTGGTGGCATATTTGAGCCGTTTGGGGTTGAGACCCTAGGACCCTGGGGGGAAAGTGCCCACAGGATCTTTAAGGAGTGCTCGAAGCGACTCGCCGAAATTACGCGTGACCAGAGGGCTGGCTCATACCTCGCACAGAGGATAAGCATTGCCATCCAACGTGGCAATGCTGCCAGCCTTCTGGGCACGTTGCCCAGCGATGGCGAACTGGGGCAAATATTTTAATTGTAAGTTATTTTATTTTATAAGTAGTTTAGTTTTAGATATAGTTAAAATAAGTTTTGTGTTTTTGTTAATTTAACATGGTCCTATGTTTATGAAATAAATATTGAAAATATACATATTTTAAATTATTGGTAACAATTTAACAGCGCGCAATTTTTTTAAGGGGCTGGGCGCCGTGCGGTCTTTTGAAAACTGTATCTGAGGAATTTAAGTTAATTTTTATGAACTTACATAAAAATTAAAATATAATCTAAAATTACTTATTAATTAGTCTGCGTAATAAACTTCATGTATACAGTCTAGCTAGGGAAAGATGGGCCTGAGATTTAGAGGAATGTGGCAATTTCTTATATGGCAACAGTGATACGAGGGCTGCTACTTATGTATCCGGAATCCAGGATTCCAACTTTCTTAAACACAATTTTTGACCTCCATGGAAAATTTGAACTTTCTTTTAATACTGGCCGCTATATTTTTTTTTCTTGAGTACCCATTTTTTTTTTGGCGGGTTTAAAATGTTATCTCGTTGCAAGAACGGAACTTACTCGTGAAAATATTCGTGCTATAATTTATTACGATTTTCGGCGTGGCTTAACGCAACAACCATGCATAGATCAATCAACTTTGACTTTTGGTGATGAAGCTCCATCAAAAACTACTGTGTACCACTAGTGCCAGTACCATCTAACCAGTGGGTTTAGTGAGTTCAATCGTGGACGTAGTATGCTTACGGACGAAGTTAAGGAAGGTCGCCCGAAATCGGCCGTTGTACCACAAAATATTGAAGCAGTGCGGAAACTTATAATGCATGACCGTCGTGTTACGTATCGCGAGATAGAGGCAATTCTGGGGATATCTATGACGAGCATTAATAAGATATTACATGAACATTTAGCTGTAAAAAAAATTTGTTCGCGTTGGATACCGCACAATTTAACTAAGGATCAAAAAGAGGCTCGCGTCGAATGGTGCAAAAAAATGTTGAAAAAATATAACCGGGGTGACTCAAAAGCTGTTAATAATATCTACACAGGTGACGAATCTTGGATATATGCGTATGATCCCGAAACTAAACAGCAATCAACAGTGTGGGTGTTTCAAAATGAGGCGAACCCTACGAAATTTACTCGTGCAAAAAGCACCTTGAAGCAAATGGTCGCCTGCTTTTTTAGTATGAATGGCCATGTGGCTACAGTGCCACTAGAAAATCGTAAAACGGTTAATTCGGAGTGGTACACGACCATTTGTTTGCCAGAAGTGTTTGAAGAAATACGTAAAGACAACCAGCGACGCAGAATCATTCTTCACCATGACAACGCCAGCTGTCATACATCACGCGAAACAACTCGATTTTTGGAAGGTCAAAATATAGAATTAACGGGTCACCCACCGTACAGCCCTGATTTGGCACCCAATGATTTTTATTTATTTCCAAATGTAAAGAATAAATTACGTGGTCAACGATTTTCGACCCATGAAGATGCGGTCGACGCGTTCAAACAACACGTTTTCTAGATACCTCAATCAGAGTGGCAAAAGTGCTTTAAAAATTGGTTTACACGTATGCAAAAGTGCATCGATCATCACATTCAATTTTTCTTATGTATGTTGGTACGATTCTCTTCAGACGAGAGTCCTCAACAAAACGCTCGTACTATGAAGTTCCGTCTCTTAAACGTAGTGGGGTTATATTTTCAGTTGTCAAATGGCTGGCTGGCATTACGAAGAGTAATTAAACAAACAAATAATTTCAATGAAAAGTCGTAATTTACTTTTATTTTATTCGATTATGTTAATCTATAGTGTCGATAATAACGTTGAGATTTTTTATTTCCCGTCTAAAATGGCAAAATCAATAACTATCAGGTAGTTCACACGGACCCTTTCATGGCTGTCTTCACGAGAAGTAAGTTATAAAATAATAACCCATTTCATGCATGTTGCAGCCGATCATTTATGACTGTAGGGTCGGTAATAATGCACTTTTTTGTATTTTCAGTTAAACATGGCCAAATTAATTATTAAAATTGGATTCTGCGCAATCAAACAATTAGTACATTATCTTTTTAGGGTTCCGTAGTCGACTAGGAACCCTTATAGTTTCGCTTTGTCTGTCCGTCCGTCCGCGGATAATCTCAGTAACTGTTAGCACTAGAAAGCCGAAATTTGGTACTAATATGTATATCAATCACGCCGACAAAGTGGTAAAATAAAAAGTGTTTTTATTTATTTATTAGGGTAGGCCCTATACGTAACGTGGGGGAGTGGTTTTTTTTTCATTTCAACCGTAACGTGTGATATATTGTTGGATAGGTATTTAAAAATGAATAGGGGTTTGCTAAAATATTTTTTGATAATGTTAATATTTTCGGAGATAATAGTTCCAGAAGTAAAAAAATGTGCCCCCCCCCTCTAACTTTTGAACCATAAGTTTTAAAAATAATGAATGTTTGTATGGTGCTACGATATAAACGAGTTCCACGCGGACGCAGTCGCGGGCAGAAGCTAGTATATTATAAACCGTCCTTCGGCTCTCCCCCATTTATGTAAAATGTTTAAGAATACTCGAGTTCGGCCAATCTGGATGTGTGTCGCGAAAATCACACACGTTTTTTTGACGCATTTCTTCGAGATTTGCCATATTTTTTTACACAAATCCTACAAGCGAATGATTTATACAACACTGACAAATAATACAGAAAACAAAAGATAATATCAAGTTTTAAATATCGAATCATTTACACCTAAAATTTTGTATGAAAACTTTTCTGCAAATTTCATTACGCATACGTTAGACTCTTTTTGCTTTTTAAGATAGTTAAAGGGTGGCTCCTACTGCTAATATTATTTAACATTTAGGAATATCCTAAAAAGTTAAATTATTTAATGTTTCGTCAAAAATTTAATTTTGGAGAGTGGTTTTGATTATTTCTTATTAAATATAAAGTATAAGAATAGATAAATAATAAACATATATTGTGTGAATTGAAGAAAAAACATGATTATTATTTTATCGCGTTATGTCACAAGTACACGGTTGAAACACGCTGTTTTTTTTAATTTGCCGCTCTGTTCTTCAAACTACCTATTTATTTTTTTAAACAGGCTTTATTCTGAGATTTTTTTGTTTAAGTATTCTTCAATTTAAAACATTTTTTTATACATTCTTAGGTTGTTAAACTAATTTGTAAATTAATTGGTGAGTTCTCGAACTTGTTAATTATTTTGCGCTTTTTTGGGGGTAGTGAAATTCGATGGTCGAACTATGGATGTCTATGACCTACATCTCATTTTCTTTTTTCGTAATGAAATTAAAGGGACGAAGCTAATAAAGTTCAAATATTATGAATTTGTAATAAACCCCACACGAGGAAACGACAGTGCTTGGAATCAAATTTAATCAGCTACATTGTCTCACGGAGTGAGTACAATACGATTTTGCTGCTGTTTTCATGAAGCAAAATATACTTGTTCGAGCTGCTGAAGTGAAAAATATATTATCTACAGGCATAAATAAATCTTACAAACAAACGACCTATTACTCGAGGGCCCCTGGGTTAGTATCTAAAATTTCGCAGTATCAGTTACTTGAGCATTAAAGTTTCTGACCAAAAGGAAAACTTTCGATCGAAACCCAACAAACTGATTGAGACTTCCACTGCACAGTTCTTTGTCCATGGTTACGTATTGTTTACTCGAGGGAAATCATAAATTCGAATTCAAACCAAGGTAGCTTTTTAGTGATGCTTCGATTGTTACAGAATACAATTAAAATCTTGTAGACTATTTTATTTTTCATCCTTTTTACTAGAATTTGTTCTACCGCTCATTATATAAAGTCACTTCGATAACGTTTTTAAATAATTGCATTTTGTTTGTATGGTGTTGAAGCCAAAAGATTCCAAAGAATAACCCTACGCCGGAAATTAACTTCACAGAAGAATGGCGGGATTTTCTGGCGTAGCCGAAGTCGCAATTTCACACAAAAAATCTAAATTGCATTTTTGTCGTATACCAGCTAAGGTGCTTTATAATATGTATGAGCTATGCCGGAATGCGTGTAGTGTTGTGTAATTTAAGAAGTTTCTAAACCAGTATAAACTTATTTGCTTACTGACGAAATCAAAGTGTCAGATATTAAATTGCTTCATTGTATGGCAAGATCCAAGTAAGGGGAATTAAAAAAAACCGGCCAATTCAAGACCAAATCGGACTCGCGCACGAAGGGTTCTGTGCCATCCTTACTAATATTATAAATGCGAAAGTGTGTGTGTGTGTTTGTCCTTCTTTCACGTCGCAACGGAGCGTCGTATCAATGTGATTTTTTGTACGGAGATAGTTTAGAGGCTGGAGAGTGACGAGAGTGAGTTTCCAGCGGGAAAATATATAATTGCCTGGGGAAAATTCAATATGTTACATTTTCCTATTACCACGCGGGCGAAGCCGCGGGCATCATCTAGTTATCTATAAAAACGGCAAAAAATGACGTTTGTTGTATTTATTTTATTTTGTTTTGACGTGATAACGTCTTATAAATCGATGAACGCCGGCTGCACGCACGAAAAAGTGTGACGTCATTGTCCCGTTTTAAAGTATATGTTGTTATAGCGGCAAGAGAAATACATCATCTGTGAAAATTTCAACTGTCTAACTATCACGGTTCATGAGATACGGCCTGGTGACGGACGGACAGACACACAGACAGACAGACCGACGGACAGCGGAGTGTCAGTAATATGTAGGGTCCCGTTTTACCCTTTGGGTACGGAATCCTAAAAATGGAGGCAATTTACCTTAGCTTATGTGTCGCAGGATTTGATAAAATTCCTTACAGATATGATCATGTCAGTAAGGAATTATTATTGATCAATAATAATGATTAAACGTATTTCTTTGGCGTGTGCGGTTCCACAGATTCACAGCGAAGATTGTAAACTACTCGATAAATTCCCTAGAAAAACCCAGTAATTTGATCTAAGCCCTGGGTCAGTCTTGTGAAATGACGAAATCGGTAAACAAAGTGAATTGGATTAGTTATTTTATTACTATACTTAGTTTACTGATTTTTTGAATGGAAGCGAGATAAAACTTTACGTACTCTCTGTTCAAGGCATCCCTTGCAAGTGCCAGTTTAACAAAAATTAAAACAATAAAAGAGTTGAGAAGACTAAAACCGCATAGTAATCGGACCGGCTCACAAAATTTCAAAAATATCGTTTTCGGTAGATATGCCAAAGTTGCCAATTAAAGAGTATCAAAATAAACATTTAACTTTTTTAGTAAACTAGGTCGAATGTTTGATCAAATAACTTGATTTTAGAATAGAGTGCGAGTACCTACCGAATTCCCTTGACTTACTTTCGTCGTTTACTGAACCTGTCCACTTATACAAGGGTAAGTCAGTTAAAAAAATATCTTACTTACTTTAAGCTATTTGTTTTTTTATATACAAATAGTAAATAATCAAAAATATACAACGAGATACAAGGTTTTTACAGTAAGTTATTCCCTTTTCAGGGTTCATTTTCAGAGACGGTGAAAAGGCTTTCTTAATTGATTTGGCGCAGAGCATCAGAAGTTACTTACTTAAGCCGATTCGAAGACAAAATCATTTACCGCTGTTATATCTTAATACAATTTTGCTTTACCTTATATTGCTCTTCTTGTCTTACACCCTTAATATAATAGAGACAGCCGCAAAAGACCCATGTCAGTGTCGGCTGGCGCTATATCAAATGTTATTTTTCGCCTGCAACTTGCTTGAGGTATTATGTGAGCTTATGGGTAAAAGCGATCGTTTATCAAAACCGAGTAAAGTTGTGAAAGTTACGTAGGCACATACTAGCGCCTGCCACTACGGAGCAAACACGAGGGTGGTATCTATATTAGCACATTACGATTAACGGGAAAGTGCAAAATACATTAGGTACTGACTGACAATACTTTATAGTACGGTTAATTTCGTCGCTCCCTAGCGATAAAACCGCCTGTTGTTTTACTTGTACTGTCTCCGTGTATCTCAGTGTTTTCTTCTCACTGCTTTATTTGTGTGACTCTGAGGTGTGCAATTATAAAACATTATTGTCGAAGCAAGGGAAGTAGGCAATTGCTGGCTGAGTATTAATTTTAAACGGACGACCTTGGGTTTTTCTCAAAAATGGTGCAAGAACTGCAAGAACAGAAAATAAGTACCTGTAAGTTTTATTGTAATCACCAATTTATTATAGGTTATTTATTTTCGCCATTTCGTGAGATTGTTGTACTTACAACTTTAGATTCGTCTTTTGACTTTGTCGGGAACAAATTATCAATAACTGAACTTGCAGCTTCTTTTAATTCTGGAGGCGTACAATTCATATCCTCGTCACTCGAAATAGAATTCATTTTCACGTATTTTTTTAATATCTTCCGAAAAAGCTCCACTATTATGTAACATCAGAATATTTCTTGCATTGCCGCGTTTTTATTTAATTTAATAAAAGAACTAGATTTTTATTTTTCTTCCGAAAACTTCATAAGTTATTTGAGACAGTTAAAAAGTCGCGATAAGTCGTAGCCTAGCAGTTTGATACTTAACATGTTTATTGCGATAATATCCTTTTTAATACAGTTGCTCAAAAAGTGGTACTTTTTGTGGCTGCGTAGCGTACGAGAAGCTCAATTTCTCGAACTAGTGCTTTTTACTTTTTAGTTCCAAACTATACTTTCGAAACGCAGTAATTTTATATTAGATTTTTTACTTGGAAATTATGAAATTAAAAACGCTTACGAATACTAGGAGTTATTTAAAGTATTCATTAATATATAAATGACGAAAAAATATTAAGAATTTGCATTTTATAGCCTACTCTGTCTTAGGTATCTATGTATGAAATATTTACTTTCCTAAAAATCGTTCTTTGATTTGGCTGAATGATACAAGCATATGCCTAGAAAAAAAAGTTTAAAAGCAAATCAGCCCGCCCTTTTGAAATAACTTCTAACATTATTTAAACACATTAACGCATATAAATATATAATTTGGTACGAGAAGTTATAAAAAATATTGAAAATGAGTGATTCAAACATTGATATGACACCACCAGACATTCGTGCAGCAATTGCCAATGACTGTTATTCCAGAAAAATCTAAAAACCAATATAATGCCGTCTATGTAAAATTTATCGAGTGGAAAACCTTACATAACGCAAAGTCTTTTTCAGAGACTGTTTTGATGGCCTATTTTCAAGAGCTGCCTGAAACCTATCGGCCATCAACATTATGGTCAAAATATTCTATGTTGAAAGCTGTTATAAAGTTAAAACATGACATAGATATAAAAACTTACACCAGATTGACTGCTTTCTTAAAAAGGCAAAGTGCAGGATTTCAGAGTAAAAAATCGAAGGTACTAACAGCTGAACAAATTGAGACGTTTATTAATGAAGCTCCAGATCAGCAACATCTAGCTACAAAGGTATAAACTTAAATATAAATCTGATAAAATATGTACACAATTTAAGTAAATTAACTCTAAAAATAAAGTAGGAAGTTAAAAAAAATAGAATGAAATAAACAATTGTCTTACAATATATAATAAATATGTAACTTTGTTCATAGGTTGCTCTTATATTTGGAGTCTGTGGCGCATGCAGTCGCGAAGAGCTCACAAATGTATCAGTAAAAGATATAGAAACACATGGGGACATACTTCTTGTCAAAATACCAAATACAAAAAATAAAATTCCCAGGTCCTTCACTATTGACGGACAATTTGCAGAAATAGTCAAGAAATATCAGAGTCTGCGGTCTTCTAAGGGCAAAAGTGACCGTTTCTTTCAGAATTTTCAAAGAGGAAGGTGCACTGCCCAGGTAATAGGCTTAAACAAGTTTGGGAATATGCCGAGAGATATCGCTCAGTACTTAAATTTGCCTGATGCAAATCTTTACACCGGACATGCATTTAGGAGAACCTCTGCTACATTACTTGCCGACTCAGGAGCAGACATAACAACTTTGAAGAGGCATGGAGGTTGGCGGTCAAGTAATGTAGCAGAAGGATACATAGAAAACTCCATTGATAACAAATTAAAAATTGGAAAACAAATTGCAAAATCAATTAATGTAAAGTCGCAAAGAGCACAGAATTTTCGTCATCCACATTCCAATCTGGTCTTAATGTACCTGTTAATACTGAACCTCAACCAGGACCGTCACATGCTAACAACACTTTGGTTACACCCAGCCCTGTTAACCACCCAGGACCGTCATGTGCCAACAACACTTGGATTACACATAGCCCCTCTAACTTTGACCCACAGGAATTATCACAACAGCAGGAACCTGAAAATACACCATGCCTGACTAGTCAGACACTTAATTTACATGGAAGAACTCACAACATAACTATGAACTGCACTAATTGTACCATTAACTATAATTATTAATGAAAATAAAATATTTCTGATATCAACCTTGTTTTAATACAAATATTTTTTTTTTTAATTCTCATTTAATCACAAAAGCAAGTAATTCTTCTTAGACCTCATTTGATATAGTTCTCTTTTCGTAATGTTAAACATAATCATCATTTCTTCTAAACATGGTCATCAACGTGGCACTTGAGCAGCAGTTTTAGGTACATATTAATTGACTGGTTGACTTCCTAGGAGCCGCTTTGAGTGAATATTATCCTTCCGCCAATTTGTTAGGGACCTGCAAAATGTTAATAATTTAGTAACATTTATAGATTTCACCAGCTTCTTGTTCAAAAAATAACCTTAAACATAACTAATAATGTGATTTAATGTTTCTTTTACCTCTAATTATCCTTGATAGTCTTCAAATATTCAAACAATTCATGATATTTTAGTTGTAAACGTGTCCTTGGTCACATGTCGCAGATCACAAATTTGGCACTAAAACTCTTGTTGCATGATCTGTTTCTGTTTGTTGATACTGTAATGTCTTGTACTTCTGTTTTGATAATATTAAAGGTTCTAATTAATTTCGTTTCAGTATTATAATTATCTGCATTGGGCTGTGGCAAGCTAAATATTATCCTTATGAATACTGTCAGTGTCAACTGCCAAGTGTCAATTTAGTTTCTCAACTCGAGGCCGATGGCGCTGATTCCAATAGTATGTTGTCACTGTCAGTGTCATTTGTAAAGTATGGGTTCGTTCAAAAATAACTTCGAAGCAAGCATATTTTATCGCAATGATATATTAATTTATTATTTTTCGCAATGATAGTACGGGTGATGCCTTTTACACCGGCCGTGCCAATATTTCTCGGGAAAACGTCATTGAGAGTCGAAACAAACTTGTGTCTGAAATTGAGTCTTCCCTAAAAGAAGTCTCAGAATGGGGCCGACTTAATCTAGTCCGTTTTAACCCCTCGAAGACACAAGTTTGTGCATTCACCGCAAAAAAGTTAGCGTTTCCGGCATCTCCACGATTTGAGAGCACTCCCCTAGCAGCCACAGCCAGCATCGGAATCCTTGGCGTCGACATTTCGAAAGAAGTCCAGTTCCGCGGCCACTTGGAGGGTAAGGCCAAATTAGCCTCGATGAAGCTCGGTGTGCTCAACAGATCGAGACAGTATTTCACGCCGGCTCACCGCCTACAGCTCTATAAGGCGCAGGTCCGTCCACATATGGAATACTGTTGTCATCTGTGGGCAGGGGCTCCTCAGTACCAGCTCCTCCCTCTAGACCGCATTCAACGGAGAGCGATTCGAATTGTCGGCTGCCAGCGTGTTTCCGATCGGCTTGATCCCTTAGCACTGCGTAGAGATGTAGCCTCGCTTTGCATTTTCTACCGCATGTACAATGGGGAGTGTTCCGATGAATTGTTCGGATTAATCCCCGCCGCTTCCTTCCGCCATCGCCCTACGCGACAGCTTTTCCATTCTCACCACGTAGATGGTTGGCAGTCCTCAACTGTGCGTTTCTCCCGAAACTTTCTGCCTCGCACAGCCAAACTCTGGAATGAACTGTCGCTTGCGGTATTTCCGGACCGTTATAACCTTCAAGCCTTCAAGAAAAGAGCGTACTCCCATCTTAAAGGCCGGCAACGCACCTACAACTCTTCTGGTGTTGTAAGTGTCCATGGGCGTCGATTATCGCTTACCATCAGGTGATTCGACTGCTCGTTTGCCTCCTATATCATAAAAAAAAAAAAAAAAAAAATTGTATTAAAAAACGTCGTTTACAACACGTGTGAAATGTCTTTTACCACTCGTACCGAGTCTTGCCACGAGCTGAAAGCGAGTGGCAAGATACCTCGGTACTAGTGGTAAAAAGACATTCTTTTCACACTAGTTGTAAAATGTACTATTTTAGACGTTCATAACCGTAGGAACACTATTACGACTCTATTGAATATTGATCTACTTCCGTTTTACTCCTAAATCTGTTAATTCGATACCCTGTTCCATCTCGGATAATTAAAAACAAAATCTACTCCTGTACCATTATCTGGCATTTATATAAGCACTAGCTCAAATAAATGACACCTATAATAAGTCGTCGTAAAACTCTATGCTCTATGGCCCGTAAACGCACTGCTTAGTGTTTAGCGTACTGTTCATAATGTAAATACATGTAACACGATTTATTTTATTTTGTTTTTCTTTTTTCGGTCCCTTATATTGGTAACAACTTCATAAACAAATATTTCGAAGTAAAAGGTTTTATTACGATACAACACTTATGCCTATATTATAAATTATTTGCAAAAATTTATTAATTTACGTGTTTTATAAATTCTTGGTATTATCCATAAAAATAAACAGTTCCGATTCGGTTCGGATCCGCATTCGGTTTGGTTCAGATAGGTAGCAAGTGAAAAAAAACCAAAACAAACCATAAACAAGAGATATCGTATTTCTGATTTCCCACCAAAAGTACAGTTCAACATGAAAAGACAATAAACTATTAGTCATTAAGATTTTATTCGTGTTTCCGAAGTTAAAAGATCACGTTCCTTTTAAAATCAACAAAGTAGACAATAACTGCACTTCTAAAAATTGCGTAACATAATTAACGGAAAACGTGCTGCCTGAAAAGTCTAAATGGTATTTATTCAAAATTAGTTGTAGAAATAAAAATTGTATGCCGTTGCATAAAATTTTTTTTTACAACTAATTTTTAGACCAGTTAAATACCGTTGTATTTAACTGGTCTAAAAACGCTATGGGCGTCTTTAATTGCGATGCTCGGCAATGTATGCATCGTAACCCACTCGACTCGCGTTTAAAGACCCTTATACCGTCAACCATGAAATTCTCTTAGGAAAATTTGAACACTATGGGATCAGAGGGAAATCATTAGAACTTTTTCAATCGTACCTGACGAATAGGAAACAATTCGTTGAGATTAAATGGACTGTAGGCAATGAAGGAAAATCCTACAAATCAAGAGTGGATAGTTTGCACACAGGAGTCCCTCCGCTTCTCTTCATTATCTTCACCAACGACCTAATTAACTTTATAAACAACGTAGTGCCAAATTCCACATTAGTGTGTTTTCAGATGACACCAATGCAGCTATATCAGCAAATAGCATTACAGCCTTAAATGATGGAGTAAACCACGCTCTTGAAACATTCAAGGACAGGTTCAAAATAAATAACCTCAAGCTTAACTGCAGCAAAACAAAAGTTATTATGTTCATGTTTAAAAAGTTATTATGTTTAGGGTCAGTGAAAAACTAAAGGTATGTCTTGAGGGGAGCAGGATCGAACCAGTGGACTCGGCGAAATTTCTTGGAGTCTACATTGACTCCAGTCTGAACTGGAAAGCAGAATTATCTGCAGTGACCAGCTCAGTCAGCTCCGCGTGTTACGCTCTTAGAGATGAGCTTCAACTAAAGCAATTAGAAATAGTCTACTATGCGTTGGTAGAATTCAAATTTCGCTATAGCATAATATGCTGGGGAAACAGCTACAGATACAATACCAATGCAGGATTTGTTGCACAGAAAAGGGCAATTCGAATAATCGCAAGAGTAGCGCAACAGACATCTTGCAGACCCTTCTTCATAGAATTTGGGATTCTCACTGTCCCATAGTCTGTATATTTCCCATGTCCCATAGTCTAGTCTGTATATTTTAGTGTTACAGATTTATGAAAAACATATGAATGACATAGAAACGGCTGAACAAAGAGTCATGCGACTCGCAACAAGACGAATGGACCTGCCTCATCTCGGAAGTACTAGACCCAAGATTGCTAAGCACTCTGCGGGCTCTGAATATAATCCTGTTTAATAAATTACCTCTTGAGCTTAAATCAATCACCAACAGCAACATATTTATAAACAAAATATTTAAAAACAAACTTTCTTTCTTGTTGAGGAAGTGTTTATTATTCTTTAGAGGAATTCTGTAATCAGGGCCAGGATTAATGATTTGTTACAATTTTATTTATTAGGAACCTACTGACATTTATTCATTGCAATTATTATTTGACATACTCGTAGTTAATAAGTTCTAGATAATTGATTTTCATAATTTATTGTAATAGACTTTTTTTGGTTCTATTATACGATTGACATGCTCGTTAAATTAAATTAAATTAAAAAATTAAAAATTAAACAGCCTTTATTTGATCCAACAGTGTCAGTACAAGTGATACAGCATCATGCATCATGCATTATTTCCTACTTGCTGTACAATTTATCTTATCAAGTAACAATATTTCCTTTTTATAAAAAAAGCAAGTATGATATTTCAAAAATTTGTAGCTTAGATAATTTCATCTAGTTTAGAGTAACATAATTCAATTAGATTCAATTTAACTTATATTAATTTAATAATTTAATTCATTTTAATTTAATTTAATTGGGATATACTTGTACGATTATAATTCGTTATTAAATGTCTTGCGTGTAATTAATAAGTATTAATAATATATTACGATTATACATTCATTCACATTGACAAGTATAAAAACAAGAAAAAACAAAACAAAATAAGTTAATTAATTGTGATACAATTTGACAAAATGTAATAATAATTTTAAAATGCTATGAATTTGACTATTACCTACTACAGTGACAAGAGAATACTAATTATTTATTTATAAGTCTATCCCAATTTAATTAAGGGACCCGCTTTCGGGTAAAGGCCTCCTCCAACTGCAGCCACGTCTCCCTGTCCTGTGCGGCGCTCACCCAGTCGGCGCCGGCGACGGCGCGGATGTCGTCCCCCCAGCGCTTGAGCGGTCGGCCGACGCGCCGCTTGCCGCCGCCCGGCCCGCGCCACACAGTCACTCTCCGAGTCCATCTTGAGTCGCCGTAGCGCGCGATATGTCCGGCCCACCTCCATTTCAATCTTCTGACATGTTCTAAAGCGTCTTTTATTTTTGTTTTCTTTCTGATGTTTTCATTTCTTTCTCTGTCTCTAGTTTTGATGCCTAGTAAGCTCCGTTCCATCGCTCTCTGACAGATTGATTTTTTTTAGCGTTGCTACATGCTTGTAGTAAGTTTAAATTATATTGAAAACATAAGATCTTGAAATGAATAGTAACAGACTTAGTTTTTATGTTTCAGTCTTACGATTGACATGTAATCTCAGACACAATGTATATTGTTAAATGAAATAAATAAATGAAATGAAATAATATAACAGTTGCATAAAATACTCTATGAAAGAAAGGTAGGTGACATTTTTAAAAGGTTTTTTGCTGATAACTTGTACCTACCGTATGTTCCCTGTAACATGGTTGGCGACGGTGGGCCGCACGTGTCGTGATATCAAGGGACGTAAACTTATTATAGATAATTATAGACGGCTATTTCAATATTTTTATGCTGAACAATTCATGTATGAAGACAAAATACGTCTGTTTTATTATCAGCTCCACGATTCTGATTTATAATTAAAAAAGAAACCATTTCTGTTCAGTGTCCACGCTAAAGTGAAAAGAATTGTGTTTTAAATCCTCGAATTAAATATCAATCATCGTCTGCAGCTCGGGTCGCTAAATTTACTGAAATAATTTTACTGTTCAATTAATTATGAATAACATGTTATTATTGTGTTCAATAACTTGGCTACGCGCTTTTAGAATCCTTTCCAAAAATATGTTACTACTAGTATATAATAAACTCAAATCTTTGGGCAACTGACTTTGGATTATTTATAAACTAAACTATTTATTTTTTAGATTATTCTTCAGATCGATTACGTAACGCATTGTACGTACGTTATAGGAAGATCTATTATGTACAATTTTATAAGGAAAAATGACAGTAACTGTCCTAACGTGCGTTCAAAACGTTCGCGATTACCCCTCAGCACACCCTGTATACATTTTTTACCAAAATGGTATGGTTTCTTTCGGGTAATTGTGTAACTTTTCGAATAATCGTAAGACCGTATAGTAATTGATACGATTACTATTTACACCTTTAATAAAATACTTGTTAAATCCTAACAGACGTTCCAAAGGTTGCGCTATTATTGATGTTGTCAAAATCAGTCACGATATAATAATTCAACGGTTTAATATGTACGTACGAATACCTAATTTTTCGAAAAATAGATATAGGAATCCTCACAGCATATAAGCACTGGTGTCTCCTATTTATAAGCAGTTACTAGTTAAGTAATTAAATTCAAAACGACAACAAGCTTTATATACTTTCAAAAAAAAAAAAAACTAATCCAATTACTGCTAAAGTGCAAAGTGTAAGCATAGGTATAAAAAAAACAAACCATAAAGATAAAGTGTCATATTTCTGATTTCCCACCACACATTTTTTTTTTTTATTATTGTGGACAACTTCACCATATCGACCTAAATTCAAACAAAGCAAAGCTTGCACTACGGGTAGGTACTAGGCGACGAAATGTAACATACTTAAATAGATAAATAAATACCTAAATACATTGAAAACATCCATGACTCAGGAACAAATATTCGCGCTCATCACGCTAATTAATGCCCTTACCAGGATTCGAACCGAGGACCTGTAGTTTTGTAGGCAGGGTCAATACCAACTAGGCTAAAGTGGTCATTGTAATTGTAAACGAAATGACGAAAGCTAAACTAAATATTAACTTATATATAGAGGATTTTATTCGTGTTCGTGAAGGAAACTGTGTACCTCTTACGCCACTCCCGTTTTAAGACCACCCTTATACTATCCATGCATGAAATACTTAATACTTACGCGTCGGAGTGCGTTAATACACCAATCAGTAATCTGTGCCCGAAAGATATTAAGTGGCCTCACTTTTAACAACAACGCTTTTGTTGGAGCCAAAAGTTTCAAAGGTGATTTGATTAATATTTTATTCAATAAAGTAGATGATTTATTAATTCACGTCACGCGCATACGAGCGGGTGCTTAAAAATATGATTTAAAACAAAGGGAAAAAGGGGGACTATCCTTTATCAGTTCCGCAGGTAGCTGCCACATCATTGAACATACGGGAAAAAGTAGAATCACATACATAACAAACGAAGATCGGAAATGGAGACTTCAATCAAATGTAAAATTTATTTAATATCTACTTAAGAAAATACTAAATGAGCAAGAATGTCCATAACGTTAACGATTATTTACAAGGATCGGAAATTCGGATGCTTTTATACCTAAACTTCGGCCTCTGTGCCTACATCGCGTTGTTGTTGAGTAGCACGGAGGCGGACTCAATTTAATTTTACTAATTAATTTCCAGGGATTTCCCGGAATACCGAAAATTAGGATAACAGGAACACATACGTATTAAATTATTTAAATAAACTATTTTAGTTGTTCCTATATACAAAATATTATTTAATTCATGTGAGTTTCAATTAACTAGCACAGTATTAGGTATTATCAAATATTGTTACTTTTATTAAAAATAATGGTAAAAACGTAAACAAGTATCTTTGTTAAATATCAGTAAATTAAAACAAATTAACGTAGCCATGCAAAAGTGATCAGGTAATCAACCTACAGCGACACACGTGGTATATTTGCATTTCCGTCCTTGTCTAATGTTTAGTATTTAGGGTTGGGTTACAGATAAGAACGCAGCTAGGTTTTATAGGGAAGTTCATGATTCATTCGTTGCTGTACTTTACATGCATTCGAGTGCCAAACGGGCTCTCTTTTCACGTATATCTACTAATGTCTTGGCTATTCAAGAACGGTTTATGAATATATGATTTGCGTTGATAAATATACACCAAAAGGAAAAAAAACAGGACAGAGCAGTACCCACCTTGATTTACTCATCCTATTATTATAATATTATAAATGCGAAATTTTAGATGTTTGGATGTTTGTTACTCAATCACGGCTGAACCGATTTGAATGAAATTTTGCACGAAGATAGTTTATAGCCTGGATTAAAATATAGGATAGTTTTTATCCCGGGTCCACGCAGACGAAATCGCGGGCGGAAGCTAGTCAGCTAAAAAAAATCATAAGCGATATAATAAAAACGGAAATCCGCGTGATTTCAATACGTTTGCTAGATTGAGAGTTACATGTCAAAAGGTCATTGACAGTAGTTATAAAATTTACATATCTTCTATTGAAAATTCAATCACAACTAATATAAAAGCATTTTGGCGGTATCCTACTAATATTATAAATGCGAAAGTTTAGATGTTTGGATGTTTGTTACTCAATAACGCTTAAACGGCTGAACCGATTCGAATGAAATTTTGCACGAAGATAGGTTATAGCCTGGATTAAAAAATAGGATAGTTTTTATCCCGAGGCCACGCAGACGAAGTCGCGGGCGGAAGTAACGAATGATATTCCTAATTGTATGAAATATGGAAACCGGGAGGAGTATCAAACGGGGAGGAATTTGCAAATTTGTTTTCACAATTTTTCGCTTCTGTCTATGATTCCCAAGTTTCAATCTCCACATCAGTGCAGTCGCGTAGTAATCTTTGTGAATCCCGTGATTTAAAGATCTATACAATTCACATAGACGAGAATGAAATTTTGATGATAAAGGCGCTGGTTCAGATGTTTTACCTTTGATATTAATTAGAATGTGCGCACCAATATTTTCATTATCAATTTCAGAAGGCATTGTTCCAGACTTATGGAAGTTTGGAAGAGTTAGACCCATCCATAAAACTAGCAATAAACAAGATGTCTGTAACTACCGACCTATAAACATACTCTCGAGCTTTAGAGTAAAAAGTACAACTCCGTTACAATATCTGTGGACCTCGCTGAAGCCCCTCCCCCTTCTCCTTTTACCTACCCGTGCTCGCCCCATCGCGTCAGGATAGGCCTACGACACCCACCATAATGCCACAGACAGGCCAACTTGACGCAAGCCAAGAAGGCAATGTCCAACATATTTAAAATAAGTCAAGATGGCAAAGGTGACCGGCTCACCCATTGATGAGTCGAGACAATGAGCCGCCAAAATGGACTGAAGTCCAAAAATGGCCACCTCCACACTCCAGAACGAGAGAGTGTGAGAAGTCACACGACGACCGTCGCGTCAGTACGGTTAGCACTTTCGTTGCCAATACGCGTCGTTCATTTTGTGATGCTTGTTTTGCGCACCGTACCAGACCGCCGGCGTGACGTCATTGACGAGAATCTTTTCTATAACTTATATCCTAACGAACACGACATGCCTGAGTTCGTGGCGACGGAGGTCTCCAGATTGCCGTCCAATACGCCAGACCATGTCGACGTGAGCTGCCTGCTGAAGGAAATTGTGGCTCTTAAAGCAGGCATGGCAGAAATTCTAAAGAAATTTGACAAATCGCAGGCCGTTATTGACGTATTGCGCAAAGAAATCATCCGTTTGCGCGACGGTGCCCTAGAAACGCGGTCACCGACCGCGTCAAATTTCAAGAATAGTAACCGGGCGTCAAATGCCGACTCGGTCAATTCGCGTGTAGCTGACAATGCGCATAGCGATGTCACTGTACATGCTGATCCGCGGCCCCCCGGCCCCCTCCTCGCGGGGCCTCCCGTCAACGCTTCATCGAAACCACGTCGTCGTTTTGCTGACGTCGTTTCTGCTGGTGAGCCTACTGTTCCAGCCTGCCGGAAAGCTGCGCCCTCGAAAGCGCGTGAAGTTCGGGATCCTCCTAAAGAGGAAACCCCTCGCACCAATGTGGACAAGGAGGGTTTCACAACGGTGTCAAGAAAGCGTAAGACACGTAAGAGTCAGTGTGGTACTGCAGACCCGGTCTGTTGTGGTCTGCGGGTCTCCACACCGAACAAGGCGCTGTACGTGTCGCGCCTGCATCACACTGCCACCGCTGAAGAAGTGACGCAGTATGTTCGCCAGAAAACCGGCTACTCGCTGAGGGTGCACCAGCTGCGGTCCCGGCACTACGTGCACTTCAGCTCTTTTGTAGTGCGCGTGCCGCGGCCGCTCCAGGAGACCATCGCGTGTGCTGATTTCTGGCCGAAAGGTGTCGTGTTTCATCGGTTCCGGGGCAACCTACCAAATCCAACACCCGAGATGTCGACGCAACGGGGCCACGCCGTTTCGCCGTCTAAATAAACATTGTTCGGTTCATGACGCATTGGTGCTTACACTGTAATGTTATGTAACCTGTTTTTTCAATAAATAAATAAATAAATAAATAAATAAATATCCTATTCAAAGTAACAGCCAACACGGTTTTGTCTCTGGGAGGTCTACAACTACAAATCTTTGGTACTATGGTACTACTTTGGTAAAATACAAGTCGATTCGATTTATACGGATTTTTCAAAAGCCTTTGATCGCGTCAATCACGACCTTTTAATCAGTAAGCTTGGATCCATTGGCGTTCACAGCAGTTTGCTTCGGTGGTTCATCTTATCTTAAAAATCGGAGCTAGATTGATTGATTGGACTGTTTATGGATATGAGTCGATCTTCTCCTTTTCAACCGTCATCTGGGGTGCCTCAAGGTTTCAATTTGGGACCCTTGTTATTCATCATATTTATCAATGATTTGTTGAATTCAATACCTTCAGAAGTCATTGCATATGCTGTTGATTTAAAAAATTGTCGTAAAATGTCTAGCCTGTCAACTATTACAAGCGGATCTTAAAACTGTGGAAAAATGGTGTAAGCATAATAAAATGCCTTTAAATAGTGAAAAATGTCAGTGTATTACTTTAACAAAAAATAGAAAATATGTCACATATGATTATAAAATGATCGCTATGCTAGATCGTGTCGATGAAGTCAGAGATCTTGGTGTCATATATGACAGTCAATTGCCTTTCAGACAGCAATACGGCCATATTTTTTATTTGATGTGTTGATCCTGAGTGAATGCTGGGTAAGCAAATGTCCTCATATGCCAAATTTACCTGGCTATACTCACTTTAAAACCAAATTCATAAATCAAAATGATGATGTAGTGGCTTATGTCAAAGCTGACTTAGCCTGCACTGTAGTAAAAGCAACCTTTACGGATGCCAATTGTTTAATACTAAAACTCACTGAGGAAATCGCTTTAGTGGCTCTTTACCGTTCTCCATCCACACGTAACATCACGCTTTTTTTTAAATTCCTTAGATCATACTTTAAAATCTCTCAGTCGATTCCAAACTATTTCATTAATTGAAGATATCAATATAAATATTGCTTCTGGGACGTCAGACGTAAATTCAGACTCTTACTTAACTATCGCTGCTTCTCATGAAATGCTGCCGGCTCATGATCTGCCTACGAAAAACATTAGTTGTTTGCACCATGTTCTACTAAAAACTAAAACTTCTTCTACAGTTATGGTTATAGATTCCTGTATAACGGATCATGCCCCTGTACTTTTTTGCTTCAATCGAAAAATTTAATTACGCAAAGTTGTGTGTCATAAAATCATCACAGACAAGTCTAATTGTGTTGAAGTATTAGAAAATCATGATTTCACAAATATCTTAACCAATACTGACGCTGACTCTGCGGCAAACGATCTCGTGTCGGTGATAACAAAAATAGTACAAATTCATTCACGCTCTATAAATATACCAATAGACAGCGAATAATTAAACCCTAGTTGACTCCTGGTCTCCTGCGGTGTGTTAGAAATCGCGATTGTCTGTTTAGGCAATTTAAAAAAAATCCTCATAATTTGACAGCCAAAATTACCTACACGCGTTATAGGAACTATCGCACTAATTTGCTGAAAAAGAGCGAGCCTACGAACACGTGCAGTTCCAAAAAGCAAAAAATGATCTAAAATTAACCTGGAAGTTAATTAAAAACGCCGCTCATTTAAATTCCAACGTATCCTCAGCCACAGACTTATTATCTTCGCATACAAATCCAGAACACGCTGATAATCATGTTAACGAGTACTTCAGTACTGTTGGATTAAAAGTTGGCATCCAATTATACTAACAACAATTCTGTGGACGCTTCCGTTATCCCAACCCCATCCGTAGAAAATTCAATGGCCTTTCTACCAACAGATGAAAAAAAGTCGAACGCAGTATATCTCTTAGAAATTGTGCAGTGGGGTCGTATAATATCTCAGGATGGTTACTGAAATCTGCTCATAGTTCTCTTGTACCTGTAATGACGCACATATTTAATCTTTGCTTTGACACGGGAACGTTTCCTATTGCTAATACCAACAACACTGATTAAACAATAGGCGAAAACTTGCAGATGTTACACCACTATTTAAAAAAAAATCTTTGTAGATGCCGAAATTATTCATGACATGAATTTAATTTTAAATGTATGTAGTAATAGATCTGTCCGCCATCCGCGATTGTTTGCCTTTCCTCTTGCCAAAAAGAACGTCTTTGCAAATTGTCCCACTAATCCGTATGTGTCGCACATTTAATGATACTTGCTCAAAATGCGACTTATTTTCAGTGGCTTTAAATGTATGGAGGTAATACATTTAAAGCCAATGCAATTTTAGCTTTTAATAATCCCTGGGCGGCCCAGAAGGCCCCCAGTGAGGTGTCCATAAACAAATCTGTAGCAGGCCGCTTAGCAAGCCTAACAGAGAAAAAATATTAATAATAATAATAATCAGACCGTGGGGGCAGCTTGTGGCGAGCTGACGGTGAGTGGCGACACCGTGGACCCCTAACCTCCAAAGGGCCCGAGTGATCTGGCCCTCGCCTCTGTGCTTGCTTTAACCGGCCGGCCAGAATGGAGTCGCAAGAGCGGAACCTATGCTCCAGGTTGGAAGTGTAAAATGTCATAACGCCGGCTTGAACGGATTACCGGGATCTGGCGCACCGCAGACTCACCTCTCGACAACCTCACAGCCGCTCAGACGTGTTGCTCCATTGTCGCATTGTGCGTGCGACTGTTTGTCGGGCCCACTTAGCGAATTGGCGAGTCACCGCCTGCCTTTTCACAACTTTGAGACTAATTGTCACGGCAGGTGTCCGCTAGTCCCCTCCCATAACCCATTTTCCAGACCACCCACCATTCAACCTAATAACCCATGACCTTAGTTTCCATCGCAGCACAGTGTTGCACTGCAATAGTCTTTGCACCTGGCGGACACCATCACCGGGTGTATCATGTTGTGCGCTCAGAGATGGTATCCGCTATGTGTATCCCTCGCTTTATATTATATTTGTTTTAAAGGGCCTCTGCGCTGTTGGTTTCATCCCCACGCATGCCTTCCAAAAGTCCGGGACCGCATGGTCCTGAGATATGGAAAAAACATACAAATCATAATAATAATAATTCAATACCTTAAAAATATTATCAGTAGTATTACAGTATTATATCATCTCACATTGTTTATCCGTGTAGCTTAAATAGATATTTTTGTAAGTGATGTGGGCAGTTGCTGTTAACTTACAAATATGAATTTTGTGTAAACGCGTGTGATGATTAGATATGTTTAGTTTCTAATGAAAATAAAATAAAAATAAAATTTGCTTTGTGAATTGGATTTTGTTATTTTTGTTGTTATTTTGTTGTTGTTACAGTGTTTGAGATACGCCTTGACGATTGATTAATACTGCGGCATGTATACTCATAGGCGTTACTGTATGTAATTATATCTTTGATGAGCACTAAACTATTATACTCGTCAAACCATAGAAATTAATGAAAAGCTAGCGTGTTGCAAACAAATGTCAAACCATTAAGCCTTACGATGTAATTTCTGTTAGCGAAACTCTTTGAGCCGTGGCCCATGCGACAAAATAAAGCGATCAGAGGCTCTAGTATAAGTTTTACCGAAACAAAACGTTGCGATCGCGATTGCGTTTTACCCTCAATTTGTATGGGATTTGACAGCTAAACGCAAACGCGGTCGTAACGTTTTGGTTCGGTAAAACTTATACTAGAGCCTCTGGCCAATCAACAGAAGCTATTGGTTGCCACAAATTTCAGAATTAAGGTTACGATAAGAAGTAGAATAAAGTGTGTCTCCCAAGTCATTGTTCCTATAGTTCCATTGTAGCATTTTACGTTTTTGAGTTCATAAGTGCCAAGATTGACTTGAAAGGAAAGACCACTGGTAATTTTAAAATAGTATTAGTAGTAGAGATTTTAGATGAGATGCATCTAAAATCTCACTTAATGAACTCACTAAGTTAGGTATTTATCGAAATGTGTACAAAAAAGCAATTCCCGAAGAGTGTTGCATCTCTTTTTCTCGTGCGCGGGAGGCATAAGGGTGTCTCTGTCAAGGGGGCGTGGTTGACTCGAATCAAGGCATCCCCTTAAGGCTGTGCATTGGAAATTATCGCGTGCTTTGAAACGCCGTTCTGACTAAATTAAGAAACAATAAGGTCTGATTTTCAGATATATGATTCTTGACTATATGATTGTTTATTTGATTTTATCGATACATGATTGGTTAAAATTTCCTCGATATAAAAAAATCCAAAGTTGGGTCTGTATTTTCCTTTTTTTACTCAGCCTACTCAAACGATACATTATTTTACGACACAATAAAGTAAATACTATAGTATTTTATCTCATCTAAAATCTCACTTTATGAAATTTAAATAAAACGTCTCTAATTTAGGTATTTATTGAAATTTGTCCAAAAAAGCCATTCACGAAGAGTGTTACATATCTTTTCCTCGTGCGCGGAAAGCATCAGCGTGTCTGTCTAGGGGGCGTGTTCGACTCAAATCAAGGCATCGCCTTAAGTGTTCGTACGGGGAGATCCCTTTCTGAAATAAAAACTATGAAATACGGCATTTTTCTATGATACGGGTAAATACAGGGTTTCATTGAGATAATTGTTCCTTACTATTAATTTCCGTAAAAAATCTTATTCAGACTTTTGGACAGATTTGGCCGAGTTCGATTCCTGGCCGTGGTTTATTGAATATCTTTGAATGCAGTTTTTTTTCTAAAGTCGGCCGCGTGACCCCAAGAGCAAATTTCCGTATCTCTTGTAGTTTCGGATTTTCCCTCACTCCCTAGTTTGAATAATACAGGAAAAAGATGGGAAAAATTAATATGAACCAATTAATAAGTTTATGTTGTTAACATGGCATTGTACAAAAAGAAGGAATGACACAAAATATGAATTGGGACGAAATCATCTTGAGTCCATTTCACTTAAACTCTATAATGTAGTGGCAAAAGTGTTACTATAATTCGCTTAACGTTTGTTTTAGCATATGGCAAAAACCAATTGGCTTGACTGTTCATATGTGAGGCACTGTTGCGAGATACATGTCTCTAACAGTCCATATATATAAGTTATAAGTAAAAAAGTTATAAGTACGCTAACAATAAGTTATAAGTAAAAAGAACACTAACATATTCCATCTAATGATTTATATTCTATTCTATTACAAACAAATAAGCCGTCTCCTTTGCTCAAGTCGCACATCACCTACACCAGCGCATTTGCAGCGGTAAATTAATGTGAAGTCACTTACCCCTTGTTTCTTGCGTTGGACCTCCGGAATGACTGCAGATATTACTTTCACTTAAAGGGCTTCATACTATAAGTGATATTGCGATAATCACTAGCACCACTTGGTAGTAGTAGCGAAATTCAATGTTATTTATGTATCTACATCGGCAAATGCAGTACCTGCACTAAGTCTTACATCTAAAACCATTCAATCTTTGGTGTGTTCAGCATTTACACAATTCGATTCGCGTGGGTCTGATCTGAGCTATACGGCGTTTCTACAGAACGTTATTATATTATTAAATTACAGTACCGTGGATAAAATGAAAGCTAAGTTAGGTAGGTATTTAATACCTCACTTCTTAGCATAAACATTCAACTCTAATCATTTTGAACGATATTATAAAAATTATGATCTAATTTCCTCAATAAGTTAAAGAAAGCTATAGTTTCAAAAATATAATAGACTACTTTTATTAATTGAAATGCCTACAAGACCTCTTTCGCGGCACGGAGTAAATGAATATGATTGGTTTACTTTCGTAGTGCGTGCACTGTATACATCTGATAATTTAGTTTAAAAAATCGTGATGGTGACACTGTAAATATAGTGAACCTCATAAAGGTAATATTCTTTGAGGTCAATTATTTGACAACTATCACGGACAACTTCCACAAACCCGTCGTTGCTAGCGAATCTGTACGTGCTAATGGGTCTAAGTTCTTCAAGGCCCAACAAAACTAAAAGGCTATCTAGCTCCTCTCAGATGCTCATGAAGGAAAGCAGTGAAATTATCCTACAGCCTTCAGACGATGCAACTTTATAACGGCAGCTAATTGGTCAATTTTGTCCACAGTCTCGCCTTGTTTAGTATTTCTATGTTACTTACATACTTCTTACTGGACATCGGGTTACAGTACGATTACTGTTAGTTAAGACCTGACAGATGGATTGCCTTCATTTAATTTTCAACTTTAATTTCATATAGATAAAGCATTTTTCAGAACACTGTTACCCACATCTACCGATTTAGTAATAACTATTTTATTTGTATAAGATTAAAGTTGAAAATTAAATGAAGGCAATCCATCTGTCAGGTCTTAACTAACAGTAATCGTACTGTACCATCGTTCTTAATTGTATCAAATATCATTAGAGCATAAAAAGGGAAATACTTCGCTACAATTTGTATTTAGCAGTTTTTGTTGTAGTTTGTTTACACTAAATAATATTCCGTGCCCACTTGTTATTTCGATACAAAATACCAAACAGTTCCGACCTACTTGCTGTATCACTGCACACCGGGGTCGCGAGGAAAATGTCGTATGCGCCGCTTACCCGTATGGCCAATACACTTTTTTTCAACACTGATTCGATGGTAGTTTTAAGATGTCTCCCTATATTTTAGATTTAATGTTGAATTATTGCTTAATTAAGGCACTGCACTGTCCAAGTTTGGTCTGATATCATTAGTATTTGTTTTCGACTAACTCAAAAACCAAAAATTAGGACTTGACTAAATAGTATAAACATCATTTTCTTGTGCGGTAGTTCAATATGAATGTTTCTGTACAATACTATGACAGGGGTAACTAACCAGCTGGTGACAAACAAAAAAAGGCTATACGCGCTGAGGGACAGGAGATTTTGACATTTTATCTTGTGTGCATGTGTGAGGGAGTCCCTCTATTCTATCCTTTCTCTATGTCTCCCACGTATTTTAAAGAACGGAGCATGCCTGTTGTTATTTCAAGCTTTTATTTACTTTCACCTGTCCCGTTGTCTGTCTGTAATCAAATCTTGCAAGTTAAATTTGACCCACTTCCCGGTGAGTTGAAATTTCGGGTATAAGTATCGTATGACAATTCAATATTATGGTACCATCGAGCTGATCTGATTATGGAGGCAGAAGGTGGCCATGGGAATTCAGTACTTAATCGACGTAACCCGGTTGAGTTTGGGCTCGTTAGAATCGTCTCAATGAGTAGTTGATGATGGTATCCAGAAAAGTACAGTCGGCAATAAAAACTAGTAAAAATGAAATTTTTGACAGAAGCTTGTGTAATATAATCTAAGTATACTAATAATGTGGCGGGGTCCCACGGCCCGTGTTATTACAGCCCAGGCCGGATCGTGCCACGCCTGTGCGGGCTGACCGCGTACCGCGCCGAGCCGGTCCCGAGGCGTGTGTCGGCCTGTTCCGGTCTGTCGTTGCCGCCTACTAGATCGTTCGTCTACTGTATTATGTGCGTGTTCGTGCATGCGCCGCCGCTGGTGAAATGAATGAGATAAATCGGACGCAGGCGCGCCCTTAAGCCGCGTCGCGCGGCGCCTTTGAACTTACCGACTACCATTGGATAAAACGGGCGACGACAGGCCACCGCAGGCCTCATCGTATGTAAGGTTCCCACGGCCTGTCGGCCCGGCCTGGCCTATGAGAAATCAGGCCGTGGGACCCCGACTTTATAAAGAGGCAATATCTGTGAGGTTAAAGCTTTGTAAGCGGATCCGCTAATCCGATTTCAAAAATTCTTTCACCCGCGTGTAGAATGGACTTCCCGTATTAGTAAGCGTTCTGAAAGGTATTATCCCGCGGGTGTGTCTGCGTTCTGTACAAAACGCGGGCGAAGTCGCGCGGGCAGCTAGTACATGTAATAAAACCTTTACGTAACTACTGTTAGACCACGCACAGCCGAAACCGCTGAAGATAGCTCGATACCATAGGTACTCTCTCTACAATTATGTAGTTACAATAGTTAGTAAAGAATTAAACGAACACCCTTTACATTATGTAGTACGTACGTCCCACAAAATCGAATCCGGTGTATTGGACGTGGACGGAGATGGATCTGGAAAAATCAGAAGGGTGGTGCAGCTCAACTATCATTGCCCCGTACAAACACTGACACTTAACTCTACTTGACATACGTACAAAGCATTAAAGGGAGCATTTAAAATCCCGTTAGTCCGATTGTAGGTCTAAAAGACTTTGAGAAGTCCTCTTTATCCGAACCAACAGGAAAAAAACAATTCGTGGTCCGATCGATCGAAAAGCCGGTCGGACCACGTGGCCTAAGGGTAAGCAAACTCGGCACGTGGATGAACAAGAGACAGGGCTTTGTCTTGCAAAGCCATATATCCTAGGCTCTTATTGAAAAATAAGTTTCTGGCAAAAAATTAACTTTTGGTACAAGCTTTTAACTATTGCCGACTGTACTTTTCTGTATACCATCAACTACTCATTGAGACGATTAAAATGAGCCCAAACTCAACGGGGTTACGTCGGTTAAATACTGAATTCCCATGGCCACCTTCTGTCTCCATCATCAGATCAGCTCGGTGGTACCATAATATTGAATTGTCATCCAAACTATACTCATATTCAAAATTTCAGCTCAATCGGATAACGGTAGACTGGACAATGGATTGCAAATTTTGACGGACAACTTACATACCTACTTAAATACATACGAACAGGTCAAGAATAAAGCTTGTAAAAATAGGATTACTTGCAAATGTGATCAAATGTGATGTGTGAAAAGTTAGACAGCTATTGAAAATGAGTATTATTCCTAGAATCTTAAGTAAGATGTAGGTTATTATTAGGATATGATTTATATAAGTGCTATAAGGGGTAACAAAAAAGGCGAAGCTCAAAAAAAATTATGCAAACATTTCTGTACGAGTAGAAGTGTAGGCGCCAAGGCATAAGAGATTTATAAAATGGAATGTAGGTAAATTACGAAAAAGAATCAGAACGCAGAGCTCTCGCAACTACATCGAAACCTCACTACCCAAGAAAACCGCAACTGGCTGACGGATCCCCCTGGGCCCATAAGGCCCCCAGTGAGGTATACATAAACATATCTGTATCAGGCCGCTCAGCAGGCCTAACAGGGCAAACAAACCAAAAAAAAGCAACTGGCTTACTCATCCCGCTGACGTCGCCGCAACTCTTGAAAGAGGCCTCTTCTTTCTCAGCTCCAAGTTCAGTTCACACTGAACTATGTACTAGTTTCTACCCGTGACTTCGGCCTCGTGGAACTAGTTTATATTTGTACCTCCATACAAACTTTCGTTCCCCGTGTCACTGTTGGATACTTTGTCTGTAAACGCAATACATACCTCCCTACCCTATGGCAGCTGTTGTTTTTTATCAACAAGTTTTATATTTTTCATTTTTGCCTCAGTGCTAGTTGAGCTACGTACGCTCCTGAATATAACACATTAAGCCGCGAGCACCGGCATTATGCCGCAAATTAGGTACTGTTTCCTTTATGCCCTACACCCATGAGTCACCCACCCCCTTGGGGGATAATTTCCGAGATTGAAACTATTTTATGTCTTTCCCCTGGATATAAACAACCCTCCATGACAAATTTCATCTTAATCAGTTAAGTGGCTTAGGCGTGAAACAGACATATGGACAAACACTGTTACGAGTACTTTCGCATTTATAATATGTATTACTTAGCAGATGCCCGCGACTTCGTTCGCGTGAAACTTGTTTATATCGTATCTCTGTACACAGTTACTTCCCCTTTTCACCTCCTTAAACGAAGATTTCCTGTATTCTAACATTCATATTCTGAAAATCTGAAGAAAATTCATTCAGGTAAGGGTTTTACAGCACCTGTCCGCTCGTGAGTACTGTCCACATAGTAACGTTTATGAATACGGGTGTAAATACTTTAGTTTTTTTTACAATAAAGGAATGAATTATCTCATTTCTAATCTAAATGAAATTATCTCCGTCTCCATACAATTTGATGATCGTCTAACTAAAGGACTACTTGCACTTTGGGATTCCCATGTACTAAATGTATGGAAAAAGTTTAAACTTAACGATAAATATTGATTAATAATTAAATCCAGAACGAGCTTACAAAATATGGGTTGTGATAAATCCATTTCATATATTAAAATTCTATCCGTACGACTACATTACTAAGTGAGCGACTAGAAATAGCTCGCGGATAGATTAGAAGACAAAAGCGGGAGATTTGCTCCCGTTTTCGTCTTCGAGGTTATTTTTTTATATAAGAGCGGAAAAACTTCTGCTCATTATAGTATTTAAGCTCATTAAAGTGGTTTTTGTATTCGAAACACGTCATTTAAGATAAAATGCCACTCAGTGTAAAAAAAAAACATTTGCTAAATATTGAAAAAAAAACGCAGGACGTATCGTTGACACTCAAACAAATATTAGGTCGCTCAAATATTATGAAGCTTCTCATTTTCTATTTTAAGTAACTCAAATTAAAGTTTGTAAGTTGCTGTTCTGTTGATTTCTCGTCACCCGCAGTCAGTCGCTCACTTAGTAATACTATAACGTAAATTAATTATTTTTGTCACTTAAAACTTTAATTTACTTGTTTAAGTAGTATTAAAATTTTATTTTAAGAACAATTAGGAAATTGTTTTATAATTTAGTAAAACCGATTTGTTTCTTTGACCTCCGTGGGATGTCCACGGAGGTCAAAGAAACAAATCAATCTTATGCAGTCGAAAAGTTGTCTACTTTCTTTTCGGTACGGTCATTATTGTAGGCATGTCTCTTGGACTCCTAGACTCCGGAAAACCAACTTCTTCGAGATTGTCTGCCGGCAGCTTTGGGGACATGACTAACAACATATAAAATATACTAAAAGATGGCGTTGGTATCCGAAAGTGAAGTATATGTACGAAAAAACCCGTAACAACATGCCCGAAATATTTCTCGTGGAAACAAGATGAACGCACAAAAGATATGATGCCTGCTGATTTTACTATTGTGGGTACTTAAACTGTTTAAATCTTATTTAATTACTACTTCGTTGTGAAAATGAAATTAACTTTTTTGCCCTCCCTTAAATTTGTCCATGACCTATATTGAGAAGCTTTATAAAATTCAATCAGGTTTTCATTGTGGACACAGTACTACCACTGCGTTATAAAAAGTCATTGAGGATTTAAGACAATGCATGGAGTCTTCTCAATTGACAGTGCTTGTATTAATAGACTTCTCCAATGCATTTAACGCTGTCAACTATGACCTTTTACTTGCAATTCTAAAACACCTAAATATCTCACCTACAGTGGCTGCGTGTTTCTCCTCATATCTCCAGGATCGCCAACAGGCGGTTCGCGTTAATAATGCTATCTCCGATTGGTGTGAACTCACCTCTGGCGTTCCACAGGGCGGCATTCTCTCCCTTCTTATTTTTTCTGTTTTTATTAATCTTATTACTCCTAGAATTACATGTTCTCACCGTCTATATGATGATGATCTTTAAATTTACACACAAGCTAGTCCCGATAGTCTCAATTTAGTTGTAAATAAAATTAATAATGATCTGGACTGTCTTGAGCTTCAACTGGTCTCGTTTTTAGTCCTTTCCTAATCAATATAGCTATGACCTACGCCTCTGAATACCTTCAGAAACCAACTCACTATAATTTGTGGCATGCGTAAAACAAGCATTAATGGGTACATTCATGTTGTGCTGTCATGAGGTGCATGAATTGAAGTCTGATTAAGATTTGTTGCGTAATCTCGTTCTGGCCTGGCACTGGAAGCTTTGTGCGTGTCGAAAATGCGCGCGCGATGAATATAAATTTGATTGCAATTCGATAGGTTTACTCAGATAATACCCCAATTTTCTAATAGCTCACTATATTACATGGGTCCTAGAGACCGTGCCCAAAAACAAATATGATTAAAACATTCACTCATTTAGAAACGAATAGATTAAGTTAGTAAATGAAACATAGTAAAATTACATTATGCGTATATTTACATTTATTTTGATTTCAAATTTGTTTCCCTAACCACAATCAATGTAAGTATGTAAATACTACATAAGACTACTTTTGAATACAAACGCTTTAAAATAACCAGGGTTCGGTACTATGTATTAATGGTGTAATTTGTTATTCTAACTATTAACTACGTGTCAGAACCATCTCCTCAAATGGAATTATGGTTTTAACCTAAAAAGAAGGATAATATATTTCAAATCCTTATCCGTATACAAACAGGTAAGTATGAACAGTGATCTTAGAATGTGGTCTAATGATAAAATAAAAAATTTCGTTTAATAATTAGTCTGTACTATTAGCACACAAGGAAGAATCATAAATTACACATCTCCAATCCTGATTCTAGTGATGTGTGTAGCTTTAAATTTGGCCTGGTATCATAATGTAGAGTGCCGCAAAAGTCAAGCAAGATTTGCATTATGAAGAAAACACAGTACTTACCCCTTTTTGTACTTTTTTGTTATTGAATCATAAAATAAAGGATTATGTATGGAGTAAGAAACAGGGCAAATGGCCTCTATGATTTTGTCGAACATTTGCATAACTATTTTGGACACAAATTTCAGAATTTAGTTCAAAATGCGTTAAATTTTGACCTTCAACAGATACACGGTTGTGCCAACAAGCAACGTAATTCAGAAACTTGTATGTGAATGATTCGACCACAAAATAAACGTAAAAAAACAAATAAAATCTGCGACTTGTGTATAATTCAAATCTTGCGTGAGTTTTGGGACACCCCATATTTGCGTATATAAAGTCGTTGTAAATAATGCATGCTACAAAACGATCGAATATAAGTTTCCTATTATTAGAAAACAATATCGGTATATTGTTATTAAATGCTGATTACTGACTCGATTTCTTGCTGTAGCAATGCTGTTGTACGATGTAGGGGATATTCAGACTCTTTTCTTGATAACAAAAAACATTAATGTGAATCATTATTTATAGTCAAAAAACATATTGCTATGATGAAAGGCCATGGCAGGGTAAGGGAACATCTTGTGCCTTAATAGCTTTTCTGGTTGATTTTTTTTCTGATGATAGGTCACAACGTTAGTAAGTGCTATACTAAATTTCAGCATTCTCCTCTTCTTATTTTTAAAGACAAGAATAAATAAGAAAAATGAATTTTCATTAATATCTCCGCTTTAATGGAACGAATAATTGCATGCTTCATACATATAATACACTTAGCTAAGACACATAATTTGACAGTATAAGCCTCATGACATTCCATATAAAAAAATAAAAATAGATGTTGACATTAAAAAAAAAAAATTTATTACTTATAAGATGAGACACCTCCAATTTTTTTACTTATCATAGCATTTTAATTAACTATAAGATATATTTAGTTCAAGCTTATAGCATTGGTGCATCGTAACAAAAGAAAGGCTCGACTCAATCGTCCTCTTCACTATTTTCATTAATTACAATACTTAAGCCATTTTTAAACAATTTGCTCAGTTTCTCGGCTGGTTTTGGTATTTTATTTCAAAACCTACCATGTGATAAATAATACACGATTGCAAGAAGGTTTAATTTAATTTAGTTTCATTACCTCAAGGGGACATACCAACTTTTTTAAATAATTTTGTTACGATGCACCAATGCTAGAAGCTTGAATTAAATATATGTTATAGTTAGTTAGAATTGCTATCATAAGTAAAAAGTTGGAGGTGTCTCTATCTTATAAGTAATGTTTTTTTTTAAAAAAAACGTCAACATATCTATTTTTATCTTTTTATATGGAATGTCATGCGGCTTATAGTGACATATTATGTGTCTTAGCTAAGTGTAATATATGTATGAAGCACGAAATTATTCGTTCCATTAAAGCGGAGATATTCATGAAAATTCATTTTTCTTATTTATTTAGTTTCTTTAAAAATAAGAAGAGGAGAATGCTGAAATTTAGTATAGCACTTACGAACGTTGTAACCTATCATCAGAAAAAAAATCAAGCGGAAAAGCTATTAAGGCACAAGAACCTTCCCTTACCCTGCCATGGCCTTTTGTGTATTTTTTTAAGAACAGTATTTTGTAACTATAAAGTCGCGCAGTCGAAAATAGTTATTGGTTTGATATTTATTTATGTCGGAGACTTTTTCCAGTTTATGTATTCTGGAAGATTCCTCCGCCCCGTTATCATAGTTTATAATTTTATATCATATTTTCCACGTCATCCTGCATCAGCAACGAGGCACCTTGTTTTAATTTGCTTCGGTAACAGTCGTCGTGGTTTCATATACGTACAGTCAAGTGTAAAAATATGGGTATACAACTTACTCATAAATATGTCCTCTTGTCAGTGGACTAAGGTTCTAGTACATATTTATGAGAGGATGAAATCGATACATATTTTGCACTTGACTGTACATATGTATAAACAGCATGTAAGTGCCAAGGTACCGAAGACCGAAACCCCGGATTCAGACCGTTATTGTGAATTAGAAATTGGTAGAAATATGCATAGAGACATGCCATTTTTTTCTAAAAGTTTTAGCAAGTTTAACTAAAGCTTGGTCGCAGTCAGGAGCAGAAAGAGCTACACGCTCCAGGGGTCTCCATCTAGTTTACACCATGCGCGAGCTTTTGGCACGGTCTTCAAAGGTACTTGGTGAGTAAAAAAAGGTTAAGCTTATGGTAAAATCCGGATAGATGCCCCACTTTTTGAAATTACTTTATATTTCTTCGTACAAAAAGCCAGATTCTTTATTTTGTAAAACGTGTAGGTACTTTGGATTATTATCTTCAAATTTATGAAAGGAATAAACATTATCTTTAATATTTCCAGAGTATTGGCGATTTTTGTGGACCTCTAAATTTTGGGAAACTATCCCATATAGGGGATAGTAGCCTAATCCATGTAAATTACGTTTAGGATAGATGCCCCGTCGAGACAGAGGACATTGATCCCGCAAAAACTTTGATCGCACCTAGCCGTCCCATGCAATCGCACAGAGACATGCAAAACGGTCAACTTAGTTGTAGTTGCCGAGTCTCTCGATAGATAAATAAAATAATATGTGTTTCATTTGTGAAACTAGAGTTATTACAATCGAGGCAACTATACCCCTGGGGCAACTATCCGGGTTTTCCTAAACACTTTCTTTTTTAACATTTCTCCACGCCTTTTGGTCGATTATTAGTACTTTACAATTGTCAATTTAGATACCCACCGCATTTCCAACTAGGTACTATCGCCCCCTTTTTCTAAGACTCTTGCCCTTGAGATACCATCATTGCGTGGTTCTTTCTGGTGACTCACTGTTTATAACACAAATTAATTAGGGTGTCCAATGTATCGTAAGTAAGTAAAAGGAAAATCATTCGCTTTACGTAAGTGATCAAATAGGGAAACTCTGACAACTGACACTGATTACAACCAATAATTAATTAAATACATTCCAGCCAAACACTCTTCTCAAGGATGTCTTGGCTGCGAGTGAAATCAATTGATTGTGTTCTGCATTTGTGAAAACAATTGAGACCATATCTTGTACGATCAGAAAAAGCTAGGTGAGTTTAATGTTATCAAAAAATAATGCAACTCGTTATTTCAAATATCAACGACATTTTACAAAAGTGGTACTAAAATTCGATATGTATAGGTAGATCCAAACGGCATTGCGGCATCAAAGCATTACGCTATTTGGCGCAAAAGTTATAAACTCTGTTCGTTTTCTATTCTAATTTGCATCCTGTATGAAAGTGATATCTGTACGTCTAGCACAACTTGCTGCTCAGTCGCTTCGCGCGCGTCTGAGCGTCTGTCGCACTCGCACCGTGCAAATTAGAAAGAGGAGGGTAGATCTTCCTCGACTCGCGTCGCGGCGCGGGGTCAGTTGTGCTAGCCCCGCTGGTCATTGTCCCTCGCGTAATTTTGAGTTGAACACCGTACGTTGCGTGGCAGAAATCATTATCCAATGTAAAACACAACCTCCTGAAGCTTCTGAATAAATACTACTTGACTTAATTCACAATAACGGTTTAAATCTATCGTTTCAGTTTTCGATAGGTTGTCGTTTGCTTTAGCCTGTCTACTAAATATAAATAAATAAATATATAAATATTAGGGGACAATCTTACACAAATCGACCTAGTCCCAAACTAAGCAAAGCTTGTACTATGGGTACTAGACGACGATAAACATACTTATATAGATAAATAAATATTTAAATACATAGAAAACACCCATGACTCAGGAACAGATATTCGTGCTCATCGCACTAATAAATGCCCTTAACGGGATTTGAACCCAGGACCCCTTGCTTCGTAGGCAGGGTCACTACCAACTAGGCTAAAGCGGTCGTCATCGTCAAATATAGATCTTGATTATAGCCACAGGGTGATAAACTGTCAATCCTGTCATTTTTTATATACGTACATTTTATAAGACTAAAAATTATTGAGACCATTAACAGCATTCTCAGATTTGTCTCTCGTAAAAAGTTACCCCTGACAGGTTTTCAGTCATAGTGCAGCTTGATATAGTCGAGTGATTCCATAATAGTTGGATAAGTTTGTGTTCATGCGGTATTCATTATACATATATGTATAATATTTTTTATTACACATCACTATAAGTGAATTCGTTTTTCTTTGACCATCCGCTTTGGTATTTGGGACAAATATAGTGTTTTTGTATGGCTCAAAAGTGAGTCCTAATTTGTAGTGTTGCAAAATTTCGCATTTCTTTTCCTTGTTTGTCAGTCTGACTGTTAAACGGCAGGCCAACTTTTATGGTACCTACTACAACCCTGCACGTGTCTCCTGGGTGGTACTAAAGAGTGACAAACTTTAAAGGCCAAAATAATATATGCCATACGATTCAATAAATAATGCTACCTACTAAAGAAATACTCGTCAAAAATGTATTCAGTGCGCACTTGATATAAGCTTCTTTACAAAAGGTATCATAAATTATTCACCGTCAAAAGTGAAATTATTTGTTACCAATACAGTGCATTTGAATTTAATTCTAACTGCCATTTCGTACCAATTTTCTTTACCTACTAAGAACAGATAGTATTTCAATTCAGTCACGATTCTATATAAAATAAAGTCGGAATGCTACTGGATTCACTTACATTATTTACATATTTACATACGCTATTGGTCCGTCTATATCAGAAACTAAATAAAATATAGTTATAAACTGTAGAAACAAAATATTGTGTTTATGTGTTATTGCAGAAATGTCCGTTTATGTTGCTCCGGCCTTAAATCCCTTAAACCTGGTAAAAAACAGATCTAGCAAATGGACATTTCGTTAGTCAATAAGTGCCTTTTAGTAATCAGCAGCATAGTTGCAAAACGTTCCCATTAATATCCGCTGATCTGTGTAATTGGTAATACGAGTAAAGGCTTAAGCATTCACTATACCGATGACATCCCGGACATCAGTTTGTACGTGATTACGAGCATAATGGCTCTTTAACAGCTTAAGAAGAACAAGGCACCCGGTGAAGATGGAATTACAGCTGAACTCCTGAAGGCGGGTGGAAAACTGGTCCTTACGGCCCTTCACAAGTGTTTCGAACCCGTCTTACTGCTGAATGAAGAACGCCAGAGGCGTGGAACAGAATATTGGTCGTGCTATTCTTCAAAAAGGGTGACAACACCCTGCTGAAGATCTACCGACTCATTTCACTTCTAAACCATGTCTACGATTATGAGCTGTTTTCGAGAGGGTGTCCATCTAGTCGCATAATGACTAATGTCATAATTTCGATTGTCATACAACTTTACGCATAAAGTTGCTCATTAAAGTATTTTGTCATTAATGATTCTGCGCATTATACTTTTACTATCATAATTGTAGTATGTCATATTTTTTTAAACCATAATGTTGAATGTGATACAAATTTTAGTCATTATATTGAAGATCATAATTATTTTTAGTCATAAGAATTACTATGCATAATTTTTGACAATATATAGACTGTTATTATGATTGATTCACATAAAAACAAGCAATTAAATTAGTTGACCAGCGTGTAATTAGGTTAGGGCAGCTAGAAAAGGGGGGACTCGGGGGCAAGGCCCCCGCAGTAATAAAAACAAACAATCGTAACAAGTGTATTTTTGGTAGTTTAGGTTATGGTTATCTTGTGACCCTTAGAGTGGAAATAGGCACCCCGCGAAGCGGGGTGACGTCGACACGCTGGCGGTTAGGTTAGGTTAAAATATTTGCCGTGCGTTTTTACAAGGTTATTTTAGGTTAATGAAAATGAATGAAAATGAATTATGGCGATTGATATTTATGCTTAAAGCTTTCATGGGCAATAAATTTATGATAATTGTTATTTATGCTCTTAAATATTATGGTTAAAAAATATATGCGAACTAATTTATGACTTTAATGATGATTATGACACAAGTGGTTATGCCAGTAAAAACTGTGGCTTTTCGAGAGTCGTCTCGTGCGCAAGTTAGATGCAGCATTTCCAGCCTCCCGAACAAGCTGGTTTCCGAAGAGGCTTTAGCACCGTTGACCACATCCATACGCTCCGTCAGGTTATATAGAAGGTTGAGGGGTATAACCTGCCCCTCTGCTTAGCATTCGTGGGTTACGAGAATGTTTTCAATTCTATCAATACCTGGGATTTACAAACGGTACCAAGTAGACTACGAGTATATCGAAAAAGTGAAGTGTTTGTACGAGAACGCCACTATCAGTCCGACTCCAGAACTCGAAACTTCGCAGTTGCGGGGAGTCTGGCAAGGAGATTTCTCCAAAACTGTCCCAAACCCCGTATTTTATGCATAATCAGTTTAATTTGACACACTCAATAATGAATTTAATTATTTGAATGGCATGCCACTTACTTATAACACATTAAGAGGTAATTTACTTCTGATGAACTACAATAGTCAGTAATATCTAATTTTATTTATTGTATATATTATTTTGGGACCCTATTTCATCAGTTTCTTTTGCTGTTGACTGTACTGAAAGGCGCAGCGTGGCCCTTGTGGAGGTCTGATGACTTGGTCGGGGGAGTCCGCTGGATGCGGATTGGGCGGGTGGCCCAAGATCTGTCAATATGGCACTATTTGGGAGAGGCCTATGTCGAACAGTGGAAGTCTTTAGCTGATAAGATGATGATGAAGATAGGCTTAAGCTACTGAATGTATGTATGTTAAGGTGTCAGTAAGCTGCAAATCAGTCAGTCAACATTTACTATGTAGTTTATTAACACCATACGGCTTATGTACCTTCAGCTGCAGTATGCAGTATGCAGGGGGTGGCATAAACATGCCACCATGCCACATGCCACATGACGTACAGCTGTAGAGAAAGCTCTACAGCTGTACGTCAAATTAAAGCAAAAGATGGTGTTGAAAATGTTTTGCAACTAGCCAGCCGGTTGAGTACATTACTAGTTATGTATATAGTTTTACTAGGAGGAACAAATTCAGCCATATGCGGGGCCTCCGTCACGTCGCATAAACCCGAAAATGATGCTTCTACAGTTGATACCAAATTTAGTCCACATTTGAAATATTACACAATTATTAGATTAACTTAGTAGTGACTAGTGACAAATCGATTACAGCTTCTACTCATAGTTTATAGCAGTAATAAGTTGGTGTTCTGTAACATTTAAATTTTTACTAAGTTATTAAATTCACTGAGACGCTATTTCAGTCCACTATTAAAATTTTGCCTAAGTATAGGTATTTAACTATGTAAATGTTAAATAAAGGTATAATTTTAATAAAAGACTGAAATTAGTACTTTTACACACGCCATACAAATATTAGTACTAATTTGCCCTAGGTATTAATTTGAAAATAGTTGTAATAAGGATGGATATGCCACTCAGCTGACAACTAAATATATTTACACTGATAGGGATCAATATTTACCTATATTTACAAGCATATATAATTAAATCAGTATGTAGGTACTAAACTGATGTCAGGTTTGGGTCACTGTAGTTTTACTACGTTTTATTATAATTTATTTATTTTAGGATAATGTTATACTGATGACTGCAATAATGTACACAAAGTTTTGTCACTGTTCATTCACACTCAAAGTCTTGTTAAATGATTCACCTTCGAAGTTCAAGTGGCTCAGAGATATTAGATTGAAACTATATGTAATCTGTAAGACACGTGAGAAGGTCCGGTCAAGTCACACGATCTCGTCGTGATGCACCACGTCGCTGCAACTCCCGGCGCGTTGCAGTCAGGCGCGCTGGCGTCACACACGCAACTCCTCCATAGTTACGTTTGACTTGGCGTTCAACTGGGTGTTTTTTTTCGTCAACGTATTAGTGTTTATCATTTGCATTTGATGCGCAGACAGCAAAGGCTGATTTTCTGGCAGCTGGCCGCTTGCTAATGTGTTTATATTGCTTTTTCCCAGTTTAGGCGGTGGCGGTGCACGAGGCAACGTAGCCATACTCACAACATTATTACCCGGCAAATCTGCAAACTCAGGCGGTGGCAATTGATGATGTGAATGAGTGTGGTGGTGGCCGAGGATTGTTGCCGGGTCGTTTTTGAGACCCGTTTGATAAGTTAGAGCGCCTTCGAGATCTCCGCAGATATTATTGGGCATTTGACCATTTTCAACCCGTTTCTTTAAATGCGAGCCATTTGTATGAGCATCTTGGCCATTCATTCTCGTTTTGTCCCGCTGGTAGTATACGCCAGCAAATATTAGAACGTTGAGTATAAGCAACGAACATCCTATAGCTATAGTCACGCTTAATGCCGTTGAATATGCTGCAAATCCATCTTCTGGCGCTGAGTTAGTAGGTGTCTCCGATTTATGAACATCTGTCCCTCCTCCCGTACTTTGTGTTGGAGTATTTATTCCAATAATATTAAAGTTTATCGGTGCAGTAATATTATTAACGTTTAATATGGGCAACTTTGTAGGAATACCTGTATCTATTAGGACTAAATCAGTCGTTTTCTTAAGAGGCGGGCTATATGTTTTAATAGTCGGCTGTAGAGATGGATCGTCATTATCGAGCTGATGATGAGAGGACGGTACATCTTCGCCACCCGGCCGGTGAAGGTCCGGCACTAGGTTCAACCAGAATGATAGCCTGTGGACGACAGTAACATTTCTCATCTCGATTTTGAAACAAATGAACTATTTAAAATAATCAATACATACCTATGTGCTCGATAGTGATTTTTCAACTTTGACTTTGTATCTATGTTGAGATATTTCTTGTGAACAGCCTCATACGCCGTCCATTCAATGTTCTTCATCCTGGCGCGTTCCTGCCTTCCCGCTCGTATGGGATCGCTTTCTTGTGCTTCATTAGGGTTTCTGAATTCAAAACAAAACTAACTAATTTGTCTACTTACATTTTTATGCAACCTCAGCATGTTTGATATTTAGTGTGTTCGAAAGATTCTAAGGGGATTATTTATTTGTAATCTGACAAGACCGTTTATTATAAACTTAGTAAAATAAACATAATTAAGTAATTGCATTTCTTACCCAGTCTTGGCGAAATTACCCCAGTACAGCATAACTGATTCGGATAATGCAACTTCAGCTTTAGTGTAATTCCGAGGGAAGTGAGACAATCCGCCCACTAGCGGAGCGCCAAATATGTAGGGCAGCTCCTCGCCGTGAATGCAGCCTTGTCGCTGTGTCCAACCAAATTTCATTAGTAAACTCATTATTAATATAATACCTTCGGATAGAGTAGCAATCGAGGAAAGTAATCACATATTGTAACTTTAGTGATATGCCATACATTTAAGTAGAACGACGCAATCGTACAAAACTCCGAGGAATTACTTGACATGTGTAATATAAAACAGCGTTTTCATAAACCTCCTCTTGCGATTTGTATAACGTGAACGTCTAAGGATTCAATGATATGGCTCGGATTTATAATACCCTCGACGAGTAAAATTGAAATCGGTTCTGGTTGCTTAAATATAGCTATGAATATTGGTTCTCCATTTGTCGATTGTTTTCGTGCATTGTTCTTGAATATTGAAAAGGTACACGTGTAATCTGATAATATTGGGTAATACTTTGGGAACACAACCAGATAAAAATACTCCACTTTTAACCATCGACTTTTCGTCATTGTTGTCTTATAGTATATAGGTTTTGCAGGAAAATATTATTCAAGACGACGTTGTTAAAAATTCAAAGACCATCATTATTACGAGTAAGTACATGATTTTCAAAGTACCTATCCTAGAGGTATGATCTCGTTAGCCTCAGCAGCATTCAAGACAAATGAGGCCACTTGAGAGTTTACATCGTGTATTAATAAGAGAGCAGGCTTTACTAACTACATCCTAACCAATTAAAGTGGAGCTCCGATTCCTGGCTGGGGTTTACTCTCGATGGGTATTAGTTAAGTGGCAGGAAGGTAATTAGTTCTCTCAAAATTAAGTTAGGTGATCGCGATGGAAATTGCATTGGTGCGGAAATTGCGATAGTTAAGTGCAAATGTGCGAGACGCAATCTGGGGCTTATGTGAATGAAACCCTGCTATAGGAGTTATGAGACTAATTAGGCAGAAGTGGTTTGTGAAACAATATCCCTATAGCCATATACACGAGTACACTGCGACTGGTTCGCATTTCACGTCATGATTGCGGTGACAAGAACAATGCTAAAAACCGTTAGGCCTTGCAACTCGAGATTGAACTAACATTCACAAACCAAGTTTCTCATGTTTTTCGATTATACATAAATAAAAATAAACTGACCTGTGGGTAATCTCCGTATTTCGTTTGATAGTCAAATACATACAAATATGAGTTTCGTCGCAATGCAGAATGTGTGTCAGCAGTCAAAACTATCGGAGCTACTACTTGTGCGTCACTCAGCGCTTCTAATGTTTCATCCCTGCAAAAAGAGTAACAATAACTTTAACTTTACAGGATAACAGTAAGAAGGATATTTACCTAATTAAATTAAAATATAAAATTGAAATAAACTAGTCATTAGTCATTCATTAATATAACTTAATCTCGAAATAAGTAACAGTATACATATAGTATTGTTGTAAAAATAACCTAGTTTTGCATTTGTCGTTAATGTATATAAGACATACTATTATAGTTATGTTTTATACCCATAATAGTAGTTTATGCAACTGAGATGAGATGAGATGCCTCAAAACGAAGTGTTTAAGGCCTAATTATTTACAGTTGCATACACTACTTTATTTACACACATATCATAAGTACTCTAAGATGGGTTCACAATTCTACTTTCGTAACAGCAAAAAACCAACAAACAAATGACAACAGTAATGGCGGCAATTCGATCCTCCGTCAAGACGTTTAAAAAAAAACATAGACAAATGAATGGTGGGAGGCTCTTTTTCTCATGACACTCGAGATCAAATGTCGTACGGTTTATATTAAAAAAACATACTGAATTGACGTTTCGTATCGATAACTGTTTTAATATCTATGGATACTAGAATACCCACTTGAGTTTTGACACCTGTTCCAATTATAAAGTCGTAAACCTTACAAAAATCGATACTATACTAACATTAAGGCGGACTCACACAGTCTTCACTCCAAGAGCAAAAAAAGGCACACCCTCTGGTAGCAATTCTGCGCAAAGTGTACCGTTTTACCATTTTATTGGTTCGTGAGTGTTTCAGATTATGATTTAGTGCATGAATTCACACTGTATGAGCCCAACCTAAAGTACAGATTTAACCTACAGACAAGAAGGTTCTCATAGTAAAATTGTTTGTAATAATGCTGGTCATTTCCTACGGTTTCTGAACGGATTTAAGAGCACTAATGATATGTGCGTAGATAAAAGATCTTTAGTGAATAGTAAAATATATTACGGTAGACTTGAGTAGTCATTAAAGTTATTTCCGTCTAAACCCACTGCCTCAATTGGCGGTGCGTAGTCAGTGCGGTCTCCGTAACCTAAGTTTTAACGAGGCCTTCGCTGGGATTCACTGAAGCGGGGCGGTACGCATATACTGCAAAACATCATAGATATGACAACCTGCGCATGCTCTATACACAGTTAACATACTGATAGTATGCCGTGCCGACAAGTAAGGCAATCTGGTCGATATCAATCAGCTCTCGGTTATGTAGATAATACCCCATACAAATTCCGCCCCGCCAAGTTAGGTAGCGACTTAGATTTTTATCTATACTTATTACAATGTTAGGTGCAAAAGTGTATACTTTGACGTTTAGAGAACAAATAAAATCACTCAGTCGGCCAGACGGAAGACGGTTATAAAACGTCGGGTGTTACGTCGATCGATCGGTTTGTAGACCAGTCTCTTTGACGTAGATCGACACATCAAGCGTGAATTGATCAAACATTGTGGAGATCCCTTCACCCTGGAGCTACCGTGGATTACCCTTGAGAAGGTGAACTTTAAATATGTTAAATATAAACAGTAACGCCTCAGTTTACCTTATATTGATTGGATGTTGCACGGGTCTCTCCCAATCAGTGTACTCATTAATGATTGTAGCCAAAATCTCCGATAAATGGTAGCTATATGTATTTCTAACAAAAGACCTAAGTATTTTGGATCTCCTGTCAGCCTCTATGCCGTATTGGACGTCGTCGCCGCTGAAGGCGAAGTAGGCTTCCGCTTTCGTAACTCCCAGCACCAGGTCGTACCTGCAGTTGGTTGCCCGCAATGTTATTGCTCAAAATACGTTAAAAATTGTTACGCTATATCAGGAATTCATTACAGGTACATGAAAGTGAAACAAAATTAAATTATATTTTAATTGAATAATTTAAAGGGTGATATAGTCAGGGTAAGATAAGTTTTGGGGTACATGGCATTTGATCATTATCTTTAAACTAAAAGACCACTTTTAAATAATTGATAGTCAACAGCATAAGGTATAATACGTCCGACTGTAAAAGTGAATCATGTAAAAAAATGCAAGCAATAAACTACCGTATGGTCAGAACAAAAAGTAGTTTTTTGCTTGCGTTCGTTGTTAGAATTTACTCTACTCGATTGGAATAAACCTATATTATAACGCCGATTACAATCCACCTTGAGATTATTTGAAAGTATACAATACATTATGGTAGAATATTTAAACTTTAAGTGAACATTTACATTTACATAAATATTTCAGTGTATTAATAATATTCAAGCACTTACTTGGTTAGTTGTGCAACTGCGCTCTTGCGCATCAGCACGGCATTAATAATGTTGATTGCGTTCTGGGTCTGTTTCCCCACAGGTAGTCGCGACTGTCCTCCCCACTCATACCCATTTTCTGGGTTAATCAGTAGATCACCAGTATCTGTGAGCAAACATGTTAACTATTTAAGTATCCTATTTTTTTCTCACGTGTTAATCAAACGTCTTCTAGGATAAATTAAAAGATTATTTTCCAGGAATTTGTTTGACAAGTACCACTATATGGCAATAACGACCCAATCTATACTCAAATAGGTTTGCAATTCTCAGTACTGCCATGTTTTTTCTTGAAGTAAATTTTAAATTTGATAATAGACAAAAACCCGCCTTGCCTTAATTTTTATTCAACAGAATGTTAGCTTTTCTAATCAAAGGGGATCCGGCAAGGAATAAAAAAAAACCGTTGGTGAACGACAGCCCGAGCTAACGGGAAGCGCACACGCTCGGCGGGAGGACGAGATGAGAAAACTTCTCGGGGACAATTTAATAACGCGCCTCGGACGCGCTCTGCTTGGCAACCGGAAGAATGGTGCCAAAGTGAAAACAACAACCGAGCTATCGCCACGAAATAACTCGGCAACTACTGTCCGCGGCCGAGTTACAGCGCTACTTAAGGATCTCGGCAGTATAATATTGATCTGATCTGATTGCTACTTAAATGTATATATTCTTAAAAACGTGAGATTATTTTACAATAAATGTTGTAATGTGACCAAGACTTGACTTGACGACCACTTTAGCCTAGTTGGTAGTGACCCTGCCTACGAAGCAAGAGGTCCCAGGTTCGAATCCCGGTAAGGGCATTTGTTTGTGTGATGAGCACGAATATTTGTTCCTGAGTCATGGATGTTTTCTATGTATTTAAGTATTTATTTATCTATATAAGTATGTTTATCGTCGTCTGGTACCCATAGTACAAGCTTTGCTTAGTTTGGGACTAGGTCGATTTGTGTAAGGTTGTCCCCTAATATATATATTTTTTAAAGACTCATTATATAATAATATAAGTAAATCAACTCGAGTTTAGTTCCTGTTATCTTATCTTGATAAGCCTTCTTCATATTCACATTGAAACATACAACAATTATGTGTACATAGTAAGTGCATGTACAATAAGTACATATGTAGTTGCTGTGGGTACTAAAAGTTGCAACTCACCAATAACGACGCCATCAACACTGGGTCCAAATGCATATGAAAAATCCGGTGCTTGTGCTGGTGCTGACATCAGCTTTTCAAGTGGACGCTCCCGCAAACACCTTAGAAGCGCTGGAGGAGTGAGTTCTAAAAAAACATGCATATAATTATCGTAAGTAATGTATGCAACATGTAAGTAATATTTACTAAGTCTTAGAGGCCTAAATACTTCCACTTTATCGAATATATTACCTGGCGAGCAGTTTGCATGCGTAGCTACAATGGCAGCGTATTTGTTAGGGTCTGCCACAAGCGACCACGGACTAAGGCCAGACCCTGACATAAGTACGGCTCTGTGAAAGAGTAAACCTGAAACAAAGCGTAGAATCTGTGTCAGATTAGTGAAAGACTTACTATCAATATGACAGCAGGCGCGAATGGTGTTTAGATTTAGTTATCAATTAGAGTGCAGCGCTGAACGATAAATAAAAGAAACCGTACAATGTCGAACGAGATTATTTTTTATGTTAAGCGTACCTGAGCATAATAGCATGCGAGCGAGCAGACCTGAGCATAATAGTATGCTCAGGTCTGCTCGAGCTCGATTATACTTGGCTGTAAGTTAAAGCTCTTTAGCCCTTTACCAGGCAGAGGAGTTGTATCGACCACATAGTGCTTCTCGTAGAAGGTATTCGGACTGTCACATTGCTACTCGTATTTAGCTATTTGCTTAAATGAACGATTTGGGGCTCATTGCATAACAACGTTTAACTTGTATTATAAGCGGAATTCTCTTTTCAACTTCTTTTATTATAAGCTGTAATTTACTATGGGCCCCTGGCTGTTAATATTCCCAGCCCAAAAAGTCGATGAGACGGCGTACGGTTCATCCTACACAAATGCGAGTATGTCGGTGTTTTAATTTAATTTTTTCATGCGTGGCTAAATGTGCCGGTTTAGAAGCGCCGATCTACATTTTGATACAAGGACCTGATGGGGAATATCTACAGTTCGGTATACATTTTGTACTGTTGAATAGGCAATGAACGAGATGGCGAGAATTTGCTGTATAAATTAACCGAATCCGCCTCTATTACTAGTAACATGCGACGCGATGTAAGTACGTTTTAAAAAAAGGTACTCTCTGATGACAAATCGGTAGAATTACCTACAGAAATCATTTTGAGACGGCGCGTAAGCGACAGTCAAACTTAGTCCTAGGTTTAATTATTTATCTGTCTGTTCAGTGTTAGCACTAAGTCCGGTGCATTGTTGGTTACAAGGAAAGCGGACTGGCTTCGACTTTGGCTTCTGCTTTGATGTTCATCATTAAACCTAACCCGTATCTTCAGTTTTCAGGACTGAAAGTTATGTAAAACAGAGAAACTGGCATTTTATTTAAAATAGTTTGATGAGTTTTGTAAGGGTGATAAGTAGTATATTTTCTGAAACTATTATTTCACTGTATAGTAGAAGGTAGAAACTAAAAATTACAAAATATTAATAAAGAATACTCTCGCAGCAGCAGGGAAAGAGCGACCGTTCTAATTTTCATTTCTATAAGTATACATAAGGCATTGAAGTTACACTACTAATTACTACTTTTAAATAAGTATAGAAAAAAAACAGCTCGTAATATTAACGTACAATTTTTCTTCCTTTACGGCCTTTGCTATGCTTCTAAGTTTTGCTTTATTTGTTGATCGTTTTCGGTAGAAAATTGTTTAGGCCTTTAACAAGTCCTATAGGGTCAAATGTACAGCAAGATTAATATCTTGGCTTTGTTTTTAAGAAGTATAATAGCATAAGTAAGTCCAAGTGATGAAGTAAATAAAGTCCCTAGAATCTCGGGATTGTTTGTATCCTCCACATTGTGTTAAGAAGCCTACGCGCGGCCCACCCTACATCGTTAAGGAAATCTCCTCGCATTTATTTTGACGTGGGCAAACCAACCTTCTTAGCTTTTTTCGCACCTACAACTGAACAAAACCGAAGGTTTTTAGGTTAATGTTCCTAAATCATTTCGACTTTATATCTCAAACGGTTGCAGAGTTTTATAGCCATTCATATACTAATACAAGATCACCGTTGAAAACTCTACGGTTGATACGTCCAGCAAATTACTGCCTACAAGTAATACATAGTACGAGTAATACATACTTAAAAACGTAAGTCTAATCAGCAAAGCGACATACAATCTACTTGTTTGTGTATATCGTACTATATAATTATAAGGAAAGTGAAAACTCATGGAAGACCGTATCTATGTTCTGCTATCTAGCGGGAAATGTTCTTAATTAAGTTGGCACACTTGTATATAAACAAGTACATATAAACTCTTAACATACAGAAAGTTTCGTGTAGAAAGCGCTGGATGACGAAGGCGGCGAAGTTCTTTACTTACATTGTGTAGAACCAAGTATGTCGTATTGCGACGATATCACCGAGCAAAAAGTATACGTACGCGATGTTACACTCGATTAGACTCAACTTGGTTTAATTTATCTCCTTAATTATATAGACCAGAATTAATGTCATTAGGTACTGTTACACTAAAATATTCTCTTGTTAAGTAATACTGTGGTAATATATGAAGGTAATACCAAAGATTGTACAAAAATATATATAAGTGGTCCAATATTAATTTCGTTTATAAGTAACTTGGCTAACTGAGTTCCGATTCGTATATCCATACTATGTAATATCGAATATACTCGTATATTGTAATAAACGTGAATGTTTGTGAAGATATTTGTTTCACTTAAATTCAAAAATCTACTAAGCGTATTTAAATCAACATTTCCAATAATATAGCTGGACACAGGCTACAATTCAATTTATAAAGTAATTTATTGCCTAAGAGGTTTAAAACAGTGGTCGAACGTTATATGGGCAGCCTTTTTTTTGGTAACAGACTCTTTGATAAGGTTATAAGAAAACAATTTTCTGTATTTTTAAACTTTGTATGGGGTACAACTCATTTTTGACGTAAGAGATTTGAAATTTCAGAAATAGATATTTTGTCAGACTTCAAGTAAATTAAGTCCAGCGTTTTCTTAACTTCATGTCCTAAAGGGGTTAAAAGAGGGTATACAGACTTTGTATAAGGAACTATTTATTTTCTCGCTTGGCGATCCGAGCGAAGCCGGGGTGGGCTGATAGTAATCCTACTAATATTATAAATGCGAAAGTTAGGATGTTTGTTACTCACTCACGCTTAAACGGCTAAACCGATTTGGATGATTTTGCATGAAGATAGTTTGTTGTTTTATAGCCTGGATTAAAATATAGGATATGTTTTTATCCCGGTTCCACGCAGACGAAGTATGATTATAATACGAATGTGCTGAGCGAAAAGTTGCACTTGATGCTTTCACAATTCGCTTGTGGCTGCGCGCGCACTCCGCCGCCCGTAGGCTTCACGCACGACCGTCTAGCCTGGCGTCATGCATATTTGAATTGAAGACGCTGACGGAAGCCAATGACATTGAGCAATCGAAGCCCGGGCTCACGAGTGTTCCTGTTAGTACGACTGTTCGATTGAAATTTAAAAGTACAGAAAAATTTCACCGTGGCGATACCATAATCAAATAACCCATCGTCATCGAAAGATACTACCGAAAGAGACCTTTTCACGCCAATGTTCGGAAATGTGGCAATAGCTGTAGCACAGCTCCCCCCGCCCCCGCCCCCGCCCCGCTCGCGCTAAAGTATGATCTTTAATAAGATACTTAATTTGGACTTATAATTATAGTTATTTGCAATTTCATCGCAGTCGGCGTGAAAAGCACTATGTAATGTCTCGGCCAAAAGTCCAATAGATGGACTCGTCTCCTCCAACCCACTCGTCCATCTATTGCCAACTTTCTAGCCTTTACAACAATGTACTATTCTTGCCGTTTCGTAATGGATATTTAGAGAAGCCGTAATTTGGTATATGTGTCGTAGCCATAAACAATCCTTTACTCTCGCCGTCACTTTTCCCCTTAAAATTAGCTGAATTAATACATTTTCGAACGCTCGGAAAATGGATTATCCGATTTTCCCTTGTTTAGTTATTTTTGTTTACGGATACTTTGTTTAACGCGTCGTATGAGACCGAAGGCCGCGATGTTGGCCGTACAAGAAGGCTGGCATATAAAACCGTCATTTGTTTCCGACAAATGCCGCCGCCTAATGAAGCCACCGGAAACTTTTGTTTAGTTAGTTAGTTGGATTAATTTGTACCGATTAAATGCATCAATTAAGACGTGCACAACACCGATTTTTTAAGTATGCTTAACTGGCATACTTAATTGTTACAAATGAAAAAAATGTTTAGGTTTTTTTATGCCAGCTTCTGGAATAACTAGTAAAAACATTATTTTAAGGCCTTGATTGGCCTACTTTTCATTTTTCATAACCACAGGAAACATACACTCTGACACTAATAAAATAAGCTACTTTTTGGCGGAAATTACTTTTTGTGTTTCTTTAGCTAGATGGAAATAAAGTAATTTAGCTCTTAAAATGTTCAGTTGAACACGGCTTAATGTTCGTGCAGACTACTCATTTATTCAACGGTTTTCTCGAAGACCCGGGTGGTAGCATAATATTCTGCGCTATTTTATAAAATGCATTTGGTGGTTGGATAACACTTTACAGCTTAGCTTCGTGTTCAATTACTACAGCCAACATACTTATCTGCAGCCTTAACACAAAACGTACTCACCGACATCGTCTATTCGCTCGCTTTGCTATTAGAACGGACCTACTTAACCACATCGACAGGAAAATTACCGATATCGGCGGCATTAAACTTTACGAAATCCAGATGCTTATTTGTCCCCCGAAAAGCAACAGTGTTAACTAAAATCTAACCTCAATGGGCTCAAGCCCAGGCAAACCAAAGTCCGCCACTGTTAACTTCATTGACTCACCCGATAATATATAAAACGTAAGCCGAATAAGTAGAATCGAGAATTTTTTTTTATTAATTTTATACGCCACAATACATAACACTCACAACATCCGTGTGATTGAAGAGATAGATTAGACCATAAATTAAATCCGTTCAATTTATATATATTGAAGTTCATAATGCTGTCTTACGGTTTGGATGACCCCTCGTACGATGTATACAACCTGCAATGCTCGGTAAGGACAAATTTGAGTTTCTTTCTAAGTCAATCGAATAATTCGAGTCAGTCGTTTAAGTAGCTGTATTGCGGATTTGGGTAGGTATTTGGAGATCTTTCATTTTGGGTATGTATGTGTTCCTAGTGTTCATTTGAAACTCTCTAAAACGCATGGCTTAGTCTGCCCAATGTACTAATTTCCAGGGCTGCTTTTATATATCTTGTACTCTCCGGGATTCCGGTACAGAATGCCATCCTTTGGTTTGCGCAAATGATTCACTTTGATTCTGGGTTTATTTAATTATCACGAAAAAAGGAAAGATTAGCATCTACATAGGTAAAAACAAGGAAGGCGTCTCTTGTACATTTAGTAGTAAACATTCAGCATTTGAAAGGACACCGCACCGAATAAGGGAAAAAAGCGCGAATTTAAGTATAGACCCGTGTATACGTATATACACTCAATATATATTCAAAATTAGTGAAGGGGCAAAAACTTTCTGTGTAGTTTATGAGAAAAATAATATTTAGTGAATATTGTTCCAGAATTGAAAACCAAATCTGTATGGGGGAAAAAATAAAGGTACTTAGCCAGATTTGAACGAAAAAAAAAAGGAAAAAAAATCGTTAATCACAACTTTTTCAAAAAACAAACAAATTTATTATATCATCTTTAATAACCATAATCCGTGCAAATAAATGATAAATAAATAAGTTTTTGCTTCTTAACTAAGACACTTTGAAAAAAAAGGATTAGTAACCTTACTTCAGGAAAATACGTTTTACGGCACTCGATTTTTGTTCCATCCGGTAATTGGTATAGTAATAGACAGTTTAGTCACATTTTTGCTATAGACAAGTTGAAAATTAAAGCAGTGGGTTTTTCATAATTATAACACAAGTACATTTTTAGCAAAAAACCCTGTTCAACGTTATTTTTATTCAAAATCTGGTTACACAATAGACTAAATAATGACATATCTGCTGCATATCATTGGTAAAAGTGCCATTACGGCATACTCCTACTCGCAGCAAAAAATCAAATAATTTACCAAAAATGAAAATACTTTCACGGCCTAGTGCTTGAAGAAAAACCGTTCAACACGGTTTTTTTGCTAAAAAATGCATTTGTGTTATAATTATGAAAAAAACCACTGCTTAAGTTTTCATATTGTCGACGGCAAAAGAGTGGCTAACTATCGCTCTTTCCATGTCAATTACCGAATGGAACAAAAATATTGCACGAGTGCCTATTTTATTTATTCAACGTATTTTCCCGAAGATATACTTAGCTTTTTTTTAAAGTTGCATTATGTGCGGTGTCTTTTATAGTTTAAGGTACAGTTTGCTAACTCGATAGTTACTTAGCTAAGAAGTCCGATGAATCCGGCCGTGAAACAAGGTCATGGAGTACGGCGCATGATTCTGATCTCCCTGAATCTAAAAATAAATCTAATCTAAAAAAAAATAGTTTTATTTTAATTTCATTGCATGTTTGCGAAAATCTATATGCATGCCTGTGCGTTAAAGTGATGGCCAGCCTTGTTTCCCTATCCTACATGGACTTGGTGGGTATATATCAACTTGGCTGGCAATTCCAATTTCAGCAGAAGCGTAGTTTTTTCCTTCAGAAAATCGTCATTTTTATCGCGGTCAATAATTTAAAGGTTACTTTTCCGAACACCAGTAACGTAGCATCTATTTACATAAACGGGACGTAAATAGGAATGTCTGACTTTTGTTTTCATTTGTGCCTTTTGTTATGTCCTCTAATCGCTGTTGGTAGTGGTCACGCTAACTTGCCGTCACCGGCGCGCGGCCATTTCAAGACCTCGCTTGTAAACACGGTATTATTAAGTCGGATAACTGCGCCATCGACTATATAATTTTAGCTACGGTCATCGTAATTGAAACAACAAACCTAACTTTTCATTGCAATAAAAAAAATGTACAGTACATTTTTACTATAAAAAAGGCGTAAATGAAATACCTAAATAACTAGTTTATAGAATCGGGATTATGTATAACCGATTGTCTTATTTTCATGCAGGTTGTTTTAGGGAACCAGTTAAGAATCGACTTCAATTATTTGACACCTAATTACACAAGAATATCTTTGGCACAAATTACGCAAAATCACAGGTAAATAATACTAAAATACCAATCATAATATATATAATCATATAATATAATACGGCGACCGCTTTAGCCTAGTTGGTAGTGACCCTGCCGAAGCAAGAGGTCCCGGGTTCGAATCCCGGTAAGGGCATTTATTTGTGTGATTAGCTCGAATATTTGTTCCTGAGTCATGTATTTCAGTATTTATTTATCTATATAAGTATGTGTATCGTCATCTAGTACCCATAGTACAAGCTTTGCTTAATTTGGGACTAGGTCGATTTTTGTAAGATTGTCCCCTTATATTTATTTATTAATACTTCATCAGTTCAGCGGTTTAAAGGAGAAAACCCAAACAGACGAAGATTTTTCGCACGTATAAAAAAAAATGTTAGTAATTAATTAAAACTTGACATTATTTTATAGTTATTTAATTAGGTAAATGATAGGTACATGTAATGTCTGGTGCTATGTTTTTATTTAATGATTATTGCTTTCTAGCATCACGTTGACATTGTTATGATTGGTACTACTTAGGTATGGATAATAATGTCTGGTTATTTCCAAAATGTGTTGTATTATATGTAGTATGTATTTTTGTATGAACTAAACAAAACTAAACTACGAGTAGGTTTTACTGATTGAGTGATGTGGGGCCGTTGCATGCAGAGCATATCTTCACGCTCCACTAAGCTTTGTTCCAAGCCCTTCATCAAGTATGCCCTTGGCTTCCACGTCATGCGTTTGGAACCCGAAATGACTTCGTCTACATCACGATAGGACACGGGCGTAAACGAGTTTGCATATTCATACCGACGAGGTTTCCAAACGAGAAAGATTGGTTGCGAAGAGTTAAACATAGGGCGTGACTTCATTTAAATGTTTCATATCATATAAATCGATTGGCGGTACGAAAACAATCAAAATGCAAAACTGCCTTGAAACAAAATAAGGAATTGAAATACAAGGTGTAACAAAAATGGGGAATGAACCGATCAAGGGCTTAACAAGTATCGTGTTCTGATAAGAAAAAACAGAAAAAAAAAATTGACGCGATTATTTTTTACATTTCTATGGAGCTTGTCGCCCCAGTCGGCCAACGCTCAATACTAAACTAAAAAATAATCGCGTCAATTTTTTTTTTCTGTTTTTTCTTATCAGAACGCGATACCTGTTAAGCCCTTGATCGAACTTCATACCCCATTTTTGTCACACCTTGTATGTTTAGGTATGAAATTTAATTTTTTTAATTCGAAAGTTAACTCACGAATTCGTTTTCGAGTGGTTAATTATCCATCCTCAAAGCATTTAACTGTAAGTTTATAATTGGATGAATTACTTACCCTCTGGAACAGCCAACGAGGTTAGCAGGAAATGCACGCAAGCTGCACCTGTCCCATGGCCCATAAGCGTAACGTTAGTTGGGTCACCACCAAAAACCGCTACGTTCTCTTTGATCCAGTGCAAAGCTGCAATTTGGTCCATTAATCCATAGTTTGCTGGCGAGCGTGGGTACTCATCCGAACGTGGGTTAAGGAATCCTGCAAAAGAATAAAACATGTTTACACAATCCTCGTGTTGCGATACAATTCGATTAGACCTTATTATTTGCTTTGTATATTATGCCTTATGAACAATCGATAGATCTGAGTTCTCTACTTATACCTAAGATTTATTGATATGAGATATCCAAAGCCCTTTAAATATATAACAGCTAGAAAAACATTCATATTGCAAATTGTTTAGTAAGTATAGTTTTGGAAATATAAATTAGCCGTCTGTTATCTAATTAGCAATCTTTTGTCCATGGTTAGCACTTATCTATTGTTAATAAGTAATAACAACACACACGCATTTTACTGCTAATTACTATGAGATTATGGACCACTTGTGGGTCACTTTGGCATTCCGGAACAAAAATGGTTACTATAGTGCACTCAAAGAAGAACGGGTTTGTCTCTCTCGGGTCTGAACTCTATACTGTTTGTTTTAACGAAGTTATAGATCTCAGTGTAGATTACAAACGGCCAAATCATATTTCTCAAACTACATATTATAAAATATCCATTGCTTAGTTTAGCTACTACGCCCTTTATACGAACTAGCGAAATAAGGTACTGACATATTTATGACCAATAATTAAAACAAAACAACAAAACTAACTAGTTGACTTTGCATGTTATAGCGTAGATCTTAGAGTATAAAAATCTATAGAGGAGCTATACGGCTGCGACCATAAGGGACGGAAAGGCTCTAAATATGCAGCTAAATTAAGAACCAGTCTTAAAATGGCTGCGGTTTACCATAAACAACAATTTTCGTACGAGATCTCGTGAGGTTTAGAGATTGAACTTTCCATGTATAAAGTCCAAAAAAGCCATTCCCAAAGAGTGTTGCATCTCTTTTTCTCGTGCGCGGAAGGCATAAGCGTGTCTCTTTCAAGGGGGCGTGGTCGACTCGAATCAAGGCATCCCCGCACTAATGCCTATTGCAAATTTCGAAAAATCTACTACATCTCTTCGCTCTCCACTGTTTTTCGGGTTTACGTCTTTATAGAATAAAATTAAATGTACTTAATTACTTTACTTTACTATTACTTTTTTCGAAATTTTGGTTGTCCGGAAGGTGCCCGTATTGCTGTCACGAGACGATTGGTGAACTTGACTAGAACTAGGCTACTTAACTTTTTAATCGTGTAAGTATAACATTATTAGTAATCGTATTGTATACATGCTAATAAATTTTGTCATCTCATCCACGCAAAACTGGAGCCACGAAGTTACGTGAGCATTTTGTCGAAATTTTACAACAATGTCCTGAAGTTGAGGCACAACAATCTCTTGTGCACAAAAGGATTCTTGATGGAGTACATCAACTTTGTTTTTATTACGCATAATACAAGAATGTGTTGGTTAAGGAAAATGCGTGGCTAGGCAAGACATTTCTCCATCAAAACAAGAACATAACTAGGTACAACTTTGAAATTTATTTGGTACGGAGTTAAAAAGGAAACAGTAAAAATATTTGGGGTCACATGATAGGCTAGAATATTACGAAATAATGATATTTAATCGAATAAGTAACAATACATAGTGATAATTAATAAAAATAAAAATCGTTTATTAGCCGGAAAGAGTTAACAATTTAAAACTTACATGGTTAATGTAATATTGTACATTGTAATTAACAATATGTTGCAATATTGTAATATGTTGTGTGGTGTATTTACATATTACTTAACTATGGTGAATACCTAAATAGAATAATAAAATAATTCAACATTTTGTTCTTAAAATATCCTCTGAATAGTATTTCACTAAAACGAAAAAAGAGAATTATATAAAAATGATTTCTCCTATTCGCAATTCTTCACAACAGCACTTCACCACATTTGTTCGCAGTCGAAATTTTTACCCAGTAGCGTTTCTTCCTATTCACAATTCAGATTTGTAATTCAGCTTAGAATACTGTAATTTCAGTACATATTTACATTATCGTTATTCACAGAAGTAAAGAAGAACTGAAAAACCACAAATGTGCACTAATGCTGCAGTCAAGAATCCAGTTTTATAATATATGCGTATAAGAAAAAAACGTTCCTGTGTAAAAATGAGGGCTGTGAATAATAATGAACGAGGTTAATTGTTGTTGCGAAGAATTGCTGTTGTGAACAATTGCGAAGCCTACCGCTCTGTGAAGGGTTGCTTGAGGCCTTTCATTCCATTGAAAAGCTCGGCCTTCGGCCTCGCTTGCCTCGCCGCTTTCAAGCGTTTCGCTTGCAAGACACCTGGTAGTAGTAAGTGTCCGTGGGGTTCGCATAGGGAGCGCTCTCTAAAAGTGTACTTTGGACGTATATAAACTACTAGCTTCTGCCCGCGACTCCGCCCACGTGGAACTCGTTTATATCGTAGCTCCATACAAACTTTCATCCCACATTACACCCCCTCAGGGGATGATTTCTGGGATAAAAACTATCGTATGTCCTTCCTGGGCACTCAAACTATCTCTATACCAAATGCTATCTCAATTGTAGCTCAAAAAAAGAGTTCCCCATACAAACTTTGCACCCCTATTGAAACTGCTTATGGGTGGGTTTTTCTTACTTACTTTTCTTGTATTGTAATGAGGAGTCCATACACAAAGTATCAAGTTTCTCACTTAAAATTTTACTCCATCCTAAAACAAACTTTCAATCCCTTTTTCACCCCCATGAGGGTGGAACTTTCAAAGATCTCTTCTTAGTGGGTACTTTCGTTATATTAACTACATACCTACATATTGTGGAAAAAAAAAACAGCTTTGTAGTTTCAACGGTTTGGGCTGGGCGTTGATTTAAGTCAGTCAGTCAGTCAGGACTTTTACGCACGGTGTTTTCAGTGCCTTATAATCCTTATAAACGTCAAAATGGCAGCGTGTTTGCCTGAAACCTATCGTAGGTTTCCGTTATGATAGGTCAGATGGCAGTCCAAGAAGTCAAAGCAGAGCGGAAGCGGGGCTGACTAAGAATCACATTCAGGCAAATTCCATCTTACGTTATTTTATTATATCTGAGACTACATTTCCACGTTAGTATATTCCTTATACAATTGATTCGGCTAAAAAAACATACTATTTATAGATAACTATTATTAAAACTTAACTTTAAAACCGGTAAGTGATTTTTCATGAAATGGAACGTACGCAACCCAACTTGCCGTCATCGTCAGACTGTCACTGTTACTTTGAAAATTGTTTCATATTTGCCTTTAATTATTATTTATCGTTTGTTATCGTGGGCAACGAGTGGTCTGATCGGTTGGACCTGGTGTTTTAACATCTGGACCTTGATTTGGTTATTTATGATATCAGTAATGCTCATATTTCGTGTTTGTAATTGACTGTGACACCTCGAATACAAGATGTTATAGTTCTAATTTTGTTTTAATTATTTTCGGTTGATAAATTAAATAGTGAGTGTCTTGAATTGGAATTTAGTATTAAGTAAGCGCAATCAGTGCGAGGATTCCAAATTTCCAGTTCAAAAGGATATAAATATGTATGCATGTATAGGTAAAGCGTATACGGCTATAGCTCACGCTCGGGCTGTTAACAAGACGAAAAGCTAGATGGCGCTCGGCATTCATTTCCTGGACTGACGTCTCTATCTCTATATATTCATACGAGTAGTACTCTTTGCTTTTACGTTAAATATATATAGATTATTCACGACCATGTTTATGAGGATTTTTATTAAGATTCGAAGAGAATTTGAACTGTTACACGCATAATCTATAGATATCAAATCTTTATTTTCAAATTCGTCAGTAGTATGGCTGAACATAAGAATATCATTTAAACCATAATTTATACGCGTACGAAGTCGCAGGCAGAAACTAGCTTTGAATAAAACTTAACGTAATTCGATTTTTCTCATATCTGTTAAATCTCTTTCTCTCGTGCGCAGAGGCGTGATTTACAAGCATCAAGGAAATCTTGTGATTCTAAGAGTCGCGAGCCTCCACAGGCAACGGTGTCTGCTTATTATCAGGCAGACAGCATGCTGGTTTGCCACGTACTATTAAAAACACTAAACAGGTACTTTACCTAGAATCCCGAGCCGGTAGTTGATGGTGACGACGACGAGGCCGGCGTGCGACGCCAGCACAGAGCCGTCGTACGCGTTGCCGGAGCTCCACTCGTAGCTCTCCCCGTGCACGAACACCAGCACGGGGTATCTAGCAACAGCGTCTCGTACGCCAGCTGAAATTACACCTGTCATCGTATTATGACATTCAGCAACATGTACATTTACTCTATACAATTGCACATCGACAATTCTGTTCTAAACCAACCTAACCCAGACAAATTTCAATACTCATACTGAGTTATACCGGAAACACATATTTATAAAAAAACACGTTCAATGAAGAGAAAAAATATTCTGATAACAATAAAATATCAAAAACTATGCAATAACAAATCTTGTTTCGTTTCCCCCAAGTGCTATTAAGGTGGCTATTAGGAAACTAATAGGCATGCTCTTTCACAAGTACGTACTAACAGACGGACTATCGACTTCGCAAAGTAATATCGATATATTATTTTTATGTGCGCCAGCTAGCGAACGGTAATAAAGGGGGAACCACAAGCGGGTGACTAAAAATAGGCAGTTGTTTTATGAAGCCTATGAAACCTATACATGAACGTTCATAACTCATTTAAGTAAGTATTACTAATTTAAATGAAAAGTGCGATAACGTAACTTCTCGAACGCACGACCACACAACTGTCATTTTCCCAAAAAAAAGTCAAATTGAGATCTACCTAACGTACGCACAATATGTGATCGAGCTGTTGACGTATGAACAATGCGTTACGTGATCGACCTGCAAATGGGTTGGCCCGTTCATAATAGAATAACTGAATAGCGGACTGTGCGCGGAGCGACAGATTTTTTACACGCGCATTGCCGGGTCGGCAGTGTGTTGTACTAGGCGTTTTCTATATAAATTGAGATTCTTGCATACAATGGTAAAATCTGCGGCCCGATGCTATGCGACGGGGCGCGGTGCAGTGGGTAAATCGCCTAAGTACGAGTATGTTGTACCTTCACTTTTATTCCTATTTAAAAAAAGAGACGATTACACAATTATTACTTACACCTCCCCTCCCACATTACAAATAAACCCCAAATACCAAACCAAAACTGCTAATTTTAAATGAACTTTTTTTATTAAATAGGTACAGTACAACACATACGTGGTAAAATCTTTCTCATACACATAAGATCTGCATGCCTTTCGAGATCGTTCCCAACCCTGAACAATAAGAAAAAAGTATAGCACTCGTTCGGATTGAGCGTAAATTTCCAATCCTCGGGCGCTGGAGATATCCCGCCGCCTTATCTGAAGCATGATAGATCGGGAAGAAACGGATAAATCAAGTTTTTTGTTCCGACGCTTATGGCGTTGAATGCGTTAAGGAAGAAGCTTGAGCGATTCCTACTTTAATAACCATGGATTTGTTGTATGATGTTTATCATATTTATATGCGGTGCGTAACCAGCTTTTAAATCTATACATAAAAATTGTATCCGACAATACGGTGGCTGAAATTCAAATCAATTCTGTAATATTGCAAACGCATATTTAGGATTCAATCTGAAATTGGACTTACGTTTGTTTCATTATTTGTCGACATTTAACATTGCAGTAGCAATGACTATATTTGATTGGATGCAATACGATACCTGTCTTGTCTACTCGTTTTTATTGCTCTAGGTTGAACTTATTTCGTGTGGATAGGTTACTATGTAATATCTTTTCGCCTGCAAACTGCAAAGCTTTAAGTGAAAAAGTATCTGTGCGCTCTTGCGCTTTTAACAAAGCTGAAACCAACAAAACCATGACGGCCAGGAACAAAACGTGTTCCTGGGATTTTGCGACGGCAATATTCAAGAGAGAGTTGTTTTTCGGGAATTTCGGGCTACGCCTTCACTTTGTATGCATGTGAGGGTACACAATACGTAGGCTTAGCACGCTCTACTTCACTTTCTGCCGTGGTGCATTGTCCTCGGCTTCGCTTATCCAGTAAAAGAGAGAACAACACAATACAAAAAAAAATCGACACATGGAACAGTATATAATTTTATGCTGCGTTATGCATTTTTAACTCTTTTATGCCATAAGTTTTGATTATTAATAATCGCTTTGATCATTTACCGGAAAACATACTACAAGTACTATGAAATTATTCCGCTGCTCATTGACATTCTTCCGTCCGGGCCCGGCAGCAGCGAAATGAACGCGACGTCCCTCGGCAAGAACATTACTCGTTTAAAAGTTACCTCAGCTGAGCATTTTGCCCTTTTAGCCGAAATTATAAATCAAGCTTTTTGTTAAATGTTTCAGTTTAAAGGTCCGTGGAAGTTTGAAAGAGTTTTTTTATTTATATTGTTTTATTGTCACCGAGTTTTATGCGCGAGTGCCTTTCCAGCGAATAATATTCCTATTTGTTGAAACAAAATTGCAGAGGGATTGTGCTAACATGTATGCGTACGTCCTAAGTACATACAGTTACTGCTTTAGTTTAGCTAGTAAATACCTACTATATTATAATAAAGCTTGGTTCATGTACAAAGGATCAGAGTATCAGAAGATATATACAGTACTTAAGAGTTATCACTAAGCGCGAACTTCCATAGGCCACTTTGGGGCGTAGTGTATACTTTCTTTCTCTCTTTTCCATCACCGTGTAATATCGCCAGACAAGCGACTATTTCATTGATCCCCAGCAACTGTCTGGCAAGGTGATGACGTGAAACAACAAGTATCTAAACATACATCATCCGTAAACAAAAAAAATAAATAAATAGTAGTTAATGTTTTTACTGCATATTTGTATTAGGGAATATAACAACACAGCTAACTGCCCAGCCGTACACTTTATGTGCATTGTAATAAGGTTCTATACAAATACAGGATGGTCAGTTAACTGTGTTTTTAATTAAAATGGTTCAATCGCGCCTTTTTAATTTTCATCATCACACACTTGCAACACATGCATTCCGAAACTTTAGCTCGTTTGCAATATAAATGTCGTACCTCATATCGTGTAAACTTATGCTGAATTTCAATGATTCTAAACGAAAAACAACACATTACTTAAATTGTTGTTAAATTAAAACAAACGTAGAAACTTATTTGAAAGTACCTTGTGCTGGTGCGTAGATATTCAAATATAAGCAATCCTCAGCCTGATTTGTTAAGAATGGAAGTATCCTTTTCAAGTATTCCAACCTTCCTTTTGATATTCGCTTTAGCACTGCTGTCTCATTCCTTACGTCAGGAAGCACTTGAGGGCAAACTGGGCTGAATTCTTCTGCTATTTTTACACCTGGCCATTGTGCTCCAGATACAGGCGGCATAAACCTTAAAGAGCCTACGGGCGGTGATGCGTATGGAATCCCCCTAAACACTTCTACTGGTTCTAAAAATCTGGACTCGGGTGTAACTATGAACCCTCTGATGTCTCCATACTTGGTTCGTACAACTCGTGAGCTGATCATAGGTTGTGGCGACTTTGAATCCATGGTTGTTTCGCCTTTGACTACTCTGGTAGTCAGCACGGGGAACGAAATGAAATACAATATGATCAACATTAACATTTTTCCGCGTCCACAACCAGCTGTTCAGATACTACACGCAAGCGCAAAAAGCCAATGCTATGAGTCGACCATTTTAATGTCTCCGACGAAGTTGTTAGAACTAGCACCGGTATATCTGTAACAAAATAAAAACATAGTGTTATTGGACGCCAACGTTTGACGGCAATGAGATTTATTTGTGTTCTTACACTAGGTTTTTAAACAGTACAAATTTACATTTTTAAAATGTAATTATTCGGTATGGTGATCGAATTTGATTTATTTTCTTTATTTTATTTGACATATTAAATATATACTATACTTATATCGTAAAATAAAAACACATAAATTATTAGTTACCTGATATGTTTACCTATATTATGTAAAAATGTGTAGTTTAAGTAAGCTAAATAAATAAATAAATAATAAATAATACCGACATTTTATTGGATAAGTTACTCATTATTTTGTTTAATTTTATTTGACCAAGGGACGACGTGGTTTTGGTTTGGCCTTGTATTTTTATGTACGCCAATTATTGATAAGGTACTTCTCAGTACACTAATTGTTCATGTTTTTAATATTATTTATATTCCTAACTTCGAAATTTTTGACATTCAATTCTTTTATATTCCATTTGTTGTTTTATTTTTATTCTATTATTGCTGTTAAATTGCGATCATTATACAATAAGTAGTATTTACAAAGTGTTATTGTTATAAATATGAGAATTGTGTAATGAGATAAATGAAACTAAACTAAACTTAAGAATGGGAAAAATATTTATGATATCGATGTCGATACTCTTACTTTTGCTGTACAATTAGTTTTATATGTTTATGATTTTTGACAAAAACTTAAAATGTTTTTTTGGGTTCCATGATACTCATTGTCATCATAAATGCTTCTGTTTTGCCTTAAAGTTGACTGGTAGAGAATGCTTTATAGCATTAAGTCCGCCTTTTGTACTATAAGATATTCTTTTGTGCAATAAAGATTAAATAAATAAATATTAACTATTATAAGTACAACAAAAACACTATGGTTGCTATTTTAGTTTTCTAATTTTCGAGTTGCAGACCAGTGCATGAACGCTCTTGAGATAAACCATTTCAAAAGAGGAATAAAACTGGCCACTTATACTGATAATAAATAAATGTAAGTTTTTGCCCATTACTTCTGTCGAAGTAGAAAAGTCATTCAGCTACAGAAGACGAAGTCTAGCGCCCTGTAACTTAGAAAAAAAAATAGTAATATATTACAATTATATATTGTAATATATTACTTTTTTTAATATTCAGTGACTGCACTAGATTACGGCAGAGAACCTGAAAAAAATTTATCGTTCATTAAGAATACGATATCACTTTTGGTGGAAATAAAAGATAGATTTAACAATTATCGAATTTTTAATTAAATTATGAATGGTTCGTGCTATGAAGATAACGATAATTTGTTGGTAATTATGAAAGATTGAAGATTTTTATTAAATAAACGTTTAATTAAAGTCTCTATATAAAACTCTCATTATGGTAAAGAAAAATTACACTACCTACTTATATAGAGTCAGTAAATTAGACTCAATGTCTCTTATTGGTCCGGTATTGTTTGCTTTAATATGTGAAAATTATAGAATGAGATCGTTATACAAATTGATGTTATCCACAGTGCATAATATACGATGCCATGCACTATTTTGCGAAGTGTATGTTATGCCAAATGATACATTTGACTAAATGATACATAGTAAAATGAAACATGACCAAGTAATTATTTGTTAAACAATTGTTTGCCAAATGAATTGCGATAAGTGGTTTTGACTAATGATTCTTTGCCAAATGATAATTTGAGAAAAATACTTTGCCCATACATTTAGTAATCCGGAAACAATATTGGGCAAGAAACGTCATATTATATAGATAATACACAATATATGCGGTAATATCCGTTCAAATCGTTTTATCAGACCAGTTCCTATGCCTACTGCACACTATTAAAATACGGTCGGCTACCGGGTTCTTGCGCATCCGTTCCGATGCGGCGCCGCGCGAGCCGGTCGGGCGGTGGGAATTGTATATACATCTAATACAATGTTGTTATTGATTATCTTATTTCGTGGCAACGTTTCCATTTTAGATTGTTTCATTCATGAGCTACCAATGTTAGCCAATATTACCTGTTTAGCACTTTTTTATATTTTATGTAAATTCATAGAAGTATAGGACATATTTACCAATTCCTATCTTTTAGTTCAACGGTAACAACATGAAAATGACGGCGCGAATCAAGTTGCAATCATACGAATTTGTAATAGACCCATGAAATGAAAGTTCGCGGCGGCCAAAATTAATAAGCTGCTTTATCTCACAGCAAATTCACTGTTTTCTAGCAGCGAAATCTGCTTGTTCGAGCTGCAGAGGTGCTATTTTACCATACCTGTAATGTGTTTATTTAATCTGAGAAATATGAAATATAATAATAAAATGGTACAATTTTGACTTTTAGTACAGAAACTTTATACATCCACAGCTTGCATCAAATCTGGTAGCCCTTAATTTTTGCAGACTTGGTTATTATTTTGGCATATTTAATTATCCAATTTTGTGACTTCGAGCGCCGAACGCAACTTTATCGAAATATGAAAATACCGCGAACATTTTAATTATAACCCTATAGGACTAGTTTTTGATAGTACTTTCTCGTAGCGTTTTTAAAGTAGACTAAGTTTTCTACAATATGAGACTAGAATTTTCTCAGTAGACTAACTTATCTCGGAAACTTTTGGGTCTACAGAGAAAATTATAGTCTCATATTGTAGCAAATTTAGTCTACTTTAAGAACGTCTTGAGAATGCACTATATATTTTCGATTTTTGCCAAAGTTGCGTTCGGCGCTCGAGGTCACAAACATGGCTTATTCATTGGGCCAACATCATATCATAAACAAGTCTGCAAAAAATCTGAGCTACCAGATTTGACGCAAAGTACACTGTACTTTCAGGCAAGAAGGTTATTGGACTACATTTAGCATTTCTTAATATTTGAAAATTGTTTACAAAAGAAAAATAGTAAATACAGGTACGTCCCACCACTGCTGGGCACAGACAGGCCTCATGAGAGGGACCGGGCAGTAGTCCTCCTCCTCACTTTACATAATAATCCCGATATAGAATTAAGTATATATCAAAATTGAAAAATAATAATTAATTCAACCATATACTCATATTATTCTGCGGCTTTTCAAAAATACACAGCACAAATACAAGCAACGTGTTAACTGCACAAGAAATCACCTGCAAGTCTGAAGAAAGAATAATCTTACACATATTGAAGGTTAGATTTTTAAATTTTTGAAGGCACGTCGGTACGAGATGCAATCAAAGTTGCAGCTTATTCTAAGAAGGTAGTGGATGAACAATAAAACGCCACATGTAAATGTAGGTTCTTAATGTAATATATAATAGCCAACACGAGTGTTGACTCTTAAGGTTGCCATACGCTTAAAACGCGTTGTTTTAAATAAAAAGGTACTCATGTACCGTTATCTGCCTTTTATGTTGTCACTGACTCAAATACAATGACACCGATAATACAAACTGACTCAAATACAAAGTCATCGAAACCTCTATGCTCTTTGGCCTAAGAACGCACTCATAGCCGCAAACTCACCAACTTCGCAAATAATACAGCGTGGAACGGAACGATGGACTTTCCCGCAAGAGGGGGATTATTGAGCGCTAGTACGTCACATTTTCCAGATAAACTATTTTTTTTGACGCGATTTTTTTTAACCTTTGTATGGAGCGTTGGCCGACTGGAGCGACGAGCTCCATACAAATTTAAAAAAAAAATCGCGTCAAAAAAAATTGTTTATCTGGAAAATGTGACGTACTAGCGCTCAATAATCCCCCTCTTGCGGGAAAGTCCATCGTTCCGTTCCACGCAGTATATTTCGAAATAAGTGTTATATTTACTACCGAAAATTTTAGTAAACTAATAAATAATTTACTTAAATAGAGTTAAGATTCGAAGCATATAGTTCGTTGCTCGTCCGTTTTTACGGGATTATTTTCGATAACGCCCACAACTCATGGTAGTTGGGCTTCTCGGGTCAAGGCAGTAACTCATTTCACCTTCCGTGCATACCAAGATTGCTATCGGCGACAGTTTACCTGTGTGTGCATTGTGCAAGTGGTAGGACCGAGGGTACCGCTTAACTGGATCCAGCACTGAGCTTAGCCTGAGGGAGTGCCCTTCCTGTATGCTGAGCCTCGCCTAGAAGATCTCCAGGTAAGCCGATACGCAATCCATGCCGAAGCTAACATTTGTCCTGTAAAGTCACGGCAATTGCGCGAGGACTCATTTTGATACAGTCCACTTAGATTTCTCGCCTTTCGCTATAGTAATACACTTCATTTTTTTAAATCATCATCTATTGTGTGTTAATTTACACGTTTCATTTCGGATTCAGTTTGGATCCTGATTCAATCTGAGTCGGATGGCAAGACCAGCAAATTAAAAACAAAACAAACCATAAACAAGAGGTGCCATATTCTGATAGAAAACACGAAAGATGATAACTGTTATTTTATTACCTTTTAGGATTTTATTCCTTTTTGAATAAAAGTGTACCTAAGAACGTTCCTTCGACACTAATGTGTCGAGAGTTTTGGTGCTCCTTCGCGTATAATTGCGAACCAGGTTAGATGCTTGCTCACAGCCATAGAGGCGAGTGATAAGTCATGTCAAGACTCGTTAGGAGACGTTCAGCTAGCTCTTAATTGTACTGTCAATAGGCCGTTGATGTTGACATGGATATAGACAAAATTAGGGACGTTACAGACAAAATAGAAAAATCTGCTCAATTTAATAAAAGGCGGTTTGAAAGTACAAACCCGAAACTTAACAAGTACTCTGTGGGGACGCAGACCAAGTGGGACTGAAAATTCAGAGGTTACTGGGTGCATTTGAAAATCATGCAGGTACATACTTGATGGTGCCCGTTATATTTTGAAAGCACTAAACTCTAAACGCACTTACAAGTACACTCATGTCAGGTTAAGAAGCATGTCAGAGACAGGTACCCATCACAATCAATGATTCGGAACAATCTGAACCTGAACAATCAGATTCATTGTTCCCCTGTTAACCACTGGGATGGCTGCACGTAAGGAAGCCACAGGAGTGGTGGCTTTGGCTACAGGGGTAGCCGGACAAAAGATACATACTTTCCATTGCTTGTAAGATAATGTAAAAAAAATGGTTTTGTGTACTTGTCAATTATTTAAATCTGTTAGGGCCGGTTGGTTTTGCTACGTTGGTACTTTTTGTGTTAGTAGCTTGTGTGATTTATTAAGGTTATGTGAACTGTAGAGATTATAAATCGAATCATTGAGGTATATCATTAACAAGAAAGAATACTTCAGAGTTTTATTGTTCCAAACACAATCACGAAGACTAAATTTAGTTGGTCAGGAGTGACCAAACGATGGAGATACTGTTCTTGATTTTTATTTTTCCAAATTATCACGAGGACGTGTACACTTATGATGGCCGAGTCGCATTCTGGTCATGAGTACGGAAGTTTTCCTGAGTACTGATGACTCGTCTGAAGCTGCAGCGGAACGCAAGCGCCATCTGTGGCGCTGTACGGAGTCTAGGAGCGGTAGCGTTAACCTGGAGAACGATTTTTTAATGTTTGACCGTGGCAAAGACACCTCTTAGGAACTGTACCGCGTTTCGTTCATAACGTTTGATTATTCTGATTTGTGCCTAATTGTAGCTATTTCAAGAGTAAATCGAGTACCAAGTTGATTTCTTGAGTTTAAGTTTTACCGTGCTTAGACATAACAACGATGTCCAATCATAGGCTAGACCACCCTGACCCATCAAATATTTTAAAATATCTTGTGCTCCCAACCTGTTTATAGATGAAAATTATTTCTGTATGCAATTCACTTCAAGCAATAGCAGTAAATTTGTAAGCAATAGAAGCATATAGTTTATGGTAACACAACTCGCCTGAGTGGATTTACTTCGTTCATTTATTGATTTGCACAATAAGAGTAATGTCGAATCGTTTAATAGTTAGTCGCGTCGAAACAGGTGTTCGAATATTTCCATTTCTTTGTTGTTAGTAAAGACTTTTTTACCACTCACAGAATCTTGTCTGTACTATTACTACTACTACTACTAACTACTACTAGCATGCACTGTTGCATGTGTTATTTGTTTTACTACTTTTTATTCCGTTGTGTTTCACGTTTCGTTTCCGTATTTGCACCTATAACCGGACTATGAGTATGTGGAATATTAATTATAAATCGAAGATATGCTACTAATATCAATTCGCTGAAGCATAGTAGTTACAAGTTATTATATACATTTCGCGGTGCATTCAAAAATAACCAGACATACCTTTATTTCTGGTGGCATGTAACTTCATGTCAAAGTCGCTGCAATTTGGTTTCATATGAGTTATGATTCATTCGGTAAGACTTGGTGAGGCATCCTTGCTTCTCATATACGAGTTTGGATTTCAGGTAAGTCCATAGAGTTATCTTTCTTTTAATCAGCATACTCGAATCGACCGCTTTATAAATATACATCCAATAGCCTCCATTATATGATCACCTAAAAACACTTATCTTTTTATAATAATGCAATTTCAATTTTCATCTCATTTTTTTTGATTTTTTGTCTAGATAACTTGTTAAAATTATGATAAATTAGATAAATAGTTCTTACAATTTATACTGTTGGTAGATCTAAAGGCATGACTACCTGTACTTTACATGTAATCCATACCTAACATGTAAAATGTCGAAGCTTAGATGTGTGAAACTGACGAAGTTATACATTTATGTATTAACGGGAAGGTAACGAATTTTCTTGTAAATAATATTAGTTCAATGCACTGTCTATTGTAATGACAAAGGAAAATAAAACACTAAATTCATAACCAAGAACAAGCATTTCACAACATATGTTGTGGCGCTCAAAGTAATTGTATTGTAACTTAACTGACAGAAGTAAGGGTGAGAAATAAGTGCTTTTAGTACGACGAGCTTTATGCACTAATTTATTTTGGAATATGTAAAATATAAGTATGATTTATCTGATCTCCACATATAAGAGATAAAGATCTTTAAGTACGTTGAATTTAGTAAGAACATCTAAATTATTTTGAAATTGGACTGTATAAAATCCACATCTTTAAAATAGGTGAAAGTTCAAAAGAACACTAAGTATAAATAAAGGTGGTAAAGTGAAAATAGAGTTATAATAATATCACTAAGTTTTTTTTACAGTTAGTACAGTACATAACTTTAAATTAAACTTTATCAAACACAAGTTTTTAACTATATTATCGCGGTCTTAAGCATGAAGCAATTAACTGAACAAAATTCGTTTCATTAGCAAAATTACAAGACAGTCCTGTTGACTTATTTACGTTACAAACTCTTTTCCTATCCGATTGAAAGAAAATTAAATTTACTGCGTTTCGTACGCGCGTTAGGACAATTTAACTGACGTTTTTCCATATGAAAACTGACATTTAGACCTACTTAACTTACGTACAATGCGTTACGTGATTAACCTTTCTGGTTGCTTTCTTTTCTTTTAAACCCGCAAGATGTATATATTATTTGAAAACGTAGTAATGAATTCTAATTTCTTATTGTACGGTTCTTATAGACCGTGCTCAAGTAGGTACCATGCTCTGAAGCGCAGTTTTGTGATTTTCTGCGCAGATGTCGTTGCCGGATGGAAGAGACATCGGACCTGAAACAACGTATAATAATGAAACCACAATCCACCGATACATTATTCCAATTGATTAAAAACACAAACTAATACAGTAATTTGGTCTGTGGTAATCTTTGAATAGATTGAGTAATGAACTCCAGTTGTGTATTCTCTTTTCTAACGTGGGAAATTGCAGTATTTGACCTAGTAACTCTGCATTGAATTCGTACGGGTTTCTTAAATGACGGCGTCGTATTCAGCTATTATGCACTTTTATAGCCATTGTACAGCAATCTAAATCTCGCCATATCTCTCACAACATTTTATGAATGATGTCACATTACATCGGGGTTTAAGAATTCGTGTAAGGCTTTTATTGCTGGCACACTAATTTAGTATAAATCAATAAATATTTTGAATGTTTTTGCTCCAAGGTATTATGTAGTTCATAAAATTATCCAGCAATGCGTATACGTCATGTGTTTATGACATTCATCAAATGATGAATGTCATAAACACATGACGTATACGCATTGCTGATATTCGTAAACGGCGGTATAGAACATGACCAACACATACCACCAAATACCACATAAATATTTGGTCAATTTAATGTTTTACTCCTACTTATTCAATAATGATTTAGATTACTTGTTGAATACACAATATTAAAATGTATTTAAGTGCTAGGGAATTGATATATCGGTTCAAAGAAACTTTATTGTACTTATAAAGAAAAAAAAACATGTACAAGAAAACTTATAAATAGTTAGATACCCTATCTAAAACTATTAAAAGTTGCGCAATAAGCTAGCATTTATTGAAATTTTCAATAGATTAAAATTTATAGGAGTAAAAAAAAAAATTAGGAATATACCCTATGGTTTTAACCCTTTATTTGACATGATCTATTATGATATAACTACATTAGCAAATAAAAAATCTACACAAGTTGTTAACTTCTTTGAAGATGTTTTTTTTTATCTAATATTGGTAGCTTAATCTATGAGTAATTGGTAACACTTTTAGCTGACAATCTATAAAGCCAAAATGCCCGAACAACGTAAGCAGCTGCCGCTTCGCAACGTATTTAGTGTTATTTTTCATATTTCCTTCAATCCTATGTTTTTTATATTATTATGTTTGCTTTTGCATCGTCTGTGCCCGTCTAATCTTGTTTGTATATCACAATATACAATGCCAAGTATGAACATAATGACCTCAACATTTGTGTGTATATTGTGGTAAACATTGCCAATTTCATAATTAAGTTACATTTTATTTATTAGTTACTTTGCCTTTCTGTTTTTATCCTTTTATGATTAAATTTGTTTTTTTTGACAAGACCTGCTACAATATTGGCTCTTATTTCTAATCAAAATGCCCCTATTGAGACGAGTAATAAGTCTGATCATGAAATATAGAATGACTATTATAAGATGCTTTCTTAGCCTGAATGTTTGTCTGCAACGCCTTCTCTTGACTCTTCGTATGAACGCCTTATCGGCTTTGTAGCTAGAATTTTTTTCTTAGCCTGTTTACGAGTCCCATTGCTAGGCAAAGGCCTCTCCCCTTTTGAACCACTCGGCTCTATTGCTGGCATGCTCCCACCACGTCCTTTTTTCTCTGTCGGTCGGTCTGCTTCTGCTCCAGTGGCCGGCTTGCGAACCACTTATAGTTTTCTTACTCATATCCTTGGCAAACAATTTCCAGGGCAAATTATTTTATACATATATTTTAGGCACTAAGTATCTAAAAGTTACGTTCACCATAATAATCGTTAGCAGTATACTTTTCAGGGAATAATTTAAGTTTTCTTCTTGTGACAGTTATCATCTTGTAATTTATATAAATATGGCTCCAATTTTTCATAATATTGTGTGGCGCAGCCAATAATTTAAACTATTCATGAACTGTTAGGATATTACTTATTTTAAATTATTCATTATAATCTTTATTGGAAGCTTGTTTCTGTTTAATTATTAGACAGGTAAGTACTTGGTTCAAATATTCGACACTGCAATAATATCTTTAACTTCTGGCTTTGGTAACTTCTTGACTAAATAGATTCAGCTATGCAAATTTAATATCGTTTCATAGCCTGTGCAGTTAGCTTGCAAATTTAGTTTTCATTTTGCGTCGCTGTTGAGCGATGAGATGGGATAGCAAGTAACTAAGTTACCTAAATTTATTTTCGATTCGACGGTAATATAATATACCTACTAGGATATCTTAATCCGAAATGTCGTTAAAGCCAACATCACCAATAACAGTGTCAGTCGAAATAATAAACATGGGACGCTTAGCAACAAACTAAGCGTATCACAATATTTTGGCTTTGAAAGTAGAACAAAAAAATTCGTTCGGTTGTCGTTATAACTTTTATTATATTTTTTTGGGCCACAGCTTATCCTCTTCTATTGTAGTAGCCGGCGTATTAAAGGAAAATAGGAAAGAATATAACGTTTCGTAGATACAAAAAAAAAACGTACTTATTATCTTATTATAGCTGTGACTCAACAGTTATTCGGTTTTTATAAGTCTCATTGTGCTGAGCCAGCGCCTAATCACTGCCATGACACATGATCCGACATTAATTTAGTACGAACAAATATAATCTTATGTTACATGCTTCCACTTCAAAAAAAATGACATGGTTTCCTCAGTGTTTTTTAAATCACATTTCCTATTTATATTAAAACCATGACTGTATGTTGTTGGGGATATTAATAAAGTGTCTATACAGGGTGAGTGGTTCTGGAGGCTTACCTAATCGCAAATAGAAATTCCTTTTTTGACTGAATTATTGATCATCATTTATTTATGCGAAGACGATCAAGACAAGGTTTTTCATATTTTGGAAAAAACTCTAAATTCAACCCCATGATCACCCTGATCAGTTTGGCCACATGTTGTATGAGGAATGAAGGACACAATGTCCTGCGGTGTAGTTAGGGTGACCAATTTGTATGAAATAATGTTTATTTTCCGCCTTGATTTGTATATACTATAAACAGAAAACCGAAACTAGAAACTTCTGTATGTATATTAATTAGGTGTATCTACCAGTTCTCCATCCGTCAGGCCATTCCTGCTCACATCTCCTAAATTAACTTATGTCACGCAATTAATAATATAATACACGCACTACGTATACCTACTTATCTATTTACATGCATATTTCTGTGACTACTTATTTACTGCTTATTTTTAAGAGGATAACAGCAGGCGTAGCGTGGTTACCATTTTATGAAATGAATTTACTTGCGGATTACGGGTCACATTAAGTTGGTATAATTATAGTATTATAATATAATATTAGTATTATATTACAGTCCACCATATCCTACGTAGATGAGCATGTAAATATAACAATTTTTTGTTTCACGAACACTTTAGTGATATCTCTCCAACCGTGGAATTTCCTCATATAATCAACCCATAACGGAAGTAAGACATAACAAATCCATGGTATGCTACAAGGGTAGGTTCTTGCGACACAGTTTCCCGTAACTTCCGTAGTGGGAAAATTAACTTATTTAATTTGTTGCAAATATATTCTACGTGTATTTTGAAATCACAAATATCGTCTAGTTGTTTACCTTATAATTTAGCTTTACTGTCTTTAACAACAGGTTTCCCTTATATTTAATATCTGAGTTTATTTTCTGGCCTCTATGGGTAAGGAATTGAACATGAACGGTTTTACTTAAAATTAGTGAGAGGTTGTTACTTTCCAACCATTGAATTGTAGTGTGTAATGTTTGGTTTCTTTCTCATATTCTACGTCGTCCGTGCATAGTATCACAATTGATGTATCATCCGCAAACACAACAGACGGATAAATCATTACGTTTGGAAGGTCATTTATAGTACAGAAGGAAAATAATATGGGGATAAAACTCCTCCCTGTGGTACTCAAAATTTATTGATTTTGTATTCCGATTTATTATTAACTACGGTATTTCCTTCATCACTGAAAATTTATCCATGAGCCTTTTGTGGGCTACCAGATAGAAGGCCTTACATATATCTAAAAAAGGATGACTTATTGATTGCCCTTTATTTACATTGTCCTGAACATTTTTAAGTAAGAAAAACGCAGCAGTTGTGGTTGTGTTATTCCTTCTAAAACCACGTTGTCTTTCGGTTAAAAGAGAAAATTAGTTTGTAAAGTTGCTTAGCCATTCAAATATTACCTTTTCAAAAGACAGAACAGGGATCATGTACTGTGGGCCTATAGTTTTCTACTTCATTTCTTTGGCCTTCTTTGTACAAAGGTTTAATAGTTGATTTTCCCGGTTATCTAGGAATGGAGAGATTTACTATGTAGGCTAGAGGTATGGAAAGGAAGTTGATTTGGAATATAGCTTTAGAATTATAGAATTTATTTCACTCTTATCACTTATCATATTGGATAAGACATCCGTCACTCATGCACTCGCGCCCTTGTCAGAACGTGGCGAATATTTTAACCACAGCGATAAATGATAAAATAGCCATGCCTGCTGGTTGCACTATGTATTTAAGTTGCAATGTATTTAATGTAACTATGTTTCTTGTTTGTTCGGGTGGAATCTTGCAACTCAATTTTCAAGCAGATAACTTCAACCGATTGAGCTGAAATTTTGGGTTTAAGTTAATAATTTGGATGACTATTCAATATTATGGTACCTTAGAGCTGATTTGATGATGGATACAGAAGGTGGCCATGGGAATTCCGACGTCATAAGACGTAACCCCGTTGAGTTTGGGCTCGTTAGAATCGTCTCACTAATTGATGACGGTATACAGAAAAGTACAGTTGGCAATAAAAGCTTGTCACAAAAATTTGATTTTTACAGAAACTTATTATTTATACGAAAAGGCAAATGTGACGCCCAGCACTGCTATCACAAGACGGCGCGCGAGCTCTCTCAAATTTTCTCGCACTATCCGTCTCTCTCTTATTAGAACACTTAGAACAAGAGGTATAGTGCGAGAAAAATCGAGAGAATGTCGCGGCCGTCTCATGGTAGACGTGCTGATCTCGACTGCTTCGTCCACCACAAATTAGCTTAGATGTGAATCTTTTTTCAAGTACCTACAGAGTATGCCTATATTTAGTTCGATAATATTCATTTATTTAGTAATTGCTGTTCAATACGAAGTTTAAGTATCCATACCCAAGCGTACCGTTTCCCGCTTAGTTCGTTTCGCTCCATTACTCAGTACCGAGTCGTATCGACAGATTAATCGAATTCGGTCCCCGATTAACGAATACATCGTTAATCACAACCGCACTTCATTTGGGTAAAGTAGTGAGTGGGTATTAGCATTAACTTTGTACTATTTCATATCAATAAGAATAGGTATGTAACATAAAAAGGAATAAGTACATATGCTTATATGTACTTATTCCTTTTTCGACATCGAGCGTTATGCTTATAACGCTCGATGTCAACATCATCATTATTTTCAGTTTGTAATTTCTAACTACTGAGCATAAACATCTCTTCGAGTAGGTACAGTCATCAGCAGAAGTGTATAGTTACGCACGGGTGCTTAAAATAATCGAACTCGATTGCCTTATAATAAAGGCGTGTGCAGATAATTTTTGACCTAAGGAACGCGTCGCTACTTATACTGCTGACTTTACGTTGTTCATTATCCACTGATTGTTAAAACAAACTATTTAATTAAGGTTATTCGGTTTTGGTAAATGGCAACAAATTGCGACTATTATTTACGAGGCTTCTAATTGAATGGTAGTAGTTGTACATCCGCCTAATAATATAATTTAAATAGCAACGATATATCCGAAGAGCGTAGTTTAAAAATCGATCAAAATCGTTATTTTCAACACAATTGCTCGTAACGTACCTCTTATTGTGTCGCTTTTAGGCTCATAATCCTGGATATTAAACACGCGTGTTTTATAACATTACGACACTTGTGTGTTACGGTTATATATCCCGATTAAGTCACGTTGCCACCTTGCAGCAAGATGTATGCATGCACACGGTGCATTCTTAAATTAACCGGGTTGTACAGAATGTACAGTTTTTTTAATTCTCGGCAAATGGATTCTTACTCGACTAAAACAAATTAAATCCTTTTTGTTAATTAATTGACTATTTATTTTTGGATATGATATAGAAACGTTTAATTTAGTTAACTATTCACTTTTGATAACATTTTACATGAATTAATAAAGATAACATTTTAAAACGAAAATATTTATTTTATTTTGTATTGGCTGTTTAGAGATTTCATCTAAGTCTGGCTGAACACATGCGCGCGCACTGCGCAAACTTCACGAAAAAAAACTGTTGTGCACCATTATAGGTTATTTCACAGCACGTTTCACAGACAGATATTTGTAAACATTGCTAATGCGTGTTTGGTTATTAACAAAAATATTGACTCGTGGCGACTATAGAAAAGTGATAAAAAGAATGGACGCCACTGAAAAACAAAATGTTAGTAAAAAGCTGTTGCCGTTAATAAGTAAAGAAAATAAATTGGCAGGCCTATAAAATTTTCATCTTAAGAAAAGGATTTTTTCCTCGCAAAATGTGTTGAAAAACGTCGTATGAAACGCGTGAGCTTTGATAATTACATCCTCGGCTCTCTTATCACGCTCACCTGCGGCTCGCGTGATAATTCCGCCTCTGATGTAGTTATCAACATACCTCACTTGTATCGCAATGTACTATTATGCTACAAGTGTGGAAAGTAGGTGATATCCGACGAGTGTCATTTTTATACATGAGCGAGTGCAGCGAGCGAAAGTATAATTCGACACGAGTCGGAAATCATCTTTAGATTCAGATTCAGATTCAGATTATTTATTTCTCAATAGTCATATGACATGGTTTCAATATACAGAAAACAGAACATACACATACTGAGATCGTCAAATTGTACAATAAGAATTGTCATACCTATTAATATGTTTTAACTATTATTATTTGTTAAGCAATATATACATTATTCATTCAATTATACAAAATAATTATCCACACAACTAATATTAAAAATGTCAATTATACAATAAGAATTATCATACTAATATGTGTTAACTATTTCTTATTATTCATTCAATTACACAATTATTATTATTTACACAACTAAGAAATACAAATGTCAAAGGTACAACATGTCTGGGATAACAACATTAATTTAAAGATAATTTAGCATGTAGGAATTCGTTTACAGTGCACAGCGTTCTCGTAAGAAGCAGTTTCTTTACATTCTTACGGAAAGTACTGATGTTCATTTCAGTTTTTATGGCTATGGGCAGCTTGTTATATAATTTTTGACCCATGGATCTGGGTGATTTTTTTGCCACACTTTACGCGCGTGTATCATACAACGTTTTACTATGCCTTGTGTGAGGAAATATTAAATGTTGAAATGTCAGTTTAAAATATGTAGTTAGGTTAAAATTGAAGAATCTAGGTAGATTGTCAGGTACCTACTTATTATCTGGAACTGCATTTAACATCTTCTTCTCAATATTTTGCAGTCAAGCTTATTCACTTAAAACCATTGTTTTGCACTTGCATTGTTGGTTTTGGAACACAATTAATTTCGAGTAACTATCGAGTTACTCGAAATTAATTGTGTAATATATTGATATTCCACAACAAAAAGACGCTGTACCGTCGTAGTTCTAAGAAACATACTGACACTATTGAAATGCAATAAATAATTATTATTATTGATTAGTCACTTTCACTCGATATTTTTAACAAATTTACATAAAATAACTCCGAAGTAAACAACAATCACAACGATGGCGGGCTTTTTAGTTTTAAATACATGCGCAGTCCACATGCGCATGTGCAAGTCGCCATACTGTCGTATCGCAAAAGGCATAAGAAAGATATGCGTTCAGCCAAACACTTTAAGTGAATATTTAAAATTAATTTATTTATTCACCAATTCAAAATTCAAAAATGTTAATAAATAATTTTATACATTATTAGTATTTATGTACCTTTTATATGAAAGAACAAGAGTAATTGAAATATTTGTAAAACTTTTCTCAAGTAATAAAAACTCTTTGCGTGGGGCCGACGACGGATTAAAAAAAAAAAAAAAAGTAATAAGCACTAGTGCGAAAAAGTGGCACTTTCCGCACGATTTTGGTGCTTGGAAAATGCTCTTTTCGAGCACATGCATTGTTAAGTATTGTATAGAATAAGTTATTAAATTGCGTTATTCAACTTTAAGAACTTCATTGCGAAACGATTGCATAAGAATGACTATACCCTATTCCATATAAGATAAGAGAAATCATTCGATTCAAACCATTTTGAAAAGCAAAGGCATTTATTTACATTGGTATGTTTGAAAAGCGTTTAATAATCGAAATAAGTAAAACTAATACAATGTTTTCATTTGATATCCGAGATAAACGAAAAAATTGCCCGTAAGAAATCTTATGTAATGTACAATGAGGTGTAAAGGTAAGTATATTGAATCCATTTTCATACACCGTGAAACTTTCTCGTGACTTACCAACGCGCAACGCTAGATAATAAAATATTCAATTTCAATGAATATTCTGAACCTTGATACGAGCCCAAAGAAGACTGAATATTCTGAAAGCAGCGTTTATCGTTCCATAAATTGTTGGTTAAAATGTCGACCGTCCACGTTTTGTATACTTAAAGTAACAGGATGCGGTCGCATTCAATGGCTACAATGCCAGAAAATTGCAGACTGTGCTGCGCATGACGTCGAAACTCAATGCGGTAAGCCCGTCATGTTTGTCTTGCATATATCTCCTCATGGGGAACACGTGGGTCAGATGCATAATTTTAATAAGATTATTTTGGTTTAAGTTAGTCTGAAAGTAGTTTATAAGGGGTTAAGACGTGCCAATTTACTGTTGATAACTAAGTTCAATGATGAGATATGTAAAATATTTAAATATCTCTTTCCTTTATTTAAAATTTTGTCCCTCTCATGATAAACTAATTTTATCTATATATATATATATATATCAAAGAGGAAGGCTGACTGATCATCAACCCACGCACAGTCGAAACTACTGATACAGGAAACTAGAAATTTACACCAGAATTTCCATTTATAACGTAGGTAAAAGATAACACAGGGTTTTTGGAAATTCAACCCCTAAGGGGGTAAATATGAGTGCAAAGTTTGTACGGGGGAAACTATTTTTTAGCTAGAGACTTGAAGCTTTGTAGAAAGATTACTCATTAAAAAAAGGACTCAGCGTTTAAGAAAATTTCACCCCTAAGTTGAGGTTAAAAAGGGGTGCCAGTTTTGTATAATTAAAACTTTTTTTAAACTAGGTACTTGTAACTGGAGAAAGATTATATATTAGATTACAAAAAGGGGGTTAAATAAGGGTTCCAACATTTAAATGAGGGTAACGCTTTTTTTGAGCTAGAGCCTTTAAAGTTTATAAAGAGATTACTTATTAAAATACTAAATAGATCTTTCTGTGTTGGAAAATCTCATCACTAGGGGGGGATAAAAGAAGGTTGAAAGTTTATATGGAGTGCAAGAAATTTTTAAAGTAAGAGTTTTGTAATTTCGGTTTAAGTCTGTGTGTTTGAAGACTAGAAAACTAATTTCAGTTTTTGAAATTGATTTCATAAGGGGCTTAAAAGGGAGTGCAAAGTTTATACGAAGAGCAAAATATTTTTATGGTAATAGATTTGTAACTTCGGTCTTAGCCTGTATGTTTAAAGACCGCAAAACTAATTTCAGAGATTTTTGATATTCATCCTCTTAAGGGGTTAAACGGGGTTCAAAGTTTGTATGAAGAGCAAGACATTTTTAAAGTAAGAGTTTTGTAACTTGGTTAAGTCTGTTTGTATAAAGAGTAGAAAACCAATATCAACGTTTTTGAAATTGATTCCAGAAGCTTAAGAGGGTTCAAAGGTAATGATTGATTAAAACTGCAGATCATTTTGTTTATTTAGTAAGTTTATTTTGGCTAATTAATACAATTTATTCTCCAACATCCGGGACTGGGGATGGAGATGGAAAGTTTTACGTCTTTTGGCATAAGATAATTCTGCTATCAAAACTATACAGGTAGCCCTGAATAACGTGAGTAAAACTACTGAATGGATCCAGTAATGTAGCTTAGTAGACATAAAAAATTGTATTTCCGTTAAATACATTTTGAAAAAAAAAAAACATTTCAATTTAGAGTTAGTAATTTAATTTTTGTACGCTTAAACCCAGAATGGATTTAGATGATATTCGGCGTAGAGATAATTTGAGAGCCTTGGAAGGATATGATAGTTTTTATCTCGGAAATCATCCCTTAATAGGGTAGAAGTTTGTTTGGGACAGCGATAATTTAGCTTGCGCCTAAAATAGTTTAAAAGCAATCATTGCCTGCCTGAGGGCTCTATCTTAGGAGTATTTCTATTTTTGGTTTATATAAAGGACTTGCCGTTTTTAGTAAGCAATCTCTGTGATATTTATAGTATTATTTGCCGATGATACATCATTAATCTTTAAGGTTGACCGAAAATCAACAGACTATGGCAAACTTAATGGCACACTGGTCTAAGTACTCGATTGGTTTATCGTTAACAATCTGCTATTTCTATACGGAACGGAATCGCGGGCAACAGCTAGTATTACTATACTGGTCGAGTTGTACAAGTTATACAGTTCGAGAGACCACCAAACAACAGTGCAAACATATGCAGCACACAAACAAATTAATATCCATTTTGTGCCTAGCTATTCGCCCGTGTTTGCTGGCCTCGCCGAAGCTGGCATAAAAAGTACGAAACTCCATTTAAAGCGTATTTTACAAGACCGCATACTTACTCGTACTTACGAATAGTTAAATACAATTTTATGTCAGATCGAAGCTGTACTGAACTCTCGACCATTATGGTGCTCCTAAACTGGCTGTTATAAATGTTATATAACATCAACTATTTCCTTTCAACATCTTAGTGTTACATAACGTTATCCTTGTTACTCTATGTTATATAACATTTATAACAGCCAGTGTAGGAGCACCATTACTCGCGGTAACGGTCGACGATGTAAACGAATTTAGTTACCTATCACCATCACACTTCCTATTTGGCACTTCGTTGATATTATTCCCTGAAGGCGACACGGTTAATATGCCACATAATAAAGTTAAGTTTTGGGCAATGTGTAATAAAATTAAAAGTCAGTTTTGGAAAATACGGCATAAATATTATTTCAACGCATTGCAGTCGCCCGAAGTGGCGTGATAGTCAACCGAATGTGAAAGTGGGAGATTTGGTTATCATGACAGAGCCAAACTGCCCGCCCCTAACTTGGCCAATGGCCAGAATTGTTAAGGTCTATCCAGGCCAAGATGGTAAAATAAGGGTCGTTGATGTCATAACGCCCAATAAAAAAAATATACAAACGCTCATTGAGTGGATTTTCTGTGTTACCTTTAGAATAGGCATCTAGTATAGTGTATGTTTAGTATAGTAGGTATATTGATACAAATACTTTACAAGCATTAGTTAAGATTTTAATATTAAATTAAGAAAATAACTATTGGTTGTTTAAATAACTATACTTTAATAATAGTAATGTTTTGTACTTTTTATATGGCTTGTCAATTTGTTGAGTTTCAAGCCTTATACAATTTGGTAACTGGAATGTTCATTATTGTCTAAGATTTCATTTCAATTAAAAAATGTTATCATCCTTGTAAGCGAAATGATAATTATCTTCTGTTTATGAATGTTAAGTCAGTATGGTTACAATTGTTGACGAATAAGTAAGTTCTGTAAAATTCATTCATCAAATTTCCCGTTAAATTACAAAGTGATATAATCATGCCTAACTTTACTTTATTAATAAATAGTGATCAATTTACATAAGAATTGTCAATAAGGGGCCATTCATAAATTACGTCATCGATTTTGACGATTTTTGACCCCTCCTCCCTATCATCATCCTGTTATTAATTGAAATGGATCCTCCCCTCCTAATAAAATGCTTGCGTCATCCAATGGCCAGATCCCCCCCCCCCTATTTTGAAATGACGTAATTTATGAATTAACCCTAAGTTCCACTCACATTACATCTAGTTACTAAACAATAAGTATTACTGAGTTATAATTTCGTTACTGCTCATAGTATAACTGATATGTCGTATGGCCAAAACACGGATTCTTAATATATTTGTAAAAGGGCATATTCATTAATTTATGTCCCTTAAACGGATAGTTACGGATAGTAACAAAACCGACAGTCAATGTCAATCCCATACGATTAATAACAAAACAGTTTAGACGTGACTTAAACATCGCTTTAGCTAACGTTAACCTGTCATATTTTTAAAACTCCCCAAAACGGAGTTTTGAAAAGTAAAAAAAAACTTTAGTGACATTTCACGAAAACTGTCAATAATTATGACATAAAACTTGGCAGATTAAAAATTAGCATTACGGTCAATACATAGGATATATTCATTGGTTATTAAGTCCAGGGGAATTTTTGACGTGATAAGTCGTATGCACGCACGAAAAAGTGTGACGTCATTGTCCCGTTCCGAACTATCAACGCACAGCCCAAACCGCTGGTTCTAGAGATTCCAAATTTGACACGTATGTTCCTTATAAGGTCTAAGGGTGCAATAATAAAGGATTTTTCAAAATTGGTGTCTTTTTATGGTTTTTTGTGGAGTACAAGAAAATAATGAAAATTCAGTAAACTAGTAATAATAATTAAATTAAATTTATAAAAGTACCTATGCAATTTTTCATTAATGTTTTCTTATGACGTTATCACGTAAAATTATCGTCCGTCAACTGACTTTACAGACAACCAATTTTTGTTCTCTTACACGGCTATAGCCTTTGTGTAACTTTTTAAGTTCACTTGGTGCTTCAATTGCATCGTCGTTTTCAGCTTTTAGCATAATATACTTCACAGTGCTGATGACTTCTATTAGAATAATTATTAAGAAATACACTTTCAGTGTTGCAATCAACGTGCTCTTTATTTTTCCAAACTATACAATTTGTGTATGCCTTTAAATAGCGTGCACAAGATTTCGCCCGCAAAATATTTTCTAGAAGTTCTTTCGCTCTTTGTTCCATTCTTTCACTCGACGTAAGTTGTAATTCATCTTTTCATTCACTCGCGTCATTTTAATAAACAAAGAGTATCCCATCCACAGTGAATACTTAATTCCACGGCTAAAATATAATTTGAATTAAGCGCCAATTTTTTATTTATTTAAAACTGCGCAAACTATGTAAGGCTCGTCTACACATCCGGGCGCGACGAACTGCATACGGGACTTATGTTTAGCAGTTCAAGAGTGACAAAATTTAAAGGCCGAAATAATGTATGCCATACGATAAAAAAAATAGTTTATGTACCGTATGCAATCTTCTGCGCTCGGACGTTTGGACGCTCTTTTAATATTCTTTAAATGATTGTGAAATAGAGACTAAAAAACACCCAATGTTTTGATAAATCCGGTTTCCTGATTTGTCGATTTTCTTTCGACACAAAGTTTTTTGGAGGAGGTAAATTAGTAGAACAGAACACGTACCTAAAAAAGAACTCAACTCAATATGTATTGTGATTGGTGGTTAATATGGTGAAGTATTTTGATTGGTAGAATAAAAAAGATTAATAATCATAAATATGTATACATATTTTCCCGAGGCTAAATGCGTCTTACTTTAGCTTCACTTGCTAAGCCTAATATGACAACCTTTTCGAGCATGATTATTGAAAAAAACAATGACATGCTGACGGACAGACGGACATGGTGAAACAATAAGGGTTCCTTGTTGACTACGGAACCCTAAAAATTGATGTTTGTGGAATTGCAGTTTCTCATCCTTAGTCCTCGAAACATTATTGGTTTCGGTTGACACAATCACTATTGTTTTGGTACAAACGTCGATCTCCTGATTGGCGATTTATCAAAAGGCAATCTCCTTTGGCACGCAGATTGAACTGTACCAGATAGGTACAGTAAATAGTCAGAATCTTAAAACTCAATGGATAAAAGGTACCCTACCCTGCCTACCTGAGATCTAATTCAACTGACACAGGAATATGGCTCATCCTTACCCTTCGTAAAGGAATATTTTATGCCTCGACCCACGGCAGGGCCAGATTAATTCTTGAAATGGGTATTTGTAAGGAATGAAATTCTCTGATTGGTAAACGTTGCAAGTGGAAATGCTTCGGTGGATTTGAGAAGGACAATATAATTTAATTGATGTTCAAGTTTGTGCTTCGTCTCAGTTTAATATTTTTATACATCTTGCTGTCCACGATTTTTTTATTCAGTCGGTTAATGAGAATGGCTTAAGCTTTTAAACTACTGGAAAAAATAAAATATAACTTATGATTGTAGCTTTTTCAGCATAACGATTTGAAAATAAATTCGGTAAAGTGCTCTGTTAAGTATCAAGTTTATTAATCTTAATTTTAACTTAAATAATTAGGTACAGGTTTTTTACAGGTTTTTACTCACATGTTGTATTCATCGCCAAGAATTTCCAGTGGCGTCCATTCTTTTTATCACTTTTGTAGTCACCACGTGTCAACATTTTTGTTAATAACCAAACGCGCATTAACAATGTTTACAAATATCTGTGAAATAACCTAAAATGACGCGCAACAGTTTTTTTTCGTGAAGATTGCGCAGTGCGCGCGCATTAGATGAAATCTCTAAACAGCCAATTAAATAAATATTTTCGTTTTAAAATGTTGTCTTTTCATGTTAAGATATTATCAAAAGTGAATAGTTTTACTAAATTAAACGTTTCTATACCATGTCAAAAAGAAATTGTCAATTAATTAACAAAAAGGATTTACTTTGTTTAGTCGAGTAAAAATCCATTTGCCGAGAATTAAAAAAAAAGGTGTACAATCTGTACAACCCGGTTAATTTAAGAATACACCGTGTGCATGCATACATCTTGTTGCAAGGTGCCAACCTGACTTAATCGGGATATAACCATACCATAACACACAAGTGTCGTAATGTTATAGCATTACAACACGCGTGTTTAATATCCAGGATTATGAGCCTAAAAGCGACACAATAAGAGGTACGTTACGAGCAATTCTGTTGAAAAAGCATAATTTGTGTACTCATATTTATAGTCGGTCTCCAATTTAGTATTTCAAGAATCCGAATCCAGAAGCCAGACCTGGGCCCGAAATTTTGCGGATTACCGGATGTTTTGTTTTCGAGTATCCGAATTGCAAACCCTAGTTTAAAAAGCCAAATCTGGCAGAACAAAAGCTTAAAGACTTTTTTTCCCAGTAGAAAGAAGAAGAAGCCCTCAGCACTAAGCCCACCCCGACCGACCGAAAAGACCTTCTGATCCGTAATTAATGAATAGCCGTGTAAAATATTTACAGGTTACGGTATACTGAAGCGGATTGCCCATAAAATAATTTAAAAAATCCGGTTTTTTTTGAGTGGCGTTATTTATATTTAGAGGAATGTAAGTATGGTAATAAAAACTCGTTAAAACTTTTGTATTGGTGTTAAGCAATTATAATAAACGGTCATACGACGGTGAATTGCATTCGCCACCAAAATAAATAAAACCCTACCGCGAACCCGTTCAATTTCTTCCTCCAGACATAAACATATAAACTACCAATATTTTTACATAGCGGGTCAATGGCTTGAAAATAATAATTTAATTATCAATGTTCCGAATACAAAAATTATACAATTCCATCAACCACAGACAAAACCACCTGACAAATAAATTGTATTTAAAAATGAATGCATCTAATTTGTAGATATAATGAAATTCCTGGGAATATTTATTATAATTATTGTAACTGGAAACACAATATAGAGCAACTCTGCAACAAAATAAATAATTTCGTCTATCCTCTCCGACAATTGGTCAAATTAGTTAGTAAAGAAACTGCAATAACTGCCTATTATGGTCATCTTCAGTCGCTAATGACATACATAGTACTAGCTTCCGCCCGCGACTTCGTCTGCGTGGACTCAGGATAAAAACTATCCTATATTTTAATCCAGGCTATAAACTATCTTCGTGCAAAATTTCATTCAAATCGGTTCAGCCGTTTAAGCGTGATTGAGTAACAAACATCCAAACATCTAAACTTTCGCATTTATAATATTAGTAGGTTTATATTTTGGAGAAGCTCAACCAACTGGCGCCATGTACCTATTTGGAATGCAAAAAAGATGTATACGTGCTGTTTTTGGTATACGTACATGGGAAAGCTGCAAACCTTTTTTCAGATGTTTAGGAATATTAACGGTTCCCTCTTTATACATATTAGAAAGCACAATGTTCATCAAGAAATATGACAACCGTTTTCAGAAGAATCAACCCAACTTAGTACACAATCTTCGCCAAAGAAACACTCTCTCAAATCCATGTGCACACTGCGCGCTATTCAGAAAAGTTCATTTTTGTATAACATTAATTAATAAGCTGCCAATGTTGACAACGTTGTACAGATGTTACCTACTAATAAATTTCGGAACACGACACGCAAATTACTAAAAAACTAATGCTATTATGACATCCATGAATATTTAATTGACAATAAACTAATTTAATTCATTGTGAACAGTTATTTTGTATGCATCAATTTTGACAATATATAAAAATACTTTGACATTATAGTCCTCATTCATCATCATCATTGGTCTTTACAGCTATGAAAATATGATTTAAACAGCGTCCATATCAGAGAAGCGGCACTTACGTACGTGGCTTGTAAGGCCGATACGGGAGCGACAGCCACGACCGCATAATTGGCAAGTAAATGTGCTGCCCGGAGATGAAACGCGTTGGTATCTTTATTCGCGCCTAAAGGATAAGAGATCGAACCAAGCTTTATCGTGTTCCACCACTCCATTTCGTAGGGCCTCCCTCCATTGGTCTCGATCTTGAGAATGTTCTTCCCAAGTTGTGGGGTCGATACTAAAGGACACCATGTCCCGTTTAGCACTGTCCTTAAACCGCAACATAGGTTGCTCGACCGGTCGTTTAGCGTACGCTATTTCACTCAGGAGAGATTTTCGTGGCAAACGAGAAGGCTCCATCCTATGCACGTGCCCAAGCCAACGTAAGCGTCTCTGTTTCAGAACGGCAGCAATGCTAGGTAAACGCGCGATGCTAAGCACCCTCTCGTTTGTAACTCGATCCTTCCACGAGATGTTTAAAATGCGTCGTCCTCATTATAATTATAGAAAAAGAAAATTGAGAATTAATTAGTTACCTATAAAAATTGTGTTGTATATGTTGATATCTACAACCTCTTTTTCTACTTCAGACTGTTTAATTTAAGACGCTGAAATAGGTATGTATGTCTTATATGGCAAAAAGTGGAGTACTTTAATTTATTGAATCAGGCGTAACTTTGCGGAAGTCCCTGATATGTTACGAGAACAGCTATTCCGCTAAAAAACGTGCTGGTCTTTCAGTGAAGATAAGATGCGTATTTGCGTATAAACATGCAAAAAAAATACAGCAAACCACCACCAATAATGACAAAACCCCACACGTGTTTCGCCTCTTTACGAGGCATCATCAGGAGATGCTGGCAGGAGATGTTGCTTGCGCCACGTGCACTGAGCAAAAAAATATATCAACAGCAATTTTTTGCATGTTTATACGCAAATAGTTGCATCTTTACTTCACTGATAGACCAGCACGTTTTTGAGCGGAATATCAGAGGAATATTGTTCTCTTAACATATCATGGAATACTTAGTAAGGCAATGCATGTAACACCTATTTTTAACATTACCTATTGTTTTTATCGTAAATAATGAAAATTAAGCTGACTGTATATTTGTTGCTTATATAATATTAACACAGACAATATACAGACTGATAACTGCAGGGGTACCTAACGTTTTGGACGCGCGTTAGGTAGATACAACTGTCATTTTTCCATATTCAAATTGTCATTTCGATCTTCATAATGTACGTACAATGCGTTACGTGATCGAACTGTTGGGCGAAAAAGGTCACAGTCTGGTATGCCAGAGAAGGAAAGGATGACTCTACAAAAGATGGGAAGATGACCTAAGGGCCATAGCAGGACCTACATGGAGAAGAGTTGCGAGTGACAGAGAAGAATGGAGACTGATGATAGGCGAGGCCTATGCCGCTGGGCAAACCAACAAGCTTGTTTCAATGCAAAAACATACTCCATCTAAATTTAAAATGTTGGAATTAAGGCAATTTAATAAAAAAAATCTTATTTTATTGGTTTAAATGCATCTACAACATCCAAAATGATTAGTGATCGGAAACTAGTTAACTAACGATGGGCCAGTTTAGCCTAGTGAGTAGTCGCCCTACCTAACAAACTGACTGTCCTGGGTTCGTATCCCTGTAAGATCCAGTCTTGGATGTTTTCTATATTCTTAGTATTTATATCTATTAAATATATCGTCGTCTAATACCACGAATGACACAAGCCTTATTGAACTAGTTCAGTAAGTGTAAGGTTGTCCCTTATATTTACTATCTAGTTTTCAATAAACACTACTCGACAAAAATAAACTATTTCAATGCGAAGCGGAGAAAATATTTATTTTAACTGTATAACGTCAGAACAACTAAACTAATTAATAACTTTCCTATCCCGAGGGCACTTCGGTTAATAGCGCGGAAGATGAATCTGCCGCGGCACGTTTGAGTCTTCTATCTACTTACATTTTCTTAGGCAAACTCACCGTTCGAGTTACAATGCATTACCACTGGCTATTTTTGTATAAATGCGGGGATATGACCTACAGTAGGATTTTAGAAATCTCTAAGTTAGGTATCATCCGGCATGGTAATGACGTATCAATCCCTAAATTGATCACCCCTTTTTATTCTCTTATATGTATATTATTATTATTATAGGTTCGTTTGCCAAAGTTTTGACCCTATACTATTAGAGAAATTGACAGAATGCAGAGCATAGATCGATGGAACGAAAAACAGAGCACAAGCTTGAGACGTTTCTTCTTAGATTAGGACCCTAACAGCTTTAAGGATTGCTTCGTAAACATTGGAATGGGGAAGGTTTACGTTGAACCTGATGTTATTTATTAAATTCATTCGATGAGTTTTAATTTAAAGTTATCTTACCCACCTTATTGCAGATATATTTTTGTTTTAGATGTAGTTCATAAAGATATTTTTTTTTACAAATTTAAGAGATTATTAATTGGATTTAGTGGCGTAAAGTAGTACTAACGTTGTACGTCAAACGGCATAGAAAAGTCACATTCATAGTCATTTAAATTTGCAATTAATAGCACTACCTACATTATTACCAAAAACAAATACAACGCTAAAAACCACATAAATATGATATAAAATAACAGAATGGGAAGGAACATTAAATTGAGGTCATAATATACAGGGTGGTGTTGGTGTGTATAGTGTGTACATACAGGTTGTCCACCAGTCATAAAAGTTAACAAAACAAAAAAAAATACAAATTAACTGTCAGTACAGCTGTTAAGTTAGTCGGTATAACAATTTTTAGTGCACGGGAGGGAAATAGCGAAATTTTATTTAAAACAGAGGCACTTGTTTTACTTTAGTTAATTTACAGAATTGTTATTCACGGTTACATCACACTAAAAGTAAAGAGAAAAGTAAAGAATTGTAGCCCGGGTACCTACTTGAAATATCATCACAGATGTACTAAGCAGTAACGCTGCTAACGAAATCCTAACGAAGAAACGAAGCCTAACGGCAGTATTCATAAACGTTCTACAAGCCTGGTCGTATTTTAACTAAAATGCAGTTAAAAATCGTTTGTCCTTATCTGTCACATTGACATTTGTGTTCGTTAGAAAGGGACAAAGCAAATTTTATTTAGCAGAGGCATTTTAAGTTTTATGAATAAGGGGGTTAGTCTAGATGTCGCTACACGCCTTCCTAAGGCGTTGAAAGAAGGAACTAATTTAAAGATTTAGTGGCCGAGACAGATTGTTCCGATAGCTCAGTTGGTTAGTAGCGACGGGCCATGAATTACTGTGGTCGCCGGTTCGAATCCGGCTCGGAGCATTAAATTTTTCCTTTATTTATCATCACAGATAGAGACCACCCATTTTCGGCTTACCGTTGACTTTTGGGAAAATCTACATACCTTTTGATTAGGTTATCTTTAGTGGTTTCGTTTCAAGTATTACATGTACAATCAAGGGCAAAAATATATATACAATTTTAGACCTTATTGTAATGCAATAAGTAAAAATATGCATAGATATTTATGCCCTTGACTGTACACAGTTCTTAAACACACTATATCTGAAAAGATTAATGCTTAATAATTTTAATTACATTTAAGAGTTTAAATACCTGTACTATTTTATATTCATTTATCGATAATTTATTCTTTGTACCCCTTTTTCCTTACGTACTAGCGACCCGCCCCGGCTTCGCACGGGTACTATATTATCCTCTCCCCCATTCAAGATCACGTGTATTTTCGGGACTAAGTATGAATTAAGTTAGTCAATAAAAAAAATGGCGTCCCACGCTACGTCATGTCGTCGTTCCACGGGTTTTCGCAAATGCTTTGGATGGTGACATGGACCTATGATACTCAGGACAGGCTATACGTGTTGCCACAGCGAGGGACGGAAAGGCTCCTATGCAGCTAAATTAAGAACTGGTCTTAAAATGGCTGATGACTTGCCATAAATTACCTAGGTACTTAATTTGGACCGGTAATGGTTTATGTGCCACAAATTCATACTTAATCAGTTTGGGCAAATAAAAAAAAGTGTAACTATGACAAGGACAATTAATGATATTTCCCTTTCTGTCACACTTATCGTGATTTGTATGCTACCAGCTCGCTCGCACGTGGTATTATTATTACCATAACCTGTCCTGAGTATTATAGGTCCATGGATGCCTGGATGGTGATGATGGTACAGACGTCGGAGGGTGTTGAGCTCACCATCACCATCTTTAACATCTTCTTCGTTTTGCCACTGCACCATCGTTTTGCGCGGATTATTTTGATATGTGGAAATTATTGAGTTAAAAAAATTGATGAAACGTGATGTCTTCTTGGACCTCCCCCCCCCCATCGTGATCATTTGTTATATTTGTTTGGAAAAGTGGGCGTTTCTCCGAAATATTGTAAAGTGGAGAGTTCAGTTGATGGTCATCATATAATCAGCTCAGAAGTTACAAGTCGTAAGTACAGCCAATTAAAGAAGTAATATTTTTTATATTATTTACAGCTACTTTTTTGGTTGGTACTGGTGGAAAACACAAGAATGCTATTCTGTAAAAAAAAGTTGACGAAGTGTTTTAACATTTTCACGTTCAGCAACCAAATTTAGTTTTTTTTCGTCTCCCATTTTTGTGAAAAGCACTATGTATACAGCTTCCGCTGGTGGTTAATTAAAAGGACTCGCACGCTCTTACTACTAATACACAGCCTACTGCCTTGCCTCAACAATAATGTTCTATCAAAAGCTCTTTTCTTACGAAACAAAACAAACAATAAAAATACAAGCAAGGAGGCAATTCTGAACAAAAGTCCGTCGATAAAATCAAAGTCCTGCGTCAGTTATTTGCGTTAAAAGCGATACATCCGCAGGGCACCGACACTCCATTAGCGAAGCGGCGACGCGATAAGTGTCCCTTTCTGGGTAAATTCGCGGAGATGGCTTAGCGGCTGTTTTATTCAGGGACTAAGAAGCATCATAGTGTTTGTCCAAAACGCAATGACTTTTTTTTATTTTGACCGTCTAAGATATACATTCTATTTTTAGTTTAGTATTTGTCATATTGATACAAAGTTGGATGTGTAAAAATCTAAACAAAAAGTTGAAAATACAACTAACTTCAAGGCTTGACATACGTACCTCGGCCCGGCGGCGTTGCGGCTCACCAATTTTATAGGTACGTGAATGTCACGGATTTTGAATTTAATTTCAAATATTAATACGGGTATACATAGCACGTATGAAATTAATACGTTCTGAATACGCGGTTGTGAGCGACACAGTATCGGGCAGTACCTAGTTTATAATATTATGTAGGTTTAGAAACTGCCAGGAATTTGTTCGCATATAAATTATAGCTTGTTCTATTCTAATGTCATACATTACTTCCAAATTTCGACAAAATCCGTAACAAAAAGGAAGGATAATCAATTTGTTTTTTAACATTACGTTTTTATTAGTTTTACTGCTTGTCGGCGGCGACGGGTAAATATAGCACCTTTTCTTGAATGTTCGATTCCCACCGAACGAGCCGGGCAAGTCGCGTGGCGCCGCATCGCAACGGATGCGCGAGCACCCGGCGGCCGCCGACCGCGTTTTATTAGAGTGCTTCACTGTGCGGCTTTAGCCGGGACGGAGCCGGTCAGATGCGACGACAGCCGACCGTAGCCGTGCACGTCCGCGAGGAGCCGACCGGCCGCAAATCCATTCAAATGTTAAATGTAACGTCCGTATTAAAGCTTCAAATTCTCAAGCGCGCTCCGGCCCGGCCCGTTCGGTGAGAATCGTGCATTAGGTTTGAAGGAATACTTTCTTCCTTCGTTTCACCACTTAATGTGTGCTTCACTGTGTATTTCCCATCCCAATTCGATGATTCGCAATCTTGTTCCGTTGCACAATTTTGGTGCATATAAGTTAAACGTTAATAAAACAGCAAGCAAGAGCAACCCACGCCTGCCCTTACTTATTTTTATGTGGGACGACAGCGGCACCCCAAATAGTTTAAAAACTCAACCAGTTAACTGATGGTGTCATTGGATGTCATGATCGTGTCGATAAAGTTGTAGCCTGTGGTTTCCGTAGATATTCTGTCCAAGTTTTTTTCATTGACTTATGACACGGTCTTATTTTTTGGTGCCAGTATACCCATACTGGGACATAACATCTTTTTACCTGTGTAATTTGTTGCAGATTCGGAAAAACTCGAGGAATAACCGCGATGGCAAAATTGGTTGTTGAATAAAACCAAACATTAATAACACCTATCTCGTGCAATTTCTGAGCATATGCACCCGACTTCACATCATGAAATAGCTGGACTTGCATGTTTGTGGTGAGATAGAGCATTTAAACCTTGGTCCACCCATGTGATGCTTCCAGACTTGGGTTTGATTCGTCTGCTGGAGTGCCTCGCTCACTAGCCGGCAAAGTCTGCCTAAAATCTCTAGCCAGTGACAGTCTGACCACCACACCACCCATCAACGCTCGATTATTCTTGTATATCTTATAGACAACCATCAAGCGCCTCAATAGCTTGCTCATGTGACATAGTACAACATTAGTCTTAATATTAATAAAAATACCTTAATAGGTATTTTCAAACAAAGTGATAGGACCGCCGGCGTCATAGGCAGGATCTCTACCAAAGGCCAAAGTGGTTGTCGAATAACTCATTCCACGCGTGTATCACAGCAAGTTTTATAATTGTTTTTGGTGCGTGCTGATTGTGAGTCCTAAGGAAGCGCAAGATTCTATCATGAAATTCAAAGTTTGAATATTGAGCGCAGCGAGGGACTCAAAATCACGAGATTACTGCTTGTTTTAACTCCTCAGCGCCGGCCGTACTTGAAAGGCGAAGCTAGGAAGGCGCGAGAAACCAAAGGATATTTTAGTATCGATACGAGTCTCGCGTGAACCTAACTACGCGGTGTAAAGTGTATCTAGATAAGTCTTTTCTTGCAAATTTATCAACAACCTCAGCTTTCGCCGAGCAAAGGTCATTTGCTAATTAATTAATCAAACTTCTTGAATTATCTTATAGCTATCATGGAGAAACCAATAGAGTTAATTTCTACTCTTACCGATGTTGCTGAGTAGGTACCAAATACTTAGGTACTTTTTATGTCTCACTTTGAATGATAATGTGGAGAAGCCAAAGGTTGTTTTGATCTCAATTACGAAAATACTGATAAGCGAAAAGAGATACGTTTTTGATTAATGTATAAACAATTGTGTTAAAAATAATATTTTTTTTACTTTGAAACCATTACTCACCTTATTTAGCATGATGGTTAATTTTTGACAGCCCTAGCGTCATTATAGAAAATGTATGTAAACAACTTCAGCCAATCTTCGCCTACAACACATTTCTTTTAAAATATGCCTTGTCTGGTGTAACTAAGGTTCATATTATATTGACACATTCCAAGGAGATAAGACTTAACATGTGAAAGTCACAGAAAAGTTTATTATTAGCAGTAAGACATGCCATAGGCGAAGATAGGGAAAAATACCCATACTTCGCCTATTGCCTTTGGGGTCATTTATTACCAAGTTAACCATTGAAATTCTAAGCTTTAATGGTCTATACTGATAGTCAGGAGTATAAAAAAAACGTTTTTTTGCCGTAACGAACTAAAATGCTTTTAAATTTGAAAGATGTTTTTGGGAAAGGAGTCAAAATCTAGGCGAAGATACGAAACACGGCGGTACTAATATTGAAAATTTAAATGTTAAAAGGTCGTTAAATATCAGTAATAGCCACGATTTAATTTATTCTTTCCATAAATACATTTAAAAATATGACTAAATGTTATCAACCAGCTTCAAAAATCAATACAGTACTATAGAGCGGCTGTCTAGGTACCTGCCAGTATTTTATTCGTTTCAGCCCTAAATAGTGACTAAACAGGTCAGTTTCAAACCGCTACTTACGTACATAAACAATGACTGATGAGAAATGATTGAAAATCTGGCCAGGTGAGCTAAAATCCGAGGTTCGTGGAATAAGACAACACATTGCTTGAGCATTCGCGCGTACGAGTTAATAATAGAAACGAAATTTTTGTGTCGTATTATTTATGTATAGGTACTATGTTGCGCAATGCGATGGTTAGACTAAATATAAAATAAACGTTTATCATCATGATAAATGAACATTTGAGGGAGAAGACCAATCCCTTAAAGGATCATCAGGACACAGTATTTAAGAATCAAAATTAATATACATTTTCAAAATACACTGAAATACAAATTAAACATGCAGTCGCAGTTGATTAAGTTATTGGCTAGGCACTCTACGGTACTTTTTATCAGATAATGGTGTCAGCCGATCCAACTCGTAGATGTCTAAAATGTAGAAATATTATAATATTTTACACAGGTAGCTGACGCTGATCGAAGCACGACATTTAGAAAAATGCTGTAAGATGCAAGTTTATTGTCTAACAGGAATGAATCACAGGTCAACGGACATCACTATAAAAGTCGCTGTGCAGCTTCTAGTTCTATCGATAATATGATAGTTTTCTTATGCATAACAAAACAATAGTCAATGTAATAATTTTTCACAAAAGAACACATTTAAATAACAGAGCTAATTTAAGTGACGGGGATGAATGGGATGATCCCACCAAAAATATTAGTATCATTGTGACAAAATATAGCACGTTCACTAGACGGCGTTCTAAGATTTTAGTTCTAATGCTTATGTATTTTGTATGGATGGACCAGAAACCCCAAATATAAAATGACGTCCCGGGCGTGTCATAGGGATAATTCCCATTTCGTTCGTGAATAACCAAGGGACGTCCCATTCAGTATATTAAGATGAATGGAATTGCGGGCCAGGAGGTGCTAAACTGTCGAAAAACGGGAATCTCTAAAAAGGATCCGCATGTTTTTTTGGAATTTGTTTACCTACTGACGTAATGATGACGTTTTAATTACATCTCTTGATCATAATGTATTAATTTCACCTATACCCTTCCCTGATGTGTATTGTGTATAGGCATAGATTGCCTCTTATCACCAGCTACTTAAATTTCAACATCGGTCTTGATTGTCGTCAATTCACGTCACAAGTTATCCTTTAAGCGCCGGAGCATGGTTGTTACACTTTTTTTTAAACAAACAAGTATCAGGTTCTTATTTAGGGTTACGCCCCAAAAAGGTAAAAAAGGAACCCTTAGGATGCGACTCAGTATGTCTGCCACATATGTCCTATCACTGTTAAATATCTCAGAAACGGCTTATTAATTCGATTTTTTTTTAATAAATTCATAGTTGTTTTTTTTAATTATTACATAAAATTAACATTTGTAAGTTATTTTCTTTAAATTATTAAAAATCGTTTTGGGGTAAAGTTTGTAATAAATGACCTGCGTATACTATATTTCTATTAATTTCTACAAAGTTATTCCTAAAGTAACTTTTTTTATATAAAACACACACAAAAATATCGGTGAAAACGAACATAGTATCTTAGGATGCAAGTAACAAAATGTAGGAGGCGCTGTACCGCGGTAGCTTCTACTATGCGCCGTTAAGATTTTTCCCGAATTGATAGGGGTTGTGACGGGTATTGTATATGAAAGTTTGTACGGAACCCTCGGTGCGCGAAACAGACACGCACTTGACCGGTATATATTTATTATTCATTCTTCTGTGCCCGGCCAAAATCGTAGCCCATATTATACTCAATAAAATGACGTTTATCAATTGGAGGCTCGAGGTTTTAAAATTCGGTACCTACCAGTATGTAACAGACGGGAGTCGGTAATATTTTATCAGTATTCAGTATTAATTATTTATTTCAATAAAGGACACATAATAAACAACATTAATAGAATTAACAATAAGACAGAAAAACTTAACAGAATAATAGAAGAAACTTAGAGAAATATACGAAATAGGATAGTAGTGGGTGGGGTACTGGGTATTAGAAAGAAAATTGTTAAATGTAACACAGCTATGTACTTGAACGCAGTATTTCTCGAGCTAAACATCAATTTACTTGTTTTGCCATACATTCCGGGTAGTACGATTTTTTTATTATCAATTGTAAATAGACCCATACAAACATTCGATCCCCTCAGAAAACTAGCTCGAATAGCATCGTAAAAAGAAATAGGAAAGTAGCCATTTCGTCAGACCCATTGTGTCACGTTTTGTTTGCTTGAATACATTTTATGCATTCTTTAATATGTAGTTGATTGAAACAATGAGAGTGAATTAAATGACATTTAATGATTTTAACACGCTAAATGTTGTATGTAATAAGTAAGTCATATTGAAATAACTTGCATATTCGTGTTCTGACTATTGTCTGTTCTTCTGATAAATACAACATTGAAGGCCTGTACCAGCAATGTAAGTGTCTGAGATTGTTTTTGATCGGCATAGTCATTGTGAGAAATGAATAAATCTACTATAATGGAAAAATAAGTCTTCAATGTTTTTTTTTTCATGTTTCTTCCTAATCATCACGAAAAAAATACTGGCCCCGTATAATGGTCGGCCTTATCACGCGATAAGTGACAAGATCGTCCGTCTCGTTCCATCGAACGGTGTCAGCCAGTGACGGACGCTCTATCTTGTCTTTTATCGCGTGATAAGGCCGACCATGATACGAGGTCTGTATTAGTTGCCCGCGCACACCCACTCGCGTATTGCAAAAAACGCTAGCAAAGTCGCGAGATATTATATAGTTTATGTCCATCTCGAATGTCCATTCTATATACTCATATACTGATGACTTTATTTTTTAAAACTGGCTTTATTTCTGTAAATTACCCCCTACAGACACACTTACAACCTCCCGGTATTACAAACATTTCATCTAAATATTATAAGTATAGATACCTCGTCAGGAACGGAATTACCCGACATATTAGGCTCTGTAGTTACAATACCTACCTACAATAATACTTTTATTGTATTTGCTAATTACTCACGCAATATTGCTTCATATCTTATAAGGTTATAACCTTTAGCGTATCAGCAACATACTACATCGCAACACATCAGTAATAAGTTTTCTAGGTTTAGGTCACGTCCGATGGTTAATTATAAATTCCAATACCAGACATCAGACCACTACTGCGACATTTATTATTTCAGATACCTAACAATATATATTCACATTAAAAATATCAACAATTTCTTTAAGTAAAATTTATTTATATATTTTTCTTAAAAAGCCGTGTCAAACATTTTATAGAATGTGGTTCATACATTCAACCACTATTAAGCTAGTAATAAACTGTAGCCCGTGAAATATAATTTACTTGTCCACATAAATACATACATGCCACAAACATACATACATAGCTACAGACATATATAATTATACATAAGGTCGAAAAACATAACCCTCCGTGTGAGGCAGTCGGGTAAAAACAGCTTACATTTCAGAGCTTACATTACATGCAGATTCTGCTTTTTTTAATAAGACACTTAACAAGTCGTGTTCATGGGTGGAAAAACAAAGAAAAACGCCGTTACAAACATAGATATTTGAGTTGCATACTTTTATACTAGGGTACGTGTTTTTGACAATTTCCGTTAATTGCAAGGGGGCATAGGTTTAGATCAAATAAAGTTAATTTCTTCAAGATCTCTTAACTTTTACTGTTATTAAGATATTCAATATTTTAATTCAATCAGTTTTACAGATTTAACCAGTGTAAATGGGCAGGCAGACAGGAACTGAATCGGAGGTACTTTTTTAAATTCATGTGTACATACCCATGTACAATAAGAAAATAACCGTTAATGCTACATTTATTATAATTTAATATATATATTTTTCAAGAAATAATTATGCTAATTTGTTTCTGTGAATGCAGTATGCCGAAGTTAAAGGAAATTTCCAGGAACTCCGTATAAAATGCACGGCTTATATTCAAAATAAAATTGATTCTAAAAGTCTTACACCTAATTTACGAAAATCTAGAAATAATATTCTTTCTAAACTCATCAATATTGCCAATTGAGTGGGATTGAGATCAAACGCATACTCAGTCAATCAGGTAGGTAATCCATCAAGTCCCCGTTACTGTAGGCCACTATCAAGATACTTGTTAAATAATTACATACTGATTGGTAATCAATCAATTTACTTAATATATATTTTTATCTATACTAGTATTTACTAATATTATATAGAGGAAAAGTCTGTGTGATAGCTTTGAAAGCTCCTGTGGAAGGGATAACCACGATTTCAATAATGATTTCACCTGCGCACTTAATACATTTTCTGGTCGTACTAGAACAAAATTTTATCTCGCAAGCTTGCCTACGTTCTTGGCAATACGCGGGCGAAGCCGCGCGGGCAGCTAGTGCTAGTACACATAATACAGCAATATAAGCATCAAAATCAAAATGAGAGAAAATAGGTTGAAGGTACATTAAGCAATAAAAACGAATTCTTACCAATATGTTATAGAATGAGTGGGGTTGCAATCTCAGTCATAAACACACACGCACACTTGATTAACAAAAAAGTATACACCAGTAACTCACACAGCACAAAATTCGCATAATATACATTTATACATAGTCAAGGTGAAAAATGTAGATGTTGGAAAAATTAATATTAACAAAAAGATATTGTCCGTTGTATGTTTTAAAACGTCAAGTGATTGGTTTTGTAGGAGCTGGTGATTATGAAAATCGTTCTCGGTCGGAGTGAGAAGGGCGCGGCTCCGCTGTGCGACAGGGCGCGCCGCTTCACTGGCGGCGTTTGACGGGGCGCTGTTTCTGCGCATGCCTGCTCGCGCAGCCTCGTCTGAAAAGAGATGAAAATGGCGCGTTCCGATTGTTTCCACGGTGGATGCCGAAGAGTGACGAATATTCTCAGCTGTGACGTAGACCTCGTTAACGGTTTCTCGGGAATGTCGTACGGAACGATAAATTGTCTCTAATTCTGTTATTGTTTCACTGCTTGATATAGGAATGTTAATAATGCTCAGACAAAGTAGGCTCGGTATTTCGATACAATAGAACTATGATGTTTTTTTTTACATTAATATTAATATACACGGGGATACATTATAGTGGAGAATTTTATTATTATGTTTCATCATCCAATATCAACAGTTTAAAACATTGTGAGGTCCGTAGACCAGTTAAATACACTTGCTTGGCAAGGGGCACGAGCATCTTGCATAAATGTTACGAGTTCAGTGTTTGCTCTAAAAGGCGTTCGTGTTACATTGTACCTTGATTTCCGTAAAACACAACGTTGACAGACACATGATTCAAGGAATTAGCAGTACGAGTTACTACGTTGCAACTATTGCAAGATATGTACTGGTATCTGCACGGCTATTGCTGGGCTTTCCGCCCTATGTGGCGACATAGACTATTCGACTATTTCTACACGGATAGTCTATCTCCTTCTGTAATAGCGGTGCTTTGTCATTATAAGGCTGATAGTAATTTTATACGGTTATTTTAGTCCAGGTAGGCGTTACAGTTATTTACATAATTTAATAAAATCCAAAATGTTGTGCGGACTTATATACTTTTCCCTTATATGTATATCACTGTTTCTGTAAATAAAACTATGAAATACAGCATTTTCCTGTGCTCGTAGATACAGGGTTACACCAAATGCTCCTTACTACAACCAGCACTATTAATGTACGGTATAAATTAGTAAGATTTGACCGGGTTTGAATACCGGCCGTTTATGAGGCGTTTAGAAAACCTTTAAAATGCTGTTATCGTTTTTTCTAAAATCGGCCTCGTAACGATAATTTCCGATATCTATGAGAAAAAATCCGTATCTTCTATTTTAAATTTTTCCCTCACTGCCCTGTTTGAATAATACTCCCTGTATATGTATATCCTTGATGTATGTAGGCACCTACTAATTCAGTGCAGGCCTCGGGGCGGGTTACTTTGCTCGGTGGTTAAATTATTATACAGTGTGAGCTTCGTGTGGCACATGCAAATGTTCAGTTTAAGACACAAAAATAAATATCATAGGCTTTTTCGAATTTTTTGTCCCGTGAATATTGAACTATTTCTGTCACTCTTTTTTAACGAAATGAAAAGGACATAGCTAAGTTCTTAATGTTTTAACCCATATTTGTACCATAAGTAGTGAGAATCGGCGTGACTACGCCTCATTATGATAATTTCTGATTATTGGTCATACTCTGGCACTATTAATTAATACAATGAATAATTAAAATAAGGATAGTATTCATTTCTTTTTTTTAAATAGCTACACAAAGATGATGGTATATAACACATTATGACGTCATATAATGGCAGGATATTTTGTGAAATGATAGGTGGTGTTGGCAAAAAAAAAATTTAAAATTAGAAGTGAATCTCTTTTGATGCCACGAAATTATAAAAATCTAATCGTGTCATATTTTTTTGAAGGCACAGCTAGCTCACCTTACATAGTTCAGGGTAGGTTTACTGGATATATATTTTGAAATTTCTTTAAATAGAGTGAATCTAAATAGGTGAGGAATATCCATACTAATATTATAGACATAGACATAGACATATTTATTCAGTAAACAATACAAGATTGTGTTTGAATTTCTTACAGCTAACAATATAATATCTTATATCTAATAACTAATAACTACGCTCTAATATCTAATAACTACACACTCTACTTACTCTCTATCAAATATTTCGTCAACACTATAAAAGCACCCTCTTAACAAAAATTGCTGTATAAATGGGAAAGTGTATTTGTGTGTTTGTTTGTCCGTCTTTCACGGCGAAACGGAGCGACGAATCGACGTGTTTTTTTAAGTGGAGATAGTTGAAGGGATGGAGAGTGACATAGGCTACTTGTTGTCTCTTTCTAACCCCCACTTCCCTAGAATGGGGGTGAACGTTTGTATGGAGCTACGATATAAACGACTTCCACGCGGACGGAGTCGCGGGCAGAAGCTAGTTTGAATATAAATACGAAAGGAGAGTAAATCATGATCGATTCGAATTCGTCTAAGAAAAAAACAACGAGAGGGACGAGATTTCTTGGGGCCCATTTTGCCGTTTACCAAGTCTGCTGTTTAGGCTTGTGAATTCTATACAACTAGCCTATTCTATACCTACTGTGTAATCTAATAATAACTTTAGATTATTTTTGTTTTAAAGGGCCATTGCGCTGTTGGCCTCGGCTCCACGCATGTCCTCCAATGGTCCCAAGATATTAAAAAAACATAATTATAATAATATAGCCTTTTATTCAGATCCACTTAAACCTAATAACAATATTTATTTGTGTTTTTTATCAATAAAGTTTATAATAATATTTAAAATGAAACTTAAAACAGTCTCTAGTATTTGCTGCTTGCTTATTTTCTGTAGAGCTGTTTGCTAAAGCCTCCTCCAACCGTTTCCATTCTGGCCTTCCTAGGGCCACTCTGTTCCACATTACCCCTGCCACTTTTCGGATGTTATCATCCCTCCTACCTCTTCTGCGGTAGACCTCTTGCTCTCTTTCTCTTACTTTCTCCGGGTCTCTTATCTTCTCCGGGTCTCTTACCTTCATCATGTTATTGTTTTACTTCACTTATCGTAACCTCTCATTACGTGTCCTGCCCATCTCTATTTCAGACTTCTAATGTTTGTTGTTATATCTCTGGTTTTTGTTTTATTCCGGATGACCCAGTTTCTCAATCTATCTGATTTCTTGACATTTAGCATGCGCATGGAGAGGCCATTGCGCGTTGGCAGTTTGTTTGTCATTTCCTGAGTTAAGTCCATGATTGACATACATACATGAGAACAGGTAATATGCAGGTGTTAAATAGTTTGCTTTTTGTGTTTATATGAAGTTTCTGGTCTTTCATAACGTCTTTCAGGCTCCAGTTTATCTATTTCCGTTTGTTATCCTTCTCTCGAATTCTCTGCGCATAGAATCTTTCTGTGTTATAAGCTGTCCTAGATAGATATACTCGTCAGTGTAATTATTGGCGGTGTGGCGTTTCCTAATTGTATTGTGTTTTTATTGCAATTCATCACCCTAGGTTTCTCAGGATTAATGTTTAACCCTACGTATTCAATTTCAGACGCTTGCTCATCCGTACTTCTACTTAAGGCTTCTAAACTCTTGTCGAATAGCACAATGTCATCAGCGAATCTCAAATGTGTGACCGCTGCACCGTCCACATCGATCCCAAGGTGTTCCCAATTGATTTCCCTGAACATTTATTCCAGTACCGCCAAAAAAAGTTTTGGAGACAAGGGGTCTTCTTGTCTAACACCCTTTTCTATTCTGAATAGGACACACCTTTCTTTTCTAGCTGTATTTTTGCTATTCTATGACTGTAAATATTTTTTATAAGTCAAATGTATTTGTGTTCGATATCCTGATCCATTAGCGCCTCCCATATTTTATCGTGTAGTAGAGAATCGAATGCTTTGCTGTAAGTACACACATGCAATGTAGTACACAAGCTGATATTCATTATACTTCTCTAAAACTTGACGCACTGCGTATGTGTTGTCGAGTAGTCTTTGCGAAATCCAGCTTGTTCGATAGGTTGATTTTCGTCTAATGTTCTTTTGATTCGTTCTAGAATAGTAGGGCGGTAATTTCCAATTTCATGTTTGCCTCCCTTTTTATACATCAGGATGATGTTAGACTCTGACCACTGCTGTGGAATAAATTCAGTGTTTATGATATCATTAAACATTAATGATAGGACACGTAACGGGTCTTAACGGTGAAATCTAAAACAAAGGGCTGCCCCACTAGATCACTTGCTGGTCGAAGCGGCATATAAAGGTCTACAATATCACACAATAATAACAATAAGACAGGTACCAGGGTTTCCTTACTTCGTTTCAGACTTTCGATACTCACGCTGTCAGATCCTGGTGCTTACCTTATTTTTGGATGACTAAAGCTTTATCAACCTCACCAGGATGAATGCTAGGGATGTCTGAGATTTCCAAAAGATCGATGTTGCCTTGAGTAATGTTATTTTCATAAAGCTTCTTGTGATAAGAAGTAGCTACTTCTAGTATACCTTTCCTAATTTACTTCTATTTTCCAGTGTCGCTTTTAATTTTAACCACCCAATTTGCTGAATTTGACAATTTCTTGTTGGCTTTTATGACTCAGTTTCTATTCTGCTTTGTTTTTTATCCTGTCTTATACTTTCTTTGATTTATTTACTAACTGCTATATTTTTTCTTCTAAGTCGAGATGTCAGTTCAGCTCGAATTAGCCTATGATTCGTGTTAAAATGTTATTAATTAATGACGCTGAAGTTAGAGAAGGAGGTATTCCTGTTGGTCATGATAATTACTAAATGAAACCTTATTAAATAAAACATTTTAATAGCTTTATACGACGAAATGTATATTACTCAAACTAAACCATTCTGCTACTCGAAAGGTGGCATTTTGAAAGATGACTTTATAATAAACAGACCACGCGTACAGTTGGTAACCGTGAGGTTGAGAAATAAAACGAAATCTTTTTATAAGTTGACACATGACCATTCGGCGAACTGAAATTATGCAAAAAATTGGTTGCGAACTGATAATCGACGATACAATTTTCGGCAATAAATTAGAGAACCAGTTATTTGATTGGTTATTTGATATGCTAATTGACTACACTTCAATTTCTTTCACAATACGAAAACAATTATCTTTACTCAACATAGATGAAAAGAGAGATATTGAGATATTATGCCCTTATTTAGCTTTTAGTCTGGTATGGGTTATCGGTTCGACTTCGGCAATCATCGTATATCGTCGGCTAGCTGTAAACGGGAGGCTATTTACGACTGAACGTAACACACGCCGAGCGAAGTCACTTGCGTTCATATTATACCGTATATCGTTACGAAAAGGTCTGTTTCACAATGTATTTTTCTCCAGCTTAGTTTGCGAGTTTGGAGAGAATCGGACCGTGATGGTCTTATCGGCATTTTTTCCGGCTATCTTTCTTTGAGTAAAGGGATAAACATGTGCGTAAAGTTTGGTTGCGGTAAGACATTGGCATGGCAGTTTAGACTACTCGTGTTCAATTATTGTTTAGCATCTTAGGCATGCTATCTATGCAAAGGTACCACCTACTAGAATGTATAATTTCCTACATCTGATTATAATATTACTTCTATACAAATATTATAAAGAGGAAGTCATTGAAATTGTAACCTGGTAAAATGTAACTTTGTATGTAATGAGTAATTTCCGGAACTGGTTAATTCGGAGCAAATATGACGCGTAGTTGCAGTGTCCAAGAGGCAACCGGATGGCTCGCAGTATTTGAGCTCACGAAGTGTTGTGGAACCGCCCTGGGCAACCCGAACTGAGCCAATTTGGACTGGAGCGAAACTTTAAAAAAAATATGAAAAACAAAACTTGGCGCCAGGTGCCGATTGAAACAGCATTCCATTGTGGGACCACACTATAATATTGTTCCCAATATGTACATAACTTCGCATTTATCTACTGGCATAGCTCTTCAGTGATGTAGCTACATCTGAATAAGACATAAGCTATAATTCATACGCGTAAAGTGGGGGTCCCAGGGCCCGATTTCCCACAAGCCCTGCCGATCGGCCGTGGGAGCCATTGCATCCGATGAGGCCTGCGGTGGCCTGTTGTCGCGCGTCCTATCCATCGGGAGTCGGTAAGTTCAAAGGCGCGGCGCGATGGCGCCTGTCGCGGCCTGTAAGGGCGCGCCTGCGTCCGTTTTAACATCCATTTCACCAGCGGCGGCGCGAACACGCACGATATGGAGTAAGCGGTAACGACAGGCCGGTATAGGCCGACACACGCCGCGGGAACGGGATTATTACAGATGTGCGACACCGAATGTGCGATGTACGCTAGTGCGACATTTCTATTGATCGACAAAGCAATTCTGCGATATTTGTGTCCGACAATACAAATTTCCGACAGTATGGATCAGCGAAGTGCTGGTATGCGATGTACTTCTATTCGACTATACAAATGTACGACAGTATGGATGAGCGAAGTACTAGTATGCGATGTACTTTTATTCGACTAACAAATGTACGACAATATGGATGAGCGAAGTCGTACTATTGCATAAAACTCATATGTCTTCACATAAAAAAACTTGCTAACCCTTATTACGCACTAGACTGAGTCTAGGTCTTCCTTGCTTAAAAAGCTTAAATGTGATAGGCCCATCATTAAGTTTATTAGGGTCTCATGGATGAGCGAAAACTTAGAATGCGATCAATATTTTGTGTCAGCTGACGTTGCAGGGCTTTTTCCTTATTTTTTTGCTCTTTTATCAGTTCTTGAACTGTTTTATATATTTTTTTTTCCTCCGGCTGAGTAAAGTATTCCACCGCCTATGCCATGCTTCTAATACATTCTGAGTTCTAGGTACGTTGGATTCAAATGAATGCCAAACTGTCCACATTTTTGGCGGAAATCTTCCGTGGAGGTAGTACTTGTTGAACCATTCAGTTATGGCATGTGCTTCATCCGGGATTACCGACCTTTGAACTATTTGAAATGCACTGAGTATTTCTTCAGCCCGGAGGAAAGCTAACGACAGAAGATGTCTAATGCGAACAGCGAAATCTATGTCCTCTGTCTATTTTTTTACCAATCCAGCTAATTGCACGTGTCTCCATATGCTTTGACCTAAGTGGAAGTAGCAGCCTTTATGTTGGCTGTCTTTCAGCACCCTTTTGACAGCATTTATGACTACTATTTCAAAGTCTGTGATTACTACCGCTGGCGAAAAAAATCCTACATGATTCAACGCAATTCGGCAAACCAGGTCAAGCAGATAGTAATACGATCTTTCAGTCTGATGAGACATTAGCCCAAATATTAATGGGACTATAGTGCTGCCTATTTGGCCATGGATCGAGTATAATTGTCGAAATGGTTTAGGACTGCACTGAAATGTTCCGACCATTATCACGAAAGGAGAGCGAGTCAACAACATTATATTTTCTTCTGTTGAAAAAAGTATGACTCGTTCACCGTTCGCATAAAAATCAGCCATCAAAAAAGATCTATCATTAATTTTGCACATATCTACAGTAATTATGACTTCGTTTACAGACTGTGGAATTTTAGGCTGATTCTTAGTTCTCGTTCTATGTGTTAAGAGTCTCATGGCTTCCTTGCTCTGAATGAACGGACCACTGATTCTTGGAAGTGTGCTCGTGCATGCTTGTATGATCTGTACAGGTGCTTCCAATGAACCTTCTGCCCTGCGTTTGATTGAGTTACTAAGCTTCATTCTTAGCAGGTTCTCTGGATCGGTTGCGTGATTATGAGGTCTTGAATTTAAATTACTTATCAAATGTCTTTCGTCTAGTAATTTTGTCTTCAGCGTACTCAGACATTTGTAAGAGTTTTTCTTCAAACAAGACCAGTAGCACGTCTTCTCTTTTTTATTTAATGTATAAAAACTATTCTATGTTCTTTTCCAGGATTCAAACAACCTCCATACTAATTTTCATCTTATTCAGTTCAGCGATTTAAGCTTGAAAAGGTAAAGGCAGTGCCTACCCCAATTACTGGTGGCAATTACTGGAACCCAGTCTACCAATGGACAATGCATCTTTGTTCCAACTGGGATTGCATCAACCAATACCTTGTATACTTATAGGAACAGTGAGAAACGTCTAAGTAGTCATGATCTGACCACGTCACAACCTTCTCTTCCACTTCCTCCAAATCCTCGATAACCATGGGTGAATCTGGGACTTGGTTTTCATCACCCTGACATATTATGATTATAGTTACAAAACTTGTCTATAATAATAGGATAAAATTCAATAATGATTAGGTATGTGTACATGAAAAATATTATTATATTTTGTGAAATATAAATAAATAAATGAGACATTCTGACATAATCAATCTACACCCAACCAACTAAGCAAAGCTAATTACTCTGGTTGGGTACTAGATGACAATAAACATAGTCAGACATAGATAGACAAATATGTAAGGCTCCTACGCAACTATGTGTTAAAGGGATAAATACATATCCATCCCATTCCACCGTATAACAGCGTCCTGTCCTGAACGCATTAGAAATGTCAATGTGTATCATATCATCGGTCTGGGTGTTTCGATCTATATGTGAAATTTATATATGATCATGCCATACTAGGAATCCGGGAACTAGCTAAAGTTTGGGGACCCCCATAATCAACAACATTTTTTCTTCACTTGTTGTTATGATTGGCCCTGTTGTTGGGCCACCACCTGTGCCGGTGTGGTCACGGTTTCTTTTTCTAATTTTTTTGTCAAGTGTCCTGTCGGCCCACACCTACTTTAAGGGAAGAAGAAACAGAGCTTACGCAGTTCCAAACTCATGCAGTTAGTTGAAAACACATTCAATATGGTGTCTTACCTTTTGCCATTGGACAGCGGTTTTGATGGCCCCTCGGAGGCTGTTCAGCGTGTTAGAAATGTCCTCCCACAAGCTCCTAGCCCTAATGCGGGCGTCGGGTCCTCGGAGTGAGCCCCTGGCCAAATCCTTGTGCTCGATCAAACAGTCGAATAACTGGTCTATTTGCTCGCCCGTCGCTTGATGGCGAATAGAAGACATGTCTGTAAAAACTAAGTATCAAGAAAAACACATTTTCATACATTGCGTGTGCTATGGCGGTATGGAGTACCATACCGCCACCATACAGTAGTCTGGTCTGATTTACATGTGGAGGTTATGAATGTATTGAACATACGGCCCTTTAAGAGATACACTAAATAAAAATTTACAGTCAAGTTAATATTCTTATCCCCACCGAGCTCTCAGTCTCTAAAAAGTATTGTATCTGAATTAATCCTGCATCAGAGAAATGAGTTGAGTGCCATCACTAGGTACTTTCTTTTAATTCATTCCTACTTTCCTAATCATCTTGGTTTTTACGCTCCAGATTTTAGATTCCCCAGTTACATAGTAAAGATTTTATTGGTTCTATGAGTTCAATAGTCACTGAGTCTTTGTCTTCGTCATAGAATAGTTTTTATATCGAAAATTATCCTGTGGGAATTTTCGCTATAAAAACTATTCTATGTCCTTTTCCAGGATTCAAACTACCTCCACACTAATTTTCATCTTATTCAGTTCAGCGATTTAAGCTTGAAAAGGTAAAGGCAGTGCCTGCCCCAATTACTGGTGGGAATTACTGGAACCCAGTCTACCAATGGACAATGCATCTTTGTTCCAACTGGGATTGCATCAATCAATACATTGTATACTTATAGGAACAGTGAGAAACGTTCAAGTAGTCATGATCTGACCACGTCACAACCTTCTCTTCCACTTCCTCCAAATCCTCGACAACCATGGGTGAATCTGGGGGTTGGAATATTATGATTATAGTTACAAAAGCTGTCTATAATAATAGGATAAAATTCAGTAATGAGTAGGTATATGAAAAATATTATTAAATTTTGTGAAATATAAATAAATAAATGAGACATTCTGACACAATCAATCTACACCCAACCAACTAAGCAAAGCTAATTACTCTGGTTGGGTAGTAAGATGACAATAAACATAGTCATATAGATAGACAAATATGTAAGGCTCCTACGCAACTATGTGTTAAAGGGATAAAGACATATCCATCCCATTCCACCGTATAACTGCGTCCTGTCCTGTGGCCACGAATGCCATGATGGTACATATTGTAGAGGAGCCTTAAAGGTAAGTCATACATTGAAAACATCCAAGAGTGGGGAACAAATATTCATGCTCATCACACAAATATACGCCTACACCGTAATTTGAACCCGGTCCCAATTGTTTTATAGGCAGGGTCACTACCAACTAGACTAAAGTGGTCACCAAAAAATCTCAGCAGAGAACCATTCATGAAGTCTTAGTATCTACTTACTACTACTGGGTAGTGCTAAAGAGTGACAAACTTTCAAGGCGCAATAAGGTATGCCATACGATTAAATAAATAGTACCTATTTGTCATAATGAAAGTGCTCTAGGGAAGAACATAATACTAAACTGTAATAAATGGTTATCGAGACCGCTCATGGTCTGAGATGACCCGTGTAAAATAATAATATATATATGTGTGCAAAATGCGAGACTCAAGTGTTTATACTGTTATTGTATTAGTACATTAAACATGAAGAATGTAGGTAATGTAAGGGAAGGAAAAGTCAGAGGTCTGCAATTCATTAGAAATGTCAATGTGTATCATATCATTGGTCTGGGGGATTCGATCTATATGTGAAATTTATATATGATCATGCCATACCAGGAATGCGGGAACTCTTGCTAAAGTTTGGATACCCCCAAAATTGTCCCCCATAATCAACATATTTTTTTCTTCACTTGTTGTTATGATTGGCCCTGTTGTTGGAGCACCACCTGTGCCAATGTGGTCACGGTTTCTTTTTCTAATTTTTTTTGTCAACTGTCCTGTCGGCCCACACGATTTAAGGGAAGAAGAAACAAAGCTTACGCAGTTTCAAACTCATGCAGTTAGTTGAAAACACGTTCAATATGGTGTCTTACCTTTTGCCATTGGACAGCGGTTTTGATGGCCCCTCGGAGGCTGTTCAGCGTAGTAGAAATGTCCTCCCACAAGCTCTTAGCCCTAATGCGGGCGTCGGGTCCTCGGAGTGAGCCCCTGGCCAAATCCTTGTGCTCGATCAAACAGTCTAACAACTGGGCTATTTGCTCGCCCGTCGCTTGTTGGCGAATAGAAGACATGTCTGTAAAAACTAAGTATGAAGAAAAACACATTTTCATACATTGCGTGTACTATGGCGGTATGGTACGGTCGACTATAAAGATCTCGATACGGCCAAAGTTACAAAAATATGTGAACACGATCTTAAAAGGCAATAAAGTCGTTGTGTCGTACTTATCTTTGTAACTTGTAGTCGACTACAAAGAGATCGAGGTTCGGTGGGTCAGCTATAATTTACCGTAATAACACTAATAACTCACCTGTGACTGTGATTATGGATTTATTAGTGGGAGAACATAAACAATAACAATATGCATCACATGAAGCATAATAATAAAGATTTGTTTTCCTTTGAGCTTTTTTTTTGAAGTTTGGGTCATAAAGAATATTGGTTTGGGTTAGTTTGAAGTTTGGCGATGTTTTCAAAATTACAGGAATTTGGTATTAAAAATTCAATCCGAAGGTTTTTTAATTAAGTCACATTTAAATTTTGCGAAATGCTATTCATTTATCAATAATTAGGCTTATTTTTTGTCAAATATCAATTTACCGGTTTTTTATCGCTGCGTGTGAAATCACTTTAGCACTTCATCGTTCTTTCCATTCACGATAGCGAATCCGCAAGTGGTCTATGGAAACGAAACGATAGCCTACGATCCGAAATTACCTCGCGGTGGAGGCCATTTTCTTCTTTCGATCGTACTTCATCTTCGTTGTCGACTATGATGGCACACTTCCCGGTAGAGCCCCAGAGCCTGAACCTTGAATATAAAGTCGCAAGAAATTTTCGCTCTCCCAGTGAAACAAAACGTATTCTGCTGACAGTATAGAATATGATTTTCGTCATCAGTGGTATCTTTCGTCTTAGGCTAGGTTTGCTTAATTATTGAATAAACAGTAAATAAATATAACTGATACTTTATACATACAAAATCTGCATGAGCATCTGTCGGGCCAACTTTAATATTAACGCTACCACTTTAAAAACTTAAATATTTATGTATGCTATGCACGTTAAAATGAACATAAGTAAAAGGTTCAATTCCTCGTAGTTACGTGACCCAGATTCAGGTCTGCCTCGACCACCCGGTCCCTCAGCTTTCACGCACCAGTTACGATATCGTGGTGTACTTGCCAAATGTTGCTTCGTTATTGTTCTTTTTTATTCATTAATAATGTCGTTTTCTTTCTATAATCCTGTCACAAGTCATACAGGCTGTGGCCGGTAACAAGTAAAAGTAATACAACGGTAGATTATGGTATGATCTGGTACTAATTATTTCCAAATAGCTAAATAAAATAAAATAAAACTAAGGCTTTGCAACTACATAATTCACTTATTAAACTAACATTAAGTACCTGAAAAAATATGGAAAAACCAAAACTACTAACTATGACCACAGTTGTGTTAACCAATGCTACAATATGGTGATGTCATGATTGATTACTAAGAAAACATAACTTTAAATACGAATATGCCCGAATGCAAGAAATATTTATATGTATTAACATGGCGACTGGAGGTTAATAGCGCGTAGTCTAAGGAGTCGTCCTATTGGTTTTCGTGTTACATGCCATGTATGTTACTACACCCGGTGTGTTACTTGGCCTGTGCGGTTATGTTTATAATAATAACACAACAATATTGAAAAACAATATTGACCCTTTCCGCCGTTGGGGCGGAAAGGTTCTCGAGTGGCGACCACGAACCGGAAGGCGCGGAGTGGGCAGGCCCCCCGCAAGGTGGACTGATGACTTGGTAAAGGTTGCTGGAGTTCGCTGGATGAGGGTGGCGCAGGACCGGTCACTTTGGCACTCTTTGGGGGAGGCCTATGTCCAGCAGTGGACGTCTTTCGGCTGATAAGATGATGATGATGATGAATATTGGAAAGGTTAGTTTTAGAAAAAAAAAGTTGAGAAATTAATCAATTGGAGGAAATTTTTCGACAACATTTCAGTTGGTACCCGCATCCAATACCAATGTATCACATTCAATTCAGTACCTAGCTTGAATATTCAACCTACTATTCACACTTTTTAAGCATCAATTAAGTCCAGCTTTGCCACAATTCAAAGCAGTGGCCTGAAATAATCATAATGGTATTTCCGCATTATAAATTACTCTCTGCCCACTCGGCTCTGCTCGCGTCGTGGAACGCTAACGAAGCCATATTAAAATACAGGGCGACTGGGACATTATTTACAACGTGCAAACGGGTTAGGTATATCCACAAAACAGCCAGAAAACATTCATGGTCTGAAATCCATTTTTAACTTATCCTACTACCTATACTTACCAAAAGATCAAGTTATCATCATACTGCAGAGCCCATGCAAGTCCTAAATGTTTTCCGAGTTGCAAGGCCATTAGGCACGCGAATATTTAGCTAAGTGAAACGAGCGAGTCAACGGGCTTACTCGCATGCCAACTTCATATGTTGTGGCATATTAAGCCGGATTCATACTACCTATGCGACATGTGTGTCGTGTCGTGACGCAATAGAACGATGCCGGTTGCATACAATTATTAAGGTTAGATAAGCTATTATTGGATACGCTCTCAATGTGGCGGCTCCTTTTCAGGCAGCAGAGCGCATCGGAAAACTTTCTGCTTTAGGATTCTTACGTATTGCAAAAGCAAACTGATGAGGGATGGAACAACTCCTCTCGACAGAGATTCTGCATCGTAATTCCCACAACTACGTAGGCTACGACGCAAAGCGCAACGACTTTCTGAAGTCAAACGAAGGACCGGTGTTTGCTGAACCAGAGAATTTTCCAGAAATTACTTTGTCTGCCCATGTCAAAGCTATTATTAGCAGACACTTTATGCGCATATTAAAAATTCAAGGAACATTGTAAAGAAAACAAGGACACGGTATGTGCCTAACTATACTATTTCAAAATAATTAAGTTCTCCTTTTTCACTAGTACCCGCCGTTAAAATTAATCATGTCGTAAACGAACCCGTAATGATTATGATGAGTTACTGAATACAAAACGTGCACTCATTCATAACCGTCAAAGCGGGCTGTATTCTCTATAGTAGCGTGTAATGGGAAGACTTATGTCGGTTTGTCACATTGATTGCAACCTTAGACAAACTCTTATTTGTATGGTGATTATAGTAATAGTGGTGTGATCAAATGGGGCCCGTGAGTGATGGAATATTGTATGATAACAATACTTGCAATACATATATATATATATGACAAAGAAGTAAGTTGTAGTACAATGTAACTAAGTATCAGTTCCAAGTCTACAATGTGAGAGCTATGAAACTACCAAAACGCGCTCATATATACAAAGAACGCCGACGCGTAGATATCATGTGTATTGCTTAGACCTTCCCCCACTTAAACCGCTATCATTTGAAACGTCCTTATATTTAGAGAAAACACTAAATAATTCCATAAACGACTGGCATGTCCTCTTCCAACCATCTTGAAGAGCTTTATGATGGGCCTTAAGTAGTCGACGTGAAACTAAATATGGTCAAACGCTCGGGTCAGAGGTTTGTGTCGCCCACAGCTGCGCATCCTGTGGGGCCGCCGTAGACTGCTTCGGCCACCACGGACTCGCCTGTTCCTCAGGCGCCGGCCGCCTGTCCCGCCATGCCGCTCTCAACGACATCCTTAGAAGGGCGCTCGTCAGTGCCAATGTTCCCGCAACTCTGGAGCCCCAGATCGTGCGGAGCGATGGTAAGCGCCCCGACGGGATGTCGTTGATTCCGTGGAAGATGGGACGTGCGCTGGTGTGGGACGCCACTTGCGCTGACACCTTGGCTGCGTCCTATCTTCTTTCGACTAGCAGACGTGCTGGCGCGGCGGCAGATACGCGGGAACGAGCAAAGGCGGTGAAGTACAGTTGTCTCGGCACCCTGTACGAGTTCGTTCCGTTTGGTGTCGAGACTCTTGGCTCGTGGGGTAAAGGCGCGCGTGGGCTTCACGGGGCGCTCAGCAAACGCCTGAAGGAAGCTACAGGCGACCCTCGCGCGGGCAGCTTTCTCGCGCAAAGACTTGCAATCGCAATTCAGCGCGGGAATGCTGCCTGCGTGATGGGTACCCTGCCAAAGGGTCCAAATTTAGGAATTATTTAGTTTTTGTTAGGTCGTTTTTAAGTTAGTTTTAGTTTTAATTTTAAATCTAGTTTTAATGTACTTTTGTATTTTATATATCTTAAGTTATTATGTTAATAATAAATATACTTTCTCAGTTTTGTATGTCAAACGCCATAAAAGTATGGAAATACAAATTTTAAATAAAATTGGAAGATTGAGTGTTGTAGACAATCGAGATAATAGGGTTGAGATCTTACATTCTTTACGATGCTATGCGCACTAGTTTTTGGAAAGGAACAAATGTGGGTTGGTCTTGCCCTGTCTAGAACACAAATTGACTACATTTCATTTTTGCCTCGAGCTTAAAGTGACGACTGCATAATGGGTCGAACACTCAAATCTTCAAAGCACAAATTGACTAGAACCCAAAAAACGTACAAAACATTTCGCCTACTGTTGTATTTTGTTTTTAAATGTACAGGCGAGGTGAAAAATCTCATTTGTGGACAGCAAATGAAAATAAAAATAAAAGTCACTCCAGAACTTAAATTACTTGAGGAGAATCTCCACGATATCAAAACAAATTCGGTATACGCTTTAATTCAATATATATCTTTTTTTTTCTTGTTCTCTCGTTTCACAAAGGCACCTGCCATAGAAATTGCTGCCATTGATATCGAGCTTCGTTTTTTACCTCGAACAGAAACTGAATTAGAGTTGTAGTTTGGTTCATGCGGACCCCCAATCGGCGATGAGATGCTTCTAATGTATTCGTAGTCCTGTCTATCTCTCTACAATAAGAAATCAAAGCAGTATTTCTTAGCCATTGTTTTCCAAAATAAACAATAAATGAATTTAATTCATCGCATTTCGGCCATTGACAACGTTGTCCGATGCCTGTCTAATTAAGTTGGATGGTAAGAAAGGCAAGTTCAATGCTAGTGAGGTTATTTATTTACCGGAAAGTGTTGAAGTCAACCCCTTCTTATCAGCATTATCGCAAACCGCCTTGCAAAAATGGAAATAACACCCCGTAACTTTTCTTTTGTTCGGGTAAATGAAAATGTCGAAATGTCGTTATCTGGGTCATTTCATAGTAACATTTGTAAATTTTAATATTAACCTTCAGCGCATCATGCAGTGTATGTCCTTGTGCTCTTATTTGGCAACAACGCATAAATCGCAGGTTTGACGTTAGTTGAATATTTGCAGCTGTTTAAGTCCACGTGCAAAGTAAATAGCTGATAGAACGGTATTGGCACCACTTTAAAAGTTCCATCTTCAAACACTATTTTCTTGAGGTGGGCATTTAACCGGAGGACCTTTTGAGACGATCGATTGCAGAATATTACATTTTTACTCCAGCCGGAGTCCAATTCATACTCACTTACAAGAAAATCTTTTTTAATCTTATCTGGCAATGAAACTTTGAGGGATTTCGTAAATTCTGTTTTCGCCACATTCAAGTACGTGAGCCGTGTCCTACGTAGATTCTCTCGCACTGATATATGGTAGAAATTGCACATCAACAAATGGGTATTCAATTATAAAATCCGTCACGGCTTTCTCGTAGTTTTCTTTTAATCCGTACATGTTTTCACAAAGATAGGTTTTAGCGTTTTCAAGAACATATCTCTGTACATCTGTTCCATATTGGGCTCGCAAGAATGTAGTGACGGTTTTTTACGAACTATAATTTCGACGCTTTTACTCACAGTTATGCTTGCACTGCACTCATTCTCTTCGAACATCTCCAAAACGAATTCCCGACTCTGTTACCGACACAAAGTTATATCGGTATCCGTTGCACAATAACTTATTTTCGTTCATTTTGCAGTTTTTTCAGCAGCATGACATAAACACAACATTACTCTTTTTAGAAAAAAGTCAAAATTATTATATTTTTCTGCACATTATTAGTGGAAAGTACGGTAAAATGAACACAAAGAGCTAACAAGTGTTTTGCTATAATGGATAATGGACTAATGTATTTATCTGTTTAGTGATCTTATCTTCATTAGCTCATCAGTCTCATCACATCACCTCCATCATGTAATATACAGGGTGTAACAAAAATGGGGTATGAACCGATCAAGGGCTTGACAGGTATCGTGTTCTGATAAGAATAAAGAGAAAAAAAAAAATTTGACGCGATTTTTTTTTTAGATTTGTATGAAGCTCGTCGCTTCAGTCGGCCAACGCTCCATACAAAGGTAAAAAAAAAACGCGTCAAAAAAAATAGTTTATCTGGAAAATGTGACGTACTAGCGCTCAATAATCCCCCTCTTGCGGGAAAGCCGTTCCACGCAGTATATGTAATAATAAGTAGTATAGTCGCGGAAGGAAAAGGATAACACGACCACAGTCATTGTATATGTAGTCGAAAAAGGCGATTTTTTTATTTCCAGACTAAATTTGAACAGACAAGTAAACATAAAAAATAGGAATTCAATTTTATACCTGAATGTCCTGGTTCTTGTCACTATGCTATTTAGGAAAAATATGCACTAGTCAATTTGTGCTTTAGGAGGTTTGAGTGTTCGACCCATTATCTAGTAGTCACTTTAGGTTCTAGGTAAAAATCAAATGTAGTCAAATTGTGTTCTAGACAGTCCAAGACCAACCCCGCTATTTGTACTAAATTTATTGATGTTTTGGTCAAAATACTGCTTAGGTCCATAGTTTTCATACAATTTTGCATCTATAAAATCGTAAGGATTTCTATTACTAGATTTAAATGCATATTTTTCCTGTACTTTCAAGGTCCATATATTTTTATGATTTTAATTATATTTTTTGAATTCATATTTTGTTTCAATAATTTTACTATTTACTATCCTTTTCGTAACACTACGTCGTTATCAATTTTAAAAGGAGTATATATATATATATTAACTTAAACCATGTAGCCGGCGCTGCTCTCAATACTAGGTAATAAAGTTCCAACTCGAGTTGAAACATTAGGCGCTATGCTTGGAATCCCCATAGGGTAAGTTCCAAGAAGTGACCTTCGTGTTTCGTGGCCCGGAAGTATACATATTTTCTCATGAAATCCTAGCTAGGCTTGAAGAGCGTGGGAATTCCCTCGGATATTTTAAACATGATTATCAAGTTTTATTTCCCTAAGTTAATATCATTAATCACTTCAGTCCTAGTAAAAAGCATGGTCTGCGGGACCGATAAATTTGTGCTACAGTAAAAGCTAACCAGGCAGTAAATTTAAGTGTAACTAAATTATTTTAGAAAAAGGGTAAATATTTTAGTTCATTACGTGGCGTTCATGGACTGATAAATTCGTAAGTTTATTACAATGGTTATATATTATGCTACAAGTTCGGAAATAGGGGATTTCCTAGGAGTGTAATTTTTATACATGGGCGAATGAAGCGAGCGAATTCGACACGAGTCGGAAATCACCGTTATGCGCGTGTATCATACAACGTTTACTATGCCTTGTGTGAGGAAATGAAATTTATATTAATATGTCAGTTTAAAATAGATAGGGTAATATTGATTCATCTGGGTTCTCAGGTATCTATATTATCTGGAGCTGCATTTAACAACTTCTCCACATCTTTTGTTGTGAAGCTTTTCACTTAAAACCATTCTATTGTGGTTTTAGAACGCAATTAATTTTGAGTAACTCATTTTCTTCCACAACAAAAGGACACTGTAGGTACCGTCGTAATTCTAAGAAACCAACTGACTATTGGAACGAAATAATAAATTATTATTTTTGATTACTCTCTATTACTTGACTTTTTAAACAAATTTACATAGAACAACTCCAAAGTAAACAACAATAGCGGGCTTTTTTGTTTTAAATACATGCGCGATCAACATGTTCACTACTGCGCATGTGCAAATCGCATTAATGTCGTATCGCAAAAGGTTTAAAAAAGATATGCATTCAGCCAAGCACATTTAAGTGAATATTAAATTAAATTAAATTATTCAAATCCAAAATTTAAAAAGATTAATATAACATTTTATAAATTATTAGTATTTATGTACCGTTTATATGAAAGAAAAAGTGCAGGTAATGGAAATGTCTGTAACACTTTTCTCAAGTAATAAAAACTTTGGATCGGGCTGACGACGAAGTTTAATTTTTTTTTTATTAAAAGTAGAAAGGACTAGTGCGATAAAGTGGCACATTCCGTATTTGACTGCTTGGCAAATTCTCTTTTCGAGCCCGTGCATTGTAGAAAAAAATACTAAATTAAGGGTGTACTTTTCAAACGAGGCAGAGATGAAAATCTAAAACTATAAGAGGTGCGGTTAGTTCTTAAGTCACGAAGTCGATTTTAGAAAAAAAAAATAGTATTCAACGATCAAAAAAAACCATACATGGTGGGGAATCGAACCTGGTCAAATCTGTCTCTCAAATCAGAAATTAATAGTGCTGGTTGTAATGAACAATTGTTGCTATCAATTCCTGTATCTACGATCACAGGACAATGGAGTATTTTACGATTTGACTTATGGGAATGGATCTCCCTGTACGCACAGTATCTACCAGGGACAGTCGAATTCTATACTCAGTCTTTACTCTTTATTTTTACTGACATAAAGAGACATCTTTAGATATTTTTGAATGTTGTCTTTAAGATACTCGTATTGAAGAACTCGGCTATACCTATGGAAGTATGTTAATTATACTTAATAACAGATTGGAGTAAATAGTTAATGAAAACAAATAAAATAACATTATAAATGTCATTTCGTCTAGTTTCAGACTTCACATCTCCATTCTAATCAACATTGCTTAGTATGGATCCGTTTGAATAATACACAGCCAAACCTGTATTTGGCAATACATTTTTGCGTCTTTGTTTGTAAAAAAGAAACCAAACCCCGATTAACTAAAGGCAGCTTTTTATGAGGTAAATCAGATGTTAAATGACATGTTTTATATATTTACCTAATCGAAAACCGCTCAAGTACTAATCAGACTCCATTAGCCACGCCGAGGGTACCCACACCACCCTACGTAACTATTCGTGTTAAAATATTATACACAAAATTCTTCTAACTTAACCCACGTAAAAACGAATAAATAATGTTTTGTGTGGTACACAGTGTGGAAACAAATTAGTGAAAATAATTAATGTATTTTATTAAAGTTTTAACTACTCGAGCAAAAAATATTTACGACGCTAAATCATCATGACTGACTGACTGACTGATGAATATAAATACAATCGAAGGCAGTATTTATAGTATATTATTGTAGTATTAGATTTTTGTCATAAGAAAGTAAAACTTAACTTAATAATAGGGAAGTAGAAATGTATTCTTGTTTAAGTTACATTATATTTGGATATAAAATTGTATGAAATAATGTTTTACCTTTTAATATTATTATTTTCTAAATATAAGATTCAGACGTGCATGAAACTGTATATTTTGGCAGCGTAGCATAAGCGTCCTAACATTTTTGAAATCATCGAATAGACACAAAAATACCTGTGTAAGAATAACACGAAAATGGATGCTATTTGTAATCATAAGTAGGAAATCGTGAAAAATTTGAATTGTCAAGAAAATCAGGTTGTTTTAATAAAAATGTGTGGTTTCTTATTACCACACGCGATACTAATTTGAAGTTGTTGGATTTCGCGACCCCCCGTTGGTCTATTGAAATGGGGATGTTCAAGATAAATTTTAGGTGCTACTATGTACCTACATAAAGCAAAATGAGTCATTTTGTGCGATGAATAAGTGCTATAGGAATCTGCGGATAGGCGTGACACGCGCGGCACAATTGGACCATAGAAGACTAGTTTATTGGCAGTCTTTACTTTATAAACATAGCTGCTGAGCATTTCTAGATAAATTTATCTATTACCAATTAAGTACGTCAATTAAGGCATGCTTGCTATACTGAAGTAATGGTAACAGGAGTTATTTTTTAAAGTGTACCTGATTGACGTATTGTACTTGATTGTTACAAACTTTTCTAGAAATGCACAGCTTTGCAGTTAAGAGATTTGAGATGAGTGAGGATGGGCCTTTGTCAAACGACCATTGATTTAGAATCCTGGACCTGAGCTACATACTTCGAATTACAATTTATTAAAAAAATAAGCTATTTAGTACAAAAAAATCAAATCATTAATCCAAGATACGTGATAATAATACAGGTGTACACCAGTAAACCCAATAGAATCTGTGGTCGAAATTTTCTAGATCAGTGCATGCTCCATTCTGTAATACTTCCGTTGAATCAGAGGACCTTTGATTACAGTACGCTCCAGACACTCCCGAGGGTCGAGCGTTTGAAGCCCACTGAGTGCCCCTAGAGAAGGCTTAAACAATTAATCGTCTTTAACGTTTTCTTCAGGCATCGCTTCACCGCTAGCTTCTGTAACTGGCATTTTATAACTCTACTTACTTGTTGTTATATTTTATACAATCTAGAAATAAGCTTATAGCACTCAGACTAACTAAAATAACTTAAAAAATAAAACACAATCCCAAAATAATAAGCATATAATGAATTCCATAAGAATTCTTGCTAGTCGTCAAATCCAGTACAACAATTAAAAAATTAGACTTAGGGATATGTTTATAAATGTGGTTAACAAAACAAATATATTGAGTATTTATTCTCTGAATACTCGTACTCACGTACACAACATAACAGTAGCTAAGGAACGACTGTGCCAGACCAGAGCAACGTCAAACCGCTTTTAATAGATCTATATCAGCTACTTAAATATCCTCCTCTCCAACCTATCTTGTACTCAATTTCTAAAATATCCACACGCATTTTGTAATACGTGTTGGAGTTAGTAGATCTATGTGATTACTTTAAACACCAGCCTAGATTTTGTAAAATAATTAGGTTTTTTTTATGTGTTCATCCTGCTATCCAGAATAACATCTAAATACTGAATGCAGTTTGATTTAGCAATAATAGTGAGTACATAGACATTTCTTCTGTTACGAGTGAATCTTAAGATCTGTATTCTGCTAACCCTTATTAGTACACGGGGATATTATTTCCCACTTAGTCCATTCGTATAAAATCGATATTGTTTTTTGAATGGCAACACTTAACCAGGCGTACCATACAGTTTTACAATTTTGGTAAGTATTACATTTATTTTGCTGGTAACATTCTTACGTCAAACTTCATCTGTCAAAACACGTCACTGTCAAATTCAAACGTAGTGAAATTCTCGTAAAAAACGGTGTTTGTCGGCGTTATGTGTCCGGATATATGAAAAAAAAACAGGCTTTCGCTGGCAGTTACTTAAAATTAAGTATAATGTGCATTATTAAACATATGAAACACTACTTAAAACCATTGCTTTTTCCAACAAACGTTCCTTGAAGTTGTAAGGTTGAAGTGGGAAAATAATTCCCGTTATTCATTTAGGACATCAATAAAAACACGTTTTGAATTTATCATTATTTTTCGTCGTTGTTTTTAGTATTATATATAACTCAATTACGAATATAAAATAAAATAAACCCTATTGATATTGTTTTTTAAAGTTTAGTACACAATCCTAACTTTTTAACGTCTATCTTCTGTGTAAAAAGTAGATGACTTGTAGTGAATATGGTACTGGAATGCTGAGGTATTCACTAAGAAATATTTTTTAGGTTCACCTTACAATGTCAAGACAAAAGAGACCACTTCGCAGTAAGGACATAGAGGATGTAGTGGATTATCTTGGAAGTTTATCAGACTTATCAGATTTTGATTCTGACTATGACGAATACTACTGCGATCCTATAAATTGTCCATCAGAATTGTATCTAAATGGGCCCGATGATGATGCTAGGATAGAAATGCGTTAAGAGCAGATATTTGGAGTACCTGATGACTTTGATAACGATTTGAGACAAATAAATTCGCACATCCTGGAACCACAAGCCGATGATACCGATAAAGATGATTCAGTACCACCATACCATTCAAGTTATTGGAATACCCCGCTTTACACGCAAGATCTATGTACTTCTGTGCCAAGTAGTCCCTTGTTTCAGCAACAACACACGCCTGAACCACCCAGGACAAATGTGATACACAGGGACCGATCAAAACCAAGAGAATGGAAGATAACGGCAACATCACATGAAATTCCGGTTTTTGATAAAAAAAAGTCCAACCAAAATCTCCGTATAATCACAAAACTCCACCAATACACATATTTAAAAAGTTTTTTCCAGAGTATGTTACACTGATAATAGTAGAACAAACCAATAGGTACGCACTTCAAAAAAATAGTCTTAATTGGAAGCCAGTCACCGAAGAAGAAATTAAGGCGTACTTGGGGGTTTTAATTATGATGGGCTTAAATCCATTGCCAGACATGCAACTTTACTGGTCGTCTGACCCGTTTTATAATAATCCAGAAATTTCAAAAGTATTTACATTGACCAGGTTTAAGAAAATCATAGAAAATCTTCACCTAAATGACAACGAAATGGCACTTCCACGAGAATCTCCAGATTACGACAGACTTTTTAAGCTAAGACCCTTTCATTACGGCACTAAATGAAGTTTATCAAAACGAGACATATGATTCAAGCGTACAGTCAAGAGACGAGTGTATGGTTAAATTTAAAGGACGGAGCAGCTTAAAACAATACATGCCTCAGAAACCTATAAAAAGAGGTTTCAAAGTATGGGCTAGATGCGACGCTAAAACAGGTTACCTTTACAGATTTGAAGTATATATCGGAAAGGGTGATAATATGGAAAATGAAGGATTAGGCTACAATGTTGTTATGAAACTCTGCAATAATCTCCCTGCAAATACATTGGTGGCATTTGATAACTTCTTTACGGGCTGCAATCTTATGGAAGATTTATATGAAAAAAACATATACGCAGTAGGAACCGTGAGAGCCAATCGTAAGGGTCTACCCGAAATTATGAAAAAAACACAAAATAGACATTAGAAGTTAAAAAACATGAGTTTGCAAGTGTTACCGCTGAGCCCATAACAGCTATTAAATGGATGGATACAAAAGAAGTAACAGTTCTTACCACTGCACACAACCCTGCAGAAGCAGTCGTTGTAAAACGGACTCAGAAGGATGGAACGAGAAAAGACATCCTTTGCCCAAAAGCGATTGCATCATATACTCTTAGTATGGGTGGCGTAGATCTGTTTGATCACTTCGGATCATCTTACCCCATCGATCGCAAATCCCGAAAATATTGGATGCGGCTCTTCTTTTTTATGTTAGATGCCTCCATCATAAACGCATATGTAATTTATAATTGTTCGCATGTTAAATCGGTGCATGCACATAGAGAATTTCGGTTACGCTTAGCACGTGCGTTAGTGAACGTCATTGTTCACTAACGCACGTGCTAACTAGGCACTAGTAAAAAGGTTTCAACACCTGTTATTTTTAAAAATAAAAAGGGGTTTTTGGTGTACCCGATGAAATTCGACTACTAAATGTTGGTATTCACTTACCCGAAGAGATCAGCACATATAAAAGGTGCAGGTTTTGCAGCACGAAAAGCCAAGAAAAGCGATCTAAAATACAGTGTTCTACATGCAAAGTGGCTTTATGTGCCAAGATGTGCTTCAAAACCTTTCACGCCGAGTAATAAAAATTATCACGATCAGCAAAAAGATAAAAACTACTAAATCAGTAAACTTAACTGGATTTAAATAATTAAAATTATGTTTTGTACACTACTTTTTCATAATCAGAAAAGACAATGAGAATTAGGTGATTTTTAATTTTTTGTAACTTGTTTAAATCATTAATCAATGTTTTTTTAAAGCATTAATCAATGTTAGAGAATTAATACTTTAACTGAGTTGTAGCTATTATTTCCTTATGTGTAAGTGTTAAAAAATAAGTAATAATTGATTTTAAAAGATCTTGTGATAATTATGATAAAAATGAAGCTGTTTATTTACGTTACTAATGATTGTACGAAAGTTTGCGTTTTGTTTATATGATTATATTTTTTATTATGTAGTTTCCTGTTTTATTTTCACCTTTTTCAATAAGAATTTTCGCAATGTTGTAATCGAACAAGGGGAAATATTTTCCCACCAGAAATCACCCCCTTCCACTTACCCCCTCCACTTTTCACTTAATTTTTCTGAATCTACATGCCAAACTTACATATAAATCGACTTCAGTTTCTCAATTGCAGAAAAATTTTGCTCTGTCCTATTAAGGGCTAATTACCTAAGGATACCAATAAGAACCACAATAAGAACATAATGTGGTCTTAGAGAGGTTTAGAGTAAGAACATTTACTCTAACCATTTCTTTATTTTATGTAGTCTCTTGTCACCCTTATGGTAAACTTCGTCCCAAGGTTTTCCATGAAAAATAATAGCTGTGCTATCGGTGTAAGTGTTTTTTTTTTCAGGAGTGACAAGTCATTTAAAAAAACCGATTCCCAGAAGATCGTGCGGTTCGTGCGCTTTAGTAACCACCATGTAAGTCATTAGTATATATTTTATTACGAGTGATTGATTTAAAAAAGCACAGTTTAACGAAAAATCACATAGTATACCTAATACACCGGCAGTGCTGAAATTAATTAAATTTGAGCTAGAAATGAAAACTGTTGCGAACTCCTTCCTAAACATTGATTTTTCGCTCTGAATTATGATTTAGATAAGCCTGAATCAGGCCTTGAATTACATAAGCGCCGCCTGCGGTGACGATTAATAGGAAATTTAACTTTAATTGTCAAATTTACTTTTGACCGCCACCGCAGGCCGCGCAAGTATGTTAGAGGCCTAAAACTGGCGCGGCCTGCAGTGGCGATCAATAGTAAATTTGACAACAACTGTCACCTCAGGCCGCGCCAGTCTGTGACAGGATTTATTTGTAAATTTTCAAAACCTTTTTAACTACATCCAAAAGCTAAGCACGTATTTACATTTCGTTGCGCAGGATAGCAGCCCACCCATCCCATAGATTACAGAAACCTCTAAATCGTTATGTGTAGCAGTAATTCTAAAAGTCAAAGTCATTACAACCACTATTTTCACAAAATTCCATGAGAGTCTTGGTGCCGTAAAAAATGACCCCTCAAGTTTGGGGTACAACCAAGCCCGTATAAGCAGCTAATGTTATCAGACATTTTGCGAAGTCACGCGCGGAGCCGCCTCCTGCATGCATCAAAATTATTAAGTGAATATAAATTAATAAGGCCTTTTCAGTGTCAGAGTAGCATGTTAGCTTACAAATATACATTAGGGCACACACATAATATTTATCTACCATTGAATCCTTGAGCACCGTTATTTATTTATTTTAAGAGACTCCGACATAAACACAATCAATCAATATATAATTAGCAATAGGTTGGTATGCACGACACATATCATACTCGTGAATCTTGTGATATTATAATTATTACTATTTTGTATATGCAGCGAGGATGTGGTCTTAACTTCTTCTTTTAACAAAATTTCCTTTTCCATGACAATAAACTTTTATATTCCGTTTTATACTCGCGATATTATAAACTGTTATCTATACATATAATCAAGCTGAAGTGGGTCAAAATACATGGAAGATATTCGAAAAAAGTTGGCTGGGGTACTTAGAATCAATAACAGAACACGTTCCAACAGTTTTTAGAATTCTTGTCTGTTTCTGTTTATCTGTTTGTCTGTTTATTTGATCGCGCATCACGTGAAAAGGATTTTGATGCAAACTAATAATTCGAGAAAATCCCCGGCCAGGCTATAAAAATTCAACCTGAATTTTACTAGTGGTACAATCAACACACTTATCAACACGCGTATAATTGCATAATTGTATAAAAAAATGATAATAGACAATTATTAATTTACTCCGTCCTGAATTATACTCCTCCATCGCTGGATATCATATTCGCAAAACACGATGTTCTCAAAATATCATATTCGCAAAACAAGATATTCTCATAATATCATATTCGCAAAACAGGATGTTCTCAAAATAACATATTCGCAAAACACCATATTAGTAAAACATGACATTCGCAAAACATCATATTGGCAAGATATGATCTTCGCAAAACATTTCTGTAACAAGCTGCGTTGCCCACGGTAAAGCCTGACAAGTTCCTATTTAGCCCTCGCTATGTTGCGGATTTTCGGTGGAACTAATTTATTTTAATGGCAATGTTTTTTATTGAAAACAGACGTTGGAAGTCATTAAATGTCACCCATGGTAAACAAAACGAATATAATTCTTCATGTTCAGAATAATAATCGATTTTGCATTCCAAATGCCCAAAAAAATCCAAAAAAAGGACGAAGGATTCAGCAGCATTCTAATAAACAATGTTTTGAAATTAGTCGTTGACATGACGGGTACTGGATATTCATAGTGCAAGGCCCGCAAAGCACACTTGTGATCCTCCCGATTTTACCCAAAATCTAATAGATGCGATTGTAGACGACTGCAAAAAGGAAGTGTGTGAAAATTTTGAAACTGAAATTTTTTTTGAAGCAAATATACTAAAACACGATTTTACGTCAGAGCACGAAATTCCAAATTACGAGTCGAAAAAGGATACTTTTTATAGAGCACGTAACAGATATTTGAATGTATAAGTACAAAATTCAAAAGATTTGAAATTACCGCAAAAGTTTGAAATGGTATTAATGGTCCTTTTAGTCTTAGCTCGAACAAACAATGTTTAGCCACTCGTGCCCAGTCATTTCCTCACGGAACGTACTTGTTTCGCTATTAACTATCTTTTTCTTCGCCGTATGGAAGATAGAGTCATCAATTCTTGACCTAGACTGCGTCCAGTTTAGGTGAAGGCGCAAAACATTACTTCCTAAGTGTAAATGATATTGATATAGGGCGAGCCTATCTCTGGTACGCCAAAGCTTCTAGGGTCAGTTTCGTTTGCTACCCACGTACGGGGGAAAAGGTATCCAGTATATAAGTTAGCTACGTAGCTGGTCCTATCTCCAGCCTAGTGCTGAGATCGCCCGAGTCTTGGGAGGGTTGACCATGTGCATATTTTATGCAATATGTGATTGAATTAAGTCAGATCTTGCTACCTCTGTAGCTATGATTATGAGTGGCCACTCAATTGTCAACCCTCGTGCACTTCAAATCGGTGGATACCAGTCCCACTGCAGGCCATATAAACACTCGTTCTCTTTGGCAATTAATCAGTTCCCTAATTTATAATAAAGATTAAACAACATCCAGTTATTTAATGTATTCTATCTAAATATTCATACCAAGTTACATCAGGTTAATTAGAGTAAAATCAACCGATTGTGAATACTATAGAATGGACAAGTCTGTGACCTTAGATTGTACCCCCCAGACAGGTGGTCTTCTCTTCGGTCACGTCAAAACTGCTGAAAGAACAACGAGGCTTTCACTAAATCTGACCCTAGTCTCCTATTAAGTAGCTAGATATACTAGGTTTTGATAGAATAATTAATACTTCAAAAGTTAGACACTGCCTGTTCGAGCACAATAGTAAAGAGATTTACTATTGTTATGTTATGATACTTGTGACCTTATCTACGTTGCTCCTAATTATGTAATTTAGTAGTTAAGGGTATCCTACTGGGAGTCTGCAGGTAATGGATTAAAATAAACCAGTTGAAAGTAGAAAAAAGAAAAGGAATTTATTGATTGTGATTTTAATCGAAACTCTTGACTAATATACCAAATAAAACTAGTTGTAGTCGTATTTGGTGATTGCTTTGATTAACCTAGAAAAACCTCTTGCCTTTATTAACCCCTAATAAAGTAACAAATATTATACGCTAAAGTTAATTATGACACAGTTTAGCTAACTATGAGTTACAACAAGTAACTACCCAATATTCTACTTCCTATATTTTCTAACTTGACAAATACACGAGTTCACGTTTGGACACTAAACAATATACCTAGATCAAATACACTTGCATATCATAAACAACATTGGCTGAAATGATCTTAGCTGTGTTAGGCTTTACGTTCAAATATTCGCTAACGTATTTAGTGTTTATACTGTCGGCTTTGGTCAATCCAGACAACAATCTGTGTACAAGCAATGACACACGAGTGGGAATCGAACCCAACTTGTACAGAACACTATTTAAAATCGTTCCACAATGAATCGATGACAATTATACAATAAAGGTAGATAAATGAACAGATGGGACTGATTTATCTACAAGTAGGTACTATGCCTACAGAGCGCAAGCAAGCAACTCTTTGTGATAAGGATATTACAATGGTAATTAAAAGGAAGAGTATATATATAAGTGATTTCGCCCGCTAATTCATCTGTTCATTGATCTCTCAAGATTTATACTTAGCCCTTTCAATACTGTATAGAAGCACTACACTGACTCTATTACTTAAAACACTTAGATGTCTCATATGGTCAGACTCAGGAAAGACCGGCCATCTAGTAATTTGAAAGTATCGTCTTCTTCCGTGGTTCCAGAACAAGTGTCGTCCTCGCGACATTTCCCTGTTTACGTGAATCTTTCCTTCCCTCAATTAACGATACAACTTTATTTATACAATCGCTTATTAAATTCTTATTTTCAACTTAATTCTAATACAATAAGGTCTTTCTGCCGATATCCGCCTCTCGTTGTATCCCCGCTTCTCTACGATCTGCGCGTACGCTCCTCGTCTTGCTTCTCGTTCTCTCCTCCAGGCAGGATCACACTCCGTCTTTCTCGTGCCGCTTTCTCCCGGCTCACGGAATTTGCTCCGTCGTCTGTTCAGCACGTGTTTGCACTTTGCTGTAAGTTGAAACAATGGTTTGCGCAATATCTGTATAATAGGATATGCTACAACGAACATTACGCCAATGGTGGCAAAGTCGTCATTTGATTGTACCGTGTGCAAACCTTGCCATTGAATCTATTGTCCATGTTCCTTGAACTGCCATAGTTAAGCGTTATGAGTGCCCAATATTTATTTAAGAACCATTTCTTTTAAGTTTATGACTTCCTAGGGTTAATGGTAAGATGCTGTCTTTATGGTCCCATCACGCTGAGGCGAGTATTATTGTTTTCTTAAATAAATATTCGTAGAATTTCACGGTATATTTAACCGATCTGGGTTCCCACTACAAGTTGGTGGAAGATGTTTTCCTATTTGATGAATGTAATTCGATAGATAGGATTGTAATATTCTCAACGCTGACACGTGCCGATTTGAAAGAATATTTGAAATCTATTACTACTATTTTTGGTGACGGTACGTTTAAGGCAGCACCAGCACCATTTTATCAAATGTACAGTTTACATGTCGATGTGGCACGAAGCGAAAACACGGTAAATTTTATACCGCTAGTTTTCGCATTACTTCCGAACAAGAAACAAAGTACATACGAGAGGTTGTTTGTTATATTAAAGGAACAATTTGGATTGAACTTAAATGTATACAAATGCGATTACGAATAGGTGTTCCCAGATAGTCAAATAAAAGGTTGCTACTATCACTTTTGTAACGTCGTCTTCAAAATGAGCAAGAAATTAAATACTGAAAAATCGTCAGAAGGTAGCAAGATCACACAATTCTGCACATTCTGGCCATTGCTGCCCCCTGAGATGATATCAAATGGTTTTCATACTATTCTTGAAATGGCACCACCGTCTTCCAGCAAATTTCTAGACTACTTTAACAGACAGTGGATGAAAAATACAAGTAGCGACATTTTAAGTTGTTACAATCAGAAAAATAGAACCACAAATGGCGTCGAGGGTTGGCATCGTAGGCTGAACACTAAAATACAGTCGAATCCACCTTTGTTCTTGTTCATATCCCAACTGAAGAAGGAAGCAAAACTACAACGAATAAAATTGAAAAAGAACGCCATGCATTGCCCAGACACAAAAAGGAATAAGAAAATTATTAAAAAAATAAACAAATTAATGATATAGTCGAAGATTGTGTAAAATGCACAATTAGTATTGAAGTTTGTCTAAGACGGTTATTGGAACTAAAAGGCCACTAATTAACAATGGAGTTACAAAAGAGAATTGTTACTTATTTCGTTTTTGATGTATAAGGTTACATTGTTTTAAGTTAAAATACATTTCTGTATATGTTTGGTGACCATTTTGTAAGTAAAGGGAAGTCGTCGTAAGTAGGTACTTGAAACTGACTTTTATTCAGGTAAAAGAGTTCATTAGTTTAAATTGCTAAATTTAAATCTCAGTTTTTACTAATATAAATATCTTAAGAATCATCAACTTAATTTGTATATTTTTCATAATGTAATATGGTATACATCCAAACATTCTATCGTATTCTACATTAAACGATACAAATTACTTACTGTGTATTAAAATGGTAACAAAACTATCTAAACTTTACCTTAACTAAAAGATAAAGTAAACTAAGCAGTTACATACTTTACTTTATCTTTACTTTAAAATGTACCAAAAGAATTAGGATGCTTATTAGTAAACATGTCCCATCACTACGCATTCCGTACGCCAGCGCATCGACTAATTGCAACGCTGTTAGCATCCGCCCTTCCCCTCACCTCTTCCTCATACTTTGGTGACTCGCGTCGCGGAGCGTGGAGTGTTCTGTGGTCATATATAAATGTATAATACAATCCCTAGCCTATCAATAATTCCTGAACCCACTAAAACTAACTCATAAATTAGTGATTCCCAATCGTCCTAAATCTACCTACAACTAAGCACCCACATCTACCCCAAAAGCAGAATGAAATAAAATCGTAAAATCAAACCTCGTATAAGTTTTTCTAACAAAACGACTTGAAGTATAACCCCAAAACGAAATATCATGACCTAAACAATTTTCCCTAGCCCTTGCAGCTAAACTATCCATCTAATCTGCCGATATATGGGTCTCACATTTAATTTAAACCTGTATAAAAAATATCTCGGTATGCAATGAGATATTTACTCCTAGGCTAAATGTAAACTAAGTCGGGTGAGAATCGCCCTGATACCCTAACGCCCTACTTCCTCGTGTGCTTCTGCAAGTCTGGACAGAGGATTGGGAAACCAAACTTGCAGATAAATAATTAGATATTTTATGAGATCTGAGTAACTAGACAATTTAAAACGTCTACTGTGACATTCCATATTATCAAGCGATTCGGGAGTTTTACCGTCTCTTCAGTAAAATACGGTAAGCAGTCAACCACTCCAGAATTGACAATCAACTAACCACAATAATTAAAGACCCTTATTAGGACGATTAAAACTGTCGTTGACACCGTTGGGGTGACCTGTCTCAATCTCCTTAAAAACTCCAAGTAAACTGTACTTGAATATCAGACAAATCTCCTAGACAAATTAACCCCATTAAAACGCTTATTTAAATTTAATTAAACTACAAAAAACTATTATGCTTTGGACAAGTTAACTCTAGTCAAAAATAAATACCTTAATCACTCAAACTTAAACACAAACAAAATCTACAATAACTAATTAAAATGAAATCACTGAATTAAATAGAAATATCCCACACAAACAAAACACATTGAAAACCCCATTAATGTTCCATAAACAGGGTGAAATTTTAATCAGTGTCCAAATTCAAGTATAAGATTCTCCAGCAAAAAATATAAAATATACCTACGTGTTTATTTGTTTTATATCATTCAGTACTAAACATTTTTAGTAATTGCTGCTTAAAGTTATCCCAAAAAAACCTTACCGCACGGGCGCCTCAGGGGGTAGTAAGGTTTGCGTACGGCACGCCTCCCCTCTCCCGCCCCCGCTCCGCTCTGCGTGGCACTGAATGCTGAGTAACCACGCTGTACGGTTAATTCTTTTGGAATAGCGAATTTATAATTTAAAAAATATCTACCAGTTTTTTTTTTCAAAAATGGAGTCTTAGTGATACCAAATACAAAAAATTTGGACACTCATTAAAATGTCAGCCTGTATTATATCCAAACAAAGATTAAACCAGCATAATAAAATACTAGTACAATCCATTTCCAGACACAACTTAGTGTAATCTAGATTGTAACTTATTTACTCATTCTCTAAGAGAATTCGTCCGATGCGTATATATATTCGCATCCAACCACCATACCTATCTGATGGCCGTTCACTATCCGTCACCTTTGACCCCATTGGTAGCCTGTAGCTCAGCCCCAGCCCAATTTAGAATATAAGTCGTTTTTTTTTTCTATTTTAGGCATGAGCCGGTACAGTAGGCAACGCAGCTTGTTACAGAAATGTTTTGCGAAGATCATATCTTGCCAATATGATGTTTTGCGAATGTCATATTTTACTAATATGGTGTTTTGCGAATATGTTATTTTGAGAACATCGTGTTTTGCGAATATGTTATTATGAGAATATTTTGTTTTGCGAATATGATATTTTGAGAACATTGTGTTTTGCGAATATAATATTATGAGAATATCTTGTTTGGCGAATATGATATTTTGAGAACATCGTGCTTTGCGAATATGATATTATGAGAACATCGTGTTTTGCGAATATGATATTTTGAGAATATCATGTTTATCGAATATCGATATCCAGTGATGGAGGGCACGAAAGTGGGTACTTTGCAAAAAAACATTTTTCTCTGCAGCAGCAGCAGCAGTGCGAAGAACGGTTGACCGCTCAGCGGATTCGCACGACAGACGAACGGTAAGTACTTTTGACATTAATTCACTACAAAATCAGAATGATCGGCTTTCTTTATGTTTCGATAATGTGTGTGAACTCTAAAGTAGTTGCGCGTTGTATGTAGTAAATAATTATATAGACATATTTAGTTGTGCATACATAAACATAACTGTAAATAAAATGTAAATACTCGGCGTCACGTTTTTGATATGTATTCACCTTTCCTCTAATCTTAATTAGACCTAAATTCGAATGTTTGTTAGGAAGTATAGTATGGATTTCTATATTTATTTCAGACCTGTTCATGCTTAGACTGATTTGTCTGGAGGACCGATTTGGTTGATATTTGCCATGGACATGTGATTGGGATAGGTACGGTCAAGGACGTAAAAATACAATAGTAGTACAGTATCGTCCGATATACATACTCTGTCGTTTAAATCACGTCAAAAAATGGATAAGGGCCAAAAAACTATTGATTTTGGAGTGTAGTTTTATTTAGTGGTACTTAATTGGAAAATATTTTATCTGCAGATCGATCACGTGACGCGTTGTACGTCCGTTAAGTTGATCTAATGTCAATTTTTACCTGGAAAAAATTCATTTGCATTGTCCTAACGCGCGCTCGAAACGTTACGCTCGAAGCAGGTCAATCACGTAACGCATTGTACGCGCGGTCAGGTAGATTTAAATGTCACGTTTTATATGAAAAATTACAATTAAGATTCCGCAGTAAGCTCGGCCGAATTTCACCTTACCATACAAACGTAGTTACGCTCTCATTTTAAAACTACGTGTTGGAATGTGACGAAATTTTGCATATACAGTGACATGAGGTATATCTATCTGTAATTAGTTTATATGGTTCCAGTTTATAAAACAAACGAAATACAGCAAAAACAAGTTTTATATGAAAAACTTCGTTCATTCGCTGTATTTTTTTTACTATGATATCTGAAGCTACATAAAGTAATTACTGACACATATATACCTCATGTCATTTATAATGCAAAGTTTCGTTACAATCCAACACGTAGTTTTAAAATGAGAGCGTAACTACGTTTGTATGCAGAATCGAGCTTACTGCGGACTCTTAAATTGTCCTAACGCGCGTTCGGAACGTTACGTGATTACCCCTCTGGGCTACATTCCTCTAGAGTGTCCATCTGTCAACTTTACTTCCCTCTACAGGGGAGAGGGAGAAAAATTAGGGGTGAATTAGCCGCTTCCCTACACAGACCAAATTCCACACTACACAGCTAGTAGTAATAATAAAATTATAGAACCTGAAGTTTCTACGGCACAAAGTTCAATACACCTTAGCCGCCCAGCCCTATTTTCAGAAATACTTTGCTATAAATTAAAAGACAACGGTCATTTACATAATATAACTACTCGAGAAGCAGTATACGTAATTTGGTATGTTGTATTCATTACATTGGTCTCTCTGTGACACGGGCTCCGTGATGAGCAACAAATATTCAATTTGGTTTCCGTTATATTTGCGTCTTAAAACAAACGCAGACCCTATTTGTGTACTTACCTCACTCTGGCGGAGTCCCTGAAATGTCCCACGGGCATATTATGTAAAATAAAATAAATTGTTACTCAAACCCGTGTTTCGTGATTTATGTCGCCGTAGGAGCTTGGTTGATTCATCATTTTCATACGATAAACCACGTAATTTTTTATTCTGATTCAAAGGCGAATGAGTAATGATTTTATCATGTTACAATAGAGGTTTATGTGGAGAATAGAGAATGATGTGAAAAAAATTAGTTAGGGTGAAAATTAAGAATATGGATAATTAGGTACCGTCATAATTCGGGAATGAAAACTTTGACTTCATTGAAGCCTAACTTTCAGTCTTTGACGGAGCTTGTAAAGTATTTTAATATTCTTGTTTCCTGCTCTCCCTAAATTTCCGTTACTTAGAAGTTTGTTAACTGTAATTCTCCTTCCCTCATGTTTCAAAACAAAAAGATAAGTACAGTTTTGTAAAACGAACCCCAAATTATAAACACTAAAAACCAGTTGTATTTTTATAAAAAAAAAAAACATATAATGTTAATACCACGGGTTGATTAGTAGCATCTGTAATCATATCATATTGATCATTGGATTTTAAGAAAATACTAGTGAATATACATGTATTCAATGTAAAATATAAAAAGCCACGTTAGATTTATACATTCCATTTATTCGAAAGCATGAACGTAGCTTTTCAGTTAAACGGCGTTTGTTGACGGCACAACGGGAAAAGAGCAAGCGAAAGCACCGGCTCCACTCCTGCTCGCTTCCGGGCCAAATCATTTGCCGGATGCAAATACAATTCTCCGATTCTACACCTGGCAGTTATTTTTTCGTAATTTGCAAGACTTCTTGCGTAGTTCTTAAATGATAGGTAAATGTACATACTGCGTGGAACGGAACGATGGACTTTCCCGCAAGAGGGGCATTATTGAGCGTTAGTACGTCACATTTTCCAGATAAACAATTTTTTTTGACGCGTTTTTTTTTTTACCTTTGTATGGAGCGTTGGCCGACTGGAGCGACGAGCTCCATACAAATGTAAAAAAAATCGCGTCATCTTTTTTTTTTTCTCTATTTTTATCAGAACACGATACCTGTCAAGCCCTTGATCAATTCATACCCCATTTTTGTTACACCCTGTATATATTTATATATATTCAATACATATGCTCGTAACGTGCCTCTTATAACGTCGCTTTTAGGCTCATAATCATGAGTATTAAACACCCATGTTTTATAACATTACGGCACTCGTGTTTTATGGTTATATCCCGAATAAGACACGTTGGCACCTTGCAGCAAGGTGAATGTATGAATACGTTGCATTGTTTAACTTAGCGGGTTGTACAGTTCTTTTTGTTTTGTTTGTACAATTCTCGGCAAATGTATCAATTTCTCGAATAAACAAAGTAAATTCTTTTTGTTACTCAATTCATTATTTCTGGTTGTAAATATGATATAGAAACGCTTTATTTAGTAAAACTATTTACTTTCTTTTTGTGACTTAATTCATTAATTCGTCTTGTACATATATGATAAAGAGACGTTTTATTTAGTAAAACTATTTACTTTTGATAACATTTTGGACGAATTTAGCGGAACTTAGAAAAACGCGGTCGTAACGTTTTGTTTCAGTAAAACTTATACTAGAGCCTCTGAAACAAATTAACAACGCGCAATTTTTTAAAAGGGGCGTGGCGCCGTGCTCAGAAACTGCATCTGTGGCAATACGTTCATAAAATGTAAGATTGTTTAAACTAGGATTATTAATTAGCTAGTGTAATAAAATTCATGTTTACCTATTTATTATGAAAACGGAGTTTATTCTGAGATCTTTTATTTAAATATTCTTCAATTGAAAATTCTTTTGAATAATTATTTTGGTAATTTAAACTTGTTAATTTGATAGGTTTTGAACGTGTTACTTGTTTGACGATTTTTTGGGGGTCTACTTTGAAATTCGATGGTCGAACTATGGATCGACCTATGTCTGCCATTTTCTTTATTCGTAATGGAATGAAAGGGACAGCGCTAATAAAGTTCAAATATTCTGAACTTGTAATAGACCCCATACGACGAAATGTCAGTGCTCGATATCAAAATTAAAAAGCTACTTTATCACACGGAGTGAGCAAAGGCGCATTTTGCACTTTTTTCACGCAGCAAAATATCCTTGTTCAAGCTGCTGAGGTGAAAATATTTATTTTATTTTGTATTGGCTGTTTAGAGATTTCATCTAAGTCTCGCCTTAAATCATGCGCGCGAACTTCACGAAAACATTTGTTGCACGCCATTATCTACGTAATTTCACAAATATGGTTATAATGAAAAATTAGACTCGTGGTTAATAGAAAAGTGATAAATAAATTGACGCCATGAGACATTCTTGGCGATGTACAATACAAAATGTGAGTAGACCTGTTCCCATCCATAACCTAAGAAAATAACTTATAGGAGCCTATCAAATTTTAATCTTATGTCTTCTTTGCAGATTGTTGAAAAACGTCGTATGAAACGCGAGAGCTTTGATAATTACACCCTCGGCTCTCTTACCACGGTCACCTGCGGCTCGCGTGAATAATTCCTTCTCTAATGTAATTATCAACATAGCACAATGTACTATTAATCTTTCGCTGCTGCTGTTCGATTGCGTAGATTCGCAATAGAAATGACGCCCATGACAGCGAAATGACAGCTGTATTGAAATGAAGGCATGAAATAAAACTCGGACAAACAGATGTTCAGAAAAAGGCTGCGTGGAAGAGTACAGAGAGTTGCTACCAGCTTGGCACGAGGACAATAGAATATAGAATATATTTTTCACACCACCGGCTTGGAAAGGCTTGCTTTATCGCTCAAAATCTGCGCCCAAAAGTCCTTTATATCCGCTAGTCCATAATTCATGATTACTATTTTGATGAAATTAAATTAGTAATACTTATTATTTCTTAATTATATATTAAATTTTAATAATTAGACTGACTTAATAAGGATACAATACAAATAAAGACTTTAAAATGTAGATTTATGTTTCATAAAAAAACACTTTTCACTAATTAGGAACCACAGACGTAATGATGACAGAAGTAATGGTCTGTGTTGGGAACGCACCGTTTAAAAAGTTAATTTAAGTTAAAACTCATATACGTTTAGTTTTGTTTTGTTCTAAAGCCACAGTAAAATAAAAATAGTTGAAGTTATATAAAGATTTTAGTGCGGAAGATAGATAGCGGAAAAAGTAAAATATGCGTATTTGAGCCTTACAATTACTCGTGAGTAACCAACAATACTGTGACTGTTTTAATGTAGGTAGGTGTGGAGTTATTTAAACATGCAAAAATCTTGATGAGATGTAAACAAAGCTTTATTGAAAATGAGTGAAAGGTCGAAATGACTTTTATTACGAGAAAGTGCCACTTTTTCGCACTAGTGCTCTTTACTTTACAATTTATTTTTCATTTTTACGTCCGACGTCAGCCCGACGCAAAGAGTGTGCAGCCACGTTCAAAGCGAATGCAACTGGCGACGCAGCAGGCGTGAAATATACACGTATATTTACACGAACCAATTGGAGCCACTTTTAAATACTTAATAATTGAAAATCTATTTATCAAATCAAATCAAAAATATTTATTTCGGACAACTTGATCCATTTTTGCTTAGAAATTACAGTAATAATTTATGCCTAGGGTTAAAATTTATAAAATACGACAGGCGCGTGCAGCTGTGAATCCACACCATCGGCGAATCCCAGCGCTGGGCTAGCGTACTCAAGATGTTGTTTGAGCTGCCGCGGCTGCGGTTGAGGAGCGAGGTACTTCGTTTTCTCGTGATAGCGTAAAAGCAGTCTGTCTGAGCATCAGCGAACATAGCCGAAGCACCACAATACCGCGGAAGCCCAAACAGCATCCTGAGAGCATCATTATACTGGACGCGCAGAGCGCCATACACGCCCGCTTGGTAAAGCTAGTCCACAGACCGCACGTGTAGAAGGTTTGACAAAAGGGTTTAAATAGAGTTAATTTCACCTCTCTACTAGCACGTGCGAACCTGCGGGCCAGCATGTTACAGCGGACGCACAGCGCCCGGCGCTCCCGCTCGATGTCCACATCACCAGTCATTGTTTCAGTGACCCAGTGACCTAGGTATTTCTATTTGTCAGCTCTCTTCAAAGGAGTCCCGTAAAGAGTAGCAGTTTGCATCTTATAGGATTTGTTGCCTGCTTTAAATTGCAAGAGCTCACTTTTAGATGCAGATTTTAAAACCCCTTAGAATAACTTAACCGAAATTTCATATGTACAGATAAAATGGTTATTGAGATATTAACGTCTAAAGTTGGCATTTTTTATCGCTGGGGCCGTAGAAAAGGTTACAATTTACAATCGACAAGCGCTAATGCCGACAGATGCCGACGAAACACTTTTCGTTAACATCTGTCGTTCCCGAACATTTTATTAGTTTTCTATTGGCGTTAGCGCTTGTCGATTGTAACCTTGTCTAGAGAAAACCTAACCCACTTCCAGCACCTTTTTAAGTACGTATAATTTATTATTATTCTCTTTATTTATCCTTGGTCTTAGGCCAGGTTTTTACAATAATTATACACAAAGTAAAATATAAAACGATATACATATACAAAACATAAAATCATAAAAACCTAACCTAGGGCGCCGCCAGCAGCGAGTCGGGGTCTAAGATACCGCCGGTAAGGGCGGCAGAGAGAGGAACCTCCTGACCATCCGCGCAGTGTCCAGGAGTACCGCCTACTGTATCTGACCCTTGACCTAGTCTAAGATCAAGTATAAATATAAAGAGAATAATAATAATTAGGCAGGCGTGTAAATTGTTATCTGTATTTTATAAAATCGTTTTTAATGTTTTCTGTGCCTTTTTGACCATTTACAAGTGAACATAATAGTTTCCCACAATGTGCAATATAATTAAAACACGGCACCGCTTTTGCTATGGAGCAGAATATGTATCAAAGGAACTGACAAGCAGCTGTCAAAAGCTAAACATATCGGAATAAAGGAAAACACGAATATGATAACGAGGACACGCTCAAGACCGGCACAACGCGCACGCCCACCACCTCCGCCCGCGCCGTCCAGCTCCTTGCCATCATCGTCAGGTGATGAATTTGCCACAGCGCCCGACTCAGTGAGTCGAGCGACGAGCGCGGCCCACCGTCCCCGCCGCCACGACCACCTGCGCGACGAGGACGACCACCGCTGCCGGCATGCTTGGGACCTATCGAGCACCCCGCCCCGCCTACGACTCCCGCTGCCGGTGGTGTAGTGCGCCGCATGCGATGGACTCATGAAATAAATGTGAACTGCATGCGAGCGTACTTCGGGGCTACAGAGGGGGGAACCAACTTGTCCGCATACCGTGTCCGGATGCTTCCACCCACCATCAACGTGACCGCGCAACGATTATCGGACCAGGTGCGGGTCATCCAACGGCATAAACGGTTGGATGACTCGATACTGTCTTGATAGGCTACGACTGGAAGCACTCTCTGCCCGCGCGGCCTCCACCTCGACCCGCGTGCCACGTTGCTAACTCCGATGCTCGCACCCGACCTAGCACCGGAGGCGACGAGGAGGACTATACGGACCAGACTGTGAGCAGTCACGCTCATGAGCAAGTGAGGAGGGCTCTGGAAGAAGCGATTACGTAGTATCGTTCCACGAACAATTCTAGGCCACGATTCCCACGCTTGCCTGTGAATAGACGCAATGTAGTGCTAATGGGAGCCCGGAACGGCCTGCTAGACCCGTATAATCTACGTATGAAGGCTTAGTTGATACACACTCAATCATGTGCTGCGGGGCAATAGCGGTGTCCAGGAGTACCGCCTTCTGTATCTGACCCTTGATCCAGCCATCTAGCGAGTCTCTTGAGGTGTTGGTCGAGACTCTTCGCTATAAGACCGTTCGCAGAAACGACTATCGGGACAATGATCGTCGAATCAACATCCCACATGGCGGTTGCCTCGTGAGCCAGGTCAAGGTACTTGGTGGATTTTCACGAGGTTCTCATCATGGGGGATTATTGTTATTATAACTTCTTAAATTTGAACAGTCAATGCTCAAGTTTTGACTTGGCTAGTTCTCGTTAAACCCATGATGTGGGATGTCGTTGTATAGCTTGTTCAAAACAGTGAACTTAATGGTCCATTGGTGTGATATTGCGCTTTAAAGCCCAAATTATTGTCAAAGTCACGTGTCCCCACCCCCTTCCGGCTAAATGGCTGCCACTGGGAATGTGCAAAAAAATTGTGGCAGTAGTACATATAATGAATTTAAAAGGAAAACTATCACGGCTAAGTAGACATTACTACTTACCGAGTAATACTCGACCAACTTAAAATCTACTTGTAAAGGCCAAGTTTCATACAAATTCGGCCGACGCAACCGGACCATTTACTTGGCGCATGTCGATGTATCAAATACAGACAGGCACGACATGCACTTGGCTGGTTTTTTTATTTACAAGGCAAGCCCTGTAAAATAACTGTTAAGGGGGTGCCTTGATTCGAGTCGAACACGCCCCCTAGACAAAGACATGCTTATGCCTTCCGCGCACGAGAAAAAGAGATGGAACACTCTTCGGGAATGGGTTTTTTGGTCAAATTTCGATAAATACCTAACTTAGAGACGTTTTATTTAAATTTCATAAAGTGATATTTCAGATGAGATAACATACTATAGTATTAACTTGATTGTGTCGTAAAAGAATGTATCGTTTGAGTAGGCTGAGTAAAAAAAGGAAAAAACAGACCCAACTTTGGATTTTTTTTCTATCGAGGAAATTTTAAGCAATTATGTATCGATAAAATCAGATAAACAATCATATAGTCAAGAATCATATATCTGAAAATCAGACCTTATTGTTTCTTAATCTAGTCAGAACGGCGTTTCAAAGCACGCGATAATTTCCAATGCACCGCCTTAAAAGACGAAACGTTAAGTAGGCACACCGAATTAGAAATGACCAATCTCACACATAGCATTGGCCACTTCCTTTGGCAATAAAACTTCTGGCCCCGACACCAAGCCCGCCCATCTCTCATTACGTCGTAAAATCCATTTAAATAACCGTTGCCGCTTCGGCTTAAGCCTTCATTTCGAACTGCTTTTCAGTTAGGTATATTAAACAATTTATTTCGTTTTCAACAATATATCCTGGAAAGACTGCGGGATAATGACATCGCAAAATGCCTTATACCTACTTAAAAACTAAAGTAAGCAACATCAGTATTGCCGTATTGAGATCAAACATGAACTTATCGTTCTTAAAGTTAAAGGAGGCACTCCGCCCGGAGACAGTTTCAAATGGATTTGTCTTGTTGATTGGTGCTTTAAAATCGGTTAAGCAGATCCCTAGAAATTTTGGGTGTTATAAAAATACCCCTAAAGCGAAAAGGAGGTTAAATGGTCCCTTATAAGAATACATTTATAATATTTGAGTATCAAATTGTGACTTACTGCCAAAAAAAAACAATATTTCAAATAATTATTTAGCTAACATTCTTGCAGAAATATGAAAGAGTAAAAAATACGCAGAATATTTCATTACTTTTTGACCTTATATCCACGGAGCGACAAAGAGTCAAACAAAAAAAAGGTATAAAAGTCAAACTCATTCATAGACTACATAGTGCAGAGTGGTAATAACGTATCTTTTTGAACGCGCGTTAGGACTGTCCAACTGTCATTTTTCCATATAAAAATCGGCCATGTGCGTAACGGGCCACGCGCCGTGTAGGGTTCCGCAGTTGCCTATCTGTCTTAGTTACATCGACACTCGCGCGGGCCCTTACAAAACCTATCACAAACAATTATTTTCAGCGTTCGCTGCTTCTTAGGTTATAATGAAAAATAAAAATATTGAACATGTTTTTTAATTAATATTTCCGTTTGTTTTTAACGTAGCCTTTGTTTTATATATCATATCCGCATATTACGGCAATATGACACTATAAAACTTCAATTCAATCTCAATTTTCAATGTGTTTATTCCATAACAATTTTACTAGGGTGTCGGAAGTATATTGCTACAAGCTAATAATTAAAATTTTACATCCATAAATTAATTAATTTACAATTACAAAACAAAAGTGTCAGAACGATTGCAATACTCGGTAACAGGATTTATTGATTGCTCAATTGCAAATGAATTCGTTAGTTAATACATGCGGCTGTCAAACGGCGGTCGTGGGTGCGAATCCCGGCTCGTACCAATGAGTTTTTCGGAACTTATCTACGGAATATCATTTGATATTTACCGTTAGCTTTTCGATGAAGTACATCGTAAGGAAACCTGCATACATCCACGAATAAATTCAAAGGTGTATGTGAAGTCCCCGCACTGGGCAAGCGTGGGGACTACTGCCCGTTCCCTCTCATCCATGAGAGGAGGCCTGTGCCAGTGGGACGTATATTGGCTGATTTATTATTATTTATTACTTTTACGTTCACTTCCAATTTACCTCAAGGAATAATATTTCTCTTAATGGGCTATAACATATATGTATATATTATTTAGGCTTTAAAGTTTTTTTTAGTCTACCTGTCCCCGTGTCATGGTCAGCCTTATCACACGATAAGTGACAAGATAGAGCGTCCGTCACTGGCTGACACCGTTCGATAGAACGAGACGACGCTCTTATCCTGTCACTTATCGCGTGATAAGGCCCTGATACAGGGCCAGATCGAGGTTTGGGGCAATTCAGCAAAAACCAACCTACTTACTCTTAAATTCCAAAGGGCCCAAAACAAGCTGGTCAAGGAACTCTTTAATTATGACTAAGTCCTTTATGGTCTTAGCCAATACTACTTTATCGTCAACAAACCTAAGGTGAGTGATGTACTCGCCGTTGCTATGTATACCAAGCCTTCACCAGTTCAGTCGTGAAAACATCCTGCAGCGGTGAACAATTTTTGAGAATTACCATCATACGAGTACACTTGTCGCAGCGGAATAGATGTCGAGTTCCAGCCAGCGGCATTCTCGTACAAACACTTCAGTGCTTCGATATAGCGGTAGTCTACTGGCACCGCTCTGGAGAGACTATACTACAGCCTAGGTTTCGATCGAATCGAAGCTGAAAACTGTCAGGAAAGTGTAATAATGTAATTTTTACACTATTCAACTTGCACCGAGTCGTAATATTAAACCATAATCTCTTATAGTGGGTTTGGTGTGCGTTATTGGACCTATTAACACTAGACAATTTCACTAGCTGGTGATGAAAATACCTATTGCTCACACAGTTTCGCGCCTATGTCAGCCTAGTCATCAGGCAGACTCTCACACAGATACTGTGATAATCACCATGAAATAACTGAACGTCTGGTACCTCCTAGTATAGCCAACCTGTACCCTAACGACGGTAGCATCCGGTTTGTGCTGCCAAGTCATCGCATTACTCGCTACGGCGCCCCGACGCGCAAGGCTGGTCCGCTGTCTCGAGCATCAGTCTACAAACATTCCGGTCCACAGCACCTCACATGAAACTAGAGGCGTAACAGGACACCTCCCTAAAAGAAATATATCTATGGTTAGTTAAGTTAGAGTGGGACGCCCAAAAGGGTCATACTGGTGTGTTTGACGCACACGTGTTACCATGTGCCTGTTGACTTAAAAAATCGAGAGCGCTTTCTTAAGTACTTTGTTATAAAACCTTATACAGTTACCCAAGATTGGTAAGATTATTTACTTTCTGCAAACGAAACTTCAGGATATTACACGAAACAGGTACAAATTAGCTATTTGTACACATAACACTTTAAGGGCAGTACATATAGGAAAAATACCTATATGTACTGCCCTTAAAGTGTTCTCTCAGCTTGTCTCAAGAGGCCAGTTTATAAATGGATCAGACGCTCTGTTTTGAAGGACAAAGATAGTTTATATAATGTCAGCTTATTTTCCCGAGATCAATACTATGCCATATGACATGATATTGTGGAAATTTACTGATCCGTCTGACTGCATACTTTGGAGCGCTCAGCCTACTTGATGAAACAGATATAAAAGGGGCCCATTGCTAGTTACTAATGTTACAATCCGAGGTGAGACCAAGAAAAAGTCTTCGACGAGGTCCAGCTTTTCTCCATTAAACCAATCAATCAATCGATCAAATAATGTTACATGTTAGTATACAGTTCTTCAATTACAGATTACAGTTCAACATAAACCCTGTAAGGGCACAGCAATGAAATAACATATAATTTAAATAATAATAATTGCAATACAGTTAAAATAAAAAAATGTAAATGACAAAAATAAAAAAAATCTAATATTATTAAAAAACATATTATTTATAAATTTATTAAACGTTTTAACAGTATCAACTTGAACTAACTTTTTACTTTAAAATTCAGTAACTATGACTAAATAATCAAATTATAATTATATTTCTTATTTGCGATTAATAAATTGAAATACTAAAGTAACGTCGAACTTGGAAAATAAAAGAATGGCATTTAGTAGGTAGGTACTTAAGAAGTATATTATAGCACATGCATTACATGTAATGGCGTTTGGAGTATGCGGTTTTTACACGTACCCGTTAAACTCGCACTGATCTCAGTCAGCTGCAGAGAAACATGACCCCCCAATCATACTTTAGGAGAGTTGGAAATAACCAAGCCGTTTAGCCATCTAGATTACACTAGCTTTTGCCCGCGACTACGTCCACGTGGAACTGAATTACATCGTAGCTCCATACAAACTTTCACGTCCTGACATGATGACAAACTATCCTATGTACTTTCCCAGGATTCAAACGTATCAACGGTTTACTTGTGAAAAGGTCACACAGTTACTTTCGTATTAAGTATTTATTAAAATACGCTGCGACAGATATAATTAGTACAAGTTGGGGCCGTTTTTCTGCTGCTGACCTTCGGAAAGACGTTAAAGTACCTAATCGATTTACTCTTATCTCCTTATATTATAATTTATAAACGTCTTGTTCGTTTTCGAGGTTTTATAAAAATCAAACCTTGACAAGCTATTTCGTCGTAATTGTTGAGTGTGCAACGCTTAACTTAGACATATTGAAATATTACCAAGAACAAGCATAGTAACTAAACGGTCAAGAACCAGCTACCGGTCATTAAACATTTTCGATCCCACCCGTAGTAATCCGTCATTGTCGCAAAGACGAACTCGTTAATAACTTTAGCTAGGGTAGCTGTAAACAGCAAATGTATAACAAACTCGTTATTTTTTACTGTTGCGTAGCCAAAATGGCAAAAACGGAATCCTTATACCGTCATGTCCACTGTCTGTTTGGCTGTCTCAGGATAGGCAAATTACAAAAACCTTTTAGGGGGACACTAAAAACGTGGAACTGAAAATGACCTTTTTTGATTAAGTGGATATAGTCGGAGATACCGTTACAAAAATCACAAAAAACATATTCCCATCCCCTCTTCTAACATACGAACCCTGGAATAAAAACTGGCAAAGTACGAGTTGGACGATTCAGTCTGCGATCTCAATTCCGTAGATACCTACTACTTATACTAAATTAAAACAACTTAAAAGGTCGTAGTTTCATAGAAAATTTACAGCGCTTACGTCCTTTACTATAGGGCAGGGAGGTTTTTAGTAATAATTACAAAACCTTTGGACCTATCTAATTCGTTTAGTTAGCGTTACTATTAACGCTAACTAACCCCCCCTATGGCGGGGTCAATGTAGAAAAGACGGACGGGCTACTACAATGCGCGAGGCCCGTCACGCACTTGGCGGGTTTTTATTTTCGTTACATTTCAATTGCATACCCGGTACAATAATTTACGCGTGTTACTGTCTTCATAGCAAAAGGAAACAATGCAAAGCGTACCCTGCTCATGAGTTGTTGAATTCGTTATTTTCGAGTATCACTTATTACGAATTTCAACACGGAAAACACGTAACGAGCCATTTCGAGTGTCATTGAGAACTTGTTTCACCAATCAGACTTTTTAGAAAAATCCCTTGTTGCACGAAAATATTCTGTTTGGTATTTACATTTCAAACAAAGTGTTCTGCAGTGGCAGTATGACAAATAAAAGGTAAGTGCGTATCGTAATACATATCACTTAAAATCTATCTATAATCAATATATATAAAAGAAGAATTGTTGACTGACTGACTCATCAACGCACAGCCGAAACTACTAATGTTAGAGAGTTGATTTTTGCACAGAAGGTTACTTTTATAACGTGGGCTAGGGATACGAAGGGATTGTAGGAAATACCTCCCCTGAGGGGGTTAAATAGGGGTGCAAAGTTTGTATGGCGGAATTTTCTTTTTGAGCTATAGACTTGAAACTTTGTAGAAAGATTACTTATTAAAAAACACAAAGTACTTTCAGCATTTTAACCCCCTTGGGAGTGGATTTTTCGAAAACGATTAAAGTTCTGTTTTGTATTCAAATACGTAATCTGGCTACAAAGTTTCAAGTTCCTAGCTCAAACGGAAAAGTTTACCTCATACAAACTTTGCACCCATATTTTAACCCCCTTAGGGGTAGTATTTTCTAAAACACAGATTTTTTTAATCTTTCTACAAAGTTTCAAGTCTCTAGTTCAAAAAAGAAGTTTCCCCCATACAAACTTTGCACCCCTAATTAACCCCCTTAGGCGTGGAATTTTCTTAAACGAAGAGGTCTTTTTGTGTTTTTTACAAAGTTTCAAGTCTCTAGCTAAATTAAAAAAGTTTCCCCCATACAAAATTTGCACCCCTATTTAACCCCCTTAGGGGAGGTATTTCCAGAAATCCCTTCTTATCTCTAGCCCACGTTATAAAAGTAACCTACTGTGCAAAACTCAACACTCTAATATTAGTAGTTTCGGCTGTGCGTTGATGAGTCAGTCAGGACTTCTTCTTTTATCTTTATGTAATAAGTAATCTTTCTACAAAGTTTCAAATCTCTAGCTCAATAAAAAGTGTTTCCCATACAAACCTTTCAACCCTTTTTAACCCCCTTGGGGGTAGATTTTTCCAAAACGATTAGTGTTCTTTTTGTAAGTATTTAAATACGTAATCTGGCTACAAAGTTTCAAGTTTCTAGCTCAAACGGAAAAGTTTCCCTCATACAAACTTTGCACCACTATTTTAACCTCCGTAGGGGTGGATTTTTTAAAATATATTTTTAAATGTTCGCCTAGATTCGATAGTCAACTGGTAGTTTTATTTCCTCAAAATCGCTTTGTGCAAATTTGAACGCCAAAAAGGCAGCCGCCAATATCGTGACGCCATAACTGCAACACCAACCGACCTCAGACTATTAAGAAGATACTAGCAGGAACATAGAAACGTCAAATGTGCATGTCCTTCTTATCTACGCCTTTTGATTTTTGCATTTGCTGTTCTGACGTCACCCACAGAAGACAAAATGGCGGTCGGCGTTTTAATTTTCTTATTAAAAATAAATCTTATGTTTTACTAGCGACCCGCCCCGGCTTAGCACGGGTACTATATTATACATATAAACCTTCCTCTTGAATCACTATCTATTAAAAAAACCGCATCAGAATCCGTTGCGTAGTTTTAAAGATCTGAGCATACATAGGGACAGACAGCGAGAAGCGACTTTGTTTTATTATATGTAGTGATATCGAAATAGGGTTATATTCGTATTTCTTATTATTAAAAATTATATTAAAGAATACTTTGATCATTTAATTTTGATAGATGAAAATAAATACCCTATTGGCAAGTAAATGTCCTGCCTGTAGATGACAGAGGACCTCCACTCCAACAAAAAAATTCAAGCGGCAACCGGATGGCTCGCGGTATTCGAGCTCCCGAAGAGTTGTGGAACCGCCCTTTGCAACCCGAACTGAGCCTACGATGTCTGGGATCGCAGCCGAGAATCGCGCCGGTTTTCCGATTCAGCCGAAGCGGCCTGCCTGGCGCCACTGAGTCTCTCACCGCGGTCTTCCTCAGACTCATGAGAACGTGTCCCTTGTAGCTTCAATGCGTTGTGAGACTTTCGCGAAAGATTTGATGTTTTTCGGGAAGGCATGGTAACAGTTGTAGACAGGCGTATACTAGTTGATGCAGTCTATACAGGCTTTAGCAAGGCATTCGACACGGTAAATCATAATATCCTTCTAGACAAGTTATAACTACATGGTATTGCGATTCCCTTGCTAAGTTGGTTCGAGTCTTATCTCTATGGACGTAACCTTCGAGTTGTTAATATCGATGAGTTGATATCAGCCAATGTTTTCTAAATTCCAAATTATATATATTTGCTGACGACTTAAAGGTAACATCTCAGATTCGCGACATCCAATTCAGTAGCTTTCCAAAGCGATCTTAATAGACTGTCATTACCGGATTGGTGTGTAACAAATAAAATGGCATTAAACGTAAAAAAATATATGCATATAAAATTTACAAAAAGCAGAAACATCATACCAACTACCTATACCAACTACCTATATTTTATATATATCGATGGCGAAAAGCGAAACTGCTGTAACCGCCACTTAGTCAAAAAAAGTGTTTTTGCATATTCGGAATCAGCGAATTTTTCTCCGTCGAATGGTCCGGGTCCCATGGCTCTACGACGCTTAGAAAAAACTGGACTACGTCGCAAAACGAATGTATTTTCTTGACGATGCCTACTTATAATTGTTGTAAACACCAAAAATGTAGATTTTTTGAAACAAGTACACTTACGCCAATTTCGGTTTTAAATAATTCAAAGAATTCGGTGATTACAGCATTTGAGAAATTCAGTTCCGTGGCGGTTACAGAATTTATGCATATTGCAAAAATATTACCCCAGACACTTACTGCATATATGCTCATATATTATTATCAGTAGATAATGATCAACGTTTACTACATTTCATTAGAAATTGATATAACAAATATACCACACTTACGCCATTTTTAAAACGTCGTGAAGTATGCACAACTCACGTTACCGCCATTGAAATATGCGCAGGCGGCGATATTACCGGTGGGTTAATACACACGGAACAGTCGGTCGGCGGTCGCGGGAGCGTCAGGTTGTGCGTAGTGCGGGTTTTGTGTGTCGACTTGTGAAATATTTTGGATTATTAACCTAAGATAATTTTTAGTTTTATTAAGTTACGAGGCTGGGTAAGAGATTTTATTTCAGTTTTTAAAACATTTTTTTACGGAAGTATTAGAAACCTAAGATAATGTTATGCTTGAAAAAGTTACAAGGCTGAGAGCAATATTTAATTAGAGTTCTAAAAGCATTATTTTCTACTGAAGCATAGATCTTATATCATTGTTTAGTTTTATAGTAAGTTACACTATAATTATTAATGTTAATTTTAGTATGTCCCAAAGGATAGTGAGATTAGCCATAACAACGTTTTTATTAGTCTTAACCTGTTATAATATTGTTAGGTTATTTAAGACCAACCTTTAACGGCTTTTGAGATTTTGCTAAGCAATTTTAGAGTGACTGTATGTTATATTTCTATGGAGAGACATTAAGACTAATAAGTGGTGGAGATTTTAGGGCTCTGATTGCCCTTTTTGAGTTTTTATTGATTGAAAACCTAGATGTAAACTAGGCTAACATTTTTAAAAAGTGACTAAATTAAAGCCGATTTATACTTAAGTCATTTTAATTTTACGGTCCTTTTTTGGCGATGGACACTTAACACATTTCTGCTAATCCTATTACAAATTTAATGGCACATACGTCAAAATACAAGATTACTTCAAATAATTATGCATCAGGTTACAGCATTTATGCTTTATAGAATTTGTACTGGGCCAACGATTTTAGTACATTTACCTTTTTCCTTTACAGCATTTAAGCGTTATTAAAATATAAGTGCTATTGCTGTAAGCGCCACTAAAATGGAAACTACGCAATTTCATTAAATTTTGAGAATGTCAATTGAAAGCAATCTATGAAGTATGTAGTTAATCTAATTTTCAAGTATTTCTGTTTAAAAACGATAAAGTTATGTTTTTTTTTTAAACGAAAAGTTTTTTGGCTCTGTTGTAAAGTATGCTTTGGCGGTTACAGCAGTTTCGCTTTTTGCCATCGATATATAGGTGTTAAAAAGTTATCGCGAGCGACCTAAATACTTTAAGATGGGATCGTTGGCTGACAGAAGAACTATAAGTGATCTAGTCTTTTTGAAGAGAATTGTTACCGGTGCATTAGATTGAGAGAAAAATTTTCACGTACCCTCTAAAATTCCTACCTAGAGCGTGTAATATTAAGCTGTTCTGTTTAGCTACTCGTCGTACTAACCGATTTAAAATCAGATCTCATCTTAATAATACTAATTCAAATTTTCGAAACAGCTCCATCTGTAGAGCTACGTTCACACTAAAACATGCAAGTTTTAATGTATGGGATCTGTTAAGTACTGAGTGAAATGCCCCTGGGCATGCCTCTAAACATAGACAGACAGTAAAAAGACAGCATGCAGTTTATTATCTGGAGTCATGACTCCAGATAATAAACTGCATGCTGTCTGTTTAGTTTAACTACCGGCACGTAGTTCTGCAGTGAAGCCTATCTCTTACGCAAATATTCCCATTTAGTATTATGTAAGTAGCTGTAGTCGATCGAAGATAAAGCTAGCAATTTTTAAGTTTGGATTTGCGATGTTCTATTGCATATTGAGCTTAAATTCCACAACGAAACAAAAAGGCGAAATTATACCATCTTTATAAATGGATGAAATTGAGTGTTCCTATTTGATTGGCGTTCACGACTGAGTGCTTTAAAGCAATGCCATGAATTTGCATAAAATTATTCTAGAAACTTGTATCATGCAGATTTAGCCACGGCGTAAAGACTAAATACATGTATTTTTGTTTAACTCAAAATAGTTTTGAGTAGAAGTCTCCGATACATTTCGGTCCATTGTACCATACCTATGTATACATGAAGTAAACTGAAGCAAGCAAGTATCGGGCTTGAAGCAAAATTAATTCAATATTTAGCTCGGTGGGAGTACGTCTTTACCAGACTGTCAGAAACACTCAGAGTTTGCTGTTAAGAGGGTGTGTCGGTGACAACTTTTCTGACGGCACCCACTTTGAGCTTGCAAGCTGCTAACATTACCAAATTAACTAGCTATGTTAAGAGGTGACTCTATCAAGTGTTGTTTGAAACTGCTGCTCGGGTACACAGGAAACAGCAAGAATGAGTCTTTAGAAAATATAACGGTATTTTTATTTTTTGTTTTCGTAACTCCCTTCTTTAGAAACACAAGACCTTAATAGGATTTTGTTTAAATATTAATAACCATGGGGCTTTTATTGCTAGAGTCGATTCTATTCCTTAATTTAAACTGCTCGTAATCTACAACTTTTGAAAATTTATATTGTTTTTTATACTCCAGGAAAACAATGGTTTGTAAAACATTCATTTATAATAGTGTTTTTGTTGGTTTATTGTTAAAACCAGCCGCCGACCGCTTTAGCTTAGTTGGTAGTAACCCTGCCTACAAAGAAAAAGGTCCCGGGTTTCAATCCCGGTAAGGGAAATTATTTGTGTGATCACGAATATTTGTTGCTGAGTCATAGATGTTTTTTATGTATTTAAGTATTTATTTATCTATATATAAGTATTCTTATCTTCGTCTAGTACCCATAGTACAAGCTTTGCTTAGTGTGGGACTAGGTCGATTTGTGTAAGATTTTCCCCTAATATTTATTAACACCACATAGGTAGATAGGCAGGTAATTCTACAGATTTAAATGAAGCATTTGTTGTCTTTTTAGGGTTCCGTAGTCAACAAGGAACCCTTGTAGTTTCGCCATGTCCGTCCTTCTGTCCGTCCTTCCGTCTTCGGCTTCGCTCAGTAACCCTTACAACTATGGGTGTATAAATCAATAACGCCGACAAAACAGTAGAATAAAATTTTGTTTTTTATTTTATTTTAGGATGTATTTTTTTTTCTCAATAAACCCATATAGTGTGGTCGTTGGATAGCTTGTTCAAAAATATTATGGGGTTCTTTTAACCATTTTGCACCTCAATGATTTGTTTGCGAGATTTTGGGCTTTAAAGCCCTAATTTGTGTTAGTCATGTGTCCCCCTGCCTGCTAAATGGCTACTAATGTAGTAGTTAGTAAAATAATGGGTGAAAAAATCGTGGCAGTAGTACATATAATGAATTAAAAAGGAAAACTATCACGGGTAAGTAGGCATATCTAGTTACCGAGTAATAGTCGACAAACTAAAATGTACTTAGGAAGGCCAACTTCGTACAAATTCAGCCAACGCAACCAATCGCACCATTTAGTTGGCGCGCGCGTGGCGATGTAACTAACACAGACAGGCAACTACGGAACCCTACACTGCGCGTGGGCCGACACGCACTTAGCCGATTTTGTATTTCTTGTATGATGTTTCTTGAATATTGTAGAGCAAATATAAATTAACCAAAATAAAGGTCACATAACACAGACATTACGGAGATTATTACATTTACAGTATTTTCCATAGTCACTTATTATTTATACCGATTTTCAGAAGATTTTTTATTTTATTTCTGCTAATTTGTTGGATTTTGTTTCTAGGTAATTATTTAAAAATGATCATATATCCGGTACACAGAAAAAAACAGCTTTGATAAATTATTGGTTTTTTTTCATATTAGTAGCCAATAAAATGAATTGATGTTTTATTTTTCATACACACTTCAATGTACGCAATGCAGTTAAAATTGAGGACGCATGCAATAAAGGCGCTATGTTTATTTGTTCTCTACAACAACTTACATTATTTAATTAAAATATCCTTAAATACCTTTTTATAACAATCAAACGAAAACTACAGCTAACTAGAGTACATGAGAAAATGCTTTGGAAGTTCAACTGGTATTGAACTTCCAAAGCACTGTGATTAACTTAACCGGATGTAATCCTTATAGATCCGCTATAACCCCTTGTGCTTTGCAAAGAGCACAACAACTCGAGTGGTTTCTGTCCGCGCAAATATAGTTTTTGTGTATGTTAGCTTAAGTTCCCAATAACAATGTAAACTTAACTTTGTAAATCGTAATTGTCACCAAATGTACTACACTTTGTAAACGCCGTCACTTAAATGTGGAATAACCAGGAGTGGAAGTTCGAACAGAGTAGGTTCTGTAGGACAGCATGGGGTGTGGAGGTAGCACTTGTGGACGGATGATGACTTGGTGGATTATATTCGCTAGAAGGCTGGCTACTCTTTGGGGGTTTTCCAGCTACGTTCGCGCCACTAGGTGCACATCAGCTCGTTTGCGTTGCGCGTGCCGCGACCGCTGCAGGAGACCATCGCTTGTGCTGGTTTCTGAACGAATGGTGTCGTGTTTCGTCGGTTGTGGGGCAACCTACCGAATCCTACAACAGAGTCGACGACGCAAAGGAGCCAAGCGTCACGTAAATAATGAGTTTTAATTTGAAGAATATTATTGTATTTATGTTAGTCTTTAAGGTATTAGGAGTAATTAGGGTTAGGTTTTGTAATCTAATATATAATAAATGAACCAACACGTGCAAATAATAAATTAACTTAGTGTCGAAGCTTTGGCGACTAGGCATACATGGCGATGTGTTTCGCTGGATCAAGTCTTATGTTGAACATAGAGTCCAGTCTGGTGTTTTACTGAGTTTTCAGTCAGAATGGAAAACGATTAGGTCTGGAGTAACTCGAGGGTCCCATTTGGGTCCTTTTTAGACTATTATGTTAATGACATCCCAGATCGCATAAAAAATTATATGCAGATGACATCAAAATCTTTAGGGTAATCAAAAATGAAGATGACCGTGTCAAACTACAAGGTGATCTCAATAACCTGGGTGCTTATTGTAAAGCTAATGATTTATTTATATCTTTGGACAAATCTAACGTTATTACTTACACAAAAAAGAAAAAAAATGTTATGGTATTTCAGGTGAGTATTGGAAAAGAGTTTCTGAAATTCGTGATTTTGGTATTTTGTTAGATTTTAAACTTACCTTTGTCCCACATATAGACAATATTTGAAAGAAATCTTTTAAACAACTTGGTTTCATCTTGCGAGTGGGTAAGCCCTTTACAATCCTATGAACATTCTCTACAACAGTTTTGTCCGCTGTCATCTAGTTTGCATGTTCGGTCTGGAAACCATCTCATGTTCTTCATATTAACAGAATTGAAAAAGTACAAAAGATATTTATCAAGTCACTGGCGTTTAAGATTGGTCAAACTTACACAGATTATACGGACACCGTTTAAACATGCAAAAACTACCGTGATTCAGTGGATTCTGTCTTGCTTTTCAAAATTATTCACTCGGAGTTAGATGCCCTACGTTATAGCAAAACATACATTTTAGAGCTCCGCGCAGACGAGAGCGCCGGTGTCACAAAAAAGATATTTTCTCTATTCCTCGCAGTCGGACTTGTTATGCCGGGAATGCGTTTGTAAAGCGTGCTTGTAAATTATTCAATAATAATAGAAATCTCGTAGAACGTTCGCTTAACTGTACATGTACATTACTGAAGAAAACGTTTAGATAAACTTAAAATTATTATTAAGTATGTTTACATGTAATGAATAAGGTTAAGACTAGTTATTTGTACTGTATTGTATGTCAAGGCCCATATTTTACGGAAACCAAAATGTCGTATGAAAACTTTAATAACCAAGCAATTTTTTTCACATACCTATTTACCGACATGGAGTCTTGCGGATAATTATATGTAGAACATCTTTTTCTTTTTCTTTATACGTAAAACTATAGGTCTAGTTTATGCTCGTCGATGTCCGTCAATGTTGAACAGTTTTTTAATACGTGCAAGTAAAAGTCTGAATAAGTTAACGAAAGACTTAGTAACCTGGTGAACAACAGCTTTGAGTGAGCTTGTCCTACTCGATGACTGTGGATTAGTAATGTGTGTGTGTGTGTGTGTGTGTGTGTGTGTGTGTGATTTAAGTATATTGCTACTTTTGTTACTGTTTTAAGTTAAAATAAGATTAAGTAGTTAGAGTTACAACGTGGTAGTGTGAACCAACTAATAATTCCCAGTATGTGACTATTGGTGGGAACCTGTAATTGGCTTTTTGTAATCTAACTAAGTTAACCATGTTGTATTAATAGCTGTTGGTTCTCCGAATAATAATAAATAGATAAATAAATCATTAAATAGATAAATATATACTGCGTGGAACGGAACGATGGACTTTCCCGCAAGAAGGGGAATATTGAGCGCTAGTACGTCACATTTTCCAGATAAACTATTTTTTTTGACACGATTTTTTTTTACATTTGTATGGAGCTCGTCGCTCCAGTCGGCCAACGCTCCATACAAAGGTTAAAAAAAAATCGCGTCAAAAAAAATTGTTTGTCTGAAAAATGTGACGTACTAGCGCTCAATATTCCCCCTCTTGCGGGAAAGTCCATCGTTCCGTTCCACGCAGTATATCTAAATATATAAAAGAAGAAACTGACTGACTGACTGACTGACATATCAACGCACAGCCCAAACCGCTGGTTCTAGAGATTCCAAATTTGGCATGTAGGTTCCTTATAAGGTCTAAAGGAGCACTAATGAAGGGTTTTTCAAAATTCACCCCCTAAGGGGGTGAAATGGGGGTCGAAAGGTTGTATGGGGAAACATTAATTTTTGAAATAGAGACTTGAAACTTTGTAGGAAGATTAAGATAGAAAAAAAATACTTTTAGCATTTTAGAAAATTCCACCCCTAAGGGGGTAAAATAGGGATGCAAAGTTTGTTTCAGAAACTACTGCGACTAGAAACTTGAAATTTACACCAGAACTTCCTTTTATGACGTAGGCAAGGGATAAGACGGAATTTTTGGAAATTCTATTCCTAAGGGGGTTAAATAGGGGTGCAATGTTTGTATGAGGGAACTTTGTTTTTTGAGCTAGAAACTTGAAACTTTGTAGAAAAATTACTTATTAGAATACAAAATAGAATTGTCAGTGTTTTAGAAAATCCACCCTTAAGGGAGTTAAATAGGGGCGCAAAGTTTGTATCCGAAACTACAGGGACTAGAAACTTGAAATTTACACCACAATGTTCCTTTATGACGTAGGCAAGGGATAAGACAGGATTTTTGGAAATTCTATCCCTAAGGGGGTTAAATAGGCCTGCAATGTTTGTACGGGGGAAACATTATTCTTTGAGCTAGGAACTTGAAACTTTGTAGAAAGGTTACTTAATAAAATACAAAAAGTTCCTTCTGCGTTTTTGAAAATTCTACCCCTAAGGGTGTAAAAGAGGGGTGTATCGTTTGTATCCTTTCGGATACGAAGTACGGAGTGTACGAAGTAGTTTCCTACTGGGACTAGAAACTTGAAATTTACACCAGAACTTCATTTTATGACGTAGGCAAGGGATAAGATGGGATTTTTGAATTCCATCCCTAAGGGGGTTAAATAGGGGTTCAAAATTTGTATTAGGGAAACTTTTCCTTTTGAGCTAGAAACTTAAAACTTTGTGGAAAGATTACTTATTAGAATACAAAACAAGAGCTGTCAGCGTTTTAAAAAAATCCACCCTTAATAGGGGTTAAATAGGGGTGCACAGTTTGTATGAGGGAAACTTTTCCTTTTGAGCTAGAAACATAAAACTTTGTAGAAAGATTGCTTATTCAAATACAAAAACAGTAAATACTTTCAGCGTTTTACAAAATTCCATCCCTAAGAGGGTTAAAAAAGGATGCAAGGTTAGGATGAGAAAGACTTTTTTTATCTAGAGACTTCGCAACGTTATGGAAAGATTAATTATTGCAATAAAAAAAAACAGCGTTTGAGAAAATTATATCCCTAAGGGCGTTAAAATGGGATGCAAGGTTAGCATGAGAAACATTTTAAAGACGTGTATAGACTTATAGGTAGGTAAATACGAAAGTGGTTTTTAACAAATTAACTTATAATAGGGTAGGTGGTTTCCTCATGTTAAAATGGATAACGAAATGTTGCTAAATGGATAGTAAACCATCAAATTATTGTAATAATGTATAAATGACAAAACATAATAAAAATCAACAAAAGATATTGACATCCAAACTTTAAAAAGAAAATGCATTTTTTTATTGTCCCAGAGTAAATTAAAAGCTACCACTAGAATCCTTACGATATTATAGAAACAAAATTGTACAACAGCTATGGACCGAAACAGCAATTTACTTGATTTTCCATACAACGATTAGTACAAATAGCAACTGTGACGTCACAATCGAATGTAACATTTCGGCTGCCGCCAGCGATGTCAATCTGAATCAAATTACAATACAATACAAATACAAATACAATACAATACTTTATTGGTAACCCCATAGTTACAACATATAAACTTTTGTTTCTCTCCAAATATTTGTTCGAATGGCATTGAAAAAAAATCTTAGGAAACAAGGCTATAGCAATGTCCGGGCCACAAATTTGACTTGTGTGGAGATATTGTGGTATTTTAATATTATCATGAACATAAACTAGCTTTTATTCCAGACGACAGATTCTCATTTATCATGATAGTATATTTAATAAACAAAAATAGGAACCTACATAAAAAAGGGGTAGGCAGAGCACATGAAACTTATGTTCCAGCGCCACTTTTAGCATAAATGTGGGTATAAAAAATCGACAAAATTGATATTGCAGTGATAGGTTGTTAGCCCATAGCCCACAACACACCTCAACCCTGCTCCCTAAGACGAATTATACGAGACCCACGGGAAGAAAGGGGGTGATGAAATTCTAACCCGACACCACACGGGTATAAAAATAATAGTAAATAAAAAATAATTTACCATAACGCGTTTTGACGAAGGGTTATTCATAACGGAAGTAAGTAGTAAGTAGGCCGTTGCCGGCGTAACAATTCAACAACTATTGCAAAATTACACTTACTACGCGGGCGAAGCCGCGGGCAAAAGCTAGTATATATATATATATATATATATATATATATACTTATGACTGTACGTGCGAAACGATCTCGTCTGTTAATCTCATGATTTTCAAGTTATCTCGAAAATAATAAGCATTGAAATGAATAGGTAGCTAACTTTCGAAAAACTATCGTAGCGAATTTAATTTTTGTTCTAGGCTTCGACACCAGTGCCGCAATTCAATCAAGATTTAACATTTAAATATTTAAGTTCTTAAAAAAAATTAAAAGGCCGAAGGTTCGAAAAGTCATGACCGACCATCACATGGTAGGTATTTCAAATTCGTAACACACAAAAAAAAACCTATTCGAACAGTCCACAATCATATTGAAGAAGGGTTTTAACTTCATTAGTAGGTACCTGTCTATAATTTTTCGGTGACCGAAAACATCGTGAGGAAGCCGGTTAAATCCCAACAAGATCTAGTTTTCCCTTTGAGTTTGACGGTCAGATACCAGCCGTTTTCTAGTGCGTAAAAGTCCTAAAACTAGTACCTACGCTCAATCATGGGATTAAGACCTAACTTAGACCTAATAAAATAGGTACTGTTTATAGAAATTTACTTATTATTACGGGCATTAACTTGGTGATAGTTAATTTTGCTGAGTAGTTTATATAATTACATAGTTCAAATAATACATTAAAAAGAAATAGGTACCTATCATAATATTTATATAGCAAACACATAATATAAAAAGTAAATATAGGTAACTACTACCTATAGTTATTTATGCTACAAGTGCGGAAAGCAGGTGATTTCCGACGAGGTTAATTTTTATGCATGAGCGAGTGAAACGTAGGCGCCTTATGCGAGGAAATAAAATAAATATTAATATGTCCCTTTAAAATGGATACGCTTTTATTATTAAAGTAGTTTAATTTACGTATATTGTAGGGTACTTATTATCTAGAGCTGCATTTACAGTATACAAACTTCTTCACATCTTTTGCCGTCAAGCTTATTCACTTAAAACCATTGTTTTGTGGTTTTGAACGCAATAAATTTAGAGTAACAATATATTCCACAACAAACAGACACTGTCCCAGCGTAGTCCTAAGAAAATAATTGACACGATTGGAACGCAATAATAAATTATAGTGATTGATAAGTCACTTTCACTCGACATTTTTTTTTATTACACAGATAACTCCAAAGTAAACAACAATGGCGGACTTTTTGTTCTAAAGCCATGCGGGCTCAACATATGTACCTATACCTTTAGCGAACTGCGCATGTGCAAATAGCCGCCATGCCGTATCGCAAAAGGCATAATCGAAATATGCGTTCAGCAAAACATATTAAATGAATATTAAAATTGATTAATTGATTAATCGAATGCAAAATTTAAAATTATTATTTATAGTTTCTGTACATTATTAGCATTTATTATGTACCGTTTATTAGAAGATAAAGTGAAATTGTACATTTTGAAAAACCATTCTCAAGTAATATAACTTTGCGTCGAGCTGACGACGCAGTAAAAAAAAAAACTGGTAAGTAAAAATCACTAGTGCAGAAAAGTGGCACTTTCTGCACAATTTGGCTGCTTGGAAATAGTAATTTGTGTCACAAGGGAGCAAAATAGTATATTTACGGCGAGTGAATGTAGCGAGGGATCGTACAATAGAATCCTGAGTGTAGCAGGGGATTCTAATGTAGGATCCTGAGCGTAGTGAGGGATACAAGTGTTAACGCCCGAGACGAAGATAATTTACTACTGAGTGATACATACTATTTTTCACACTGACTATGAAGAAATTTTAAAAAGATGCTGTTAACTTGTGTTGTGTGTTACTTAACAAGTTTTAACAATTTTTCTTAATATTTGTTACTAATTTTAAAATATTACGAAAAATTCATTTGAAATATATTCGTAATTAATCGATTACGATGAAATTACAATAGTTTATTTTATAAGGATTTGTATTCAATTGGCACATTGCGTGAATGCTACATGCCAATGAATAAATTAAAAAGTAGCTTGAATAGAAAAGTAGCATTTTGATCCCTCTCGTCGTGGAGCAAAACTTATTTTTCCGAATGAAAGGTGTGAAAACGCTATTTTCAAGCAATGCAATATGAGCTTGAAAATGGCTATTTTAAAATATAATTATAAATAATAATAAGTCACCTAACGCTGATTAAACTTTCGGGTTAAATAAGTTAAGCTTCATCTGACTCGGCGCGTGTGCATTAAGGGTTTAAGCATGGTCCAATTTGATTAACTTAGCTTATTCAACCTTCTTTAGTATTATCTACGGTGCCTACCCTTTTATGAGAATTTCTAACCTTTATTTAAATTCATGTGTATCTTTCTGATTAATGGAATCATAACCTTCTCGTGTGGATACACAAGATTTTTAGATCACGTTTAGTTATGAATGACAATTAGTTTTACGAGTATAAAACCATTTTAACCTATTGTCTAATATAGTTGTCAGTATATCAGTATGTCACACATTATCTCAGGCCATAAGTTTTGTCTTCACTATAATTTTTAATCTGCCGTCATTCACATTACTCATGGGATTATAGTTAGAGGGGTACATAGCGTATCAAAAGCCCGTTAGGACTCCGAGGTTCCGTATGAAAATTGACATTTAGATCTACCTAACGTACTTACAATCTGTTACGCGATCAACCTGCAGATGTCTAATATATACATGTGTATATATAGCCCGACAAGCCGCTATTTGACCCTGATGTGGTGTCGCTTTAACCCGCATAATGTATAATAGTCACTAGGGGTTGTTTGTTGAACGTAAAAAATCTACGTTTTATAACAGATACCGTTCATCCATATCTGATTCCAAGTACGTATTCGATATTTAAGTATTTTTCAGATTGTGATTTCGAAGAATCTGACTCTGATGTGTCGCTTTTAAGACCGCCGTCCTCATTTATAAAACGTTCGGTCTGGTATGCGACTAAAGGACCTTTTTCTATATTCGTCTTAAATTTTTATTACAATATTTTAATCCATCCACTAATATTATAAATGGGATAGTGTATGTGTGTGTTTGTTTGTCCGTCTTTCACGGCAAAACGGAGCGACGAATTGACGTGTTTTTTTAAGTGGAGATAGTTGAAGGCATGGAGAGTGACATAGGCTACTTTTTGTCTCTTTCTAGCTCCTCACTTCCCTAAAATGGGGGGTGAAAGTTTGTATGGAGCTACAATATAAACGACTTCCACGCGAACGCACTCGCGGGCAGAAGCTAAGCTAGTAAGAAAATAAATTACTAGTTCAATTCAACAAAACTAACCAGTTCAATCTATACCTACGACGACGGCACTAGGTATAAAATGTCAGTACCGGTCATGTCAAAAACGAATTAGTTATTATGAATTATTCAAGACATTGTTTATAGAAATACTAGACAATCCGGCATCCTTTTTTTGCTGTTAATATTCTATTATATTCAAAATAAGTTTTCTGATATCGCTATGGATTGCTATCGGCATATTTAGTGTAATTTATTTCACAATCGCGAAGTATTTAGTCTTCATTGCTGTTTGTCAACATCGATGACTTTCGATCACTTCTATCTAACGTCTGTTGTCAAAAAGTACTCCTTGCTAGTAAAATAAATTCATCATCATCATCATGTCAAATTCATCATCATGTTTCAGCCGAAACAAGTCCACTGCTGGACATAAGCCTCCCCCAAGAGTGCCAAAGTGACCGATCCTGCGCCACCCGCATCTAGCGGACTCCAGCAACCTTTACCAGGTCATCCAGTCCACCTTGTGGGGGGCCTACCCACGCCGCGCCTTCTGGTACGTGGTCGCCACTCTAGAACCTTTCCGCCCCAACGGCCATCGGTTCTACGTGCTATGTGCCCCGCCTACTGCCACTTAAGTTTAGCGATTCGGAAGGCTATATCGGTTACCTTGGTTCTGCTGCGGATAGCCTCATTTCTGATGCGACCACGCAGAGAAACTCCCAACATAGCCCTCTCCATAACCCTTTGGGCGACTTTGAGCCTTCTTATTACCGACCACGTAAAATAAATTCATCATCATCATCATCATATCAGCCGAAAGACGTCCACTGCTGGACATATGCCTCCCCCAAAGAGTGCCAAAGTGACCGGTCCTGCGCCACCCGCAACCAGCGGACTCCAGCAACCTTTACCAGGTCATCAGTCCACCTTGCAGGGGCCTACCCACGCCGCGCCTTCCGGTTCGTGGTCGCCACTCGAGAACCTTTCCAGAAAATAAATTAGTTCCATTAAAAATCCGCAACGTGGCTAGGGTCAAAAAAGAAACTTGTCGGGCTATATATTACTTATGAGTGTTATGACATTTGACATTATCATAAAATTGTGTGCGAGATTGAATTATTCGAAAATATAATAAAATGAACGTATTTAAGTACTCTTGCTATGGATTGGTAAATAAAAATAGTATATAAAAGTAAGTGCTTTTATAATATAGTGAGAAAGCTATGGTGGCCGAGTGGTATACCGTATTTCTGGAGAAAATATAATTTGTTTATTTTATTTTAATAAAAATGATACCCAGAAAATGCCTGTTTGCTAATGTCTTGAAATCTTCAAGGTTGTATGATTCCAGAAATGCAAACGCCGCCAGAGAATTCTAAATTGAGGCAGTGCTAATCAAAAAGGATTTCTTAAATCGCGAGGTGTGGCGGGAATTCAACTTTATGGGGTGGAAACCTAAACGGCGTCAAGTAGTCCGATAAAGATAACTGAGCGTCGACCAGGTTATAAAGCTCCTCAACAAACTCTCCAAAATACATTATTTATCAATAACTTATGAATAAGCACTCAACTGTTGTGTGGTTTGAAACTAAAAAGCCCTAATCCTATCTGGGTTGAAAGTTCAAATGGCATACACTTCCTAACTCAGGATGAGGTTTTGAGCGGACCTCTGGTTGCGTGCCACAAGGATTTACGCTAAGATGAGGAGGGCTTTATGTTTGGATGTTTGTTGCTCAATCACGATTAAACGGCCGAACGGATTAAGAGTCCGCAGTAAGCTCGGCTGAATTTCACCTACCCATACAAACGTAGTCACGCTCTCATTTTAAAACTACGTGTTGGATTGTGACGAAACTTTGCATATACAATGACATGAGGTATATCTATGTCTGTAATTAGTTTATATGGTTCCAGTTTATAAAACAAACGAAATACAGCAAAAACAAGTTTTGTATGAAAACTGTTTTTTTTTACTATGGTATCTGAAGCTACATAAACTAATTACAGACCTGGATATACATCATGTCATTGTACATGCAAAGTTTCGTTACAATCCAAAACGTAGTTTTAAAATGAGAGCGTATTTACGATTGTATGGAGAATCGAGCTTACTGCGGACTCTAAGATCGACTCGGGCAAACTGTCGTCCCGAAAATCACCACAACTTTCATACTGAAGTTGATACGGGAGTAAGTACATGCGGACAAAGCGACTCGGAGAAAAGCTATTATATAAATATAAGTATTACAAATTTAATATGTCAAAGCTTTAATTGTTACTAATACAATTTAAAGAAAGGGTACACTTTTTTATCTTAAGCTTTCATTGGTCTTCACTGTATGAACAACATTCTGTGCTCATGTGTAATGAATTTGTACATTTTGGATCCTTGGTATGTGCTAAGTCCAAGCGAACAAATACCATGTAATCGTAACGAAGTTTTGTTGCATTTTTCTGTCATTCTTATTTTGAAAGATACATCAAAGTCGGAATATCCCTATGGCATACCGGCAGATTTTCACATTTAGAATGTCGAATAGGGCCCTGTATTTCAAAATCACTGTGATAGGCTTTTGTACTACATATTATGCTTATCATTAGGCCATTAGGAACAAATGATCGTTTGTAAAAACATTTATCCAGAGGCAAAATCACTTTTCTGACCGCAAGACCACCAGCGGGCGTAGCACTGTTGCCATTTTATCACTTATCGTTGTGGATAAGGCATCCGTCACTCTTGCACTCGCATACTTGTCAGAGCGTGATGGGCGTCTTTACCACAACGATAAGTGATAAAATGGCAACCATGCTACGCCCACAGGATTGTGATTGAGTGGGATAAACACTATGTTATAACTGATTTATTACTTTATGCCGATTAATGGATAGTAATTCAACGAATCAACAAATTGTTCGTTAAATATACAATAAAGACAACAAAAAGGTGTTTCTTTTATGTAGTGATGCGTCAGCACCAGACTCCCGAAACACTCGCAGCCTTACTAGCTAAGCACCCACGGGCTCATTCATCCCATAACTTCCATGACCCACCTAACCCAGCCCTGCTATGTCTTCAAGCTTCCGAAGATGCAGTCTTGGCCGCCATTATGTCCTTCGAGAATGGCTCGGCCGGTAGCTTAGACGGCATTACAGCCCAACACCTGAAGGACCTTACTATAGGTTCTCCGGGGGCAGAAATAATGACCTTCTTTCGTCTACTCTCGTCATGTAAATTTTATGCTTTCAGGTAAAGTTCACCCGGAAGTTTTACCAACTTTGTATGGAGCTAACCTCTGCGCACTTGCTAAAAAAGGTGGAGGCATTCGCCCTATTGCTATAGGATCAACATTCAGAAGTCTAATAGGTGAAGGACTTATAGGGGTTCGGATCTAGACGTGGTTGTGGAGCTGCCGTCCATGCTTGCTGAACTTAGGTAGTTCTCAACTCCAAAGATCACGTACTCGTAAAAATAGACATCAAAAATGCGTTGAATTCCGTCAAAAAATGTTTTGTTGACAAAAGTTCAAAAAATATTCCTAGTTTATCCATATCTTTAGCAATGAGACAGTTCACCCTCAAAATTAATGTACAAAAATCACAATGTTTACTCCGGTGTCGGTTCTCAACAAGGCGACCCATTATGGCCAGCCATCTTCAGTCTTGCAGTTCATCCCATAATTTCGGCTCTAAATTACAAATTTAACATGTGGTATCTCGATGACGGTAGGCTGGGTGGTGAAGTGAATTCAGTTCTCAGTGACCTTTCTTCTTTGATTCCATAGTTTCAAGAAATCGGCCTGGAACTCATTATAAGTAAATGTGAGATTTATGTAAGTCCTGAAATCGTTAATAAATCACAGATTATTGACGGTTATAACACATCTGTCCAGGCATTAGAGGCGGATGAGTCGGCCCCGTCCCATATAGCAGCAACTTCTTTGAGGGCGGGTGGAGCGACAACAGCTGCAGAAACCGCGCAGCGCCGCAAATATGCGGGCCTGACAAACTACTAAACTGCTGTAGGCCTTCTCGGAAGAAACTCTTGGGCCGTGGAGTCCGTACGCGCACTGGCTTTATAAAGAAATCAAAAAAGAAATGCAGAAAATACGGCTGACCCTATGGTCGTTGGCCGAGGAAGTAGCCAGCCCTATGGCTGGCTACTTCCTCGGCCAACGGATTGAAATTGCAATACAACGTGCAAATGTGGCCAGCTAAGGGCACCCTTCCCAGGGGCTGCAGGACCTTGGAGAGTGTATTATCCTAGTATTTAAGTAGATTTAAGTGTTAAGTTTGTTATTATCATGATTTGTAACCCAATAAAGACATAATTAATAAAAACATATGGGAACACAAACTTATGTAAAAACATATATTTTTGACGACCTAAATGAAGACTATCTAGAAGATGATCTTAATTCACGAAAGGTTACCTGAGAATTTATTTAAAAACTCAAACAAGAAGCAATACATTTTGAATATATTATAAGAATTAGTTTGTTTTTTCTTCGAGAAAAGATAGATGCAACTCCAAAATTCTCTTCGATAAAACTTATGAAAAGTATTTGTTACAAGTGATAGTTGAAGATATTTCACCGCTGGAGCTAATTAACAAAGTCGTCGATATCAGATTACAATACCTACAATATGTTTGGTTGAACTTATCATTTTAGTGATAAGTTCTGTTTTTTCTTCACTTTTACGTTTAAACTTGAGATTTGTTTTAGTGGTTTAATTATTTAGTATAAATGTAAAATTTCCATAGATTCTCTTTGAATTTTATATATCGATAACTAGGTCTGTTTCCAATTCAGCTTTTTTTGTTGGTCGTTGGTAGAAATTGCGTCCATATATATACCTACTACACCTAATGCTTGTCTATATCCTTAATTTTCACTTTGATTTAAAAACTTGAATAAACGTTAATTGGTGCCTCGAGCTTAGCGTGAGTTATCCTTAAAGCAAATAGTAGGTAATCCCTGCACTTCCTGTCCCTATTTTCCGTTTTACTAGCTGGGCTGGGCCTAAGCAAAGACTATAGTAATAGTCTTTGCTCTAAGTAAAGAAAGTAGATGTTTTTATACGTTGTCATTTTTCATTTCAGGTCTTATTACCTTTATAGTAGACATTTTTATTCGGGTGCGTAACGAAGCCTATTTTTTTTCATATAATATTAGTAGCGATAACGCTCATTTGATATAATTCTTGACTCATATAACAACACCTAATATATTTCCATACGAAATAACTATCATTTTATATAGGTAATGATCATTTGGTGTAATAATAATAACATTTAATATAACATCATCATATCAGCTGAAAGACGTCCACTGCTGGACATAGGCGTCCCCCAAAGAGTGCCAAAGCGACCGGTCCTGCGCCACCCTCATGACACACATGACTCGAACAAAATTTAGCGCATCAAAGCCCAATATCTCGCAAACGAATCACTGAGTTGAAAAATAGGTTTTAAAACCCATAATATTTTTGAACAAGCTATCCAACGATACCCCACACTATGGGTTAAACGAGAACAAAAATCACATCCCCACTTTGGGTGCTTTGGGAGGTACCCTAAAAAATATATTTTTAAAGATTTTGTTCTACTGTTTTGTAGGCGTGATTGGTTTCATATACCTATGCCGAATTACAGTTTTGAGTAGTAAGGGTTACTGAACTAAAGCGAAGACGGACAGACGGACTTGCGCGGGCCCGCGGCGCTAAAGTTACAACTCGGCAGTGCGGCCGCGTGTCGTGCGCGACGCGTGTGAAGCACTGCTGAGTGTGATAGAGATAGTGAGATACATTTATATAACTTGTATGTAATATGAGAATTATATCATATTGTGGTAATAATAAAAAAGTATTATACCAGAAGATAGTTTAAGTTAAGTCACATATTTGACCCACACTTGCATTGTGATAACAGTAGTTAATTACATTTTGATTTTGTTTTTTACTTAGCATGCAACCCATTCCTGATCCGCGCTTTGAGCGAAGAAGACGTATAATAACAATTTTGATTGGATTTTATCTCTAGGTCATTATTTAAATGACGATATATCCATTACAGAGAAAAAAAAACGCCTACTATAAATTATTTCCTGTGTTTTTTTCCTTAATAGTTGTTAGTAAAAATTGAATGCCTTTCGTAGTCAACATGCAGGTCGATATCATAGTGCTCAACGTAATTTTGAGATACTGCAAGCTGTGCTACAAGTTTCAAAGAAAAGCGGTTTCAATATATGGACTATTGAAACCGCTGAAGGTGTGGAAAATTTGTACAATTCTCTTACCACTTTTTCTAATTGTTAGAAAACACTTACTATCTTTTGCCGATATTGATATTGAGGAATTAAATATTCAGCGTTTTTACGCCGTTTTGTTTTTCGCCATTGTCGACTCATTAAATATTTTTTAAATAGTTGATGGCTAGATTTGTTTTTTTTCTAACTTGTATAGTAATATTGGCGCTGCGCCCTATTTGTTTTTTAGTTATCAGAGAGAGTTCATATAAAGCCAGCATAAGCTTCTCACCCTCATTCAAACTAAAATCTTTTGTCGATAAGCATCGGTTATCAGCGATTAAACGGCACACCACAAATATAGTACCGGAACTGGGAAACGATAAATTTGTAGCGAAGTAAAATAAAACCTTTCGCTGGCTGGTTCTGCTGTCTGCGTTTATGATATATCATTCGATGTCGGTAAACTTTTCCTGTATCATTCTTAGGCACTATACCAACTATACACACAGTATTGAACACGTACTTACTTATATAGTAGAACATGTTTGTAATTTCGTACTCCTATCATATATTGCCTGAAAAGTTCGAGGATCTTACAACGTCGCGAATGAATGTTATTTAGTGTTATTAATCAATTAAATCGATCCGAATTGCATAGAGAGCATAAAGTTTTAATATTGATTAAATTATGGATTTCTATTTTGGATTAGTACTATAAAAGCTACTTAAGGTTGAGTCAGTGCTAGTCCTCGAAACTGGATTAACGCGAATAAAGCCGGCTACGGAGATAATGCTCTTCCCGGATAAGAATACCCGCCGGAATATGCTAATGCTGAGTACTGAACTCTATGGGGTAATGATGAAAATATCTGTAAACAGACTTTCGTTTATAACTTACTTAATTACAATCAGCCAGGATGTTTTGTATTTATAAATAAGCAATTAAGAGTGGTACTAAAACAATTATGTTAATTGGAATACTAAACAAATAGGTATATATCAATAAATATATATGACGTTAAGTAGGAAACTAGGGGAAATAAGCGCGTAATATTAAAATAGCCATTTGCCAGCCAATGCCAACGGTGAAGTCACGTCCACTAATTGTCTGCTCTATTAGAATGCAATTGAATTATTTTTGTCTAGGTACCCCGACCTTCTTTGCATAATTAAACTGTACTCGTAATGATGCAAGAGGTGACTTTTTGGACTTTTATGAAATTTAGGATCGAAATTCATTCTAGTTGCGATATATGCTACGCTACGCTATACCATAGTGAGTTCTTCTATGTTTTTGTGTATTTATGAACGCAATATCGACATTTTTCAAGAGGAATGACATCAATCGCGTGCCCCAGCGTTTCTGCGTCAAGTGTCAACTCGGTCAGTTTTCGTGTTGCTGACACTGCGCAGTGTCCCGCATGCCGTTTCGCCGACCGCGTGCCCCCCGCGCGCGCGTCCTCTCCCCGCCACCTCCTCGAAGTGACGACGTCATCGCTATGCTGACGTCGTTGTCGGTCAGCCTGTTGCAGCCAACCGGAGAGACACACCTACAAGAGTGCTTGAAGATTCCTCCAAAAGAGGAGGCCCCTCGCACCAAAGTGGATAAGGAAGGTTTCACGTCGGTGCCAAGAAAGCGCAAGCCGCGAAGGACTCAGTGTGGCACAGCAGAGCCGGTTGGTGGTCTGCGGGTTGCCACACCTAGTTAGGCGCTATACGTGTCGCGCCTGCAATTACTCCGCCACGCCTGATAAAATGGCTGTGTATATTCACCATAAGACTGGCTGGCTATTCGCTGAGGGTTTTCCAGCTGCGTTCGCACCACTACGTGCACTTCAGCTCGTTTGTGGTGCGCGTGCCGCGGCCGCTGCAGGAGATCATCGAGTGTGCTGACTTCGGGTGTCATGTTTCGGCGGTCCGGGGTAACCTACCGAATTCTACACCGGACTTGCGGCAATCCTAGAAATTATTTATATATTAATTTAATCTTTATTGCACAAAAGATCTTATCGTACAAAAGGCGGACTTAATGCCGTAAGCATTCTCTACCAGTCAACCTTTGAGCAAAGCAGACAAATTGCGGCCAAATTATAATTATTTAATAGCGAAACAAATAACGCACCGACACCAAATAATGAAAAATCATACTCGTACATATGCCGAATGGGCGCACGCGCACTCAGCAAATATACGGTACTATGAAAACACATGATGAACTTACTATACACGAAGTAACATTTTAAAACTGCAATTATCTCATAAAGTAGATTGTGTGCTTGTTGTTGTAGAAAATCTGTGTTGTTTTCATAAAATGTAATTACCTCGCGTTTCTCCTAAGTCAACATTATCTTTTAATTTACGCCCGTAACTCCCAACGGCGCGAGTAACAAAATAAATAGTGAATACATTTGAGAATAACGGAATCAGAATAGGGTTAATTATCGTGGTTAAGTTTCTTTTTTAGCTGCTTCCGTAGCCAAAATAACCTTATCCGAATATATTTTAGAATAACTTAAGTTTCATCATGTCCAGAGACCCGAATATTGGTGGCAGTTTTGAGATGTATCTATAAACCGACCTTCATAAGTTCAGATATATAGATTAGGATAATTTAGTATGTTGTATGACAATTAATGTATTAATCGGGTTTCATGTAAACTATTATCAAAGTATTCTTATTTTAGTGAATCTAAAAAAATGTCGGTCAGGAAATAGCGTGTTGGATAATAATTTAACGCAGTTCTTAACAACATACATACGATACGATACGATTTGCCCTATGGTTAAATATCAAAGCCGCTAACAAAATTACACGAGAATCTGTTGAGAGATGCCTATAGAGGGGACAGCCTGACAACAGGACATACGAAAGCATGTTTGCCCTATAGTTAAATATCGAACTCGCTCACAAAATTTCACGAGAATCTGTTGAGACACGGAACCTTTAGAAGGGACAGCAGGACAGCCGGACAACTGGACATATGAAAGCCTTTTTTATGATCAAACCAAACATAAGAAACAGAAATACATGTACAAAAGAAGGAAAATATAAGCATGTTGTTTAGTTCTACATTATTTAAATATGTTAATCAATGAACATAAGAATAAAATTTTCTTTTGAACCACTGTGCACTTATTTTTGGTAATTACACGGTTCGATCGCGATTTGTCAATGGGGCGCAAAGCGACGTACTCTTGCTTCGGTTCGGAGGGACGTGGTCGACTGAATACTCCAGGCAAAATACGGTTTTGAAAAACATTAATTTATAATAGCGTTTTTTTTGTTGATTTCATTTGAAAATATTATTCTAAGATGATCAAGAATCCGACAATCTTTTCACCCGGAAGTAATTATGTACATTTCAATGAAGCATGCATTGTCTTTTTTTATACGATTTATCTTGAATATTATAGAGCAAATGTAAATGAACCAAAATAAAGACAAAAATATTTATTAATATTTTTTCTGACTTTTCAGAAGTTAGTTAACTTATCATTTTTTTGATGTCTGAAATTTTGTCGGATTTTGTCGCTGGGTAACTATTTAATTGATAATATATCCGTTACACATAAAAAATAAGCTATTATAAATTATTTCCAAAATTGACATTTTTTCCATACGAGTTGTCAGTTCATTTACTGGACTATGAACGCCGCCGCCGCGAGCGGTCGCACTCGTAGTGCTCCGGCCGCTCCATACTAAATAAAAGTGGGGCAACTTTGTGATTTTTTTACACGAAATAAGTATTTATTTATTAAGAAATGAAGATTCCAAGAACTTGTTAATAGTTTTAACTTTATTATTTAATAAAATTCATTTAATAATTCTGGATACTTACGACTCATTGTTACAATACGGGAGTGCGATTTACACGTTTTTTAGTGATTGCTGTTTTTTTTTTACGCTTATCCATTAGCATTATCTTGAATTCGAATTTTCAAAAAGAAGTTACATTCATTGGCTAGCTGTGTGATTTTTTTCAAAGCTGTGGAAAATCATTTTCTATATAATTCTCTTACATTCTCGACCCTCGATTGCCGAAACCAACCCTTAAGAACAAAGATGTTGGCCACTACCAGAGAAATAACTAATCTAGGGAAACAGTAACCAGTTGTAAATAGTGTGTTCGAACTGTAAATGGCGTCGATACAGGTTACCGAAGACCGAATCCCCGATTAACTAATTATTTATTTATGTAACTTTATTACGTAGTTACAAGTAACAATTACTTACAAAAAGCGAACGTAATACCATATAGTATTCTCAAGCAGTCAACCTTTAGGCGAAAAAGAAAATAATATTAGCTGGTGCGGGATACGAGACCAACACAGAAATAAAGTAAGCGGACAAATTACTGGTATGTTAATGTTCAAGTACCGGTCCTTAAGGGGCCAGAAAACATATCGTATACGCCTCTAAGACGCACCTACGTCACTATAGATGCGCAGGAGGTTGTTGAACACGATTAAGAAGTCATCGAAATAGATACATGACCAGCCACCCGGTCTTGTTGGGGTACATTTACTTTGAACGTCCGACCAAAGCGATTATTAAAACGGATAGTGACCTGATTGTGAAACGCCACCAATTCAAAACGAACTCTAAATTTTGTCTGAAATCGGTTAATAAATTGATAGTAAAATCTGTTGAGATCACTCCTGTTGACATTGAGTCCGAGACCAAATACTCCGGTACGATGCCACGATTAGAGGTCATCCAGGTGGGAAGTATTATCTGTTGCCCGGCAAATATGAGATGACGAATGGTCGAAGAACAGTACTTATACAAAACTTGCGTTACGGCGGTTTGAAGACCTTGATATCTTCAAATCGCCGACACAAACACTCTCATTACATGCCCAGAGCATAGATAACTCCAAAGACACGTATATTAATATTCAAAAAACAAATAAGAAATCCACAACGCGGGCTTCGTCTAAAACACAGTAAGCATGCGCAACAAAAAACCCACACAAGCAAATAATCAGCCACAGGCATCTTCAATAGCATAAAAATCTATTATATAAAATCGAAAAACCAGGAACACGAAGGAACGAGCGAGATAGCGCCTTACAAAAAACACGATCTCCGGCGAGACGTTTCTCAAAAACAACGCAAGTAACACGACAAATAAATGTTAGAAACAATTTTCTTACCTTAGAATAAGAGCATAAAGGCTCCCGATTCTGTTGCATATTTTTTTTACAATCACCTAATGAAATCTCGATAACATTGACAATTTGAAACGTAGGCGCCAGTGTTCGGAAATCTTCGGAAATGTTCGGCTAACGTACGAATCACATTCAGGCAAATTCCATTTTACGTAATTTGATTATATCTGAGACTACATTTCCATGTTAGTATAATCGTTATACAATTGATTCGGCTAAAAAAACATACTGTTTATAAATAATAATGATTAAAACTGAACTTTGAAATTGCGGTTAGAGAATTTTACATGAAATGGAAATTACGCAACCCAGCCTTCCGGCACGTCAGAATTTCATCGTTAGACTGTCATGTCACTGTTTGTTACTTTGAAAATTGTTTAATATTTGCCTTTAATTATTATTTATCGTTTGTTATGTTATCGTGTGCAACAAGTGCTCTGATCGGTTGGACCTATTGTTTTCTCATCTGGACCTCGATTCGGTTATTAACAACATGCTTGGTAGTAAACGTCGGATCTCAACATCCCTCACTCGGTCTTGCCGAGTGAGGGATGTTGAGATCCGACGTCGCACTAAGGTGCTCGATGTTGGAGATACCATTACCAAACTCAAGTGGAGTTGGGCAGGACACCTTGCTAGGCAGAATGATGGTAGGTGGCCCAAAACGGTGTCAGATTGGTGGCCACTTCTAGGTAAAAGGAGCGTCGGCCGTCCACCAGCTCGATGGGTGGCCGATATTAGGAAGATTGCGGGTCACTTCTGGATAAGATTATTAGCTCAGGATAGGGACGGGCGGCGTGCTCGAAGAGAGGCCTATGCTCAGCAGTGGGCGATTACGGGCTGAAAATGATCATGATTAATGGGTCATACACAGATTTAGGTACACGTCTTTCCTGTGGTCATTATCAAAGTTAAGGGCAAAAAGGCTACGAAGCCTAATTTTTGGTTGGACTCTTAATCCGCATAAACGGTGTCTCCTCTTCTATATTACTGTGATAAAACATTATTTATATTGACCACTGTTTTATGCACTGTGTAATACCCGAATGCTCATATTTTGTGTTTGTAATAATTGTCTGTGACTACGGAATATCGTCTGACATATGAAAGCATATGGAAAAATTAAACATAAAATCTCAACATGCCAACGATCCATGGAGAGAAGTTTATTAAAGTTAAGAAAAATACATAAAACCAGAAATGAAGATTTAAGAAAACATACAAAAATAACACGCAGGCCATATCGCCACATATAAGGAGAAAAGATGAGCACTAGAAGCAACAAAATGGTCGCGGCCGAAAGACAAAAGAAAGAAAGGTAGACCATGAAGACGTTGGACAGACAACATAACCGAGGTTGCCGGACCTAGCTGGATGAATTTGGCCAAAAATCGGGATAAATGGCATGAGATGGAGGAGGCTTATACCCAAATGGGGTCCATATAAGAAAACATAATATATATATTTGTATAAAAACAATAACACAACTTTTTAGATTAGTGAATAATACTAACAATATGGAAAGAATAAAGCTTAAATAAATAAATTAATTAATTGTCTGTGACACCTCGAATACAAGATGTAATAATTTAAACTTTGATTCTATTATTTTCGGTTGATAAATTAAACAGTGAGGTTCAAGAATTGGAATTTTGAGTTATTAGCGCAATCAAAGTGGGAAGATTCCAAATTTCCAGTTCAAAACATTGTGCTATGCAGATAAAAAAAGGAAATAAATATGTGTGCATGTATGTAAGGCCTGCAACTACAACACCCTGGCGCGGCCTGTGGTGGCGGACAATAGTAAATTTGACAGCTAATGACAAGTTTACTATGGTCGCCGCGGCCAGGCTGCACCAGTGTGATGTGGGCTTAAAGCGTATACGGCTATAGCTCGCGCTTGGGCTGTTGACGTTGACGAGTACTCTTTGGCGGCCGCAGTACGAGAGTTTTTTTAATAGGAGTGTAGACAGTTAATAAAATAATCAATAATGTCATATTTGCTATAAAAAGAATTAAAAATGTAGTCAAATGGAGAAAAAATCAACGCAAGAGGTTAAATAATCAGGAAGTTAAAAGTGTCCAAAATTTTAAGAAGGGTTATGTTCTGTCCCTTTTTCGCCAAACGCAACTTCATATGAAACAATTACCGCTCGCAGTTTGTGACGTCACTAGAAGACAGCAACATGCTGTGCCCCATCATGTTCGGCGCCGGCATCGACGCGCTCTGCGGCAGCCTCGCAGTTTGTGATGTGACAAACTGTTTGCGTTTTCTCTCTCTATCAAGCAATATTAAAACGGTTGTAGCTTCGTAATTCTTTGAGATATCTGAATGAGAATTTCGGCACTAGGCATATTTTTTTGCCTTCTTTCTTTTGGAGTAATAATATGTTTTTTGCTACGCCCGTATTACTGAGTTTCATGTTGACATTTTAATAAATGTATATGAAAATATAATACTCTTCTTTATTTCCATACCGTCATGAGCCCTGCTTAGCAACGGTTAAGCAGGGCTCATGAACATAATGCAATTGTGACAAATACATTCATGTAATTCATACACGCGGGTGGAGCCGCGGGCACGTCTAGTAATATAATAATCCGCAACAAGCTTTGTCGAAGATAACTCTCTCAGGTTGGCGCATCTAACATTACATATTAGATCATTTTTTTCATACTAACCTGACTAATCACTTAAATTTTTTCGATACTGCGATGGAACTAAATTTCAAGTCATTTTTCACCATGTTTTCTTTTTTTTAAGTCTTAACATTATAAGCTTTCTCTATTTATTCGTTATATTATTATACTACACTTTATTTACTTATTTGGAGTACAAACAGATATAAATGTACATTTAGACTTAAAACTACATAAATACAAAAGCACCAATTTTTTTTCAGGTACTTCTTAAGTTCATAGCTTCAAGTTTTTGATAGTAACCAACTCCTCCGTCGGCCATCTTTAATTTTATGGCGGCTATTTGTAATTATACATATATCATTAATATCTCGAGTTCTAAATAACGTAGAATCACAAACTTAGTGTCTAAATACGAGTATACATATTTGAGGTCAAGGAATTCAACTAGATATTTATTAGAGTCGAGTTCCCAAAGGATATCAAACGGAACCCTGTTCCTAAGCTTCCGCTATCCATCCGGCTGTCGGCGTATCAGCAATAGCTAGACTGTTCAAATTTTCAGTTCATTTTTTCTATTACTGCTTTAACATACATTCATAAAAATATAAATAAATTAAAAATTAAACAGTGCTCTCATACATAAAACGTAATTATAAGGCGTTTTTTGCCCGCCCATAACAATCGGTATATCTCTAGAACCGTAATATGTAGACACTTGAAATTTCCGCAGGGTATGTATTACTTACTAGTCTCTATAATAAAGAACAAGTAATAAAAATATAATAACGTTAATATATTAGTACGAGTAGTATGTATTCGTTGACCTCAAATATATATAAATAATACCTATATTAATATGTTAAAATGTGTTTAATGTATGATTTTAATACCAATTTTGTATTTTTAAGTAATTTAGTATCTCAGATATCGGTAAAATACTTATCTAGTTGAATTCCCTGACTTATTAAGTCTGTCTGTGTCTAAGTCGTCGAACCTTCAATAGGAACCTGTTCGTTTTATTCTGGCATATATATTCCTCAAATGAAAGCGTTTTAATTTATCTTTCTTTTCCATCTTTGTATTAGTGTTCCCAATTTAAAATTAAGAATCGAATCCTGAATGCAGTCAGCTATTAGAAAAACGAAAACCACTAAGCGGAAAAAGACAGGTTTACGATTATTGTAAACACGCGAACCGTATTTCTGTTCAATTTGTGCTAAATAATGGATGTCACGACAGCAAACATGAATAAAATTAATTAATTTCCCTTTAGAAATATTGCCATTATTTTTAATGATGATAGTTTGATAATGGACTCCGTAAGTTGATAGTCTCTTTAGGTCCGGTTAAATAATATTATATTAGAAGATACGAATATAGGCCAGGCCAACCCATCAACAAAATATTTTTTAAATTACTTAATTCGATATAATTTGCTTTTTATCAATTATATCTATAGGTACTGTGTCTTTTACTATAAGGCTATTTAGAGGCCGGAACACTAACTAGTAAGTATATATAGTTTAGATGACGAAATGTATTTAACGTGGGTTCTTTTGTTGCTAAACTTGAAAGGAAATGATAACAAAGAGACGTCATAAAACTTACCGAAGTTTCGCACGTGTACTGGAGTAGCTTCTGTTTGTTCTGCTGTTTACCTAAGATAATAATTAAACAATAGATGTCGGTAGTGTTTGGTTTTCGGTACTTTTCTTCATCTTAACTATAGCAAGTGAATTTAGAAAATTCATTTCTCCTTCGTAACATAATTATATCGATATTTTGTAACATTGATCTGTCAAACAAAATTAAAAACGAATTGGTTATAGAAAATTGAATACTTTTGCTTATACTGAGCTGGGTACTGCTATTATGCTATACCTGTTAGTCCAATTCGACTTCTTCTTTTTTAATACTGGTGCTAAAAAGGAGTAATCAATTCTCGCACAGTCACGTGCTCACGAGATAATTGCTGTTCCAGCCGAGAACGCTGTAGTGGAGCCAATCACAGTATGCATTCTCAGGCATCGAGCGTTCCAATTATAGCCTGAAACATGAATGGTTTGTTACTGGTACAAAGTGGTATGCCTGAATATTTAAGCACTGTGGTCTAGGATGCTGTGCTAAGACCACAGGTATAGATATACAGATACACTAGATCACGCAAATGCATCTACTTCGCGTGTCCGAACTCGGAGTTGGTCTCCGAGTTGGACGTCGCTTCTGACATTCCGCGAGCGTCTGTTGTGGTAGCCGGTTGTCCGTGAATATTAACGAAATGCCTTATCGCATGGTACTGAATCGAGTCGAACCGAACAGCGCGTGCGGCGGCGGCGTCGCCTTTGAATCGATTTTGCGCGGACAACGGGGAATTCACATCACTAATTCGCCCGTAAGACGTCACAGTAGGTAGAAAAAAAATTACACGCTTGGTTTTTATACAGATTGAGGTGTTTAAGTTATCTAGTTTATATCTAGATTTGTATCCTATATTGTTTTCAAGTTTTTAGTTAATAGATGGGTGTTTGCTATAGTATTTTTTTCAACAAGGGTTATTATATATATTATGACAAATTAAGAACCTTTTTTGCCCCTGACATGTTGTTATTGAAAAATCAAGAAGTGCCAAAATGCTCGGTCCTTTCGTGTTGGTTTCTTTAGTGTAAATTCACCATTTTGGGAACTGCGTTACTGCTTTATGGGAGAAGCAACAAAACTAATGTTAAGTGATTTAAACATCAGGGCGTTTTCACTTAACAGTCTCACTTCCATTTTTAAGTTTTTTTTTGGTTTATACTGCTTAGAATCATGTGTATCTACCTACCTACCCATACTTTATGAAAATACGTCGTGTAATAAAACTAATACTGCTCAGTACAGTCAGTCAGTTCTTGCAACTTTTTGGAAATCTATTTACTTACCCCCCCTACCCCACTATGCTTGAACTTTGATTTATTTTAAACGGCGTCAATTCCGTGATTTTATTATAGCTTATCGTTTAAACGTCGAAAAATAATTTAAATAGAGGCTTTGTGCTCGTGAGGCTTATCTTAATCGAAAAAAGCTTTGTGTAAAAAAACCGTACCATAAGACTCGAACTTTCAAAGTGATACAATTGTAAGTTTTAATGTACTTAATCTAAATACAGCTACAAAAACATTCATTCGTTTTCTGTTCTAAGCGACAGAATACTGTTACATATTCATTTTTCCAACGGATAGATGTTTGCGGGCTGGGGCTGTACAAATACGGATTAGGGACAATTTTCATAAGCAAATAGAGAGCGCACCGGCGCCTTTACGTGTAACACCGGTGTTCGGCGTTTATTGCTTTTTTTTAAGAACGTATGGTAACACTTCCTGATATAAAGTATAATGCAATGCTTAACAATATTTTATGCTACTAGTGCGGTAAATAGGTGATTTCCAGCGTGTGTGATTTTATACTGAGTGACTGAAGCGAGCGAATGTATACCTAATTCGCGACGAGTCGGAAAATGTTTTTAAGTGAAAAAGATTTCCAAGTCGGAAATCATCTTGACGCGCGTGTATGTTTTACTATGTAATGTGCTAGTAAATAACAAAATAAATATTAAAACGACAGTTTAAAATACAGGTTAACTTTAAATTTGTGTACTTGTTATCCGGAGTTTCATTTAAGAACCTCTCCACATCGTTTGCTGTCAAGCTTTTTCACTGAAAACCATTGCTTTTTCGTTTTAGAAACGCAACAAATGATGTTACTTCTCTGTTTGCTTTACAGCATCTATTATATAAAATCGAAACCCCAGAACGGGATAAAACACGAAGGAACGAGCGAGATAGCTCCTTACAAAAAACACGATCTTCGGCGACACGTTTCTCAAAAACAACGCAAGTAACACGAACATTTTTTGTTAGAATCAATTTTCTGGATATTACCTTAGAATAAGAGCATAAAGGCTCCCGATTCTGTTGCGTATTTTTTCTACAATCACGTAATGAAATCTCGATAACATTGACAATTTGAAACGCAGGCCATTGTTCGGAAATCGTCGGAAATGTTCGGCTAATCACTTTCAGGCAAATTTCATTTTACGTAAATTTATTACATCTGTGACTACATTTCCAAGTTAGTATAATCATTATACAATTGATTCGGCTAAAAAAAAATTACTGTTTATAAATAATAATGATTAAAACTGAACTTTGAAATTGCGGTTAGAGAATTTTACATGAAATGGAACGTACGCGGTTGAGTTCAGTTCAACCTTCCGTCACTATCACTGTTTGTTACTTTGAAAATTTGCCTTTAATTATTATTTATCGTTTGTTATCGTGTGCAACAAGTGCTCTGATGTTCGATCGGTCGGATATACTACCGAACACTACCTGTAGTCCACCGTCAAGATTAAATACTGGCCGTGTCCTATCCAAACTTGACATTGGCGGAATCATCAAGGCTTTGATGGAGCCATATAGCCCCGAAAATTGATTGATTGAAGTGCGCTGATCGGCTGGACCTCTATTATTTTCTCATCTGGACCTTTATTCGGTTATTTACGACATGCTCGGTAGTAAACTACAAGACCGAGTGAGGAATGTTGACATCCGACGTCGCACTAAGGGCAGGCTTTCACTTGGGTAGGACACCTTGCCAGGCAGAATGATGGTAGGTGGACCAAAAAGGTGTGAGTTAAGAAAGCATACATAAAACCAGAAATGAAGTTTTTCGAAAATGTACAAAAATAACAGATGCACTTCACCAAGCACTGTGCCTTAAGTGGAAATGGGCAGGCCATATCGCCACATATAAGGAGAAAAGATGGGCACTAGAAGCTACAATATGGTCGGGGCCGAAAGGCAAAAGAAAGAAAGGTAGACCACGAAAAAGTGGACAGACAACATAACCGAAGTTGCCGGACCTAGCTGGATGAATTTGGCCAAAGATCAGGAAAAATGGAATGAGATGGAGGAGGCTTTTACCCAAATGGGGTCCATATAAGAAAACATATTATATTTGTATAAAAACATTAACATAACACAACTTTTTAGATTAGTGAATACTAACAATATGGAAAAAATAAAGCTTAAATAAATAAATAAATAACTTGTCTGTGACACCTCGAATACAAGATGTTATAATTTAAATTTTGTTTTTATTATTTCCGGTTGATAAATTAAACAGTGAGTGTCTTGAATTCGAATTTTGTGTTCAGTAAGCACAATCAAAGTGCGAAGATTCCAAATTTCCAGTTCAAACATTGTGCTATGCAGATAAAAAAAGGAAATAAATATGTATGCATGCATGTAAGGCCTGCAACACCCTGTCGCGGCCTGTGGTGGCGGACAATAGTAAATTTGACAGCTAATGATAAGTTTACTTTGGTCACTTTTGCCAGTGTGATGTGGGCTTAAAGCGTATACTGCTATAGCTCGCGCTTGGGCTGTTGACGTTGACGAGTACTCTTTGGCAGAGGCGGCTCGTGACAAAATTGTATGGGTGTTCACTTGAAATAAAACAATGAAAATACATAGCGTTAGCAGATTCCGGGATTCAGGGATTCCGATGACTAATCGTGCACAATTTATTAACCTTCGTAAAATATGCCTGTTTTCGTCAACACGGTCAATGAACTCGCGTATAGACTTTCGGTACTTACGCGGAATCTAGTGCCTTGCGAATATCTTGTCGTCCGACAGACGCTATAATAACTGCAGTTCATGTAACAAATAAATGGTACCTACCGAGATTGTGAATGTTATTTTCTTATTGATTGAAAGATGAGCTACCTAGGTCGTTAAAGCCCGTTTCAGCCCAAGCAGAGACACAGAAAACAAAATAGTTTGTTAGTCTCATCACTACGGTGTTTACACAATTTTCACATATATTCGGATTTAAACACACGCGTATATGTTTCGGTTTTCGTCGTACATGTTTGCGTAAGGTCAAGTTCAGGCCGTCGCGGTCCCGTTGCCTTCAATTCAAGCCGAATTTGTAGCGTTTTTTCACATTTTTTTATGAACGCTTCATTATAATTGTCCATTTTAACACTCACAAGTAAGAACTGATAAGTACAGGCTATTTCAACACGTATTAAATGATTATTAATTAGAAAATAGCCGAATATGCATTCGCGCGCATGCATTTAAGTTGACTAGTGTTTGTTTTGTTTATATAGGAGTGGCAACGTCGCACGCAATCGCTGTCGCGCGTTCGGGCGGTAAAATTAACCGGCAATGTCGCGTGAGCGGCGCTCCGAATTTGGCAATTTTTTCATAGAAAATCTTCTGTTTCACGCGCAGGGCCGTGGCGATATTTCTCTTTCACTCTTACTGGATGTTCTCGTATTAGGCAATGTACTGAATCTTGTTTCATAGGAGCGCAATCGTGAGCGCTCCGCCTCGCGCGTTACCTATGAAATGATACAGTACAGGTGTATGGGATGATGGGTATTATGGTATGGTCTTGTAATGTGTAAAGGTAATTATTTTATTGGTACCGTAGTTTTTTAAGATAGATTTTAAATAGTAATATTAATAATAATGAGATTAATGAGTATAATTTTGTTACAAGAGGTTTTTTTAATAGGGGTTCTAGAGACTAGACACTTAATAAAATAATCAATAAGTAATGTCATATTTGCTCTAAAAAGAATTAATCATGTAGTCAAATGGAGAAAAACTCAACGCGCAAGAGGTTAAATAATCATCACGAAGTTAAAAGTGTCCAAAATTTTAAGAAGGGGTATGTTCTGTCCCTTTTCGCAAAACCCAACTTCATATGAAACAATTAACGCTCGCAGTTTGTGACGTCACTAGAAGACGGCAACGTGCTGTGCTCCATCGTGTTCGGCGCCGGCATCGACGCGGCCTGCCGCGCGCACGACGCGCTCTGCGGCAGCCTCGTAGTTTGTGATGTGACGTGGATGTGACTGAGACTGTTTGCATTTTCTCTCTGGAACAAGCAATATTGAAACGGTTCTAGCTTCGTAATTCTTTGAGATATCCGAATGAGATTTTCGTCACTATGCATATTTTTTTGCCTTCTTTCTTTTGCCTACGCCCGTATTACTGAGTTTCATGTTGACATTTTAATAAGTGTACTTATATGAAAATGTATACTCTTTTTTTATTTCCATATCGTCATGATGCAGGGCTCATGAACATAATGCAATTTGACATATACATTCATATAATTCATTCACGCGGGTGGAGCCGCGGGCACGTCAAGTAAAATCATAATAACCACTAACAATTTACTGGTACCTATTTGTCACTCATTTATGGGTGTCTATCATTTTATCGAAATGTCTTACGTCGATTTTCATGTCGCCGAAAACTGATTCCACGAATTGCATCACATAATCATCAATACATTGATTTTTATTCAATCAAACAACTTTTCATCGTTTATCATTTCGAATTTGACTCAAATCGATTCATCGCATTTACCTGTCATAGAATAATTCGATGTTTATAGTATCAATTTATCGAAACACGGTTCACAGTTGGTATTGTTGGTTGGTATGGTTGGTTGGTTTGGCATGTTAACCTAACTTAAACCTAACCTAACCGCCAGCGTGTCGACGGACACACGCTAACCTTAACCTAATCTACTAATTATACCGTTTTAACGATTATGTGTTGTTTTTTTACTGCGGGGGGCTTCGTCCCCCGAGCCCCCGTTATCTTCCTGCCCCGACCTCTGCTATAAAATAATCTTTATACGAAAATATAAGAATTTTGGGAACTGAAACTTATGTTAAATCGAAATTATAGTAAAGGCGATTCGATGAACGACTATGTCGATCGACAAATAAAATATTAAAGTAAAAACACGAAAAAGAACTCATCGAAGTTCATTCTCGTGTTAAAGGTAAATCGAGCAAATGTATGAGCGATCTAACGAAGTTCGATGAATGATTCCTAAGTGATGATAAAATTCTGCGAATAGTGTTATAGGAAACGATAATCGAAAAAAACTATTTTCGGTAAAATGATGAATTCCCCTCAATTATATTTCTCAAGTTATTGTAGGTAAATGATAATTAGTACCTAACCAATAAATTGTGTTACATTTGTCAGCACCTTCTATAGCCGCTGCCGCTCTACCATTTTACCGGGTAAACGGGTACCATTTTTAGGGTTCCGTACTCAACAAGGAACCCTTATAGTTTCGCAATGTCCGTCCGTTGGTCTGTGGCTTAGCTCAGTGACCCTTACTACTGTAAGGTGTAATTTGACATGAGATGTTGAAAAGAAAAAATACCTCTTTTATCACACATACGGAGTGTGATTTTGTTAGAGACATGTGTCCCCACCCCCTGCCGCTGCCGGCTAAATGGGCCGGTTTTAGTAGCAGTGCTGGGAATGTAAAAAAATAATAAAAGGAAAATTTAGGCATTACTAGTTACCGAGTAATAGTAGACCAACTTAAAATGTACTTGAAAAGGCCAACTTTCGTACAAATTCGGACGACGCGATCGCACCATTTACATGGCGCGTGGCAAAGTAACTACGAAACCCTACACTGCGTGATGCCATGACTAACAGAAATGTGGGCTTTAAAGCCCAATATCGCGCAAGCGAAACACTAATTTAAAATATTTTTGACCAAGCTATCCAACGATACCCCACACTATGGGTTTGCCGCAGGACAGTTTTCTAGTAGTAATGGTTACTGAGCTAAGCCGAAGACGGACGGACGGACGGACGCCCAGACGGACATGGTGAAACTATTAGGGTTCCTTGTTGACTAGGGAACCCTAAAAAGTAATTTTAAATAAACTTAACAGTAGTAAACGCAGGTATTAACGACCCTCTTAAGGCAATTTTAAAATCGACCTTACTTTTTAAGTATACTGTTTGCCATCACATTTAGTTTTTTAATTTTATATGTTAGTGTTAAGTATAAAGATTATATTTGCTCGGTCAAATGCCTATAAATAAAGGATTATCGGATTAAAAAATATATAAGAAGTGACGAAGTCGATTGTTGCTATTACCGTCCTAAAATAACGGCTGTGAATCTATTAACGATTTTTATGCAGCTATTACCGATCGTTACCCGGGTATGTCCTAAAACTACGACATTGCCTACATTTTATGAGTCGGTAATACATTGTCTTTACATATTTTATTACCGACCCATAGGAGTCGGTATTGGCAACCATAAGAAACCATTACCGACCCATAGAAGTCGGTAATAACTACCATAAGAAGCTATTACTCATAGTTTCTTATGATTGCTATTACCGACTCATATGGCTCGGTAATAGTTTCTTATGATTGCTATTATCGACTCATATGGGTTGGTAATAGTTTCTCATGGTTGCTATTACCGACTCCTTTGCTCGGGTTTATGTCGTTAATAAAATATGTAACGACAAACATAAAATTTATTACCGACTCATAAAAAGTAGGCATTTTTTATTCAATCGACCTTCTGACTACAAAATCGATTGTTAGTGATTAATATCACAAAAAATATGAACAAAATAATACGGCTTTAAATGAGAAACAATCATTTACGAAATATACTATAAAATATCGATCTACCGAAATTATCATAATTTTGGTTAAACTGACAACGCTAAAATAAGAAAACTGGACAACAAATTATGTGTCGCTAATAGATTTTTACACAGACTAATTGTTTAGCTTCAAACTGGTTAAAAAAACTTGTGTTATAACGCAATATCATAACATAAAAGAGAGAAAAAACTAAACATTACTTAGCGGCCATTACCGACTCAGGGGTCGTCGATAGCTGCCACAACAAAAACTGGCGAGCTATCACCGTCCTTTTTTAATTCATAGTTTTAGCGTTTAAAATGGTTTTTTTTCTTCAATAAAATGTAAGAAATCAAAAGCTGACACTTATACGGATATAATTAATAATACACGATAAGGTATAGGGTTCACAAATTCGTATAAATGTCTTAAGCAGAAAAGTCACGTACTTACTTGGAGGAACAAGAGCCAGTATGGCGCGACCTGCCTCCGCGCTTCCCCCGCAGAAACTGACCAGTTTTATGTCTTTTGCCCACTGCTAAACACACTAAAGTAAAAGTATACGATGCTCAAGGAACAAGTGCGTGTATAGCTTTCCCTACTTATAGCTAGAACAGTTCTGGAAACGTAAAAATAACGAATAACTATAATGGGTCGGTAATACCTTCCGATTTTCGATGGGTCGTTAATAGCTGGGTTTAACCTATATCCTTTTTCACTAAATGATAGTCAGGTGAAAAGGGGTATACATTCAGCCACATCCTTTTAAAGCGCATTTTTGCTTAGATACAAGTTGCATTTTTTAACCCTTAAGCTAAAAATTTATTAATTATAAAACTGAATTTCAAGTTTTTGTATAAGTACAGCGGTTAAAGTACCGTAAAAATTTGAATAATTTGAAGCTCCAACGGTTTTTTGCGTCTCGAGTAAAGAAAGTAGTGTTTTTCGGCTTGTACCGGTTTTCACTGGAGCCATAGAAATCCACTTAAGGCCTTATTTATATAAGTTTGGCATACTTATTTTAGCCCAAAGCCGATAAAACAAGTTTGTCTTTTATTTATATCTTTGACATTGTGTTATTGAGAAAGGGTCGAAACACATAATGGCTTGTTTAATTTTATGAATAAAAGGCAGTCTACAGCCTATATGCAGCCATACAGATGCCACTATTACCACCTAAATATAATGAGCAGGGCTCGGACAAGTCATCTCAAAACAATCGCAAGACGGCAATAGAACAAGATCAATAGAATCGCATTATGTACAATATTATTTAATTATATTTCTCCTTGACATTTTCCTGATAACAGAGCTCGAGGTAGTCCTTAATCCACTTATTAATTGGTGCCAGCCTTTCCTTCCATATTCCCACCATTTCGAGGCGAGCAGCGTCGCGTTGGGCCTCCAACTCTCTTGGTGCTGGTGAGTCACCGCGACCAAGCGCCTCCTTGCGCCAACGGTAAGCCGCCGCAAGGGCTCTCGCATCCAGGTCCCAAGGGAGTGACCCCGCCAGCACGCATGCCGCCTCACCGGAGATGGTGCGATACCCCCGTATTTGCCTGACGGCCATCACGCCCTGCGCCTTGCGCAGGAGAGCAATTTCCCGGCTCCGCAAGTTCTCCGCCCATACGGGAGCACCGTAGAGGGCCATGGAGCGCACGACCCCCATGTACAGCTGCCGACACGGCGCCTTAGGCCCCCCCGTGTTCGGAAATATACGCCCTAGGGCACCGGCGGCTCCCATCAGCTTTGGCAACAAGCGTTTGAAATGGGCATGGAAGCTCCAACGGCCGTCGAGTGTGAGGCCCAGATACCTCATGGTGGGCTCTATTTTGATTCTGGTGCCCCCCACCACTAAGTGGGCGTCCGGTGGAGGGGCCCCGCCACGCCCGTGAAAGCATATGGCTTCTGATTTTTGCAGAGCCACCTTCAACCCCAACAGTCGGATTCGCCTAACCACGTGAGCCACGCCAGCCGTGGCCAGTACACCAGCATGGCGGTAAGTCTTCCCGCGGGCCGTCACAAGAGTGTCGTCGGCGTAGCACGTTAGACTGACTCCTGGAAGATTTGCGCTACGCAGGACCCAATCGTAGCCGATGTTCCACAGGAGTGGCCCTAGGACCGACCCCTGTGGAACACCGCAGGACATCCGATGTCGTCCCCACTCCTCCCGGCCTGGGTAAATTACGTACCTCTCAGAGAGGTACGCGCCGACCATTTGCCTCAGGTAGGCGGGCACTTGGTGGAAACGTAGTGCCTCCATCACGCATCCCCAGGGCAGGGTGTTAAATGCGTTGGCGATATCCAAGGATACCGCCAATAGCACTTCTTTTTCTGACACCGCCCTGTCCGCAAGATCTTTTGCGCGAAGGATGGCGTCGACGGTCGAGCGACCGCTACGGAACCCGTACTGGCACTCCGCCAAATCCGGTCCGACTCGGATGAGATGTTTAATGAGGCGGGCAGCTATAATCCGCTCAATAAGCTTGCCCACCTCATCGAGCAGGACTATTGGGCGGTATGCAGACGGGGAATCCGCAGGGCGCCCTTCCTTCTTTAGAAGGACAAGTTTGCCTGTCTTCCATTGCCTGGGGAAGAGAGCCTGCTCGAAGCACCCCGAGAAAAGTCTGAGCAGTCTGTTCTCCAGCGTGTTACAGGACCCAGGCGCGGCCCGGGATCCCGTCAGGTCCGGGGGCCGTGTTTTTTCCTTTCAATCGGAGAACAGCTGCTCCGAGTTCTCCGACTGACACATTTGGAGCCTCTTCCTCGTCGTCACCAGGTACGGTGGGCGGCGCCATGTCTGGCGGAGAGAAGCCTTCACTAGCCGGGAACAGAGTCGCGACCACGTCCCCCAGTAGGTTCGGCTCGAGACTTCTCGTCAGTGGTGGGGCCCAGGGGCGAAGTTTGCTGCGGACCATTTTATATGGTCGGCCCCACGGGTCCCTGTTGAGCGTTTCGAGCATCTCCTGCTGGGAACCCTCCTTCGCCTGGCTTATGGCTAGCTGAAGGTCTTTCGTGCACTGGATGTAAACGGCGTACAGTTCCGCCTCTTGGATGGGGACCCTGCGTCGACGCCTCCGCTGGTGACTGTACATGCGCCTTGCAGCTACACAGGACTGTCTCAGCTGGTCGAGTTCAACCGACCACCAGTGGACTTGGCGTTTCGGAGGCACGGGTTTTGCTCGGGGCATTGCTGCGTCGCAAATCGCTGTCATGGATCCGCCGAGCGCTTGCGCCTCTTCCTCCACATCCACTGGGCCCTCAGGAACGGGGTTCCAAGCCTCGACTTCGGCGGCAAGATGGAATGTGTCCCAGTCGAGGCGTTTTAGTGCCCAGCGTGGTCCCTCTCCTCTCAGAGAGCGGCTGATAGGGCCACTCGGAGCATCTGTTAGTGCGGAGACGCTGAACCGAATAAAACGGTGGTCCGACAAGGTCTCGATGCCCTCGAGCACTCCCCAGCCCTGGACACGGCGCGCCAAGGCGGCGTTGGCGAACGTCACGTCCACAATGGAGCCACCTTGTTGCCGCATGCACGTGTCGACTGACCCGCTGTTCACAACGATTAGGCCCTCTGCAATGGCCCACTCCTCCAACTCGCGGCCGCGCGCATCCGTTGACGAGGATCCCCACGCCATGGACTTGGCGTTGAGATCCCCGGCAACGAGCACAGAGCTTGGACGGTTTTGCCTAATGACCGCACCCACGTCCGTCAGGAAAGACTCGAAATCTGCCAGGCTCCTGTTTGGCGTGAAGTAGACACCGACAACAAGGCGCCCGGCAACATAACCCCTTCCCTTATCGACTTTCTCGAACGGTGGCGAGCCAGCAGCCGTTTGCGTGGCTAACGCTACCAAGCCATCATGGTCCCCAGCCCAATTGTCCCTTTGGGGGATAAAGTATGGCTCGGAAACGACAGCCACGTGGGTCAGCCACTGCGCCATGCTCTGGAACAAGAGGTCCTCAGGACTCACCCTGGCGCAGTGGTTGAGATTCGCCTGCAAAAAGGAGAGGGCCATTATTATTCCTCCATTTCTACAGCCTCCTCAGTCTCTGGTGCCACATTGGCGGCCGGGTGGAAGTTCGGCTGGGTGGCCCGTGGCCTAGTGCCAAACTTCCCCTTCTTTTTGAGAGCAGCGCACAACTTGCTCCCTACGGCATGTCCCGCTGGTTTTTTGGCCGCTGCGCAGACTGGGCAGTGCGGCGTGGTCCTGAGATTGGCACTGTGCTCGGACGTGTCCCGCCTCGAGGCACCGGAAGCAGCGCATGGGTTTAGCAGCCAGTACCTGCACCCCTGCGGATACCCAACCTACCAGCAGGCGCCCGCCCTCTGCCAGCTTTTTGGCTGCTGTTACTGGGCAACGGACCCATGCCGTGCCTAACCCCGAGAAGTTCTGACGGATTTCGCCGCATTTTACAAGGCCAGCATCGCACCCGCTAACCTTTGAAATTGCCGCCTTGACATCCTTCGGTGTCACTGAATCATCGAGACCCGTAATGCGCACCTCCGAGCACTTCGTGGGCCTCGAGACTTGTACGTCCTCGCTCTTGAGCGTTGCCCTCAACTTTTCCGCGAGAGCATCCGCTTTCTCGCCCGCTGTCGCCCCGGGTACCTCAATGATGGTCGCTCCAGTGACCGCCCGCTTAAATCGGACACCCTCAATCTGGAGGTCTTTCAGATCGATCTTCGACCGAGCCTCCTTAATTATGTCCCCGTAGGTGGGGCGGCCCTCTCCCGGCTTCAGCGTCAGCACTACGGCCGCTGAGCGTGGTGCCCGCAGTTTTTGGGTCTGCTTGGGCTTGGACTGTGGCGCTGCTCCCTGCGCGGCAGTCTTCTTTTTCTTCTTGCCTTTCCCGATGACGTCTGTCCACGTCTCATTCCTGGACGCCGGCGTAGGCGGCATGGGGCGGGGCACATGAGGGGCTTCGGCTGGCAGAGCTGGTAGAGCCACATGGTCATCCTTCTTGGCCTTTTTGACGGGTTTTTTCTTCCCCTTCTTTCCCGTTGGAGGAGCAGGAGCAGGCGCTTTAGGCTCTGCCATCTTCCGCCCGCTAGTGCCAGCGACGTTGTTGTCTGCTGAGTTGGTGGCAGGCGGTGCGCCCTGTCCCTTTTTGTCCGCCGCGAGCAATGGGCGCACAGCCGTCGGTGGGAGAAGCCGATCTTCTAACGCATCCAGCCGAGCGTTTACCATGGTCCCCACTTTGACCATTATGTCGCGTTCGGCGTCCTCCGGCATATGCGTTTGCGGTGTGGGAGCTGCTTTAGCTGTGCGCAGCTCACTCCGCAGCTCCCCGAGCTCTCTTTGGAGCTCAGTCATCTGAGCTTGCAGGCGTTTGTTTTGGGCCTCAAGCCTCTCGGTCTCTTCCGAGGATGTGCGCTTAATCAATACCGTTGCAGCATCCATATAAGCCGCCACCGCATCCTTCAGCTTCCGCTGGTGGGTCCCCTTTAGGTTGCCTGATTTGGCAATCACTGCTTTGATCACGTCAGTGCTGTCCATCATTTGCGTGTGTAAGGCAGAGGCCAGCTGGTCCTCCGCTCGTGTACTCTGCGTTACTGTCCGGTCGGGTCTCAAGCGGATGACCATTTTGGCCACCTCCGCCTCTGCCTCTTCTGCAGCCTCGCGGCGGAATTCCTCCTTCGCCGCCTTGTAATCGGACTGCGCCTTGCCTATTCCGACATACTTCCCTGTCGTAGGCGTAGACCTGTCCTCCGTCGCAGTCTTAAAATCGCCATCACTGGACGATTCAGACAGTTCTAGACGCCGCCTCTTTTGTCCGTCCTGGGACCATAAACGGCCTTCAGGAACGGACGACGCTGATCCCGACCTGGATCTGGTCCTGACGGTTACCGGGCTTGAGTCCGAGAGCCGCTCCGCCCCCGCCTGCCCCGGCGGGTCCTCCGCGTCTGACCGGGGCACTGGGGAGTCGACGGACGACTCCCGCACCCCCGCCGAGTTCCCGAAATTAAAGGGAGTCAGCGGGCATAGGGGCAACCGCCCCCTGGCCCTGGCTCTGTGATTTCGCCGCAAAGCCAGTTCAGCCTGTTGAGGAGCAGCCTCGTCGGCGGAGGACGGCCGCTGCCTCTCCCTGTCAGCTGTGGCAGGCGAGACGGAACGCGACGTGCCCCGAATCTTCTCTGCATCTTGCGCCGGAACTCCCGGGGGGCAGCTCCCCTCGTCCAGGCGGGTCAGCACCACCCTAGGGATTAGCTCGTAACGGGCCTCTTGCCCCCCCTCCAGTGCCGGTGCCAGGCTTCCCGCACTCGTGGCCGCCAGTTGGACCGAGCTCGAGGCCCCCTCCACAGAGCGCTCCCTGCTCCGCACTCGCGGCAAGAAACGGCCAGCGCCGTCGTGCGCTGGGCCGTATGCCTTTTTCGGCACGATCTGGATGGCGGCCGCGTTCAGATCGAGACGTGGGCTGCCAACCTGTTGCACTGGTGATCGTGCTAAGTTTCGTCGGGGGCGGAAGGTCTCCACATCTGTGTCCAATGTTAGTTTGTCAGTGTCGTCGTTTTGGATCATCACGGGTTTTGGGTTGGGTTTGGTTTTGGGTTTGGGTTTGGGTTTGTTTTCCATTTTGTTCCCACGAGTAAGGGGGAAGGGGGAGTCCACCCAGGCAGTGCCCCCTGTACCTGGGTAACCCTATTTACTCTGGAAGTCGGGCGGTATCCAGAGGTTTTAACGACTTCACTGTCGGGTTTTTAAAGGGGTTTCCTTCCCGCGGGCCGGCCAATTAAGGCAGGCCCTCCGGTCCGCGCGCTAAAAGCTGGCACCTCCCGTACCCCATACCGCCACAGATGGGGGTCGTTGGGAGAGTGCTGCGGGTTCCGGGATTCAAGGGGAGCTGGCGTAGGCTCCCCTGTAAGTGGTTGGTTAAACCACCCCTTCTCCACGACCTTACGGCCGTTGCCCATCTCCCGCGCCATCTGCTGGTCAGAGGGACGCGGAGAGAGCCGTTCCGGGACCCAAAAGGGCCCCCTGCGTCGGGTTATTTGTAGCACCGATAAGCGATTCCCCCGTAGAAGAATCACTTAACGTTGCCTCCAGGGTGCACCAGCCAGGACCCTTCCCCTTCCCACAGACCCGCGAGGGTCCACAGGAACTGGAAGAGCCCTGTAGTTTGCGAGAAAATCGTAGATACCTACTTTACTTACCAGCCTTACTTAGTGTTAAGTAGGTTATTGTTTTGTAATCATTTTAATTTTAATTTTGGTGAAATAAAGTACATTATTGCTCAGGCCGGGAAAAAGCAATTCACGGATGAGTTGGTTTTGTCGGATGAAGCGAAGCTGAATAGAGACGAATCCATGAATTGCCATTCCCGACGAGGCAGATATAGTGTTTTTCTCCAAAATGCGCTGTCCTCGCGTAACCTGTTCCGCGTGACTTACCTTAGTATACCACGATCCGATTTAAAAAGTTGCTATCATATGTGTCATTTTACTGAAACTGATAAGAATTTCAAGGCATAAAAACAAATAAATATACATAAAAAACGAAAAACATATAAAACTTGTCTCAGTAAAATTTGTATGTATCGATTATATTATAGTAGTATCGTGGTAGTATTACTCACCTAGGGCGTTAAAATAAAGATGATGTCGCAGATCGCAGATAGCAGTTATTTGTCGCCCGAGTCGAACGCAAGGGCGATACATATGTGATGCCTCAGCTTTATGTATTATGGTGAATACACAATTTTTCGTCTCCCCCTGCCCAGAAAGTTGGACTATCCGCGCGCGTGGCGGACGATAATTACCATTGCATGCCTAAAGTGTTCAGTAAACCCCTTTTTTACTGATATTTGATTATGGTATCATCATACTTCATATATTTATATGCATGCCTAGCCTGCGATTAAACTATTATTAAAAATTGATATCATCAAAGCGTAAACGAGGACTGAAACGAAAAGCCAAGTCGAACAAAGTGTTCATTAGGGGCTACTTAATGTAAAATGCATGTTTCATACGTCCGTCAAAACAAGTTTATATTCCAATTCATTGCAGGAAAAATCGCGTGCAAGCTGCAATAATAGCAAGCTCTAACCTCCCGACATGACATGCAAAAACTAGAGCGATTTTGAAACAGCAGTCCAGATATACCATCAAAAGTAAGCGTCACTTAAAAAGATTAAAGAACCTATGTACATTCTGTGTCGGTGTACCTAGGAATCTCCAAAAAACATAAGGTCCTCTCAATCAACTTTGCACTAGGGTATGGCATGGGTACTTTATGTCAAAACAATATGGGTTTCATTCAAATTAAGAGTTTTTATTCATTCGAATTTAAAGCATGTCACTTCGAAATATTGCAGTGTTACTTTGGCTTCGCATTAATGAAACGTTTTAATTTCAGTATAATTTCTAGTACAGTCGACGCCTAAGATGTGTTATACATTTTTAACATATCTATTTTTTTTTTTGTGAACGTGAATTTTACTTTAGGTACTACTGAGTTCATATATTGTACTTTGCATTTATAAGAAATGAATGCGAACAGTAGGGAGCTGTAGGTAAATTATTAAAATAAATTACGGTATTTTTCTATGGAAACTTTGGTGAAGATTAATTTGCTAAACTTCTTAAACCTAAGTTAATACTACCAGAAGCCAATGGCACCGGCCCAGAAATAAATCAAGTCACACTTGTCACAGACGTACCATAACTTGTAAGTTATGCGGCTATCGCGTGCGTCTGAAATGGGGGATTTATGTAGACAGGGTATGAAAGCAACGGGGGCTTGACCGCAGTTTGATGGCAAATTAATCAGATTCATTGGTTCCCGTCAAGCTTGAACAAAATAAAATATTTTATTATTTTATTATATTTTATTATTATTATTTAGGTACTTTATGTGTACAGGATTTACGTCAGTGTTTATGGAGAAGTTTTTCCGTGATGCGTAGAAAAATCGTTTGAATAAATCTTTTACAAACAAAGCATAGAGAAACTAGTCAGTAAGCAAAAGTAAATAATGAATAATGATTCTTCATTCTACACGTAGGCCGCAATGTGTTCTCTATGTAAGTACATACATGACCGAGTCTACCAACAGGTATACATACGTGTGGCGGGCGTGATAAGATTGTATTATTTACAGTGCTAATACATAACCAAGCCAGATGACACTCCACTGACACACCGAACCTGACACGTGAACCTATGTAGAAAACAAAAATTCATCATCATCATTCAGCTGTACGCTTAAATTTGGCGATTCGGAAAAAAATCTGAGTTCTAATAATATTTCTAATACTCTGTCCGTTGTCAATGTCAGACGTGTTTATCAATTTTTAAAAATTTTATTTGTAAAATTGTATTTTGAGGATCGTTTGACAATAATTATCTAATAATAAGATTAGATATAAACATCTGTTTATATCTAATATCTTACCACCATGAATAACTGGAAATAAATCTACACCACTGACACCAAGAAAAAATTACGCGATCGAAGACAAGACTACAATGAGAAACGGCCGTTCGGGTCCTTTAACAACAGGCGCACGACCATCACCTCCACCCGCCTCATCCAGCTCAACCTCGACCGCATTCGTCGTCGGGCGACGAATCCATAACCGCACCCGAAGCTAACGAGGGCCGACCGTCGTCCCCGCCGAGAACTCTACCACCAGCGCTACGAAGACGACCGCTGCAATAACCGTCCCAGGGTCATGTGCTTCGTGAACCAGGCGTCAGGGGACTGGTATCAGGACCCGCGACTACATCGCCAGTGTCACAGAGCGTATCGACTTTGTGAAGCAGCTTAATGCATGGGCAAGCCGTATGCCACTACAGAAAGCGCGTGGACTGATACCAGCAGAATCCAGACGATTTTCTAGAGCGACCAAAGGCAGGTATACCGAAAGTGGGCGGAAACCAATTTAACCAATCTTTAAGTATCTGACGGACAGCAGCCAGATGCTACTACAATAATTGACTTCTAGCGTAGTATCCGAGGGCGAGTAGATGTGTGTTCTAGAACGTAAGTGTGAGTCCGGCGAACCCATGGGATCTGTTACTATCAGCCCCGATGACATTCGTCATGCCATCCGTTAGGCTCCGAACTGGAAAAGTCCTGGAAAGTAGGGTTGGGTCTCGTGGTACTAATGAGCTCCTCCATTTGCTAACGATTCCGGCGGAACTAAGGAGCCCTCTTGGCCGCCTGGATTGGCTACAAGAAGGCCTATGATTTGGTGCGTCATTCATGGCTGAGGAGAATCTAAGAGCTGTATACAGTTGATGCAGTTTTAAGATCCTTTTTAGGCCATGGGGCAGTGGACCACAGTCCTTCGTCAACCGGTGGGAGGATATAGTAGAAATAATAATGAATTGGCAGAATAATGACTACAAAACTTATTACATTACTCTTGATAGCTAAAATAATGGATTAAAATATATGTTGAAGTTTCGTTTACAGTTGTTACAGATCTAGATGTTATCTGAAATTAATCTAGGGGTCAAACTTTGCCAACAGCGCCCTCATGCTCGCTAATCATTTTCATTTGGCATATATTTCATTTCAGCACAGTGCGTCTGATAGCAATATAATATCATTACTATTACGTGTTGAGACTATATCTTTTACTGGCGTAACAGCAGCTGCCACGAGCTCCTTGCTGTAATAAAAGCTGTAGATACGTAGGTAAGGTTATAGCCAGGCAGCGGAACTTAGGTGCCGATGACATCATTATGACGCAAAATAATAGGGATATAGGATGTTCTTATAAATTATACACAACATAACTATTAACTTTTATCACGCTTTGACAGATGCAACAGTTGTCACTAGCTCGCCGAGTTAATAGCAATGTCAAACTTGATATTTAACCTAACTCAAATAAACTAAGGAAAGTTTCGACTTGCGTGATTCGAGGCATATATCAGTCGCTAGCGTTGAATCTGCGGTGCCTTTATATTATCTATACGTTGTTGGCGAAAAAAATTGTGACAAGGAATGGTTTTATCTTACAGTACGATTACTGTTAGTTAAGACCTGACAGATGGATTGCCTTCATTTAATTTTCAACTTTAATTTCATATAGATAAAGCATTTTTCAGAATACTGTTACCCACATCTACCGATTTAGTAATAACTATTTTATTTGTATAAGATTAAAGTTGAAAATTAAATGAAGGCAATCCATCTGACCTGACAGATGGATTGCCTTAACTAACAGTAATCGTACTGTATTTAATATTATTTTTCAAATACAACATTTAACAATATTTGAAGAGAAAAATATATTCACAAGAAAAGAAAAAACAACAAACTAAATATCATTTACGGAACAGAACGTTTAATTTTCAAATCATCTATATATATTGTTTTCGATAATTTTCTGATGACAATGACAAAGACAGTTAAGTGATTATGTTTTTATAAGTACTGGCCGTCTCAAGTGTCAATAAAACATCCGTGAACTAAAGAGGCCAATAAGTTGTTAGTGATTAATGATTATCTATCATCTAGATAAAAACACTGTGTACAGCCGCTACGTCATGCGTCTGTCATCGGCACCAAAGTTCCGCTGCCTGGTTATAGCAATGAGCAAACAGTTCTCATGGTTAATGATTTTCATTTATTAAATCGAAAAAATAATGCGACAAAGACTGATAACCACAGTTCGCTATCCTAAATAAACTAAAAACGTGCGAAGCAGTGCGACTTTAAACTATAACCCCCTTATGCATAAAATTTCAAATGCCTTTGCTAAATAAAATGTGCTTTGTCCCTTACTTACGAACACAAATGTCAGTGACAGATAAGTACAAACTAATGTTAGCGTAATTTTAGTTAAAACAGGCTTGTGGTTTATGAATACGGCCGTAAGAATTTACGACATTGTAAAAATTATTTTGACAACGATAGTTTAAGTCGCACTGATATACTAATACCTATGTACATATTATAATATAGGTATATTACAGTACTTATAAAACAACGCTCACTTCATTTTTGGCTTCGTTCCAAAACCATTACAAAAGTTTCCGACCAGCTAAGTAGGCCAGTAATAAAATATGAAATTGGGCGAAATGAAAACTGCGTTATTTTGTTTCATGGGTCAAAAGGATCGTGGATACATCAACCTCGACTAGCATAACCCAACTAATTTAATGGTACTGAAGTTTGAGGGTCCGCAAAATAACAATTCAGAATGTGTGAAAACAATGTTATTAAGCCGTTGGTATGAAAATTCCTGAAGAGCATGGGCACTCAGTACCACGACTGCCATCATCCCATCCTGAACTCAATCCTATAGAACTTTGTTGAGGAATCATAAAAGGAAGAGTGGCAGCCAGTAAATAACTAGTTCACATTTAACAGCGTCATGAATAAATTAGACGAGGAAATTAAAGTACTTGACAAAGAGACGTTACACAATAGATATGTCCATGCCATCTTGAAAGTGTAGGTCGACTGTGGTTCATTTGGACTTTATGTTCACGTAGTAAAAGACGACAGCAAATGTTTTAAGAAATGTTTTTTATTATACTTACCTTCCTTGTTTAGTTTCCTCCTTAAGTTTCCTTGTATAAGACAAAATATTTCTCATAGGTAATCGTTGTCCTAACGCTTATTTTAAATTAGCAGATTACCATTACATATATTTGACAATATTATATGAGGAAAACTAAATCCTTACAGGTAACCAGTGGCCTGGGAAGAACGGTTTTTTTTTACAGACAACTATCGAAAATACTTTTCTACCAGGAAATTTGAATCCTTGCAGGTAAACAGTGCCCTGAAGGAAATGTTGTTTTTTGCAGACAATTATCGCAAATATCAATGTACTACAAGGAAAATTGAATCCTTGCAGATAACCAGTGGCCTGGGAGGAAAAAAATCTTCACACATCACTGGTTACCTAATCCCGGTTACCTACCCGGCACAAGGGACAGTAATTACAAGTACCTATGATCTCCATATTTATTTTGTAGATTTTTTAACATTTACTAGATATTTTTGTATTTAAAATGCAAAATAATATTGATAGCATTCCAGTTGAGTAAAAGAAATCAAGCATGCTAAGTGGTTAAACAAAACAATTGTATTCTTTGGTTAAAGCTCTTAGTTACTGATTGGCTTAATAATCCACCATTTCATTTATTGCTCCTATTACAGGCAACACCCATATGTATAAATGGCAAAGTCCTGAGTGATCTATCAACGCAGAGCCAAAACTACTGAATCTAGAAACTTTATTTGTTTTACACTATTTACTGTTTTTTGTTTAATATTAACTTGTACAAATAACATACACCACCAGTGACGCCACACTGCACGGAGTGTCAGTTCCAAATTAAATGTTTTGCAAGTGACCTAGCGTCTTACGAAAACATTTTCAGTCTAATTTAATCTAATGAATTCAAAATATTTATTATACAAATTGGCCACAAGGGCACTTTTACAAGTCAAACTCTATATCTATAGACTCTAAATAGTCCAAAATTTGTAATGAAATGAACTAAATGAAAATTAACTTTAACAGCAAGAGAAATAAATACAATTATTTTTTCTTAAAGATGTATTAAGGCCAAAATCTAAATTATAAAAACCGTTTAAAAATCAGATGTCTGTAATTTACAAAGTATTGTGTAGTTTAATATGACATATTTAAATAAATAAAAAATTTAGTTTATTTTAAAATAACATCATAACTTAGTAGTTTGAATTATTATTTTCAAATGTATCTTATGTCCGTGCCTGATACCAAACAACTTTGTTTTCAACATATGCCACCTGGGAGGAATTATAGTTACTAATGAAGTGTATAAATTAAATATGAAAAATCATATTTTTTTAGTTACTTAAATCATTGACTACGAAATATGCCTAGAAATATTAGTTCCATAAATTGCTCTCACAAAACAGGTTTGCCTGTTATTTCTAATTTCCAAATTTAGACAATCGACCGTCACTCCCGTTGCTAACTTTGCGAAAGACAGTTGGCCCATCAATCTTTTTCAATGCCCAAACCTCTTTAACGGTTGAACGGATAAAGGACGAAAGGAATTCGAGGAATATTAGAGACACTATTCTGTAATTCCGCTGAGAATTTGTTAACAACTAACTATCTGTCTTGTTTAAGAAGTGATTTGTATGTTTTGTACCTATACTACAAAAAGTGTTAATTGGTTTTTAACAAAAAGATGACACTTAACACTGCACGCCGTTCACGAGGACCATTCGGTACGCAGTTTTGCCGCCATTTCGCCGGCCATTTAAATAACTGCCACGCGTAATTCGAATACCACTCGTTACACTTTTTTTCTTAGAGTCGCGGATGACGAAAGGTACTCGTGATCAGATTCCATACTGTTTGTATCAAAATAACGAACACAGTTCGTGATCCGCTTGATAGCAACGTATAAAGGAACGATTTAGCTACACGCACACATACAATTCATTAAGGCTGCACATTCGAAATTTTCGTGAAAATCAGTTGTTTTGTAACCGTTTTATACATTATAACGTAACATTTTTGCAGTCGGAAAAAATATATCATAATCTTAAAGATATGCGACGGGTCATAGTTTTCGTAGAAATCCATTTTAACAATAAAAAATAGAGAAAAAGAAATCTAAAGTCACCCCTATTTTTTCACTTGTAACCATTTTACTGCTCCATTTTTTATCAGAAAGATATGAAATTTTATAACTTTCTTCATACAATAATGAACAAGGGCATCATTTTCTGACTTTCTTAATTTTCTTAAAAATGTATCTCGTTTTCTGAAATATTCCGCCAAAGTTCCTACGCCTCCCCGTTTTCGTCCATACGGTCAGTGCGGGACGAGACACGTTGCATGACGGACCTGTGTCAATTTGCGCTGCGCCGAAATTTTTAAATATAAGTGGAAATTGTGGACTATATTTGTTGCATAGAGTGGACAATCCGTTTTGTGATTCGTATAGTAGGTAACTAATAAACATTTGCGTATAGTTTAGTTTTTAGTAACAGATAATTTTGTTGCATAGAGTTGACAATCTATTTCGTGGTTTGTAAAGTAGTAGGTACTATAGACAAGACAGCTGACTGACCATCCGTGCACTTTATGTGCATTGTAATAAGGTTCTTGTATAAATACAGGATGGTCAGTTAACTGTGTTGGCGTTTGTACCTAATTAACATTTACGTAGGTATAGTTTAGATTTTGTTTTTGGTTCAAGATGGGAAATAATGATAATAATAATAATAAATTCTTTATTTCAGGCCAGTTTGCCCATAGATTGTTAGTAACATACAAACTTACGAAACTAGAGTTAGTACGTCTTAGCTTAGGTCTCACAAATTTTTAAATAATTATTTTGGGTCTTTGGGGTTAAATAAGCGCAGGAGGAAAATACGTATAATATCAAGAAATTTTACAAGAAAAGAGGAAAAAAAAATACACAAGTATATACCTATTCTATCAAAGTATCAAATATCTAAACAGTATCAAAATTGGGAAATCGCTAAAACCAGACATTTTATTAATAAATATATTTACAATATCTATTGCTTAGGAGCATGAACCATTATATTGTTTTATCTGCTCGTATTAATGACTGTCAAGTGTTAATAGAATGAGTTCTAATAAAAATAGTGGGCTTGGCAAATATTGTAAGTACCTACCTATGGGTTGCATGCCAACTCCAAGTTCAATACAGAGTTATTATTTGATATGAAACAAAGTATGGTTAACGTACAACTAATCTATAAGTATATATTTACCCGAGGCCGATTTCTGTACAGTCAGCATAATATAGTTAGTAGCAGCCAAGTTAGCCAAATATATCGGAAAGTACATTCATCGAAATAGTCTTTGTTACTATAAGTAGGAGTAAGGAATGTGTTACGATATATTTGGCTACTTTAGATGCTACTAACTATCTGATGCTGACTGTACACGCCATCATCATCAAATCAAGGAAGTAGAACGTAATAAATATACCGAAAATTTGTTTAAAACTTAACAACCTTACACTTACACAAAAGGTAACGGACAGACAGACACACTTTCGCATTTATAATATTAGTATGGAGTATGGATATGAAAGTATGGATAGTATGGATTATATGTCTTTCCCGCTCACGGGACAATGATGTCCCGGACCTTTGGAAGGCGTGCGTGGAGCTCTGAGCCAACACGTAGAGGCCCTTTTGACAATTTAATGAAATGCAAGGAGTACACCAAGCGGATGCTGTCTCTGCCCGTGTCATGGGACGCACACAGAAACAGCACCCGCTGGGGTGTAAGAGTCTATTGCTAGTTGATGGAATCTAAATAAAACGGGTTATTGGGTGAAAATGATGGACTAGTAGCTGGGCTATTGGATGAAACATCGGACGCCTGCCCAATAAAACAGTTTCACATTTTATCTCTGGCAGGCGGTGACTCGCTAACTGCTAGATGGGCCCCTATTAATAGCGACATTAAAAAATGGCCTAAGGGCAACAGTAGGTATGGATTATTATTATTACCTTTATATTTTTTTCGCACTATCCGTCTCTCTCTTATTAGAATATTTAGTAACAGAGGTATAGTGCGAGAAAAATCGAAAGTATGTCGCGGCCGTCTAGTGCTAGGCGTGCTGAGGGCCTACCGTGAAACAAAACCGAACTTCGTTTGTGTATCTCCCTCTCTTTAGTTCGAGCGACAATGAGAGTTATTCGAACGAATTTCGTTTTCACTAGCACGGCTAGCACGAGACGGCCGCGACATACTCTCGATTTTTCTCACACTATATCTCTCTTTCCTAATGTTCTAATAAGAGAGAGACCGATAGTGCGAGAAAAATCGAGTGTATGTCTCGTGCTAGCCGTGCTGACGGAACTACACTAATCGTAAGTAAATAGTATTATAATAGTAGGGACATAATTTTTGAACTTAATCAATTATGTAATTTATGTATGACAAATATCACGTTTCAATTAAGCATGACGAATGTCACCCACCCACGTCCACCCTTGCATTGGTAACGATGCGCGATGACGCGTCTGTAACTTAATCTATGTAACGCTTAATAAACGACGGCGGGTTGTGCGGCTTGCGCGGGGAGAGGGTCGAGGTCGCCCATACGCTCAAGGTCTTTAGCGGGTATACAAGCCTTAACGAATGTGGCTGGAGGTGGCGTGACGATGCGTCGGCCCGCGCTGCCTCGCCAGTGCGCCGCGGGCTCGCTACGTGGACACTATTGTTTTTTTCAAAAAACGTGTTCACACTACTATAGTTTTAAAATAATAAAAAATATATAAACACATTGTTTTATTTTTATCCTTAAAATATATGAAATCACCTTCCAGATACTTAAACAATTGTTCCTATTTATACGCTAATTATTTTTTTATAAATCTTTCAATATCACCGAAAAACGCCGGCGAACCACAGATGACGCTTTAAAAAACACGCGGCGTACTTGGGAGCAAGAGCATCACGAGTGGAGCTCGTGATAGACTGTCGAAGTGTGGCATTGGAGTGCAAAGTGTTAATTCGTCACGTGACTTTAGTATATTGCAAATGTCTTATTACTGCAAAGATTAGATTTCATTCGGCCGCGTATGTAACCAGAGTTTTGTAACCAGTTACATAAAAATAAAAATTGATCCTCATAGGTTACTGGTATCCAAGTGATAGAATTTTTTCCTTTTAAGTAAGCGAGTTACAACCTAGGAAAACTTCCTAACGATTACGAGAAAGTACTTTATATTCCTCGTAGGTAACTGCTTGAAAGATGGGTAGGTATGGTATTATCAAACTCTTTTGATATCATGGCACTCAACATTCTTTATATAACTGACGTTTTCATAACACCTAGGCGGCAATGTCAATGTCAGTGGATAAAAAATTGTGGTTCATGATTTTTTTTTTCTATTAAGTACAGAAAATAATTTCAGTTCCGTAATATCCAAACCGGAAACGTGGTCGCTTACTATGGGTCTCATAAGAAGGCTCAAAGTCACCCAAAGGGCAATGGAGAGGGCTATGTAGGGAGTTTCTCTGCGCGATCGCATCAGAAATGAGGCTACCCGCAGCAGAACCAAGGTAAGCGATATAGCCCTCCGAATCGCTAAAATTAAGTGGCAGTGGGCGGGGCACATTGCACGTAGAACCGATGACCGTTGGGGCGGAAAGGTTCTCGAGTGGCGACCACGTACCGGAAGGCGCAGCGTGGGTAGGCCCCCTACAAGGTGGACTGATGACCTGGTAAAGGTCGCGGGAGTCCGCTGGATGCGGGTGGCGCAGGACCGGTCATTGTGGCACTCTTTGGGGGAGGCCTATGTCCAGCAGTGGACGTCTTTCGGCTGATATGATGATGATGATGATGATGATGAATATCCCAAATGACTGAAGTTGAATTTATCTCTACTAAGAGAAGAGGGAGAGCACTATTGAGCGATGTTCGTAACTACCATAGGAAAAAACTTACTCCAATGATTCAACCTTTTGGCTTTGTCACAATATTAATAAGGGTTTTAACGGCAGTATCACTCTTAACGTTAGACATGAGGTAGTAAAGGTGAAGACGCATAACGAAACCTGCAAACAAGATTTTGCGAATAATAGAATTCTGAGAGAGTTAAACAAGTTGAAGGAACAATGTAGTCAAAATTTCGAGAGCATACAAAAACAATATGACAGCATGGCTCATAGCCTCGAAGATGAAGGGTTCGATATTGTCCAAAAAATCCCCCATTTTCAAAATGTTAAGACTGGTTTGAACAACGAAGTTAGCGCTTTAAGGGCCGCTTGACTGCAATGCTCTCTACGATACCAGAATTCGGTGGTTCTAGACCTTTGGCCCATCCAGCCCTGGATGTAACTTTTGTTGTGTAGTTTACTTGGGCAGCATTTTGTCGCATCCCATGCTTGTTATTCTGGCTAAGAAACCGTCAGTTTCCATGTTTGTGTGCTCAGTCTTCGGTTTGCTGTAGTTCCACAGTCCAAGAGTTCTTAATCTGTAGAGCGATTTGCGCGGCTCGGACTTTATTATTATTTATTTATATAATTACAAAGTTCCATTTAAAACAAAAACCCTGCAATACAAGAGTAATTTTACGTTATAAATACCTCGACAGTTATTACACTGTACTTACGTATTATATTATTATAAATGTAAAAGTTCGTTGATGTTGTCACATGTTGTTAAGGAGAATCTGAAGGAAATTGTATTTGTACAACATATTATATTAAAAACTTCAATAGCGCGATGGAGAACATCACCAATTCACCAATTTCCACGCATATTCTAGCCTTAGTAGATAATTTTCCAGTTTTTTGTCGGCGCCTAAACACCGTCAAACCATATGAAACGGATAAAAAAGTTTGATGGAGTTAAGGTGACCCGCAGACCAGAGGATAACCGATTAGTGAGGGTGTTTTTAGCGACATAAAATGGCCGAACCATACTTTTTTAATACAAGTATGAAACTTGGCACAGTTATTCATGTGTCAAAAAAAGCCGATTAAGATCGGTAGCCCTCGGGAGCCCACCCTCTGGTACCGGGGTGGGGGGGCTAAAATACCGCTCCGCCCCGGCGGCTTCATTCTCAAAATTCTAACTGTCCATGGTTAGCTAATAGGTCAAATTAAGTATCAGTTTCGGATAAATAAATAACGTAGAATTATTAAGTACTGGTATAAAAATAATCATTTGACAAGCAATTTATAAAAAAATACATAAAATTCTAACTTTACAGTTTACATTTTTCATTTTGAGTCGTCGTAAATATTGAACAGCCAGCTATTTCTGTATACAAATAATATTAAAATATTTACAATTTAATATAGATTTGAAAAAATTAAACTTTTAACAATTTTTAACGTAGCGCGCGGTTGAAAATACCGCTTTGCCCGACTTCATTCAAAAAATTCTAACCGTCCATGTCTAGGTAATAGGTCAAATTTGTTATCAACTTCGGATAAATCAATAACGTAGAATTACTTTCTGATAAAAATAATGTTATTTGTCAAGCAATAAAAAAAACTAATTATGCAACTCCATTTTTTATTTTGATCCGTCGTAATACGATAATAATTAATACGAGATGCAGCCATAACTCTCAGTGTAGGATACTGCGTGGACTCTCGAGACGTGTAGTTTAATAATACGTAACATTGTGCCTCTTCCGAGTATATATTATGGCTTTGAAAAAGGGATTTTAGCTTAGAGTAATTGGCGTCAACAGTGACGCTCTTACCTAATATATACGCGAGGCTCCGTGACGTAATAAGCAATCATTCTAAGGTCCGACCTCTCGCCACTACCTACTGTGCAAATTAAAATTGTATTAAAATATTTTTAAATCTTTCTTGATTTTTATGATCACAATTATAAATTGGCTTTTTTGAAAGTATTTTTGCATACGAAACTAACTAAGTAGTCGTTTAAAATTTACGAAGGCACATAGTAAACATGTTGCTGAAAAAAAAGGTTTTTGTTATTCCGTTATAGATTACATTTTTTATACCAGAAATTAATTTACGTTATTTATTTATCCGAAATTGATACCAAACACCACCTTTACCCCACCACACCACCCTTTTAGCTAGCCATAGACGATAAGAATTAGTAGAATGAAGTCGGGCGGAGCGGTATTTTCTGCCGCGCGCTACATGATTTTTTTTCACACTATTTATCGTTTTCAAACGTAGTTAGTTATATTTTTTCAACTCTTTATTGGATTGGAATTATATTAATACTGTTTGTATACAAAAATTACAACGGCTCAAATAAAAAAATGGTGTTGTATAATTAGATTATTTTGTATTTTTTTAATTGCTTGACAAATTATTATTTTTTGTCAGACATTAATTCTACATTATTGATTTATCCAAAATAAATACCAAATACCAAATTACCTAACCATGGACGGTTGGATTCTCCGGCTGTTTAATATATAAGTATAATATATTATAGTTGAAGTTACAGTTTCATAATTTAGTTTTTTAACTAAACCGAAAACAATGAATCTGACTTATAGGCAAATAATTAATAAAAGGCCTCGCAAAGTACAAAGCAAGTCACATGTGAAATCTCACGACCTGATATTGCAGTATTGATGATTGAAAGCAAACAATAGGTGTACACCTATTGTTTGCTTTCATTGTCTCACTCCATTTTTTGATATCGTATTTAGAACAGATTTATGAAAAGTAAGTTATTTTTAAATAGTAAAAATATATTACCTAGTGCAAAAGATCAGCGCTAACTCAGCATATGAGTAAAAACCAAGCTTGTGCATGTGACCACAACAATCCATTTGTCTAAGTCCCGGGGAGCCTGCTGGGATTCGGGATTAATATACCCGTTTTTAGTGAACTAGTGTGAGCCGTTGTTGCGCGCATGTGTTGCGGCAGAGATTAATAAGAGGATGTGACTCATGCATATAAAAACTGTTTGTTGTTAGGTACTATTCAGCAAAGAGTTGTATTTTTGGGCACAGTGGAACAAAATTTTCACTTATGGAAGGTTTTTTGGAAAAGTATTATTGTGTACTAACCCCCTAACAGAACGCAGCGACTGTAATATTACTTACTTACACCTTAGAAGTGTAATAAACTCTTTCCAAATAAAATAAAAAAATCTGTTCTAGTTCTAGTTCCAAAAAAAGAGTTGCTCAAAAGCATAGAATACAAAATAGAGCGATAATTTAAAAAAAAACAATTAACTCGTAGAAAATAGAGGCATTATCAATAAAATATTCTAAATAACACTCAAATTACAAACGCTCGGAGCCCCAGGCTGTTTTGAAAAATATAAACATTGTAATTTTCAAATCTCGTGCAAATCAGTGTTATTGGTACCTGATTTAAAAAAATGTGCTGGAGTTTTCAAAAATCTATTAATGCATTCAAAAAATTACTCTGAAAAATATCTAGTTTTCGTTAATACAAATAATACCCACTTTTATCATTCATCTCTAAACCCAATGCATGTTGGTTTGACTCATTTTCAGTTGAACCTTTAATACTCAACTATGAGTTTTGGTTTCATAGCTAGCTCTAGGGAATTTGGTTGTTTTGCAGTGGTCACGTTAGTAGGTCATAGGGCTCGGATGGAAATAATTGAGGTAAGCCATGATATTTTTCTCAGTTACGTGGGTAACTGAGAAAAATATCATATTTGTCATACTACCTGAAGGTGTAAAAGTTTTTGCAATGTATTGTTTGCAACATTCATTTTTCGGCATCGGAAGTGAAAACAACTAATGAGTAATTAACCGTGATATTACCAAGTGCTAAGTAGCCCGAGACGCCACGCTGGTTCCTGCTATTTGTTTTGTTTGTGACCTGTTATTTTGCAGTGGACATTCAAGTTAAAGGTATTTATTATTAATTTACTTTACTATTTTGCATTTTTAATCTTCAATTTTTTTAAACAGAGAGCTACGCCTAGTGATGTGCCGTTCCCAGGAATATTCCCCAGGTGGGAATATTCCCGGGAACATTTCCGGGAATATTCCTATACAAGGGAACATACGGGAATATTGAAATTGTGTATATTTATATATCTTGCTATTAGGGATTCCATGATAACTTGGGCCCTTGATTTTTTTACCAGAACATTACCCAGTGTAATTTACCCGCAAAAGTAAATTCCCAATGTTCCCGGGAATATTCCCCGGAACAATGGGAATATTCCCGGAAACAATGGGAATATTCCCCCATCAGAAAAAAAAAAATTACAAAAGTACTTCTGAAAGTAACAAAAACGATACAAAGTTAATAAAAAACCACAATAAAATATTATAAGAATACAAAATATGAAAATATTTACATATTAAATGGTAATTGAGATAAAAAGTCAGAATTAGTACAATAATGCAGTTTTTGGCGAATGGCACTATTTGTCGGGGCACTATTCATTTTATTTACTTTTACTACAACTTTAATTTTCCTAATTTGTATTTCAATATTCCCCTGTTTGGGGAATATTCCCGGGAACAAGGGAATATTCCCGGGAATATGCCCATACGGGAATATTCCCGTTCCCGGGAATATTCCCCGGCACATCACTAGCTACCCCCCTGCATTTTTTACGTATTTATTTCTATTTTGTTTTTTATGTAGAAGCTGTTACTTATGTTTGTATCTACTTGTGCCATTAAATTTGGTATAAAATGTAGCTTAAAATGTCTACTACTAGGCTTTAAAAAAGTATTTGCGGCATGCTGCAACTGTAAGGTGCAGCCAGGGTCTACGCCCGCGGGGCGCGTAGCACTTGCTACGAAACAGTTTTTTATTTATTTATTTGTTTATTTAAACTTAATTGCACAATAATGCCATATGGCATTCTCTACCAGTCAACCATTGGGCAAAACAGGCAGGCATTCAAATTTAAATGAAAACTTAATCCAAGATACACTTCTATCAAATACATACAGAAAAAAAACCTGATAGTTGTTGCCTGATGTAGACAATTTAATTTTTGATTTCTTGGAAAAAAGAGTTATTAAACTTTGTACGGGATACGTATAGCCATTTGGAAGCAAGTCTCGCAATCATTCTCGCATGATCTCTAAGTACGGAGATTGGCTGAATTAAATTGAGGTTTGCGTTCTGCCAACTTAAGCAGCAGCTTCGACGAGCACTCAAAAGCATCAGCACAGGAAGGACTTCGAGGAAATTTTAAAGAGTATTCTCTGGAAACAGCACGTAAGCTTTTTGCAACCTATTACTGGTACAACTTGCCCCCGTCTGTACATAAGGTCCTCATTCATGGGTCGGAAGTTATCGACCACTCATTACTGTCAATGGGTGAGCTTTCGGAAGGGGCCGCCGAACCTTGTAATAAGTTAATTGAATAGTTTAGGCGTGACAAAACGAGGAAAATGTCCCCGGTTCTCACAAACACCGACTTGATACATAGATTTCTTCTTAATTCTGATCCTTATATTTCTAGTTTAAGAAAACCCACTACTAACTAATAAAGTAAATATCTAAGTTTGTTGGTTATTAAGTTACAATTCTTTTCTTATATTTAAGTATGTATTTTGTCAAGTACAATAATAATAAGTAAAATATTTTTTTGGAATAAAATATATTTTTTAAATCAATTTGCTTTTTTTTTCATTTTATTTTAACGTAAAGTATTACAATAAACTGGCCAAGTGCGAGTCGGACTCCCGCACGGAGGGTTCCGTACCATTATCTATAAAAACGGCAAAAAAAAACACGTTTCTTGTATGGGAGCCACCTTTAAATATTTATTTTATTTTGTTTTCAGTATTTGTTGTTATAGTGGCAACAGAAATACATCATCTGTGAAAATGTCAACTGTCTACCTATCGCGGTTCTTGAGATACAACCTGGTGACAGACAGACGGACGGACGGACAGACAGCGAAGTCTTAGGCGGTCGTCACACTGCTCCGCATCTCCGGACAGAGGTGCGTCGCTGCATACAAATTTCGCCGGACGGAGGTGCGTTGCAGTGTGTCGTACCATACGGAATTTATAAACAAACTGAGGTACTTGCATACAACGAGCTTCACGACTCGCAACGAGACGCGGCGGCAGTGTGACAACCACCTTAGTAATAGGGTCCCATTTTTACCCTTTGGGTACGGAACTTGTATTGATAACGACAGTCATTACCTTCGCGAAACCCTATGGCCGCCGCTCTTAGGGCGCGGAAACACTGTGTTTTGGAGTGTAAAATTATGATTTTTTATATATCACAGAAAATAAATTACAGTTTCCGAAGTGTTTGTCACTGTTGATCCCTTCATTACTGTCGTCGGAAATAGATAAGGTATATATCGTTAGATAGCGTATCCGTACAGTGCCTACCGTCGATTCAAAACATTGTTAGTAGTTCAGTCAACCGCGAGCTGCCTTGAGCGACGCCTCTACGGCGCTCCTGATGGAGATACCTCTATTTGTGCTGTTTTGAATGACGTTTCGGTCAAATAATTTTATAGACTCAAGGTTACTTACCAAAACGAGTTAGACGAAAAAACATTGAAAATTTCATTCACATCGTGTTCATTACCTCCTTTTCCTTCCAATTTTAAGAAGGATGGTAATTAAAGGTTTAAGAAGGTAATAATGTAAATATATTAAAACCAAAGTTTTATAAAAAGAGTGGACATAATTCGTAATGTTTACGTATGATATATGCTATTTAATTAGATTATGCGTAGTAAAACAAATAAAGATTGATAGAATTTTAATATGTATAAATAGATAGAACGAAGGGTTTTCTATAATTTTAGCCTGAACACAATATTATCAACGAAGTTATAAAAATGTTTTCTGTTAATTTGCAATTAGTTCTAACATCATAATTCGAAGAAAAGTTTTCAGACGTATATATTACTAATATTATTGCTACATAAATATTATTGTATGTGATTTCATATTTAAAGTTCCATTACCGTCTCCCGGAAAAATTATCATCCAATGCTAATTTCATTCCTTTCCTTAAGTTATCATTACCACATATATCAGCTCATTTCATTACCAGCGCACACTTCATTACCGAAAGTGTTATCATATAAAAAATAACAATGTTATCAAGGTGCCTTTGGCACACTGTTGATAAGCGAAATCATAACCACCAGAAGAACCTAATAGTATTAAGGATTAAGAAATAAAACGAAAACTCGAGAGAATAGCCCGATTTGCACGAAATTAGAGATATACCCAAAAAAAGTAAGGTATAAAATTGGCTGATACTATTTGGTTTTTCAGAAACACGCAGATTTTATTTCTAAGTTTTTGCAATCACTAAATGCAACTTTTTTTATAAGTAATGTCCCACTTTTTTATTACAAGCTTTATAGTAACTTGACCTGTTCGTATGTATGTAAGTTGTCCGTAAAAATTTGTAATCCATTTTTCAGTCAGTTGCCGTTATCCGATTGAGCTGAAATTTTGGTCATTAGGTATAGTTTGGATGACAATTCAATACATATTGAATTGTGGTGCCATCGAGCTGATCTGATGAAGAGCCCGGAATTTTCACGGCAAAACAAAAGACTGTCGCAATCTTACTGGTGTTAGTAGCATTTTTTTATAGATATCGATAGTTGTGTAGTAGAAGAACAAAAATGGTCCACAAAATACGTGAGATTTTTATAAAATTACATACCTCGTGTGTTCATAAGTTTTGAGACGAAATAAATGTTACATAAAAAATTAAGGAATAAACATATATTTATAAAATTTACAGATAATGATAATTAGATATTAACGAACAACTATAAGCAATTACTATTCAATATGACCACCCCTATTTTTAATACAAGCTTTTAGACGTTCTGGCCAGTCATCGATCGCGGCACGAATCTTCTCCAGTGGGATATCCTTCGCTGCTTTGATGAGGGCTCGCTTAAGGGAATCTACTTTTGGGTGGGACTTTTGGCAGGCCCTGAGCTTCCAATTCAGTCCACAAAGAATAGTCCAGCGGATTGAGGTCAGGGCTGGAGGATGGCCATTCTTCCGCCGCGATGAAGCCTGGCAATTTTTTCCTCAACCAAGCTTGAGTCGTTTTAGCCTTGTGGGCAGGAGCTGAGTCTTGCTGGAAGATCCATTCTTTGTTGTGAAATAAAGTATCAGATAGGGGTTTCACTACAGTCTCCAAAATGTCACTGATAATTTTTTGCTTTCACCTTGACACCTTGTTGGCAAAAATGGAGTGGAGTGACACCTTCGTACGAAACCCCCCACCATACCATCACACTCGCCGGATGGTAGGCACGCGAGACATTTCGTGCTGTAGTTGAAACATCTTTGCTACTTTTGGCATAAACTTTATTATTTTGCCGGTTAAACTTTTCTTCAACCGTAAAGATTTTTTCGTCGGTGAAGAGTATCTTTTTCGCATCGTGTCTCTTAAGCAGCATCGGGCAACGTTCACGTCGTAATTTACGAAGGCGATCATTTAGATAATGAACTTTCCTACGACTGTAAGCCTTTACTTCGAGATCGTATTTCAATATCCTGTTGACTGAAATACGCGAAATGTTAGTCTGCAGAGCGAGTTTTTTCTGGGTGCGACATGGATTTCGGCGAAGTCTCTCTCCGATTATTTTGATGTTTGCAGCCGTCCTTATAGACTGCGGGCGACCACTCCTATGGCGATCTTTGAAAGAATTAGTCTCCTTGTAACGTTTAATAGTGTAATATACGAAGTTGCGGCTAACCCCAAAACGTTCTATGTCACGGAAAATGTCGACTGGTTTTTTCTCGCCATATGTAGTTAAATGACAGTCGCACGTAATTTTTTCGTTCCCTCCATCACGAGAAAACCTAAGATATGAATTTTAAAAACATTCAAATAGCACTAACATTCCAAATTCAAAATTTGAAAAAGAATAAAATAGGTGCCAGTATCATTTTGTTTTATTTTATTAAGTAAAAAGTTTGTCTCAAAACTTATGAACATACGAGGTAGACAACAGATGCACTTTCTAGTACACACAGCAGCAATAACATTTTATTTCTGATAGTGATAATAATCATTAATTTCTCGACATTTCCTGGGAGTAGACAGTTTCGTTTATCACTATAAAGCCATTTATGCATACTAAATGATCGTTTAACTTCACTCGACGTCAGACAAATAAATAAATAAATGTAATTGGTATGTTGTTCTGGCCCTATATCATGGTCGGCCGTATCACGCAATAAGTGACAAGATAGAGCGTCCATCTCGTTCTATCAAACGGTGAAGAGGGTCAGGTTAAGTAAGTTTTTCAGATATTTCTAGTATATTATTTTAAATTAACTGTCGCGAAGTATTTTAAAATATTCGATATCGATACGAAAATGTTTCTAACACTAGTAAGATTGCGACAGTCTTTTGTTTTGCCGTGAAAATTCCGGGCTCTGGGAGACAGAAGGTGCACATGGGAAATCAGTATTTAACCGACGTAACCCCGTTGAGTTTGGGCTCATTTCAATCGTCTCAATGAGTAGTTGATGATAGTATACTGTAAAGTACAGTCGGCAATAAAAGCTTATACCAAAAATATAATTTTTGACAGAAACTTGTTAAATTCAGAGCCAACATCTCGCCAAAAACTTGATACTGCCATTGTTACTTGGCCAGACAATACTTAATACTTACTAAAGATTTTTATTAATATAGACCGATGATGATGAACTCATGAACTCTTACCTTCTTGCGCGATGTATATACCTTCTATGTAATAAAACGGGCATAGCTATTGTGTGCCACAGTTTTTCACGTTAGTCCCAAAGTGCAGTACAACTTAAAACATTCAAGCGTCCTTTCAGTATTATCTGACTTTCCTTATTTCAGCGTTTTTTCTCTATCCTTGGCGTAACTCCAGATGCCATTAAAAACTTCTCACTTCTTTCCTTTCGCCTTTGTTGTAAAGGAACGGAAGGAAGATGATATAATGTCTGAAATACTTATTGTGTTCACAAAGCTCACAGTAGACGAGGGTATAAGGTTTCAATGGCCACAACACTTATTTAAACATCAGTTATTGTGCTTGGATCGAATACGAATCTATTTTACTGATATATTTAGCGTTCCGTACGAAAATTGGTCCAACCCAACACGCATAGGTGAATCGCTCCAAAGCTGAGGTAACGGTAAGGGACAATACTCATGTAATAATCATGTATATTTGTTTCTGAATCTTGAACCATTTAAAAAAAGTATGTATGTATGTCTATTAAATATATCGTCGCCTTATACGCAATTCTTATTGAGCGTTGTGTCAAGAGTGTCCCATAATATTAAAAAAAAATATTTTTATTTATTATTTAGGCACTTAAACAACATCCGATTAATGACTGTTTTTGAATCGAATTGGTAATTTATACGTTACGTAATACGTACGTAAAAAACGAATTAATGTAGTGGATTTCCAATGAATAGATCTCTTGCAAAGACGATAAGTAATGGTTTTGTATTGTAATAGCCTAACTCATTCATACTTTTTTATTTTAGTTGAATAATACTCAAACACGAATCGACTTTACAGAACGTGGGAATGAATAAATGATAATTTTAATTTTTTGTGAAGCCGGGCATTCACTAATTCGACGCGCTGCGCCTTTTGTCTCGACGCCAATAGGATGTATCCAAATGGATGGGCGTAACATTTTGACTAAATTCAAGGACGGTCCATGTGCCACTTGCTTATGGGTGCGTGTCACTTCATCATGCACGACCCTTCCGTTTGGATGACGCGTTGGATATACACTCGCGGACAAAGAATACGGGTTGGTAAAATACCGTAATATTTCCTAAAATAGTGCGTAAAAGGTTGTACAGTTAATCCTGTCATGATCTTTATTTAATTTTACATATAAACTGCTAAGAATAGTAAAAAATATAACGTTACCAGGTTTAAATCGGACTCGTAAAAACCCATGAAAAAAAACAACGTTAACGAAGCGAGATATCGCAAAAATGGTGATTTTTGGATATTGATATTTTTATGATAGGATCCAGGAAATTGCTAACACAGTTGGGTATTGTAAAGAATAGCATATTATGTAAATAAAAAAAGTATTAAATATTTTAAAAAACCTATTGCAGTTATTTAATTTATATTTGACCCGAAATATTTGACCGCGAGTGTATTTTGACCTACCATACGATTTTGTCTCAGCGCTGTTCCATTCGGCTTTTAAGAGAGGTAGCGAATGGCCAGTTGAACATTAAATAATAAAAAACCGGTCAAGTGCGAGTCTGACTCGCGCACCGAGGGTTCCGTACAAACTATCAATTAACTCAAGGTTAAGAAAATGTCCCTATATTTGGCACCTTCATTCTGTAGCTAGCATGATGAGCAAGAATTGCATGAAATTTATCCACGCAGTCATCTTCGATGTAATTATTTTCAATTACGTAAGAAAAACTATCAACATCCATATAAAATTTTCTCTTTAAGCTTTTATAAACCCGTAAAATATAAATTACCCTCGTATGAAACAGAAGAGAAAACAACTAATTCTAATACCTCAATGTATCAATGAGTATATTTTATTTAGTTTTTTCCTAGCCGATCCGCTTCAGTTTTTCCCATTACGAAGCCAAAGCCCAACGAATACGACGACAAATAGACCGAAGTAAAATTCGCCAGTTAAATTACTTATTTTAACCCAACAGAAGAGAATTCAATTTCAAACAACGAATAACTTTTACACGAAGACCATCGAACTACCACGACAATTGTATCACGAATTCTTTTTGACCTGCTATTGAAAGATACCAGTCCCAACCCCATTCATTCTACAAAAATCTTAAATCTTAGCGCCATCTATCGGCGCCATTTGGTACTAACGTGCAAGGGCAATCAGCTTAGTATGTATGTTGGTGTTTTAGCGATTATTGTTTATCACGTGAACCAATCTCGATTATTATTTTTTTATTTGAAAGACAGTACTTCTATTATAGTCTTATAGGAATTCAAAAGAAAAAAATACTTATTAAGTTGATTAAATTGCAAACTTAACTAGGAAATGATTATTGAAAATAAAACAAAAAATACGCTAGATATAGAAAAAGTTATACTTTTCCAGTAATATTTATGTTTATCTTAATCACAAGTAATTATTTCAATTTTTTTCGCTTGGATAACTTTGGAGATAAGGGGGGGGGGGGGATGGTATTTTTTTTTACATTTTCCTTCATAAATCAAAATGTTACCAATGTAGAAAAAAAAAGAAAAACTGTTTCAAAAAGTACAACTCAAGCCCTTTCATAATATGATACCCCCTTGACCTAATAGTTGTTTTTTTTTTTTGCCAGATGTTTATTTAAAGTTCTCATTTTCCATGCACGTGGATAGCTCTCATTTAAAACCATTTCAAATTTCAAATTGATAGCTTAAGTAGTTCGTGATATATTTCACTTTGTGAGAGACAGACAGACAGACAGATGGACGGAGTCGCACCATAAGGGTTCCTGTTTTACCTTTTTTGGTACGGAACCCTAAAAATGATAATTTTGAATATCTAGACACGCGGCAGAATGTCAAGCCAAGTTCGAGCCTAGACCTGGCGAGACCGCAGCCACGTGTTAACACTAACCTTTGGAGCCACCTGTGCCCCCTTGATAATCCATAATATGGACGCTGTTAATTATCAATTCACGCCGTAGCTAAAGGACGCTCTTACTTCGAATTGACACCTTAGCCTACGTAACGAAATCTTTTGCTACAATTAATCTGAAGAAATCTACTTCGTATAAATAATTCTACTGTTCAGTAGGTATTATCTACAGAACTTGGCACCCATTTAGATAACAATTCTTTTGCCGGCGTAGTCGACAACCGGGCATATTCTTGTGTTGAACTTGGCTCTACTTATATGTATGTAAATTCTTTATTGTACACATGAAAAAGGTGGAAAAATACAGACAAAATACGGGCACAAAGGAAGGAATTTATCCCATCCCTGTAAGGGATCTCTTCAGTTTACCTTTGAGCAATTGGGTTAAGAACAGGAAACCATAGGGGTCTATGATTATCATTTTATGTTCCCGGTTCCAAGTAAAGTAAATTATTTCATTTGTGCTACATATGAGAGCAACAGCTTAGATAAGCATGCAGAAGGCAGACTCAGACTCGGGGCTGAAATTCGCGTAGGAAGGAATAAGAGTCAGGCGTTTCAGTTGGTCCTTCCTTAGTTATAGCACATAGCCTGATTCCGAACTTCAAAACAACTATGAGCAATCGCAGGCGGAGGACGGGACATGAAAAATAGACTGCCTGCTGTATTGCCGTGACTAAAAACATACATGACAGGGGCTCGATTCCAGGACGTGTGACGTATTGAATTTATTTGATTATTGCGCTTTCGCTTAAGCGATGCTTGGCGAGTTCCCCAGAATGCACCGTGTTGAGTGTGGGATGCCTACCTGCATTTGACGACCTCACAAACGTTCTTGAGTACCAAGCGTCGAGTACGGTGTATGCTTAGCATCAGAGGGTTGTTTGCCACCCTTGTATTATAAAAATATATGGAAGAAAATATTTCACATTAAGCAATTATACATTTGTTTCACGTCACTGCAACCATTTTAAACCGGTATTGCGCCACTTTTACGCTGCAGTTCACAAATTCAAGCTTTGCCGTGATATAAATAATAAATACGAATAGTCTCTACTACAGCTTGGGCAAATTATTTACTAGCGACTAGACCACGAAGTAGTCAAGGAAACCGATACACACATACATTTTCATTTACATTTTCGCTTTAGTTACAATAACAATAAGACCGCCTGTTGTCTACCTCTACCTACATATTATTGTACTAGCTTCCGCCCGCGACTTCGTCCGCGTGGACCCGGGATAAAAACTATCCTATATTTTAATCCAGGCTATAAACTATCTTCGTGCAAAATTTCATTCAAATCGGTTCAGCCGTTTAAGCGAGATTGAGTAACAAACATCCAAACATCTAAACTTTCGCATTTATAATATTAATAGGATTGTTTCTCTTTCTAACTGCTTTGTTCGTGTGAGGTTTGCAATAAAGATGGTTCAAAACGGGTGAAGGATGATGACTGCGAATGATATTAGAAAAAGGTAGACTTATTTGACTTTCTAAGTTTTCAAGTTTTTACGTAATACGGAACTACACATCCTATTTCATAAATTATTTCACAAGAATATACAGAAGACCTTAAGAATCCATTCAGACCTCAAGGTGGTTCGCCGACCATACAAAACGTTTTTTGACATTCGCAAATTAACGACGTGAAATTTTAAAAAACTTATGTAACAATCTATCATAAATTGAAAACCAAATTAATTGGCTGGCTTGTATAAACTAGAATAATTTGAGAATAATCGTTTTCCCAAAGTATCACGTGACAAACTAATTTCTAATATTATTCTAGTTTTTTAATGAGTTCCATTTCGCGCAAATGGATAGCCAATTTATGAAAGTGTGAACATAAATTTCTTAAAATATCACGCCGTTAATCTGCGAAAGTCAAAAAACGTTTTGTATGGTCGGTGAACCACCTTAATAGCCAAACACCATAAACGTTTGATTTTTGTACCTTTTTATGGTCTTGCGTTAGTCCAAGTTTGTCAGATGATCACATTTAAAAATTACATTATTTGATATACATCGCAGCATAGAAAATATACCTATGGTAAATGGTCGACCTATGGTAAAGATGACTACAAACAACCCGTAAATAGCTTAGTCTGGGACTATTCGATGAACCTGTTTAAACTTGTCCACAACTTATTAATATATTTTGCACTTCTTATGCTCGCATTCGTATACATTTTCTACAGGTATTTGAAACAAATCGGGAGTGAAACTAATACAGTATTAGGTTTACATTTCTGCATTCCGAACCTCGATAATGATACTGGTATGTAAGCTGTACTGTATCAGTTATTTACGATATGAGTTCGGAAATTAGGAAATTCCTAACGAATGGCGGTGATCAAAAACATGAGCGCTAATTGGGTTGTATTGTACGTGAGTTAGGAATTTAATTCTATGCCTATGATGGCGCATACTTGTAAGCATAACAAAACAACTTGTGGGTTGGCTAATATGGCTTTGATTACGTTCGGCTAAATTTAACTTATTCAAGAATTAATGTCGTAATTACTAGACACATTAACCCTCTTTGACCTTGTTTTTGTATTTTATGCCCTACCTTTGACTATCCAGCGTTTTCGGCCTCAAACTTAAGACCTTTGCTATTTTGACAATTTAAGAGACCCCATTCCATTACGCCCGACTCTCCATACAAACATAGTTTGGTTCTCATGTTAAAATGGCAAGCCGGAATAACATGAAACTTTGTATACTTACACAATACTATTCGCCAAAGCTAGGTCGCAAACCAATTTCTGTTGCTAGATATATAGGTAATAGACAAAAAATAGTGACGAAGTTTTTTAGTTAGTTTCATACTAAACTTATGTATAGAGCCGACTTGTGTCGAGCTTCCTGGGGACTCTTATTGGTTAAGTCGGCTGTGTTTCTGAAGATATACAAAAGCTTTTAGGTAGACTTGTATAAATAAGTTCCGGCGCAAATACAAACTAATACAGTTTTCATATTCGCTTAAACAGTTGTATTACTTAACAACTAATTATGCCGCAGAAATTCAGTCACATAAACCTTTCATCTAGACAGCAATTTATACTGACATAAAATGAAATTGTTACCGGGTAAGCCTCGCCATCCCGCGAACAGAAAATTGCTTCTACACGTTATGCTATGTTTACAGGTAAAGGCAGTGTAGACAGAGACAAGTTGAAGCGAAAGCGTCAAGTAGCATACTTAAAATAAATGAAGAGCAGACTAAATATTAATAATCAATAATGGCGACATGTTTTTTCTAAGTAGGACACAAGTGTTTGAAAAGGTGATGCAAATTACCGTAATTAGTTTTTATTACGAGATAGACGGATTTCAGATCTGGCCTTAGAATAATATTTTTCAAGGAATTATATTCGTTATTTCGATTATGAGGAAAAGAAAAGGGTATTGGGTGGCTTTTTTAATTTAACAAACTTCGTCTTAGTTAAATAAAATAAAACCGGCCAAGAGCGTGTCGGGCCACGCTCAGTGTAGGGTTCCGTAGTTTTTCGTCCGTCACAGTAAGTGTCCCCACTTAAGCGTTAAAAGAATGGGCTTTTTGTTACATAGAGTTGACATATTAAGTACAAAACCCTAAAACCGGGCCCACAAAGGACGGTGATAACTAAAGAAAGAGTTATAGACTCCAACTAAACATGGAAAGTTCGAAAAAATGTTGTCTATTTGAGTCCCACCACGAGTAGTAGTGGGAAGGGGTTGTAACATGGAGTGATAACCAGCGTCATTTAGTAATTTAAATACAGCAGTATTGCTGTTACTAAGATAGTCTTCGTTAAATTCTCCAAATATAATACAAGAACTGTTATGTGACAATATTTTTTTTATAAAACCCACTGCGACGCTGTTGGGGCATTTGCATGATCTACTATCTTCACATTGTTTACTTCAATAGATACTGCTTCACAGTGTTCAGTTCCAAGAAGTTAAATTTTACCCACAATTTAATTTAATGAAACTTAATTTTTCACAAAAACACAACGACTATCAACCAATTTTTTCCCCGTACAAGTTAAAAAATAAAAAAATAAAGACGTTAAAACCTTCCTAACCTAAAAGTATCAAGTAATAAAACTTTTGCTTATCTTCGCGAACAAAAGATATTTATCAATCTTTTCATTTCAGTGAAGCGTTTTGCGCATCTCTACTTACACACTACGAAGCCAATTTTCCCTTACATTAGAATTATGAACCGAATGTATAAGCAAGAGAGTTCAAATTCCCAAATCAAATCGACCATGTATTATAGACAGACACAATACAAGCAATACTTAGCGAACAATTTTATTATTAGACAACGAACGACCATTACAACTAAGACAATTCGTGCACGACAAATTTTCGACCTAATGTATGGGCGCACCTGCTCCGACCCCATTAAATCAGAAAAATCTTAACAGCGCCATGAACAATGTGAGCGTTCCGCGTACAGCGACATCTATCGACAAATTAAGTAAACTATTGCTCGCGAGCTTAAAGTATGGAAGATGATTTTTATGGGATAATTCTTTATTGCGTGAACCGATTTTCACCGTTTTTTACTTTATTTGAAAGCACATCATTTCATTGTCATTTTGTAGAAATTACAGGTACAATAAACACCTGCTTATACGGTTAAATTACAAACTTAGTTCAGAATTTTTTTTTTTTCAAAAGCTATTCAACCTATCAAATTCAAAATAATTTTCCTAGAAATTTTTAATAAAGTTCTACTTCTGTGATTTTTTCATATTTTTAAAAGTTATGGTTCAAAAGTTAGAGGGGGGAGACACATTTTTTTTACTTCGGAGCGATTATCTCTGAAAATATTAACATTATCAAAAAATTATTTTAGCAAACCGCTATTCATTTTTAAATACCTATCCAACAATATATCACACGTTAGGGTTGGAATGAAAAAAAAAACTCCCCACGTTACGTATAGGGTACCCTAATTAAAAAAAAACACTTTATTTTACCACTTTGTCGGCGTGATTGATATACATATTAGTACCAAATTTCAGCTTTCTAGTGCAAACAGTTACTGAGATTATCCGCGGACGGACGGACAGACAAACCGAAACTATAAGGGTTCCTAGTCGACTACGGAACCCTAAAAAACATGTTCATTGAATAGGTCCCGCTTTTGGTCAATTTGGTACAATAATATACCACTTTAAAATGTTAGGACAGGGATAAAAAATTAAAAGAAAGAAATTATCTGATATAAAATATATGAATTTTTAGTTAATGATAATATTTTACTCGTATTAATTATTAGATATCTTTAAAAAGAGGTTTCAAAGTACTATATTAAATTATTTCACATAATCAATTAGGATTCCGAAGTAAATATTTGAAATTTTCAAATTAATTTAAAATGCATAAACATAATCATAATCTCAGTCCTGCTATGAATGGAATAAACTTGTACGTAAATAAATGGATCATTCATATCCAATGCAAATCAAAGGAAAAACATTTTTCTTTGCAAGAACACATGAAGAAACTATCATTACCATGCTGAGAAAGCCACGGAAATGAGAGCAGGAAAGAATGATAAAGAGTAATGTTTTCGTCGATTATGCTGAAACAGATTTAATGTAGGATTAACTATTAAAACGGCATATTGTGCAGTTTGCGTGTCACTGTATGTCAATTGTAAGAAATAAAATTTATAATCACGGTAAACTAAAGCCAGTGGAATGACAAATTTATCTTCATAGCTCAGAACCCCAGTGAGGATTCGCGTCTTCTCCCCGTGCTGTTGGATGTGGATGTAGATCAAGCATGGGGAGATACTGATGCTTGTTAGGTACGGCAGGTGGAACGCGTTAGATGGCTTTGCTGCGGACACACCTTTTATGTAGATTCAAAAAAACTACGTTGACAACGCCTGTTGTCTGTATTAATTAGAAAGAAAAATAAGGTACCTACCTTATTTTTCTTTCTAATTAATAACTTATATTCTTATAATTGTACTCAAAGCATTCCTTGATTTCGATCCACAACTTTTTGTTTTTGGTGTAGATTGTTCACAAAATGGCGAATAGACGCACCAGGGGAATGATATTATTATTATATTTTTTCGGCTATATCCACCTGCCTTAAAGAAAAACGAAATCGTACGCCAGTTACATTAAGTGGTCTTGTAATGTAAAATAAATAGTAAGGTCAATTATTTTAATTCTATGGGTACTTTTTCCTCTGGACGGCGAAAATTTACCATTTCAAGCATCCCCCAGATATCACCAACAAGAAAGCAATCGTCGTCGGATGTAATGAATCAGTATTTCCCGCTGCTTTCTTAGCTACTTACAAGAACCACATCCTAAAACTAGATTCCCCTGTTGGCACGTGCATTATAAATGCTTTGCGGATATCGCAAAGTGGGCGAATTCGACGGAATTTTATTTCCCAATACACGAATATCGATGGACTACTCATTTCTTTTTTCTTATTTGACACTGACGGCAAGAATAACAAGCAACGTATGCGACTACTGAGAAAAAACTACAGAAAATAGGTGACAAAGCCATGTTCTTTTCCCTTGACACATAGCCTGCGTATATGGTGAAACTGGCACATGCTCGTGATGTCAGTTGTCTGATATTGGTTTACATAAATATAAAATGTTAAACACTTAAGTTACTCATTTGCTAATACCTTTATTATTTTCATATCTTGGTGCTGATAAGGTCTTGTGATTTAACGCCATTCTTAAATTTTTTGTGGGGCTATGTAAATCATTAGCCTACGCAAACCGGCCACGCACAACTAATACACTTAAGTTAAACATAACTCGTGTTATTCGAGATATAGAGCCTCAATTGTCTGCAAAAGTAATAGACCAATCAAATTAGGATAACCTGGACATCGGACCTGGTAATATAGTGTATAGTTTTAGTGATAAATCGGTGCCTAATCCATATTGTAATGGTATTATTAGTATTTTGCAAATTTTTATTAATATGTTAAGTAAAAAGCCCGGGTACGTAACCATATTTTATAAAAATCATGAGATATCGTACACTACCTAACTTTTGCCTAAAAGCATAAGGTAACCAAATACCTTGTTAGTATAATTTTGAGGTGCATTCAAATGCGATCAGCCGATCACTTAATAGCAAAATTAAACTGAAACCACATTAGCATGTACGATTTTTTCACAAGATAAGCGAAAATGGTAACTCCGAGTATCATATGACGGTTGTATCTATTTAAACTATATTGCGCCTTTTTAGTAATTTAAGACCAAAATTAAACACTTATTTTTAATTTTTTCATAATAATGTATTTCTCAGTAAAATCGTAACTGTGAAATGTTCGTTTATCTAATAGCTTTTTGCGTAGGTACGCACTACTACAATCATGTTTTACACACTTAGATGGTACAGTCAGCTTCAGAGAAAAGTGACCCGCCTGCATACCAAATTTCTATGCAGGGGGAGCATGTTTCTCTGCAGCTGACTGTACATTTAGCTGAGCCCTTTTTCAGGTTCAAGAATTCTCTATCAGTAAATCTGTCTCGCTGACGTAGGTACCGGATAAAGGTGCGACCACACCGCTGCTCAAAATACGCTAACGCACCGTAAAACGCAGCCAAATGTATGAAGAATACGTGACGCATACGACACGTCAACGCGTATACGCAGCGTTAAGCACCGGTGTGGTCGCTCCCTAAGCCTGTGCGAGTAAGCACGCACAAAAGCATGAAGTACTTTCATTTAAATTTCGAACACAGTATAATGACAAACATGCGAAAACCGAACATGCGAAAAACACTTACGAAGTAGTAATGTAAAGGTCTCCTCCAAAGAGTGCCAAAAGTGACCGGTCCTGTGCCACCGGCATTCAGGAAACTCCTGCACCTTTACCAAGTCATCAGTCCATCTTGTGGGGGCCCTACCCACGCCGCGCCTTCCGGTACGTTGTCGCCACTCGAGAACTTGTCCGCCCCATCGGCCATCGGTTCTACGTACTATGTGCCCCACCCACTGCCATTTAACATTTAGTGAATCAGAGGGTTATGTCGGTTACCTTGGTTCTTACAAACGTGCTCCAGTGCAGCGGTGAACAGTTTTGAAGAAATAACATCTCCTTGCCTGACTCCCTCCTGCAGCGGAATAGGTTTTGAGTTCCGGTCCTGGAGACGGAGTGGCGTTCTCGTAGAAACACTTCAGCACTTCGATATAACAATAGTCAACTTGGCACCGCTGGAGAGACTGTGTAGTGAAACCCAGGTTTCAATCGTATCGAAGGCATAATATACTATTCAGAATAAAGTTGAATTACAGTTATCTACATAATAATGTCGAGACATTATAATGTAGATAACTGTAATTCAACTTTATTCTGACTTACCTTACTGACTTACCTTACCAGTAAGGTAAGTCAGAAAATGTGTAATTTACATTTCTTTAACTGGAATGCAAACGACATATCATAATAGAGGTGCTTTTACAAAGTTATTTATTATACTGTTCTTATGATATTAAAATGTTTTTAAAATCGTATATTGACGCGGAGCCTTAAATATAATATGATATACTATAACTAACAATACTTTATATCATAGAAAAAGACAATTACAGTTATCGAATTATGTCCATTTTCCTAATTTGATTGGTCTAACTTTTATTTCAACCCAATAAGGAAATATGATTATCAAAACAATACCAATCTTGAATTCTCGATTCTCCTTTAATAATATTTACAGAAGCCAACAAAAATCTACATTATACTAATAACATTATTCCTTTGAATGTTCTTTTTGGTAGGTACCTTCATATTTGTGCCGACCCTCACCGTAATATACGTAACATGATGTAATGGATTAAAATATCCTTGTGTCGTACAGAAAACGATGTGCGCGTTCAATCAGATACAACAAACATACACTCTATTACATTGTGGCCCCATTACATCCATTGCATTATAAGTAAAGAAATAGTAAATTTACTGACATTTAAGGGGCTGACAAGACCTAATTTTGTTGAAATTGATGTTATTTAAGCAGTTTTTTATGAAAAACCATTTGTTCTAGCACATCAAAAAAAGAATATGTTAATATTCATCACATTTCAAAGACCGTGGACGGACTCGACACATAATTGGACAAATCGGCTATGGGTTGAAAGGTTGTATGGAATAACAGAACTTGAACTTAAAAATTAGAAATACTGTGTATTGAAAATATGTAAATTCATCATCACTTTTAAAACCGAAATAATTAGTGCGATGCCGGGGCGGTATACGCTATAGTTAATCTCTAATAGTCATGACCGCAGACTATTTCCTAAACGTAATCCTTCTGATAAAGGCTTACAAAGATGTATACAAACTTTAACTTTTGACCTTTTTAGAGATTATTTTAACTCTTGTTTAAGATAATAATATTTTATAACGTTTATATTTAATCATACCATTCTGTAAAATAAATGTCACTGTTACCGTTTCTGCACATACTTATGCGTGTAGTTTAAAATGGAAGACAAACTAATAGTGATAAAAAGTGAAAGAAATAATAAAATGTCCTAAAAACTGGACATCGTTACAACTTCGGGCAAAAAATGGCAATAAGACAATTTGGTGGCGATTTTAAAATCGAAATTCTTGTAAAGGCAGTTTAACCACAAAGAGTGATCTGACTACAGTGATCCGACAATCTGAACATACCTGTGGCTGTGACCCGAATCACGGTTCAAATCTCGACGCAGAGCCTGTGGATGATTGTAGAAAAAGAGTGCGTGAAGAATACGGGTCAGTGCAAACAATTTATGAAGATTGCGTGAAACATCTGAAAACGCCTGATTCTGAGTGTGTTGATATAATACCAAATTGTAATGCTGTTAAAAATGGTTTATACGGGGCCCGGCGACAAGAACTGAATGTAAAAAATACCGTTTGTCGATCATTACAGGATGTGGTAATTCCAGAAAATTTTACTACAGATTTTCTCGTCTATGAAGAAGGCAATACCTATTTTTATTATTTTCATAACACCCGTTGCATTGGAACACAGCAGCGGTATTAAATATATATTCTATGACGGAATGTTTAAGTGTGCCCCTAGCCCCTTTAAACAACTGTATTCTATACATGAGCGTTTCTCAAAAAAAATGCCACTACATTTTTTCGGAGATTTTCTGCAACTTTTATGTTATTTCTACTCAAAATCACGATCTCTTTCCATCCCAATAGGAGAAAAAAAGTGTCCCAAAATGACCATACATTTTTGAATTTTTCTATTGTGTTACCACCATACAAAGTGTATGGTAAATGGTAACACAATAGGAAAAATATCTTTGGGACAGTTTTTTGTCCTACCAGGGTCGAAAGAGCTCCTGATTCTGAGTGGAAATATTTAACATAAAATTCCTAGAAGTACAATTAATAATAGTGGCATTTTTTTTGAGAAACGCTCACATGCTGATGTAGGGAGCTCTGAAATGGAAACAAATGTCGTTCCGTTAGCTTATATAGATATTAGATACAGAAAAATAAACTTTCGCCACTTTTTTGAAATGTTTGAAACGATTGATGCTGAATTTCAAACCTGAATAAATGCATGTCGATTTTGAATTTAGTGCAATGCAATACAGGCAATTACATCAAATTTTCCAGTAGCTAAAATTATAGGCTGTTTTTTTCCATTACAAGCAATGCATCTTGCGTAAAGCTAATCAATTTGGAATCACCGACACTATTGAGGGCCATCAACATTAGGATGCCCCGAAAAATATTTTATTGGATTTTCGTAACCCAAAACAGTAGTCCTCTTCAAATTTGCGTTATTGATAGTAGATTTCGAAAATTATTTTAAATATGGAATAAAACGACATCTTTGGGATTCTACCGAGCTTCAAAGGTTAGAATTTTTTGAATTTTCATGGTTCTATTTATATGCGGTTTCTGAACTAAATATAAGAGAATAAGTCTTTACTTTTTGTTCTATTAGCACATCCACGATATTTTGACCCACCAAAAACATCAATGTGAAAATGGGAGACAAGTTCAATATTAGGAATATCCGTGGTTGTCAACTGCGCCGACAAAACTGTCAAATGAGTAAACTGGCGAAAACATAAATCGACAAATAAGGAAACTGACGAATCAATAAACTGTCTAATGAGTTAACCGGCGAAAACATAAATTGACGAATAAGGAAACATACAAATTAAGAAACTGTCTAATGAGTTAACCGGCGAATCAGTCACATTGACGAATAAGGAAACTGACCATTGATAGGCTAACTCGTATTTTATTAGATATGTGCATTCTGACGGGTTCTCTTATATATACCTCTCGTCATAGGGCTGCAAGCGGGTGAGGTAACGCTATATTATAAACCCTTATTGACTACGCGTGGAAATGTGTCAAAAAGTAAGAAGTTTTAATACAAAAAATAATGAGTTTAGTATATTTGGTGAAAAATTGGTAGAAGACAACATAAAGGCGTTTTACAGACCCGCCATTAATCATTCCCTGTCAGCTTTAGGAGCTTTGTTTATGTCAGGGCGGGAATTTTTATGATACCTCTCAGGCTCGATAACTAAGACAAGACGACTCCAATAGCGCCCTCCACTTGCTTAGGTGAATAACTTCTTGTGTAGATTCTTTATTTTTACAATAATATCATTGTAGTCTACAGGAGCGCGTATTATTACCACTTGTGAAGTGCCCAAAATTAAATTAAGTCTATTATTACTAGATTTTCATAATTTAAGGGTATCTTTACTCACATCATGATTAAATTAATACAAAGTTATGAGATGAAGTCTTAAAATGAAATCCATGTTACTTCACCAAGTAGCCCCTAAACTTATAATCAAATTAACACTCGGCCAGCAATAAGGGATGACAAGTCCTTTGACCTTGCTTTAACGGGGACCACGCTGATAAAAGCTATTATACCTACTCTTAGTACAACTTTAAGCGGACTAATAAAACTTAATTTTTTATCTACAAAGATATCATTAACCCTCTTTAACGCGTTCAAAAACCGCAAATTACGACCAGCATTAAGATAAAACTGTTTTCTTAAAACAAATTTCTTATGTGCAAAGAACATACAATTTCTATGCCGATGGCACGATCAGAAGAACAGCCAAACCATTCAAGCAGATTATCACGTTGCATTTGAACTTAAATCCGGATACTAAATATCAAAACATCACGCCAATTGTTTATAGTTTGCTCCCGGACAAAAAAAAGAAGGAAGGAGGGAAGGTGTAGGAACATTATGAAGCTCTGCTCTTATTTGACTTTAATTCCCACGAATTTTCTAATGGACGGATGGGTTGAAATAAAAACACTCGGCCAAGTGTGTCAAGGCTCGGCTGCTTTCGAACAGGTTTGCCACCATTTCAAAAAAGCAGTGGATACCATTTTTCGAAATTCTAAGTGAAAGAAAAAACCACCGCACCATGAATGCCTTAGAAGGGTGGCATAATCAGCTAAATAAGAAAACTCCCGTAAGGTCTAACTTGCTTTTATTAGTCGACATATTAAAGAAAGAAGGCCGCCACTACGATTCTTATATAAAAAGAAAAATACCAACAATGAGTCGAAAACGAAGACAGCGGGATATCTGCCTCTACCGATTTTTGAAGAAAAAATTAAAGTTGTTAAGGAAAAGTGAATTAAGTATTATGGACTTTTTTCGGAAAGTGATTCATGCAAAAATGTGTAATAATAGACTTACAAATGACATAAGTTGAGTATGTTGTTAAGATTTAGTTCAAGGATGGAAATAGTTTATATTTGATTGGTAGTTAAGTTGTTTCAGTTCTATTTTTATTAAATATATGCTTATTCTGCTAAATTATTTGATTTTGTTATTTCAGTCTTTTTCCTAATTTCACTGTCACTTCCCCTTTACGTCATTACGCCTTTCCTCTATATTTAATGTGAATTAAAAAAATGCTCTGCGGCCTTTTAAGGTCTGACCCAAGTACCGTTGCCATGAAAATCTCGAAATGGACGAACTACGTAATGACGAATCTCGAAATAGACGAACTGCCTAAGGACGAATTTCGAAATGGACGAACTGCGTAATGACGAATCTCGAAATGACAAACTGCGTAGTGACGAAGTGAGTAGTAGACGAACGGCGATATGCAAAATGGACGAATTGCTTATTGGACCGTCACCTATCAAATCCTAAATTGGCCCCTAATAGACGAACTGCGTAATGACGAATCTCGAGGTGGACGAACTGCGTAATGACGAATCTCGAAATGGACGAAATTCGTAATAATGAAATTCAAAATGGACGAATCTTGAAAGGCACGAATCATATTATGGACGAACTGCCTGGTATACGAATAGCCAAATGCTAGTTGGATGAACTGCGTATTGGAGGAACTGACGAGATTCCGTAGCAACTAATGAAGTACCAAAGTTAATTCAGGGATCCTCGTGGAGTCGGCGGAACCTCGATTATTATTGGTACACATTTTTTTGGTCTTTTCTGTAAAAACCAACGCATTTGATTTGGGAATCAGTGTCATTGATACAGTGGAAAGGAAATGTCGTGAACTTAATATATGTGGCTTGGCGAAGTCCTAACTACTATATTGAATTAGGTAAGTACTTAAGTTTTATTTTCTTGATGCTATGTTTATTGAAGTGAGATAGTTGAAATTTTGTATGACTTAATGTTACAATTCAAGATAACTAATATTTGAAATTTCATATTTTAAAAAGGTTTTAATGGGGTTAAATGTTTGGATGGGAAACCAGTGTTTTTATAAGTGAGAGAAATGCTTTCGCGCATGATATTTTGTTTAGGTATAGCGAAGCCATGTAGATACTGATGACAGAGGGTTAGATCTTTTTACGGACCAAAGTTCAGAAAACGTGTGTAGCTTTAATTTCAGTAAAATGTAAGTAGATAAACACACTTAAATGGCGGACTTCCCCTGCGAGGCCGGGGTGGGTCCCTAGTTTATTATAAAAATAATGTTTATCCGTCATTATTTCCAATATGAGATATTCGAGATGAATATTTGGTTATTGTTACGAGAGCAACAAACTATTGAGACCGTTACCGACTATCTTATTGTCGTCAATAGTCACAAACACCAACTGATATTCGATTATACCATTTGCATAATATTATGTCACAATATATTAACGCAGTCGACTTTTTCCTTGTTACCTTATTAATAATTGTCTAGGACAGCATGTCAAGATGGTTAGAGTCAAATGTTGCTTGCTCGTCTTTTTACTGTTGGTTTACGACCGTATTCATAAACGTTCTACAAACCAATTTTAACAAAAACGTCTTTAAAAATCGTTTGTCTTTATATACCACCTTGACATTTGTGTTCGTAAGAAAGGAAAAAAGCACATTATATTTGGCAGAGGCATTTTAAGTTTTATCCCAACACTGACAGCAAAAAATATGCTGCCAATTGTTCATTGTTTATTTGTTTGTTATTAGTTTTTGTTTTTAATGTGTACTGTAAATATTATTTTATTGAGGCTGCATCTAGGTAATGTGTACATTTATTATCTCACACGTCCTATGTGTTTGTGAATAAACGTATCTTTCTTTCTTTCTACAATAATCATTAAAAAGACTGTGAAATTAGGTAAGTACTTAATTATATAAACATGTAATTTGTATTATAGTCCTGCACAACCATAAAGCTTCTAGATATTGACAATTTCGACAATAGGAAAATAATGCTACCTGTAAGTACTTTTGTTACGTGTAACAGAATAGTGAGAGGCAGCAATATCAGACACACTATATATTATATTGAGTATGTTACACCAAGTTATTCAATCGCTGGATATAAGAACTTGTTATGTTTTGGACGTCACCAAATATATTATGTTAATAGCCCCGCCTATTTCTACCCCGTCGTAATCAATACGTTTCAAACAAACAACAATAATTAAAGTTACAAAAGCATATTTTTTTTCCAAAGCGATGGGTAGCGTCGTGGCAACTTGGCACGGCTGTGTAGTGGACAAGCAAGACAGCCCAATAAGACTTTCTAAACTAAAATAGTGTATGTAACCCGTAGTGCGATTTCTGTGTGGCCTAGCTACTTTAATAAACCGAATACGACGGAAGTTATGTTTGTAATTAATTAATTAATTTATTGATACATGGAAAACCAACAGCGCAACATATTGATAGACACAATAAAAAAACCATATAGCCAATTACAGGTTCTCACTTATAGAAATAAACACATTGAAATCAAAACTTAAACTTAACTTAAAATTTAGTGGATACTCTTGTAGTTTGTAGTAGCGCTCATGATTGAATGCATTGCGAAAGCGAAATTCGCATGGATATTGCTTATTTACTGCTTCATGTTCGTCTGTATTAAGAGGACTATTGGCCGTATTCATAAACTTTCAAAAACCCATGTTAGCAAATGTCGTTAAAATTCGTATGTGTGTCACCTTGACATGTTCGTATGAAAGTGTGCTAGGAGTACCTATATTTATAAAAAAAACCGTGAAATAATCAGCATTTTCATATTCGTGGCCATACATAATATGTTGACGTTAGATCGAAACTTCAACGACATTTAAATTCATCTGTGTTAGAATTGCTCGGTATCTTAGTACCGTTAGTTTATAAAAAATACAAAAGAAGAGTAGGTATCTACTCTCCCGCGCTAGATCCGCTCAGGGCAATGATAAATCCAGAGGAGACATTTCCACCATAAATCAAGTTTACCGGCATTGCTTCACAAAGAACTGAGCACTTTATTTCTTTGAAAAACTCTAAGAGCTTCCTCTCTCGACGCTTGCATGTTGAACGAAATCTTTTGTACCTTGATGACGTTTAGGGACATCTTGAAATTATTTGAGTTATTAGTACTGCAGTAACCATGAAATTTATTTTCATTTTAGAAAATTTAATACGTTAAGGGGTGATCTATCCAAAAACCGTTTAAAAAGAAAATAAACACTTACAATAATACGTTAATTCGGATAATCATATCCCCGTCTACTAGAAATGGCTAACGAGTCTCACTGACGGTCCTTGTGTTTTTAATATGTAACTTTTGTTAATTATAACTTTAGTTGGCTAAAGTAATGTTGATTCTTTGAAAAATGTCGCATAAAATGGTTATTTAGATGAAATATTATTAGCCGGTACTATACGTTAGTTCAACGCCTAGCTAGACCGACATCGCTTACGGTGGCGTCGTTCATCGGGGTCACCACCTTCCCTAACATACGGTCGAGGGAGGCGATGGCTGAGATATGCGTCATACTCGTGAACGCGTGCTGTTTGTGGAGTCCGGTCATTTCATGTTTGCAAGGACGACAATGTAACTTCACTCTAGTGTTGCACGCAGTTTTAAATAAGGTGTCGCTTATCACTTTTGAGACCAACCCCTATATTCCAAGATTTACTTTTAAAACAGAACAAGGTAGTGGATGCTTGTGATGGTTCTAGAAATGTAAACTTCCAAGTGGGACATGACTCGTGATTATAGAAAGGGTCATAACCCATGGGTCAAGGGAACTGTTATCGCTGAGGGTTTAGTTCCTAAGTCTTATTGTAACTAACACTAAGAGCCACGAGTTTGAAATAAACGTTAATTTATTATTTTATTTTAATAACTAGCTGTTGCCCGCGACTTCGTCCGCGTAGAACTTGTTACCGTCTTAGAAAAATGATTGCTATTAAATGATTGTAGGCGGAACCTTAATTATCGCTGCCCTTAACAAAGTTCTACCATCTTAAGGGATGACTTCCGAGATAAAAACTATCCTATATCCTCAAATTAGGGTCTCAAATTAAGTGTACGGAAAATTTCATCTAAATCCGTTCAGGGATTAAGCGTAAAAGGAAAACTCTGTGTTTACACATATAAACATCTTAAAAATCATCAGCAGACGTTTCAGCTTAAATTGTATATTTTTCATAAGTATTAAAGAAAGCTACATTACTGAAAATAGTTTTGAAAGCAAATGTAATCTAATGCTAAAAGACGTAAAACTTTCCATCTCCATCCGCCGTCCCCATTTAACGGTGTTAGAGAATAATATTATTCTGATTAACCAAAAAAAATATTTTAAATTTGCAAAATAATCCGCACCTACTTACTACTACTACTTACCTACCTTTCGGTTCTGGGAGCATCCCAGTTCTAACCTAACCTACATTTCTGGTAGCTGTTCGGTTCTGTAAGGGTCGTGGTTCTAATTTAACCTAACCTACTTTTCTGCTATGAGTCGGATTATGTATGACCTATACATACTTCCAACCCTTTTTAACCTCCGTAGAGGATGAATTTTAAGAAACGCTGTAATTAGTTTCCTAGTTTTTAACCGAAGTTACAAATCTCTTACTTTAAAATTGTCTTGTTCCCCGTACAAACATCCAACTCCTTTTAGCCCATTAAGGGGATGAATGTGTACCCCTTATGGAATCAATTGAAAGCAGTCTAAAACAGAAGTTGCAAATTCCTTACTTTAAAAATGTTTTGCTCCCCATACAAACTTTGAACCCCCTTTAACCCCTATAGGGAATGAATTTCAAAAAACTCTAAAATCAGTTTTGTTGTCTTTTAACATTCAGGCTAAGACCGAAGTTAAAAATCTCTTACTATAACATTTTCTTGGTTTCCATATAATAGACCTTGAATCCCGTTTTAACCCCTTAGGGGTGGAATTTTCTAAAATGCAAAAAATACTCTGTGTTTTTTAATAAGTAATCTTTCTACAAAGTTTCAAGTCTCTAGTTCAAAAAAATTTTTTTTCCCCATACAAACATTGCACCCCTATTTAACCCCCTTAGGAGTGGAATTTTCCAAAACGCTGAAAGTACTTTTTGTGTTTTTTAATAAGTAATCTTTCTACAGTTTCAAATCTCTAGCTAAGAAAATAAAGTCTTCCCCATACAAACCTTGCACTTGTTTTTAAACCCCTTAGGGGTGGAATTTTCTAAAACGCTGAAAGTACTTTATTTGTATTCTAATAAGTAATCTGTACAATGTTTCAAGTCTAGCTAAAAAATCCGGTGTTCCCCGTACCTTTTTTAACTCCCGTAGGGAAAGAATTTTCTTAAACGCTAAAATTACTTTTTTGTATTCTAATAAGTAATTTTTCTAGAAAGTTTCAAGTCTCTAGTTTTAAAAATAATGTTTCCCCCATACAAACTTGGCACCCCTATTGAACCCCCTTAGGGGTGGAATTTTCTGAAACGCTGAAAGTACTTTTCGTATTTTTTAATAAGCAATCTTTCTAAAAAGTTTCGTCTAGCTCAAAAAATAAAGTTCCCTCCATACAAACCTTGCACCCCTTTTTAACCCCCTTAGGGGTGAAAATTGCTGAAACGCAGAAATAACTTTTTTTGTATTCTAATAAGTAATCATTCTAGAAAGTTTCAAGTCTCTAGTTGCACCCCTATTTAACCCCCTTAGGGGCGGAATTTTCTGAAACGCTAAAAGTACTTTTTGTGTTTTTTAATAAGTTATCTTTCTACAAAGTTTCAAGTCTCCAGTTCAAAAAATAATGTTTCCCCCATACAAACATTGCACCCCTATTTAACCCCCTTAGAGGTGGAATTTCCAAAAATCCCGTCTTATCCCTTGCCTACGTCATAAAAGGAAGTCCTAATGTAACTTTCAAGTTTCTAGTCCCAGAAGTTTCCGCTGTGCGATGATGAATCAGTCAGGAAGTCTTCTTTTATATATACAGATAACATGCGACGATGAGCTGAGAATGCTGAGATGGAAGCTCACAGATTACGGGATACCTAATGGCTTACTTGTACCTACTGAAGCTTAAGGGGGTTTGAGTGGGCCGCGGCGGTTTCAGCGGCTCGCCTTGCTGATGGTGTTGAGCTGATGGAGTGAGTCTCTTCGTCTATGGGTTAGAGACCTTGAGCTGATCAACATTTACACGCACACTGACGGTAAATTCACTTTGCGTCACTAAAGTCTTGAGCTGATGAGTACTGATGTCACAATCACGATAGTTAGTTACCGGCCGGTATTAACAACACTTCCGTGGGTCCAGGTGAACGCGGAGCACGATAATTCAACGACACGTAACGGTCAAGTGCAACAGGGCGCGACGCGGCGTTTGCGCCGGCTCGTGACTGAATGAATGAACGAATGAGCTATTGAAACGAATCCAACTACGTTGTTTCCATTCATATTTATGTATGTAGTAAACTAGTTATCATTACAAGAATATCAATATTTGTCTTGCTTATACGTAAAGAAGAATTACATCAAAGTGATAGAACCATAAAGAGACCTTATTGTCTAGGTTACAGAGATCAAAATCCATTGACCAGGAAATAATGGATTTGCAATTATTCGGAAGCTTACTGTCTATACTCCGTGGGCCCGAGTAACCCGAAAGATTTTAACCACGCATTCCTGAGGTCATTAGGAGTGAAAAAAATACATGAACCCAACTCAAATTCAGCAAAAAAAAAGTTTTTTTGTCTTGATTTTTCGGTTTTTGTAAATAAAACTTGGATAACTCTTCGGAAGTTATCCCTTTTAATAAAACGTAACGATTTTTTTTTTCAAAAAAGAAACAATTTTGTGAGTGGTAGCTGGCACTTTGATATCTGTCAAGTCAATAGGTACGCGGAACTGGCCAACATCGGTAGCAACGTCGCAATCAAAAGAGCTAAATTCACTTTAGTAATCACAACAAATATTTTACATGAAAATTGGTAATATCTTCAAAACTAAGCCGGATTTGACTGGGGTTCATAAAACATTTTTTGAGGAATGCATGGTTAAAATCTTTTGGGTTACTCGGGCCCACGGTGTATTACTAGAGGATTGGAGTGTTACTGAGTAGATGTTTTATTAAAGGAAAGATTTAATAGAACAAGTTTGTTTTATTTATTAGAGACTATACATAAACTTATATTATGTATATGTCGCAGGGAAATGGCCAGAACAGAGATTTGAACAAATCTCTAAGGGATATGATCAAATCACGCAGGATGTTAAAATGGCGAATCCATTTTATCATTTGCCTAGAATAAATCAGTCATTTGATCAAATCTCTGAATCTGTTTAGTGAAATGTTGAAATCGGCCAAAAAAGGCAACTCGTTTTTTCATATCACTACATTTGTTTAGTGAATTGATGAAATCCCTGAAACGCGTCAGTGAGTTGACGAAACAAACTCGCAGAGTCAACTCGGTTTATCATTTCACTAGACACGTTTAGTGAAATGATAAAGTCTCTACTGTAACATGGTGTAGGTGATTTGATCAAATCTCTGAACTGGTTCAGTGTTACTCTACAATTAAGTTTGATCAAATCTCTCACATGATGTTTCAGGGATTTTATCAAATCATTTCACTAAATAAATTCAGGAATTTGATCTAATAACTGATTTTTTGTGGGCAAATGATAAAATGGAATGGCCATTTTCACATCCTGCATGATTTGGTCATATCTCTTAGAGATTTGTTGAAATCTCTGACATGATTTAGTGAAATGGTAAAATAAAATGTCGAAAGTATACGTAATAAAAATGTTTGTTAAATCAGATTTTTTAACCGAGTACAAGAATAGGTAGTTGTAAACCGGAATATAATCATTTTAAGGTGGTTCGCTTTGCATACAAAACGTTCTTTGACATTCTCAGGGTAACGGCGTGATATTTTAAGAAACTTATTGTTACACTAGCTTTCGCCCGCGACTTCGTCCGCGTGGACCCGGGATAAAAACTATCCTATATTTTAATCCAGGCTATAAACTATCTTCGTTTAAAATTTCATTCAAATAGGTTCAGCCGTTTAAGCGTGATTGAGTAACAAACATCCAAACATACAAACATCCAAACATCTAAACTTTCGCATTTATAATATTAGTAGGATTCATTACTTTCATAAATTGCGTCTAAGCCGCAAACCGCGAAACTGGGGAGCGGTAAGGTGTAGGAGGGAGGTAACACAACCGCATGAGCAACTTAACCTGTACTAGAGTTGAGATTTTCATCATTTCACTAAACTTGTCTAGTGAAATGATATAACGAGTTGACTCTGCCAGTTAGTTTCGTCAACTCACTAACGCGTTTCAGGGGTTTTATCAAATCACTAAACAAATCTAGTGAAATGAAAAAACGAGTTGCCTTTTTTGGCCGATTTCGTCATTTCACTAAACAGATTCGGAGATTTGATGAAATGACTGATTTTTTCTAGGCAAATGATAACATGGATTCGCCATTTTAACATCCTGCGTGATTTGATCATATCCCTTAGAGATTTGTTCAAATCTCTGTTTTGGCCATTTCCCTGCGACATATACAAAACTGTGCTTAAGACTTTATCTCAATATAAAGATAATAAACTTATTTGAAAAAGAGTTGATATTATGAAACAGTTCTATTATTCGTGCGAATATCTTTTTCTTTGTCACACATGCTTGGAGCGAGGGAGAGGATACGGAGGATGGAGGCGCCCGGAGCGCGCAGACGAGAAGGGGTCAAGCACCCTAATAAACACAATAAACAGCATAAAGTTATTGCTTGGATTGAAGTTTTTTTTATGAGAATAAAAGGCGGGAAATTTTGGGGTCTATAAAAGGAGGAGGGCTTCGTATTACGGGATCAGTTCGGTTTGGAAATTCAGAGTAAATAGGTCAAATCGCTGTCGGTCGGGGATGCGGTTTGGCTTTCTGGTTTTGCTTAATTTCCTTGAATATTTATTAAGAAAGAAAGAAAGAAAGATACATTTATTCACAAACACACAGGACACACATGGTTATTAGAGCTACATTAGAGATAGAATCAGTGCGTTCAATTAGAAGTGGAGTGAAGTGGCGAGTTTATATGAAGAACTGAGGAGAGTAGGCGCTATAATTACGGATGTCGGAGTGCTAGGCCTGGTGTGGAGGCATGAGGGAGGCTGTAGCTGGGAGTCCAGGCATAGAGGTGGCGGTGTAGACGACGACTGCATCTAGGTGATTTGTCTTTGCTTTAACTTAAGTCCTGGAAGTTTAGTTGGTGTTTCAGTTATTGGATAACTGTGTTTTTGAAAATTAGTGAGATAATAATTTCCTTTTAATGAAAAGCTTTGGATAAGTAGAGTGTTGTTTGTTTTTAAACAGAGAATGTATGGTTCGAATCCTGATTCTTAGATACCAGGCAAATAAGCTAATAAATTAAATCTATACCTTATTCATTGAATGTTATTTAACTGTTAAATAATAGTTGAACACTTAGAATAGAAATTGGATCATTATTGTTTTAATACTAATCATATTTCTATGTATAAACACTTCTTGCCAGTAGCAAAGGTAGCTCCTTAGAGCGAATTAATTGTAGATTTTGGAAATTCATATCCTAGTTTCGGGTGAATATAGTTCTTCGGAAGTTACCTTTGCGTAAGTTAACAAAGCAGGGAGTGTATTTCAGGAGTGTTATTTGTGTTGAAGTGATTTTCAGTCAGATTGACATAGGTATCACGTATATCTAGATCTAGGGCAGTTTAGTATACTAATTTAAGTTAGATTGACATAGTATTTTTCAAATACGCACGCGAAAGCTGGTAGCGGCAGGGTAAGTGTTTTTTTCAAATTTGCGCGTTATCGGACAGATGTTATCTCAAATCTAGGATAGAGTTTATCTCTCTCTCAGAGTAATAAAACCGCAACCGATGTCCTTTAAAGCATACATAAACTTGTTTTGGTATGAGCTAGGGGAAGAACATATTATGATATCTTTAGGCAAATGGCAAAGTAGCTTGTGTAAATAGTTTCTGGTATTTATATATGTGTTGTGTTCCTTTAGAGACTGGTACTTCGATTTATTGTGATCTATGTTGTGTTTTTTCCCAAGGAAAAGATGGTTTATTTACGGTTGACGGATTTTGTGTTTTTTCCGCGTATTTAGGTGATATGCGTATATCTTTGTAACGGGTTTTCAAGAACGGATTAACGAATAAATTAATGAATATACTAAATTTTGTGGACGATAGGGAACATTACAAACCTTATTGCATGTAGGCTTTGTGCCTAATCTCCGGGATTATTATTGTCTTTATCTAAGCTTTATGTGTCATTTTATTTCAGGAACTTTAAACCTATAACTATTCCTGTATTCTACTTCTTATGTTTTATATTCACATATAATTTGACTTACTTATTGATTTTACCAGTTGAATTTGAATGAAGTTTTTAAGATCTCATTATTGTTTTGACTCTTTTACTTATAAACTAATGAAGTGACACCCTGCTGTATAGGTCAATGGTTTGACCTTGTTACCTACACAATCTATGTCTATAATTTATAATTTTATGTATTTAATGTTATAATATTTCGAATGCAAGTGATGGGGATTGTTTATGGCCTATAGTTCAACCTAAAAGGAAACTCAATCCAATCTTGTTACAATTAGACAAGTTCCATAGTTTGTTATGTAGTGATTTGAAAGATCATTGCCAATAGTTATCAAATTATATCTGCATTTAAGGGTGATTTTCAATATTCCAGAGTTTCAGATCTCTTATGCAGTATGATTCTTGAGAATTATATATATAGAGAAGAAAAGCATTGAGAATTTATATTACAGTCTCCTAAATATATGTGGTTTTTAAAACCATACTTAATTATGAAATAGAAAATTTTCAAGTTAAATTATATCAGTTGAAGGTACCTTTCAAGAGCATAGGCGATCATTCAGATCGTAGGATTGTGATCTGCCAGGTGGATTGTTATAGTAGAATAAAGACATGTACAATTAATTGAACTTTAGAGTTGTATCTTTATCATACGAGACAAGTCTTAGATTATATTAATAATGTTAATTAAGGGAATTTTTATAACGACATTGATTTCCTAAGGGTTCTAAATTTTGGCTAGCGTAACGCGATGCTAAGAGATAAATCTGTTATACTTGGAATACAGATTATTTCACAAATTCGAACGCTTGAGTAATAGTCTTATAACAGACATTGACATTCTTATGGCTCTTTATGAAGAGTGATAAATAGTGATTATGAGACCAATCTCTCATGATGAGTAAAAGAACTCTAAGGTAAAGTACACTTGTTATATTGTCAAAATGACCATTTAAAAGGTCCATATTAAATAAAAGAAGGCCACAGAACGGTCCATTTACCATCAGCTGATCACAATTAGGATGTTCCTGCCCCATCCTGACCAATAGTGAAACAGAGCTATAAAGAGTTGCTCTACATTCCACTATTTACTGTGTATAAATACAGCTAAAAACCTCCCTAGTAAATATAATTTATATTAAATAAGGAATGGTATATAGAGAAACCATCTCTCTTGAGGTGAATGAACAAATGGAGTTAGTATTTGGATGATGTACATATACTGAGCCCATGGGTCGGGGCTTTTATAAAACCAAAATATTTATAATTTATTCTTATCCATATTATAACTACATTCATACTTACATAAGCCATATTCAATACAGCGGATTCCACTTTAAACCCTTTATAAACTTATATCCTTTGTAGGCAACCTTACATAGCATATATTAACCTTTAGCTTAGTTTAAACTCCAGTTGAGTTCATAATCTAAAAAGAAACTGGATTATTATGGGCAGCGTGGGTTTCTGGCCATCTTCTAGACGATCACAAACACATTCTTCGAGGCCATTTAAAAATAATTTGACAGATCATGTTAGGGTTCTTTGGGGACTAGGGTTTTGTTAGAGCATTCCGTTGTGAGGTTAAGTCAAGTTTAGCTTCAGCGTAGGGGAGTTAGCGTCAGCGATGGGAGGTGTAGAGTGTAGAGTCGGATCGGGTCTTGAGTCTCTCGGGTTTTCGGGTAGAAAGATTTTCTTCTGGGCGCGAACAGGCACCATTATTGAAAAATCCATTCCTGGAACTACCTACTATATTTATGTTGAGGTGTAAGAGAGATATGTCAACCAAATCTTAACATGTAGTCAATGTGACAAATAAATAGTATAAAGCTTAGTTGAAAAAACTAGGGAAGTGGAATGTTTATTTAATTTATAGCGGTGGTGGTAAAATGCATGTTTTGTTAGAAAAAAAAATAGATTGATAGAAAATAATATACCCATACTATGTTAATTACTGGCTAGACATATAGTTTATATAAACTTTATGTTGTATGCGAGGGAGAGTATTATATATCCAGTCATTCATATGTACATACATTCATTCATTCATTCTGGCTACTCACTCTCTTACTCCGCGTCTTTTACCTCAACATTTTAGTCGTGCATTGTGTGTTTCCGAAAATGCAGTGTTATTCATGAATTACCACCCACAACGGGACACCTGAACCTGACCTGTTTGTTGTGGGTGGTACCCTCGTGAACTATTTGTGAATAAATATTTTAAACTTAGATTTTTTGAATTTTTGAATTTTGAGCCTCAAATATGTTATCGTATTCTGACTCATAAACTCCAAGCAAAAAGTATCTTTCTTCCTGTAAATTCACAATAAATGCTATCAGTCCTCATAAAAAATAACATGAAGGGGTTAATATATAAAAGCGTCCATCTTTGCAAAAGTGAAATTTTCAATGATTAAAGAACTGAATATTTATACTAAACTGCTGGCAATAGAAGAATATTTATCGACCTTATGACGATTTTGTTCAGCAGCGACCCAGCTCGTTAAATCAAAAGTTATTAAATCGGTCGGCAGAAATTTGTTATTTGTTCAGTCCAATAACCATTAAGTTAGTAATGTGCCAGTCGCCATCCCTATATAGGCCAACACTAGAGGAATTTAGGTTGTATTGACGTTAAACATATTTTACACTTTTGCAGCTTATTCCTTTCAAGTAAAGCAAAAAAATGTATACAAATCTTTGACCCCGACGGGATGGCAGTTAACATTGACATGACACGAGGGCAGAAGTGTTCGGATTAATCCCCGCCGCTTCCTTCCGCCATCGCCCTACGCGACAGCTTTTTCATTCTCACCACGTAGATGGTTGGCAGTCCTCAACTGTGCGTTTCTCCCGAAACTTTCTGCCTCGCACAGCCAAACTCTGGAATGAACTGTCGCCTGCGGTATTTCCGGACCGTTATAACCTTCAAGCCTTCAAGAAAAGAGCGTACTCCCATCTTAAAGGCCGGCAACGCACCTACAACTCTTCTGGTGTTGTAAGTGTCCATGGGCGTCGATTATCGCTTACCATCAGGTGATTCGACTGCTCGTTTGCCTCCTATATCATAAAAAAAAAAAAAAAAAAAGAAGTCTCTGTACGAGTACTCTAGCAGTTTTGAAAAGCAATGCTGTTGATGAAATATAAGTAAAACTATAATTAATCATATCTTGTATACGTTATTCCGCACGAGACAGAACATGGTAGGATCGGTAGGTTATCTGCTGGGCATTTTTTTACCTTTTTCTCAATTTTAGAATATACAGTTAATACAAAAACAGTAGGTAATTATTAAAACATACTATTTTCCACGTTCAGGGTTTTAATCGCATATGCACGTGAGTTCAGCGACAGTTTCCAGCACAAAAAAAAAATACTGTAACCTGTCGCTTTTGCGGCGATTGAATAATGGGGGAGTATTTGTCCTCGTAGGTTACCTAACAGCTTTTCTTAACTGATAAGGATGTCTTATGACATGCTCTTTACACAGGTCTGTTTACTTAAAAGTTAGACTTGAACTACAATTAACTTATAAAATAACATCCAATGAAATTACACTACTGTTTAACGTTTATGCGTCCCACAAGCCATATTTTAAAATCTTTTTTACAATAACAGCTTCCTTGTTCATCTGGGACTATTCAGATGAAGTATTCTCGACCCAATTTGCATTCCATTACAGTACATTTTTATGCAGAGCCAGACCTCTTCACATAATTTTATGAATAGGTATGTACCTACCGAGTGAACTCGGAAAGCTTACTGTTTTTATTACTGTCGTAAGAGTTGCGAAACTATGGTTTGAGTTTCACTTATTTTAAGTAAAAAAAACTTTTTTTGCGTTGGGGTAATGCTTTTTACGCACCATTCGAGCGGTCGAAAGGGGGAACCGGACGGGTGTGTGGGACTCCCGGACAGAAGGCCGAGACTAGCCACTAAACCCCCTTCGATTATTGTACCTTGTCACTTACAGTTAGCGCCAAAGGTTCGCTAGCTGCATTCTACTTTGGCCCTCGCGAATGTCCTGTCTTGTGCGGGCACGACCAGGGAGAGCGCCCCGGGACAATTTCGGAGCGCTTCAATCCTGTCGAATCATTGGGTGGCTAGGGTCCCCCGACCCTGCTCTACGTCCGCGGGCATCCATATTTCAATTTTTTGCCAGTGCATGATCTAAACGTGGTCATTTCTGCATTAAGATTTTGGGTGTGCCCAATGCTTTTCGGGTTATACGCCTCAATGAAAACTATCAATTAATTCTAGTGAAGTATGTTTTAGGTCAGAAGTCGGGTCACATCATTAAGAAAAATGTTTCATTAACAGCACTGTTTTAAAATAAACAGTTGAAACAAACGCTATATTAGCTTAATCATTGCAACACTGATTTATATTGAAGAATGTGAAATAATTTCCACAGATCTACTTACATTATTTTATATCATACCCGTTGAAAGTAACCCGCATTAGTTCGCGAATATTTTCTCCTGTTCCGAGTTCTGCGTATCTCGCCGTCTCGAGCGCGAGTATGCGCCCGGCCCGCGACAGACATTTAATTTTCATGCGCTCATTCCAAGCACAATGACTTGAAACCGTTTTTCAAGTTTCAGCACCCGTAATACTGGAAAAACGAGAAATAACTAAAATTAATGTTTTTGTAAGAATCTGTATGAAGGAATAGTGGGCTCAACTATATTACCGCGTTCTTCTTGGTGAAATGAATACTTTTGTGTCATAGTAATTACGTTACATCTAGACACGCGGCAGCGTGTCAAGCCAAGTTCAAGCAAAGGAACTGGCTAGCCAGCGCCGAGTGTAATATTATTTACACGAACCACTTGGTGCCACTTTTGACCCTTCTATAACTCAAAACCTCTTTAACGTAAACACATAAAACTACGTGTGTTTAATTATATCCATAAGGACATCTAGAAGCCCAAATTTCAGTACGAGTATTACACGATAAACTAACAAATTGGTAGAACCGTTTTAAACTTTTAAAGCCAATTTGTATATTTCGAGACAATAATTGCGAGCAAATCGCCGCCATGAAGAGGCTTAAGCACGTTCCGCACTCCTTTATTATCGCACGGATTAGAGCTCTACTTCGCTGTCGTTCATGTCAATTATCATTGTATAATTACAAACGCAAAGTATTGTCGTGTTATTGCCAATATTAATTAAATTAGGCATTCGGTATAAAAAAAAGCATTAAACATCCGCTTTTGTGGTAAGATGTTTATTTTAAATATCGATTGCCTCGTTAACAGATACTTATAGTGAAAAAGTGGTCAAATGATGTATCAATAAAATTCGATTGAATTGATGGATGTCAACCGACCGATAATCATGTCATAAATGGCTTTCTTATACAGGACCCGTTCGGCCTACGTCAACGACACGTGTCGACTTAAGCCAGGTTCAAATTACTGTGTCGGGGTGTGTCGTGGCGCGCCAGAGCGCAATCGGTTACGTATATTAGCTATGATTAGATTCACATAAGTAGGTTCTGTTGCGTTGTGTGGTTAAGGCGATGCCTTGATTTGAGTCGAACACGCCCCCTAGCTAGACAGAGACACGCTGATGCCTTCCGCGCACGAGGAAAAGAGATGTAAGACTCTTCGGGAATGGCTTTTTTAGACAAATTTCGATAAATACCTAACATAGAGACGTTTTATTTAAATTTCATTAAGTGAGATTTTAGATGAGATAAAATACTATAGTGTTAACTCGATTGTGTCGTAAAATAATGTATCGTTTGAGTAGGCTGAGTAAAAAAAGGAAAATACAGACCCAACTTTGGAATATTTTTCTATCGAGGAAATTTTAAGCAATCATGTATCGATAAAATCAGATAAACAATCATATAGTCAAGAATCATATATCTGAAAATCAGACCTTATTGTTTCTTAATCTAATCAGAACGGCGTTTCAAAGCACGCGATAATTTCCAATGCACAGCCTTAATGTGAATCTAATCATAGGTAATATACGTAACCGATTGCGCTCTGGCGCGCCACAACACACCCCGACAGCAATTTGAACCTGGCTTTAGACCACCGTCAGTGCGATTGAAACCAACGCTTTAGGTAGAGTGTCGAATAAATATTTTACTATTTAAGGGACAATCTTAACTTTAACGTTGGAAAACTATTATCCCTTTACATACAAATTGTGTCACGGTCAGTAGGTATTGCAAATGCAAATTCTACTGGTCTTGTGCGAGTGCATAAAAACAAATGTATGACTGTAATTAATTTCCAGTTTCTTCGTTTATTTTATTTATTATTTTGTTGTTTTTATTGGGATTATTACAGATGTGCGACACCGAATGTGCGACACATCGTTTGTGCGACGTACGCGTGTTCGTAATACTGCGAATCATTGTTCGTGCGGAGAATGGTTAATCGGTGCATAAATTTGCGACTTGTCGTATGTGCTTTTACGTTTTTTTTGTAAAATTTCTCGTAAAAAATCATACTTCTGAAATATGTAGGAGTATGAACAATAATTATACTATATTAGTGTAGTCATTATTTACAGCTTGCTGATTAAATGTCAGACAGACTGGTTGAAACTTGCTGTAACCAACACGAAATTCACATCTTTTATACAAGCTTTTATTTAGTTTAACCTGTCCCGCTGTCTGACTGTCTGTCTGTAATCAAATCTTGCAAATCAAATTTGATCCACTTCCCGTTTTCGGATTAAGTTGAAATTTTGCACGAATATGCAAATCGCGTGACAATGCAAAGTTAGAATCGTCACAATGAGTAGTTGATGACGGTATACAGAAAAGTACAGACGGCAATAAAAGCATGTACGAAAAATGAAATTTTTGACAGAAACTTTTAAGGATTAAAGGTTAAGGATTAAAACAACATTATACCGGGTAAATACATAGATCTGCCTGTTGGTATAAACTCGATCGTATCTCGCAAATTGACTGATAGCACAATTTCCTAACAACTTTTTCGGGGTCCTTTTGATAGAAATGCCGAGAAACTGGCCTCGAAATGCGTGTTTTATTCAAGAACTGATAAAAGAGCAAAAAAATACGGAAAAAGCCCTGCAACGTCAGTTGACACAAAATATTGAGCCTCCTAAAGTCAGTGAATATGAATCAATAATTATGCAAAAATGTCTCAAAAAAACGAGATGGATATATATACATATTTACTGGGGATGGCAAGCATAACACGTTTATTTTTTAATGTAGGTATAAGAAAGAAATAAGATACCTGCTCGTTGTGTTAAGTTACAATTGATTTTTAATATGTTTTGTTGTTAAGGATACAATGTGCAATTTTAAGTTTTGTTATTGTAAATGTACATTTTCAGATTTTTACGAGTATTACATTTTTATTTTTGGCGTCATTCATATACCTACAGTTGCAAGTTGATTTCATGAATATATGAGTAAGATAAAAATTGATCGCATTATAAGTCTTCGCTCATCCATAAGACCCTAAAAAACTTAATGATGGGCCTATCACATTTAAGCATTTTAAACAAGGAAGACAAAGACTAAGTCTAGTGCGTAATAAGGGTTAGCAAGTTTTTTTTTATATGAAGACATCTAGGTTAGTCCGTAGAAAGTTTGCTTAAAAAGTTTAATGTATAGTACGTACATTTGTATGTTAGAAGAAAATCGAATACTAGGACTTCGCTCATCCATATTGTCGTACATTTGTTAGTCGATTAAAAGTACATCGCATACTAGCACTTCGCTCATCCATACTGTCGTACATTTGTGTAGTCGAATAGAAGTACGTCGCATACTAGTACTTCGCTCATCCATACTGTCGTACATTTGTGTAGTCGAATAGAAGTACGTCGCATACTAGTACTTCGCTCATCCATACTGTCGTACATTTGTGTAGTCGAATAGAAGTACGTCGCATACTAGTACTTCGCTCATCCATACTGTCGTACATTTGTGTAGTCGAATAGAAGTACGTCGCATACTAGTACTTCGCTCATCCATACTGTCGTACATTTGTGTAGTCGAATAGAAGTACATCGCATACCAGCACTTCGCTAATCTATACAGTCGGAAATTTGTGTTGTCGGCCACAAATACATCGCACAGTTCAACATCGCAGAATTGCTTTGTCGATCAATAGAAATGTCGCACTAGCGTACTCGTACATCGCACATTCGGTGTCGCACATCTGTAATAATCCCGTTTTTATTCGTTCCTTCCCCTTTTCTTAACATTGTATCATATAAGATACACAATTTTTGATGTTCTTTTTGTATTCTTGTAACAGACAATTTTTTTGGCTCTACAAGGCGCAAACGTGGCTCGAAATCACATTTTTTTTTGTTATTTGCCAAGAAAAGCGTTTGGATATTTCTAGTTTTATTTTTAAAAAGGTATTGATGTGATTTTACTTATTAGGTAACGTACTTTCGATATCAGATTTAAGTTTTCTGATATCTGTTATATTTACGGAATAATCGCCTGGCTACTTAACGATTACACCCTGTATACAGTGTAATATAGTTCATTAATTACGATGTTAATAGAGCTTTTGCTAGCTAGCCTATATTTAACTCACACTGTTCGTCTGCAAGTATGATGAAGATGAAGGTACAATGTGGGCCAAAAGAAATCACCCTATTGGAAGATGCCCTCATTTTTGCAAATGGCCGCCAATGTCAAATCTGTTTATACATTTGTGGACTAAACAGATGCAGAATACAAGTGAACAAGCCATGGAGCGATACACTCCCCAAGAACGCGGAATAATTGTGTCTATTTTTTTGCGTAACAATTCGTCTGTGGTGTTGGCGCAGCGCGAATTCCGTCGCCGATTCCCCGGCCGTCCGACACCAACTGCGCAAACACTGCGCCGTTTGGCCACCAACTTTGAAGAGTATGGGACCACACGAGACGTTGCCAAGAGTGGCCGGCCCCGGAGCACCCGTTCTGCCGAGAATATCGCCGCTGTTGCCGAGGATGTCGAGCTGTCGCCGGAAACATCGACCAGACGCCGTGCCACGCAATTAGCCATCAGCCGGACGTCCCTAAGGCGAATTTTGGTCAACGACCTGCGCATGTTCCCGTACAAAGTCCAGTGCGTGCATCAGCTGCTGCCTGCCGACCGCCAAACGCGCGTAACCTACGCCCAAGCCATCCTCAATCTCGAGGAAAAAGTGGACGATTTTTCGACCAAAATCATAATGAGCGATGAGGCTCATTTCCACCTCAGCGGGTACGTGAACAAGCAAAACTATCGCTTCTGGGGCACCGAAAATCCACGAGTGATGCACGAGAAGCCATTACACCCGCTTAAAGTGACTGCATGGTGCGCTGTTCACGCTGGGGGAGTCATCGGGCCATTTTTTTTTCGAGAATGCCGCTGGCCAAACGACAACAGTGGACAGTGCGCGCTATAGGGCCATGTTGACCGAGTTTTTTCTGCTGCAATTGGACGAATTAGGACTGAGGGACATGTGGTTCTAACAGGACGGAGCAACGGCACACACTGCGCGAGCCACAACCAATATTCTGAAGGCAGCGTCCCCGGGTCGCCTCATCTCTCGTTTTGGCGATTTGCACTGGCCCGCAAGATCGCCCGATTTAAGCGTTCCAGACTTTTTTTCGTGGGGTTTTTTGAAGTCCCGTGTTTACATGAACAAGCCCGAGACTCTGGAAGCCCTCAAGTTCAACATTCGACACGAGTGCGAGAATCTGTCGCCCGAAGTTCTCGCCGAAGTGATAAAAAATGCCATAAAACGAGCCCTATAGCAACCAATTGTGAGGGCAACCATTTGGCCGATATAATCTTCTTGACTTGATCAATAAAATTCTAAAGGTTCAAATAAACATAATCAAAAAACAGAATCGAAGTTTTTCATTTAGAAAAAAAAAGAGAGCCAAACAACATCGGATGACTTCTTTTGGCCCACCCTGTCTGTAAGTTGTCCTTCAAAATTAGCAACCCATTCTCTAGCTAAATGGTAGTATCCGATTGAGCTGAACTTTGGCATACCTATCTAAGTTCGGTGACAACGCAATATTATACCACCACCGAAAAACAGAGGACGTCATATCAACTCTTAAACTACAGAAGATAAACCCGTGTCGGATTTGGGGTCATTCCTATTAACGACTAGTGGGTCCTATCAACCCTAGGGAACCCTATCAACTCCAAAAACTCAAAAAAAATACATTCTATCTATCTAGGTATATATCTATCAATGACAAAAGTCTTTATTTGCTAACCGATGACATTCCAACTCCAAATACTTAATTGAATGTCTCGAGATGAGAAAGATAATATACCTAAAACAATATGAAAAGGGACATTATTTTAAAAAATTACAGTTGCAAACAACCATTAAAAACTTCACCAAGTACCGTCCCAAGCGATATTATTTGGATTTCGCCTATTACTGCAAAGAGGGGCGTAAATTTGCCCGAGATGAGAAATTTCCTCGAAATTAAACCGTAACAAAATAAAACTCGCTTCAGCGAGCACCACTCACGCCCTCTGGCCATGTGTGGAAATTGCGTTCGAATAGGGAAAACTTACATTCTCAACAAATCACCATTTTTGATTTCATTGCTTTAGACTCATCTCATTAAAACATAGATGTTAATGATTTTATTCTTAAAGCATTAATTCTATAAAAGTAACCAGTTTCACAATTATAGCTTCCACCTCTTTTTTTCACTTTCCGAAAGCCTATTTCGTTTTCTTGTATTTAATTTTGTAAATTAAGTTGAAGGTAAAACTTCGTTTCCTGAGTTCGTAAGTTTACTCGTATGTAAATGATTGTAGTATTATTTACCACTGAATTATTTAACAAAAAAATTTTTTTTTGTTATCATGCCAAATTAAACTCACATCATCAAATTAAGCTCCGTAAATTAAAGATATATAATATGACTCAAAAATAAACATTTTTTAAGTAATATCACTCAAAATCAATTTTTTTAAGTAGTTAAACTTCGATATAATATGTCCATTCTTTGCTAATGCCAATCGTATTACTCTTCTACTATTAGTATTGCGGCATTAGAACAACTGTAACAGATCTGTCATTTATCGCCAAACCTGCGGGCGTGGCATGGTTGCATTCATTATTTATAGCTGTGGATAACATCGGTCACGTGTGTGCGAGAGTGACGGATGTCTTATCCACAACGATAAGTGATAAAATGGAAACCATGCTACGCACCCTGGTAAAGACGCCCATCACGCTCTGACAAGTATGCGAGTGCGAGAGTGGCGGATGCCTTATCTAAAACGATAAGTGATAAAATGGCAACCGTGCTACGCCCGCTGTTGTAGTTATTATTTTATCAAATTATCACATGTTGTGTTAAGAGTTGCTGGCCGGCCTGCCGGCGCGGTTCGTCCCGCGTTTGACAAAGAACGCAGGCAGAACTGCGGGACAAAATTGAGCCTTTAATTATCCAGAAAATCCATTCTATACACTGAAGAAAGAATGTTTGAAATCGGATAAGCGGTTCCTAAGATTACCCATTACATACAAACTTACATTTTACAAAGCTACAATTTCCCAGATTGTATAATATTAGTATAGATAAAACAAGATAATGTATTCATAAATAAGCATGGAAATAATGACGCTTACTTTTAAATTCAATTTGCAGGTTGCGGTTATAAATTTCCCTTGGGTACCGTATGTCAAATACACTGAGATTTTGCGTCCGTACCGTAGGCTCACTGCATTTTCTGGTAAAGCGGAAGCGGAAAGTGTACCAGTATAATAACATTATGTATTCCGTACATGTAATTTTGCATCATTATGTACTCGAGTATGTTCATCTTACTGTAGCAAAAACAATATGGGATTTCTTCATTGCGTACGGCGTTATTAGTGCTTAATGTTTCTTAGTCGCTTAGCTGTCATGCTGCCAAACTAGTGTCAAGAATATGAAAACAACACTGGCCGTATTTGTGACTAGGTACCTACACTTTTCGTAATTTATTTTAGTGTGGGCTTGAGGAAAACTTACTTTTTTGACACAATGATTCTTATAATATAATCTTCAAGATTATTGCATAGGCCGAGAAATAGCAATTCGTGGATAATTTGATTTTGTCAAAAGCGACGATAATGGATGCCGCGGCATGCCGTCCTACTTACATTTTTAGATTTTTCACGCCACTGCTCGGAAATGTGGCAAAAGATGGTCAGTAAACAGGCTTCAAAGCAGGGGTTAATTGGACATCGCACGAACAGGCCAACTATGAGTTCAAACTGTCCAACAATGTTATTGTTGGACAGTATGAACTACGATTCGCTCAATCACAGCTCCGAATTCCCCATTTTTTTTCCAGTATTTTTAGATCCATTCGCGTTTTTCCCCATTTTCATTATTCTCTATACATTATTTCTACCAACAGATAATTTCGTCACACAATTTTTTTTCTAGGCGTTAATTTTGCTACACGCATCTTTGACCGATGCAATTTTTCACCAATCTGTTTTTTTCACATGCGTTTGGTTACCCGTAGAATATATTTCCACTAGTTTATTTTTGTCACACGATTTAATATCTAATCTTTTTTTCGCAAGACGCAACTTTACCATGTTTTAGCATAAACACTAAGCGGGCGGGGTCGTGAAAACTTCTTAGAACTATTATACCGGGTGTACAATCCAAACGGGTCAGTATGGAGAAGTCGGAAACTATGAGAGATAGCGAGATCTATTCTTAGGAAACATGTCAATTTTTTTTTAAAATATATATATATATTTATACTACTTAAAAGATTTCTGTGATTTTGTATGCACTCTTGCAAGTCTAGTAATGGCAAGTTTATAGTTTGACGGTCTTATTCATAAAAAAACCTTACAACACCGTTGATCAACGTTTTAGTTAAAACGTTCGCTAAGCCTAATTGACGTTTGTTAAAAAGTGTGATTCATAAACCTCCACTAAGCCTCCGCTAACTAGTGGGCCGTTATTTGACAGATTCGAAATGTTATGTTGCCGTTCTGGGAAATCATAGACCAAATACTGTGATTTTCGATTAAAAAAAAAAGTTTGATAGCTTTAATACCGGCAAATTGTAGGTAATTTATCTCCACGAAACTAACGTGCGTGTAAATAAGATGAAAACTAATAAAAAACCATGTGAAAACTGGGCGTTGGAAGACAAGGTAAGAAAGGAAACGTATTTACTCAAATTCGGCATTAAATATGAAGTTAATTACCTAATGCTTTTTATATAATTTATTCATTTTTCTTCAGGTTTTGATACGGAGGTTAGTTGAAGAATAATATGATGCGGACTGCCGCGCCCCGGACTTTGCTCAGTTAAACAGTCAGTTCAGTTCAGCTTCTTGAAGCTGGCCGCAAAACGGTGGCCCGCCACCTCGACAGGACCCCACTGACTCCAACGACATCAGTGCCTAGTTGCCGCAGGAGTTCGTCGTCGACGTCAACGAGCTCGCTTAGGACACGGTTAACTAGGTAATTACCTTATATAACTATTTGTTATACCTATATGTCTATCCCAAAAAAGTGTATCTTTATGTGCTGGAAACGGCGTTCGGCAAAACCAAGGTCATTCCGTAATAGATTCCCTTTAACCTTCGCCGGCAGTCTGCCGATTTCGCTCGTCTGGATGCGGCTAATTATACATTCAGACACCAATTTAAGCGTTTTTGTATGGCACAGACCTATGAATTACTCAGAAAGTGAAACCGAGATTGTTCTACTCGTAATGTCAATAATAAATGATTAATCGATACATACCTAGGTACCCTTTGTTCACAATCTTTCTGTCGGTGTTTGAAAAACAATTTTCATTAATTGTATGGACGACGCGCAAATGTTGTAGTATTCGAACGTATCAAGAAATCGCTCGCTCTGAGCGGTATCTGTGATTTTTTCAACGTCAACGAAAAGTCGATAACCGAAAACTGTGCTGTTGTGAATGAAAACAACAAAATGTGGATTGATTGTTAAAACGAGACTTTCACGACGATGTGATATTTGCTGTTTAAATAACTATTAACTTAAAACTTGAACCTGTGGTACAATAATCATAGAGCCCGGTTTTCATCAAAGCCTCCTCTAAATCCAACCAATACCTAAGCTGTATATTGTATTATGAGGTAATGTGTTTATGTTAACAATAATAGGTACACAGTAGTCACATGTTGATGTGTTACGCAAACTCTCTAAAACTGCTTAACCCCCAAGAACTCTAAGGAAGAGCTGTATGACCCTCACAATCACAGGGGTAATTAGCCCCAGGCCCAACAATACTTAAATTACCAGTGAATGCTGTCATACAATTAGCTACGAGCTACGCATATAATACAATAACTGGTTTTTGTCTCCTTCAAAGTATATTTTTAGAGACAGTTACACTATTGACAGTTGTGTTTTTGGACATTATTTCTTCATGTGGATGGAAAGCTTAGTCAAGATATAGCATTGAATGGCGACTGAGTGGAAGACTTCATGCAGCCCATCTTATGAACTAGAACTCTGCTCAGTTTCTTTATAAAACATACAGGTGCATCCACAGGGATTGGTTATACATATCAGCTAAAAAGAAAACAAAAATGAATAGAAATATAAGTGTAATTTAACATCATGTAATATTTTTTCAGAATGAAATAATTCCTGCTTAAGAGTCGGAAGCACCTGAGAGCCCGGAGAGTGGAGAGCCCGCCAAGCTGCATCTAGGGGAATGAAGAGAGAGGTATTTATTTATTACTATGATATAATATTTAATGTAAGTTTAATATAATAAACAGCTTTCCTTTGTTATTTATATCTAAAATTCTATTGCTTTTAATTACAGATTGTAGACCTGTGGTTGCGCAATGTGCTGAAATTTAGCGTTGATGAGAACTATACACAATTAAAATGGAGAATGAAGAGTCATATGTTCTTAATTCTGCATCCAGCAGTTTTAAGAGTACTGCTTTAAATATAAGTTTGTGTTAAATAAAATAATTATGCAATAAGCAAATTGTGTTTAATTTGTAATATTTAATTAATCGGCTATTCTCAAATTTTGTGTCTGTGGTTGCGTCTAATTACCACGACCATTTACAAACATTTTATATGGAGTCGTGGTAATTCAATGCAGACACAAATTTGTGAATAGCTGTAATCTTTTGAGAATTGTACTGTACAACAATAACATAATTGAGTCAACCTATTTTCCTTGTACAGTCAGGGGTATTCGTATAAATAATACATAAATATCTGTACAGGACTTTATTGACGATGTCAAAGGTGTGTACAGATATTTATGTATGTAGGTACATTAGTACTCCTGACTTGTACCAAATCCTGTCTGGAATAAGGCATGGTTATTTTATTAAAACTTTCACTGTCGGGAACTCGCCTAACGCGTGGGTTTGTCACTGTCGTAGTATAGGCAAGGGTGGATATCCACCAGAGATGTAGCGCACAGTTCTGGTGGATACTCACCCAAAGGTTCACAAAAAGGTTCTACGAGAATGGCACATAAGCAAGCATATGGCCCACCTGATGGTAAGAACCCACAGTGTAAAACCGAGTAGGTACTCATCTATGTTCCTAACTATAGATCGTTGAATCCACGAGGACGCGCCCCACTTCTATCTATGACTATACTAAGGACAAAAGACAAACTAGTTTGCAATGAGATGCTGAGGTGGGTCGCATCCTCGTGGATGATACATAACCTACTACGAACAGCGGCAGTGGCGGAGCGGAGGACGGTATGTTACTCTTTCATCCAGGTTCGAACTTTCTTTACGAGGGATAGGTAACGTCACCGACCCGCGCTGCACCGCTCCGCGTGACTTCTGCCTGTGCGTTAAGTAGGTAACAGTTTTATGTATTTACGTACCTCCTGGGCATTCCAAGGAATAAAATCCCTTTCGGTTGATGAAGTATTGCGCTGCATCGCTGGCATTCTTTTGGTGTCAGGCCACCACGTCTCCGGTCTTTTTGTAGGTCCGCTCTCAATTAATTCCATTATATACGTTAATTAGTTAATACGACACGACGAAACAATAAAGTTTATTCACCCACTGTCACTGATAACTTTTTAACTTGTAATGCGCGCGTATGGTGTTCCCGCTATTCTTCGTGCAGGAATTACAATTTTACTCGAATCTATAACTTTTTAAATGTAAAATCTCATTTATTTATCTGGTTACATCATTATAAATTGACAAAATCAGCTTTAATACCATAAAAACATTCAAAATCGTATTGCGAGCTTCCTCGAATACTTGCCGTCAACATCAGCTGTTTTCAATTTGGCGACCATTTTGTTCCTTAAAATTGAGATAAAATAGGTTTAAAGAAGGGTCCACCGTTCGCCAAGTTAGCGAGTCGTTAAAATGGGCTTGACGGACCGATCTGCGTTAACTGACGTTTATGAATCACATTTTTGCGAAACAGTGCTATAGGCTCGTTATAGCACTGTTTTAACTTTTTATGAATAAGACCGTGAGAGTCTAGAGATCCTAAGTATGACTATAACATACAAGTACTTTACTAGATCCACTAACACTAACAAAAGCAAGGATTTGCATCTCGCAAGTCTCATAACACAAATCAATGCTTATATTGATTTAAAAGTTTGGTTCATACCTGGTTGATCCATAGGCAGTACTCATTTTTTTAGATGAGTACTTACCCGTCTACTACTTGCCATGTGTATCACCACTAGTTTGTCACTGTGCCAAGTCTGGAGCATCCGCTGCTCATGAAACGAGGTTGTATGGTTCAGTGTACACTGGAACCGTTGACTCAACTGCTACATGAGTACTTGACAACTCAAGGACACCCATGGAGTCTGGCACTGGCTGCTGTAGGTGTAGTTGCTATGCAGCTCCCGTTGTACCTTGGGAAGTAGTGACATGACCCTCCTGACATCCGACGGCTGACCTGTGGACACTTAATAAAGATCGCCTCGGAACCAATCATTAATAACACGCTTAATGCTTTGTAGTTACCGACCGAAACATAACCACACCGATTGTGAGGTATTTGTCATGTCGTGTCATGTCGATACGAACACAGAATTTGAACTAAAAGGCGGCCATTTTCGCGCCAAAAGCGTGTGCGCACCGATCGATTAGAACACTTTCGATCCCTTGCGAGTCGATGGAATCTAATCAGATTGTCTGAACGTTGTCAACGTTGCTCTTAGACATATTGCAAACGAAGTTTCATACTTTTAGCGACTAGCTACTTCAGTTTAGAACACGACACGTTAGATAAGCGCGTCGTAGGTATTAACGCCTTGTGGGCTAATGAATACCGTGTCTCACTTCTGATTTTAGCAATAAAAGACACACGGATCAAAGATAACAATTATAATCACTTTTTCTACAAATAATAAATGAATTGACATCAAATCTACTATTTTACAATAAGAATCATAAGTGCAACTTCTAAACAAACCAACTATTGCAAGAATGTATCACAATGTGTCCATCTAGGCTATTCCCGCGTAAAATGACAGCTAATGTCAACCGGGCACAGGCCCAATTAATAGTGTTGGATCTTCGACGGTTTTAAAGACGCCTTGAAAAGTCAAGGCGTCTTTAAAACCGTCGAAGATCCAAAACTATTAATATAAATTCTTAAAAATAAATTCTAATAATTCTAAGAATCTTTTTACATAACAAGTGCAAGTATATGGAAGAATTTCTTAAGTAAAGGAATAATTGTCCAAGTATCATTATTATTTTATCGATTTAAATACACTGTGGTGTTGCAATAACGATGTTTTTTTTTTTTAAAAATGTCGCTCCTTTTTTAGGCTCGCCTTTCATTAGTCTGCGAGTGCTATCGAACAAGAATATATTGGAGAACGAACTCCGCAAATAATACTATAGAGAGTTCCATCAGTTCGGCTTGCTATGTTTTGCGAAGCGTACGAGACATTGGATAAATACGGATTATCATGCATTGGTTGAATCAAAACTTCGTTATAGTGTCGAGCTCTGGGGAAATTGTTACGATTATATAATGCATAGAGCCTTTGTTATTCAAAAGTGAGCCCTGAGATCAGATTAAAAATCAGTAGTTGAATGGCTTAGTTATTATAATTTGAATATTAATCTTGACTAGACTAAAATAATGAATTTTAAACAACGTACTAACAAAATGACTGATTTGGATATTACTTATAATTATCATAAAATAGAGGTCACTAATTCATGTAACTAGTTTTCTAGGTTTAAGAGTAGACATTATGGGAAAACCAAAATGAATCGATTTGTAAAAACTAAATGCATATGTTCTCCGTAACTTAAGCAAAATAGTTAATCAGTCAGCCGTCCTTACAGCTTATCACGCGTATGTCACTTCGTCATTAAGGTACGGAGTTATATTTTGGGGCAACTCCACTTGAGTTGCCCCAAAATATAACAAGAAATGTATTCGTGCAGTTTGTGGTATCCCATCGACAGAAACATGTAAACCACACTTCATTAGGTTAAGTATTTTAACTTAGCCTTGCCTATGTGTTTACGAAATTTCGTGTCATGTCAAATACAATGTTAGTTAATTCCCCAGTTTTAATAGTTCGCGCCAACAGGGTAAAACTCCATTCTATCTAAAACGGACTTATTCTCGAAAAGTGTATTCGGAATAGGATCATTTTTTTTTAATAAGTTGTATAATTCCATTGAAGAATTTAGAAGGGACAGTTTTTAGGTTCCCTCGCGTTGCATAAGACAACCATTCGAGACCCATTTGAGAAATTGCAGGAATATGAAAGACCGTTATACACTGCCTTCATCGATTATCAAAAAGCTTTCGAAGCCGTATCCCACGAAAGTATATGGAAAACACTGAAAGGTCAACAGGTAGACAAAATACATAGACATTAAAAAAATACAACAAGACCACAAGCAGAGTAAAACTAGAAATGATTGGCCCAAGCTTTCAAGCAATAAGTTTCTGTCAAAAATTTCATTTTTGGTACAAGCTTTTCTGGCCGACTGTACTTTTCTGTATACCGTCATCAACTACTCATTGAGACGATTCAAACGAGCCCAAACTCGATAGGGTTACGTGATTTTATTACGGAGTTCCTATGGCCACCTTCCAGCTCCATCATCAGATCAGCTCCACGTCATCATAATATTGCATTGTCACGCGATTTCCATATTCGTGCAAAATTTCAACTCAATCGGAAACTGGGAAGTGGATCAACGTTAACTTGTAAGATTTGATTACAGACAGACAGACAGACAGACAGACAGACAGACAGACAGACAGACAGACAGACCGACAGACAACAGGACAGGTGAAACTAAATGAACGCTTGTAAAAAGAGGTGTACGGCAAGGCGACCCCTTGTCTCCAAGAATCTTTATTGCGAACCTAGATACAAACGTGTACACATAATAAATAAATAATTAATATAATAAATTTGTTTAACATGTAACACTGCAATGGGATGAGAAAAACAAAGTTAAAAACGCGAAACTGTTGGGATTTTGGGATCGTCAATAAATAGCCCTTAAACTGGCGCCTAAAGGTATACTTGCTAGACGCTCCTTGGATAGGTGGAGGGAGATCATTCCAACACTTGGACGCCGCGAACCTAAAGCTACCTCGAAACACCGCGGTCCGATGCTTTGGCACCAGAATCATCGCTTTGTTAGGATCGCCTAGGCGTAGGCGCATCGGCGCCTACGCGCACGTTTGGGCCATACAAGTCTACTCAGCAAATATGCTAGGACCCCAGATCCCACTATGCCAAAGAGAAGAGTGGCGAGGTGAAGCCGTCTGCGTGCAGGCATGTTCAGCAGACCAGCGGCGTTCAAGTAGGGAGTGATATGAGAGCGTATGGGAGCGGGGTGGGACTCGGAAACAGAAACGAATGCATGCTTTTTGCACTCGTTGTATGAGCTAGCTGCATTTGCAGTTGCAGCAGCTGCAGTTGCTGGCTGCATTAATGCACTGAGTAGACAACATCACAATAGTTTAATCTTGACAATATCAGCGATTCACAACGGTTAACACGCAAATCAACACTTAAGTAATTGCGAACATTGTAAAGAACTTTAAGACGGCAGAAGCAGTTACTCACAATTTTAGTACGTGGTTCTCAAAGCGCAGCTAGCCGTCCATGAGGAGGCCAAGGTTAGTTGCCCTCTCTCGTCTCACGTCTCACGTATTGCCTTCAATTATTTATGGCTCACTTTGGCACTGCAATATCGTTGAGCAAAACATAATAACTCCAAGTTATTGATTTAAATCTTCATTATGTCCACAGAAGCAGAGTAAGCCGTAAAAGCTGATTCATTGGGTTATAACATTCTACCAATTTGAGGACTACAACGGACTTCCTGGAGCGCCGCAAACAGCGCTCGTCCATGCCCTCTTCCGGGAAAAATAACGTCCAGTAAATTATGAAGTCTTATATAGGCCCGGTAGGGCATAGCAATGTCACATCAGATAATCAGATTAATCTATATATATAATAAAACTGAAGAGGGTCACAAGTCTGTACATGGAAGATATTCGAAATATAGTTGGCTGGAGATACTTAAAATCGACAACAGAACACGTTCCAACAGTTTTTTGGATTTTTGTTTGTTTGTCTATGTGAACGCGCATCACGTAAAAACGGCTGAACGGATTTTGATGCAAATTTTACTAATTTGTCGAGAAAATCCCCGGCCCCCGGCTCTAAAAGCATGCTATAGGCCTTTAATTCCTACGAAAAGCTCAGCCTTCGGCTTCGCTTGCCTCCCCTTTTACCTTCGGGAAGCCTTGCAAGTTACTCGGAGATAAAGAGTATCCATGGGGGCTCGGCCTCGGGCCTTAGGCCCGCGGGCTCGCATTGAAACCGTTCTCTAAAGGATTGATTTAGGTCTTTAACTCCAATGAAATGCTAGACCTTCGGCCTTGCTTGCCTCGCCACTCACCTTCGGGACTTTGACCTCATGTCTCGCTTGCAAGACATCTGAGGATAGTGAGTGTCCGTCGGGCTCGCCCTAGGGCCTTCGGAACTGGGAAGCGCTCTCTAAAAGAATACTTTGGGCATGTATATAAAATTACTGATGACTGATTGACTGACGAATATATTGGTGTTTATTTAGATTCGAAGAGAATTTGAACTGTTGCACGCATAGTCTATAAAAATGAAATCTTTATTATCAAATTTGTCAGTAGGTAGTAGGTAGGTTTGTAGTATGGTTAAACATTATAATATTATTTAAACCATAATTTATACGCGTACGAAGTCGCGGGCAGAGGCTAGTTGATTATATTTGAAAAAATCTGGAAGTTACACAGCAGAGTACGATTGTATGGAAAACCTTATGTTTCCTCTAAATGATTGCATGAATGAAATAAATTATATTGAATACGAAACGACAAGATAGCGATGATGCGATGAATAAATGAAAATTTCCGTTGATGGTAGTCGAGTGTACTCGCTTTCGACGGCTGCCGGCAGCCAAATGTAGCGCCGCCACCGTGCCGGTGGAACGCGGCCGTTCCCTCGCGCACGCGCCCTGCGCGCCCCCGAAGCCCGTGTAGTGATGTGCAAGTCACAGGCTATTACTACGCCACAAGCCAGACTCTTAAATTATGCATGAGTGGCAGATTATTACTATGTAAGAAAAAAAAACTATTACGCCCATGGGAGTAATATAGACGAATGCTGACCTGCTAAAGCGGCTCACCCCGCCGGTCACCCATCACGAAACTATAGCTCTATGTAGGCTTAGTTGCTACGCATCGCGGTGTCAAGATATATTTGTGGGTGAGCGTTGAGGTGAGCTAAAAACAAGTTACAGAAAAGAGGGGCTGGTGTGAAGTGGGAGTCGTCTGCTAAGCTGATCCAGCTGAGAGTCCATGCAGCTAATACGACGACGCTTGAAAAATAAAAATATTTGAAATATTATTTGGTTTAAAATATTATTTATTCGTTTTTAGTTTTTTTTGTGGGTGGGTTTTTAAATTTTTAAATATTACTTTTATTTTGTCCTTTTTAAAGTGATGACCTTCAAACGGCTGATCAGGTCATGGTAACCTTACCACACATATACTTTCAATATCATTGAAGTAACACGGTACCAAATATCGAATCGAAAGGACATATGGAAGGTAGTCAGATCCCCTCATTAACTATTAAAGAGCTGATGATCTTCAAACGGCTGATCAGGTCATGGTGACCTTACCGTATACATTCAATATCATTGAAGTAACACGGTACCAAATTTCGAATCGATCTGACATAAGGAAGTTAGTCAGATCCCCTCATCAACTAGAAAAGAGCTGATGATCTTCAAACGCCTGAACCAATTTTCATAAAACATGGCTAAGAACACTCGGTATAACATTATCTATGACATAAAAAAAAAGAAAATGGGTTAATCCGTTTGGGAGCTACGATACCACAGACAGTGCACAGATACACACACGTTAAACTTACCTATACACCCCTCTCTTTGCGTCGGGGGTTGAAAATTAAGAAACATTGACTAGTTATAATTCTTAAACTACTGGTTCAAATTGAATGAAATCACCGGTTACGTGTGAAGGATTGTTTTTCTTGCTACGAAACTAGTTACGTACAAATGGGTTTTTTTCTTAGTACGAAACTAGTTACGTACGACCGCCTACGAAACCAATGCTACGTAACCAGTTACGTGGGAAGAATTATTTTTCTTGCTACGAAACTAGTTTCTGACACATCTTTGCATTTGTTGGAAAGAGACAAAACACATTTTTGTATTTTGTTAAACCGGCATTGCTATTGGCTGGGGGTCTGAAAATAAGTAAGTAGTTTCTACGCCGATTTAATTTCCTCCCTTCGGACCCATATCTCCCCTGGTCAACCCCTTGGGGGAGACATCAGGAATCCTTAGTACCGGTGTCTCCCCTTGCTTGGGGAAACATCGGTACTTCGTTTTGAATTATATTTAAGGTTCTCCTGCATCCCCTGTCAGATATGACTTACACCTTAAAAATATAAAAAAATAAACGATTTTTGAAGTGTTTGATGTTTTACAGTGTCAGTAAGTTGTGTCATTGTAATAGTTTTTTTCACGATGAGTGGCGAAATTCCAGTAGCCCAAGAAAGTGAAATTCACATTCAAACCAGCAAAAAATGATCATGGCTGACTACTGGTGAATTTACATTATAAATATATCCTTGAACGGCGTGAGGTGCTGCATCCATCATCCTAACGATCATGTTTTATCAGTTTTACCAAATTTCGTTAGCAGCAAAATCTAGTAGCAGAAAAGACAACACAATTGCTCGTAACGTACCTCTTATTGTGTCGCTTTTAGGCTCATAATCCTGGATATTAAACACGCGTGTTTTATAACATTACGACACTTGTGTGTTATGGTTATATCCCGATTAAGTCAAGTTGGCACCTTGCAGCAAGATGTATGTATGCACACTAACTTAACACTGTAAATTAACCGGGTTGTACAGAATGTACAGCTTTTATTAATTCTCGGCAAATGGATTCTTACCCGACTAAACAAATTAAATCCTTTTTGTGAATTAATTGACTATTTCTTTTTGGATATGATATAGAAACGTTTAATTTAGTAAAACTGTTCACTTTTGATAACATTTTACATGAGTTAATAAAGATAACATTTTGAAACGAAAATATTTATTTTATTTTGTATTGGCTGTTTAGAGATTTCATCTAATGCGCGCGCACTGCGCAAACTTCACGAAAAAAAAACTGTTGCGCACTATTATAGGTTATTTCACAGATATTTGTAAACATTGTTAATGCGTGTTTGGTTATTAACAAAAATGTTGACTCGTGGTGACTAGAAAAGTGATAAAAAGTATGGACGCCACTGGAAAATCTTGGAGATGTATACAACATGTGAGTAAAAACCTGTTGTCATCAATAAGTAAAGAAAATAACTTGGCAGGCCTATACAATTTTCATCTTATGAAAAGGACTTTTTCCTCGCAAAATGTGTTGAATAACGTCGTATGAAACGCGTGACCTTTGATAATTACATCCTCGGCTTTCTTATCACGCTCACCTGCGGCTCGCGTGATAATTCCGCCTCTGGTGTAATTATCAACATACCTTACTTGTATCACAATGTACTATTACTGTTATTTATATAAACCGATGTTAACCACTGCTAAAACTAAACTCATTACAACTGCTAACTTTGAATGTTCATACGGTGTACGTTATTTAAAATTATAATTAAAAAAAAATAAGGACAAATAATTTCCAAACAATGTCCGACAGTGATTTTGCCCAAGTTCAAGTAATCGAGAGAATTTTTAATTTCATTGTCGATCTCCATGTAATTCTCAGATTTCTTTCTGTGAACTTTACTTTTGAAGTCTACAACTTTTGTTTCTTTGCTCTACCTTCTAACCGTTGACCCCATGAAGGATGAGTTCGTCCGATGTACCGGTTAATTCTACTGTGCCATCCCTCAATGTTATTAGTAGTCCTGATTTTCTCTTTATCGCAACTGCATAATACTGGAAAGTTTGATTTCTTAAGCCAATGAGTGGAAGTAATTATTGAAATTGTCAATTTCCTTGTTTGACGGGTTCTTTGGCATCACATACTCATATCCGCATTCCAGATATTTAGGAGGCAATCGTGCTAAGACAATACATCTCGCTACGTGAAGTTTTTGTGTACTTAATGTTATTTTTAATTGATTTGATTTCCGCAGGAGACATCTGCTGTAGTGAAAATAACAACCCTTGACTTCGATAATACAGTACACATTTTGCACAGCTTTGATTACATATGACTCAAAATCAATAGTAATGTTTGTTGGCTTCCACTTCGGAAACGACTACTTAATAAGTTGAAACACTATCTCATAAGTTTTCATATTTTTGTCAGGTAACAAACAATAGATGAGTGGACTTATCGAGTTATTGTGTTTTTTAACTCCATGGACTACATATAGTTGTTTGAAATTAGAGGGGCAGGACTTGAAAGTGCCATCCGCTAAGATATGTTCAAAATCAGTATCACCAATTAAACTTCTGATTCTAGGAGAACAAAACAGAATAATTCTCTTGCCGGTGTAATCATCACAATAGTCTGCTATTAGAAAATTCTATATTTTTCTGGTATCTTGAGGAACTCCACTACTTGAGGAAAATCGCATTTTACTTGTATATAACACTATTGTGTGCGTTGATAATACTAGTTTTAACACCACTAAACTTCGGAATATTCGCAATCATATGTATACCTTCACATTCTAAGGAATAAACCACGTCATATTGTTTTTGAATCGAAATAGAATTACAACTCGCTCTGTCTTTCTGTTGGTCAAGCCCTAATAAAAATATATTTTCATCTCTCCTGTTCTGAAAGTTGAGTTTTCATGGGTATATATAGCCGGGTGGAAAATTGCGTGTTCTCCCCTAGAGTGGAAAGTATTTTTTTTTAATTGGTAAAATCAGCCACGGAGTCGAAGATAATAGAGTATTAAAATAAAAGCTTTTCACAAATCGACAGTCAGCTATAGGTACCTACATTAAACGACGTGTTTATTACGACGTATAGGTTGATATTTAAATCGTTTTACAGTTGGTTTATTTTTATTCGCAATTACAGAAAATCAATATTCAAAATCATTCCTCTATTCGACTGCCCGCCGGCATGGCCCTCTAGATTAGTTGCGTCGCGGCCTACTCGATTACAATTTAGGTCATGTAGTCTAGTAGGCCGTGGCATAATGTAGCCAGTGCGAATTATACATGTTTAACCAAAAACTTAAATTGAAACCGTTAGATACCTTTTATAAACTTTTCTTAAGTTGGCAGTATGTGTATTTAAAAAAAACTATGAAAGTTGGCAGTAGAAAAAGCGGGAACACGAGATTAAAATATAAATACCGTGTCGTTTTTTGGTCGAAAATGGTTTCGGAAAGTGATTCCAGTGATATGGACAATGATTTAACTCCCGATGATATAAAAGAGCAAGCAAAAGCGGTTGTTAACAATCTTTTACCGCAGTGCTCTAAGGAGAGATATCTTAAAGCATACAATCATTTCATGAACTGGAGATCCGCTAAAAATGTCGTCCCTTTCAGAAAATGTGTTTTTAGCATATTTTAACGAATTATCGAAGACATTACAGCCTTCCACGCTTTGGAGCAATTACTCGATGCTTAAATCTACAATAAATACGAAGCATAATGTCAACTTGAAAAATTTCACCAACTTAACTGTATATTTAAAAAGACAGTCCGAGAACTTCAAAAGCAAGAAATCCAAGATTTTCACTGCTCAGGAAGTAGAGAGGTTTTTGAACGAAGCTCCCGATGAACTGTTTTTGGCAACTAAGGTGTGTATAAAATGTACTTAAATAAAATTCTAAATGTAAATGTAGATACCTAAATAAAATATAAATGTTTTTAATTCTAATTACCTACTTATGTTGTTGCAGGTTGTTCTTATCTTTGGCATATGCGGAGCCTGTAGGAGCATCGATATTTCAAAGATTACAGTAAACGATGTCGAAAAACACAATCAAATTATACTAGTTAAACTACGCAATACAAAAACTAAAATCGACCAGCAGTTTGTCATACGTGAAGAATTTGCAAATTTAGTCGAAAAATACCAAAGTCTTCGGCCAGAAAACATACAAACAAATACATTTTTTTTAAATTTTCAACGTGGCAAATTTCTACGACAAGTAATTGAAAAAAATAAATTCGCTAGCATATCAACCCTGAAACGGTATGGCGGTTGGAAGTCCAATACTGTTGCCGAAGGATACGTCGAAGACTCAGTTGAAAATAAAACCAAAATAACATCAAAAATAACTGAATATATAAATATTGATCGCCATCATTCTCCACAACCTGGAACATCAACAGATCAGGAGCCAGAAGTTCCACTAGTTTCGCCACAAAGTCGCCAAGAAAATGTTCAATCTGGTTCTCATACCATACAAGAAACTCAGGTTTCTCAGAAAATTTCAAACATCAATATTCCCGGCAAAACATTGAATTTGTCTTTTTCAAATTGTTCCAATTTTACTGTAAATTTTAACTGATCGCTCTTAAAATATAGCTATTTTATAAAATAAACGTGTAGTATTTTACTTTCCTCTAAGTCGAAATGAAAAGTAGAGTGTTTAACTCGGGTGAAATTACCCATTTGACCCTCGAACTATTGGCGCTTTCACGTCGTTCGAGCGCCAGAAATATCTCGGGTGAAATGGGTCACTTTCAACCCTTGGTTAACAATCTACTATTTCAGCAATGTCTTGTAGACATCCTGAAGAATGTTGAGTGTTTTATTTGACAATTTCATTTCGGTCATTTAAAGTAACATTTCCACAACAACCCCTGTTATTCTAATAGCATAGCCAGAATGCATTACCGGTACGATAAATCTTTTTATGGTGGTATTGACAACCATTATAGAGTAATGAAACTCCACCTTTTCGAGTTGTTATAAATTCAACTTCTCTGGAACCACTCATTACAATTACGATGTATTCCGACGGTAAATTATTTACTGCGTCGTGTGATGTAATAAATCAATTTTATCATTTCAAGTTGACACTTCAATAGACACACAAGTGTAAGATAAATTACGTTTTTATAAAAGATTTTATAATCAGCCAGGCATGTTAGAAAAGAGTATTTTTCAACACAATTGCTCGTAACGTACCTCTTATTGTGTCGCTTTTAGGCTCATAATCCTGGATATTAAACACGCGTGTTTAATAACATTACGATACTTGTGTGTTATGGTTATATCCCGATTAAGTCACGTTGATACCTTGCAGCAAGATGTATGCATGCACACGTTGCATTCTTAAACTAACCGGGTGTCTTTTTGGATATGATATAGAAACGGTTAATTTAGTAAAACTATTCACTTTTGATAACATTTTACATGAATTAATAAAGATAACATTTTAAAACGAAATGATTTATTTTATTTTGTATAGGCTGTTTAGAGATTTCATCTAATGCGCGCGCACTGCGCAAACTTCACAAAAAAAAATTGATGCGCTCCATTATAGGTTATTTCACAGATATTTGTAAACATTGTTAATGCGTGTTGGGTTATTAACAAAAATGTTGATTCGTGGTGACTAGAAAAGTAATAAAAAGAATGGACGCACTAGAAATTCTTGACGATGTATACATCATGTGAGTAAAAACCTGTTGACATCAATAAGTAAAGAAAATAACTTGACAGGCCCATCAAATTTGTACGTAACTGCATGGTTTCGTAACAAGAAAAACAATCATTCACACTTAACCGTCGTCGGCTGAAGGGGTATATACATATCCAACGACAGATAAAATAAAATAAAATAATCTGTTATTTCATGAGAAAAAACGTATGTTAGAGACTGGCTAAAATCTTATACTTTTAAGATCTTTGGTAGACTAGTCAAGTTTATTACATTTTATTCCGCAGGTTTGCCTGCGTTCTTTGCAATACGCGGACAGCTAATTATTATTATTAAGTGGAAAAGTCTCTGCGATTGTAGCCTTGTAAGTTTGTATGTAAGGGGTAATCTTCGGGACCGTATAACCGACTTCAAATCTTTTTAGCCCTTGGGTTAGTCTGGGTTCTTTGAAATACGCTGGCGAAGCTAAGCGGGCAGTTAGCAAGTTGAAAGGAGTAGGATTCAGGGTGTTTGTGGTCGTTTTTTCTACTAACCCTGTGAATAAACGTTGATTGTTATAAGGATCCTAAATGTTCCCATCCGCGAAGGAGGGAGAATGTAGATATTGTATAGGCTAAGCTGTCTGGCCATAGAATTCCAACAGGTCAGCTTTTGCATTTGAACTTAAAATATGTACGAATGAGCTGACAGAAAACTAATAATATGGGCATTTTATTAAAAACCTTGGTAGGAGATGTTTGTCCTCAGGTTACATTATCTAGATTTGAATATGTGGAGAACCTGTGGTAAAAAGGTATAAAAGTGGAAGAGTGAACTTGAAAGTTTATTCAGCATTTATTTTAGCTATAAATACGAATATATGGCACGAAGGTGCCAGCATGGTGTTAGGGAAAATATCCCTCATGCCAAGTGGCAGTCAAGTGACTCCTATGCCAATAATTATCCTTCAGGATTTACGTGTAAGATCTTTGTCGCTACGCTCTTATGGCGCATCACTACGATCGCGGCGCGTCAATGTCAAGTTGTCAAGCGGCCTTTAATGGCCCTGGCTAAATGGAGATAAACCATATCTCGCTCTAATCAGTAAGTGTGAGTGCAGTTAGTGCACTGCATTTAGCCAGGTCTTAAGCGACCAAAGCTTGTCATCTAATTTAATATAAAATATTTAATTCATTGTAAACATACGCAAAACATCGCATTATAAATATGGTGTCAAAGGATAATAATTGTTATGCCTCTTGCCCCCCCCTTGTTAGCTCCCACGTCACTGCCTACTGGGATCCAGGAATAATATTTTAGTTTTTAGTATTGTTTTGTATCAGGAGGTTTTTTAAATTTTACTTTTATTTTGGCCTTTTTAAAGTGATAGTCTTCAAACGGCTGATCTGGTTATGATTACCTTACCATATACTTTCAATATCATTGAAGTAACACGGTACCAAAATTTCGAATCGATAGGACATATGAAAGGTAGTCAGATCCTCTCATCAACTATTAACTAAACGAAAATCGGTTCATCCGTTTGCGAGCTACGATACCACAGACATATACACAGATACACAGATACTAGAGCAGGGCGTTTTTTCCCGTAAGCGTTTTCAAAAACAGTTTCTCGTAAAGTAACGGAAAAATAGTTTGTGGCTAGAACCACAAACTGTTTATATAAAAACCATGACAAGGAGCTCATGAGAAGGCGACAGTCGCACGCAACGGTTGCAATGCAAAACGTGCAAACGCAACTCGAACACCGTAAACTGTTTTATTCGTTTCACACTACAAAAACGTAACGTAACTCAGGCTGGTGGGCTGTAGGCTGGATAGATATAGGGTACAGCTGAAGAGGGAGCGGGATGGGGTTAAAACAATACGAAACGAACCGAGCTTCCGCGAACCGAGCCGAGGACGAAGTTTCTCCTTCGAATGTACAAGTGCGACCGAAAAGCACTTATTTCGGTTACGGTGGGTGCGCTTTTTACTAAAAATGGGAACGATCACTATTTAATTCATCATTGATTAGACAAAAAGTATTTTATTATTTGGAAAATAAAGTTTAAATTTTAAAATATAATAATAAATATTATTATAGCGCAAACTAGCGCCGTTGGTGTGACTGATTGAAACACGACGCTTAACAACGCTTACTCACCACAGGCCGAGCGAGCGGCAATTTAAAGTCTGATCTATAGGTATAGGTTTCTATCATAGTTGCAACGAAATTAGGGGTTAAGTTATATTAGATTATTGTTGTGAGACGAATCGAGATGGGGTTTTGAAATGTGACATGCATAGCGTCTTTGTTTTGGTTTGGCGGGCTTTGTTTGAGAGTTCGAGGAATATACTCATAACTGAATAAAATAAACTTGTTTAAATTACTTGTCGCATGCGATTGAAGAAAAACAGTTGCCTTTCTTATTTCCTTGTGTAATTAAAGTTGTGAAGTGTATAATATAAAACTTCAGTTGGATTATCTAGTGTTAACAAACATTTCTTAGGTTAGGTTACATGTTACATTAGCGAACAATTATTGGATATTTATATTTTGTTTTTAAATTAGTGCCTAACAATTCTGTGTAGGTAAATAGTGCTGTGATGTGTATGTAGGTACATAAAAACTATAGTAGATTGAATGTTATTGTTAACAATTGTGATTTTGTAAATATCTAGTGTAGGTACTGTGAAAGAAAAAAACTTTTTAACAAAAAAATTAAACCGGCGAAAAAATACTGAAAATCAAAAAATAATAATACATACATACATACATATACTCACGCCCGTATCTCATTGGGGTATGCAGAGACTAAGGAACGCCAAATACTACGGTCCTTACATACTTCTTTCGCTTCGATCACATCCACACATCTCCTCATACAGGCTCGTCGGTTGCGGGTACTCTTGACCTGACCTTTTAACAGTATCGCTGAAATTTGGTCATGATACCCTCGCCTAGGCCGCCCCCTACCGACCCTCTTCCATCCATCTCCTAATAAACCTTTTTTATTTAGTTTAATAACTAAGTTCTTAAACTATTGTAAGTATACCTAAGTATATATATTTGTAATTACTTTGAGTTTTTAATTAACCTTAATAACTAAGTTCTTAAATTAATCTAAGTGTACCCAAGTAATTTTGAGTCGGCGCCAAACAATCAAAAGAATTATCAAAATCGGACTACTCTGTAAAAAGTTATGCGTGGTCATACATAAAAATATATATATACGGGTTGACTAGAGAACCTCCTCCGTTTTTTTCGTCGGTTAAAAAAAAAGGCGCCGAGAAATTTTTTTTGTGAAATCTGGGACTATTTTGAAAAAGCGATAATTATAAGGCCGTGTAAAACTTGTCATGAAATCTTGTTATAAATCAACAACGGCAAACTTAAAAGCGCATTTGAAACGTAAGCATATATCGCAATATAGTTGTCTCAGTTCTTTGAGTGCTGTATCAGGGAACGAAATCGAGTGCTAGTAGTAGCAATCAAGCACTTGCACGTGCACAACCATTAGTACAAATGCCGCCGACTTCAGGTGCTTGTTTTCACTGCAAATATATTTACGCCCCAGTGTTCCGTGAATTCCGTAACGGTGGTAACGGCGTCAGAACAAGCTGCCGAACCCGGTAGGATGTAACACGTCCACTTCTGTTTCTCGTTCTCGCATTGGAACTGATGAAGATATACTCCAGCAATATTATATTACAAATTAATGAGATGGATACCAGGATATCAATTGCCCACGAGAAAGTTGTCCAATAGTCATCTTATAAAGTTATACAAAAGAAACAAAGAGACAATCCAACCCGAAGCAGCCGCGGGTTGTGATGCAATGTGCATAACGTTCGACCTATGGATGTTACGCAAAACCGAGCCTTACATAGGTGTAACGGGCCACGACATAGACAAGGGCTTTCAGTTTAAAACCATACTTTTAGACTGCTGTAATTTTAGTGGACACCATTCTGCTGTAAATATAGCTGAAAAAATACGGGCTATAACCGACGAGTGGAACGTCACGCACAAAATAAACTAAGATTACTGACAATGCTTCCAATGTAACCAATGCAGTGACGGACGAGTTGCGTTGGAAGCACTATGGTTGCTACGCCCATACACTTAATATCATTTCAAATGATTCAATAGCAATGTTTGTACAGTCAGCATCAGAAATATGTATACATCAACAAGGTTTCAGAAATATGTGTCTCACTTCGATTTCACAAACATGTATCAATATCTGACACCATAAAATTGGATTAGCTGTTTCAGAGTGGCGTAAACATAAAATACTTCATAAATACAATTATAATAAATATTGATGCTTCCTAGCATCTTAAAAATATGATGTAACCAACCTCTTTCAGTAGTCATAAAAGGCTTACATTTAGTTTTCTTTTTATTTGAATTTCTGCAGGAATTTGTCATCAAGTGCCACTAGATAGATACCTATCAAAGAGTACTATGAATAATATCGTAATCTCATTATAGTAGAAGTAATATAATTACTGTTTGAAAGTGATCATTGGATTCGTTTCATTTACATTCGTCTAATAGTCCAGTAAATGAGCTGACAACTCGTATGGAAAAAAAATCAATTTTGGAAATAATTTATAATAGCTTATTTTTTATGTGTAACGTATATATTATCAATTAAATAGTTACCCAGCGACAAAATCCGACAAAATTTCAGACATCAAAAAAATGATAAGTTAACTAACTTCTGAAAAGTCAGAAAAAATATTAATAAATATTTTTGTCTTTATTTTGGTTCATTTACATTTGCTTTATAATATTCATGATAAATCGTATAAAATAACATTTTCAAATGAAATCAACAAAAAAAACGCTATTATAAATTAATGTTTTTCAAAACCGTATTTTGCCTGGAGTATAAACAGTTTAGAAAATGTACCGTATAGACGATCAAACAAAACATCGGATTATATTTTTAAAAGAAGAGGGATGTACGGTTACTGAAATTGCCGAATCGCTAGGAATATCGGTAAAAATCGTTTTTACATTACTTTAAATTTAAATGTTATTATTATGCCTACATTCAATGATTTCTACTTTTATTTTCAGAGAAAAACTGTCTATTTGTGGTGGAATCGAAACGAAAATGAAGGAGTTTTAAGGAACCACGTATCTTTCGGCCGACTAAAAAAAAACTGGTATTGAAACGGACAGAGGCATAATGGACCGGGTACGGGAAGGAGGATTTATCAGAGTGCTAAATTTAGCCCAAGAGTTCGGAGTTTCCTCCTCAACAATTCGACGACGATTGCATGATGCAAAAATTTATCATCGAATCCCTGCAAGAAAGCCTTTTCTTAATCCACGGCAAAAAATCCAAAGACTAAATTGGGCAAGAAACTATGAAAATCATGATTTTTCTAATGTGATATTTGTCGACGAAAAGACCTTCGTTACAGGATGGTAGAGTTTCGCTTTGGCGACCGAATAAAACACGTTATTTGGAGAAAAATGTTCTTACGAATCGTAAAAGTGGCAGATTGACATTGAATTTTTGGGGCTCGATGTCTGCGTCAGGGCCGGGAGAACTTGTAGAAGTATCAACTCGTATGAATTCTGCGATGTACATAGACATTTTGTCAAATGTGTTGGTGCCAACACCGAATTTGGTACTGGGAGGTGTGACACCAATAGAATTTGTACAAGATGTTCTATATGTGTATAGAACATCTTGATCAAGACTTGTACGAGCATGGATAGACAGCCAAGAGTTTTTGCGAGAAACTGCACTGCCTCCAAAATCACCCGATCTCGATCCCATTGAGAATCTGTGGGGCAAGATGGTGCAGGAGTGCGACTCGTCACAAGTACGTGACCGCGAAACATTGCGACGGCATGTGCACGAATTGTCGGTCTTTTAGAGGTTCTGCACTTTGCACAAACCTTGTCGAGTCGATGTCCGAACGGCTGCAAGATGTAAGGGATGCAGAAGGGGGGTACACAAGATTTTAAGTCGTAGCTATTTTATGAGGTCCCCTTCTGAACACATTTTCTTATTAAACATTACAATGATATAAGTATAATTTTATTTTCCACCAGTTAATTGGGTTTTTTTAGTAAGTGTGTCACTTAAATCACTAATAAACTACGGGGTTAGAGACATATATAAATCAGTTGGTGGATGTAGGTAATGAAAACATAAAACAATTCGATTCATTGGTCAGGAAATGTTTAAATACAGACAATATCTTTGAAATCGCTCAAAAAAGTACTGAAGGTTTAGAGTTGGAATCCACAGTACCAGCATCACCTAGCCATTGCGCAGTATTGCCGATACCTGCGCCTCAGTCGTCCCCTCCATATTCAGTGCCGGCCGTATGCGCATCTAAACAAAGCGACGACTCGAGCTCGAGCTACGAGTGCAGGTGCGACGCAGCACCCCCCAGCCCGCCCGCGCTGCCGCACGCCTCGGCGGCGGCGCCTACTCAAGATCATGACTCATGTGTGAGAACTCCCATTCGTAAGACTGTGCTATATACCGACCGGGTAGGTATAGGGCTAGGTGTGATAATGCATGACCTGCTGAATCAAGTTGTGGTCAATAATTGTATGCCAGAGGCCTCTCTAAAACGTATTAGCGAACAAATCGCCGCCGAATCGTTCGACGAACACTCAACGTTGGTAGTGTTTTTGAGTGATAGTTCGAATCTAAATAAACATAACTTAAGCGTTTTTACTGAAACCATTATAAAAATCTCAAATAATAATATTGGAAAGATAATTGTTTGTGCGTTTCCTTATTCAAACACATTATCGTTCAAAAGAAACAATGACATTTATTATTTGAACTTAATTTTACATAGACTGGCAGCATATCAAAATAAAGTATCGTATTTTGATACAAATAAGTTTATTGAGGGAAGTTTTGATCTGACTCGCGAATATTCGCACCTTCCTAGGAAGTATGTTTTTGATTGTGCTAAGCTATTAGCATATAACATTGATCCCGTTATGAATAGCATAACGAAGGACAAAGCGTACGCGTTGAGTTTTATTAGCGCTAGGCCCGGCGACAGCGCGGAGCCAGGCGACACCGCGCCGGCTGCGCCTACGGCAACTTTAAACTTAATGCATTGACAGCGCCTGAGACCGGGGTCGCGTGCCCCGCTGCGAGTGCGCGCCGCCTCGGACCAGGCAGCCGCCCGTTTCCCCCGGAGCCCGGTAGCTTAGTAATTAGTAAGAATAATAAGTTAACGATTAACGTTGCTCATCAAAATATTCAGGGACTAGCTAGTAAGGAACTGGAGGTGGATTTATTTATTGACAGTTATAATGTACATGTTCTTTGTGTTACGGAACACTGGCTCAAAAGCCATGAAATTATGTTTAATTTTAAAAATCACACTGTTGTGAGCTATTTTTCTAGACAGAAATGTATGCGTGGGGGATCTCTGATAATTATAAATAAAAACCTTAAATATAAAGAGCGGAAAGATATAGTTCGCTTTTCAGTCCTGAGAACAATTGAGTTGTCTTGTGCAGAACTCGACCATTTTATAATAATTTGTGTATATAGGCCGCCGTCTGCGGACTTCACTCTTTTCGAGTCAATAATGGAAGAAGTCCTAAATAAAGTTTTTAACAGCCAAAAATGTATTGTGGTTTGTGGGGATTTTAATGTAAATCTGCTGGAAAACACCAGCACATCATCCAATATATTACATTTATTTAAGTCTTACGACTTAGTAAATCTTTTTTGTGAACCCACGAGAGTTACGGACACCACTGCAACCTGCATAGATAATATCTTTTGCACAAAGGACCCAACTGATAAGCAAGTTTTTAACAAGTTGGGCTCTGAGCACTTTGGTCAACTAGCATGTTTCAGTGGTAAGGTGGATGAACTACCCTTAGAGATTTTGTACAGGCCGGTCACAGAAAAGAGGTTGATGACTTTTGGTAATAACATCAAATCTCAACTAGAATTACTAGAACCAAATATAGAGGACCCTAATTTGTATTATTCTAAATTATTTAACTGTATAGAAACTGAATTTAATACATGTTTTAAAGTCAAAAAAGTTAAGCGCAAAAACAGGGTAAGTTTTGTTGAGTGGGCTACTCCTGGAATCCACAAATCTAGACATAGGCTATATGAACTATATGCATTAAGAGTTTTAAATAGTGATCCCAATTTCAATGAATATGTTAAATCATATAGTAAATTATTTAAAAATATATGTATTATGGCTAAATCCAAATATTTTGCACGTAAAGTAAAAGACTCAAACGACAAAGTCAAAACCGTGTGGAGAATTATTAGTAGTGAGACTGCCAAAGCGAAATCACGTGATCCTAATTTTGCCCTGAAAGTAGGTGATAAATTAGTAAAATCAGATATAGACGTTGCAAATGAATTTGAACGTTTCTTCACAAATATCCCCATTGAAACGACTAACTCACTTAACTCGTCCTCCTCTATGGCCGAAAATATGCTAAAAGCAAATGTGCCGAAATGCTCAACGATTTTCAGCTTTAAATACGTCACGCCGCAAACAGTCATAAAAGCTTTTAGGACATTAAATTTTAAAAAAACCGAAGATATCTGGGGCCTATCGGTAAAAGTTTTACAGTCGATAGTGGGTGCTATTGCACCTCACTTGGCCATGATTTTCAATAAATATGTTGATATAGGAGTTTTTCCCGATCTAATGAAGCACGGTCGAGTTGTTCCATTATTTAAATCCGGATCAAAAAAAGATCCTACAAATTTTAGACCTGTTTCTATTCTACCGGCAATGAGTAAAATCTTTGAAAGAATCATTCTGGATCAATTGCTATCACATTTTAACGTTAATAAATTACTCTATAAAGAACAGTTTGGATTTACACGGGGCAGGTCAACGACGGATGCAGGCACAACCTTAATTAAACACATATTTGAAGCTTGGGAACAACAACTAGATGCAATAGGCGTGTTCTGCGATCTGTCGAAGGCCTTTGACTGCGTTGATCATGACACCCTTATTCGCAAGCTAAACCACTATGGCGTGAAGTGTAAGGCTCTTGATCTCATCTGGTCGTATCTTATGGACAGGATTCAGAGAGTGGACATAAATAGAACTAAATCGTTGGGATCTATTACTTCAATGGGCGTCCCCCAGGGATCTATTCTTGGCCCATTCTTGTTTCTCGTCTATATAAACGATTTGCCTTATATAGTTAATGAGAAACATAAGTTGGTTCTCTTTGCTGATGATACATCTATTATATTTAAAGTAAAAAGGAAACAGAGTGACTTCAATGAAATAAATGATGTACTGTCCTCTGTAGATCATTGGTTTACTACTAATAATTTACTTCTCAATGCCATGAAAACTAAATGTATTAGATTCTCTTTGCCTAATGTCCAGCATAGTAGTGATGCACACGTGGTTTTAAAAGACGAAATTTTAGATTTTACAGACAAAGCTGTTTTTCTAGGCTTAACCTTGGATTCTAAATTACAGTGGGGTACGCACATTTCTACACTGGCAGGTAGACTAAGTTCAGCAGCATACGCGGTGAAAAGAATCCGTCAACTTGCAGATGTTGAGACAGCCCGGCTGGTGTATTTTGGATATTTCCATAGCGTCATGTCTTACGGCATATTATTATGGGGCAAAGCCGCTGACATAAATTCAATTTTTGTTTTACAGAAACGTGCTGTACGTCACATATATAATTTGGGAACACGAGTGTCTCTTAAAGACAAATTCAAAGAAATCAATATTCTCACTGTGGCGTCCCAATATATTTACGAAACTATAATGTATGCAAGGAAAAATATAGACATGTATAAATTGAATAGTGACATACACAATTATAACACTAGAAATAAAAATAAATTGGCGATTCCGAGATTACGTTTAAATAGAGTAAATAATATATCATTCATGGGGAACAGTGTGCGCTTTTATAATAAGTTACCATCTAATTTAACGGAATTGTCAATGAATAAATTCAGGTCAACTGTGAAACGACAGCTTTTACAGAAAGCTTATTATACGGTAAAGGAATTCGTAGAAGATAAGGATGCATTTATGTTAAAATAGAATATATATAAATATATAGTTATAATATGACATGTAAAAGAGCTAGCATAAGCCTATTTACAGAATAAATATTTTGATTTGATTTGATTTGATTTGAAAATAATGGTAATATGCATGTTGTATTTATTTTGTTCTTTTGTCAAAACATAATGGCTATGGAATGACTTTCTTAATGGATTTCCCACTAGTTCAGTAGATGTAGTTCAGTGACTGAACTAGTGAGAAAAATATTCTCATTAGTTCAGTCAACTGAACTGGACAACTGAACTAGTAGGAATAAGCCATTACAGCTTCCTTTCCCCCTGTTTTTTTTCTAGTTTGATGTAGGTATGCATGTGAGATACTCAATATAGAAACTTTTTATAGTCGTGTGTGCTAGAAGGAACCATCGTAGGAAGTTTAAAAATATAAATGACATTAATGTCAAATTTAGCAGCACCAAAGAAGAAAACGTGTGGGAAATATTTTTACCCACGAAATGAATTCTTCATTCGAGATGAATGGTGAAGTTTTAAGTAATGCAGATGCGGATATGAGTACGTGTGAATTAACCAGAACGCCAGAAAGTTCGGAGGTGTGCGTCTACGGTGGATGCAGTATGACGCCACTTTTACCGATACCGAATTTACTGCGGGGTAGATTACTGTGCCAATTGAATGTATACGTATCACCAGGGACGCGAGCATGCAAATTTCATCTGCGTCGCGGCCAAAATTGGGAGGAGATCGCAGAGGCTACCGATAACCTAATCGATTTTAATAGGCAACACGCTGAAGACATCATAAGCCTCATAAAACTAGCTATGTTACACTCTATTGTAACTCCATTACGAGATTTAATATAAATAAATGAGATATTTTTTTGATAATTGTCTTTATTTTACAGTCAGCACCTACTTATACCTAATATTTTAAAAATGAAAATTAGTTTAAGAAGAAAAGTTGTTGTCCTCATAGTGGCAAAAATACACATTGCTCAGTTTCCGCAGGAATTGTTTATATACATTTTTTAGAACCGTGTGGTTACATATTTCTGAAATAAACAGTGAATATAAATATTTGGAACAGCTATGACTATATTAATGAATCCAACGCATGTTTCCTTATATTTGACTGCTACACGTATACAAGCATACGAAACTTGTTTTAGTAGACATATTTATGAAGTATTTTATGTTTACGCCTTTCTGAAACAGCTGATCCAATTTTATGATGTCAGATATTGATACATGTTTCTGAAATCGAAGTGAGACCACATATTTCTGAAACCTTGTTGATGTATTCATATTTTTGATGCTGACTGTACACAACATTGCTATTGAATCATTTGAAATGATATTAAGTCTATGGGCGTAGTAACTACAAGTACAAGAAGTGGAAACAAGATGGAATTCCACATTCCAGTATATGCTGGAATGCTTTGTAGAATTAAGTGAAGAAATAAAAATTACAAAGGCATTAATAAACAGGGCAAATTTGCCTGTGATTTCAGAAGAAGAATGGAAGGCGTTCCGTCAATTATGTACAGTTTGAAGCCTTTTGAAAAAAATGATGGCAGAGATGAGTGGGGGAAAATATGTCACAGGAGGCAATGTCATAGTGACGACAAGAATATTAAGAGAAACATGCGAAGTGCTATATAACCTAGGGAACAATCGACCAGAAATCCGCGTCTTTTTTCGAGACTTATTGTCTTTATGCACTTTCCTGGACCCAAGATTTAAAAAGGCTGCGTTCATAGACCAACCCGAGGCTGCAAAAACAAAACGTAGGATCCAGGATAAGGTTCAGGACATGATTGGTCAGGAACGTCAGGCTCGGGCAAAAGCCGCCGAGCCTCTCGCCTCATCCAGCAACAGAGCTTTTACTCACTCACTTTGTACAAAGCCATGAAAGAAGTCCAAATGTACGTCGACGATGACATTTTAATGCGTCTGGACAGCCAGGGCAACAAAAACTGCCGTAAAAAATGGTGGCAGACGCACCGCCACTTATACCCAAATTTGGCACAGATATACAGAAGCAATGTATATTGTGGCAACATCTGTCCCCTGCGAGAGATTGTTTAGCAAGACAGGCCTAATAATCTCAGATAGGCGTTCTAGCCTGAAAACCGATAAAGTTCGGCAAATGATGTTCCTGAATGTAAATTTAGATCAGAAGAGATTTAATATTTAAAATAAATGAAGATCTGTAATTAATGTAACTATGTACATACGTGTAAATATGTAAAAAAAAGTCAATACAATCATGTATATAAAATCGATTTTTAAGTACGTACGCCTGTAAGTGTAAACAAACACGGTTACACTTACAGTCAGTCCTAAGCCTGAACAAAGTACGAAGGGAACTTAATTATTTTGATTATATATATTTCAAAAACTTGTTTCGTTTCATTACTCGTAGTTTACCGCAGAAACTACAGAAAAACACAAAACGAAAGTTTCGTTTCACTTCGTTTGGCGACCGGCGACGGCGGCGACGCACGGAGAAACTAGTCATTTTTGGAACCGTTTTTCAAAACAGTTTTGTGATGACGGAAAAAACGGTTACGTTTCGTTTCACAGACACGTTAAACTTATAACACCCCTCTCTTTGCGTCGGGGGTTAAAAACAGCTTTAAAAAAACAAGAAGGTTTACTTATTTCAGGAGGCGAAGAGAAAAATTGTGTTTGTAAAACGTGTCCACAGTAAATAACCAGTCAACATTTTGTCAACGACAAGATGTGATTGGTCGTGATTAGTTTAGTTTGGCAAATCAGCTCGGCTCCAACAAAAAAGCGTAATTTTAATCCCTTTTATACCATAAGGCATGACCCAAATACATGCGCGTCGGCATGAGTAAATTATGGGTACTAAACCAAACAAATAGGTGCTTTAGAGCTACTTTGTCACAGTCTCGTCGTAAACTCGCTGTAACTCCGCCGAGCCAATAAAATACCTGGGAAATAAAACTTTGCATGTATGTAGGTACCTCCATGTGGATAGTCAACATGACATTGCCTAAAGTTATATCGCTACAATCTGGTTCTTCCAAGCAATCTTGCGTAGTTTTAATTAATATAATTTCGGGTATAAAATCAGACTGAAATACAAAATGATGACGATTTGCGAGAAAATAAAAAAAATATTAATTCATTTTTTTTTTACCCAAACTACGTGACCGTGTATGCAACTAAGTATTCACAAAAGGTAAAGAAATTATGAATTTGATGCTTACATTATTTGTCAGGGACTGGTGACACAAATATCCCTGTGTCCATCTTGTTATGCGAACAAAAACATAGCTAGATATTAAAATCGACCAATCAGAAAAGAGAATTCATGTAAACATTAAGTGTTTTTAGTCACAATAATTTAAAAAAAAACGCCTCTGGCCTTCAATAACCGCGTCCTAACGCTCGAGCGTGATGGACTAGATACATGAAGACTAAAGTAAAAACGTTTCAGTAGCTATTATTTTATGCTTTTTTACATTTTGGTCACATAATAATGGTAAATATTATAGCTGCATCTTCCCTTTTGTGATGAAAAACATTGTATGCAACACGGATGGTAAGTTCCTTTAACGTCGTGGCACAATGTACTATTAATTTGCAAGCAGACGAATGTGGATCGAAACACGCACGCGGAATGGTTCCGTAACAAAAGAAACCCATGTCACTTGCGGAGGGTGGATTTTCGGCCACAACTAGACTGACTCCGTTATCAATGGAGTGAAATAGTAAATTCAAAGTATAAAATGAATTTTGTCGACATATAAAATATCATCATTACCATCCTTCTAGCGTTTTCCCGGTTGTGCCTTAACAGACGCGGGGCCCACTTTGGCATAAACCAAAAACATAAAAAATCTCGTTAAAAAAGACATAAGATTATTATGCCATTTATTTAAAGTTTTCTTACAATTTATATGCTTTCTTGCGTCTTTATTATTTAGGAATTTTAAATACTCTTTTATTGAAACATTGTGCACGACGCACAGCCCTTTACGGCGCGCGACACCTACACGCGCTGTCGACGTTGCTCGACGCGCAGCGCTGTACATATGTATATTGTAGTCTTTGCGCTGTACCGCGCTAGGACGGCCTCTGTTGCGTCGACAGAGTGAATATCGATACGCCTAGAGCAGCGCCGTTCGTCACTCGACAGACACCTAACAATGATAAATTCCAGAGACACGGCTGCGGACGTGTTAACGCCGCCCCCTTCGTGCTCTGAGATTTATCGGAACGCTGCGCACAGGTACGACCCGGGACAGTATCCCGATAGGCTACTTGATGTGGCAGCCTGTGATAGCCTATTTACTTTCCTGTACTTTTTTATAAACTCATTCACAATTAGTTGTTCTCTCTCAAAAGGACTCAGCTGACACAATTTGCACTAAGATTTGACCCGTTTATGTTAAAAAAAAATGGCGTACATATCTGAACTAGGTGACAGAGCCGAGCCGCAAAGTTCAACAATGGGTAATAGTCTATTCCTGATTTTAATGAACGACTTTACAGGTGCCTCAAGTGAGGCAGAGTTTGTCCTGTTTGCTGATGACGGCTGCGTCATTGTCTCAGCGGACACCTACGAGAACCTCAAAACCAAACTTAACAAAGTGATGAATCAGATCGCGGCGTGGTTTATAGCCAATGACATGGCGCTCAATGTTGATAAAACCAACATCATCCACTTCAGACTGCGTAGGACAAGAGAGCATAGCTTGAACGTCTCATGCAACGACCAGCTGGTGCAAGTCGACCAAGTCAAGTAGTTAGGTCTGATGATTGACTCTTGATTTGTTATGCGACCGGCGTTCAGCTGCCTGCTTCGTTCTCACAAGGCTGCGGCCGTGTTTAAATCCGAGCATCCGAGCAGCAGAAGCGCGCAATCCGTGTGGTTTCCGGCGTACAGTGGGATCACACGGCCAAAGAACTGTTCATTAGTAAAAAAATCCTAACGCTTCCTTGCCTATATACCCTGGAGATAGCTAAACTAGTAAGGTCTAACATAGATCAGTTCCAAACGACCTCCGAAGCTCTGAAATACGAGTACAACTACAGGCGGCGCGATGACCTCCGGCCTCCCCTCATGCGACTCGCTAAATCAAAAAAGTGCCTTCAGCCTATAGACCCGAGGGTCTATAATAACATCCCTGAGAGCGTAAAAGCAGCAACGAGCTACACAGCTCATTCATTTCTAAACTCAAATCCTACTTAGGCTATGCTGCCTACTACTCGTTGAGCGAATTCTTCCCGCACAATGACATGTGAAAATGAAAAAGAGCGTAAAAGCAGCAACGAGCTACACAGCTCATTCATTTCTAAACTCAAATCCTACTTAGGCTATGCTGCCTACTACTCGTTGAGCGGATTCATCCCGCACAATGACATGTGAAAATGAAAAAGAGCGTAAAAGCAGCAACGAGCTACACAGCTCATTCATTTCCAAACTCAAATCCTACTTAGGCTATGCTGCCTACTACTCCTTGAGCGAATTCTTCCCGCACAATGACATGTGAAAATGAAAAATTATGTGCCTAACTGACATAAATCTAATTATTATTTTTTAACCGATATCCAAGTGTACGATTTTAAATATCATAATAAAAATGGACAGTTTTAATTAATCTCCAGTCGATGAATCTTGTTAGATTTATCTCGGGTAGACGTCTTTAAAACAACATCATATTTAATCATTTTAATTTTTATTGTAATTTGACATTCATGGTTTGTACGCCTGCAGGCTGGATATAACGAACTGGAATATATTGTACACCATCTTTAAACTGTATACAGCAAATATAACCGTTTTTCCCCTGAAGGGATAAAATTAAATGAATATTTCGAGTCCAGACTCGGCTTTTCCCCAAGTAATTTGTCCCACGAGGTCCATATATCCTACATTTTGTCCATCTTAATTGGAAACACTGGCGTGACGTCACTACCACCACCACCCCACCAACGGGCGCCGGCCAGCTGCTTGTTCAGTACCTTTATATGCCGCCGGCAAGGCATTTAAATTTGGGTAGCTTCGGCTGGATTCAAAATATTAGTTTTTATCCCTTCCGGGGAAAACGGTTGTAGTTATTTAGAGGTCTGAGCATTCGCTTGACTCACCATGAGATGTTTTTGGTATCTGCGGCATTTTTCGATTGGTGTACTGTGAATGGTGTGGTGATCATTTAATTATGATACATAGCGAGTTATTGCTGGAAAATCTCGAAATAACCTCCAGTTTCTCTTTCATTAAGATTCCGTCATTAGATTCTACTATAGTAGAATATGTCTATTTTTGATGCATACCTATATATGCATCGAAAATAGACAATACCGTGTTTAAATTACCAGTTATAACTGGTGTAGATTTCTTGTGATAGGCTGATTTGCCTGTAATTTTGTACAACAAGGATCTCTTTGATATGTAGACTGCAGCAGGCAGCATTGACACACGCAACTGCGTTAATGACAATTTATTCGTAGCAGTTTTCATCTAACCAGCCATCATACAACTACTTGCTGGCTTCTGGTGCCTCTAGTAGTGATAAAGAGACTATTCAATGACTCATAAGCAACTAATGTTTTTAATAGGTTATTAATATTTAATATAACATTATTGATCCGGTAACCGAAACTGAGATTCTTAATGTTGTTATCTGTATGTTGGCCAGTCTGTCTTTGGCCCGAATTTAAATGACAGTCTACACTAGCTATACAGTTATCAACGGGGCTAGTTACAGACGCTGCGACACGACACGAGATTTACCCTCATCTGCTGAGCCGCATGCAATGACACTTACACGGAAAAAAAAGAATACTTCAGCCAAGAAAATTAATATTCTCAGGAAATTGTTTAAATGCAAGTAAATATATTCTTTAAAGACGAAAATAGTCTTAAACCAAGCAATATTGCTTTGTTTAATGAAGAATAATATATTGTTCTTTATATTTAATGCGTTCTTAACTGCCGATAACTACCTATTTTAAATAAAGACTAGGAAAAGTTTTAGATTTAAAACAATGCAGTCTTTTTGCAAAATAATATTAGCATTGGTTTAAAATACAAAGAAACTTCTTAGGTTAAGAAATATAAATTCTTGCACTAAGATAATATTCAAAATTGAAGAATATAGCAGTCTTAGCTGAAGATTACCACTGATTTTAATGAAAGACTGAACGTTTTTGGTTTAAAACAATGTAGTATTCTTTCAAGATAATATTTTACTTGGTTCGAAATAAAAATATAGATTATTTATTTGGGAGTCGATTCATCAATAGAAGAACAAAATAGTCTTGTTTCGAGAAGAAGCATTATTCTTCACCTAACAATATGTTGTACCAAGACTTTTTTTGGTTTGAATCATTTGAATGTAGTCTCCTTGCAAAATAATATGTGAGTTGGTTTAAAATATGAAGGTTCTTCTTGGGTCAAGAAATATAAATTCTTGCACTAAGATAATAGGTATTCAAAATTGAATAACATAACATACTTAACTGAAGATTACCATAGATTTTAAATAAAGACTGAAAAGTTTTTGGTTTCAAACAATGTAGTGTTTTCTTGGATAAAAATAAAATTACGTATATATTCTTTATTGATGTATCGATTCATCAATAGAAGATCAACAAGTATTCTTGGCTGAAGATAACCATCGATTTTAAATAAAGACTACGAAAAGTTTTTGGTTTCAAACAACGTAGTGTTCTTTTAAGATAATATTTTATTTGGTTTCAAATTAAAAAGTAGAAGCATTATTTTTCACCTAAGAATATTTACTAAAACTTTGTCTTCTTAAAAAAAACATGTTACTTGGTTCAAAACATTTGGTTTGATTTTGATTAAGCTGTCAATTCAGAAATGACAACTGAATGGTAATCTTACTCGTACGTATTAAAATACAACTTCCAATGGCCGAATGTGGGAAATACGCCGCTCTTGGCTTGGTTATCTGGAGGCACGGCAGTGCCCCCGCCAAGTAGAGCAAAACAACGGCACGGCCGTACCATTATTTTCTCGAATGGGTGTTTCTGCACTGCTTTTAATCATCCGTCTCCTTCGCACTCGGGCGAAACATCGCAAGTGAGAAAAAGAAGAACGACCTCCGGATTCAGACCGAAGTCGGTCCGAATTTTATCTATGTAGAATAAAATAAAAAACCGGCCACGTGTTCACCACGCAAAAAGTACCTTCATGCAATAATTGATTTATTATTTATAATTGCTCCATTTTTTATTTCATTTTGGTTTTATTCGAGTTTGTTCTACAGGCAATAGAAATACACATTCTGTGAAAATTTCAAGTCTTCACCTATTCCGGTTTAAAAGATATTGCCCTGTGACACAGGGACAGACAGACAGCCAGGCAGACAGATAGCGGAGGCTTGGTAATATGGCTCTGTTTGTCACCCTTCGGGTACGGAACCATAAAAAAACCCACCAAGCTCGAGTCGGACTCGCGCACAAAGGGTTCCGTATTAACTACCATTATCTATAAAAATGGCTAAAAAAACATGTCTGTTGTATGGGAGCCCCACTACGACTAGCACTTGGCCGGTTGAGCGATGGTTGGCGGCAACAGAAATATATCATCTGTGAAAATTTCAACTGTCTAACAATCACGGTTCATGAGATACACCCTGGCGACAGACGGACAGCGGAGTCTTAGTAATAGGGTCCCGTTTTACCCTTTGGGTAGGGAACCCTAAAAACAGGCGAGGACAATGTTCAGATTTGAACTTGCATTCCTTGCGCTAGTCACGATATGTATACACTACACCACTGAAGTCTTATACCCTAGAAAAATGTTTTTTTTTTAAATCTACTGTTTTGTCTACCCATGCCAAATTACAGTTTTCTAGTTGTAAGGGTTACTGAGCAAAGCCGAAGACGGACGGACGGACATGGCGAAACTATAAGGGTTCCTTGTTGACTACGGAACCCTAAAAAGAGACTTGGGCCTCTTAGCAGGGTGTCCATCACGTAGGCAGCGTTCCCGCGCTGAACTGCGAAGTATTAAGTAGCTAATTAGTTATCAATATATACTGAGGGATGAAAGTTTGTATCGAGCTACGATATAAACGAGTTCCACGCGGACGGAGTCGCGGGCAGAAGCTAGTTCATCTTCCTTCCCAAGACAATGATTCTTAATCGAAGATTGTCAGTTTTGAATGGCGAGCGAGTTACCTACCCGTAGACTTACTAGTCTACGGGTAGGTAACTCGCTCGCCATTTTTGGATTACTATCCAAACTTATATTATTATAATGTAAATGCAAACGTGCTTTTGTTTGTTACGCTTTCATGGCCTAGTTAAACATATCATCATAAATGTTTACATGTATGTATCTAACCCAACCTAGACGTTGCCACATTATCCTCCAAACATAATGATGCTTCATTGAAGGTTGTCAGTTTTGAACGTCGATAAGCGCAAATCTCGATGTTACCTGTAACAAAATGTAGTTCCAAAATTAGGGGAGTTGTAATAGATATGTATTATTAAATACTAACCCAAAGATAATCAACAATCCTTTAAATTTTATTGCACTAAATATACAAATGGCGAGCTTAATGGCATTCTCTACCACTTCACACGTATTAAGTTGTTAAGTAGTTAACTTAATTTTTACGTACCCGAAGGGTGACTAACAGAACCCCATTACTAAGCCTCCGCTGTCTGTCGAACGAACACACGTCGTTACTTGGGAAAAAGTCAAAGCGTACTGAACAAGCAGCTAGCCGGCGCCCGTTGGTGGGGTGTGGTAGTAGTGACGTCACGCCAGCGTTGCCAGTTAAGCTGGCCGAAATGTAGGATATAGGGACCTCGTAGGACAAATTACTTAGGGAAAATCCGAACGTAATCTCAAGATGGGTCAAGCGAAGGCTCGGATCTCTAAAAAACAATGCATGTTGTTATTTTGTTTTTTTTTTGGTACGAGTATGATTTGCGGACTTATAACACTAGAAATTATACATATTGCTTTTATGGCGACTGATGGGCGGGCACTCCTGGCGCATGAGTGACAGATACGTAGCGCGTAATACTTAAAATCTTTGTAGCTCTGAGGCTCTAGCATAAGTTTTACCGAAACAAAACGTTACGACCGCGTTTGCGTTTAGCTGTCAAATCCCATACAAATTGAGGGTAAAACGCAAACGCGATCGTAACGTTTTGTTTCGGTAAAACTTATACTAGAGCCTCTGTACGCTAGTGCATTATGAAACCCTTTACGAGCAATTGTGATGAAAAAACATTTAACCGAATTACATGTAAAAATCCTACAGTCCTAATTACCTACTCCCAATTCCCAATTTAACCGTATGGCACGCCCGTAGTATCAGTAGGATAGCGCGTCACGAACGTTTTCTTGAAAACTTTTTAGTTACTAGAAGATTGCATTTGCCGTTTCCGACAAAGTCGAGTGTTTTTATGTCTTCTCTTGGCTTAGGAGAACGAATAGTAAAGTACATTCTGGGTACAATGTTAGCCTATGAAACACGAAGATGTTTTTTAATGTGGAGCCACTTGCAAGTTTATGTAAGCTTGCACGTCATAAATGGACACATGTACGTCTCTAAAACGACTTTTCAATTTATGTTCGACGTAATCTTTGTCACAAAATGTATTATAAACAATCAATCAGCTACACTATAAACTCGAGTTAAATAAAAAATAACGAATAGGGGTGTACTAAATAAAATAATCAATAATGTCATATTTTTTCCAAAAAGGATTAAAAATGTAGTCAAATGGAGAAAAAATCAATGCGAAAGGTTAAATAATCACGAAATTATAAGTGTCCAAAGTTTTAAGAAGGGGTATGTTCTGTCCCTTTTTAGTAAAACGCAACTTCATATGAAGCGATGACGCTGGAAGATTGTGACGTCACACTAATAAGACGGCAACGTGCCGCGCCCCGTCGTATTCGACGCGGCCCACCGGCAGCATCCTCTAATGTGACGTCACACACTTTTTGCGTTTTCTCTCTCTAACAAGCAATATTAAAACAGTTGTAGCTTCGTTATTCGTATCATATCTGAATGGGATTTTCGTCACTAGGCATATTTTCTTGCCTTCTTTCATTTGGAGTAATAATAACTTTCGAGTCTACACCCGTATTGTTTACTTTACTACATAATACATCCTACAACTCAGCTGAATCTTGTATGTATGTATGTAAGCACTTTATTGTACACAATAACAGGTTAAAGAATATACATGTCACACAATAGATCAAAGTACAAAGGCGAACTTATCCCTATAAGGGATCTCTTCCAGCTAACCTTTGAGCAATTGAGAGGAAGGTAGGTAGACCGAGATAGGCAAACTTATACCGTGTACAAAAACACAGAGAAAATGAAAACAAAACCTAATAGAATCTTCGAACTACTGAGACCCTCAAGTTGTACATTCGTTTAGAAAATCATTTAAGAGACGTATACGAATCCATTAATTCCACCGCGCTCCATTGTAGTGAAAAATATAAATGGAAATATAATTATGTCAATGCAATCGTATATTTGCTGTCTTCTTTTAGGTTTCCGGGACCAAAATGGCGAGAACGGGACCTTTATAGTTTCGCCACGTCCGTTCTACAAAGCTGTAATTCGACATCGTTATATAATTGTATTTAATCGTATGGCGTATACATTGTAGGCTTATATATATTATTATAAATCGTCATCCAGGTCGCACAGCCAGTCGATCGCGTCGGGTCGCCGTTATAGCGTCGCTTAGGGCAGCGCTCCACAATATGTTGATATGTGGTTTGGTCTTCAAGGCCGCAGTCACACATCGGACTTTTGCTCCATCCCCATTTGTGCAACATGTAATTGCACCTGCCGTGACCAGTACGGATTCTGTTGTGGCAGCACCAGTATTTCCTCTGATGCGAGAAGCCTTTGGCTTCTGAATAGGACTTCCAGTACGTAGGCAACACTGATCGCCAGTCGCTTCCACCCACTCTTCCTTCCACGCTTATTCAAGTTGAAACCCGTCAGCTCTCAGCTTCCTTGCAGCTTCGCCGACAAAATGGTAGAATAGAATTTTGAAAAAAACACCGGGTTGCACCCGGGAGTGCCGGCAGAAGTGAAAACTCAATGACATTGTAACAGTTTTTCGATCAGGTCACGTGTCCGTCTTACGAATTTTCAATCTAGTGGCTAGTTTAACAATTTTTCCCCATCACAAAAAGGGTACAGCGCAGCTAAAGAAGTTTTCACTTCAAAATGTTTTTTTTAGGTACCTCCCCTACACGTAAAGAAGGGATGTCATTTTTTTTCTCGTTAAACCCATATGGTGTGGGGTATTGTTGGATAGTTCAAAAATATTATGAATTTCTCAAAAACATTTATCAATTTAGTGCTCCATTTTTATTAGTCTTGACCCCTGCCGGCTAAATGGCCGCTACTGGGAATGTGAAAATATTCATAGCAGTAATACATAAAATTAATTTAAAACGAAAACTATCACGGCTAAGTACACATTACTAGTTACAAGTTGGTAGTCTATTACTCAATAGACTATCAACTTACAATTATACTTCATAAGGCCAAATTTCGTACAAATTACGCACTATTTACTTGTCGCGTGTCGATGTAACAAATACAGACAGGCAACTACGGAACCCTACACTGTGCGCGGCCCGACATACGCACTTGGCCGGCTTTTAAAACACATTTGAAACATTTATAAAGTATTACTCCGTTCATTACCTAAATCACTTTTTTTTAACAATGTTGAGTGTCGCCGTAATATTAGGATTTCCCCCCAGACGTTCCACGCACGTGCGCTTCATTCTCTCTCTCAATATATCAGGATTTCGGCAGTGATTGCGGGCTCGTGTCAATAAAAGTGAATGGCTTTAGAAAAAAAAACGGAAAAACAGATATCCAGGTCGGAGTATCAGAATGTGCGGTATATGTGGGCAATCAATTTTAATACACGAACGTGACTCTGCTGGTAGGGGTAGTAAATCATTTTTGTCAAATACCGTATTAAGTCCGACTCACGCTTGACTGCACATTTCTAATACATATGTGTACCAAATTGCAACGTAATTGGTTCAGTAGTTTCGGAGAAAATAGGCTGTGAAGGACGGACAGACAGACGCACGAGTGATCCTATAAGGGTTCCGTTTTTTTCCTTTTGAGGTACGGAACCCTAAAAAAAGTAGTGGTAACGACATGCTACTAAATGAAATATCAAGTAAATAAATTCCATAAAAACCCACAAAGACAAAACGTAAAATAAATAATAAATCCACACCAAACTGTCGCAACCCATCAGGCACACATTGCGGAAAGTTTCGTGGTGCGGATTCGATTACCGATATTCTTATACGCGCGTACCATTTTCCCTGCAGAGTCAAATGTCACAGCCTAAAAAACTTCTAGTATTATTTTTATGGGGCGCTTGAACTGTGGGCTGGCAAAAGTATGATTTATTTCCAGGTAATGTTTTTCTATGCGATGTTGAGGTTCAATATCAAACAACCACGATAAGTTTGCAGCCCCAGCTGGAATTTGTTCGCAAACTAATATGATTAATGGGTGAAACTCGTGCAGTGCGTTTGCTCCCTGTACAGTGTTGAAATATTTATCCTCGGTAAACGAGAAATAATATTATTATTTACGTTAGAAGGTTAAGTGTTCACTTTTGTTTACTAGTATATGTATTATTACATAAGCCACATTACCTCGAGATGGTTATTTACCCGAACGAAGTGATAGGAAATGGTTCGAGGGGTAATATGTTCTGGCCTAATAAACATATTACCCCTCGAACCATACACTCTACTTTTCATTTCGACTGCGAGAAAATAGTAAAAACAAAGAATATCCATTCGCAATCCTACTAATATTATAAATGTGAATGTTTGGATGTTTAGATGTTTGTTACTCAATCACGCTAAAACCACTCAACCGATTTGGATGAAATTTTGTACGTAGATAGTTTATAGCCTGAATTAAAATATAGGATCGTTTTTATCTTGGGTCCACGCAGACGAAGTCGCGGGCGGAAGCTAGTCAATAATAAATTCCACGACGAAAAGATTAATCAATTAAGCTAAACTGCTTCGAGACAGATAAAAAAAATTGCACCACGAATAAACGCCATCGACCATCTCCATCGACCATCTATAGAGACGCGTCCAAACGGCCGACCGCATAAGTTAAAGCGCGATATACAGCAGTTTATCCCGTTCAATCTCATAGCTTAATATTTATACCATGTATGCATTCGACCAGGCTTGAACGTTTCGACGCGGCTATAGACAATCAGAGGCATTTATTTTTTATAATGATAATAATAAATAATGTTTGAAATGAATTCTGTTTCCTGATTGGTCGATTTTAATACTATTCTGTAGGTATTCTAAGAGTTCTGATTGGTGGATTTAATACGGTGAAGTGTTTTGATTGGTCAAGTTAAAATGTTTATAAATCGTAAATATGTAGGTATACATATTTTCCCTAAGCCTAATATGACACTCTTTTCGAGCATCAGAAGTGAAATAGTAGTGCAAAGGTCTAAAATTTAAGCCACATCACCACGAGATGGTCATTTTTCTGGTTTAAATAGTTCGAGTCAAAGAACTTTTTTGGGGTCTTTCTTCTCACTTACGATTTTATTATAAGTATTGATTGATGATGATGATGATGAGAAAAAAGACTAAATGTATTGTCATGAATCACTTTAAGCACGAGCAAGGAAGTGTCGTGAAAGACGAGGAATTTGTACTAGTTGATAGTACAGTATTTCTTGGTTATAACGTTAGATTCCAAGCTTCAATGGGGTCCCCATATTGCTAATCTCTCGAATATACTGAGTTCCGCAGCATTTGCAGTGAGCAAGATCCGTCAATTAATAGACGTGAAATCAGCTCGATTAGTATATTTTAGCTACTTCCAAAGCATTATGTCATATGGTATTTTATTGTGGGGCAGTGCTTCGGATATTCATTAAAAAAAAAAAAATTTAATTAATAGATGTTGCAAACTCTTTGCCAACTTGGTATAGTGTAAAATCTTGTCAAATATGAATCCTGTTTTTTCTATATTCTTTGCGGATTCAATGTCAATCTATAATTTTGTCGCTGTCATATAAACTGAACTGTAGCGTGAATACTTGTCCGTTTTAATATTAAAACTACGCATACAAAAGGTAAACCATACTTTCATTTCATTACGCAGGATATCAGCCCAGTCTCCCATAGTTTTCATAGTTTAAGTTTGAATACATTTATTTCTTGACGATGCGAAGATGTTGAATAAAATATTGAATTATACAGTAATTAGTTGCTTTGCATTTGAATTTACCCGATAATGATCTGTTGCTCTGCGAATCATAAATAGGTAACTGAAAATATTTTGATGTGAAGTAGGTTTTTGTTCCACCGGTTAATATCATAAACTTGACAGATGTCGATCTCTGCACACAGTATCGGCTCTCACGCTTATTTCTCCGGGGACTAAGCAGAGCTCTGTCAGCGCCGTAAATGTTTAACTACTATAAATGGATTGGTCACATTATACATTATAGGACGCTGTCCCATTTCATTCATTGTATAATAGTAAATTGTACATACATATTCTGATAGTCGTACTGATATCAAATATTAACTGGTGCGACTGATTCTACTGTGGTGATAAATGCAATAGAGCATAGAAGTCAATTAATGCAGCCCTCACCTCAATCAACATAAAACAAAACTTAACGAGCATGAGAAGTGAAAAAGGGTTATTTTATACTTAAACATTCTTCTAGTGTTGTGTCACTTATACCTTCTGAGACTACCTATGTTTATGACAGCGTATATCTACATAAGAATAGACGGCATAATATTATAAATATTTACTCTCTTAGTAATCTTAGTATTATTTTGATCATGATTGTAAGGATAATTAAACATGGCGTTTGTTTATAAATGAATCAAGATTTATAATATTACTTTTCAAAATGTTGTGACATTGTTTAATATTTTTGTTGTGCGGGTTTATAAAAATAAGTTTAAATAGATATTTTTTATTTTGCGTTACAATGAAAAAATACTCGTATGAGTTATAAATATTATTGTAATCATGTATCATAATGATCATATATCATAATGAAATAAGTGATAAAATTGCCATTCTATGTAATATTTAACACTCATAAATTTGGTAAAAAAAAAACAGAATTATTATGTAAGTATGTCGGTATCGATTGCTCTTTAAGATGCAAAAATAAACATTCACCTAAGTAAGCTTATTTTTTGATTTCGTTTTGAGAGTGCGGGAGTTCGTCTCTAACTACGAACACGAATCTTAAAATAAATAAAGTGTCGGCAACGCGCTAGTGATTCTCCTGGGATCGCAAGCTTCCATAGGGCACGGTGCCCGCTTCCCATCAGGCCGACCTTATGCTTGATCGTCGTCTTAGTATTAAAACAATAAACACTTTTGTAATCTTGTCAGGAGATAAATGGCCTAGTTCTGTCCTTAGGTAGTCAAGTAATGACATTAATTCAATTAATTAAACCTAACGAAGTATCACCATTATTAGGGTTCCGTAGCCAAATGGCAAAAAAGGGAACCCTTATGGATTCGTCACGTCTGTCTGTCTGTCTGCGTTCAGTAATAGATTTTTCAACACAATTGCTCGTAACGTACCTCTTATTGTGTCGCTTTTAGGCTCATAATCCTGGATATTAAACACGCGTGTTTAATAACATTACGATACTTGTGTGTTATGGTTATATCCCGATTAAGTCACGTTGGTACCTTGCAGCAAGATGTATGCATGCACACGGTGCATTCTTAAACTAACCGGGTTGTACAGAATGTACAGTTTTTTTTTTAATTCTTGGCAAATGGATTCTTACCCGACTAAACCAATTAAATCCTTTTTGTTAATTAATTGATTATTTCTTTTTGGATATGATATAGAAACGGTTAATTGAGTAAAACTATTCACTTTTGATAACATTTTACATGAATTAATAAAGATAACATTTTAAAACGAAATGATTTATTTTATTTTGTATAGGCTGTTTAGAGATTTCATCTAATGCGCGCGCACTGCGCAAACTTCACAAAAAAAATTGATGCGCGCCATTATAGGTTATTTCACAGATATTTGTAAACATTGTTAATGCGTGTTGGGTTATTAACAAAAATGTTGATTCGTGGTGACTAGAAAAGTGATAAAAAGAATGGACGCACTAGAAATTCTTGACGATGTATACAACATGTGAGTAAAAACCTGTTGACATCAATAAGTAAAGAAAATAACTTAACAGGCCCATCAAATTTTCATCTTATGAAAAGGATTTTTCCTCGCAAAATGTGTTGAAAAACGTCGTATGAAACGTGTGAGCTTTGATAATTACAATTCTCGGCTCTCTTATCATACCACATACCTCACTTGTATCACAATGTACTATTGGGGGTTCCCCATTCTTAGAACTTTTTTTTTAATTAATTAATTATTATTTTTTTCATCAAATCCATACGTGTGGGTCTATAGATAGGTCTTCAAAAATGATATTGAGATTTTGAATACGTCATAAATCGTAAACCGCAATTTACCTTTCATTCAACGGATAATGGTACGGAACCCTTTGTGCGCGAGTCCGACTCGCACTTGGCCGGTTTTTTTTGTTAAATTATGTAATCTGCAATGTCTTGGAAGCTGGAACCAACAATAAGGGATATTTGTGTAGAACAAAACATGTGTTTTTGGCCGTCCCCAGAACGTTCGCTATAATTAAGTTTTAATTTTTGAGACTCAATCCTCCGCCCTCCGCCCCTGTTGTCCATCACAAGCTTAAAGGCAAACAGTTTACATGATATAATGGTAGATTATATGACAAGGGTCTAATATAAGCCACATCATCACGAGATGGTTATTTTCCCGAACGAAGTGAGGGGAAATAGTTCGAGGGGTAATATAGCTTTTAGACCACAGTAATACACTACTTTTCATCAATCATAAATATGTTTACATATTTTCCCGAGGGGGCTACATGTGCTACTTTAGCCCCGCTGTCTAAGCCTAATATGACACACTTTTCGAGCATGAGAAGTGAAAAATAAAATACCATCCATAGATTTCAGTGAGATTTTTCTTCCGGTGAAGCTGTAATGTACAGTAAGCCAAAATAGTACTCTTCAAATCTCAAATTATCATTAAAATAAAAAGCGGCCAAGTGCGTGTCGGGCCACGCGCAGGGTACGGTTCCGTAGTTGCCCGTCTGTCACAGAATGCGGACTTAAAAGGGGCTTTTGGGGTTTTTATTATAGCTTATCCTCGTAAATAATCGTAAATATGATTATTTTTATAACATTTCGTAAAAAAATATTTTTTTTCTTTATTTTATTCTACTGTTTTGTCGGCGTGATTGGTTTATACCCACGCCGAATTGCAGATTTCTAGTTGTACGGGTTACTGAGCTAAGCCGAAGATAGACAGACAGACAGACAGACGGACATGACGAAACTATAAAGGTTCCTGGTTGACTACGGAACCCTAAAAATTAAGAATATAATTTAGGTTAGCCACAAAAAATCAAAACGAGTAAAGGTTTTCTTATTCTAGTGACTGTAGTTCAATACTTAAGCCGTAAACTGCAAAAGTTTCTACGTAGGTCGTGAATGGCTGGCTTCTCATGGCGTAAGTTCCAGATAAGAACTCGAGGTGAACGCGTGACTTGAATTTACTAGCGATGTTCGCTTGCTTCGTTCTGTTTTTTTTTTTACCCTACGAGAGGAAGAACTCTTAAGAAGTTTGTATACCGTTAGTGCCTCAGAAGTGCATACCGTACGGATTTTACTGTTTAAATCTGATATTTTAATGTTAATGCAAAAAACTGCACAGTTCTAAGTGGTCAGGGATCGAAGATAACCCTCTAAAATCTTTAAATGTTTTTATATTTATAGTGCCCGACTTAGATATTTATATTTATTTTTGACTGAGTCACAAAACAATGTTTATATTTGACTGAGTCACAAAACAATGTTCAGTTTAAAAAGTTAAGAGGCATTTATGTGACTCCCATTTTTTCTTCGGAAATAATCGCTTCGATTTTGATTTCACCAATCACAACTTCACTGTATTAAATTTACCAATCACAACTCTAAGGTTAGTTATTAATTAAAAACGACCTATCAGGAAACAGAATTCATGTCAATCATTAGGTGTTTTTAGGGTTCCGTACCAAAAAGGATTCCTTATGGTGCGACTCCGTCCGTCTGTCTGTCTGTGTGACACAACTTGAAATATATCAGGAGCTACTTACTTATGCTATCAATTTGCTTATGCTCTCAATAATGAAATCTCGGATTATGCAAAGCGTTATATTCCGTGAAGGAATACAACGAAAACAAATTGCATTTTCACTGCCCCAATTCATCACGGTGCAGTGCTCACGGTCTTAAAGTACAAATAGGTCGTATTCACAAAAATGTATCCCGCTGGGCCTTGACACCTCCACAAGTGACGTCACACCAATTTCAACCGGATATCTAACATTGTCCAGGTTTAGTTGACCTGTGCTGTTTGAGGAGTCCGGTCTATTCATGTTTGTTAGAACGAAGTAACTTCATTGTAGTGTTCAGCGGAATGGACATGAGTGACTTCACTCTACTCTCATTTCATAACAAAAAAGAATTACATTTTAACGCTAGCCAGCAGCTACCCAATTACCCAAAAGATGGCACTGCCAGTAGGTTTTTAGATGGCGCAAGCGTCGTAACAAACGTCGGAAATAAAGGTAAATAAATATCTCGTTAGAGCTACGTAAAATAAGAATATAAATGTGTATAAACCGCGAGAGTTTGTGTTGTATTGATACATGATGTCTTGTAAAAGTGCCCTTGTGGCCTATTTGCAGGATAAATATTTTGAAGACTTAATTAATATAAAATAAAGCCCGTACCGAAAAGTTTTTTTACAGTCTGCATACCAGTAAAATACTGGCTGGTACACGATTCCTTTTTACTATATTCCTCAGTTCATGTCATGTTGATGTATCGATTGGCATAATAATTTCACGTTAAGTATTGTTTTTATTTAAAATGCGGGACGAAAAAATAAAACGGAGATAAACGGTTTTGCGAACATACCTTGAAAATCGTAATTCACCTTTTGCAGCGGTTGGAAAGATGGTGCATGTAAGACGTGCGACGACGGTGCGAAATGTTGTTAATCGGTACGTAAAAGAACATAGAATCCAAGACAAAGAAGTGGACGCCCGACGGGTCCTTCACATAAAAAATTAGAAAAGAGAATAGTGTCTACTTACAAGAAAAATTGTAGTTTATCAGTGCGGGATGTGACAAAAAAATTGAAAACTAGTTCATCTATGGTCCAGCGAACCAGTGTGTCAAAATTTAAAGACTTATAAAAAAGTAAAAGCCTCAAAACAATCGTTAACACAACACAATAGTTCTGTTTCAAGGTCGCGAAAATTGTACAAGCTTCTCCGCAACTTGGACTGAATATGCGTTCTTATGGACGTATGTGAAAATAGTTATTTATGCTACAAGTGTGGAAAGTAGGTGATTTCCGATGAGTGTATAATTTGACACGAGTCGGAAATCATCTTCACGCGCGTGTATCATACAACGTTTTACTATGCCTTGTGTGAGGAAATATTAAATGTTGAAATGTCAGTTTAAAATAGATAGGTTAAAATTGAAGAATCTAGATAGATTGTCAGGTAGGTACCTACTTATTATCTGGAACTGCATTTAACAACTTCTCCACTTCTTCTTCATCTTTTGCTGTCAAGCTTATCCACTTAAAAGTTAAAACTATTGTTTTACACTTGCATTGTTGATTTTGGAATACAATTAATTTTGAGTGACTCAATATATTCCACAACAAAAAGACGATGTACCGTCGTAGTTCTAAGAAACATACTGACACTATTGAAACGCAATAAATCATTATTATTATTGATTAGTCACTTTCACTCGACATTTTTATAATATTTACATTAAATGACTCCGAAGTAGACAACAATCACAACAATGACGGGCTTTTTTATTAGTTTTAAATACATGCGCGGTCAACATGCGCATGTGCAAGTCGCCATACTGTCGTATCGCAATAGGCATAAGAAAGATATGCGTTCAGCCAAACGCATTAAGTGAATATTTACAATAAATTTATTTATTGACCAAATTCAAAATTCAAAAATAATAATAAATAATATTATACATTATTAGTATTTAGATATTATGTACCTTTTATGCGGTAGAAAAAGAGTAATTGAAATATTTGATAAACTTTTCTCAAGTAATAAAAATTCTGCGTCGGGCTGACGACGTACCTAAAAATAAAAAAAAATTGAAAAGTAAAAAGCAAAAAGTGGCACTCTCCGCACGATTTGGGTGCTTGGAAAACGCTCTTTTCGAGCAAATGCATTGTAATAGTACATTGTGATACAAGTGAGGTATGTTGATAATTACATCAGAGGCGGAATTATCACGCGAGCCGCAGGTGAGCGTGATAAGAGAGCCTAGGATGTAATTATCAAAGCTCACGCGTTTCATACGATGACGACGATCAAATCCTTTTCATAAGATGAAAATGTTATATAGGCCTGCCAAGTTATTTTCTTTACTTATTGATGATGACAGGTTTTTACTCACATGTTATATACATCGCCAAGAATTTCCAGTGGCATTTATTCTTTTTATCACTTGTCTAGTCACCACGAATCAACATTTTTGTTAATAACCAAACATGCATTAACAATGTTTACAAATATCTGTGAAAGATCCTATAATGGCGCGCAACAGTTTTTTTTTGAGAAGTTTGCGCAGTGCGCGCGCATTAGATGAAATCTCTAAACAGCCAATACAAAATAAAATAAATATTTTCGTTTTAAATTGTTATCTTTATTAATTCATGTAAAATGTTATCAAAAGTGAATAGTTTTACTAAATTAAACGTTTCTATATCATATCCAAAAGAAATAGTCAATTAATTAATAAAAAGGATTTAATTTGTTTCGTCGAGTAAGAATCCATCTGCCGAGAATTAAAAAAAGCTGTACATTCTGTACAACCCGGTCAATTTAAGAATGCACCGTGCGCATGCATACATCTTGCTGCAAGGTGCCAACGTGACTTAATCGGGATATAACCATAACACACAAGTGTTGTAATGTTATATGTTATAAAGCATGAAACCCCATCTTACCTATTTCAAAAACTGGTATGGTCAAAAAGTGCGCGCAGATTCAAGGCAATGGCCCTGATACCTATGCACAGAACCGCTGCTTTCCGAGGTAGTTTCAAGTTTGCGGCGTCTAAGTGCTGGAATGATATCCCTCCCCCTATCCAAGGGGCGCTTAGCAGATGCACCTTTAAGCGTATGCTTAAGGGTTGTTTGTTGATGCTCCAGAAATCGATATCCTAATCCAGCACTGTGACAGCAAAAATATGCCAATTAGTAATATTGAAATTTTTATTTTATTTACTTGTTCTTTTATAAGTAAGAATGAATTTTAATGTCGAATGTTATTATTTTTTTTATTTTTTATTATATTGATGCTGCATGTAGGTAGTACGTACACAGCTCTCACCTGGTTTTTAAAATTATATTTATTTCTCTCCCGCCTATCCCAATAGTATATTAGTATAGTAGTTTATATTAGTATATATATAAGTAATAATTAAGTTGTATGACGTTTCCGTGAGTCACCAACGGTGCTGGCTGAAAATCAGCGCTGCTGGTGTCTGACACCTCAGCATAATGCTGAGCCAGTGTCCGGTTCACTGCCGCAGAGACACACTTGTTTCATGTTTCATGTGCTTTTCTTGTTTATTTTATTATTTAATAACCATGTGTGTCCTGTGTGTTTGTGAATAAATGTATCTTTCTTTCTTTCTTTATTTCTTTATAAAACACGCGTGTTAAATATCCAGGATTATGAGCCTAAAAGCGACACAATAAGAGGTACGTTACGAGCAATTATGTTGAAAAAGATTTTACAACTTTGCCAGGTGACCAATTTTTTACAACCGAAAATAGGGCTAATATAAGCCATCAGAATAAATATATGTTTATTGAAAAGTTTCGCGAAAAATATTTAATCTGGGGTAACGTGGGGAGTGTTTTATTTTTTCATTTCAACCCTAACGTGTGATATGTTGTTGGATAGGTATTTAAAAATGAATAGGGGTTTGCTAAAATCATTTTTTGATAATGTTAATATTTTCGGAGATAATCGCTAAAGAAGTAAAAAAAAATGTGTACCCCCCCCCCTCTAACTTTTGAACCATGAGTTTTAAAAATATGAAAAAAGTCTCAAAAGTAGTTATAAAAAAAATCTAGAAAAAAAATTTTGAACTTGATAGGTTGAATAGTTTTTGAAAAAATTACAAAATAATGTCTGAACTAAGTTTGTAATTTAACCGTATAAGCAGGTGTTTATTGTACCTGTAATTTCTACAAAATCACAATAAAATGATGTGCTTTCAAATAAAGTAAAAACAACGGTGAAAATCGGTTCACGCAATAAAGAATTATCCCATAAAAATCATCTTCCATACTTTAAGCTCGCGCGCAATAGTTTATTTAATTTGCCGATAGATGTCGCTGTACGCGGAACGCTCACATTGAACTAACCCGCTTCGCTAGCTCGGCTTTCAACACAAGCACTTGTGCCGAATAACAAATAATGATTAAAATGTACAATACAATACAATACAAATACTCTTTTCATCTCTCATACTCTGAAAACTCTGAAATGACGTGCTTTCAAATAAAGTAAAAAAAACGGATTTAGGGTTTTGTACTTAATATGTCAACTCAATGTAACAAATAGCCCATTTATTTAACGCTTAAGTCCCCACTTACTGTGACGGACGAAAAACTACGGAACCCTACACTGAGCAAGGCCCGACACGCTCTTGGCCGGTTTTTTTCGATTACTCACTCCGTTTTAACCCTCCCAGTATATATAGAGGTAAGTTGAAACAGGTACAGTACGATTAAAATCAGTTAACGATTCGGCTTTTCTCGGATATCATCGCCTAAATCCGGAGACGGAAATGACACGAACTACGTTACCGCGATTTCTTTTAGGTGCAGAAGCGACATGAATTTGAACATTCATTATTTATTGAAGCTATACTTGTGTACAATATAATATAAAAAAATACATATATAAGTCAATATTTTACTGTTGGATGTAAGTAAAGTACGATATATCGGCGGATTAATAATCCATACTAATATTATAAATGCGAAAGTGTCTGTCTGTCTGTCTGTCTGTCTGTCTCTCTGTGTCTGTCTGTCTGTCTGTTACCTGTTCACGCTTAAACAGCTGAACCGATTGAGATGAAATTTGGGATGGAGATATTTTTAATCCCTGGGAAGGACATAGGATAGTTTTTATCCCGGAAATCATCCCCTGAGGGGGTGAAATGGGGGATGAAAGTTTGTAGGCTACAATATAAACGAGTTCCACGCGGACGGAGTCGCGGGCAGAAGCTAGTTGATAATAATCACCAAATTAAAAAAGTAAAAAAACCGACCAATCGATTTTTGTTGGTATTTCATAAACTGCTTGACCGATTTTGATAAAATTTGATAGACGCGAATATTTTCACGAATGAAATTAGCGTTCATAAACATAAATGTATCATATACGTCAAACTGTTTTTATTGACACTAAGAAGGCAGACTGTGAAAGTAGTAAATTATTTTTCTTATTTCAATTTAAAGGTTGTGTTAGTTTTGAGCTACAAAGGAGGTTTTGTTGCTCATATCGTTCTTGTATAGTATTCAATAAGACAACTAGTAATATAATTAAAGGTCATATCTGTAAATTGATAATAACTGTATGTGAGTGATGAGGGATTCACGATAATTACCGAGGTTGGCCGAATCGTTCTGATTTTAATCGTATTGTACCAAGGTGAGTTGACTCACAATGACATTCTATGATTATGAGAACAAAAAGCACTCATTTCTGTGAGTTATCAGTTTTATTGAACAAAAATGTACTTTTTTGATATTGCAGAAAAGTTTCCCCGTCTCAAAGTCTTTATACATAAGTATAGTCGTTCTATAAAATAATTTCTTATTTATGTAATTAGTCAAACACATTTTAAGTAGGTTTAACAATAATATCTTCCTGATATCCTTATTATTAAATACTAAAGTGTCATATTTACAATATAGGACATATGTCATATAAATATAGTAATATCCATTGTACTACAATGACTTTTAGTCTGTAAAGTCACTATAATTATGTAAACTTGAATAGCAGTTCTTTGATATCCACTAATCAATTACTTTTGTAACTAATCTACCTCCCCAAAATTGTTTTTTCTTTATTAAATGAGTAAAGGCGCTTTCATTGTATAACACTAATTTTATTAGGTGTTTTGTGCGTTTTATAATGAACAGGAATAATTTGAATCATAACACTGCTAAATCCCCAAAAATTTTTCGTCGTAAGGTAACTTCTTTAGTAGCCAATTCGTATATCTGACCACTGACTTCGCCTCAATTCATCTTCATTGCCTCATTGCCTCATCTAAGTCGGCATTCAAAAAAAATATAAATACTATTACTTAATAAGTACTGTAACATTGAAACCGAGGCAAGTTGCAACAAGGGAGGTGGGACGAAACAAGGTGTTTCAACTTACGTCTGCCTCGAAATTAACGGTATTTTAATATATCATCGCGATTCTTAGCTAAAAGCAATTATTTTATTTAAAAAATTGCAAAAAACCTAGATAAGTACCTATTCTTAAAAAATGATCGATGCGCAGCACAATTGACCTAACATGTGAATAAACATCGTACAAAAAATGTAGCTCCGCAACCATTCGCCTGGTCGCCTCGGCGTGTACTGACGAGTTGGTCAACGGGAAAATGCGGTGAGTAGGTACTACGGATTTGTCAGATTTCTTTTTCGATATTTTGATGTTGTGTCAACTTACTTCGGTCTCCCTACTTTCTAAGATATCGCAGTTTTATAGTAGAAATTCATAGTCTGAATTAAACATTAACCCAATAATAATCTTGTATCTAAATGACAGTATCGTTTATAAGACATTAAGCTAGATTTAAGAGATTATTTGTACATAGGTACTTTCTTTGTTTTTAATTTAACTAAAGATTTCAAGTACTTACGATAAGATACTCCGCCTTAGAAGTTCTTAACAATCAAACGTCTTGTTTACACGATTAAGTAAAACAGTTGGATCGTCTCCGTGAAAGTGGTTCTCTTGTTCTACTCCGAAGTTTCTGTTTCTACAGAAGTTTGCGTCGCGCGGTACTTCAAAAATAGAATAATTTCACATGTACATTCTTGCTACGTCACTGTGACTGAAACCATCAAAAACCTTTAAGAGAGCTTTTATCATTTTAATGTAAGTATTACAAAATATACAAAAGATTTTGATATTTGGAGAACATTTTAGTTCTACTTTTTATTGCAAAAAAAATACCTTTTTCACCTCAGCAGCTCGAACAAGCACATTTTGCTGCGTGAAAACAGTGTGCAAAATGCGATTTTGCTCACTCCGTGAGACAAAGTAGCTTTTTAATTTTGATGCGAAGCACTGACATTTCGTTGTATGGGGTCTATTACAAGTTCAGAATATTAGAACTTTATTAGCACTGTCCCTTTCATTCCATTACGAAAAAAGAAAATGGCAGACGTAGGTCGATCCACAGTTCGACCATCAAATTTCAAACTAAAGAGTACACGTTCGAAAACTATCAAATTAACAAGTTTAAATTACCAAAATAATTATACAAAAGAATTTTCAATTGAAGAATATTTAAATAAAAGATCTCAGAATAAACTCCATTTTTCATAGTAAATAGGTAAACATGATTTTTTTACGCTAGCTAATTAATAATTCTATTTCAAACAATCTAAAATTTTATGAATGTATACCACAGATGCAGTTTCCGAACGCAAGCGCGGCGCCCCGCCCCTTTTAAAAAATTGCGCGCTGTTATTTGTTTCAGATTTTATTAGGTATAAGTATATTATTCATCATTCTTGCGTTATTGATATTAGTTTTAAATAAAAAAAACTACTAGGATAAATCAATTCTCTATCTAACTAGGAAATATAGTGAAGTCAATGACGTGACGAGGGCAGTATTTTAACAACAGTACCTACGGCTAGTTTTTGATGTGCACGCGAGATACACGTAATATGCTAATGTGTGCCCTTGTGATAATGATAATATATTTCATAAATATCTCGAAGATATTAGTAAAATCAGTGAATTTTAACAAAAATACGGTTAGTTTTTAGTGATGTGTTACAAGTGTAACGCGACACTCGTATAGATACTGAAATATCCTTTGGTGTCTCATGCCTTGTCTCGCCTTTCTAGTACCTATTGAATAACGGAGCGGCTGGCTCTGAGGAGTTAAAACTAGCAGTAATGAACGTCTAATTAAGTTTTCTTTCTGAATAATCTTGAGACGAATAGGTACGTGATACTATGATATATTTTTAATGTGAATATGTTCTCACTGCTGAGGTGAAAAGTTGTATGTGTTACTCGAGAGCAAAGTATTTACATCTCGTGCTTTTGAGTCCTTCGCTGCTCTCAAGATTCAAACGTTGAATCACTCGCTACGCTCGTGATTCAATTTTAGAATCTTTCGCTTCCTCAGGACTCAAAATCAGCACTCGCAGCAAAAACAAACTTTGCTCTCTTGTTGCACAAATAACTATTGCGTACGTTAAAATTACCGTGGTGCACTTGTACAAATCGACGTTTATAATAATACATAAAACCAAGTTGTTTCAATCATAATAAATATAAAATATTCCTTTTTAATTAGTTCAGTATAGAGTATTAGGTTTTTAGCTATTAGATAACGAAACTAATATTGAAAAAGAAAGAAATTTGAAGAGTGTAAGTAGATGGATTGCAAATTATTTATAGTAAATAATAATAATTTAGACCAAAAGTAAAAAATATATGAATCATAAAAGACTCAAATAAGCATATTTTGTTGGAAAAACATTTCTCTAAAATCAAAAATGGCCGAGAAATTTGAGTCGAAAGTTGGGAGGATTAGGACTTGTAAAAATTTCGATGGATATTGTGTCATTGTAACACCTATTTTTACCATCTGTACCATCCCATCCGCATGGAAACCCATGGTTCAGGAGATATCCATGGTTAAAGTTTCTAAGTAAGTTAGAATAACTAAGTATTTAGTGACAATAGTGACTTCCCGTAGCTCCGGCGCTGCGGGAACAACAGCCCTTCCGCCTTTGCGTGACGAAGCACGGTCATTTCGCTCGCTCGGGCTGCTGTCCCGGTTTTGGGTCATTTTTGGATTCGAAACCCTACTTTGAGGTCAAATATCTCGGCCATTTTTGATTTTAAAGAAAAGTTTTTTCTACAAAACCTGCTTATTTTAGCGTATTCTCTACGACAATAGGTGTCATAATTTATCGAAATTTTTACAAGTCCTAGAACCTTCCCAACTTTCAGGTCAAATATTATGTGTTATAGCTGCGTCCCGTAGATTGGCAAAACATACATACGGCCATGACATTATTGACCCGAACAAAACTGGTTTTCAATTATTGCCCCAAAACATTTCTACAAATACATACCTACGTTTAGTAGGTAGGAAATGGGGTATAAAAATGTGAATTTGGCTTCGAAATTGTGAGTATGGTAAATATACTCACCGGCAATTAATTACTTAAAACATTATCTAATCTATTCAATTTATAGTTTGAAATCACGAAAAGTTTTTGGGCCAAATTTTCTGCCGGTGAGTGTATTAAGATTGAATTAAAAGGCTACAACTTAAAATAAATATCAGGAAAAATTTAGATGGAATAAAAAGGCGATTCGGATTTTTTCAGACCATTAAAAATATGATTTCGATTTTTTTCTACGAGTAAAATTATACTTCAGTAAAAGTTACGATGTAATAAAAAGGCTATTCGGATTTTTTCTGACGAGTATTAACATATCAGTAAATTTTACGATTAGAGAAGAACTCGAACGGATATTTTTCTACAAGAATAATCATTAAGTAGCTATGTCCTCCAAAGTCCAAGAGAAGGAATGAATACATTTAATCCTACGCAAACGAAGTCGCGGGTACAGCTAGTTTATACTAAAAATGTAACTAAGTATTTTTATTATAATAAAATATTGCAAGAACCCATTATACATCAATAAGTATCTCAATGTAAAAAAATACAAAATGAGACGGAATTCTAATATTTCACTTCTGGCTCGTTTATAAAACAACAATAACTGCGTTGGTAGGGTACATTTAATTAACTTATTGATCGCATTTTTCATCTAAATCCCATGAACCGCACTTTATAACTTGAGCATCAAGTATTTTAATTATCTCAATTCTGGCAGAAACTTCTCGACCGCTTAAAAACTTGGTGCCTGGTACAAGTAACAAATTACTGTTTCCGAAGCAAGTAGCTCAACTCTACAACGCCTAGTGGAGGCGCGCGGGTTTTAATATTTAAAATGTATGACACTGTTTCGCTCTAACTATGTTTATATCATGTACAAAAACGATTTTACCTCGAAGCAGTAATGTTTCAAAATGAAAACTTGAAATAAATAATCTCCTGATGTGACTATATTTCAAATTAATTTTATTGATCTTTCATTTTATCTCTTTGGTCCCAATGTGTCTTAAGGGGGTGAATTGGAAATAATCGCGTGCTTTGAAACGCCGTTCTGACTAGATCAAGAAACAATAAGGTTTGATTTTCAGATATATGATTCTTGACTATGATTGCTTATCTGATTTAATCGATACATGATTGCCTAAAACTTCCTATGACAGAAAAAAATACGAAAGTTGGGTCTTTATTTTACTTTTTTTACTCAGCTTACTCAGACAATACATTATTTTACGACAGAATCAAATTATAATACTATAGTATTTAATCTCATCTAAAATCTCACTTAATGAAATATAAATAAAACTTCACTAAGTTAGGTATTTATCGTTTGTCTAAAAAAGCCATTTCCGAAGAGTGTTGCATCTCTTTTTCTCGTCGCGGAAGACATAAGCGTGTCTCTGTCAAGGGAGTGTGGTCAACTCAAATCAAGGCATCCCCTTAAGATCAAATTATCTTTTAACTATATGTCTTAAGTTAAAACTGATGTTAACCCACCATTTTTAACCTAACTTTTTTTCCCCTAGGAGACATGCGTGTTATGGATTCCACCGGGGTCGGGAGAAGTATGAAACCGAGTGGATATCTCCAACTCGCACGGACTAAAACTCCTGCACGGCTATAACAAGACGGCGCGCGAGCTCTCTCGATTTTTCTCGCACTACCCTCTTTCTTGTTTTCTAATAAGACGGATAGTGCGATTTGTATATCACTTTCTATCGATGACATTTTGAATAAGCATGTTTCAGCTATAATCCGACAAACATCATAATATGGTCGACGATTATTATATGTATTATATCTGAAAATCTATCCTTATTGTTTCCTATTCAGAACAGCGTTTCAAACGCAATATTTTACAATTCACGGCCTAAGTTAATTACTTACTTGTTGTAGTAGACGAAGTGGTCGTTGTATTTAGTAGTCGTGGGGGGGGACGTACTTGAAAATGATACTCAAGCTACAGTATGGTTCCCTTGTCCCTCGTTCTGGTGTCACCGAACACATTATATTCTTCTATTAATAGCAGCTTTGCCGATACCGTGGTAAAAATGGGGTCGAGAAGTTAAACAAAGCAGCTGACTATCAGAAAATATATTGACAAGACTAAAACACAACCTCGACATAGCTGCGTATTCGTGTACCGCACCATGGTACAACTCGCAGAGTTGCCTGTTAGCTCCAACAAAAAATGTACCATTGTCGTCTCACTCAGCTGACTACTGTACTGAATACGCACTATGGCAGAGTCAGCTGAGAGGCTCGTTAGAATTTCGAGGTGGACTGCTCGTGTCATCATCCAGGTAAAAAGAGCTATCCATCGTTTTTCTCTTTTTCGGCCAATTGAAACCTCAACGGGACCAAAATAGTGTCGAGGAGGGTGTTCGTAAATGCGCGCTGGTGGTGCTCCAGGCGCACTTCAGGTAGATCCCCAGTGGGTGGGATCTGAGGTGTTGCTTTTCTCTTTATACAGTAGGCCCATCTCCTTAATGTTTTGCGCGCTTCGCTGCGGCATCGTAAAATCCAGAAGCGTTGTTTGAGCTCACTTGTAACCATTTGAGTTTCAAACCCAATATTTTCCAATTCATGACCTTACGTTAGTAATTAACTTACTTGCAATTATTCCTTTAGGATTAGATCCATGATCCATCCAGGATTAGCTCGCTTGTAACCATTTGACTTCCAAACGCAATATTTTCCAATTCAACAACAAAGTTAAACAAAGCAACTGTGACTATCAGAAAATATATTGGCAAGACCAAAACACACCCTCGACATGGCCGCGTATTCTTGTAACGCACCATGGTAGAATTCGCAGAGTTGCCTGTTAGCTCCAACGAAAAATGTACCTTTGTCGTATCAGCTGACTACTATACTGAATACTCGCTATAGCAGAGTAGGCTGAGAGGCTCGTTAGAATTTCGAGGTGGACTGCTCGTGTCTTCATGCAGGTAAAGAGAGCTATCCATCGTTTTTCTCTTCTTCGGCCAATTGACACCTCAACGGGACCAAAATAGTCGAGGACCATGTTCGTAAATGCGCGCTTGTGGTGCTCAAGGCGTACTTCAAGTAGATCCCCAGTGGGTGGGATCTGAGGTGTTGCTTTTCTCTTCATACAGTAGGCCCATCTCCTTGATGTTTTGCGCACTTCGCTGCGGCATCGTAAAATCCAGAAACGTTGTTTGAGCTCACTTGTAACCATTTGAGTTTCAAACCCAATATTTTCCAATTCATGACCTTACGTTAGTAATTAACTTACTTGCAATTATTCCTTTAGGATTAGATCCATGATGTATCTAATGTTTTTTTTTTCTAACTAGATCCACTACTCGGAAGTATGGATCTAATGAAACATTATTTCTCTTCTGTTACATCTTTATACCCAGCTGCAAGAAATAGATCTACAGAGAATATTTATCTCAGTAGATCTTACAAGTGGTTATGGATCTAATGAGAAGTTGTACAAAATGCACTTGAGTATAATACAGAATGTTGTCCATGAATTACTTAGATTTGTTTTAATTAGCAAATAGACATTATTTTTACTCAATCATCAGCATCAAAATATACCCCTGACGGTATTGGTCAATGAATATATCCTATGTATTGGTAATAATGCTAGTTATTAATCTGCCAAGTTTTATCTCATAATTATTGACAGTTTCCTTGCAATGTCACTTTGAAGTTTTTTTTACTTTTCTAAATATCTTGAAAACTACTGGTCCGTTTCTTTTGTGATTAACGTATGTTGTTAATGGCATGATGAGGAATAAATTCGCAAAAATCAAGACGTCTCTAGATCAACATTAACTTGGTCATTTTTGATGTCAAATATTTCAAGCTTTTTTTTGACACTTGTCAGTCAGCGACACCCACCAAATTTTTTACTGATGTCACATCTCTTTCCGTACAAATATATATTAGTCTGAAATCAATCGGCTTGGAGCAACATGGTGATTTTTTTAATTTTGAGTATACCGGCCTAGTACATCACCCAGGTATACACATACTACGAGTAAATTGACATTTTATATAAGTCATTATTCTACAGATCCAAGTCAAGATTTATTTCAATTATATTTTGTATTTTCCCATAAACTGACAAACACAGGCTTTTTGGTGTACATCTAGAATAAAATATTTTATTCATCTTTATTTAATCCTAACGAAGCAAAGGGAGAAATGTCTACTTTTATAAACAAAAGAACCGATGACATTTTCATTCAAAAAAATGTTTTCTCGGGATTTCAAAGTATCGTAATAACCAGCCTGCATTAATTCATCAAAGGTACAGGCAACAAACCTCTTTCAATAATCTACCAATCATATTTTTATTGAAGCCTCTTTCAATACTGCTCTTATTTATGATTAGGCACCTAAAGTTTATTAAAAAATCACCATGTTGCTCCAAGCCGATTGATTTCAGACCAATATATATTTGTACGGAAAGAGATCTAACATCAGCGTAAAAAAAATTGAGGGTGCCGCTGACTCACGTGTCAAAAAAAAAGTTTGAAATATTTGACATCAAAAATGACCAAGTTAATGTTGACCTAGAGACGTCTTGTTTTTTGCGAATTTATTCCTCTTCATGCCATTAACAACATACGTTAATCACAAAAGAAACGGACCAGTAGTTTTCAAGATATTTAGAAAAGTAAAAAAAACTTTCAAGTGACATTGCAAGGAAACTGTCAATAATTATGAGATAAACCTTGGCAGATTAATAACTAGCATTATAACCAATACATAGGATATATTCATTGGCCAATTCAGGGGCATATTTTCTTCCCTTACACGAGCCTTTGGCCACTTCTACACTGGCTTCCTTTTTGTTTTTACCGTAGCTCCAACCATCGGGTATTAAATAGTCGGGCAGTTGTGGAAAAAATGTAATTAGTGGAATAATTACGAAATACTATTTAAACACTTGCTTCTCCCTGCGACTTCATCCGTGTAGAACTCGTTTAAATATTAACTCCATACATACTTCTAAAAATATCCTATGTCTTTCGGGATTCAAACTTAATCGGTTCAGCGGCTTAATCATGAAAAAGTAACAGGCAGATAGACTGTTACTTTTTCAGATATGATATTGGAATGGATTAGTGTACAATTCCAGACCCATTTCATGAAAGCATTCTCTACCAATCGTTGCCGTCGTACCTCAATCGTGTGATTTACTCATACATAGATAGATACTGATAATTTACAACTGAATGGACCAGTGCAGCAATCGACCGATCGAGATTTATTAATGAAAACTGACAGATGAGTTCCATTTCAGTGTTATCTACAAATGAAAACGTCACCCACAATGGTTGCGCGTGCCTCTGTAAGTTATGCGAATGATTTAAATTCCATCCAAATGCTATAAAAAAGAAAAAAGACGTTTTTTATCACAATTGCTATTGCACGGTGTCATTATACGCAGGCAATTATAGTAATAACATCTAATAAATACTATTAATAATATTCATCATCTTCACTTGTTCCGTAAAACGTTATTTGTGTATTTGTTTTTCGGTTGTTCGGCATTTTTACGAATCAAGCTGACCTCCGAAGAAAATAGCTGATGTTGCAACCATAATAAAAACGCTGAGAGTTCCGGAAATGAAATATTCATAACTCTTAATACTAGTTAACAGGTGAATGTTAAGTAGTATTATGTCGTCATACATCCCCGGGGAAATTCCCACGTTCTCTCTTAGTCATTAGTTAAGATTATTATAGCTTTATACATATTTAACTAACAAGGGACGACAGTTTTGCGTTGAATTCGTTTTCATAAAAATATATTAAAGAGAAGAGAGTGAGCAGTGACCCACTGAGTGGGCACATAATTCTTATCATTACTTTATTGTCTATGTGTTGTACTGTATTACGAACAAGAAATATCAATGCAATGTAACAGTACAATCGTAATATTGCTGCTCATCATTCATCTGATTAGCTCGGCGTAATAAAATAAGACGGTGAATAACTAAACTGAAGTTTAGTTATTCACCGAGTCAATATCTAGTGCGATGTGAATGTGATAGGATCGGCTTATGGCGAGCTCGAATTTCATTACGTTACTAAACTAGTTTAGCTTAGCAATCAGGCATGTATTTACGGTGATCAACAACGTGGATGGATATCGTTAACTTGGTTACGTGAAGCAATTATTTTGGACGTTAATCTGAAGTGGACTTAAGGTACAGTCTAAATACCATTCTTTTTACTTTCTTGCTTTGAAACACTATAGATTGTCATGAACTGCAATGGTCACATGTCGTAATCATTTGGTTAGTAGGGTGAATTACTGCAGGCAAACAACTTTCACTTAATTCACATGTAAACGTAAGAACTCTTAAAGTATTCCTAATAGAAATACCAAATAAAAGCTGGATGCGGGTGGCATAGCACCGGTCATATTGGCACTCTTTAGGGGAGGCCTATGTCCAGCAGTGGACGTCTTTCGGCTGATATGGTAATGATGATGCTAAAATAATGAACACATTGTGATTGTGCATGTTATTGTGCACGTCATAACTAAGCAGTTCGTAAACCCTTGACCAAGGCCTATTTGACTGCCATTAAGGATAACACAATGATTGCATGTTTGCGTTACACTGCTGCTTGGTAAATTAAATAAAAAATATTACGGCTAACAGTTATTTAAAAAATCCTTTTGTTTAACGATTACACTAATGAACCCTACATCTGGTTTACATCATTGCTGGCTGTAGATACCTAGCTAAAGGTATCTCACAAGTTAATTCCTAACACAGGTTTAAAACGATGAATAAAAGTCAAGGGAGACCTGCCCGAATCCCGCCCAGTTGCGCCCAGACCCTCATCAACTTTGCCTTTCTTTATGGAAGTGACGGACAAACGTACAAAGGTCTTTTTTTACTAAACTGTCAGCACAATATACGATTGTTAAGGGGTATTTTGTACTATTCGGCTCGAAGTTATTTTTTATAAGTAACAATTTGTTTGTCTAAGAAATGAATATCAGAAGTAAACATAGAGGCCTCGGCAGAGAGTACAACTTTGCACCCTTTGGCGTCGAGACCCTCGGTCCGTGGGGTCCCAGTGCGCACAAGTTATTTGCGGAAATCGCGAAACTTCTGGTTGAAGTAACTGGTGACCGAAGAGCTGGCGGCTTTCTCGCACAACCCATCAGCGTTGAGTCGAATAACGTAGGCATTTTATAGATTTCACTTAGTATTAGTTTAAATACTTTAAATTAGTTAATGTTAATTATCATCTTGCATAATATTCTTAAGATAAATACTGTTTACTTACAGAAAAAAAATATATCATTAGTTCAATAATATTACGGTATTGTTATTTTTAGGGTATTCAAATGCAAGTAAAAATTTGAAACCGATTCTAATGATTTTCGACTCATCAAACTACTGTACTGAGTCGATTACGCGGTCTTTTCTTATCATGTTAAGCTGGTAATGAATCTTGCACCTTACAATAATGACACACGTGTTATCAACTTTTATCGGTGCACACTGTTCGATGGCGAACGCTAAGACGTCGACAGATCGATGGAGTAGATGAGATAGAAAGAAACCTTACCGCATCTAATAGACTTATTAGATGCGGTAAGGTTTCTGCATCATTATTCAACGATGACATCTTCGACGGACAGAAATTATGGTAGAGACATGTGGCGAGGAAGATCGTATTATGTACAATAAGGCAAATACACTGCTAGAGGATATCAAAAGAAATGTATGTACAATCAGCATCAAAAGTAGCTGGGCAATCGAAGACGTCAAAAGCTCGTATTCCTTTTGATAGACTTTTGACGTCTTTGTTTGCGCAGTTACTTTTGATGCTGACTGTACATTAAAGTATTCATCTCAAAAGGCTTTCAACTAATTAAATCAGGCAGGGAGGCCATGGGTACTAAATTAGATATTGAGCTGAGCTGAGGAGGAGAGAAAATACCCTCGTTCCTTGGAGATAAGTATGGTCAGGTAACTGGTTATCTGTGAAGATTTTTTTCCTCAGAGATAGCCAGTTATCTCCAAGGATTCGTTTTGCCTCGCAGATAGTCTGATTTATTTAACAGTTATCTGCGAAGAAAATATGTTCCTTCGAGATAGACATAGACATAGACATATTTGTTCAGTAAACAATTCAAGATTGTGTTTGAATTTCTTACAGCTAACAATATAATATCTTATATCTAATAACTAATAACTACACATTCTACTTACAGTATAGTCAGTTATCTCCAAGGATTGGTTTCGCCTCGCAGATAACTGATAAAAAAATCAGTTATCTGTGAAGAAAATCTATTCCTTCGAGATAGTCAGTTATCTCCAAGGATTGGTTTTGCCTCGCAGATAACTGATAAAAAAATCAGTTATCTGCGAAGAAAATCTATTCATCTCCAAGGAATGGATTTTCGTTATAGATAACTGTTAAAAATCTCAGTTATCTGCTAAGAAAATCTGTTCCTAGGAGACAGCCAGTTATCTCGAAGGAATAGATTTTCTTCACAGATAACTGTTAAAAAAAAAACAGTTATCTATAAGGAAATTATAACTTCCATACTTAGTATTTTTTAAACAAACACACCGGCCTTATCCCAATAAGGTCTAGTTTTCCCTCTGGGTTGGAAGGTCAGATGGCAGTCGCTTTCGTAAAACTAGTGCCTACGCCAAATCTTGGGATTAGGTGTCAAAGCGGACCCGGGGCTTACCGGGAAAACGCTAGGAAGATGATGATACAAACACAAACATACAAATAACAGTTAATTAGATTGCTAAAATAAAATTAAACGCAACTGTACAAATAAACGTATTTTATTTCCAATTTAAAAGACAATAAATGAAAATTTAACTATTCATGTCATAAAACTTAAATTTTAATACGCATATGGGCATATTTTTTCCAAGCAATGCCCAACGGTGATTTGCTTTTGCAGCAACTGTAAGATTGCTTTTGCAATACGTGCATGTCGCTTCAAGTCTTCTAACTTTTTTTTGTTGCCGTAAAATTTTTGTAACGATGAGATTTGTATATTCCATAATATTTAGCGTCGTTTTTTAAAACATTCAATAAATGAAGCAAGTTAGGTTTACTACGCCCTATAAATCGGTTCAATCGCGAGTTCCAACCTTCCAATTTGTTAGTGGTGCGATTTTGTTCATTGTAACAACACCATATATCTCGAAACCCACGTCGGTTCAACCAGTAGTTGTACATGTACACATTAAATTCTCGTGCAAATTCGTTTTCTGGACTTTCAGCCAAGATCTATGTCCATCCGTCGTCAATATATATTTTGGGCAAAAGGGCAAGACCTGAACAGAGGCTCACGTGGCGTCTATTAATATTCGATTTCATTCCACATAATGATTTTGCTTTTCTTCATAGACTTGACGAAAAATGATAAAAGCAAACTTTTGCTTTGATGCTAGGTAACACTTTTAAAATTGCATTCCTTGACGAAACTTCAAAGTCCAGCGTAATTTTATCCGGGTTCCAAAGTGGGATTTGTGATTTTATGATTTGAAATAATATCTTGTAAATATTCTCCTTTTTCGTTGTCATAAGAGCATAGGCAAGTGGTATTATATTCGGATACTCGGGATCATTGCCAATATTGCCAAATAAGACATATAATTGCAGAAATGGCTTGCAACAGCTTTTAAAAGTTCCATCCGCATAAAAATGCTTTAATGTTGCCATGTACCCTCTCGCCTCTTCGGATGCAAATACTAATATTCGATTGAAATCGTCATTAACATCGGAGAAGTCAGAAGTCTGCTAGAGTCTGGCCAGGGAAAGATGATCCTAGAAAACCGCGGCAAATTTAAAAAAACAGCGTGTTGCAACACTGTGTATAACGCGATGAAATAAAAGTGATACTTGCACAATTATTAATTTTCTTCATTTCTCAAAATGCAACTGACCAAACAGAAGGAAGTACTTAAAGTTATATGAAATAGTACTCTTTAAATTCATTCTATTTTATATTTAAGAAGATTATTCAAAACCACTCCAAAATTTAAATTTTGGCGAGACATGATAATTGAACTTTTTATGATATTCTTCAATGTGAATAATATTAGCAGTAAGCCACCCTTTAATTCTCTTAGAAACCAAAAACAGACCAATTTATTATGGAACAGTTACTTTCTTAGTTACCATATCAAGTATCAAGATTAGGACATCACACTAATTTAAAGCGTTTGACACATTTGACAATCTCATTACTGTTGCCATATAAAAAGTTGCCATATAAATCTCAGTATCACGTTTCGATGGCCAGACTCTAGCAGGAACTTGTGATGCATTGGTGGTACCGCCACATCGACGGGATTTTCGCACACACTTTTCGGTATGTTAAGTGCATTGTTTCTTGCGTTGTACGAGTATCACTCCGTTTTTACTGCTGGAAATGGTGGTATCTGCACTACTAAATGAACTCCTTCATCTTGTAAACGACAAACTGTATCAAAGTATTGTTTCGGAATAGGTGTTAAATCAGTAGTTACCCGTGTACGCAATAAGTCTATTTCTTTTCTTACGATATTTTTATTCAAATTTGAGACGCAATTTTCCTCGTGTTGATGCTTTTTAACCACATCTTATTCTTGTGGTAAGGTTATACTACCACTACACTTCTTATTACGACACGCCCAAAATTGTTGACCATTTTGGTAATCCTTTCGCTTGTGATACTGATAACCGTCGCTGAGTAAAACGTAGCCTCCTTTCCCAGAAGAAACGAATTCCACTGGTGTCGGAGTACTTTCAGCCATATTTCAATCATTGTACACACTTTATGCTCAAGAAATTACGATATGAGCTACTGTGATACAGAACATAAGGAATGAAGAGCACTTGATACTCATTTGTTTGCAATACGTCATTTAGATTTCAAATTTGAACTGACAAACGTGAAGAAAAAGATAATGCCACTTCAATCAAAGTAATACTCCAAGGTCAAATGAAATATAAAAAACCGGCCAAGTGGTTGTCGAACCATGCACAACGAAGGGTTCCGTGCCTACTACTTCTACACTATGACACATGTTATATCAGAAAGGTCGTATCACAACAGAAAACTTGTGGCACTTACGTCCTTTTCAATACAGAAAGCTGTTTTCCTGCAATAACTCGAAAACCCTTAAGCCGATCATATGCAAAATCATTTTCGTTGAAAGTATTTAATAAGCACTGTCCACAATTTTTTTCATCTTTTCACTTTTCTTCGTATTCGAAATGAAAAGAAGTGTTGATCTCGGATGAAAGACACTCATTTTAGCACACGGTTAGCAATATAACTAACTGTTATTTGTATGTTTCTGTTTGTATAAAGTATTAAAAAAATACTAAGTATGGCAGTTAAAACGGGTACGGACCCGTGCTTCACCTCGTTATTTCACCTGGGTGAATCACGGGGCATAACCTGTTCCCATGTTTCACCCACGTGAAGCACGGGGTTAATCACTAGTCCCGTGCTACAACTGATATTATTTTCGTACAATCATCACTGAGGTAAGTCCTCAGTATACAGTGTTCAAATAAAAAAAATCGTATTACTTGCACTAATATACGTAATTTTATTCCGTCAACTAGCAGGAGAATCACTAACATTTCTGTGACATGTAAATATAAGTGTGTTAGTCTTAAATACAGGGTGTCCCATAAGTAACACGTCACAGTGGCACTGGAGGTAGGTCAGCTCAAGAGGTGTCCAACCAACCTAACATGACCCCAGTAAAAGTTGCACGGTTTTCGAGTTATTTAAGATGGTGATCTAACATAATCGTGTATTGATAAACGAAAATGTTACAAACCTTCCAAATCAATGCAAAAAAAAATTGAGGTTAGGTCCCTCTTGAACTAACCTACCTACAGTGTCACTGTGACGTAGTACTTATGGGACACCCTGTATGCAATAAAACGGAACTCTAAAAAAAGTCACTTGCCTTAGTATACTTAGGAGGTATTGATGTAGTGAATATAAATGCTGCAGCAATACTTACGGTCTCGAGCATGATTGTACGAAAATAGTATCAGTTGGAGCACGGGACTAGTGATTAACCCCGTGCTTCACCCACCTGGGTGAAACACGGGACCACGTTATGCCTCGTGCTTCACCCAGGTGAAATAACGAGGTGAAGCACGGGTCCGTACCCGTTAAAATTTCCTTATAGATAACTGTTTTTTTTTACAGTTATCTGTAAAGAAAATCTATTCCTTCGAGATATCTGGCTGTCTCCTAGGAACAGATTTTCATCGCAGATAACAGATTTTTAACAGTTATCTATAACGAAAATCCATTCCTTGGAGATAACTGGCTATCTCCTGGGAACAGATTTTCTTCGCAGATGACTGATTTTTTTATCAGTTATCTGCGAGGCAAAACCAATTCTTGGAGATCACTGACTAACTCGAAGGAACATATTTTCTTCGCAGATAACTGTTAAATAAATCAGTTATCTGCGAGGCAAAACGAATACTTGGATTAAAAAAAAAAAAAAAAACAAAATTATTTATTTTCAACAAAGGTTTTACATTAAGTGTTCGTTTCCCCCTTTTAAGTTAAACACTTGTATTAGGAGGAAACGCTCTTTCATACAGGTGGTAACTGCTTGTTAAAAATAAGACTAAACATAGTTTGTTTTCAGCTTACTACTAAATAACAGTTTCTATCTTATTACTATACTTAGATTGGCTTCCGTTGTTATTAAGGTTACACATTAATTAAGTGAACTTCGATTAATTTAATCTAAATGAATGAAATGATTGAATGGAGGTGCAAATATAATTATAATTACGAGTTAGCGACTAACTGGGACGATATCGAATCACTTATGACTAACTGTTAGTCATAAGTAATTCGATATCGTCGTAATTTATTTTAAGATAACTGGCTATCTCTGAGGAAAAAAAAATCTTCACAGATAACCAGTTACCTGGCCATAGTTATCTCCAAGGAACAAGGGAGAAAATAGTAGATAATTGCCATTTTTGTAGACTATCATCATCATCGCCTATTCCTGCCCGAGAAACTTAGCTGAAATAAAGAAAAGATTAAACAAATATTTCAACATGAAAATTTTCGATAGACACAAGTTGCATTGTGTATAAGATCTGGCTATCGTACATCGTATCGTATTTTGTGTAGCATTACCTTTACAGTCGAATATGACGACATGCGTAACCAAGATAATGAATTATTACAATTTAGTGCATTATTATAAACGCCCGATACCATTATACGTGTGCAAGTTCATTTTTTATTTATTTATTTAATCATCATTGCAAAAAAGAACAACTTATCGTACAAAAGGCGGCTTTAATGCCGTACGCATTCTCTACCAGTCAACCTTTGGGCAAAGCAGACAAATAGGGAACAACAGCGTTATTTTATTAATTTAGTCTATCTGAAGGATTTAAGAATTAAATAAAGATATCACAAGCGAAAAAGTTGAAATAAGCGCTAATACATTTATTTAATGCAAATCAAAAATTAACATTTCGAAGTTCGCGCGTTAACGCCCATGTCTCATGTTAAAGGATCTAATGCCTGTGGAGTAAATAAAATAGAGAATATACGTGTACGTGCAGCGATGTATTTCTGAGAAGTAAAAAAAACGCTGACAATATCATTGACATATAAAAAACGTAAATTAATGTTGCTATACATAAAATCAAGGTTGCAACACATTCCACCAACAGAAATCATTATTTAACATCATCACCTTGCACCTTGCATTCTTGTGTCACATAGTACCATTATTTCAATATCAAGTGGATTGTAATCTTTTGTTTTTTTTATCGAATAATTCATTATTTCTTATTAAATACTTAATAAGTCACTGTTTACATAGTTTACATAGTTTAAGCTCACAAGGTTATTTTCAATGTAGGCAATGTAATATTATCTATAGAAAAGTATAAATTGTACAAAGTACATGAATTCGTCCCTTCCCATTGAATATAATAATCAGTACATGATACTTTTTTACAACAATAGATAACTCTTCAACAAGGATCTCTACTTGGTAGATTCACGAATGTTCAGGAGTTACCTACACGACCTTTGATGATACACAGTTGATTTTCCCTTTTTATTCGAACAAAACCTCTCTTGTCAAGCTGAAAATACAACAGAAGAGGTATATATAATTTTCTCCAATATGCTTGGAAATGTGCGCCTTACGTAGCAAAAATAGTACGTGAAGTTCCTCGTTACTGACGAGCGTAAATTTCAAAAGTCAAAAGTCATTACTGTATAGTTTTAGCGGCCAGGAAAATGTGTGAAATTCCATTACTGTATACTTTTTTACCTTTTAACGATATGTTTTGTTTTGACTAAGACAAATTACTACAAACCGCCCAATGCGTTTAAAGACTTAGCAATTTCTCACAACAACTTGCTCTAGTTAGAAAGGTTAGTAATGTACCTATGGCTGTCTCTTTCGAACTATTGCAAGTTGGTGTGTTAAATTGCGCCCCTTTGTAGTGAGCTTAAAGTTTGACCGCGTTTTCTGTTTTTTAATTGGCATAGACAAAACGCTTACTTTTATAAGTGATCGAAGTGACGTTTTTAAAAATGTCACATAGTTTTAAATTACGTAATAAAAATAAAACGAATTAAATTTAAATCCCGTTTACTCATTAAAATTTTTGACAACATAAAACATTTCAAATTGTGATCGATTTCGATGTTCTTAGTTTTTTTATTTATGTCAATTGAAACTTGCACCATGCCGTGTACCTACTTTAAAAAAATAAGTTGGGCGGGAACTTGATAGATTATTGACATCCACGCTATTTGAAAACATTATTGTTCATTTAATATATTATTTGATTCCGCACATTTATGGAGACAAGCACTATGCCTCGGCGGAAATGGCAATTCGTGGATTCGTATCTATTTATTCGTAGCTTCGCTTCATCCGACAAAATCAGCTCATCCAGGAATTGCTATTTCCCGGCCTTTGCAGTAATATACTATTTCTTGATTAATAATTGCATTCTAAATAACATAACCTCATCTCAACTCTGGAGTTGAGATGATGACGTACCTGGGTACTGGATAAACTCTTGGCCTTTTATATCTATATTTGAAAAAATCGAATGTTCCTTAAAAACACAGCACAATGTCCATATTAACCTTAGGCAGGTTTCGCGAGTCGGCTTTAATATATAGCCTTTTTCCATTTTACAGATTTTTTCGTTGAATTCAGCTTAAGTGACTTTAGTGGCTTCTGGAGTGACGTCATTGCGCTGATTGGTATTTTAAATTACGCTTCAATTAACGTATTTTATCATTAAAATATACAGTAAAAAAAATGTAATTTTAGAGTCAGTCATCCTCCAGTAAAGCACTTTTCAAGACGGTTCGTATTGAATTGGCGCTGATCGCGGGTAAGGGACTTGGAGATCTGTTTATTGAGCTGCCGGTATAAAGTCGCATCGTTTGAAGACTGCAGAATCATTTGCCTCCTTTCCTTCATGAGCTTCTGAGTGGAGCTAGATAGCCGTTTAGTTCTGTTGGTCCGCTGGGACTTGAAGAACTTAGACCCAGAGGTACGGACAGCTTCCACAAAATCTAGGCAATCGAAACGGTTTTGGAGTTCCAGCTGAAAGCTCTCGGGGTCACCCAAAGCCTTTAGTACCGTTGGGTAGCCAAAGTTTCGTGACCAGCTTCGGATTGGGAATAAAATCCCAACTCGTAACTGGCTTCAAATTGGGAATTTTAATTAACCGATTTGTAATCACCGTTGGTAGCTAGTTTCGAAACGGGAAATAGAATCCCGTGTTGTAAGTGGTTACAAAATGGGACTTTTTCATTACCGATTTGTAACCACGTTTGGTAGCTAGCTTCGAAACGGGAAATAGAATCCCGTGTTGTAACTGGTTACAAAATGGGACTTTTCCATTACCGATTTGTAACCACGTTTTGTAGCTAGCTTCGAAACGGGAAATAGAATCCCGTGTTGTAACTGGTATCCATGAATCGTATAAATTTGGCGAAAGGGACTCGGGCAGGACTTAAAAGTACCATCTGCTAAGAAATGTTTTATTTCCCTAAGTGTAAGGCCTGAGTGGACGCTAGAGTCGGGCGTGCGGGAGAGCGGGGCGTGCGGCGTGCATGTCAAACACATGAAACTCATACTGGTGTCCTGAGTAGACGCTGCAGAAAGCGGATGCCGAGCGGGCAAGTTTGCGGCGTCGAGCGGGGCGTCGCGGACAGATTCAAACCTGCTTGTGATTTGCAGCGGCGATAAGAGCGTGCAGTCATGTCGTGCGAACAAATAATTATTGAAATACAAAATAAACCACCACTTTGACTATTATCCCACAATTTATAAAAAAATAGACTGTATAAAAATAAAACATGGAAAAAATTAGCAACAAACCTGGATATGGAAGGTAAATTAAAGTATTTATTTTCACTTTTAAACCGTTATAATAATAAGTAATACTTTTTTACAAAGAAATCAAGAATGTCATCTGACGTCGATGCCACGGTGAATGCGACTGATTCATACGAGCGGTGAGCGTGCACTGAGGCCACTCGCTGGACGCTCTATCTCACGCTCGCCCGCCCCGCTGCACGCCCCGCCAAACGCTCCGCTCCGAGCGTCCACTCAGGCCTTACACTAATGCGTTTTGTATTTTTTCTGTCGAAAAATATTACAATTCTGTCCTCCCCGTTATTAAAATCCGCAAGCAAAAACGGTTGGAATTGTATCCGTATCTCTATTCTGGACGGATCGTTATTGCGAATCCTTGAAACTGCCAAGTTTTTCCTTCTATTACGATAAAGTCGATTTGACGCTTGTAAAATTTGGAACAATATGATGCAAATGAACATTATTTTGCTCGAGGTTACAAATCATTTCTTGGTACTGTTTTTGGATTGGCTCAAAGTTTTCAGAAGTTTTCTGTTTAAGACTGTCTAATTCTGTTATTATAGCGTGTCTACCAGGATTAGACAAACAATTCGACGCATGTTCTGTCATCTTCGCAATCGATTTACGATCGGGATTTAAGGTAACATTTCCTCGACATCCTGATTTTGCACAAATCCAAAATGTTTTCCCATCGCTGTATATCTTTTTCTTGTGAAATTTACGGCCGGCAATTACCATACACTCACCACCTCTTTTAGAACTAACAATATATATTTGAGTCACGGTGTTTGACCTATTTGTAGAAATTTCGCAATATTCAGGGGAATAATGCATGGTTGTTTTAATTTATAATACTAGCACCATTAAATATCCTAATCTGGCATGAACTGAATACAAAATACTTAAATGTTCTGATACAATTATTACTTTGACAAGATAATATTGAAGTGTATCACTTGACAATGTCACGTTAGTGTCTTCGTGTTTAAAAAAAAATATTATTCAAAGTAAAAAGTTCTTATACATACTTTGACTAAATAGGAAGTGCAATTCAATAATGAAGTACATACGGTGTGGAAAAATAAGTCAGGCCCTGGAGGGAAACCACCTTAAATACTTAAGCTGCCTCATTTTACTTTTAGAAATTTTATCCTGAATAATAATACTATCGATTAGTACCATATAATATGGAGTGTTTGTTTTTTTTTAATTTTAGTTGGTTTGAGTCCCGACTAGTCCCGAGCGAGGCATCGAGTTTTAGAAAATCTTTGAATGCAGTTTTGTTTCTTTTTAAAAATAAATGAATGTCTCCTTTAAGTAAAATAATGAACCATAAAAACCGAACGTTGTCTGAAGTGCTTTCGCAATTTAGTGTCATCTCCTTGTTACGTGGTCCGTAGCTAGCCACCAAATCTGGTTAGATTTGGTGGCTAGCTACGAAATGGGAGAGAAAATACTGATTCGAAGCTGGCTACGAAACGGGAATTTTTAAGTCCCATCTCGTACCTAGGTTCTGTAGCTGGCTTATAAATGGGAAACCATATTTCTCATTTGATAACCAGCTACCGAATCCAGCTACGAGATGGGAAACTTATTCCCATTTCATAGCTGGCTACAAGGAGGGGAAACCATATTTCCCATTTGGTAGCCAGCTACCAAATCCGGCTACGAGATGGTAAAGTTATTCCCATTTCATAGCTGGCTACCTGGCGGGAAACCATATTTCCCATTTGGAAGCCAGCTACCAAATCCGGCTACGAGATGGGAAAGTTATTCCCATTTCATAGCTGGCTACCAGGCGGGAAACCATATTTCTCATTTGGAAGCCAGCTACCAAATCCGACTACGAGATGGGAAAGTTATTCCCATTTCATAGCTGGCTACCTGGCGGGAAACCATATTTCCCATTTGGAAGCCAGCTACCAAATCCGGCTACGAGATGGGAAAGTTATTCCCATTTCATAGCTGGCTACCAGGCTGGAAACCATATTTCCCATTTGGAAGTCAGCTACCAAATCTGGCTACCAAACGGTACTAAAGGACCCAAAGAGCAAAGGAGAGGGCTATGTTGGGAGTTTCTCCACGCGATCGCATCAGAAATGAGGCCATCCGCAGCAAAACCAAGGCAGTTTTCGGATCATTTTTCTAGTTCGCGTGTTCATTTCTTTAACCAAAGTATAATAATATATATAGTCAACTGAAAGAATTACTGAATCTATGACACAAATTCAGCCACGAAAATGAGGTAGGATTAACCCTTAAATAGCCATAATAAAAATATAATTATTGTTATTAAACCACATTTCATACAAAAAAGAGACACACACGAGTAATTGAATGTCCCATGTACATGGAGCATGTAGGTATGTATCTTATACTTATCTTTTTTGATATTACAAAATAAATAAATATTAGAGGCTAATCTTACACAAATCAAACTAGGCCCATAGTAAGCTCAATAAGGCTTGTGTTTACCGTATAATATTATTTTCATAGACATAAATAAATACATATTACATCTAAATAAGTTTATCATCGTGCTCCTTATCTATTTATAGTAGCTTTTCTCGTTTTGAATCAAGAAAATAAATGCATATATATGATAAACATAGTCCGAATTCGTATAGTATACCTATAATGAAGTAAATCTTATGTAGTATAGGAGCTTATTTTGCTTACATGAACAAGCCAACTTTCATTATTTTCGTGAATACTCGCTTATTTGTTATTAAGTCAAAACATCGGTAAGTACTTACTGTTTAACGGAAAGTGTGCCACACATGAATAATCCTTTATTGCAAAGAATGTCGCTGAGCTATTTCGCGCGATGCCGCTGTTGTACAAGCAAATTGATGTGTATTAACGAATTATTTGGTGATGTGCCGGTAGTCAACAAAAAACGTGATGACGGCGTCGATCGCTACGGCTCAACTGGCCTACGTACGGCCTTGCAGATAAAATGGCGTCGACTCCCCACCAATGACATAACGGCGCAGTGCTGCCACGGTGGCAATTTTTTGAATTAAAATACGGGAGTCTTAGTCTCGATAAACTTTAACGTGTTCTGCGTCTAGTCTTATACTTAGTAGCAAAACGGATTATTTCGCGATACCGACTTCATTTAGATAGGCGTCGATATGTAGACGAATGTTTTTGTATATCGTCAACAGTAATTTGTAATAGCCAGCAACTCCGAAGATTAATGCCACCTGCAAAAAACAATGTTTTACCTAAGAACAAGGTTTAATATAAGTACTTAGGTATTTCAAAAGGATGGCTTTGTCATACACTTATAGGGGTTCCTAGGGAGTAGTTTGAGTACGGATTTAAATGGATCTAAATCTATCGGTAGGAATTTATTTACTTACTGGACGAGAAAACTGTGATTACTAATAACTACTGTAAATTTGAAAAACCCCCGACATTTTCATTTCAAAGTCCAATATCTCAAAAACGGCTAAACAGATTTTCATGAAACATGGCTAAGAACACTCGGGATCACATCAGCTTTCGTATAAAAAAACCGCACTCAAATCGGTCCATCCGTTTGGGAGCTAGGATACCACAGACAGATACACAGACACGTTAAACCTCTCTTTGTGTCGGGGCCCGGGGGTTAAAAAATAGTACACATTTTGTGCAGACAAAGGCTCTTCATTTTGATTTTGTTTTATGGCCATCAGATAGTCTTTTCAGACAAGCTATTAATTCAGCGTACTCGTACCTAAGGTATATATTTGAATATCTTTGTCCATGCTGACATCCATAACCTATCATTACTATTGAATTAAAACAACGAGTTGCACGGCGAACTCAGACAGACTGACTTCATTTATTTTCCATAAACTAATCTACTACATATATACCATAAACATCAACACAAGATCAGAACCTCTCTGGAGTATATAAATATTTCACACATAACACTTTTACGTGCCTGTCATTATCTAGTTGGAACGACAGTTTTTATTATTAAGAAAATACGTAAGTAGGTATGTTTCGCGAGCTTTTTGTTCCATGGTCTTAAACTTCTTATATCAATGTATTTATTAGTAGGTAATCCTATTATATCAAATAAAGATTGTTTGGAATAACTCGTAGCTATGATAAAGTAGTATCAATAAATTCATATTTTTATTTATTGAGCATGTTAATATTCGAAAGCGTTCAAGGATGACTATATATGAGACCCTGACGACTACTACACGAAGAAAAAACCCGGTATTTAAATAAAAAAGCTCAATACAAGTGTCTCCTTAAACATGCTACTGAAATTACAAATTGTCTCTGGCCTTAGAATAATGTTTTTAAAGCTTTCTTCTCTACGTGGTCTATGACAAGCGTATTGAATTATGCTCCCTTGGGCAAAAAAACTAGATTGAAAATAAAATGCAGAGGGATCAAAGCAAGTTTTGCTCCCTATAAACGGGCTAGAATATTCTTTTTTTCGAATGGAAGGGGTGAAAAATATATGGTTAGCGAAGCGAACGCGAGCCGCGATCCGCAGTATATCGTCGGGGATAGTGCAATACCGCGTAACTAGCACTGGTAAATAGTGCGTATCTACACAACACCCATAGTGCGAAACCGCGTATCTAGCACTGGTAAATACTGCGTATCTACACAATACCCAACTTTAAAGGAGAAGCTTGGTATAATTCTAATCAGGATTTACGTTCGTTAGCGGGAAAATTTTAGTTTGGCTATTTTTGTTAGATACGCGGTATTTACCAGTGCTAGATACGCGGTTTCGCACCATGGTTGTTGTGTAGATACGCAGTATTTACTATTGCTAGTTACGCGGTACGCACTATCCCCGACGATATCGCGGTGGATGAGTGAGTGTCCGTCTCGGGTGCGGGCGGGGAGCGGGCGCGGCGAACCGACGGCAATCTGATAAGCTTGCGCTTTCAGCACTAAGTTTTTGTGTTCTGCTAACTGCACCACCAAATACGTAGGTGAATACCCGCCAATCATAGCAAAATACTGCGAAAATCGGATTGTGTATACGTAGATGAACTGGTATTCAGAAAGTTAAACCCTAGCTTCAATTGGTCGATTGACTGTGAAGAATAAGACAATGACATTTCTCCACTATACGAGTAGGTACTCAACTCCCAAGGCGATATAATCCTCATTGAAAAATACTTCAGGGTTCTAAAGGGAACCTTCCCATCTAGACGAGTCCCGCGATTTATCGTCCAAACACTCGAGTAATGAGATAACAGAGATTTATTTGTTTGTAATTTCGCTCAGCTGCTGCGTTAATGTAGATTAGAATTAGGAGAAATGGGTCAGTTTATTTGTAAGTGCCTGTTTTTTCTTTTTTACTTCTTTTTAGCCGTGTTAATTGCACTTAAGAGATGAGAGAGGTTACCTGATAAGGCTACGTAATTAGCTGGCGGGTTTTTGGTTCTCCTTATAACCAAAGTTGGAAGGGTACGTTTGTAGTCATTAAAAGTCATTAATGAAAATCTCCTTCCGAGTTATTCAGTTATCGATTTTGAACGGTGTTATTAAGGTTTAACTAAGTTTACTATTTCCGAATGACATTTGACACTCAAACGTGGTCGCTTACTGTGGGTCTCATAAGACGGCTCAGTCACCCAAAGGGCCATGGAGAGGGCTATGCTGGGAGTTTCTTTGCATGATCGAGAACTAGATTCGAGACTTAGGCGAAAAAAAAACGAGACATAAACTGCGACAAACTAGACCTTATTTGTATACCAAGTACATAAATTAAATCATCGCCATCAATGAGTTGTAGAGCCAAGTATATACTTTACTACCTTTATAAATTATATATATATATATATATACATAATTATAGCAATTTATGCAATACTAAACAAACTAAGTTTTACTTACTAATTCAGCAACTTATTAAAATAACAACTAGGTAAATTTTCATAGACAAAAATAACCCTATTTGTCGTATAAACATTAGCATTTCAATGACAAAGTGTCAGGATTAAAGAAGGTGTACTATACTATAGTCAAGCTACATTTCTACCACTAACAAAATAAATTACCCAACCCTGAATACCTTAATCCATTGTAACGAACTAATCACAAATGCTACCGTGCCAAATAATAAGCGAAAACTTCTACGAATTCAAAATGAATTGTCATTTTTTTACGGCAAATATTGATAATGCTTAGTCAGTGTAGTAGTGTATAACATTTTCTAAAAGTTTACGTGCCAAAATCTACGGACTTTAAAAGAAATATAAGAAAACTCCCATGACGCATCAGCTGTTCTAATCCGTGAGCAAATATTTATTATCACTCGAAGAATTTACTTAGAGTTAAGCTTGGTGCACACTATTTGAACCAACGTAAAAATGTGACTTCGTTTTAAAATATATTGTAATATCGGCAACCAATGTTATGTCGTTAATGCAAATTTTCAAACAAAATTGAATCCAAAATATCAAATAAATTAGAACGAAAAAACTAAGTTTGGCCAACCACTGTGCATAAAAACATGTGTGACGCATTTAGTGGTAAATGACATCATTGTCAATTATTAAGTAGGATATCGAACTGAGAAAATCCATTTATATTATACATTAATGTGTCACACTAAATCATGATGCAGCATTCTACTTTGAAATTCACTGTAATCTTATTATTTTATGTGCCTACTGACACTTTAGGCTGCGCAAACAATAAGTAAGTATTTTTCACATACTTAAACAGTTGAGACCAAAACTATGCTGGTTGAAACTGTTGATAAATTTCAATGTTAACGTCGCATTGATTTCCGTGGAAATAAAGTAAAAACCTTTTTCGTGAAACAATGCGCCGCGCCGCTTGTGTACTAAGCATTAGACTTGGTTTTTTCTATTCTTTTTATAATCGATATCTCTGGAACACAGCAGCTGTGCCGTCTAAACGCGATGCGGTGTCTAACAGTACTTTTTGTTCATTTTAGCGAGCGTGTGACAGCCGTGAGTATTTTAGGAATGGCTGGTGACCCTTCAGTAGCAGATTGCAAATGTTTCATTTAGGTACATTCCTTTTGCGGAGTAGACAAGATACGAATCTCACCAAGCAAACGGAAAGGAACAAAGTGAATCAATTCTATGCACTAAAACAAAGTTACTCGACGAGCTAAATTATTATTATTTAATCGTATGACATACGAGCTACATGTAAACGGAGGACATGGGGTACAGTGTCAAATTACGTATAAAAACAGTATTTACATACAAAGTGACGTACACAGTTTCGAACGACCAGCATTTTTCCTAGATAGGTACAAGTACTTTTTCTGCTGCACGAGACTTTAAATTTATCAAGTGCCGTCAATCATAAACCTCCTTATTGACACGCTACTAATAAGCGCTGACAGGTTGAGCGGTTCGTTATATTGATAATATTACTATGATGTCCCAAAATAGCTAGCTCAGGTGTTAAGAAAATGACATTGTAATTTCTATAAAGATTTCGAGTCAAACTCTTCTGAACTCATAAGCTCAAAATAACTTCGCTTTGCATTATTTGACATCTAATTCTCATTAAGGTAACTATAAAATATCATAACATTTAAGAACGTTGCTCATAATCCTTAACCTACTTTTACTAATTTCCGAGACAAATCTTTAATTGGGGTTACCTTTGTTTTACCAAAAAAAATTTGACAAAATATCATTTCCCAAAAAAAATTCGTAGAATTTCATTTGCCATTTAATCGTTTGCCAAATTAACACTTGACAAATAATTATTTGGCAAACCTAATGTTTGGCATGTTCATGTTTAAGCAATATCTCGTTTACCAACTAGTACTTTGATCAAATTTCATTCAGTCAAATATGTTAGTTGGCATAATATGTTTTAAATAAAACTAAATAAGACAAATTTCTATCGTCAATATTTAATTTACCATTTCTATTCCGTCGGTCAATTAGCAGAGGAACTCTTTAATGACAAATCATTACAAGCTTTTATTTACTTTCACCTGTCCCGTTGTCTGTCTGTCTGTCTGTAATCAAATCTTGCAAGTTAAATTTGATCCACTTCCCGGTGTCCGATTGTGCTGAAATTTTGCACGAATATGGAAATCACGTGAATGTTATATGACGTGGAGCAATATTATGATGACTTGGAGCTTATCTGATGATGGAGCTGGAAGGTGGCCATAGGAACTCTGTAATAAAACCACATAACCCCATTGAGTTTGGGCTCGTTAGAATCGTCTCAATGAGTAGTTGATGACGGTATAAAGAAAAGTACAGTCGGCAATAAAAGCTTGTACCAAAAATTTAATTTTTGACAGAAACTTATTTAGATCTTTATTTCAATGATGCATAAGATACACAATAAAATAACAACTTTTTTGTTATGTGAGTAGTGAGTATTAATGAATTTGTGTAGAGGTCGCAATTCTAACCTAACCGCCAGCGTGTCGACGTCACCCCGCTTCGCGGGGTGCCTATTTCCGCCCTAAGGGACACAAGCTAACCCTAACCTAACCTACCAATTGATATCATTGTTACGATCGCATGCTTTTTTAGTGCGGGGGACCCCCCCCCCACGCCCCCCCCCCTTCTTTGGCTGCCCTAACCTAATTTACCGCCCTTGCCTACCGACCTACCTAACCGTGCATTTTTTATTTAAGGGACCGTGCCGTTTTTTTAATAGTATTTTGGTAAAATTTCATAACCCAATTAAATGTGAGTTTTATTCTATTTATAGTTTGCCATATCATTAACTTGACTGAATGTGTATTGTCTAATGTTTTTACAGGCTTTTATTTAGTTTCACCTGTCCCGTTGTCTGTCTGTCTGTAATCAAATCTTGCAAATCAAATTTGATCCACTTTCCGGTTTCCGATTGACTTGAAATTTTGCACGAATATGACGTGACAATGCAATATTATGATGACGTGGAGCTGATCTGATGATGGAGCTGGAAGGTGGCCATAGGCACTCCGTAATAAAACCACATAACCCGAGCGAGTTTAGGCTCGTTAGAATCGTCGCAATGAGTAGTTGATGACGGTATACAGAAAAGTACAGTCGGCAATAAAAGCTTGTACCAAAAATGAAATTTTTGACAGAAACTTTTTTTGCCTTATTTTTTGCATTTGATAAAAGACCAAATGTCATAATGTAATTTTTCGTAGTAATATTTTAAAGAGATTAAGTTTGACGTAATGAAAATATTCGTATTAAAATTGTGCCGAAGTTTGCATTGGCAAACAAAATAGTTGCTAAACTATGTTTGGGAAATGAAATTTGACCAAAATAAATTTGGTAAAACAACAGGATCCCCTTTAATTGACAACATGTTATCATTAAAAGCGTCTCTTACTTGCGGTCATTGATAGCACGCTCTTGTGTCAGTGCACAACGAAGCATCCTAATAGTTGAGTTTTCGTATCATTTTGAAATTAAATATTTAGTTGCAATAGGAGGCCTTGTTCCTCGAAATTGGGAGAGACTGGACCTATTCATGATTCCGAAGTAGACAAGCAATTTATTAAAAAAAAACAAAAAAAAATACTCCGACCTCTCAAACAGTTTTTAACTCGAGTGGTAAATTGCACGAACTGGCAAGGATTATCTTTTGTATCATGAATATTATTAAGAAATGAAGTTTTTTAATTAGTACGAGGTATTTTTATAATTTTTACCTTTGTACGAAAGTTGGCCTTTCTAAGTACATTTTAAGTTGATCGACTATTACTCGGTAACTAGTTATGCCTACTTGGTTGAATATCAAAAAAAAATACATAGTTAAGGGCCTTAATCTAATCTACGCTTTAACTCATTTCTCATTTTAGTAGTAGATTAATTGTCGTTACTAAAATGAGAAAGTTAAAGCGTAGATTAGATTAAGGCCCTTAACCATGTACAATTTTTTTGATTTTCACCCACTGAGGTTTACCATCATTTCATAAAAAACGTTTCATAAATGATCATTTTATAAACAACGATTCACAAACCTATCATTCCTCAAAATGCTTATACTGTAAATAATTATTTGACAAATATTAATTTAGCAAATGTTACACTTTAAAAAAAGATTGAATGTCAAATTGTCATTTTAAAAATGATCATTTACCAAATAAATCGTTTATAAAATAGGTCATTTTACAAATCGTCGATTGATAAATGATTGTTTCACAATAGTACATTGTTGTTAAAGCTAGAAAGTAGGCAATAGATGGACGAGTGGGTTCAAGGTCCGAGCCGCTAGGTGAGGACCACGAAGGAGACGAGTCCATCTATTGCACTTTTGGCCGAGACATTACATAGTGCTTTTCACGCCTACTGCGAGGAAATTGCAAATATTTATAATTGTAAGTTATAAGTCAAAATGAAGTACCTAATTAAAGATTACAATATGAAACACTGTAGCTCGGGCCCGCTCGCGTGTGCTCGGAAATGTGGCAAAAGGTTAGAATTCAGGCTTCAAGGCTAGGGTTAGTTGGACGTCGCACGAACAGGCCATCTATGAGTTCAAAGTGTCCAATGTTTTTGTAGTCCAGTTTGAACAGAGATTCGAACAATCACAGTTCCCTTCTTTTTACATCGACGCTATTGCACCGATTTTATTGAAGAGTTTTCCGTATCTAAGAAAAAGAATAAAAAAATATTTTGGGGACAACCTTACACAAATCGACCTAGTCCCAAACTAAGCAAAGATTGTACTATTGGGAACTAGACCACGATATACATACTAATAATAAGACACTAATACTAATAGTAAGAGAGTTTGTCCAGATAACACGGTAGGTAACTAAGTAGTTGTATAGAATTCACAAGCCTGAACAGCAGCAGCCCTGGTAATCAGTAAGCACAGCCAAAAGAAAAATCGAATAGATTACTTTTTTCCCATCTAGACGACCTCTTTTCATTGCAATAGAATTATCTTAATTCACTCTGCCCTCCGTATTTATGTTAATATATTTGTAACCTACGGTCACTCTATTTAAAGAATTTTTAAAATATATATTACTGGCAAGCAAACAGTTCATCGAGTTCATCTAACAAAGTTCAAGGTATGTTTTGTTTAATAAATTATGAAAGTATGACAAATAATCAGAAGTTATCATAAAGAGACGTAATGATTCCGATTCTGACTACGTATTGAACACCCCTCGTAAATTGAGTGTTTGTGACGGAGGAATCCAAACCGTTTAAGCTATATCACACCAAATACGCATCGGACTACTAACCGAACCTACCTGATCGTTAAGACTGTGGAGCTCCCTACTAGTTTGTGTTAAATTTCTAGTATGAAAAAGAGCGGGGCAATACATTATGATCACTACTTAAAATATCGAATCTAGCTACTTTACAACAGATCGTATTCGACCACGTGCACTTACAAAAGATTCTTCATCTTATAATTCCAGTCGGATACATGTTCAGGAATCCAAGAAGTACTGAAATCAGTCCCTGCGTAAGGGTCCTTCTCTCCTGATATTTCGCTATCGTCTCCCACCAGCGCGTCTCTATGCCCGCTCGAACACATCTCATCGTTGTTTGGCCGTCGTGCGTCCGGCACGACTGACTCCTGCCCCCCTCTAACCCCCACTTCCTGACTTTGTACTTTTTCACCTCCGGACTCGAGCCGCGCGTCCCCGTCCTCCGACTCCTGAAGCTGCTCCTCTCTCTCTATATTGAGTTGCGCGCCTCCTCCAACCATCTCCTGCTGCGTCCCCACCTCTCTCGTTGCCCCCTGCTTCTCTGCAGTCGCCTGCACGCTGAAGACCGGCGTCGTCGTACTGCTAGCCACCAGTTTATTAATAAAAACACACTGTGCCTTAATCAAAGTGCCCATACTCTCGTGAACCTCCCTACACTCCTTGGTACAGCTTATATTTAACATTTTAACCAGAATCAACGAACAATGTACCTGCTACAATGTGCAACAAATTTACCGCTCTGACAAACGCCACGTCATCCGGTAGGTCAAAGAAAATAAATAGCCAATACTCGTTTGTTACGGCTACACACGAACCTCTTTATCACAAACAGCTATATAACTAATAAAACCACGCAAAATTACCATCTTTGGCTCATAAGACATCAAATTACTTGCGTATAAAATAATAAAACCTCTTAAAATACCCACCATGGGAACTTATTTTAATTTCTAGTTTGGTATTTTTTAGATTTAAACGGGTACCTATGGAACCGGGCCCTTATGTGTGGGCGTGTTTGTGTCTTGCTGCCATCCGGATGTTTACCATGTATGTGCTAGGTTTCTGCCTGTCCTGGATGTTTACCATAAACGGATACCTATGGAACCCTTGCCCTTATGTGTGTGCGTGTTTGTGTCCTGCTGCCATCCGGATGTTTACCATGCATGTGCTAGGTTTCTGCCTAAAATATCCCAGCGAGCGGCTGCGACTGAGCTCAATAATTTACGACGCAAACGGAACAGACGGCAATGGTCGGAGGACAAGCTTATGGGTTTTTAATATAAGTATCAATATAACTAATTTCAAATTAAATCTTTTACGATAACCATCACAATACAACAACAATACCTAACTTGTACAATAAATGCTTCCCACACAAACCCTCAAAAAAGTATAAGTACCTATCTAATAATTTAATACGATGTACTTACTAAATATTGATGCAAAGATATTGTCAATTTGACGTTTCATTAATTTCTTAGAAATTAGTTTGATTATTTAAGCTGTACTCGTACTTAACTAAACACTGAATTTACTATTTTACGATATTTCCGCTTCTTTCGCACTATCTGAATTTAGACTTCTTTTGCGTGATGAAAATATCCCAGAAATGTTATCCCCTCTGCACCGCATTCTGTTGTATTTTGGTATTAGAGTCGCGCGGGGACAGTTTGGATGCGATCCAGTCGTGCGCCTCGCTCACGCCGCGAGCACACAAACAAACAAGTTATCGGAAACTGATTATTGCGTTTCAGCTAATAACTGTTTTTTTAACGTAAATTTAATTATAATATTAACTGCATAAAGTGTACATCGTTATTTTTGTGATGTGGGATGATTACGAAACATGTGATTATACTCGTACGTTATACAGGATTGTTTATATTAGTGATTTTATTCAATTACACCAAAGTTAGTGTGTTTAAGTAATCAAAATACAAATAATTAAATCATGAACTTAGAAACTCAAGACAAAATAATATAGTGCATCGACACGCAAACAAATAATAAAACTATACTACTATTTTAAGCCTACACGTCGTAAAACGAGCAAACTGAAGCACATAAACAAGATGGCTTCTAACCGGCACGCGACTTCAATAATTATAAATCACAATACGTTTATTTGTGTTTGTATCTCTCTCTTGCTTCCAACTGCGCCCGAGAGTGCGGCAAGGACCTTTGATGATCACCGGCGTGTTCCCATTGAAGATGGAGAGCGGAGACTGACTAGAGAGTACGATTTGAGGCAAGGTGCACTCAGAGGTTTGATTGTAAAACCAAGCCGTCAATATGATTTGCAGAGTGTTGAAATGTTTCTGGGTATACCTTATGCTGCACCACCTATCGGCAACTTTCGTTTCATGCCACCAGGTAAGAAAAGTATTAGAGTGAAAATACTAGTTTCTGAATTATGAAAAGACTTCGATTTAATTTTGTCAAGTTTAAACATTTACAGCCAGCGCACCATCGTGGTCCGGTGTCAAGATGGCTACGCGGTTTCGTCCTGTCTGCCCTCAGACGCTTCCGCCGAAAAAAAAAGATGATCCGCAGTCTTTGGGTCGTCAGCGATACATAGAGCGGCTGAAACCGTTTTTAGCGCACGAGTCAGAAGACTGCCTGTACCTAAACATCTACGTTCCCTACAGAGGTAAAATACATATATCATATATGTTACTCTTGCTCTATTTCAAACGTAATCAAAGTACACTAAGAACTTTTTAACTCGGTATATTCAACATACCGAGTAGCTGTGTAGGTATTCGATACGTGCTTCAACGATACATATTTATTTTCAGTGATAGTTTTTTGCCTTTATAGTTGAAAACTTGCACGCGGTGTGAACTCAATTCGTTATCATATCGCAAGTTTCTTTGGTCGATATAGTCGAGGAATGAACAAGTTCATCACTTATCAACTTTATACTACTATATATTTATACTATATATACAATTTATACCACTATTTAATGATGATAAGGTCTAAAAGTGACAACCGTTTCATTCCGGGACTGTACAAGAAACTTTCTACAAATAAGAATGTTAAAATGAGCTATCTGCTTATTGCTACAAAATAAGTAGTGAATTAATAAAATGTTTTGGTTACGAGTTCAAAAATAGAGTTTAAATTTTACAGGGGATGAAAGTGGGTTTCAGTAAAAGTAAAAGTACTTTGCGACTTGTGCTGATACATACTCGTAGTCGTGTTTTTTTGTTGCTTTTGGATTCAAATGTTTTTACTTTAAAAAACATTATAATTCAAAAGCAGCTTTTTATCATGCACAGATAATTAAAAATCTTTTTCTGTTATCATTACAAATATTGCACAATATTCACTTGAACATTAGCTATACACTAAAACAAAGTAAAAACACTGTATTAAAGTTTGTCACAGTCTTCACTAAAAAAACTGACCTTATTGATATAATCCAGTAACCTTGTCGCCTGAAAGTACGGGGAACGTTGCGTAAAACCCGGCAGTTCAGATTTTTTACAGACTATTTTATGATGTTGATCCAATGAATACTCCAAGTTCGCGATCCCGAGCGCCGAACGCAACTTGGTCAAAAGTCGAAAATATTTTTATAAGTATTCAAAATATTTTTAATGTATAATCATTTGTCCATGTTTTTTTATATTATCTGATTTTGTGGTATTAAAGTTAACGGGGGAGGAAGCTCGTGCGGGGTTAGGCTCATAAAACTAACTTTCCCGAAATGTGCACTTTCTCTAAAGGTGCACTTGTTTAGAAGGATCACTTTCTGGGAAGGCGCACTGTCTCAGAAAGTGCACTTCCCAATTGGTACACTTTCTCAGATAGAGCACATTCTCAGAAGGTGCACTTTCCCAAAAAGTGCACTTCCTGATATGTACACTTTCTCAATAGGTTCACTTTCCCAGAATGTGCACTTTCGCAGAAGGTATATTTTCCCGAAAAGTACACTTCAGGGGTAGGAGTGTCCCTGTTTATAGTACCAAGGGTTTCTATGAAATAGTGCAAATGCAAGCAGTCTGACAGACGGACGGACGGACAGAAAGACCGAAACTATAAACGTTCCGTTTTTGCAATTTTAACTACGGGACCCTAAAAAGAAAATAATATTCATTTTTTACAAATACGTTTATTACTTAATAGTAAATAATATCTATTAAGTACTAAATGTTAATATTTTTGAGCTTGTACAGTTAATTATTATGTTGTAACATACTCGTAAAATCGTTTCTTATTAAAACTAACTTTTCAACTTATACCACACCGGTACAGTCCGCATCCAAAGTACCTAGCCAAATAGTTCGCAACACCATACTGTTAGTAGGGGCCGAACTATTTGGCTACTTTGGATAGTGCTTACTATATACATGAAGCCAACTGTACAAAGCTTGAACAATAAAAAAAATCAGACCGTTTTATACATAAAAATAACTATTTGAATTTATACTAACTTAAATATGTGCGAAGCTTAAGCTCCGCGATTTTTTTGAATGCAGCAGATGGGGAAATTCGCACCGTGGTACGGTGGTGGCTATTTGTAGTGCTGAGAACATTTGGATCCATATTTAGATACCATTGTGAATGAAAGTATCGTTTGAATAATGTCATTTCGTTTTCATCAGGAATGTCGTTGAAAACATTTGTGCTTGCCTCTAGTATGTGCTGTCGTGGCAGCAAAGGGAGTACTGCAACTGATCGAACGACATTGATTCTCTTTGGTGTTCTTAACACGTTCATATTTTAGCTAACTGCGTGGCTATAATGATAAAAACATCCCGTCACATTTACATCAGGAAAAACCACTCGTATGCCGTTCATCATAGCTCTTTCATAATCCGTTTTGATATTTTGAATAGTAATACCCAGGTTTTCTCTAATCAATCGGAAAAACCTGACATAAGTAAGTTCAGTTTTGTTGGGCAAAAGGCCATAAATAATCGGTACGATGTTAGTCACTTTGTCATTGGACTTAAAGTCCAAATGTATGGTCACCAACTGGTAACATGGTTTCGGTACGCTTTTAAACGTACCGTCGCAAAAATATAATGCATCTGAGTTTTATCCGTAACCATTAATTAGCTCTCTGGAGGCCAAATAAGAAAATATTATGACTTTCTCAGAATTTCCGTCATTGAGTGACGTCATTAACACAGTTAAAAACCAATTTATTTGTTTGCAGATTTTGTTTTCGTGCTCTTTACAATGAACTTTTTACTTGCGAAAAAGTGGGCATGTCTTCGGTTTCAGTAATTCCATTATTTACTATTTCGACAGTTTTATTTTCCACATTTTTTTGCACAGAGCTAAGATCTTGGCATACTTCATCTTTTAAAATATTTACAACTATAGATTGTTTGATTCTCCCCAGATCTGGCATACAGGCATGTGCATGATTTTCTTTTATAATGCGAGACTTCGTGTCGTTCAACCTCAAAGTAGCAAAACAGTAGTCGCGGTTCTTGCATATATTGATAGCCATCTTTGACGATGGACTTTTTACCTTTTTGATTATCAATAAAAGTAAAATCCATTTTTACATAACTGACAGCATAGTATGATATAGAACCGAGATTCACAGTGCAAAATAACAAATGACAAGCAAATGACAAGCAGAAAAGGAAGTGCTTGAAAGTCCATGGCCAGTAATCTAAGATTAAAATACTATGAAGTATAAATGTACCTATAAGTACGTATAGACTTTTCGATAAAAAGGAAAAAACATACGAGCATATAGGGTCTAGACGACAGTTAAAAAACATTGCCATCGAAACTTAAGGCTGCACCGAGGAAATTATAAAATTATTGTATTCGTTTGAAACCTTGCTGTATTATTATTATCTCTTTATTCATTTTCCGTCTTAGACTAGGTTTTTACAATAACTATATAAAAAGTAAAATATAACTACATACAAAACATAAAATCATTATAAAAACCTAACCTAGGGTACCGCCGGCAGCGAGGCGGGGCCTAAGCTGCCGGTGGTCAGGGCGCCAGAGACAGGAACCAGGAGTACCGCCTTCTGTATCTGACCCTTGATCCAGCCATCTAGCGAGAGTCTCTTGAGGTGATGGTCGAGACTCTTCGCTATTAAACCGTTCGCTGAAACGACTATCGGGACGATGATCGACGAATCAACATCCCACATGGCGGTTACCTCGTGAGCCAGGTCTAGGTACTTGCTGGCTTTGTCCTTCTCGGCCTTCACGAGGTTCTCGTCATGGGGGATGGTGATGTCGACGAGCACTGCCTGGCGTTTCGATCGATCTGTCAGCACGATATCAGGCCTATTGGCAAGAATAGTCCTGTCCGTGATGACAGTTCGATCCCAATAGAGCGTGGCGCGACCATTTTCGAGAACTGGCGCAGGTGTGTACTTATAGTAAGGCACTTCGGAGGCCACAAGACCGTATAGCAGAGCAAGTTCCTGGTGAATAATTCTGGCTACAAGGTCATGTCTGTGCAAGTACTCGCCGTTAGCAAGATGACCACAACCGGAGATAATATGCCTGAGTGACTCCCCGGGACGGCGGCATGCCCGACAAATGTCGACCGTACCGTCCTTCAAGATATACCTCCGGTAATTGTTCGTCATGATAACTTCGTCCGCAATTGCACAGACAAAACCTTCGGTTTCCCCGAAGAGATCCCCGAAACGTAGCCAGTTCACCGACGCGAGCAGATCTACATCGGGTCCTGTGAGGGCCTTGTAGAACCGCCCGTGTAGCTCCTTGCTCCTCCACACCGCCCTGCGGTCCTCGACGCTCATTACTTTAAGTCTGCGCCAGTTCTCGTTTGCCAAGGAGAGCGGGGTGAAGTTTCCGTCTACTGCCACTACGTCGCGATGCATCCCACACACGTTCTTTAGGAAATAATCCCTGAGACTGCACACCTCACGGTTATTATTATTATTATTAATGAAGAATCAAAGTATATAAAACTATAACTACAAATTATAAGCCCAAGGACTGTGCGCGGGTGACGGCTGTCATTCTCGTTGGAAATTAATTTTGATTAATCGCCGTACTGTATCTATTTCGATGGTTCTTTATTTTGTTACTTATTTATTTTTTGTTTAATGCAAAATCAACAAATATTTTAAAAACAAATTAATTAATTATTCTAGGGCAAGACATCTACATGTCGATAATTTTGAAGAAGAGAATACTCCTGTTGCTTCGTATTCATGCCCCTATACCTGCCTGCTGCCTAATAATAATACAGGGTGATCGCTAATATGTGGCACTCATTTAAAGGGCGTAGGTACATAAGGGCTCTATTTCAGTCTTTTATGCCTGTCAATAAATCGATATTTAATTGAACTTTCTAGGTGGCTGTAACGACTTTTTACAATATGGTAATTTTGGTGTTTTGCGGTTTTAGTAAACAATGCTATTGTTCCGTTAAGTAGAATAGACACAACTAAAACCGAACAACTATACAAGCTTTGCTTAGTGTGGGACTAGGTCGATTTGTGTAAGATTGTCCACAAATATATATATATATATATACTAATATTACTTATAAACATACCTGGGATAACTCGGGGCACTTATACTAAAGTGAAAAATATAATAGCAGTGCATGTGGTGCTACTTTCCCGCACTAGTGCGAATGAGCACTTTTCGTGTAAAGTGCCCTAAATGGGAAAGTGTACATTTTGGGAAAGCGTGAGTTTTGGAAAAGTACACTGTTTGAAAAAGTGCACATTTCGGGAAAGTTTCCAAATTGGGAAGTGTACATTTTGGGAAAGCGTGCTTTTTAGAAAAGTGCTCTGTTTGAAAAAGTGCATTTTGGGAAAGTTTCCAAATTGTGAAAGTGTACATATTGGGAGTGTACATTTAGCGGAAAGTGCACCTTTGCAGAAAGTGCCCATTTTGGGAAAGTGAGTTTTACGACCCTAACCCGTCGTGCGCTGGTATTTCGACCGACATTGATGGAATACATGTATGGAATAACCCCTAAAAAATAGTTTGGCGTTTAATTACACCAAATTACAAAATACACTTACTTATATTCCAAAATGGGATTATTAATGGGATCATTAATATCCATACCTAGTTTTCGAGTAAATTATCTGCGACATGCGAACAGTTGGACCCGAAGATGGACGTGGCGAAACTATACAAACATCATGTTGACGCCAATATCCAACATCATCCTATATTGTCGTGAAGTGATTAGATAGTAATAGACACGTCAAATGTCATTGCTTTGGCGGGAGTTATGATTAAACTTGCGTCAATATGCATAACCAATTATTTATCAGATTTTTCATAAAACAGACAATAAATTAAATTTGAGAAATTGTTCTAAAGTATTTTTTGCGGTAGCTACGATTTAATAATGAAGTAAACAATTAAAATGAATTTAAATTATTCGCTATATTAATTGATTTTAATCGTAGTTACCGCAAAAATAAGCTCAATATTACAGTTCCTACATAGGATATTGGTCTGTCATTGTTACATGACAATATTTTTCAATCGTTGAACACTAAGAATTTTATGTTTGAATCACTCAGGTATTGAGAAAATTATTGAACTCCACTTAAGACATATGATTGCTACAGTACGAATGTAGAGGTAGGCTTGTTGACCCTAGAAGCGTAACGTGCTCCACTTAAAATTATCACATACGCGTCGTATACTCGAAGAGCTTTTCCCTTTCTGAGACATTTATTCACAAATGATATACGCTGAGGTCTAAAGTAATTATCAACCCAAAGTGAAAAATATTGTGTTTTTTTTGAAACGCCGTTTCTACCAGATTAGGAAACAATAAGGTTTTATTCCCTGATATATGATTTTTGACTTATTAGATAAATATATAAATAAAGGGAATACATACAAGGGTTCTAAAGCAATCAAGAATCTGGATAAGATACATAAGACGAGCAGTACCGCATTACTGAGAGACGCAGAAATGTTGGTAAGACGTCAATTAGAATCTACTTCATTTTATCAAATAGGTTTCATTGCTAATAGGTTGAGTCCGCTTGAGATATCATAAATGAAAGATCAAATCATAGGGAAAACAGGCGTAACCGGCATGGGCGGGGCTTACCCTCACCAGCGACCAAAGCGGCTTTACGCATCATAATATCAACTCATTATTCGCCCGCACTGACGTCCCCACTAGGTGGCGGACCTAATCTTGTATAATAACCGCTCATTGTCCTAATGCAATTTAAGCCGTACCTCAAAAGGAAAAAACGGAACCCTTATAGGATCACTCGTGCGTCTGTCTGTCCGTCCTTCACAACCTATTTCCTCCGAAACTACTGAACCAATAACGTTGAAATTTGGTACACATATGTAAGTTTGTGACCCAAAGAGGACCATGTAACGCAAACAAATGAATTTTAAACATGGGGGCCACTTTTGGGCGGGAAATGAGAAAATTAAAAATTAAGTTTTGCATATACTATCGTGTTACATATCAAATGAAAGAGCTCATTGTGTGCATCTAAAATATATATTTTTTGTAATTTTAAAATAATTAGTTTAGAAATTATTAAAGAAAATAGCCAAAAAATTACCATTCCCCCCTTCATCTCCGAAACTACGGAGTCTAAAATTTTGAAAAAAATACACAAAATAGTTCTTTACCTACAGATGACAGGAAAACCTATTAGAAATGTGCAGTTAAGCGTGAGTCGGACTTAATATGGTATTTGACAAAAATCAGATCAGCTTATTTTTATGAAACGTCAAAAAAGCTCAGTTAGTAAAAACAAAATTGTTTAAAATTGTGTGATGTACGGAACCCTTGCAACGCGAGTCCGACTCGCACTTGGCCGGTTTATTTATAAAAAAATATAAAAAGGTTGTTTTGCACACTGTAAATAGTCAGTAATGTAAAAATATATCCTAATAATAATAATACTAGATATCGATAAAATATTGTTTCTATCACTGGCTAGATTACGATAGTGTTTTGTTTTGCCGTGAAAAATCCGGGCTCTGATAATGATACGTTGCGTGGCTCGCGTTTGCTTCCACGCGTACCGACCTTGCGTGCCAGAACACAATGATGTCAAATTGACCTGTATGTCGTCGGCACCTAATTTTGAAAAGTCCTGTGCCTAGCTATGGCAATAATAAGCCGACGATGGTTTACGGCGAATATTAATTAATACTAAAACAAAAATATTATTGAATCAAAACAGTATTTCAAACACAACCCAATTTTATGCGTAAACATTTAACCCATCCTTCATTTAGTTTAGAGAATCTATTTCAGTCAACTAAACGTGTTGAAAATAGTTCACTTGCCACTGTTGTGCGACGATTGGACTACTCAATGAATAAAAATGAGGACCGACTTACAATTCGAAAGTATTTAACCGTGGGTAAAATTTAAATTATACAACTATAGTCGTAATATAATAGGCCAAAAATTACAACAAACAATATTATCGAATTATTTACTGCATGGATTTGTCAAAATTCGAGCGTTTCAACCGCCTGACTTTCGTGGACACATTTTCGTAGGAGCGGAGGAGATATCTATTGGTAGTTATGTATGTATCTACGTTTACATTTTTTTATATTGAAACCCGGCATCAAAATCTACTTTCAATTCTTCAAAATTATGTCCACGAAAGTCAGGCGGTTGAAACTCTGCAATGGGCTACTTAAGACCTTACTTATTTTTGAGTCGAAGCTGATTAAGGTTTTATGACAGTTAATATAACTATCGTTTTTGTAAGTATTATGTCATTAGCGTTACGAGTCAGAACGTGACCATTTGTTTACATTTAGCAATTTCAAATAGCTGTTAGCTGGGTAAAGCCATGTCTTTGAGTACGCAGCTTGATTTGCATATGTGTACAAGTGTTTTAATCTTATTTTAATTTTCGTCTTTCGTGAAGTAACAGATACCTACCATATTGACAAAACATTACAAACAGCGTTAAGTTAGATTGCCTTTTCAGCGCTACCGAAAGCCAGTTCTGACTCGCAGGGTGTATCTGACAATACGAGTATAACCTGGCTTTCGGTAGAGCTGAAAAGGCAATCTAACTTTAAAATGGCTCCCCAATCTATTTACACAACTTTAACGTGATGTAGCTTTCCACAGTATTAGCTTGCATCCCGGAACGATACCGTCGTAATCTAATCATATTATTATTATACCTACTAGCTACCGTAATGATTGCAAAAGTGTTTACACTCTACAACATAGTAAATGTGTGTGCTGTACCAGTGTTCACTGCTCTTCATCATCATGATCATCATATCAGCCGAAAGACGTCCACTGCTGGACATAGGCCTCCCCCAAAGAGTGCCACAATGACCGGTCCTGCGCCACCCGCATCCAGCGGACTCCCGCGACCTTTACCACTCACTGCTCTTATTACAATTACCTAAAACAAAAATAAACCGAAGTCGAGTCTAATTCACGCACCGACGGTACCGTGGCCGTGCAAACTTTCACACATAAACGTAATATTATTTTTTGAAGTCTTAATAAATCATAATACCTACCTAGAAGAACAAAAAACGCTAAAATCTAGATAGAAGTAAAGATATATTTTTCCTGTAAAATAAATTACATTATAATAATTACATTATAGTATACTCTTTATCATATGTACCTAATGAATAAGGGAGTTTTTTTCTTCTATATTTTCCTTCATAAGTAAATTTAAATTAACCACTGTAGAGAAAAAAAACTGTTCCAGAATATGTAACTCAAGCTCTTTCATTTGATACCCCTCTTGAAACTTTGAATTTCGACCCTCCTTCATATCCGTAACTTTTCGTAGAAAAAAAAATACTCCACTAAAATTTTCATTTTTCATACACGATGGTTAGCCTTGCTTACAACTATTCCAAATTTCAAGTTGACAGCATAAATAGTTCCTGAAATATTTAAGCTCGTGAGATAGTGCTAGCGGTACACCCCGTAATTCAGTAATATGTGGCAAATGGTGTTAAAGTTTTGAAAATCAGTACGATTGATCTTTAGTCCAAACGAATCAATTTGACCCGTAGCCCGATAAAAAACACGAAAAAGGAGAGGCGTTACGTCGACATCTTTATTTTTATGAAAAAAAAAAATGTTCTGAAACCTATCGAGTGTGGTACGTAATGGAAGGGCTTACTAAGCCGATTCTAAAAATATATCACAACATTATATTTCAGCCATTTTTGTTAAATTAATACAAAATCAATTTTCGAAACATACCAAGTTTGGGCTCCTCTTTAATACAGTTTTTGAGATAAAAATAATATTAATATTATTGAAAACTCCTCTCGCATTAGTAATTATCATCCTCAGTGTCTAAAATTGAACTTTTTATACATGTTTCAACTGATTGTGATTTTATCACATTTTGTAATTTTTAAAAATTATAAAAAAATACTAAATGAAATTATTTTCAAAATTGCTTTTTTGAGTTTAAATATGAGGGGATATCACGTATCATTTGTGGTATATTGTATTTAAAAAAATAAGCCATATCGTGTCTGGAGGAGCCCAAACTTGATATGTTTCGAAAATTGTTATTGTTTTTATTTAACAAAAATGGCTGAAATATATTGATGTGACATATTTTTAGAATCGGCTTAGTAAGCCCTTTCATTAGGTACCACACTCGACAGGTTTCAGAACAAAATATATATATTTCCATACAAAAAAAAGATGTCGACATAACTCCTCTCCTTTTTCGTTTTTTTTTTGTCGGGCTACGGGTCAAATTGATTCGTTTGACCTAAATATTAATCGTACCGATTTTCAAAACTTTAACACCATTTGCCACATATTTTGGCGTACCGCTAGCACTAAGAGACGGACAGACTCGCACCATAAGGGTGGTTCTTTTTATACTTTGGCACGGAACCCTGAAGAGAGTGCAAATTGGCAATGAAGAAAAAGACAACACGATAAAAAACAAATATATACTCTATAAAAGTAAAATGTGTCAAATATATAGACGGTGATTTTTAATCCGTGATCAGGAGTCGAAAAATATTAATAACCAGCCAAAACAGATTTCCATGGATGAGATCTCATGCAATTCCAATGACAATGTTAAGAGTAATTTCTACTGAATGTATGGTCAAACTACATTTCTTGAAGTTAAGTACATACATGCGTCTAATTTCAGCGTTGTGGCGGGAAATTTGACCGATGTTACGTCAATTAACTAACATTTACTTGTCATGCACGTGACAATTGACAGATTATTACTCATAATTTAATAATTGGAAATGTGAAGTTATTCTGTTTTTTTTGCTTCAAACTTGGAAACTATAACTTTTAGTATATGGCTTGCTTACAGAAATAAAAGTTCTAAAAATTCCCTACAATCATCACTATTTAGTTTTTTTTTTAGAAGTACCGTTCGGTCTTAAGTGCGAGTTAATAGTTGGCATATTTCAGCGGTTTTTGCAAAACCCACTTTTACAAGCTTTTACCTGTCCCGTTGTCTGTCTGTCTGTCTGTAATCAAATCCACTTCCCGGTTTCCGATTGAGTTGAAATTTTTAACGAATATGCAAATCGCGTGACTATGCAATATTATGATGACGTGGAGCTGATCTGATAATGGAGCTGGAAGGTAGCCATAGGAACTCCGTAATAAAACCACATAACCCCATCCAGTTGGGCCTCGTTAGAATCGTCTTAATGAGTAGTTGATGACGGTATAAAGGAAAGTACAGTCCGTAATAAAAGCTTTTACCAAAAATGAAATTTTTGGCAGAAACTTTTTACATTCACTAAGTTGCTCAAGTTACCTTATCCTGTGAGGATGGGTTTACTAATAAGATCCAGGGTGATGCTCTGTGCGATCAAGAATTCGACGAAACGCATCGAGCAAAGTGAGATATGGCTTGAGACCCGGAAATTTATGAATACATTTACTTCTTCTTGTTACAATACATATATAATTCTAATTTATAACTTTTTGTTGTACTTATTCAATTAATTAAGAAAAAACTAAATTTGAAACGTGGTTGTGCTGTACTGTGTTTTAAGGCAGTTTAACGAATGTAATATTCCTGAATATTTTTATGCCATATGTGGTAACGTTATACTCGTATATATGTCATTCTAGAATAAAATTAACGATTTGATTGATTACCGCCTTCGGGTGGTAATAAGTTGACAGCCTAACCTTGCAAAAGATTGTTGATAATTATTTGTCACAAAATATTATTTGTATGTTTTTTTAACCTCATAACTTATCTAGATAAGCGTATGCGAATATTGTGTTTTTCGTAATAATATTGATAGCGCTTAGACATGAGTAGTTCGCGAATGAGTGATTCAAATGAAGTACTTCACTTGGTGTCACTCTTTCGTTCACTAGTGCAGTTCGGATTCATGTACTTCAATACTTCAGTATATCATTTAGAAAATTGATAGTTAATTCCGCCTATTGATCATTGAATATGCTTCGATTCGATGATATGAGAGATTTAATGTTATTTTAACTTTTAATACGGCAAGTAACTCTAACTAATAGTTCATTGAAAGACACGCGTACGACTGATATGATATACTCAATCTATATCAAATGATGTAGATGCACCTCTAGAGCTACTGAAATTGAACTAGTGAACTAAAAGAGTGATATACTTCACAGCGAGCGAAAGATGCATATCAATCTTTTCTTTTTAGTGACACATTTTGCGCATGACTAATAGCGCTATTACCTATTGCTAAACGAAAACACGAGGTATAGTAAAGTTCATCACCCCAGTTCATTTCAGCAAAATTTACTGTCATAAATACCTAAATGCCACCCACGCCGAGTACCTCATTATTCTTAAATTCAGACTCCATTCATTATACTGTTTGTTTTTAATTGAAATGCATAGAAGTTGTTTTGTGTTAGACATTCATGAATGCTTTGCGAGTATTTATCTTTAACGATTTAAGCTTTTTTTAAATGCGCCAGCGAATTGATGTTGTTCACTTTACTTTAGATATAAATTATGAGAATGTCAAGTTAAATATAAGAACTATTAAGTTTAGGTAGGTATTTAATTGAACTGAAACTTAGTTTAGTAGATGTTTACAGTAGACCAAATCGAAATCTGTTGGTCTAGCTAATTGGAGAGAAATAGTAGCGGACTGTATAATAAGAATCCATACTAATATTATAAATGCGAAAGTGTGTCTGTCTGTTACCTCTACAAGCTTAAACCGCTGAACCGATTGAGATGAAATTTGGTATGGAGATAGTTTGATCCCGGGGAAGGACATAGGATAGTTTTTATCCCGGAAATCATCCCCTGAGGGGGTAAAATGATGGATGAAAATTTGTAACGAGCTACGATATAAACGAGTTCCACGCGGACGGAGTCACGGGCAGAAGCTAGTATGTATATGTATAATAATAAATCGATCGTTACAATGGTGGAATTGTGGGGTGCGCGAGCCGCGGTCCGTCGTATGTCGCGGTGGACGAGTGTGTCCGCCCCGGGTGCGCCGATAGCAATCTGGGTGTTGTGTTGCTGTACCACCATATACTCCAATTGTGGGGTGCGCGAGCCGCGGTCCGTCGTATGTCGCGGTGGACGAGTGTGTCCGTCCCGGGTGCGCTGATAACAATCTGGGTGTTGTGTTGCTGTACCACCATATACTCCAATTGTGGGATGCGCGAGCCGCGGTCCGTCGTATGTCGCGGTGGACGAGTGTGTCCGTCCCGGGTGCGCCGATAGCAATCTGGGTGTTGTGTTGCTGTACTACCATATACTCCAATTGTGGGGTCCGCAAGCCGCGGTCCGTCGTATGTCGCGGTGGACGAGTGTGTCCGTCCCGGGTGCGCCGATAGCAATCTGGGTGTTGTGTTGCTGTACCACCATATACTCCCGGCGTTGAAGAGCTTCAAAACTGTGTACAGGAAGAGGGCATATTGTGTTGAAGACAAGATGTATGATCCCCTACTTAGTTTTTATGTCGGCTACTCTGGCGACTCCATCGACCACATGAGAGGAGGAAGATTATTCTCCTTGATGATAACAGAAATAACTCAATCCATGATCCGTTTCCATAGAAAATGATTTAGGAAAAAAAACTCATTATCACTGAAAACATAGGTTTTAATTAAACTGTGTAAGTATTTGGGCATTTACTCAAAGAAATGTACCTATTTTTAAGTTGCCACTAAGCATTGGATAGACCATCGTATAGAGCAACGTGCGGCCTATATACGTCTCAGCTGACGTGTGACATGTAATGAAAGGTATCAAAGACGCACCGGGTTGTAGATCAGTTGACTAGAAACGATCCAAAGCGTACGTTTATTGCTGTCTGCCGCTTTAAGGGGCTACCCGAGGTTTTCCTCGATTTTTGACAAGTTTTGAATCGTATCTCCTACGTTTGCACTACAGATAGAATAATAAATCAGACGGCTATCGGTTCTTCAATCTTTTATCTCCATTTTGGTCTACCGGATTTTGAAAAAAAAAAAAACTGTATTTGGTATGATTTTTTTAAACATTGTCTAAAAATACACTTATTTCGTATCTCTATTGACGTGAAACATTTGACATATACGAAATCGACATATTTGGGTCGTCTGTGACGTCTCTAAAAACTGGTACAGGGTTATCATTTTAAACCAATTAACACAAAAGTTATGGCCAGAATACCAGTTTTTTGGCCTAAAATTGTTCAACTTTGATGCCAAATATCTCGAAAACAATGAACTTTGAAGTAAATATGGGATACCATATTGCTTAAAGCCGTTGTTGTTAATATAATAAGCTACAAAAACATTAGAAAACCAAGGGATTCAGATCGAAGGTCATTGGCGTATGGGAGCCCCTTAATACGGCATAACGATCCTGCGTGGTGGTCATTCATATTCGTATGTCGTTATATATTTTAGTTAGCTGTTCCATACCTCTATACATCAAGTACACTTCCTTGGAAATTATTAATACTTTAGGTTTAAAATCATGTTATTAACGATTCCAACAACAAAAGTTTATATAAAGAAACGGAAACGCATCAAAGACAAAAAGCGCTTCGCCGTTCCGTTGATTAGAACCGGATGTCAGCGCCGGCGCGCCTGTTTGCTCATTTCCGTTTGCGTTATTCATAGAGATTTTTTTCATAAACGTGCAACTTAAACATACTTATCATTTACGTCGCATAGTAATATTGTAATAATTGTGGGATTTATTAGTTCTTTCTTTTATTAATCCTATCGCGATCTGAAGAATTGGCAATATTTATTGGATGTAACAAGTGGCGTCTGTTTATTGTTTTGTATTATTTTTATTCATTAGAATACGTATACTTAATTTACTTAAGTGACTATTGTTTTGCGCATTCACCAATTGAAAATCAACCCGCCCCCGCAAGCCCGTTAAATATAAACATTCGCATGTTAATATAATATTTCAGTAAAGAAAGTCAAGTGTAAACAGTTGTACCTTGTTTTACCGTCAATTGTTCCATCGAATTTTGCTAAACAGCAAAATTCTCATTTCATCGAGGACAATTTTTTCAGAATCAGTAAACTTTTTAGGAATCTTATAAAACAAACCTAACCTAACCTAATGGGTTCTACAGACCGACCTTTTAGCAGTTAAAAGTTAACGGTTTCTGAGTAACAGAAATTCGATGAAACGAAAATTCTGCGAAACCATGCGTTCGGTGAAATAAGGGGACACGAGTGTAAACATATACTTAAATGTTTTTTTTTACACGGTACTTTTACGATGACGTACAAGGAGGTTCTCGACAGATCACCTAGAACCAATCTAGATCTCAAAACGTAATATAATTAAAGTAAAATCGGCCAAGTGCGTGTCGGGCCACGCGCAATGTAGGGTTCCGTAGTTGCCCGTCTTTCTTAGTTACATCAACACGCGCGCGCCAACTAAATGGTTGCGTCGGCCGAATTGACTCGCCTTTAGGTGTAAACTAGCTGTTGCCCGCGACTTCGTCCGCGTAGTACTTGTTACCGTCTTAGAAAAATTATTGCTATTAAATGATTATAGGCGGAACCTTAATTATCGCTGCCCTTAACAAAGTTCTACCATCTTAAGGGAGGATTTCAGAGATAAAAACTGTCATAATATATCGTCAAATTAAGGTCTCAAATTATCTATACGGAAAATTTGGGGTTAGGTTCGTAAGGACTAGATTGCATAACGACTCTATAAGCAAAACGTCTTAGTTGCATAAGGTTTTGGTAGCTAAATGTCTAATTGTACAAACGTCTTAATAGAAGAATGCCCGGGTTTAAGATTGGACTTAGTTCTATTACGTCTTGTTTGTATAACGCCCTAATATCAAAATGTTTTAATAGCAAAACGACTAGGTAGGCATATTGTCAAACATTAATAACGTCTAAATGGCATAACGACTAGATGGTCGAATGACAAGAAAAACTCAAACGTAGTTTGTGAAGGAACTCTTTGATAAAGAAACTTCAAAGTCGAGTTGCTGGCCACTTAAAATCAAAGATAATGTACTTATTGTTCAACAATCTTAACTGTCAATTGAGTTTTATCTTTCAATAATATTATTAAAGTAAATAATGTGTTTATCGAATAATTAACATGGAAGACTTTATATTTGTTGAAAGTCATAAAGGCAGTCAGGCTTTGATTGTTAACGGCTACCGTTATAATATGTGCAGCAACAATGTCAGCGGAACTTCTCTGTGGCGATGCTGTATAGTGCATCGCTAACATTAAATCGGGAAAAAACTGCGATTTTTCGGCAGCCTTCACACTCTTGTAGAAAAAATAAGGCTAAATATACAAACGATTTTGTATTGCAGTACTCGAAAAAAAAACGTATGTGAAAATATGAAATCTATTAAGAAAAACTACGAAGATAGCATCATCGCATGCCAGGCACAATTTCCTGATGTAACGATTTGTGCACGACCATATGAGTCGATTAAATACACTTTATTTAGAGCGAGGCGAGCTTATTTAAAGTCAGCAAAATTGCAGTTCTTGCACCCCAAAGATGTGAAAATACCACTAATTATATCAGAGAACTTTTTAGTTGCTGAATTTGGTGAAAACGATAAAATATTCATATTTAGTAGCAAATGCTGCCGTATAAAGATGGAAAAATGTGCTCGTGACGGTCATCTGTTTTTCGGGGATGGCACATTTAAGCGTGTACCTAAGCCGTTCAGTCAACTTTTTACGGTCCATTTAGATCTAAACAGCACCGATGAAAGCACGAATATAGTGCCAGTGTTATATTGTTTACTTCCCAACAAACGCGAAGATACTTACCGTGCACTTTTCACAATAATACGTGACGTCATTGGTGCAACGCTCACAAAGTTTAAGTGCGATTATGAATTGGGCGTAATAAACGCGTTTAAAGAAGTTTTTCCTACTGCATCATTGTCCGGTTGCTACTATCACTTTAATCGGGCTATTTGGAAGCACGCAAAGCAACTTCGACTTACTAGCACACGTGACGGAGTTGACGCGGAGTTGGAGTTGTGCGTTGCGAAGTTGACATCAATTACCGTACATACCTGCAGAGCAAATACAAGAAGCATGGCTAACTGTGAAGGGTGTTGCACCCAATTGTCCTGAAATGGATAGTTTCATTAGTTATTTTGAGAGACAATGGTCATCCATTGCGGCAGTCTCATGACTGCCGCCTTCAGAAATATCCTGTGCAGGCCAGCGTCACCGAACTAACAACGCAGTGGAAGCTTGGCACAGGCATTTAGACGCCTGCCAAGCCACATAAACCCTCATTAATGAGGTTTCTGTTTAAAATAAAGAAAGACAACAAGTTCCAGGAAATAAAAATAAATAATCATTTATTTTCATATGGGCATAGATGTAAAAGTGATGCCACGTTTGATAAAAAATGCAGAGCAGAAGTACACAAATTTAACGAGAGGGAAATTACAATAATTGAGTACTTGCAGAATATTGATAATTTAAAATCATTAAGGGATTAAACTGCCCTGCGTGTTTTTTTTAAGTTACTGAACAGAAAAATCTGTAATAATTGGCAATTATTAATGTCATTTTAAATGTTACAGGAAAAATATAACGGTTTTCCACGTTTTTTTGCGATCACTCTTTCGTAATACGAATTAAATAATATATGGCATTTTACATTAAGAAAAAGAAATTGAGTTTAAGAAGAGATGTTTTAAGTTGTATTTAAATAAAAGATTTTCTTTTACAAAAGCTTGTATTATTTAAACACTAGTTTCTGCCGGCGACTTCGTCCGAGACCTAGACAATAACTAGTCGTCCCTACAGAGATTTAATTCATCTAATATTACCTAGCCGGTATGCAATCATGACGTTTTGCTACCAAGACTATATGCTATCCAGACACTTTTCCTTATGCGTCGTTTTACAATCAAGACTTATTAATAACTTGGACGTAAACTCTATTAGTCATTTTGCAACTTCGGGCGTTATGCTATAGTTGTCGATCGTACAACTAAGACATTCTACTCACTAGAGCATTCTGCAAAAAAGACATTGTGCTTACCGAGACCTTATGCAACTAAGACGTTTTGCTTATAGAGTCGTTATGCAATCTAGTCCTTACGAACCTAACCCAAAATTTCATCTAAATCCGTTTAGGGATTAAGCGTAAAAGGTAACAGTGCGATGAGTTCATTAGTTTAAATTGAAAACTCTGTTTTAACACATATTAATATCTTAAAAATCATAAACAGACGTTTTAGCTTAAATTGTATATTTTTCATAATGTATTAAAGAAAGCTACATTACTGAAAATAGTTTAGAAAGCAAATGTAATCTAATGCTAAAAGACGTAGAAATAATATTATTCTGACTAACCAAAAAAAATTAAATTAACAAAATAATCCGCACCTACTTACTACTACTACTTACCTACCTTTCGGTTCTGGGAGCATCCTAGTTCTAACCTAACCTAACCTACATTTCTGGTAGCTGTTCGGTTCTGTAAGGGTCGTGGTTCTAACTTAACCTAACCTACTTTTCTGCTAGCAGTCGGATTATGTATGACCTATACATACTTCCAACCCTTTTTAACCTCCGTAGAGGATGAATTTTAAGAAACGCTGTAATTAGTTTCCTAGTTTTTAGCCGAAGTTACAGATCCCTTACTTTAAAATTGTCTTGTTCCCCGTACAAACATCAAACTCCCTCTAACCCCTACAGGGAATGATTTTCAAAAAACTCTGAAATCAGTTTTGTAGTCTTTTAACATACAGGCTAAGACCGAAGTTAAAAATCTCTTACCATAACATTTTCTTGGTTTCCATATAATAGACCTTGAATCCCGAAACGATGAAAGAACTTTTATTTATTCTGATAAGAAATCTCTATACAACGCTTTAAGTCTCCAGCTCAAAAATGAGTGTTTCTCACCCAAAGCTTGCACCTCTTTTTAACCCTCTTAGGGATAGATTTTTCTAAATCGCTGGAAGTAATTGTTTATATTATAATAAGTAATCTTTCTACAAAGTTTCAAATCTCTAGCTCAAATAAAAGTGTTTCCCATACAAACCTTGCAACCCTTTTTAACCCCCTTAGGAGTGGATGTTTCCAAAACGATTAAAGTTCTTTTTTGTATTCAAATATGTAATCTGGCTACAAAGTTTCAAGTTTCTAACTCAAACGGAAAAGTTTCCCTCATACAACTTTTGCACCCCTATTTTAACCCCCTTGGGGGTGGAATTTTCTAAAACGCTATTTTTTTTTAATTCTTATAAGTAATCTTTCTACAAAGTTTCAAGTTTCAAGCTGAAAAAATAAAGTTCCCTCCATACAAACTTTGCACCCCTATTTAACCCCCTTAGGGGTGGAATTTTCTAAAACGCAAAAATTACTTTTTTGTATTCTAATAAGTAATCTTTCGACACAGTTTCAAGTCTCTAGTTCAAAAAAAATATGTTTCTCCCATACAATAATTGCACCCCTATTTAGCCCTCTTAGGGGTGGAATTTTCTACAACGCTGAAAGTACTTTTCGTGTTTTTAATAAGTAATCTTTCTACAACGTTTCAAGTTTCTAGCTCAAAAAATAAAGTTCCCTTCATACAAACCATGCACCCTTTTTAACCCCCTTAGGGGTGAAAATTGCTGAAACGCAGAAATGACTTTTTTGTATTCTAATAAGTGATTACTTAAAAAGGGGTGCGTTAAATAGGGATGCAATGTTTGTATGGGGAAAACATTATTTTTAGAACTAGAGACTTGAAACTTTCTAGAAAGATTACTTATTAGAATACAAAAAAAGTGATTTCTGCGTCTTAGAAAATTTCACCCCTAAGGGGCTTAAAAAGGGGTGCGAGGTTTGTGTGGAGGGAACTTACTTTTTGAGCTAGAAACTTGAAACTATGTAGAAAAATCTTTCTACAAAGTGTCAAGTCTCTAGCTCAAGAAAAAAAAGTTCCTCCCATACAAACTTTGCACACCTATTTAACAACCGTAGGGGTGGAGTTTCCAAAAATCCCGTTTTATCCCTTGCCTACGTCATAAAAGGAAATCCTGGTGTAAATTTCAAGTTTCTAGTCCCAGTAGTTTCGGCTGTGTGATGATGAACCAGTCAGGAAGTCTTCTTTTATATATATAGGTAATTTTTTTTTCAAGATTTTATTCTTCTGTTATGGCGGCGTGATTGATTTATATACCCATGCCGAATTACAGTTTTCTAGTTGTAATGGTTACTGAGCTAAGCTGAAGACAGACAGACGGACGGACGGCTAGACGGACATGGCGACACTATAAAGGTTCCTTGTTGACTACAGAACCCTAAAAAGTGAATATAATTCAATAGTTTTGCTTCGTACATCATTTTAGTAATCTTTAAATCATTACGGAGGTGAATACTTGGTGTGGCGATGACCCTGCCAACTTAGATCTACATAGGAAGGTTACCAAAGACAATTTTTCACTTCACGAAAACTTTATTTCGATTATGTCTGCTAGAAGTAAAATTTCTTTAAATGAGGTAAGTATTCTAAAATCTTAGTACTACAAATAAGAAGTTATTTGGAACCACGTTAAATGATAATATACAGGTGTAATGTAAGCCCTACTCCAACCGATAATTGCGCTTCGAATTGAATATGTTACAAATAAATCTCTTTCGTATTTCTGAGAAGCATTCTTAACTCGTACTATATTTATGCCAAAACTTTGAGAAATTAATCATTATTTTAAAATGTTGGCTGTGATATGTAGATGTGACAGCTATAACGGTTCCGTTATTAAATGCGTCTTTTAAATTTAAAAAGTGTTTAGATAGTGACTTTACATATCTATAAGCCGATGGAAAGAAATCGCCAACATTTCGCGTGAATAGCCGTGTCCACACCGGACGAGCGGCTCGCCCGAGCCATCAAAAATGCTCGCCCGAACGGTTCGGGCGAGCCGTCAGAAGGCTCGAGAGCAAGCGCTCGGTCGGTGTGGACGGGCGTTCGGGCAAACGCGCGCGGCTCGGAATTTACCTACCGATAGTTGAGCTCACGATCGCGATGAAGCCGCACGTGCGCACAGCTGTCGCTTCGACAACATTAATTTTGCTTCTGCTAGTTCGAAATCGGAGGAAATGTATTTTAAAAAAAGCCGCAAAATGTGGATGCGCAAAATGCACAGATTTTCGTGAAATTTTGTGAGTGAGTTCGATATTTATGATTGACTTAACAACGATCAAAAGGTGATAAATCAAAAATACCTACCTATTGAAATTCCTACTAGGTAGGTACTACTCGATTTACCAATCCTTCCAGCTGACAAACAACCCCGCATGGCATTGTGTCGAACTCAGTTACGCAATTCCCAAATCCGCTTCAACTCGTCTCACTACCAAGTTACCAACCACCAGTAGGCATAACTTGATCCCTAATCTCCCAATATCAATATGTAATGTAGGGGTCAAGCTAGTTTTGACCTTTACCAACGCAGCGAATTCGAATGAACTTTAATAAGTTACCTTGATAAAAAAGACCGGGTTGCACTCAAGGAAATGGCGGCAGAAGTGAAAACTTGAATAATTTTAATGTTGCAAAAAAAACCCTTCCTCCCCCCTCCCACTGCGTGCCAATATATCTAGTAAAAACCTTATTAGTAGTACGCTATAGTTCAACTTAACTTAGCAAAATTGATGAAGGAGACAAAGAAATAAAATACCAATTTGTTTTTGCCATTGCCAAATAATTTTCAAAGCTTTATCTCTTTAGGAATAACGTCCAAATTAGAACTATTCGAATTTGCTCAATAGCAAAACGGTAAAGGACGCTTGGACAAAATTACTTTATTTGCATAATATGCAATTGCAAAAAGTGTTTAACGGCTTTATACTCTTACGAATAGCGTTCAGTTTTGAATGAAGTCGAATCGGCTAACAGCAAAATATAAAAGTTTGATAGAATAAAATGGGATTTTTTTCATTCACGGAAAATGTGTTACGACCTTATACTGTTAACAATAAAGTACAAATTAGAATAATAATACGTAGGGCAAAAATCGCCCTCGCCTTCTGTCGTTCGGCCGAACAAAACCACCGACCACATAGGCTGAGCCGCTCGCGGCTCGGGCAAACCGTTCGGGCAAGCATTCGGAGGCTCGCCCGAACGGCTCGGGCGAGCCACCGCTCGCCCGAATCACGTCCACGGCGGACGAGCACGTTTGGGCGAACGGTGTTCGGGCGAGCCGCTCGTCCGGTGTAGACACGGCTATTGCATACTCGTAGTGTGCGTTCCAATCGCTATAAAAACAAAATGCATAATTTCAAGTAGCATACGCCCGGAAATCATAGCAAAGTATTATCAAAATTTAATAACAAATTCATATTTTATGGACGTCGGGAATCACAACACCTAGCGATTAAAGTCTGGTTTTTATTCCAACGGTATATATTTTGTTGATCCCACTTGATACTCATGATATTTAGATAATATAAAAATAACTAACACTAATTTTATCACCAATACATTATACTACGACTATAACGTTCATTTAAATTCGGAAAACAGACTGCGAAACACAGTGTTACGGGCGAACGAATTTACATGTCAGAGGGCCTATACCGCAAAACGAAAACGAACTTCGTTCGTGTATCTCCCTCTCTGTCGCGCTTGCTAGTTCGGACGATAAAGACGGAGATACACGAACGAAGTTCGTTTTCGTTTCGCGGTAGCCCCACAGTAATGGGACTATCGTACTATTGGAAATTGCCGGCGCGCTCGGGGTTTGCAGCCGTGATCGCTCCCCGGCGCCAAGTTTTTAACGGATTTTTTTTTAAAAGCTTTTTAAAAACTTTCTAAACTAAACTAAACTAAACGTTTCTAGCTTGAACTAGAAAATCTTCTTCTGACAACGGAGGTGGTTGCGCGATATAAGTAGGGGTCTCCACAGCACTGAGGTCCTGGGTTTCCACCGGGAATCAGGTCCACTTCTACATCAGCAATTTGGGTTTCAAATTCAAATCCTTCGAAAGCGTCCTCGTTTATTCCTCTTCCTTGCACTTCTTCGTCTTCGCTTATTAATTCTACATTTCTTATTACTGTTAACAATCTCTCAAACATTTCAGCATCGCCCAGCTTATTGAACTGTGCACTTTCTGCCTTTATTCTTTCTTTACACTAGTCAAATTTTATTTTAATATTTACATTGGGATTTAGTAGTTCTTCTTCTTCATTTCGCCATGGACTATAAAGCATTCATTGTTCCCTGTAAAAGTTGATCGCATGACTAGTACAAAAATTAGGGCTTTAAATCCCATTATCTCGCAAACGCATAACTGAGTTGCAAAATAGTTTTAGAAAACCCATAATATTTCTGAACAAGCTATCCAACGATACGAGAGACAAAAAAATACATCACCAATTTACATGTAGGGGAGGTACCCTAAAAAAAATTTTTCAGGATTTTATTCTACTTTTTTGTAGGTAAGTAGGTTTGGAGTACTAATAATTTTCGAGACTACACCCCTATTGCGGAGCCAGGAGCTCGAGAAAGATGACCGGTAGCGCCTGAGAAACGAAGGGCTAACGAAGCTTGCTTTTGGCGCGAGCGGAGGGCGGAGGATTAAATCCCAGATACAATAAGTCTTAATAAAAACCGTGTATTATGACAATGAAATATTATCAGTGCCCATTATAGCGTTTGTCTAACTATAGGTAAAGTCAAATAGTCAAATGTTTATTGCGTATCACATTTTACATGAGATCGAACAGAATATAAGTATAGTACATGTGACGCCCTGCAAGAGCACTTCAATTATAGTAGGCTAAGTTTTAAGCTATAGTTATTTTAAGTGCAATATTTTTTATTACTATTATTATTTATTACATGCAATATTGCACTCATGACACATTGCGATTTAATATCTTATACTATAGCTTAACTCTAACATCAATTATTAGTATTATCTTCAATATATTCACTTAGGGTATAAACACATTTATTTATGAGAAATAATTTTAATTGTTTTGTAAAATGTGGTAAGGGCTAGACGTTGCAATTTCCATTTTGGAGAAGGGTATTTAAGTTTATTACGATACCTATTAGTGGGGCAGAGTGCTCGAACAAATTGTCGTAAATGTAGACACGCTGGACAAAAGCACCATTTTTTTTCATGCACTTGTTAGGTCCATAGCTTTTAGTTTTTGATAGGACATCTCCTCCGTTAGCCATCTTTAAATTTATGCTTTTGTCCAGCGTGTCCACGTTATCACCTGAAACTGCCCAACTAAGTATATTATCTTGAAAACTTACTAGAAATTACTGAAAATGGTCACAGTGGAACCGGAATACACAAGAATACGTGAATGAGGTACTTACCAATTTTAACTGTATAATTCGCGATATTGTTTAAATTATGACGCCACATAGCCAATATCAGGGCCAATGATTAGGGAAGGCAGTAATTCGTAGTGCCAGTGGAATTAAGAAACTCCCCACAAACAGTGAATCCTGAAAACATTACACTTCTTTTTGGGCTATACATAGTGTAATATGTGTTATGTAATGGTGTAGTCATCTATATACTCGTATGAGTAATAAATAAATATAATACTTACCTCAAATTGAGTTTAAGAAGTTATTAACGTTATTTTTAATTCAGTTTATTCTACATAAATGAAAAAATCTATGCAAGTTTTTGTTAAATAACGTACCTGTTATGAAAAATACTTCACATATAACAGTTATTTTACCAGCCTGAATTGTTGGGTATCTGTGCAATTTAAGCACCATCCTATATTATGAATAAACGTATAGTAAATGCATGTTACCCTCGCAGCTTGCCTTTTTTCGTATTGATCGTCTGAAAACTGAATTTTAAGCCATCTTTAGCGTATTACGTGTAACTGTCTTCATCAATATGCAAACAGAACGTACTCAATAGCGCCATCTTTGTTTAGACGAGTAAATTGTTGCAACACAAAGTCTTAGACTCGAAGAGGAAATTGTTGTCGTTAAATAAAATTCTAGTAGATGGCGCTTACCAGTCAACAATTTTCGAATTTGAAAGACTCGTGCTTAGTAAGGCGTCGCAGCGACACCTGTTAGATTACTTCTGAAACACTACTACCGTTTTTCTTGTATTAGTTACAATAACGCCGCATCTGACCGTAGATGGCGATTGGCGGCAGAAATTATAATTTGTATTATTAACGATTGAAATGATTGTAATATGTATATTCCCTCCGGCCGCGATGGCAACTGAGTTTGGTAACCAGTTGCCGAAAAGTAATGAACATTCTTCTTACGCAACCAGTTGCCAAACACGAATGACTATTCTTGTTACAGAACTATAGTTGCCACCTAAGAATTTTTCAAATCTGGTTACTTAACAGGACTTAACATTCTCAGTTCACAACTCAGTAATAAATCCAAAGTCACATTTCTTTCAAAAGAATTAAACTGAACCCTTATAGTTTAGACAATACACGAGTAGTTTTCACTTAACCCTTTACCATGTTTTCCTCCCACATTGTATGGATTAGGTGATCACTCGTCACGCGAAATGAGTTTCATTTGGTCACGGCTATTTTGTTAGGTTTGTTTAGTTAGAATTAAAAAGAGGAAATATTATTAAACTACATTTGTTGACGAAAAATCCCCGAGAAAGAAGAACCCTGCTAAAAGAAAACCGAATAAAGAAAATAGTTCAGCGATGTTTAAAAGGGAAAATTTCCATTTTTAAGTGCATTGAAAAGCTGCGAAAAATAAATTTCATTTCCACTTGATAAGGCACCTCTTTTGAATTTGACACAAAAAATAATGATAAAGAATTCAATTTGACGCATTCGTTGTTGACAGTAAATATCGATATATAATTTCGCTACACCTCGCAACTTACATTAGCCATATTAGATAAAATTAGGCACATAAATATTCGCCTTACTTATAATAAAATGATTCGACGGGCATACGACAACGAGGAGAAATGCATGTTCAATGGATGCCAGAACCAGCATTTGGTACAGGTGCCGGATATGGACAAGGCAAAGATTTTACTGCAATACAATTTTTATTTACCTCCGATGAGCTGAATGTGCCTACCTCATTATCAAGAACGCGACTGGATAAATTTAACGCAGTCTGAAGAATACACCACCATCTTCACTAATGAACACACGGCAGACATAGTAAGAATCTTTAGAGAGGTAGTAGGGTCAATAAATTCTAGTGTACAAACATTAGTACAAAATATACAAAATCTTTAAAGTGTTATTTATATTGAGAATTGAGTTCACTCGAGTGTTCGCGGGACTCTTAACACGAAATAAAAAAAATGTTATACTTTTACGACCTCTTGTATTTTATTTTTGTGTCATGTAATTAGAGTACCTAGTATTTAGAGGCGGCAGCCCTGTGAAGCGTGACAAATAGAAACTAAATTTATTAATAGTTTATTTATTTTGAAAGTGTGACCAAATGAAACTCATTTCGCGTGACGAGTGATCACCTAATCCCATTGTATATAGGCTACCGTAGTATTGGTTTTAATTCTAAATATCCCATAAAATCAGCAACCATATATTAAGTACGTATTAACTTTTTCACCGCCAACGACGTATATATCGGCACCGCAGGTTCAACGCCAACGACCGATATATATGTCATGTCATGCAGGCCGAAATCGACCTTCTTTTATTTATGCAAGGTTTAAAATCGGATCTGTCATTGCAATGACGTGGCGTGTCAGTGCCAGCATTTCCATTGCCTATGGCTGTGAAAAGGTTAAGATACGCTGGTTCTTTGCGGCCTGGTAATGGGTTAATGTAAAAATAGAACTATAATAAAATCAAATAACTTACATGAAATTGCGATAGGAAGTATGAAATAAAACTACTGTTTGTGCCTCTCGTATTTGATTAAGCAAAAAGTGTAACTACAACTTAAATGTATAACGTAAAAATAAACACAATACGTAAGTACTTCATTTACAACGAACTAAAAGGGAAACTAAAACGAGGGACACCCATTAAAGTGTAATGACAAAAGGACTGATAATTTCAAGACAGTGTCCGACATTAATTTTCTTTTTCTTCAAATCTTTTATTGCTTCACGAATTTCCTCATCGATCTCCACATATTCTTGTTTTTTTTTGGGTGTAGTTTTTTTCAAATCATAGCATGTAGCTTCTGATTCTAAAACATCAAGCAGATGTGCCAATGTCGGATATTTACGACCAATATAAGCGTTAATTTTTCTATTCCAACCTTCTATGTTGTTGTTAGTTCTAAAGTCTTCGGTAGCACAACAACAAGATTCAGAGAAATAATCTTTATTTATCCACTGCTTCTGGAAATATTTGTTAAATTTCGTGATTTCCTCACCGCCAGGACTCTTTGCCATTACATAAGTATATCCTTCATTTAAATATTTTTTTGGCAGGCGAGCAATACCTATACATCTTGCCACATGCCTTTTTTTAACTCTGGTGTTTATTTTTAAGGCCTTCGCCTTTCTCCACAGAGCATTATTAAAGTGGTAGTAACAACCTTTAAAATGTATTTCTGGAAATACTTCTTTGAAAGCATGAATCGCCGCAATTTCAAAATCTAAAGTTATTTTGTTTGGTCTCCACATGGAAATTTGCGATTTTATTATGCTCAACAAAATTGTATACGTTTTATTTTTTTTATTGGGGAGAAGGGCAAAAAATAATGGTGTTATTATATGGTTCTTTTCATCATACCCATGAATAGTATAAAGCTGTTTAAAGGGTTTCGGGCAGCTCCTAAAAGTGCCGTCAGCAAAGAAATGTTTGTAGTTACTCAATTTTGTCCTCACATCATCAACACAAAATACGATGATTCTAAAATCTCCATCCTCATACTCGCAAAGATACAAATGTTGATACTTCTCGGGTATTACAACATCCGTGGTCTGTGTGAAACGCACTTTTTTGGCCCCAACTACTTTGTTACGCTCATTATAGAGGCAAGTTTTCACACTGCTGAACTTTGGTATATCACTGATGAAATGATGTCCACTGTTTTTCAAATCGCGTATCATACCATCGTATTGTTTAGGAATTGACTCGAAATTGCAACTACTGCATTTTCAGATCATCCAGTTTCTTTAATAGCAACATTTTTGCAAAATCACATTTACAATCGTGTCTATGTGCCTTCTGCATGATTATTTCATTGCGAGTATTTAGAGTAATATTACCGCTGCATCCGTTTGTGGCACCACATTTCCAAAACGAATTTTTGTTTACATATATTTTTTTACGGGTGTAACGCCTACCATCGTATAAAATTGAAACCCCTCCTCTTCTTGAACTAATGAACTCAATTTTTGATGTTGGGTATATATTTGAAGTAGACATGTTGTTAGCTTTCTAGATGACTGATTTACTTCTATAAATTCTAGATGTAAACTGTTTTGTAATAGATATAACACAGCAAATAATCGATAACCTTTATTAATAGGGCAAATCAATTGATAGATGTCAACTATGTCAGACAGAAAACGTAACGAGAATACATCTAGCTTGAAAAAGGTTGGAATGTATGTTTAATCCTTTAGTAATTTTGGTTGCATAATAAGACTTTTTTTATTTTTTGGCAACTGGTTGCGAAACTACGAAGGTAAAAGTAAATAGTTCTGTAACGAGAATAGTCATTCGTGTTTGGCAACTGGTTGCGTAAGAAGAATGTTCATTACTTTTCGGCAACTGGTTACCAAACTCAGTTGCCATCGCGGCCGGAGGGGTATATTTTACAAAATAATGAAATAACTTCAATTAGCGTGTCCAGCCAAGTTCAAACCGAAAAGAAACTGGCGACGCAGCAGCCGTGTGTATATTTACACGAACTATTTGGAGCCACTTTGGACTCCTTAATAATTCCAAATTTATTTAACATAGAAACATGAAATTTGGTATGTTTTAAAACCCCTTAGAATCTAACTCTATCTTTAACTAGAATCCGGTATTTGACATATGCGTATTAAATGGTTATTGAAATGTTAACGTCTAAAAGTCGGCATTTTATCCCTGCCTTAGATAGTTATTAGCTGACCGATAGATCAAAAACCTAACCCACTTCCAGACGACCTAGAAAGTTGAAAGGACTTGGACAAAAAACCCAGAATCGCCAGCAATGAAATGTATAAAAATGGGTTCACTTATAGTCTACCCATTATGTTTTAAAAAAAATCAGCCCCCGAAACGATGTAGTATAGAACTTATTATGCTATATAGTACTTACATTTATTTTTCTTGACTTTTATGTTTCGCTGTCACTTAATGCCCTTTAATATATATATATCCATACTAATATTATAAATGCGAAAGTGTGTCCGTCTGTCTGTTACCTCTTCACGCTTAAACCGCTGAACCGATTGAGATGAAATTTGGTATGGAGATAGTTTGAATCCCGGGGAAGGACATAGAATAGTTTGTATCCCGGAAATCACCCCCTGAGGGGGTGAAATGGGTGATGAAATTATGTATCAAGCTACGATATAAACGAGTTCCACGGAGTCGCGGGCAGAAGCTAGTATATATAAATGTATGTGCGTCAAAAACAAGTAGGTTCTCAGTTTGACCTGTATGTTTGTATGTACGTACGTATCGCGGACAACCGCGATTATCTCGCGTTCAGATTTTGATGTGGTTTTCAGAAAAGTATTTGTTACATTCTAGAGAAGGATTTAGTGCAAGTTGTATCAAAATCAACACAAGTTATAACTTCAATGAAGTCGGGACCCCTCACTTCATTGAAGTCGGTTCATGTTTTTTTAAACATTTTGCACGTATCATATATTATGTACAAAAAGAAAACAACACAACACAACACACATGCACACACAGGTAGCTAGAGCAGGTAGTTTCATTCACTCTTGCTTTAAGCATCAAACTCGTTTTATCCTTTTCTTTACAGTCATTAGATAAAAATATTGTTACAGTTGTGTAACGACAGTAGTAAATATTTTATTGATTTTTTAGTTTGATCACGATGTTTGATGTACCTATACTATATTACACGTTTATATGATTTTTCGTAGAATATTATGTAGTCACGATCACGGCTAAAACAGATTTATAAGAATCTAAAAAAAAATCTAGTATACCACGTCGTTTTTGCAGTAACTTATTTACTTATTATACATTTTTGGTGTACATATTATGCCTATAAAAACGGCACATATATCAAATTTCTGGCGAGTCCAGCTGGGTAATTGTGTGTATACAAGTAAAAAAGTCAGTAAATGGGGAATGTTTAAGTAGTAATATTTATTATTAATATTATTATTGTTATTTATGTTTTTTACCTCAAAACTCCATCATTTAAGGTGGTTTTCCACCGGCGAGGCTACGCGGGGCGTGGATGGGCGAGAATTGAAATTAGTATGGGACTTACTACCTATTTCCACCGCGCGCGCGCGTGCTCAGTGCAAATAGGTAGTAAGTCCCATACGAATTTCAATTCTCGTCAATCCACGCCCCGCCTCGCCTCGCCGGTGGAAAACCACCTTCATAACCCGATTTGAATAAATCTTATTTTTCTTGAAAGGGACTCCCGAAGTGATGTGACTACTGTTATCAGGTCAGGGTCAGGATTACGTTCAGGTCGATGGGGTCCTGGGGAAATCCAGGGAACTCTTCAAATGTTATAGGGACACCTATAGAGATTTGGGTATGTCGTATAGGAACTCTTGTATTGCTCTTGAAAAGCACCATTTAGTGGAAGTAGAATTGTCACCTGGTCAGGATCGGATGATGGAGTCCTGAAGGAACCGAGAGAACTCTTCAAATATTACAGGCACACCTGTAGGGCTTTGGGTAATTAGTAACTCGTGCATTATCTCTTGAGAGACACCATTTGGTGAAGTAGAACTGATTTAGTGAATTACAATTGTCATCTGGTCAGGATCTGATGATGGAGTCCTGAAGGAATCGAGGGAATTCTTCAAATATTTTAAACACACCTACCTTTTAGTATACATACGTAGGGCTTTGGGTAATTTGTATAGTAACTCGTGAATGATCTCTTGAGAAACACAATATTATTTCATAAATAACAAACGTTTGAGTATTGAATAATAAAAAATCTGTACAAAAAGTACAATCCCACCAAAACATAAATGAGAAAATGGGAGCCAAGTTCAGTATTAAGAATATGCATGGTTGGCAACTTCGCCGACAAAAGAATTGAGATCTAAATGGGTGCCAAGTGCAGTAGATAATCCTAAAATAAAATGTATTCTTAAAAACACACAATTTCTTATTTTTTCTACTACAACAATATTTGCTATATACTCGTAAAAGTATAACCTTAAATTTGAACAGTCGAATTATTTGCACAAAGTATATAAGATAACTTAGGATAAATTGATGCTCAAGATTTGACTTGGCTTGTTATTACATACAAGATATACGTAAGTAAACTGTTTATATATTGTAAGGTTCTTGTTCTTCGAAAAAATTGGCTTGCTAGTAAAAACTAGCCAAGTCAAGTCTTGAGCATTCTAAGAGTTTTTCCTTAGAGTAGCAACTAGGAAAAATAAGTCATATAAATTTTGTACAAACGTTTTTCATAAAACTTGATGGTATGCAATTTAAGGCACACAAACGTTTAAACAACTACTATTTAGCCATAAAACCTGCGCCCAAATCACGTCATACACTGAAATAAAAATAAGGTCTAGTTTTCCCTCTGGGTTGGAAGGTCAGATGGCAGTAGCTTTCGTAAAACTAGTACCTATGCCAAATCTTGGGATTAGGTGTCAAAGCGGACCCCGGGCTCTTTTAGGGCACAACCGGGAATAACGCTAGGAGGATGATGATGAATTGATTATTATCTCTGAGTAGTTATATGACTCATTTATAATTAAAAGCACTAGCTTACGACTTAAAACTCCTAAGCCGAAACGATACGGCCGCCATCACCCTAATTCAGGGTTCCCCCGGTGAACCTAATAGTCGTGTTTATGACTGTTGTATGGCATTTTAGCAATTTGACAGCTGTAAAAAGCTGATGTTAAAAATGAAATGAAAATGAAAAATTGTTTTTTTTTTGTAAAACAAAATGGGTAAAATACACAAATGTTGGGATCTCCTAGTAGTATACATATACCTGTGACAGGAGATCCCGCTCTTCCATATCATATGCTAAGTTAACAAAAATAACAATGTTCTTAATATGAAAACAAACTTAGGCATAAATTTAGCGAGTCAACCAACACTATTTGACTTAGATTATTAGTTGTACAGTAGTCACTCATAAAGCTTTTCTATGACCAAAGTGCTGTAAGATGTCATATTGAAGTTGTAAAACCGGGAAAAAGTCTTGGTTAAAACTTTCGTACGACAATGATGAAATTGCTTTATTACTATGTTGTACAAACGTCTATACAACTGCGATTTAAGAACAATTTGCATTTAAACTAAAGTGCGGTATAAATGACATTTATACAACGTCACGTTTTAAAACTTGCTTATTTAAGACGCACCTAAGATGAATCAGTCGTAAAAGGTTCATATGCTATGCCCAATTTGTTAGTTGGGGAAAAAATAAGAAATTGTATGTTCTTAAGAATACATTTTATTTTAGGATTATCTACTGATCTAGCTCTAACCAGATCTCAATTCTTTTGTCGGTGAAGTTTACAACCACGCATATTCTTAATATTGAACTTGGCTCCCATTTTCACATTTTTGTTTTTGGTGGGATACAATATATACGGCCAAAGCAATATTTGTTCTGTAATTGTTATTAAATTAACTAGCCTAGGTACCTGTAATTGCGTGATGTTATCATGGGGTGGTGATATCAAAAATGCTATGTACCTACCGATTGAATAAATGTAGTTGAGCATGCGGTATCGAATTATTTTTTACATCAGATTTGAAATCGTGATTCTGCTGAAAAATTATCCTTTTTGTAACATATTTCAATTAAATATCGTGGCTAGCTTATACTTATTTTATTGTATCCCGGTATGGTCCAAAGGCAAAGAGATTAAGGCAGCTTAATTGCATTTGAATCGTATTTCATCTAGTTTCAACTCTTTTGCTTTTATGTTGAGGCTTAAAATGGCTTGGGTTAACATATAGAAACGTTGCCCGGTACCATGTTCGAGGGCTAGAGGTAAACTTTACACCGTTCTGATCAAAGGTTTTTTGTCGAAAGCAATCTTTTCCCTATTTCTTCGAGTGAAAGTTTTTTCGTCCCGGTATTTGGCCAACAATCAGTGTCGTACCTAATAATGCGGGCCTAAGAATAATCATGTTTTCTTTTTCGAGTAAATATCATGTCAAGGTATTCAGACTAAATATTAGAATAACTTCCATAGACTCCTGGGATTTGCGAGTACTTGAGTGGCAGGTACATTTATCAAAAAAGAAAACATAAAGAGAAACAAAGACTTAAGCTGCATAATTTAATAGAAAAATTCTTGACATGACCCGTTTAGAATTATCATGTCTTCCGAATTAAGTATAATTTTAATTTGGAAATGCCAATATGAATAAAATTTCAATATTTAAATCATTACAAAAGAGTAATATTTCAAATACCCAGTAATGGTGAATTTCTTTTTAATAAATTTTGTGTTATATCTATTTTAAATAAAACCAAGTCAATACAAATTCTACTACAAACACACTACCCAAAAGCAATGTTAGCTAGTAATAAATATTATACTTACCTGTCCGGCGCGGCGTCAACTCAGCCGCAGGTACTATCCACACTTAATCAAATTTTATTTTAAATTTATTAAGGCCTGTTATCCATCGGAGAAATTCAGCAAAGCTAAATGCGCTATGAACAATGTACTTTCTTATCAGTTTATCTATCAATCGACCTGCCGGTCTCTGGAAAATGTTACTGCTGTTTGCATTTTTTATTGCCGTTCAGTGGCCTGAATGCACGTCGTAAATTCCGACACGGAATGTCCAATAGTGGTGTGGTGGACGGTGTACAGCACACACCGTCCACGTCTACACGTGGTAAACCACGACATTTCGTTATCTATAAGTATTCGAATTACTAAAAAGAACAACGTAATCTAAAAAAAATGTGTTTGAAAGCTAGTTTCCTTTTGCGTCCCCCCATATTTTATACGAAGAAGAAATGCGAGTGGTGTAGATTTTTGCTCCCTTACTCCTACAAACATTCTGGTGAGAAAGGTCAAAAGCCACTAATAATATATTTTAAGTTGCAAATTAAGAAACTATTACAATAAGCCTGAAATATCACGCTACCCGGGATTGATTAAGGTTTGAATTTGTAATACGGCAGAAAAGCAAGAACTTGATCCTTGATTCATTGTCATGCTAAAATATCTTATGTTAGACAAAAGCACTCAGTTCATCATAATATATACTTAGAAATAAAACATAACTAAGTTTTATCTTCGATCGGTTTTGTCTATTCCCGATCATTTCTGTGTGCCCCTCGTACTTCGTGAGATAAGTTTCGAAATAATACGCATCATTACGGTAGGAACGCGCATAGTTGACTTATTTATTTACCTCTCTGAGATGAGGTTGGTCCAGGGACGATCAGTCGGTGACCAAGGATGGTCTAACACATTCGAAACGTCGCGAAGACGCAGAGAGGTAAATAATTAAGTTATTTATTTATACGCGATTAAGTCCCGTTTAGTAATAATTATTTGTGAAAATCTTGAAAGTATCAATAAATTTTGTACATAAATAATCACAATATTGTTAACTTTGTAGGTGTGTTTGTTGGGGGAAACCTTTTAACGCTAACGAGGTACGTTTTCATCCAAATAAAATCAAAACAATATAATAGAAATACATAATACATAATGCTATACAATTATTTTATAACTTATGTTTTCCACAATCTCTACTTGTCAGATACAAATACCAACTTTAAAAAAACCGAAATGGATAACTAATGGTATTCGAAATTGTTTTACGAAGAAAAGGAATTTACTTTGGAAATAAACACTCTCTCCTAACACACGTGACAAAAATTACTTAAAAAGTTTATTCCAATAGACTATAAAAATAATAATAAAATATAGGTAGACTTAAAAAAATAAACTACTCACGCAAAAGGCTCAAAATTACTACAACATTAAAAACTCGGTAAACAAATTTAAAGCTACATGGAATATCATGAAAAAAACAAGAAGTACCCACGTGGGGGAAAATATTACCCTCATAAAACATATACGAATAAATGACACTAAGATTATCACACAAACATTTAACGAGCACTTTGTTGTCAAATAAAAATGCAGACATCTAATAACCCTTATTCTATATCCAAAAATAATCTTACAATAAAATTTAAATCCTCTTATTCCATTTTTATGAAACCCACAACATACCCTCATAACATTCATACTATAATTTATTTATTTAAACATACCCTGGTTTCGATGGCATTTCAGGCAAAATTAAAACAAAAGTATCGCATATTCCTTCATAATAATATCACCATTAATCAATTATAAAAACCTACGTATAGAAACAGGTCTTTTCCCTGAAATATTAAAGATACCCCTATTTAAGAAGGGTGACAAGGAAAACATGGATGATTACAGACCAATATCATTTTTTTTTAATAATTGAGAAAGTTATTTCTAATAGGCTATCTATCCTATCATCTAGCCTTTACCAATACTTTGAGACTCAAGACTTATTTGCAGCAGAAATATGGCTATTTTCGATCTTTTACAAAAATTTATGAAGGTGTTTAACTGACACAAAAGACCCGCTGTTGCTTTATACATGGACATGTCGAAGAGTACATTCTAAACTATCCGATAGTCCCATCTTGGTCAAGAGATCCTTGACCCCGAAGTGACCTGTGAACACCCCAGATATGATTCTGAGTTGCTTCCTACTGGACTTCCGGAGTTTGTTAGTCCAGCCCGAGTCCACTCCTTCTATGAAGAGCTTAGTGCCTGAAGCCCGCCCCATTCCTCAACTCGTGTTGGTGTTTGGTTTTGGTGTAGGCTTTAAAGGCCCAAATTATGGTTTCCTGCAAGAGTCCCACAAATGGTTCTGACCTACTAAGTGATTTGTAGACCCCCTTCTTGCAAGCTCATCCGCTCTATCGATGCCGATAAAGCCCTCGTGCCCTGGAATCCAAACTAGTTCCACCTTATTGTGCTTTCCAAGCTTGTTCAGTGCCTGGGTGCCATTATAGACTAGTCTAGAATCCACTTTCGGCGCCGTAAGAGCTTTAAGGGCCGCTTGACTGTCACTGAGTATATGTATAGATGGTTTGCCTGTCTATATTCTCCTGTACACAGGCAATTATGGCGTATGTATTAATGTCGAAATTCCGTCGGATACTTATAAGTCACTGCGTTGTAATCTTTACCTTTCATTCCCCTTATTTCCAAAACGGATGGTCACAGAGAAAAGTTAATTGTCATTTTATACTGACATGAATTTCACGATACCGAAATTCCCTTTGCACTTTCAACATATATCATAATCCACCTTAAGGCAGGTCTCAGGTAGGTACGACCACGAGCGAAGCGAGGAGGAGTGTTAGGTAGAACTGCGACCATACAGTGCGCAAGCCGGGCGAGCGAAGCGAGCGTGCCGCGGCAGCGGCCAACGAAGCACCAGAACCGAATATTTTTTAGTAATACTTACATAACATATTACATAAGTACTTACTTACCAAAGTCTACGGCGGAGGGCGGGAGATTGAGTCCCAGAAACGAAAGCGGGGCTCCGTCAATTTCTTGGCAGACATTGTTATATGAAAGCGCAATTATTTAAAATAATATGTATGTTAAACATTTTCATGTCATAAATGCGTCATACAAAAATAGAATTATGCTACTTGCAAATTACGTAATGTTACCTATTAATATCAATCGATAATTAGAGGAAAGCAACATATAGGAAAAAACCGTTATATCAAACGTTATATGCATCAATTTTCAATTGTTTTTTCTCGCCGATGTCACAAAATATGTACTAAATCAATAAAAACTACTTTTTTTGATAAAAGTATTTTTGGAATGGCACCTAAAATCTATCAAATTGCCAAAAAATCTATGCAAAGTGGAAGACTTGGTAGAATTCAAAAAAAGCCATTTACACTTTCAATAACTACAATTACTACTTACGTACATTACTGCCTACTATTCACTTAATGAATATGAATATATATTAATAATAAAATTTCATTTATAAAAAACTACCTTCCGCCCGCGACTTCGTCCGCGTGGACCCGGGATAAAACTATCCTATATTTTAATCCAGGCTATAAACTATCTTCGTGCAAAATTTCATTCAAATCGATTCAGCCGTTTAAGCGTGATTGAGTAACAAACATCCAAACATCTAAACTTTCGCGGTGGTGGCGATCGTATTAACGTATTAACTACCTACCTATTACTCTAAATTAGAAGCATGCTCCATTTTGTCATAAAATATTTTTATACCTTATGGCAAAACATAGTGGTATATCTTTTTAAGTTATTTTTTTTTCAACCGTCCATATACCTATAATACCTATGTTTACCTAATGATTTTGACTTTGATTTGACTATAATATAACATATTAAACATTACATGTTATAATCGAAACTTATAGAGTATGTGATTGAAGCGCATTGCAGCCTAGTCTCAAGATTTGTGCAAAGTAATGTTGGTATTAAAAAGCGAGTGCAACGTATTGCCAGCCATACATAACGAATTTATAGACGTTACGTGCGCAATATGTAAGATGAAAAAAAAACATTCCTATGTTTATTCAAAATATTGTGTGGTGGAACTTAACTTTCTGCAGTATGTCTTATCGTATCATTATTGCCAAACTCTGAATAGTCGTAGATTTTAGCTCGCGGGTGCTGAAGTCAAACTGGTATTTTACAGCTTTTATTTGAATTACATTACATTCCATTGACGCACCTACACCTACATACCTAAGTAATCAACTATGTGTTCTGGGTAAAAAGACCAAGTTTTTGTTTTTTACCTAGCTGTACACCAACGATGAAATTATAGCTGAGAAGAACGATGCCACCCACAATTATATGTGTTACACACATATAATTGTGGGTGGTTATATGTACATAATATACACCGTAAACCAAAAAAAATCACTTCCTAGCGTAAATACAAAAAAAAAAATATCAACGAAAATTTCGGTAAAATAAACCCTAGCCATTTTAACCCACTCGGGAGCAACTAATAAAAATTACTAGCATTCCATACAGATCCAAGTAGCACCCTAGCGAGTGAAAAATATATTGGAGTGCTTATGGAACGCGTGTGTGGTACTTTCCTCTTAACACATAAAAATAACAAATTTCTTATTAGGGTTCCGTACCCCAAGGGTATCGGCGTGACCCTACTAAGGACCTGCCTTTTGTCTGTCCATTCGTCTGCTACAGAGATATATCTTTTGAACCTTACACCTGATAGTGATTTTTTGGCCGCCATAACATTCTCTCTTTGGTTCTCGGTTTCCATTATCCCAAATCATGTTCGCGTTATTTCTCCATCAAGGTGAGCGTCCACCTTCTCTCTGGCTTTTCTCCTCAATGACATTCAACCCAACCGTCTATTGTTCTGTCTCTAATTCAAATAATACCCGTTATACCCCTCTGCTGGCGCACGGCGGAACTAATGAGTACGCGGCTTTGCCCAGACAAATGTCCTTGTTACCTGACATTTCAATGATGACATTTGTAAAGTTATAGTCCTTTCGTAGCATAGTACCAAATTCGCAAAGTGCCATTTGTTGTTTCGCAAAATGTTATTTTTTTCACGCAAATCACCAGTTTCTCAGAATACCAAAAACGCATAGTACCATTAAGCATAATGCCAATTCGCAAAGTGAAATATAACCTTAGTACCGTACAGGCAATAATATTAAGGGACAAATTATTATTTATTTACATGAACTTTCTACTAGGTATTACAAATTATAAATTAATGTTCATTATTGTGTGCACATTTTTATTGCACAGTGAGCTAGCATTCTAGTTGTACTGTAGTCTGTAGTAAGTACTACCTATTTCTATGCCTATTGTACTCTATGGTATTGTTTTATTAAATGTCAACAATATTGTCATTATATGCCTGGTTTTAGTTTATGGAACTGGGTCCTATTTATATTACCTACTGATTCCGATTCTGTAGTGAGCAAAGTGAGCGACTTTATTTAACCTATTACTTTAATAAATACAAATTTAATGATTATAACAAGGTTTTCATTAAGTAGTAGTTATAAAATAAAAGTGGCATTAAACGGGAATATGTTTTATTTAGTTCATCTATCTATACATATCCTTTATCCTATATTAGTACATAATTCATTTGCTTACGATTGTAGACTGGAATACGAGTATGTTGTCCGTCGGCTGAAATCTCGAGCCGTGTTTAGATTACTGCTGGCTATCACGCGACGGCGCGCGAGCGCTCGATTTTTCTCGCACTATCTGTCTCTCTCTTATTAGAACAATTAAAATAAGAGGTATGCGAGAAAAATCGCAAATACGTCGCGGCCGTCCCATGATAGACGTGCTGGTACAGTAAAACGCGTAAAATACCTCAATTCGAACATTTAACAAAGCATTTATCGCCAGATTGTATTGTACATTAGGTTATTATATAATTAAATATTTTGATATTCGACTTAACACTTTTGCCATATCTGTGACATTGACGTTTCTTAATCGTCTAATCGGTTGGCCTTTAAATAGGTTTTGATAATACTTAAACGAAATTTTCGACAGCAATTATTTCAAAATTTTACCTGATAAAAAAGACCGGGTGGGACTCCGGGAGTGCCAGCAGAAGTGAAAACTCAATGACATTGTTGTGCACGACGCACCTCTTTGGAATCATTTTACCTTTTTATAAACTCTTGTTACTTTTGTATTTTGTTTTATGAATCTGTCAGTTATTGTCTTGTAGTAGTCTGTTCTTTAGCTTCCTGGAGTAAAGTCATCTGTACCATGAACCAGTGCCTATTCTTTCCTTAGTTCCACCAGTAACATTTGGTCCGTCGTGGATTATAAATATTAATTAATAGAATGGTACAGACCCGGTCGACAACCAAAGCGATGAATATGGGTAATGAAAATAGTGAAGGTAAGACCGTTGCGTGTAGAAAATCGGAGCAGCCAGCCGCGCCCGATGTCTCACATGCCGCTTCGGCAAGCGCACCCACGGCGCCTTCCTGCCCCGTAAGTACGGCATCGTCTCACTCGTCCGCCACGGTGGTGGCTAAAAGGTTGGCAGCTGAGGCGCAGCACGCGCGTCGCCTCGCCGACTTGGAGGCGCAAGAGATGCGCCGCCTCGCCGACATGCAGGCTCAGGAAATGCGCCGCCGCCTCGCAGACCTGGAGGCTCAACAAGCCAGTCGCCTCGTTGCGCTGGAGCGTGAGACCGCAGAGCTAGAGCACCGTGCAGAACTCGCCGCCATCGAGGCAGACGCGAGTCAGCACAGCTCTAGGAGCAGCCGTACCAACGTCGAAAATTGGTTCAAAAAGTCCGAGAATAGTAACCCCGCATTAAATAAACCTAATGTTTTCAGGTTATCAGACCCTAAAGTGAGCGCTGTGCCCCTTACGGAGGCAACGAAAGCGCCCCAGACCCGACGTGCCGCCCCGGCTGTGGCCGCGACATGCAGCGACGGCGCGGAGGTCCCGCACCTTATTAAAAGTCTCGAGCGTTTGATTGATAACGTTAATAAAGGCAATAGCCCCGCAATAAATATCTTACCTCGCTTTGACGGCAAATCACCTTTAGACTGGCTCAGTTTAAAAAGGTCGTTCGAAAATACGCAAGCCTCATACAGTCCTGTGAACAACCTGGCAAGACTGAACGTGGCGCTGACGGGCGCGGCGCGCGAGGCGGTCGCCGCGCTGCTGGTGTCGGCGCGCGAGCCCGGCGTCGTGTTGCGCGCGCTCGACACACGCTACGGCCGCCCCGAGCTGGTGGTGGCGCACGAGGTAGCCGCGGTGCGCGCGTTGCCGCGTGTGAACGGTGAAGGTAAGGATTTTGCTGTATTTGCTAGTCGTGTTCGCAATTGCGTAGAAATCATTCGGTTGTTGGATCATTCGGAGTATCTGACATCGCCCGAACTCTTTCAGGCAGTTATTTCAAAGATTTCCCCTTTATTGCGAGCCAAATGGCTAGACTATGCCGCTCGTTACGAGGCTGGTGGTCTATCAAAGCTAGAAAATCTAGCCGATTTCCTAGCACACGAGATCGACCTCCAGTCTCGCTTTGGCATATTGCCTGAGCCGACTACTGCGTCGCACGCGGTTGATAGTAGGCGGGCAAGGGACCATGTGCATGTTGTCGCTGAAAATCGCTTCAATTGCAATTCAATTTCGCATAACAAATTGAATTCATCGGCGACTGCACCTAAAGTTAAATCATGCATTGTATGCCAGCAATCGCATGATTTAATTCAATGTGACAAATTTGCGTCACTGTCAATCGATGACAGATGGAAGTTGATTAAAAAGAAAAGAGTCTGTCATCGATGCCTCAAAGTAGGTTGGCATAAATTAAGTCTGTGCAAGGCTAAGAAAACTTGTCACATTGACGGTTGCGCTTTCCGTCATCATTCGTTGTTGCACAACCCGAATTATGAGCGCACCGCCGCCGCGCACGTGGAAGTGGAGGATGACGAGGCCGCCGCGGGCACGACCAGCGCCGCGCCGCTGGCCGCTGCGCCCGCCGCAGCCCCCGCCGCCCGGCTCGCACCCGCTTCATACTACGATGAACCCAAGGAGATCCTGTCTCATACATCGACTTCAATTGCAACGGAATACTCAGTGCAGCCGTCTTTTCTCCGTCCTTTATTAAAGGTCGTGGCTGTGACCGTTACCGGCCCGTCAGGTACCGTAGACACCTATGCGTTGTTGGATGATGGCGCATCAGCATCTTTCTTAGATTTGGAGATTGCTGCCAAATTAGGCGTCTGCGGGCCCGAGAGGCAAATACGTCTCGACTGCGTAGGCGGGTTAAGCAAAGACACGACTGTTCAGTATGTTGATTTTCATATAAAGGGACGCTACGCTAAAGAGACGTATATGATTCGTAGGGCCCGGGCAATTAACGGTTTAGGTTGCGCAGCGCGACCGACTATTGACAAATCTGACGTGTCAAAATTTAGTTACCTTTCTGACATAAAGGAAGAATTTTGCTATGACAACGTGAAACCGACAATTATTATTGGCATTGACAACTGGCATCTTACTATGTCTAGGGCCACACGTAAGGGTTCTAGGACACAACCGGTTGCGATTCATACCGCCTTAGGGTGGGTTTTATTCGGTTTTGGCTGTAGCAAGACGGCGCCAGTTGACACTGTCAACCATTCCACGGTTAGTGAGCCTGCGGTCGTAGATGTTAGTGATCGCGCGGTGTTAGAACAGTTAATTCGTGAGCAATACAGTATAGATTCGATTGGCATTTCTAAACGCGAAGCGCGCAGCACCGACGACGAACGAGCTGTCCAAATTCTTGAACGCACGGCACGACGCCTACCGAGCGGTCGTTATGAAGTTGGGCTTCTTTGGAAAACTGACAATTTATTCGTGCCTGACAGTTCTAAGCTTGCCTTGTCTAGGTTTCTTAGTCTAGAAAAAAAGATGTGCAGGGACTCTAACTATGCAACGCGATACCGTCAAAACATACACGACATGATTCGGAAGGGTTACGCCGAATTGTGCACGGAAGTGCATACCGCCAAGTCGCCTGTCTGGATTCTGCCACATTTCGGAGTAACCAATCCGAATAAGCCGAATAAATTAAGAGTAGTCCATGATGCTGCTGCGAAAAGTCAAGGTGTTTCACTGAATTCGCTTCTACTAACCGGTCCTGACCTTTTGCAGCCCCTGCTCGGAATTCTTACGCGTTTTAGGGAAGGCAAAGTCGCCCTGACGGGAGACATACGCGAGATGTTTCCTCAAGTGAAAATTCGCGTGGAGGATCGTGATGCGCAAAGATTTTTGTGGCGCGACGACCCTAAAGACCCGATTAAGACATACCGCATGTCATCAATGATTTTCGGGGCCGCGTCTAGTCCCTTCACTGCCATTTACATTAAAAATAAAAACGCAGTGAAGTGGCAAGATCGCTATCCAGCCGCGGCTCGAGCCATCATTGTCGATCACTATATGGATGATTGTATAGTGAGCCTAGACTCAATCGATGAAGCTGCTAAACTTGCCGTAGAAATTCACCGTATCCATCGACATGCTGGCTTCGAAATGCGTGCATGGGCCTCAAACGAACCCTCTGCTCTAGCACTTTTGCCAAAGGAGAGCTTGGTTGAGGTCCCTTTAGCTAGTCACGATGTAGATGTTGACCTTGGCCGTCTCGCCACGCCCGTGCGCACTCTTGGGCTTATTTGGCAACCCGTCGCCGATACAATTGGTTTTAACACAGGAATAAGCAAAAATGGTGCGTTGCCAAATAAGTTTACTAAGCGCGAAGTGTTGGCTCACGTCATGCGGGTATTCGACCCACTCGGAATTCTAGCGCCAGTAGTAGTGACAGGCCGAATTATGTTCCAGAATGCATGGCGTAAGGGTCTCGACTGGGACGAGGAGCTCTCGCAGAGTGACAGTGCGGCGTGGAGACATTGGTTTGAAGATTTATTTGCCGCTTCCCGATTGCAGATCCCACGCTGCTACTGTCCTGGCGAGTTAAAAGTAGATAAGTGCGAGCTTCACGTTTTCTGTGACGCAAGCGAGTCTGCCTTTTCTGCAGTCGCATATTGGCGTTTTATCATGGAAAATGGTGACGTGAAGCTGGCGCTTATATGTAGTAAGGTTCGCGTAGCTCCTCTAAAGCCAATTTCCATAAATCGTTTAGAGCTTCAAGGAGCTTTGGTTGCAGCTCGCCTCGCCGCCACCATCTGTGAAGCTCACAGACTCAAACCTGTCAAACGCATATTCTGGTGCGACTCTATGACGGTTTTGGGTTGGCTCCGAAGCGAGGCGCGTCTTTTCAAGTCGTTTGTGTCACACAGAGTAGGCGAGATTGTAGAGATAACTGACGTGAAGGAATGGCGCTGGGTGCCAAGTCATTTAAACGTTGCGGACGATGCAACTCGCATCAAGCGCGTCACGTTGTCTTCTGAATCACGCTGGATATCGGGCCCTGAATTTTTGTTCTCTTTGGAGTGGCCCAGTGAGCCCTGCGCACCTGAGTATTCAGGCTTAGAGGAGAGCAAACACGCAGTGCGTCCCGACTTAGTTCACCTCATTAATGAAGTTGCCCAGCACGAGCCAGTTTCAGCCGATCCTGGGCGTTTCAGCTCTTGGCTCAGACTGGTGCGTGCAACTGCTACTGCGCATAAGTATCTAACATTACTGCGAATGCGTAGTCTAACTCGAAGGGGCTTATGTGTAGATAATTTAGTTCGATTAGAGGGAGGGCTTTGTACCTTTATGTTTCAGCCTTCGAGTCAATGGCAACAGTTTACCACTCCAAGGTTTTCACATGGGTCAGCTAGAAATTTGACCGCCACTGACATTCGTCTAGCAGAGACGCACATCCTGCTCAAGTCTCAGTTGGGCGCATTTTCCAGCGAGATGACGCACCTCAATAGTCGTCCTGCTCAGCTCTTGCCACGCTACAGTCGCCTGTCCAAACTGACGGTTCTCATCGGAGAAGATAGATTGATGCGATTGTCCGGCCACATTAAGGCAGCGTCACACATACGTCACGAAACTAAAAGTCCGATTGTACTGGACGGAAGACACCCAGCAGTGCGCTTGCTTGTGGAGCACCATCATAGAAAAGCCGCCCACGCCAATACAGAGACGGTGGTGAATGAGCTCCGACAAGATTACCACTTATTGAGCCTGAGAAGTACCGTCCGCGCAGTCGCCTTTAACTGCCAGTTTTGTCGCATTCGCCGAGCCGTGAACTTCCAGCCACCTACAGGAGACTTACCCGAGGCACGTTTGGGACACCACAAACGCCCGTTTACATTCACGGGACTCGATTACTTCGGACCAGTTCAAGTCTCTATCGGCCGAAGACGAGAGAAAAGATATGTCGCCCTCTACACTTGCCTCGTCGTCCGTGCCGTCCATCTGGAAGTGGTTGACAGTTTGTCGACTGACTCGGCGATGATGAGCCTCCGCCGCTTCATAGCCCGGCGAGGCACGCCAGCAGAGATCTGGTCAGACAATGGGACTGCGTTTGTAGGCACCAACCGAGAACTCCGACGCCTCTACGCCGAAGCAGTAGGTCAGTACGCTGCTTCAGAGAAAATTTATTGGCGTTTTATACCACCAGCCGCTCCTTTTATGGGCGGATCTTGGGAAAGACTGGTGAAGAGCGTAAAAGTGGCTCTCAAGGTGACACTCATAGAACGCGCCCCAACGGACGAGGTGCTTCGCACGCTTCTGGCAGAGGCTGAGGCGCTTGTCAACTCGCGCCCACTCACTCATGTCACCGTGGATCACAACAGCGAAGAAGCGCTCACTCCCACGCACTTTCTTCTTGCTGCGTCTTCAGGACGCCCGATACCAGCCACGTTATCTGAATCAGATTTTGCCTCGAGAAGCAGCTGGCGCAAGGCCGTTCGATTGGCAGACCATTTTTGGCAGCGATGGGTCAAAGAATACCTGCCAACACTCATCCCAAGACGCGGGCGTGGAGTAGCTCCTGAGGTGGCCGTTGGCGACGTGGTGTTGATCGCAGATCCAAACTCGCCTAGAGGCACCTGGCCACGGGGACGAGTAACAGCAGTCTTTCCGGGCCCCGACGGCGTAATCCGGGTGGCTGATGTTCGCACCCTGATGGGCATCATGCGGCGGCCCCTCCGTAAGCTGGTGAAGCTGCCCTTTTAGAAAAAGGGAGGAATGTGCACGACGCACCTCTTTGGAATCATTTTACCTTTTTATAAACTCTTGTTACTTTTGTATTTTGTTTTATGAATCTGTCAGTTATTGTCTTGTAGTAGTCTGTTCTTTAGCTTCCTGGAGTAAAGTCATCTGTACCATGAACCAGTGCCTATTCTTTCCTTAGTTCCACCAGTAACAATTGTAATAGTTTTTCGATCAGGTCACGTGTCCGTCTTATGAATTTTTAATCTGTCGAATCTTACGGTCACGTGACCTGTCTCGAATCAGGTCTTATGAATCTTACACGTGACCTTTGGATATTAGTGTCCAGCGAAGCTCAAATAACTCGGCTCGGGAATGAACATTCCCGAGGAAGACGGCAAGAAGGTTGTTCCCTCGCCACACCAGCAGTGATCTCCTAAGTGTCGGTGCAGGCTCATTGAGAGATAAGTGACTGTTATTCAGTGTATTCCTACTAGAGAGTTGTAATTGCCATAATACTTATGATAAATAGCCACCAAAACGAGACTACGTCCAACACCATTTACCTTTGCATCGTGTGCCTCGCAAACTTTTATGGATCGTACTTTATGGTTAGCAACTCAGTATTTTTAAATGAATACTTAGTGTCACTACCTATATGCTCCTGCACCCTCATGCGTTCCTAGTTACAGTAGGATAATTTCTTTACTCAATCCATATTTCAAGTCATACCTAAAAATAAATACGTGCAAGATATGCGCTCCTAGTGCAATGACCCGACCTAGTTGAAACTCAATGCTTCTCTTTTACACGCTCATTACCTCACTCTCTCACACATGCACTTACGCGATACTCACATATACACAAAACTAGGTATACTTCTAATATTTACATCAATGTATATGTTCCTGGTCATACTGTGCAATTAATTACCCTGTGTGGCCGCTGTCCAACGCGCTATAAAAAATCAACATGGTTGGTTGGTATGGTTCTTACAACAACCAGCTCCATATTATGCACCCCTAGTACCGTGCATCATACATTTTGCACATCACACATTCGAATATGGCTAGTACTCTTCCTGTCCTGTCTAGCACCAATTGAATATTACTCTGTCAGGAAATATCATGCTTATATGCATGCACCAGCTTGTTTGTCACCACCTGTCAAAATGTCTATGGAAACTGACGTTACATAATATTACTAAAGTATAAGATGAGATGTCGAAATCTACTGATCCTTCTCAATTTAGTCAGATTAATTTACCTCTATCAATTTTGGGCATTCGCTAGGACTCCATCTATTAAATCCTCTATGGACGGTCTCAAACTAATGGATCATGTTTTAAGCTTCTAAGCGCCACAAAAAGAAAAAGAAACACTTACTTAATGGACATTCACTTTAGGCAGTATAATTGCAATAAATTGTCAGAATCTGATGGCAAGTCTAACGTCTAAATCATTGACGAAGGCAGCTCATGACCTCTATAGGTGTCGTTGGCATTCAAACTTTCACCTGTACGATGTATTTAAATTCTTTATCGTAATACGTAAAACTTTAATTTTTGGAGGTGAAGTGGTCGGTCGACGACGTAGTAAATAACTACGTACAATCGGTATTGAACGACAAACAATAACTTATGTATCAGGGACATACAGTCGTATATTTTCTTATGTCATCCTCCTTCTGTCCATCTGACAGCCGAGGAAACATACCATACAAAACAAGGTGGCTTACCTAACTTACAAGGAGGTCGCCATACCCCGCCCCCACGGAGAAAAAAAATCATCAAATTAATAATAACAAAAATCATCGCGTTTACTAAATACCTTGCGGCCGGACCGCGTCATCGGTGGCTGGATTCTTTGGGTAGTAGCCCCTGCAGGTATTTTCCCCGTTTTTTCACTAGGACAAAACTCAGGCAAGCTAGGACAAGTAGGAGCTCTATTATGCGTCAATTTAGCCGGCACCGAGGGTATTTTGTAGACTGCTTCATTTCTTTCTGATCTAGCCCTAAAGCTCATCACCATCTCAGCATTTAAATGTGGGATATCTTCGCAATTTGGAAGTTCTCAGCATGATTTGCATGCAGCACGATGGCCATTTGGCATAATTCTTGACTCCACTTATGGTCAAAGGGAAGCTCAACTCCTGTGTGGTTGCACAGTTTTGTGAGATTGTGCTCATGAAAGATTCACTAACAGAGCAGATGGATGAATCAAAATCATCCACAGCACATAGCACATGTGAGCTCCTTATTTATGAATTGCATTTTCCTATCATATCTCACCTGGTAATCTCCTAATAAGAAACTGGCTTGAGAGAAAACAATATCTTGTGGCAGAGATAGATTGGACCATTGACCATTTCCACCACATAGTGATCAGACACTCTTCCCACCATCTCACTTGTGCTCCTGACAACTCTGCAGCCTTGAGGAGTGGTAATATGGCCACCAATGTCACCACCTTTCCCCATTGAGTATACTCTAGCCTGGGTGTTTTCAACCTCTTTTATGCCTGCCCCTATGATGATGCAACCCATGCCAAAGGTGCACAGGTTGGTAGTTCTCTGGCAGGTAGCATACTTGTGATCGTAGTCGCTTAGGCCAACAAAACTTGCAACATCGACTGTAGCATTGGTGAAGGGTAGCACTTCCTTCCTGCATGTCATCATGGAATCACAGGGCTGGCACCAATAGTTGGTCCTGAAAGCACCTTCCCACTGCAGTATTGAACATTTTAGTCAACTGACCAGTTTGATACATTGGCTCTCTCCTGATCTGTTGGGTGCCTATAGGGATTACTTCTCCATCAGCTATTGTCATTAGATATGTGTGTTCTCCCGCTTTATTGATAGAAATGGTCATTAACCACATAAGCCTCGACAGACCAAGGTCTGCAGAGCAGCATCAACAAAAATAACTTCACCAGGCTCTTCTTTGCTATCTACAAATTTAATCAATTCTGGTCTATCTTTAATGTCTTAATCCCAACATTCATTATTTTCAAAAGACACAGAACCAACTTGCATCACAGTACTCGTACTCGATTAACAACGGCCTCCATTCGCTTCAGACCATAGTTGAGCCTATGGAAACCTCGTATCCTCGCGGCGCTCCGCAATAGCTTGCATTCCAACCACGTCACCACTTGCCACGGTAGTGGACTGGAGTGGGCCTGGTGGTTCCTGTCTCGGCAGTAAGTGTCGCTTTATTCCAATAATTCCCAGCAGATAGGCAGCAGATAATTATCTCCAGTTGTTCCTTCAAATCTTTTCTGACATCTGTCAATATTTCCATGGGTCGAATACTAATTTCTTTAAGGATCTTCTATTTTCACTGAAGTTTCTTCCTTAGCCCGATTTGGCACCACTTCTGATGTCGGGGTGTGGGTGTATCCTCGGATTCTCGGGCATTCATAAAAGATGATGACATCAGGTTTACAAACTTGAATTCTGACTTTATTACACCATTATTACAAAAGTCATGTGAAATACAGGGAACTGGCAAGTTCGGTTATCGGTTTCCATTACCCCAAACCATGTTCGCGTTATTTCTCCATCAAGGAGAGCTTCCACCTTCTCTCCGATTTTTCTCCTCAAACACAATTAAACCTAACCGTCTATTTGTTCTGTCTCTAATTCAAATGATACCCGTTACAGCCCTCTGTTGGCGCACGACAGAACTAATGAGTTCCCGACTTTGCCCAGACAAATATGTCCTCGTTACCTGACATTTCAATGATAACATTTGTAAAGTTATAGTTAAGCACATTACGAACGAAGTCACGATTAAAGTAAAAGAAGGGCGCTGAAGGTAATATTCTTATCTCCGACATATATGTATATATGTATCCCAACAATTTATCTTTATCATACCAATGATGATCCATCAATGACAAATAGTTTTATTTATGAATATGTAAAAAAAACAAAATCTTATAACATGGGTACGTGTAAAAGGTACATTTGAATTATTTTCTTATGTGTTTAGTATCTATATTTTGTGATTGTTGACTAGTATCAAAAGTTACAACGATTAAACTCGCGTATTGAATGCTTCGCGCATTGCTAACGTGCTTCAAGCGTTGTCGCGAAAACACTCATCTTGAACAAGAACTCCCGAACAGTTGGGAACATGTCACCTGTCGTGACCATTTAATACGTGAGTTTAACCGTGGATTTATTAGTCATATTTTAGACATGTTCCATGAAAGTTCAAATATTATTACTATACCAAACTACTAAACGAACTTCGATTATCATGATTATTTCGCCTTAAGTGATATATAATCACCTGCATTAAGGCCAGAGACCCCAATGCCGATTGCAAGCATTCAACATCAATTCGTCAACATATTTAGGCTTGCGTAAATATATATTATATTTCATTTTAGATTTTTAGGTATATTGATTATTTTGTTGACCACATTAAGGAATAAATATTGTAACTTTTTTTTGTGATTTTGCAATCGGTCCTTAGACCATAAGCGATTTTGTTGTGAGGAAAATGGCTTGCTCTGGTGGGGTGGCCAGCGCCACCTCTACCAATCAAATAGGTGGGTCCGTTTTAAGTCGCTTGAACACCGCCGGCGGTGGACGCCATGGACTTTTAACATTTATTCGTTTAATGGTAAAATCTACAAAATGAGCTATTGGAGCTTCCCTGCACGCGACCGGTCTTCGGCGTGATAGAAAGAATTAAAGCTCTTGTTAAGATATATATCTCAACTTAGTACTCTTAGTAGGGTACACTTATGGTTCACCGCCCATACTAATTTGCCCATTCTCCTTTGAGAGGCTTGTGGTGATACGTTTTTCGTCGTTCGACCAATAATAAAACGTTTAGGTTATAGACACAGTGTTCGACATCTGATCAAAATAATACTTGAGAATAAAACAATTTTTAATAAAATACTGTATTGTATTAGGAGGGTTTAAAATTTCGACAGTATGTATACTAAAACGTAGTAAAAATATAAATGTGACCTAACTGGGTTACAACTTATTGATAAATAATTGTACAGTTGTCGCATAAACCTTAATCTTTTGCTTTCATAACCCTATTCCAATTCAAAACGTATTTATTTGCAATTTCTAGCTTTTGCAAAGAATGATGGCAAAAAATTAAATATAGCTGATCACCAACGCCACTAGACGAGCACAACGCCTAGATGGAACCGTTACGTCGCAATGTTGTTTTGTTTGTATGCTGATTTATGTGCATGTACAGAGTGTACCAAAAAAGGTTGAACCTACCTTTATCGGTACATATTAGGCATCGTGTTCTGATAAGAAAAAAGTAAAGGATTGTACTTTGACGCGATTTTTTTTTACATTTGTATGAAAATAAACGCTCCATACAAATGTAGGTTTTAGAAAAACCTACCCCTAAGTGGGTCAAATAGGGGTGCACAGTTTGTGTAGGCGCTAATCTTTTATTGGGCTACAAAATTAAAACTTTATGCAAAGATTCCTTATCAAAATACCAAAAAAAAACGCGTTTTGGAAAATATACCCCTAGTGGGTTAAATATAATATAATATTGTAAATGCAAAAGTGTGTATATCTGTCTGAACCGATTTAGATAACATTTCGTATAGAGATAACTAGTTTGAGTGTCAAGGAAGGACATAGGATAGTTTTATCCCAGAAATAATCCCCTGAGGGGGTGTGATGGGGGATGAAAGTTTGCTACGATATAAATGAGTTCCACGCGGACGGAGCAGAAGCTAGTACCCTTACAAAGCTACAATACAACTGCACAATCATTAGGTACTTCTTTAGACTTTCAAGATAGTAAGTATCAGTACAGATAACTTTTTATTTTTCAGATCAAAAACCAAAAAAGTTTCCTGTATTAGTATTTATACATGGGGATTCCTTTGAATGGAGCACAGGAAATGCATACGACGGCAGGATCTTGGCTGCGTATGGCAATATCATGGTTATAACAGTAAATTACCGTTTAGGTATACTCGGTAAGTTAATTGATTGTTCAATAAATTGAGTATGTGGTTTATATAAATACTAGCTTCCTTCGTGGCACAGATTGCACAGAACGCAGGCAACCTGCGGGATACTTCTTGAATTTTTGAAGAAAATTGTAATCTGTGATATTTTATAAATTTACGTTTCCAATACGATTTTGAATCCTCATTTGGAAGGTAGGTAAGTTATATTACATATATAGTCAATACACACAAGTACAAGAAAAATAACTACAGTAACACGAAATTTTAAGTATTGGCCTTCTCCAAGTAGTAATAATTTAGAGAGTTTCGGAACCTCAGGAAGTCGAACTTGAACTTGACCCCATGAAAACCTCTTTGAGACGAAACTTCATTAACATGAACGTTTTTGCGTTTCCCTTACAATTGGGAACCAGAAAATGCAAGGGTAGGCAAAATAAACTAGAATTGTGCTCAGAAAGTTTTATGACCTTTTTGTTACATTGGAATCGTTCCTGTACCGGAAGGAAATCGGAGGGTACTAATTTGGACCGCCAGTATAAACTGAATCTACAACTTTTGTCATAAATATCTGTGGGGTAATAGAGAAAAGAATAATTCTGAGCAAGAATTCGTTTTATTGTCTATTATCGTCTTGCCATATCAATACATTTTATAACTTAAGTAGAAACCAGTTTTGGGTTATAAGATTAGTTATCTTTTAACCCCCAAAGAGAGGGGTGTTGTAAGTTTAACGTGTCTGTGTATCTATCTGTGGTATCGTAGCTCCCAAACGGATGGACCGATTGATCACGCCTATGACCCCTTCTTTTCTTTATTTTTAGGTTTTCTCAAGCCAAGCACGACTGAATTCGTATATAATAACAATGGGCTCCTCGACCAGTTGGCTGCATTACAGTGGATCAAGGACAACATTGAAGATCTCAACGGGGATCCCAACTCCGTCACGTTAATGGGTCACGGGACTGGAGCAGCGTGCGTTAGTTTTTTGATGTTATCGCCTATATCAAACGGTAAGACTTCTCAATTTAGGGAACTGGACTATAGTCGCAGAATGGGTGTCAAGTAGTAACTTAGACCTATGTAATTTATGAATGTACCAGTACTGACGTGATATGATCTATTTGCTTAGAGTTGCAAACCTCCTTCCTTGCCAACCTCCAACTTTACTCCTGCCTGCCATGTCACTGTCATTCAAGATTTCTCCGTGTATTATGTCAAATAATATTCAAATTTATGAGTAGGGTCATTACGCTGGTTACGCGACCACCTGAAGGAGAAGGTTTTTTCTATTGAAGATAACATCAATTCTACCAACCCTATTGAGACAATTAGTTGTACATGCATTTTTGTTGTTGTTTTAGAATAGAAATCTACTAAAAAACCGAGGAAGTATCCTTTCAGTTCACTAACTCAGCTAAGTGGTCGCCAACCGGCACATAAAATTAGGTGGTCGCTAACTGGCGAAATGACCCTACTACTGGTTTTCTCATTATTTAAAGTACGCTAATGTCATCTGTCTTTTGCCGTGTCAATATTTTCTTTTACAACGCATTAGTTCTCATTTAAAAGTAGTAAGTATACAGTAGTAAATATACATATATTGTATATATAGGTAGTATTGCGAATTGTAACGTGAAACAGTGTTTGCATCGAAAGCACACGACCAGACTTGAAAATAGATCAATGTCAATAAACTGGTTTCAAAACTTGGCACTTTATTTGATTCCGGTTCATTACAATCAAAAGTCATAATGGCCTTTTACATATTCTACTAACCCTCAAATTGTCTTAGTTCCAAAATGCCTAAATTCCCAAATTGACTTATTTTCAATACAATAAAATGTCATAATAAGATTTACACACATCACATCCGATATCCAAAACGTATAGTATAGTTGGTAAAATGAACAATAACTTCAAATACCGAATTATTATTAAGAATTATCATAATTCAAAAATGTATTTTGTTCACAGGCCCAAAGATAAAAAATTACACTGTCTCGTAATACCTAAAATTTTAACCAAGCAGTATTTTTAGTGTTACGTATTTATAAATGTGAATAATTAGTTCAGTCTATCAGAATTGGTTTAGCAAGATATAACTACTATGCTTTTGTAAACGATCAAATAAAAACTGTCCTTATGAGCAGGGGCCTATACCACAGAACTTTACAAGCGTACAATTTCAACATAATTATCAAGTTTTACTATGGGAAACGAATAATTAATTTAATTACTCATTGCTCAAAAACTGAAACCTTCAACATAATATTTTGACAATGTGACTTTTTATGTAGTTAATTTGAGTTTGAGACATTTTCGGAAATGGTATAATCGAAAATTCATCAAAATCTTGTGCCTTAATAGCTTTTTCGCTTGATTTTTTTTTTGATGATAGGTCACCCACGACGTTAGTAAGTGCTATACTAAATTTCAGCATTCTCCTCTTCTTATTTTTGAAGAAATAAATAAATAAGAAAAATGAATTTTCATGAATATCTCCGCTTTAAAGGAACGAATAATTTCGTGCTTCTTACATATAATACACTTCGCTAAGACACATAATATGTCACTATAAGCCGCATGACATTCCATATAAAAAAATAAAAATAGATGTTGACATTTTTCAATTTTTTTTTATTACTTATAAGATAGAGACACCGCCATTTTTTTTACTTATTGTAGCAATTTTAATTAACTATAACATATATTTAATTCAAGCTTCTAGCATTGGTGCATCGTAACAAAAGAAAGGCTCGACTCATTCGTCCTCTTCACTATTTTCATTAATTACAATACTTAAGCAATTTTTAAACAGATTGCTCAGTTTCTCGACTGGTCTTGGTATTTTATTTAAAAACCTACCATGTGATAAATAATACACGATTGCAGCAATCCCATATTGCTGACTGTATGTAAACCGCAAGCACACTCACAGAAGGAACTCTTAATACCGTCAATTTTATTGCAATTTGGCATATATTCGACAAAACAACGATATTTTTTTCTGGACATGTGTCTGGACTGGACCTGCATTTTTAATACGTTAGATTAGTCTTTTACGAATTGCATTTTGATAGTACCATCCTCCAGAATCATTTCACCCAAATACGACATAGCTTGACCCATTTGATATATAATACCTGTAAAAAAATTATTAGTTGTTGTTCTGTCAATTCCGGAAAGTCAATGATTTCTGTACTATTTATTGGTTGTAATGGCAATTTTTTTTGAGTTATTCATGTTCTTCGACTTGTTTAATTAAAACATTATCTTCGTCTCTTTTTTCATTCATTCTTTGTATTATCATTTCTGTCGTAGAGTCATCTAGTGTATTCTTTTTGCCATAGCGATTCAAACGAAATGATGCAATGCGATAATATTTTTTAATTGTGGGCAACATTTTGTTGTCTAAGGTGTGGCTAAGTAGCTGATTTTTTTCTTTTAACATTCCGTGGACTGCTTCGACGGCCCAGCGTAATTTTGTTACAAAGCGAGATTCGTTAGCTTCAACACTGCTGAGTTGTTTTCTATTCCCTTTGAGGGGGGGCAACAGAATTTTGAATCCTCTAGCTTCTAAGTAAGGCACGACGTCAAGCAAACCGCGATCTAGTACAAATATATCTCCTGCCTGCATTAGAGTACAAAGACCATTGGGATCGTCCATGATTTGTCGAAGTATAGCTGCATCGTTGAGGTTGGCTAGAAACGGACCTAACATATCGAAAATATAACCAGTCGTCGTGCAAATAGTAAAGGGTTTGCAGGGCGGAGTTTTTTTTGGCCTGAAAATGATTTTCTCTGATATTCGTTGTTGCTACTCTTTTCATGTCGGCAGTATGTTCCATCGCATATCAAGATCAGGCAATCTGTAGTATTATGTAGTTTTTTTGCAACGCTACTAGTTTGATTATCTATAAACCATCGTCTTGTTTGTGAATGTATACCAAACTTGTGCGATAGAATATCATTTTCAAAAGCCTCCATGACACTATGACAATATTCAGATATGTATTATTTGATATGCTTCCAGCTCAAATATCGAACACAATAATCTATTAGATCCACCAGTCCGTAACTTAGTAAAAAATATTATCAATGCTTGCATTACTGTGCGTTAAAAGTTATTACGCATTGATGCAACCTCTTTTGTCAAATCATTGATGTTTTCCCAACTCAGACCAGTCAAAACATGAATTTGTTCCTCTGAAATTGATTGGTCCTACCGGAACGTATATACATCTTTTGACGTAGTAGACATAGGCTTGTATTCTAGTATTTTCGGAAATTAGTTGTAAATTGGTTTTACCTTTACAAACACAGCAATAACTATGTGTAGACACAGTTCTTGGAATAGGCAGTAATACTTTCTCAGTTGTCTCTATCTTTACGCCAGAACTGGGCAATGAATAGTGCTGTCATCATCAATATTCGTATCTGAGTTACTGGAGTCCATTCCATTATCCTTTCTAGTGTTCCGTACCAAAATTAGTCCAACAGAACACATGCGATCACTCGGAGGCTGTCCGTCTGTCACAGCCAGTTTTCTCGAAGACCATTTGACATAGGAAGCTGAAATTTGCTATAGATATAGAAATTTATGGCCTAATTACATAAATAAAGTCAAAAATGTGTTAACCCCAATAAAGGGGGCAGTTTGGGGGGTAATAAGGCGTTTCGCAATTAATTTTTTCGATATGCCTTAATTGGACATTGAGGACATAAAATATCGTTAATATTTATAGTTTTAGATAATGAGGCTGAGAAAACTACAGATTCTTGTACAGTCAAAATAGTTTTATTTTTACCTTTAATTTTTGAGATATCTTTCAAACAGCGAGCACAATTTCTCTTAGTAGTTTGAATACTCGATGACATTATGGCTAGTATCATAATCCAGTTTCTTATTATAAACAATTATTCCGATACTTATCTTATATAATGATTAATGCGAAAGAGATATGACTTATTTATTGACACATTTAACCCACGTACTCGTATAAGACTGATCCAGTTATACAAGTAATGCCTACTTTATTAGATTATTAGCATGCAGTTAAGTACTTGCGTTTAATGCGTATTTGTGCGACTTCAATACAATTACAGCGAATACCGCAGCTACATTTTATGAAGCAGTTTCCTGCACACACTTGACAAAAAAAAATCTAAGTCCATTTCGACGGTACTATTGTAAATCTTCATCGACTTCCAAGTTAGTGGGAATGCCACAATTTGTACATACTCCTATGTACACGACTTCGTCTTCTTGGAGAGTAATATTTAAACTTAAATCCTTTATAATGTTTAAGAACAAATCTCGACAAATATGTGAAGGAAGGCGTAGCTCGTAGATATTCGACTTCAACCGAATGATCTAAAACAATACATTACATACATATACATACATATAATCACGCCTATTTCCCAGAGGGGTAGGCAGAGATCACGGATCTCCATTTGCTACGATCCTGACAAACCACTTTCGCTTCACTCACTTTCATAATATTTCTCATACATGCTCGTCGGTTTAGGGTACTTTTGACCTGGCCTTTTAGTAAGATTTCTCCAATTTGATAGGAAAAAGTTCGCCTAGGTCTTCCCCTTCCAACGTGCTCTTCCACTCTTCTTATATACACTCTCTTCGTTAATCTTCTTTCATCCATCCTCTCTACATGCCCAAACTACCTTAACATACCCTTCTCAATTTTCGTGACTATATCTCCATCAATTCCAAAACAATAATAGTAATTTAATTCGATTTTATGATCAAGAAGATCGAGGCTAAATATTTCCGTAGTTTCAGAAAACATGTTACTAACCTCTTCCAGCGAAACAACGTCGTCAAAACATTCAAAGTCCACTGAATCCTGTTTTTGTTCTTTTTATTTTTAGAAAGCAAATTGAATATAGATTCATGTTATTTTATTTATATGTTCGAACAGCAGGATATTCTGTTTATTCTGTTCGCAAGAAATATTATTTTTGTCGATGTGTCAAAAGTCAACACTATTGCAAGAATGTTTAATTTAATTTAGTTTTAATTACGTCATGGGACATACCAACTTTTTAAAATAATTTTGTTACGATGCACCAATGCTAGAAGCTTGACTTAAATATATGTTATAGTTAATTAAAATTGCTACAATAAGTAAAAAAATTGGAGGTGTCTCTTATCTTATAAGAAATAAAAAAAAATTGAAAAATATCATCATCTATTTTTATTTTTTAATATGGATTGTGATGCGGCTTATAGTGACATATTATGTGTCTTAGCTAAGTGTTATTATATGTATGAAACACGAAATTATTCGTTCCTTTAAAGCGGAGATATTCATGAAAATTCATTTTTCTTATATATTTATTTTCTTCAAAAATAAGAAGAGGAGAATGCTGAAATTTAGTATAGCACTTACTAACGTCGTGCGTGACCTATCATCAGAAAAAAAATCAAGCGGAAAAGCTATTAAGGCACAAGATGTTCCCTTACCCTGCCATGGCCTTTCATTTAATAATATAATGATAACCAAACTTTGCCTGTTTAAAAAAATTGATTGTTTATTAACTAAAAAGTAAAACCGGTAGAATCATTCATTAATTATATTTACAGGACTTTTTCATCGAGCCATTCTCATGTCTGGTTCTGCGTTATCCGACTGGGCACTGACCAGAGATCCGACGCAATACACCTTACAAGTGGCTCAGAGCTTGGGCTGTAATCCCACTTCCAAGAACTTAATGACTTGTTTGCAGAATAAGCCGTAAGTAACAAGGGAATTATTCAAGTTGAAAATTTGTGTAGTCTTCGTTAGTAAACGGGACGATGACAGCGCTGTTATTAATTTAGGAGCGTATATTTGAAGTTAGGGACTCTTGGCTATAATTGAGGTAAAAGTACTCAATCGTCGTAAGAATAACTAACATTTGATCATTTAATCGTCTCCCAGCGACCTCCGAGCGTGCTATTACACATTTTATATGGAACATATAGGGCACCATTAGATTGTGACCACCGTCAGTTTATAATCTCACTCGCGATATTATAAACTGTCGAAAAAACTGTTCACAATTTAACGCATAATTTTTCGTTAGTTTATAATCTGTCAATGTCAAATCGTCAAATTGGGAACTGAGATAAAATTAGCTTGCTACAGAATGACGCAGACGTATATTCACTACGTTCAATTAGACGTTCATGTAAGATTGTGGACACCGTCCGTTTATAATCTTACACGCGATACTATAAACTTTCGAAGAATTGTGAACAGCCAAAACTTATAACCCCCTCGTATTCGTCGGGGGTTAATTAGGGCTGATTAACACAGATTACTTCTAAATACAATTATTTTGATGTGTATGTATTCTACGTGCCGGAGTCACGGCAAAACCGATCACTATCACGACTTTCATCCCGATGTCGTATTTCATTAACTATCGAATTAGTAATACTATACGAGCTTAGGTTGACGAACTATGAAATCAGTTTGTGAAATTCGCCAGGGATTTCTATTGTCAGTTCTCCCCGCGCGTATTATACCAGGTTCTATTAGTGATGTTGTTGTGATTTTATGCAAAGGGGTATGTATGCGGCATTGGCCCCAGACACCAAATTGGTTGCTGTTTTGCTGATTTATTTGCCCAGTTCACAGATTATACAATAATTCTACGAACAGATACTCAGGTCTGAATAAAAATGCTAATACCTACCGCTTTTGCCTAGGAAATTGAACAAAGGAACGACCTTGAACGCGCGGGTCGTTACCCGCACGTGCGCAAGGTGTAGGTATAATTCTGAGTTCCCACGGTGCAGCTAGCTAGCACTGCCCAGATGTAAGATGCTATTTCACCAAATATGAACCCTAGAATGCTGCAAGTTTCCGAGTTTTTTTTTTATTTTTTATTTTATCAAAACTGCTCAATCGATTTTTTGTAACTTATACACATTATGTAAGTAGTTTAGATGTATTTATAAAAAAAAATAAGTCCCAAATGTCTTTTTAAATAATAAAATCTTCACTTCTAATTTTTTCTTTGTATTTTCGAGATAGCGACACCTCGTATATCGCTATGTACCTACAGTGTGGAAAAATAACTCGGACCCTGGAGAGAAACTACCTTAAATCCTTAAGTTGGCTCATTTTACTTAAAGGAGACATTCCTTTATTTTTCTCGTCTCCTAGCCCGGGACTCGAACCAACTACAATTAAAAAAAACAAACACTCGCTATTTTATTACACTAATAGATAGGATTATTATTCAGAATAAAAAAATATCTAACAAACCTTTGGTCTTAAGAATAAAAATGATCGTAAAATCTAACATTAACTTTACTTTATTATCAACTAGCGACCCGCCCCGGCTTCGCATGGGTACTATATTATACATATAAACCTTCCCCTTGAATCACTCGATCTATTTAAAAATACCGCATCAAAATCCGTTGCGTAGGTTTAAAGATCTAAGCATACATAGGGATAGACAGCGGGAAGCAACATTGTTTTATACTATGTAGTGATTTGGTCTACTTAAATTATTTAACTGATAAATTGTTCGAAATGAACCCCCTCGTTCCGGATACGCAGTCTGCGTTGAATTTCATATCGTGTAGCCTTCAGCAAAGTGTTGTGGTGTATGCCCCTAATAACATTTTCTATCGCAACCCTTAGCTCTGGCACGGCTTCATAACAGTTTCATATATAAACATTTTTAGCGTCAGATTTTGACTTCTTGCAGGCCATCTAATCGTCGTTTGTACCTATCCAGACATTGAAATTTTCATTGAGGTAAGCCCTGAAAGTTCTGCTGTTGTGGGCAGGCACCATCTTGTTGAAAAATGATATTATTTCGTTCCTCTTCCGGCAGAAGGTTTAATTGATTTTGCTTTGTTGGTTTGCTTGCTTAGTTGGTTAGAGTCCCGGGCGAGGCAAGCGAGTTTTGCAAAGCAAGGGCAATGCAAAATGAGCCAACATAAGGATTTAAGGTAGTTCCCTCCAGGGCCCGACTTATTTTTACGCTTTTATTTATTTTCACCTGTCCGTTGTCTGAAATCAAATCTTGCAAGTTAAATTTGATCCACTTCCCGGTTTTCGATTGAGCTGAAGTTTTTCATGCATTTATAAATCGCGTGACAATGCAATATAATGATGACGTGGAGCTGATCTGATGATGTAGCTAGAAGGTGGCCATAGGAACTCCGTAATAAAACCACATAACCCCATCGAGTTCGAACGATTCTAACGAGTGGGCTCGTTAGAATCGTCTCAATGAGTAGTTGATGATGGTATACAGAAATGTACAGACGGCAATAAAAGCTTGTACCGAAAATGAAATATATATATAATAAATAAATATTTAAAAGTGAAAAATTCAGTTTTTAAAGACATACTTTTTTTTTAATAGTACATCTAAACTACTTACATAATGTGTATAAGTTACAAAAAAATCGGTTTGGTAGTTTAGATAAAATAAATTAAAAACCAATATTCATTTTTTTCTATTTCTCGGAAACTTGCATCATTTTAGGGTTCATATTTGGTGAAATAGCTTCTTACATCTGGGCAAATAAATCAGCTAAACAGCAACCAATTTGGCGTCTGGGGCCGATGCCCTATACATACAGGGCTATAACCTTTTACTAAAGAAACACTCTTCACACGTATCTTGCAGATTAGCAGAAATAAAGAAAATTCAAATATTGGCGAGGGAATTTGAAACTCCACTTGGACCGGTCGTAGCTGGTTCGTTCATACCTGATAAACCGTATAAAATTATGGCGTCTTACCCTAATCTGTTGAGCAAGTAAGTTTTATAAAGCACTATCGTTTACTTGATTAACGCCGTAGATAGAGGATTCCACAGATGCAGTGCTAGCAAATCCCCGAAAGGGATCGAGGTAGATTGACCCCACTAAATTGAGAAGTTCAGAAGACTCCCATCCTTCTCATCTCATGACCTATTTATTTTAGTCGAGATATACACGTGACGTCAGTTTCAGTTGAACTTTTGACAACCTGGTTGGGAAACAAAGTTGGGCAGGAAATTTGACACAGTATGCCGTTCCCACTTGTGTCTATGCTTACTTCTTTGTCACTCATGTTTGTACGTACGGTCGCGTTCTTTATTTTAGGACTATTTTTAAAAAAAATATTTGTATTCCTATACAATTTGACAGGATTGTCAACTTTAAGTGGGTCTCAAATTAAAGTTCGTGTTTGCACCCGATTCTACAGTGGCCTCTAAACTTCCTAATTTTGTTTAGGTGTCGCTAAAACACTTTGCTATTTTATGAGCAGCTGTCATAATCAAATGACAGCGCTAATTTGAATCTGATGTTTCTTATTTTAGGCGGTCTATACAACTTACTTAGCTGCCTAAATGCTATTCTAAATATGTCGTTTTTAATCTGCCGCCTAAATTAAGTCTAAAAATAAGAATTTAGTTTTAGGCTAGTTAAGCCATGTGCACGTAGAATCGGGTCTGTACACGCAACATTTTCCTCTATAGTTCACGGTAATAAAGGACGCCTTTATTATTTTATATTAATTATGATTTATGTAAAAATCTGTTTTTTGGTAATTTATTATAGTATTTGTGTTTTAATATTATTTTGACTCCAGTACACGGGCGTTATACATTTTAGGTACCAACTTTTAAGCGGGGTCACAGAATATGAAAACTATCACGATTTCGGGGTAATAGAACTTGAACATGGAATACTGGAAACCCAGCGTGACGAATTCATTACTAAATGTGTCAAGTTAATATTTGAAGGAGCGGAAGATGTTCCTGTTAAAGATATTTTGAAACAGTAAGTGCTTTTTGTAACTTATTAAATGTTTAATAGTTGATCGCTTCGGCAAGTTTCATTAATATTAAATAAACAACATAAAGCAATTTAAAAAAAGTCGCACTCGTATTTTGGCGCGATTGGCACCATTGAACTCGCGACTTAATCTTTAAAGGAATATTTAGACGATAAGTTTGTTGATACTGTTGATAGAATTAAGTGAAGCCAAGATTTATAACTATTACTGTTTTTTGACAGTGAAGATACCAGTATGGGAACTATTTTATTTTAATTGTCCCTTAATTGTAAATTTATTTAAGAAGATTGCATTTTTAATTCAAAGTAAATTAGTACGTCCTTACAGATGCTCTGCATGGCAGCTTTGCACTCCTTTCATTTTACAGACGTAGTAACGACGTTATACGCGGTTTATCCCGCGTTTAACTACCCTACAAAAGTCTATGTAAAGGTGAAAAATCATTTTTCTTGAGTATGATTTTTTATGATTTGGTTTGATAGATAGGTAAATAATTTTTAAGGTACTACGTGTTTTTCAAATGTTCCAAAAATATCACATTTGAAAAGTAGCTAATTCCTCCTAAAGGTCATATGTAAATTTTGACGTCATAACGGTGGCTCTGTATGGCAGCTTTGCACTCCTTTAATGTGCAGACGTAGTTATGACGTCACACAAGGTTTATGCCCGCCTTTAAACATTATCGCTATTTTCTTAAAAGGGGTGAGTAGAAAATCAGATAATGATAAGGAGTTTAAATGATCGATGAATTCATTGTCTCACCTTTTCCCTCTAGGATACTGAAAACGTCCACGTACCTATTCCACAATGTAATGAATGGATTGTCCTTATAAAAATAAATATCGTATTAGACCCGTGAAAAGTTTTTTTTTTAAATATATGTAGGTACCTATACTAAGCATGAGAGCTTAAAGTGTTACACTTACTTCAAGAGGAAATAAAAATACACAACAATTTTAACCGATAAATTTAAAAGTACCTAACACAGTTCGTGCATCCTAAGTGACTTATAGCATTTTAACTATTTCAGATATGCCACTTCGAAGTTGGATCCTCAAAGATGGAGCGTCGAAACTAACCGTGACGTAATTCTTAATCTATTTAGCGACGCCAGGACTTTATCACCCTTAGTCAGCTTTGCCAATTATCATTCTAAAGCAAATATGCAATCGTATTTCTACGTGTTTGGCCATAATTCTGTTAGCACACACTATGCACCAGTGAGTATATTGAACCAATATTTTTAATATTATTAAAATACATATGGCATTCCAAGTCACTATTAACTTATCGATGACAATCGTAATTGGCCTCACTAATTGCAATTCAGTTCTAATTTAATCACGCAAGGGGGATGGGCAAATCATTCTAATGACCAAAGAAGAAACGATAATGTCATCAACTAGGTTTATATAAGCTTTTAAATTGTAACCCTGGCGGGAAGTACCAAATCTTTGTGGAAAACTAAATCGTCACATATATACACCGAGAGTATAAAGTATCGATATACGTAAGTATAGTATAATTAGGAGACAAGGGCTCAGTTTACCCCGAAAACCGGTTGAATGCGTTCCATTAAGGGAAGTCAGCATTTGAGCATCTTCATCATCAGATCAGATTTCGATAACATAAATCAATTCCAATTGTGTCTGCTCGATATAGCGATCTCTGCAAATATATTTTAATTTCCGTTTGGTTAAATTTCTTGAACCGGCCAAAATCTTTCGATCGCGTACTTTTTGGTTAGCTGCGTTCTATTGTAGCTTCTATAAAAGATCAGGAACGAAGGTGAACTTCTCTTAAAATTCCCTTTGAAGGAGTGATGCCAGGACTCAGTACAATTGGTAGTCCTATGTTTGACACCAAACAAACACCAACTTCTGTGAAAGGTGACTTGCATCCAATATGATTCCACATAGTCAACAAATGTTTTTAAGTTATCATTTTGAATACAATTCCTGGCTTCTCTTTTTACATAAGTACATCCATCATGGAGCTTATTTTCAGGTAACATTGCCAACGCACTGCACATAGCCACAATTCTTTTCATGCATACATCACCGATTATTTTCAACTTTTTAGCCTTTTTCCACAAAGCTTGTGAACAATGAAAATATATATTAATAATAGACAATAATAATAATAGACAATATGATTTACAAACAGTTTCAGCTAAAAATATTTTTACCAAAATCGGTTTCTAAGGTTTATGAGTTATTGCTAAATAAATGCCTTGTGTTGCAACGAGTACGAAAACGAGACCTTTTTAGCTTACGTTATAGGATAGACATTTTTAATGTGGGTTAGCTAGTTGAAGGTACGGAGCCCTTCATTGTACGTGGTTCGAAAGGTATTAAGCCGGTTTACATATAAAACCAAGTAGAAGCTATTACGACTATAAAAAAAAGTCGAGATGTCAACTTCTTCCCGCCAGGTACGGAATTAATAATAATAATGCTGGAACACATGCAAGCACGTATAACAATTTTAATTATAGAACTTCAATAACAACGCTATGTCACTGTCGATTTCAGCTGAATAAAAGTGTCCAAGGAGAAGAATTGCCGTACATATTGGGTGTGCCCCTCGGAGGAACGAATACTCATTTTCACTCAGAATATACACCTAAAGAAAAACTGCTGAGTGAAGCTATGATGAGATTGTGGACGAACTTTGTTAAAATCGGGTAAGTATTCATTTAAAACTTAAAGCCTTATAGACAAACCCGACTTCGAAACACAACTACTACTTTTGTAATTTACGTTAAATACTCGTAGTATCTAAAAATATATATGTTCAATACATTTGCTTGTCACGTAGTACGTCGCCTTTAGATTCATTATCCTGGGTACTAAACACGCGTGTTTTATAACATTACGGCGATAGTTTTTAGGGTGGCGTAGTCAGTAAGGAACCCTTAAAGTTTCGCCATGTCCATCTGTCCGTCCGTCCGTCCGTCTGGCTTAGCTCAGTGATTACTAGAAAGCTATAATTTGGCATCGGTGTATAAATCAATCACGCCAACAAAATGGTAGTATAAAACTTTGTTTTTTTTTATTGTGCAGCTCGCCTACACATAATACCATTGTTTTCAGGACACCAAATACGCAGAGTGTAAACGAATACTTTACTTTAGACCGCCGGCAGTGGGATCAATATAATGTTGAATGGCCAGAGTACAACGTTGAACATAAGTCGTATTTAAGATTAGGTGAGCATTCTCTAACAAATTCATTGGCATAAATTCAGTAATGTAATAACTAACACCAGACGAGTGGACCAACGGTTAATAGATAAAGATAAGATAATATTACGGGAGGGGGGGGAGGGTAGGATAGAGTTAAACATCTTTCTAACACGACAGTATATTTATTCCGCGATTTACACAGGGCAAAGTCCACCGAGTCTACACGTACTACTAACGCTGACAACTCAATGAACTCACACAAGTGACTGAGTTCTATAAGTACTGACACAGCTACACTTTATTATTACGCACTAAACCACTTCACTATTCAATCACCACTTGTTTCCACTGTATTTCTTCTTCCAGTTCTCACCCGATACTACTACTCCCTTAGTATCCCACTCTTGAGAACTCCACTCCGAAGACTCCACTTAGATCACTCACTAAAGAATTCACTTTCTAGTTTCCACTTTCCAGACTCTCTTTTCAAGAATGCCTTGTACCGCGAACGTGGTCCCCGAAGATTCTAGTGCTTAATTTCGTTGTTCATTTCATTACTCATTTGTTTTGAATAGCATATAGGCTTTTCGGAAAAGCCTATATGCTGCTTCCAGATAATCGTGCTACGTCCACGTTTCTTGAATATTTCAATCCCATACATTTGTCTATAAATTTCCGCAAGCATCCAATGTTCTATTTGCTTGCGTTCTCTAGAACACTCCATGCTATGCTACTCGGCGTTTTGAAAATGTACTCACTATGAATTCAAAACATACAAAAAAGTGCATGTTGGTCGCTGGTCTCGAGCCCGGGTACATCGGCTCTACGAACATCTGTCTTAGACGACACCACGAATTTTGAAATACCTTGACGGCGTGTCACTATGACAACAAAACTGTTATTGACCCCGCCGTCCCGAGCATCATTCAAACCGTGATACCGTGCCTGGTTGTCGTATTACGGTGGATTCTTTACGACCGTAGATGGTCTCTTCCAAGGTGGCTTCTTTTTGCGTCATACTGGGTGGTGAAGCCAGATCAATGTTTCTTTTCGCCTGTATCTGTATCGTGTTTTCAACGCCTCTAATAAAGTCGCAAGGTCGTAAGTTGTACCGTGATTGACAGTTACTAGGACCGTCGAAATCAGGTCCCAGAGTCCAACAGTCAAGGGGATTGCTGCCTGTTTGTTGCCCCATCCATTGTCATCAGAGATTTTCCTGAACTGCATTCTATAGGCAGTCCGAAATGAACGACTGTGGTACTATGGACTTTTCCAAAGACGTTGAGATGGTTGTAACACTGATAACAGCCCTGGACTCTGAAGTTTTCCTTGCGACTTCATCCATCTTTACAACAGGAACGTTTACGTTGTCCTCAACATCCACCTTACCAGCAGCGCCGTCCAACTGCTCAACAACAACATCTACCATTTCTTCTACGCTGTCCAACGGTTCCACAACTTCGTCCACCTTTTCAGTTAAGTCATCCACCTGGTCAACTTCATTGATCTGTCCCATAACGTCATCTATCTGTCTTTCAACGTCGTAGTACTCCAATCAACAAACTCCGTCTATCTTTCCTTCAGCACCATCCACCTGTTCAAACAACATAGTCCATCTTTTCTACAACGCCATCCATTTCTGGCTTGCCAGAATCACCTGCTTGTTTTTGTTCTTAAAACCAATTAAGCTGTCGATCCATGGCTTCAGTTATACCCTTAACTACTTGTCTGCGTTGCTCCTCCAGGAGGCGGCGATTCCGTTCCACTAGCTGTTCTTGACTGGCGGCTCTAAGGCACTTGTTGCACCGCCGGCGAGTAGCGAGTACTCTCATACCAATTTTTACTCGCTTTTACTCGCTTGAGCCGTAGTAGCACGTAGTAATACTCGCTTACTCGCCGGCGGTGGGAGTTTCTAATCAGGGACGAATTTCAAAAAACACTGAAATTTGTTTTCTAGTTTTAAAAAAAACAGTCTACCCGAAGTTATAAAGCCTATAGTTTAAAAATGCCTTGCTCTCTATACGAACTTCGAACACCCTTTTAGCATTCTTAGGGGATGAATGAAAAAAAATACGCTGAAATCTGTTTTGTAGTCGTTTAATAAACAGTCTAAGACCAAAGTTAAAAATCTCTTACTTTGAAAATTACTTAACACTCCATACAATCTTTGAACTCTTGTTATAGGGGATGGATTTCAAAAAACTCTGAAATCCGTTTTGTAGTCGTTTAACATACAGGCTAAGACCCAATTTTTTTTTTTTGATCTCCATATTAGGCACTGGTCCCACCGCCGGCTAGTAAGCTAGAAAAGTTGGGCGAGTAGTATTACATTGCGGATCTGTAAAGGTCGATTGATCACACTGTGCCTGGTCAGCACGCAATGAATCGTTACTCGCCCAACTTTTCTAGCTTACTAGCCGACGGGGGACCAGTGCCTTAACCTTGAATCCCGTTTCAACCTTTTAGAGGCGGAATTTTTCCAAAACGCTGGAAGTACTTTTTTCATTTATAGGGATGGAACATTCTTAAACGCTGAAAGCACTTTTTTGTATTCTTATCGTTATCTTTCTACAACGTTTCAAGTCTCTAGCTCAAAAAATAATGTTTCCCCAATACAAACTTTGCACCCCTATTTAACCCCCTTAGGGGTGAATTTTTCTTCAACACTGATAGGTCTTTTTTGTATTTGAATAACTAATCTTTCTACAAAGTTTCAAGTCTAATTCAAAAAATAAAGTTTCCCCATACAAACCTTGCCCTATTTAATCCCCTTAGGGGTGGAATTTTCCAAAACGCTGAAAGTACTTTGTTTTTACTTTACTTATTAAAATAAGTAATCTTTCTACAGTGCTGAAACTCTAGCTCAAAAAAAAGTTTCCCCTATACTAACTTTGCACCCCTATTTAACCCCCTTAGGGATGGGATTTCCAAAAATCCTGTCTTATCCCTTGCCTACGTCGTAAAAGGAAGTTCCAGTGTAAATTTCAAGTTTCTAGTCCCAGTACTTTTGGCTGTGCGTTGATGATCTGTCAAGAAGTCTTCTTTTATATATATAGATTAAGTAAATAAAAAAATAATCGTGAATGGGTTGGCTAAAAAAACCTGGCCAGAATAAGAAAAGTAAAATAACTTTTTTTAAGTTTGTACTTAATAATTTAAAAAATTAAGAGTACCATAGAAAGGCCTGAAAAAAAAGGGTTTTGTATATTCTATAGGCTTCAATACTTTCGATTAGTATAGAATTCATTCGTTAAACTATTGAGAGATTGAGAGAACTAGAGAGAGAGAGAGAGAGATGTTAAAAAAGGCATTAATTTTTTTTATTACTTAATCATAGTCACATGTTGTCTTTAGCCCAATTCGCAAAATATTTTTAGTATACAAAATTCGAAATGAAATACTACTAATTTTAAAGTAATCATCAAACTTATACGATTGGTTTTTTTCAGACATTCCACCTTTAATAAGCAGTTTTTATAGAACACGTCATACTAAGTTCTGGATTGACACCTTACCAAATAATATGACGAAATACGTACGCGACCCTTTGTACGAGTTAACACCTATACCGACTACAAAAAAACCTAATGTGGTATATAAGGCGCAAGGTGATTTTTTAGTTTTTATTTGATATATGATCGTAACATTAGGATAAACGATAAGACTACCTAAATCTACAATAAAGATCGATTTGTTTCAGATAATACTCGAAGAATTTGGACACCAACCATTATTGACACGCCTCGTGTTAATTCGCCTATGTATGGAAGAGTCCACCCCTATTCTCCACCGGTGTATTCTTCGAATACTGACTCAATTTACCGCGAAATACAATCAATAAAATCGCCATCTAGAACTGTTCCACCGAATGTAATAAAAAACAATAACGCTTACTCTACAACCGCAAAGCCCACAAATCCTAATGACAATGTTCAAGTGAAAACATCTGGGTCAACAATTACTCTTATTGTTTCACTAGGTATACTTTTCCTCGCCTTAAATGTTGGGATATGTGCCGTTCTTTGTTTTAAGAAGAGAAGAATTCATTTACGCGAAAATATAATACAGCCTAGTCGGCACTCTCGGGCAGATGTTGGCGAAGTAGATATTATTGGTCAAAAAGGTTCAAAAGATGATAAAAATGCTATACAGACTTTGAAAACTGGTTGTAGCGTTATAAAGTCTATGAGCCTTAATAAAATAAGGGGCAATCAAAATGCAAAAAATAAACAAGAATCGTACAAAACGCCAAAATCTGATGACTCAGGTGGATTTCGTGAACGATTTCAACTCAGAAGACATCTTTCAACTAGTACTTTAGACGCTCATACTAAAGTAAGAGATTGGATAGCCAACGAAGTCATGCATAAATGTTCGCCAAATACCATACGTAAATCGAGTACTGAGTATACTCTTAATAATGCTGCTGTTAAAACAAATCATTTTACACGATCCGAAGAGTTATTATCTAGCAGCAAAACTTCAAGATCCAAGACAGTAAAAGTTAAGCGTGATTTTGGACTTAAAGAATTGATAACAAACAACAGCAATGATAAAGAAGCCCCTTCGATTTCTAAGTTTAGTTCTAATTCATCTAATTGCAGTCACAGAAAGTCTGTTAATTCTAGCATAAAATATATTGGTAAATCATCCGACTCTTTAAGAAGTAAAGAAACTGAAAGTTTAACTTCGAAAAAAGTTTCGGTAGCAATAGATGCAACACCATCCGCTCGTACCAATTCTATTCTTCAACAAGAACCTATAGAGCTTACAAAATCCTTTGATGAACAAAAACATTCCGAACATGAAGATAAAGATAATAACATTAAATTTAGTAATGAGATAACAATGTCCATAAAAAAAGAAGTGATTCCTTTAAAAATATCTCATAAACATTCCATTTCAGATCCAGTCACAGATGTAAACTACAGCAATAATTATTGTAAAAACCATATTAAGTCAGATAAAGAGTTGGAAGATATATTGCCCCCTGTTATTTTTCGAAATGATATCAATGTTACTTCTTTAAATGACAATATTAAAGCAGAGCCTCTAACTACATCCGAAGCCCTACTGACTATTAAGAGGCGAAATTTTCCTAAAGTTTTGCCGGATTTACCTCATTTGCAAAAGAGGTTTTCCTTGCAGCCTACAGCTCTCCAAACTTTCCGTAATTATGTCAGCAGTATAGATAGTGAGTCGGATTTCCTCAAAGTTCCACCGCAACCTCCTCCAAGAACAACAACTTTAGACCGTCGCCTTGCTTACAAATATTTTAAACCCTTATCTTCGTTTGAAACACCCAATGTAGACAAAACAACAAAATATGAAACATCTCCGATGAACTACGAAAATATTGAACAGTTTTCAACGCGCAAAGCGAACACCGATAGAAATGACAAAAGTAATGTAACTCCTGAAAACAGAGTATATCCGAGAGTAATTATAGCTTCATGTGATGCAGTTAATGTTCCAGAGTCAGATTTAAGTAAGACGTTGCCAAGCTTGGTTGGTATGTCGACCAACGTACCTAGAGTTAGGTTGCCAGATAATTTTCATAATTATAATGATAACTCAGTTGCATCATTTTCATCATTGTATTCTGATGATGACATAGATATTTTAGAATGTGATTTTACTGACGATCTAGCTGAAGACCAGCTGATTCAAGAACTAGTAGGTGGAGTAGACACCGGGGCGGAATCCGAGGATACATTAGATTCGAAGGGACCAGCAACGATATTTGAGAAAAAAATGGAAATAATACCAGTGAAAGTAAATACTACTTACGCGGCTCCAAAACTAAAAGAAAATTACGTTTGCGTAACAGATTTACAATTACCAGATAATTCTACGTTTGAAAAAACAGCACAAATTAAACCTAACTACGGAATTAATAAATTACAGCATAGAAGTGGAAGTATTCATAGCCCCCCTGAAAAAGCTGTAAAAGTGATTCAAAAGGGTTTTATGAAACCCTCTGGCATACTAAACCGAACTTTAAAAAATCACGTTATTAATAGTGATGAAAAGCCTAAAAGTAATGTAACGACATTAGAACATTCAAATTCTGGTTCCTCTAACGATACAGAAGCTAGTACAGATACCGTAAAGAAAATTGAAGTGGTAAAAAAGAGTAAATGAAAGATGTGTACTAATTCAAACCAATTTAGTTAATAAACTATTAAGAGTATAATTAGTTCATAACTTTCTTATTAAATCATCTAGTGCTATATTTGTCATCTTTTCAGGTACCCTTCTTTTTGATGATATTAACGTTATGTTTTTGGTAATACATTTGGTAATAGTTGCCATATAATGTTGTTACATAACAAAAAAGATATAAGTAGTAATATATATAAGAAACAAGACAAATTGAGCACACATGCCACATGCATGACACATGCGCAGAGCCACATAAAAATTGTGTAAGCTAAACTCTGATATCGAAGAAACGCAATTTAAAACATCGATAGTTAATTATTTTTGGCTTTTCATATGCGGAAATATTTTACTTCGGATTAACACGAAAGTAATTTCGTTTTAAAATTGCTTTATGCATTACAAACATTTATACATTGTAAAATATTTCATGATAGCCATTAGAGGGATTGTTTCTTGAGATACTAGAGTAAGTTTTACACTTTCTAAAAGGACATCGCAGAGATAATGTAATAATTCTTACTTAGGACTGCTTTGCCCAAAGTTAAGTTTAAAAATATGATAACATAAAAACGATATATTAACTAAAAGGAAGGTTTTCTTTTTATCTTAGGTTTTTTTAGACTGATTTGCATTCTACATACATACATCGTAATAATTTGTGAAAAAGATTCTTGTGCATTTTGTACCGAATAAAATTACTAATAAGTTGATGGATGTTGATTCGCGGTGGTCGTCGCCCTGGCCATAGGTAGTTTAGGCCCGCCCTGGCTTACTGGCGGCACCCTAGGTTAGGTTTTTATAATTATTTTATGTTTTGTATGTATCGTTTTATATTTTACCTTTTATATAATTATTGTAAAAACCTACCCTAAGATGAATGAAGAGTAAAGAGAGTACGAGTAATACGTAGAAATAACATTGTATTGGTGATCTATATTTATTTATTACTATATATACTACCCTCCTACTTGTCATTTTAGTGCTGGTTAATCTCTGAACGTTGATGGATTGAACAGTCCCTTAGACAGTCCTTCTGACGTTCAATTCCACCCGAAATAGAAGAAAACGAGTAAAGCTGCATTTGAAGCGTTATGTTAATATGCACTATTAAAAAGCAAAGAAAATAACACATCCCGTTTTAAAGAAACTGATGAATACTACTACACTACGGCTTTTTCAACTTACAGCTCACCTAACTAAATTCAAAGGAAAGTTTAAAAAAAAACATATTGACGGCCATAAACATCAATATGTTTTTTTTTAATTTCTTTAGATATGGTACGGGACGTAGATGACAAATATATGAACACAAATATGAAGGGAGAGTGATTTATCAATAGCAATTAAACAAAGTCGTCAAAGAAAACAAACCATGAAAAAAATATCAATTCAGACTTTTTTGTTTGGCTGAGTTTTCCGATCGACGGCACCCTGTACAGCCGCCATGGTAGCTGCTATTCAGGCTTGTGCTATCTATGTAACTAGTTACCTACCGTGTAATCTAGAACAACTCTTTAACAATCACTTCTTATTCTTAGATATTGATAAATACTCAATAGAATCGGTGCAATTGCGTCGATGTTAAAAATAAGCCTCATAACGTCGACTAAAAAGGATTTTTATGAAGCAAAGTAAAAAAACAAAACATAATAAATATGCACGTAAAAAAGAGCGTATTTAATAATTCAAAATGATAGGATACCAATAACATTTATTTTTTACACCGATTCGCAGAACTTATTCATGAACACCCCTAGTATATTCAGAAAAGTGCACGATGTAGCATAACGGAGCATGTCGCTAAGATTAAGTACGGTACCTGTAATAGGCTATGCCCACTTGCCTGCTGCGCACTGCGCACTGCGACCTACTGAGACTGATCTCTCTATCGTCTGCACAGTGCACAGTAAACAGATGGGACGGTTTTCCAGCATTTCGCTATGAGGAAAAAGGGCACCGTTAATAGTCCCATGATGCGTAGGTGAATGCGCACCGAATGTGTAGGCAGAACTTGTACAACCAATGTGAATTGATCCATTCATAGCATGGACGATATACAAAGACTTCTCGCTAACCTTTTATGTTAATGATACTTGTCGAATGCATTTTGAAAATATACTTTTAAGATATTTATTTTGTTTCATTATGTTTATCATATATCCTGTTGTTTCACATCCAAATTACCAGACCTATATTTATTTATTACTATGAAAGTACCCTCATACTTGTTATTTTAGTGCTGTTAAATCTCTGAACGTTGATGGATTGAACAGTCCTTTGCACTCGTTCTGACGTTTAATTACATCCGAAGAGTTTGAAGCGTTATGTTAATATGCACTGTTAAGATGCAAAGAAAATAACAGATTCTTTTTTAAAGAAACTGATGAATACTACGCATCACAGGCTTTTTCAGCTCACAGCTCACCTAACTAAATTCAAAGGAAGGTTTTTAAAGTCATTACCTTAGAGACGATTATGTTTATTATAAATACATATGCTCATAAACTATCTAATATGTGCGCCAGGCTTAAACGTTACAATGAGCACACTATGAGGCTACTAGCATCATGATGGTATGTATAATGATTCTGATACTAGTTAGAGAAAAATATTTTTCATCACACTTGCTCGTAAATAGTGTTATTATACGCAAGCGTACTGAGCTGAAATGGGCTATATTACGCCCATGGGCGAAATGTCACTCGCACAAACTTAATATTCACACAAAACATCTACGACGGTTTTTATAATTTCAAAAACTTGGTTGGACATAGAAATGTAAATGAAAATAAATATTTACATTAAATCATGTTGATTTTTAAAGACGATTATTCAATGGCTTTAAATTAAATTTTATAAATTTGTGTTATATTTCGGTACTTATAAGATTAGATTTTAAACCATTACACACTTAACTATTTGTGACAACAACTTGCTACAGTTAGAATGAGACAGCAATAGTTACATTCGTTTTTCTATAGCAAGTTGGTGTGTCAAATTGCTCCGCTTGTAGTGTCCTTAAATTTCTGAACGTACTTATCCTTCTATTATCTGTGGAACATGGCATTGAAGTGAAGTTGCCGATCATCGAACGGTGCCATTATTCTGTGTGCTGTTTAGAACTAATCTCGGATTCATAATTAGGGGAGCTAACTTGACAGCTGAAAATGTTGCCAGACATAAGAAAAAAAAATAGTCGATGCAAATATGTCGATATAACCTTGTACCTACTATAAATCTGATTCAATTAGTAACAAGAATGATAACAACACTATTAAATACAACTCGACGACGTTACCAAAGATTCGCAATCACTGTACTACCTAGATAGCCCCGATCAAACTGATGACCGGAAGTCGAATGGCTTGGCTAATGAATGGTTGGAACTGTCATTAAAACAAAAAGGCGGACAACGTCGTTAGCAATGTCCTAAAATTATGTTTGATGTACTTTTAATTACAACTGTTTTTTTTTAATTATTTGCTTGATTTCAAACACTAAACCTAACCTCTGGTATGAACTGGATTTAGAAATCGATATAAACAGCACAAGCGAAACTGTGACAACATTCGTGTGCAATGAACTGTCAAATTAGTTCGCCTATTACAAATGCGAGATTAGTGCCTAATTAGATAAATATCTCAATAAAAAATGTTCAAAAAGTAACAATGACAATGTCATCTTCGTCGGAGTCTTGTGGCTGAAAATCGTCACAACACCGCCGGATATTGTAAATGCTTCTAAATTACTGATTGAAAACTTATTATTGCCGGCGAGGTCTAAAGACAGGTACAATGCAGCTCACGAAAGTTAAACGGAAAATGGAGAAACTCAAGTTCGTTTTTCTTAAAATATCCTACTGGCGTATTTTGGAGAGATCACTACAAAATATAAACCGTAGTCATTGTGGGCCATTTATTCAATGCTGAAAAACAACCTTAAGCTCAGTGGTTTTAAAACGACAGTCTGATGAATATGTTGGGAAGAAGTCCAAAATACTAACAGGGGAGAACGTCGAACATTTCATACATGAAGCTCCTGATGATACGTATGTAGCAACAAAGGTAATTTAATTTACTTTATTATAAAATAGTAATATTCCAAAACGATTAACAAAGAGAAGTGGGTGTCAGGAGTAGACCTTACTTACTTGCAATAAGGTTTATTATTTGTCATTTAGCTGTGTTGTTGTTGATACCCGACTTGTAACATTTAATATTTGTATAAAATGTGAGTTAAAATGCTACAATATTTCAAATCTGGTCTCTTTTTGTTACAGGTTGCTCTAATTCTCGGAGTTACTGGTGCATTGAAGCGTCAAGAATTATCTGATATCAGCATAAATGACGTCAAAAATCAAGGAGAAATGCTGCTTATTAGACTAAAAATAAAATACCCAGATCTTTTGTGGTTTCAGGCGAATATTACAGAATCGTAAATAAATATCAAAACTTGCGTTCTCCTATGTATTTATTACGCCAATATAAGTAATAATAGGTACCAATTACCTAGTATTCTTATGAATCGGGGGGGGGGCGGGTTGTGTTGGTGTACCCCCCACATGACTCGACCAAAATTGGTTTTATAGCCCAATATCCGGATCACTCAGTTAAAAAATGGTTTCAAACAGATTTTTGAATATGATATCCAACGATACCCCACACTAACGATTTAACGAGAAAATAAAATTACATCCTCACTTGCGTGAAGGAGATTTTCATGTTTTTTTTGTTGTTATAAATGCATTTTGCCAGATTTTGGCTCCTCGCTGTCAGCTTTAGACTTGAGCAACGATCGTTATAGTCAGCATTAAACTCCGTTATCAAAGGATGCAAGTTTGTAACTGTAATTTTGAAGTCATGATCTTCAATGAAAGAGCTTTGTTTCATGATAACTCATGCCAATTAGGACTGCCATCTTGAACTTAAATGGCATGAACTCCAAAAACTTGTGTCATTACGAATTTGAGTTCTACTGGATTTGCAGCAGAAGTTTTCCATTGTTCTCTTTACGAGTGGCAGCGTCAAAATATAATTTGCGTAACCGTTTATACCACCAGATGACAATCTTTCGTTGTGTTTTTTCTTTAACACTCACTGCCGAGAAGCGCTACGCGCTACGCTCGTAGCCGATCCCGTGGGTTTCCTCGTGTGTAGCGGAAAGCGACTACGGCGTAGGCGACCGCTAGGCGGGTTCCTGGCAGTGCAAGCGTTAATATCTAACTATGTTCACTTTTTCCTGTCCTACCCAATGTGACTCATTAAATTCAGTCGTTCATACCTACCTTTCTGCCTTTGTCCTCAATTAATCACAAAGTCCATTGGCGAACGAGTTCTGCACAAGGTAAAATAGAGATAACGTTTTACACCAAATATGAGACCTAGTTGATTCAATTTTTTATAAACCCTACGAGGGCTGCACTGAAAGTATCGGGAATCTAATACATACGAATTTATTTTTGGCACATATTATTATACCTTTTTATAATCTCTGACGTTTCACCATCTTAACACAATGGCCACATAGAAAAGAAGGCAATGGTTTGGTTTCAATTGATTTTTGAAGACGTTTAGTCGCCGCGGAAGACGGAATTATGCCGTGAAAATTTAAGAGGCATGATTTATTACGACTTTAAAAGTGGATTAATACAAAAACAACGTGGAGACCCGATTATTTCTGTTGTTAGTAATTAAATGAAGCACCTTACAGTTCAAAACTCCTTCTTATACCACTTGATAACTTCAATTTGTGTATTTCAACATCTTAGTTGATAACACGTAGACGCCCACGCGTCACGCGTTTTCTTCGCAGATAAAATAAACCGAATAGGTAATAAAGCTGCCGCTACTGAGTTAATTAAGAGGAGCATGTCACTGCGAACGAGTTGAATTAAAATATATTAGCCCGTGCTTATAGCCTATTTCGGGATTAGCTCTTAAAGAAAGGGAGAGTAATGTTGACGTTTTGTAGGATCTTTTAGTTTGAAAGTTACTTATTAAATTAATCTTCAATTCTTTTCGGTGCAAAAAGTTTTCAGTATTTATTTGTCATAGTTTTACAGTGGTTTCCTTAGTCTTGTTGACACATAAAAATAACCGATCAAGTACGAGACTAACTCGCGCACCGAGGGTTCCGTACACACTTTTATATAACATACTTACCTGTTTTTCTCCGTTCATTAATACTGGAAAAAGGTTAACAACGCTAGAAATAGTAGAAGTTTTTGTCATGGCTACAGCGTCATTTATATCCGACTATTTTGTAACATAACTAACTAGCGCAACTTAGGAACTGTTGATTTTTCAGCGATAATTCTGTATGTATTTTAGGCGAGCTCTGGTCTTGGGAGTTACAATAAAAAAAAAGTTGTTATATCCTCGGCGCCCGGGGTGTACTAGGCCGTGTTGAAATGGGTGATTTGTTTCTATTTTCACCAGGCGTTAATAACCTTTCCTAACTTTTGAGTATGTCTAAAGACATTCATATGCCGCGGACCGCGCGGACGTGCCTATTGTTTCCAAGGTCGATAAGATATGATTTGTATGGGTGCGCTTTTGCTATCTCAACTCAAAATGCTCTTTATTCAAGTAGGCCTAGTAACAAGGACTTTTAAATCGTCAGTTAGAAACATAATCATAAGCTAATTTCTTAGAGCAATTTTTAAACATAAAAAATAAAAATTATATGAAGTAAAAAAAATATAAAAAATACTAGTCTAGAATGTGTCTAAAAACAATCTAATGTCAAAAAAATATATATAACGATAATAATACATTAAAAACACAATGTCATATTTCCAAACATAATAAATAAATAAAAAAATCAGTAACAATTAGTTCCATGGAGTATTATCATTCATGTAGTCTTGTGTGCTATAATAAGCTTTCGAATGATTAAGGTATTTCAGGCGTAGGCTTAGGGAATCATTGGTTACTATCCTATGTCCTTCCGAAGGTCTCAAACTATCCATGACAGACATGACAGAATTACTTTCGCATTTATACTGTGTGTTATCGGCATGCGGCCATTTATTAAAACTGATAATAATATCTTCCATTAGCAATTGTTTGCATGTATTTGCAAATCATAATTATGTAAATTAACTGCCCCATTAATTTTCCAAAATACAAACCTTCAATGGACTAGGTAGGTGTATGACGCCGAACTACACAAAGTATGAAGAGCTGTATTTACACTTACTTGTCAATTTACTTTGCTGTACATTGCTGGCAATTTAAATTTTATTAGAAAATTATAGTTAATTATCTGTATTAAGGTCATGATAACGCACTGTATGATATGGTAACTGTAGTTTTTCGATGAACAGTTTTAAAGTCTAAATGTGTACGGCTCTATAATGTATCATTGTAACACCATATGTATACCACCACATTTAATAGCGAATAAATATTTATATTTCTCTAACAAAATCATTTTGAGGAAATCGGGGTCATCCAAACAAGCTACGCTCTCATTATTATTATTTTTTTCACGGGTCTAACGCGATATTAATTAACCTTTAATTCTGAGGTTTTGACACTCGTGCTGGCTGGATGGCTGTCGTGCTATCAACGAAAATATGGGTGCATAATGTTTCACTACACTCCAAAAGTAATAAGTAAGTAAGGTAATTTTAATGAGTCTGTTTATTTTTTTCGAATATGTATAGTTTTATATTCATGAAAAGTAAGTAGCATTAGAGTAGCAATAGTAGAGTAACATTGTGTGTTAATTAAAAGTTATTTTATTTGTAGATCTTCATACAAGGACTGTTTGTTTTTGAGAGATAATTTTATTCCTGATTCGCGGAGTATCAATACTCTTCTGCTCTATGTGCTTGCTAATGATAATTTAACCTCTAGTGTTATAAGTAATACTTGATTCGTTTTCGATCATTATAAATGAAAGTTATAGGTACTCTACTCAATAAAACCAAAATGCCATAAAGAAGCTAATTGTGATCAAATAATTTAAGGTAACAATACTATATATTCAAACATAGGTCATTTAAATTATGTATCTTTCAAGAGATTTTACGCGGTAGGCATACTTCGAGATATTGAATATCGCATATAATAATATTGTTACTTTGCACTTTGCCAAAGATGATTAATAAAGGTATTTGAGAACTATCTTACGTTTTTATTATTTTTTAATGTATTTTTGTATCACAATATGCTTATTATAGTCATTTTATTCTTCTGCGATTTTGGACATGGCCACAACACGATGTACCTATATTTGAGGTCCAGTATTTTAGAAACTTTGCATAGCTGAACAAAAATTACACATTCATTTGATGTTCTATATAATGAAGAACAAAATAACTTGAACCACAGTTTTGTAGACCCAAAACTTATGCAATTAGACCTTTTTTTCTGCCGCACACTCAACTCGCAAAACTTGATCGGCGCTCTAAATATTGTTTTTTTTGAGATGTGGCCGTATAGCAGACAGACAATAGGCGAAGTATTCTGATGAAGTAATCATTACAAATAGATGTGGTCGTCAAATTATACGAGTAATATCTTTTGCGAAAACATGTCATGATTTACTTCGCGACACTTGGTACATTAATCGACATAGTGATGTTCGGATAGAAAAATTACGGATAGTTCAATCTGCTGCGCATTTTATAAGATACGACATTCGATCTCAACTCTGTGAAACAGATTTTTATCCTGAACCAGATTCATTTCTATCTACCGTTCAGTCTGATATCCCTGAAACTTTAAAGACATTTTTAGATACTGCTATCGATGATCACAATCAGTGTGGTGCCGATCTTACCGAATCAAATTTGAAAAAAAAGACGGCTATTGCACATTCAATAATTACTGCAATAAGACCACGTACTTACATTTCTCCATTGCTTTTGGGGATTGGCTCTTTACTTCCTCATAAGTATGCATCGCGTTATCTTATAGATCTTTTATCTGGTTTAGGATACAGTGTTGCTTACAATGAGGTGTTGCTATTTCAATCATCGGCAATTGCAAGTCCTCAACCTGCTTTGACGTCTGGTTTCCTACAATTTGCATTTGATAATGCAGATTTTAATATAAAGACTTTAGATGGTTACAAAACATTTCATGTTATGGGGGGAATACAATGTATGACACCTAAATTAGACGGAGATAAGAGAGAAATTGTTCGTTTGAATAAAGTCCCCAAAGCTATTGTAATCGGAAATTTCAGACACACTCCCTTAAAACATTTCGAAAGACAGAAATCTACTGGATTGAAAGAAAGAACAATACAGGATCACTCGACCGAAAATCAATATTCAAAACCCAGTATTGCCGATTGTTTATGGCTTTATGGGAAGTCAGAAGATTTTTTAAATATTAAAGGGTGGAGTGGATTCATGGAAGATGCGACGAAAAAACAAAATTACGTGGTTTCGGAAGTACTTTACCTGCCTTTTATTAATGCTCTGGCATCCGAGTATGATACAATTTATACGGCGTTGAGAACAGCTGCCAATAAAACAGAGACTTCGATTATGACAACATGTCTAGTAACGTTCGATCAACCGCTGTACGCTAAAGCCCAGGAAATAATGCACACAACTTCAGACCCCAAATTAAATAATATAGTTTTGCGGCTCGGAGGATTCCATTTGTTAATGTCATTAATGGGTGCTATCAGTTTTATAATGAACGGTAGCGGCTTAAAAGAACTGTGGAATTGCATTTATGCTACCAATTCCATAGATAAAATGCTGGTCATTCATATGCCAGAGCCGTTAGAGCTCATATATTAACCAACTTAGCTTTATCTCAGTTGATAATAAATGATTCCATAGATAAAATGCTGGTCATTCATATGCCAGAGCCGTTAGAGCTCATATATTGACCAACTTAACTTTATCTCAGTTGATAATAAATGATAAATAATAAATGGCCTTTCTTAGGAGAAAAAACTCGACATTGACGATTATCTTGATTCGTTCAAGGATAAGTGTCAAGAGGAAGTTGAAGAAATGCCTGAGATTTGTTATGACCTACCCAATAAATTTGATGAAATGTTTTTCAAAACTAAACAAGATGGACCAACAGCTCTGCTTTGGGTTCAGTATATGGAAATGACAACTTTAATAAAAAAGTTCATTGAAGCAGAGCGGACGGATAACTGGCCTTTACATTTAACTGTAATAAAGGATATGTTACCCTATTTTTATGCAAGTGGGCATTTTAATTACGCAAAATGGGCATCGCTATATTTAGATTATATGAATAATCTGGCCAATAAAATGCCATCGGAAGAATACCTTAAAATCATAAATGGACCTTTCACTATTAGACGAACGAACAAGTTCTGGGCTGGAGTATGGTCAGATATGACCATAGAACAAACTTTGATGCGTTCAATGAAAAGCATTGGAGGTCTAACTCATGGAAGAGGTTTAAGCGATAGTGTTACGTCAAGATGGATTCTAAGTTTGCCCGCTATACAGAAAGCTTCAGAGGCCGTTGAAGATTTTTGCGGTATCCATGGAAGTTCGAGTAGCCAACATGTAGATTCATGAGACTCCAGAATCAAAAGAGATTATGCGGACACCGAAAAAATCGTGAATTGGCTTACAGCACACGAACCTTTCCGCCAAAGCGATAAATTAGTATCTATTAGTAAAGGGTTGGTGGGGGACGGTAAAGTTAACTGTCATAAAGCACAGGCTTTATTACTGTTGGCAATGATATAATGAAGAATTACATTGGAAGTAATTACAGTGACGTGACGTTTTCACGCAAAAACAGAATATGCAATTTTCAAGCCATGACATCAACAGTGAAAATTGAAAATGTGAAAGTACCCATCGAATCTGATGTAATAATGAGGAGGATATGTTTTAACAAACAGTCGCAAGAAGAACTACGAACCTATTTTGAATACGAGTTGACTCCGTACCCTCTGTCCCTGTTTGACGATGTTGGTATGCGTAAAACAAGACAGTTATCTCTTTATGACTTGTTCAAGCCATTGGACATGGATTTAAATAATATAAATGATAAAGTGCATGTTGTTGATGGAGGTTATTTTATTCATAAAGTCATTTGGACAAAAGGGAAATCTTTCAACGACATATGTCAAAATTATTTAAATTATGTCGTCAAAACTTTCGGCAGCAATACGGTAATAGTGTTCGACGGTTATGAAAATGAAGATCAAAACACTAAAAGTGCAGAGCGTGGTCGGCGTGCAATGGGAAATTCTTACGTGGACATAATTTTTGATCGAAACACAATATGCACAGTTCCTCAAGATAAATTACTAGCTTATAAAAAAATAAAAAGAGACCTATTCAAATGGTCTCGCAAACATTTGTGTTGGCTGGAATCAGGATTGTACAAAGTGATGGAGACGCAGATACATTAATAGTGTCCACAGCCATCGAACTGGGCATGACTAATGAAAATGTTGTAATAGTAGGAGAAGACGTCGATTTGTTGGTAATCCTAACAACTCATACAAACCCAAAAGTGGTTTTAATGAAACCCGGACGAGGGAAAGTGCCTACAAAGATATACAATTCGGAGAGCTTGCTGGAGCCATCGCTCAGAGATCATATCTTATTCATACATGCTATGTCTGGATGTGATACCACATCAGCTTTATTGAAAATAGGTAAGAAGAAGTGTGCCACTCTTTTGAAAAAGGTCATATATTCGAGAATGGCATCAAAAGTCTTCACAGATCCAGAAGCAGATGCAGAGTCAGTAGCAGCAGCCAGTGAACAATTTCTTTGTAAGCTTTATGGCGGATCTTCATCAAATTTAAACGCCATCCGATACGAAAGATTTGCTCAGGCTACTATCAAAACCAGTTTCAATATGGCTAATCTCCCACCAACTAAAGACTCTGCTCGACAACACTCCTTCAGAGTATATTATCAAGTTCAGCATTGGCTTAATAATCACAAAGATGCTACAAAATGGGGTTGGTGGATGCAACATGAAGAACTCATCCCTATACAGAAATTAAACGATGCTGCTCCGTTAAAAATACTCCAAACGATATCATGCAAGTGTAAAACGACTTGTGCTCGTAACGGTACTTGCAAAAAATGTGGGATGATCTGTACAGATTTGTGTTTAAACTGTATAGGAAAAGAATGTTACGGATCGACTATGAATGACAAAGATAATGCAGAAAATTCAGAAGATGAGGACGAAGAAAACTTTTTAATATGATGGAAAATGAAGAAAGTTTTGAAGGTTAAATCTGGTAGTGTATGTAAAAAACCATACGATCCCAAGATAGTATTATCGTAGGGCTACTCAACTTGTTCAAGGGTACTTAGGGATTGCATTATGTGCTAAATAATTGATTTAGGTTGTTGATCTCAGACTGTACGGCATCTTAGTACATATCAGATTTACTATCATGAATGATTCATAACATTAGAAAGTGAGTCCTAGGAATATGATAAAAAATAAAGATGGCAGTTAATACAATTTCTAGTTGTTACTCTTTACTTGTGATTTCTTAAATGTATACTATAAAGATTATTACTTAAGTCTGTGTAATTATCATTCGATTCCAAGATAGTTTTATTGGAGGGCAATAAAAAGGTTATTCCCATTTGGTTACCACCAATTTACCAGGTGGAAATAATCCTATTTAGTCTGGATTGTCTAAGGTGTTAGCACTCCACACTCCTAATTGACTGAGTGAGGGTTGCTTACACAATATAATAATTACCGGAATTAAATGTTCATTGATCTCAATACGAAGTATATACATGCTGATCTTTTCTATTTGTTACTTTTCATGGTAGCATGGAAGGTAGGAAATAATTCACAGCCGTTACTAGTGTTAACAGATTGGTGTGGTGGGAACTGGTGAGAATACGAGGGCCACACTGAAAGTTTTGCGTAACTTTTAAATAAAACAATTTAAAACAATAAAATACATTTACTGCTTCTCAAAATATTCTCCCTTGCATTTTATACATTTATTCATCCGCTCGAACCATTTTTCAAAGCATGATACCCAGTCGCTTGACTGCATGTTTTCGACGTGTTGGTTAAATGTCGCCACTGCATCTTCGGGCGTCTTAAATGTTAAACCTCTCATCAAATCCTTGATTTTCGGGAAAAGGTAAAAGTCACAGGGTGCAAGATCTGGACTATAAAGCGGATGAGCCACGGTCTCCACATTTTCGGAACTCAAAAACGCTTTTGTTTTTTTTGCAGTGTGGGGGGACGCATTATCATGATGCAGGAGTATGCGGCTTCGTGGTCGAGTCTCGCGAACTTTTTCAAAGACTGTGGGCAAACAAGTTGTGGTGTACCACTCGGCATTTACAGTTCTTTTATTATTTAGAAGGACTGTGCAGACATGGCCACTTTTTGAAAAAAAAACAAGCGATCATTTGTTTGGCAACGCTTTTGGCTTGTTGAATTTTTGTTGGCCTACTGTCACCTTCAAAGACCCATTCACTAGACTGTTGTTTCTTTTCTGGATCGTAACAATAAATCCATGTTTCATCTCCTGTTACGATGTTATATACACCATTTGAACATCCGTTCTTATATTTCCGCAGCATTTCTTGGCACCAGTCGACACGTGCCCGTTTTTGGCCTGAAGTTAGTTCATGAGGAATCCACCGACAACAAAGTTTCCTGACTTTTAAATTTTCGTGTAAAATCTTTTGTATTTGACTCATACCAATCCCTAATTGTACTTGAATTTCGTCGTAAGTGATTCGTCGGTTTTCTTCTATCAGTCGTCTCACAGCAGCAACGTTTTCTTCAGTGACCGCGGTTGACGGTCGACCTTCACGAAACTCGTCATCGAGACTAACACGGCCCCTATTAAATTCAGCGTACCAACGTCTCACGGTGCTCAGATGTGGTGCTTCACCACCAAATGCATTTTGAAGGCGAGTACTACACTCATGTGGAGAAAGAGAACTTTTAAAATCATAAAAAAATCATTGCTCTAAAATCTTTACGCGTCAAATCCATTTTGAATGTAATCGGTAGTACATTCCATAAACAAAGGTCTATATTTTTTTTAAATAATCAATTCGAAATTGGAATGAGTGCGAATAGCCAGGAGTGCAAAACTTTCAGTGTGGCCTATGTAACCATCGAATACCACACCAAATGGTACTAAAGTATTACATTTTTATAAAGTCGACCTACACGCGTAACGTAGCTGAAAATCGACTTTAACAGTCAGGGATATTAATATCTGTACCAGAGTAAGGATATAAATGTACACTGACATAGAGGCGTAACAGATATTTGTGCTCTTTTTTGTACATATAATAATGCCTCTGACTTTTACGTAAATTTTCACCAAGATAAAACATATGATTAGTAAAAATAAACCAAATTAGCCCAAACTACCTACCATAGACTTTGTATGGAAATGTTATTTTATCAACCACAAAAAACGTTTGTATAGTTTTCTAGTGTGTTGTACACCTAACACTAACCGCATGCAATTTTTACCATTTTTACATGCAGTTTTTACCCTTTGGGTACGGAACCCTAAAACCAATATCGCAGATTTGAGTAGGGTAGGCAGTGTCTTTCTGCTTTTATGTAGGGCACGCCACTGATATAAGGATTTACAGTGGTTTTCTTTCAGGGCCCATTGGTTTTTCCACCCTGTATAGTTTAGTGTTAGCTAAGCAGTATTTTAGCACCGTTTTCATTCTTACCCAAACTAATAATAAAGTACCTACCTACTTCCGTTACTACAATGATGTGCAGATGGATCTCGTACTTACTACAAACTACTTACTCTGCTAAACCGACACTACTACTAATACTATACTTTAATTAGGGTAGGAAATCACCTGTTAAATTTGTCGTCAGTGTTTTATATCGTTGACCCACGCAGAAAGAGTTCAAGTTCAATTGGAGAATTAAACAGGACTATTCAAATGTGTATTATACTTTACATAAACCTTTTTTCTGCAGGATTCATGTACTACTTTAATAATCTATATAATTAAATTAAATTTAGACACAATTTGGTTCTATAAATATATTTACCGATAGTTTATTGAAGTAAATGTGTTCATATGTAATTCTAAACAAAATTCAATACGATTTTTAGGAAAATAAGTACATCAATTATTTTGATGAGAATCAAATCAAAGTACTACTTATTACAAATTCTTTCTACCAACTTATGGCACCTGTCACCCAAGCCATGCATTTTGTTAGTTTATTAGTTTTACGTGTAAAAAAAATGTCGGATTTCATTGTTTACGGGTTTAAGACAATAATATTGTTGTGTTGACGATTATAAAAAACTATTATTATTTTTAATTAAAAAATTGGCGTTTATTTGACAGTATTTTTTATACCTACTTCCGGGTCAAAAGTTTGTAAAATTCGTAAATATAGTATCTTAAAATACGTATTTATGACGGAGAAAAAAACACAGGCTATTATAAATTGATGTTTGGCGAAACAGTAAAATGACTGGAGTATTAAGCGTTACCTTATAGTCCACAAAAACCCTCATGTCGCCAACTCTACCGTCCACGGTAAAAGGCTGGTTGAAGGCACCCGAAATTAAGTGCATTTCTTACCAGTTAATTAGTTATGTCTATAACTCGTTAACTAGTTATGTCTACTTAACTGTGATAGTTTTCCTTTTAAATTCATTATATAATTTTTTCATGCCCCCAGTAGTAGCCATTCAGCCGGCAGGGGGGGGGGGGACACACATGACTCAAACAAAGATTAGGGCTTTAAATCCCATTATCTCGCAAACGCATAACTGAGTTGAAAAATAGTTTTAGAAAACCTATAATATTTTTGAACAAGCTATTCAAAGATACCCCACACTATAGGTTTAAAGACAAAAAAAAATACATCACTAATTTACATGAAGGGGAGGTACCCTAAAAAAAATATTTTATTCTACTGTTTTGTCGGCGTGATTGGTTTATATACCCACGCCGAATTGCAGTTTTCTAGTTGTAAGGGTTACTGAGCTAAGCCGGAGACGGACAGACAGACAGAAAAACAGACAGACGGACGGACATGGCGAAACTATAAGGGTTCCTTGTTGACTACGGAACCCTAAAAATAAATTAAAAACTAAACAGTGCTCTCATACATCAAACGTATAAGGCGTTTTTTTGCCCGCCTATAACAATCGGTAATATCTCCAGAACCGTAATATGTAGTCACTTGAAATTACCGCAGATAGCCTCTATAATAACAAGTAATAAAATCTAATAATGTTAATAATTGGTTTTTTACATAACTTAAACCAGCTCTAAGAACGAAGATGTTTTACATGTATATGCAGTGTATTAGTATGCGGTTCAGCGTATACTTAGCATAAACAAATATTGTATATTTAGACACCAAGTTCGTGATTCTAAGTGATTCAGAACTCGAGATATTAGAAATTAACTATAATTCAAAATTGCCGCATTAAAATTAAATATGGCCGACGGAGGAGTTGGTTCCTATCAAAAACTTAAAGCTATGGAACTAACGAGTGCCTGAAAAAAATTGGTACTTTTTTTAAAGCATGTCCACATTTACGACAATTTGTTCGAGCACTCTGCTCCACTAAATCGTCCCAAACCGACGTCAAAAAGTTCCTTGTATCTTTCATGTTATACGAAGATGCATTGTCTTTAGCAACAATATTGTCATAATCAGTACGAGAATAACTACAATTTGCTATTTATTTAACCAATTCGTACCGAGCAACGAAGTTGTTCCGACGTCAATTACAAACAATTCTAATTCTTTAGAAAGACCCTCGTACTTGAATACTCTGAGAGGTTTATTTTATTACATGTCATTCTTCAGTTACATGGCTATAATTGCACGTCGTAAAAGTAATTTATAAGATTATTATTTAGTGCAGTCGGGAATTTATTTATTGATTTATAAGAAATGTTACATTTGCTGTTAAAAGCGCCAAAGCGTTCAAAGATTCTATACTAAAGATATGGCCTATCTTGCGCAAAGAGTGCTGGTCGCCTTTCTCGCCACGCCTGCCTCAATGATATCATCCGTCGGGCCTTCGTCAGCGCCAACGTGCCGGCCGTACTGGAACCGCCGGGGTTGGCGCGGGACGACGGCAAGAGGCCAGACGGTATGACCCTAGTGCCTTGGAAACTGGGACGGCCCCTTATTTGGGATGCCACATGCGTAGACACCCTGGCGCCGTCCCACCTTAGCACTACAGCTTTGAGAGCAGGTGGGGCAGCTGCAGCGGCCGAGGCAGCAAAGTGCCGCAAATACATCGGCCTCACAGACAGATGTTTTTGCGGCTTTTGCTGTTGAAACGCTCGGACCTTGGAGCCCAGGCGCACACCAATTATTCGGTCAAATCTCAAAAAAATTGGTCAGAGTATCCGGAGACCATAGGGCTGGCTCGTTTCTTGCCCAACGGATCGGCGTAGCTATCCAAAGGGGCAACGCAGCCAGTCTTATGGGAACCCTTCCGCAGGGATCCGACCTTGGGGACCTTCTTTAAATTAATTTTTATTTTATTAATTTTAGGTTACTTTTAGTCTATTTATATCCATCTAATTTGAAATTGCCTAACAATAAACAAAAATAATTACTTAATATCTAAATTAGAACTAGGGTTCGTCTACAGGATACCTCTCTTACTTCATCTCAAGCACTCGCTTCAATTCCGTCATCAGCCTTTCTCGTCAGGTACCGAAAGTTTCACATTTTTTTCTAGAGGTCTAATCCGTTGACGGCCGCTCACTGTCCCCCTTTGTGTGGTACTTGCATCCAGTAGCGGTATGGTCGCGCCTACCACAAACCGTACGTGGCAATCTCGGCAGACTAGTTGCGCGGGTTTTCTGACACTCGTGAAGCACGCCGCAACCTGCTGTCCAACGATAGCTGCTGTCGCTATTAAACCGCGCGCTCAGCTTGTAAACTTCAGCCGCTGCTCTACCGACCCGTCTATACCTTTCGTATCCACATCCACCGATGCCGCATCGCGCTTCGCGGATTCTAATGACGTAGCATGTCTAAAGTGTTTCCTCCGCAAACAATCTCTGAAGGATTACTAGACTTTATCATAAACATGTCTAGTGAAATAATAAAACGAGTTGCCTTTACGAGTTCTTTTCGCCAAGTCACTGACGTGTTTAAAGGATTTTATCAAATCACTAAACAAATCTGGTGAAATGAAAAAACCTTTTGTTGGCTGATCTCGTCATTTCACTAAATAGATTTAGGAATTTGATCAAATGACTGTTTTTTTCTAGGCAAATGATAAAATGGATTCGCCATTTTAACATCCTACCTGATTTGGTCATATCCCGTAGAGATTTGTTCAAATTTCTGTTTTGGCCATTTTCCTGCGACACAATAAACACTGCGATATATAATAAGTACTTAGTTATCATTAATAGATAAGTATATTTACACAGTAGATAAGGAAACTTTCATGACTGCTGTTCGCCAACAATCTGTTATGTTGTGTAACCCTTGTTTTGGTACAATAAAAAAAAACATGGCAACGTGCGATCAACGCCAGCTCGTACAACGTGCGTCGATAGCGCGCTTTTTGCCCATCATGTGAAGGTTTCTTCAAAAAATGCCACTAAAGATTTTCTGCAACTTTTTTGTTGTTTCTACTCAGAATCACGATGTCTTTCCATCCCAATAGGAGAAAAAAGTGTCCCAAAATGTCCATACATTTTTGAACTTTCCTATTGTGTTACCACTATACAAAGTATAAGGTAAAGGATAACACAATAGGAAAAATATGTATGGGACAGTTTTTTGTCCTACCAGGGTCGAAAGAGCTCCTGATTCTGAGTGGAAATAGTTAACATAAAATTTGTAGAAGGACAATTAATAATAGTGGCATTTCTTTTGAGAAACGCTCATGTGTGCATTTATATCACGTTAATAATATTATTTCACTTTTGTATTATGATATGTATACTCAAACGTACTATTAGACCAATTAAAGACATTTTAGCACCTATCCTATTTTTTTTGGATTATCCTTCATAATTTGACCATTGACGAAAAAACGGTTTCAGAATGTGCAACTTTCATATGATACCCCCGTGGTCTAATAACGAGTTTTATTTTTTGCCTACCATATCCGTCATTTTACATAGAAAATAAAAATAGGTATGTGCTTATAAAAAACTATTTAAGAAGTTATTTCAGAGTACCTAATATTATCAATAATAAATATAGCAACAATACAAGTAGCTAATTTATGCTATTCTCGTGTGTTCCACTTTTAAATTGAACTTTCTTCCCTCTTTAGTTTGTAGCTACTGAACAATACGATCGACCATCCTGCCGATGTGCCTTCAGCGAGACTATATAGCAGCAATTTCTCAGGATAAGCGTCCGTCTATCCCAGCCGACATTGACAGATGACACTTCGCCATTTTGGATTATTGAAGAAAAGCTGTTTATTGACGGTTCGCGTCTTGGATTTGCGTTTTAATTAAAAAGCGCTACCTCCCAAGCTTAAAGCATCTTAATTTGTTAATCCAAGTTGATAAGTTTACACTAATGAAATCTACATAATTGATTGAGATTTTATTAGCTTAAACAGAACAACCATTTTTGTTTATTTAGATAATTATATTGCGGTCCCAACCACTGAATCTAAAAAAAATACCGTAAATAAAACAGATACTAATAAAGTTGTCATTGTTTTCCTATCAAAAGCAAGAAATAAATCATAAAATACGTCAGAAGTTTTGATTTGCAAGTCTCCGATTTATATGGCGAAATATGGATTTTAACTACGCAACGGGTCAAACCCTTACTTTTAGTATAAATCAGAAGGGCGAAGAAACAGTTTTAAAGGGATTACATAGGTACAATGCTAACGGTAAAAATAAAGACGAAAGAGTGTGAACCGTGAAGAATGTTCTAAGTCTATTAATAACGAGAGGACCAAAGTAACAAGAGATAATACGCATTTACTCGGGGCATGTAGATCCCAAAATATGATTCACCCGCTACTCACCAATATGTAAATTATGTGAAGAGTATTTTACTGGGTAAGATATAATTGAGGATGATGATGGTTCAGACATTTGCTTCAGACATACCTGCATCCGGATCATTAAAACGGTCAATGTACAGAAAAAGGAGAAATGTACTGGGTGTATCAACAAAATTCAAATTTAGAAAATGTAGAAATACCGGATATTTTCAAAGATAAGTTTTGATATGTGAAGATGGAAATTGAGCAAGATTCTCATGTTCTGCACAGAGCTATCATTGAAGACCATACAAAATATTTCAAATAAAACAGTTTTCTTTGGGGACGGTAAAGGCCGTGCCAGGATAAGCTAAGTGATTCTGCCCCCCTCGAGTTTGGGCTTGTAATTTTTATGGATAGTGTGGCTCTACGTAAGTAATTAATGTGCAAAATTTAAGCCCCCTAAAATTTATGGTTATAAAAAAGAAACGAAATATGTTTTTTTTTCGATTTTTTTTCTCACCTACCGATTTTAGCGTGCTTCACATATATACTAAAAAAATTACTACATTTACTAAAGCTGATTAGATGACATAAATTATATTTTCATTGTCATGGAAATAAGTTTTTAGTTTTTTTTATTTACTTCCAAGTTAGAGACCGCTCCATTTTTTTCACCATTATGTATGTATGTATGTAAGCACTTTATTGTACACAATAACAGGTTAAAGAATATACATGTCACACAATAGATCAAATTACAAAGGCGAACTTATCCCTATAAGGGATCTCTTCCAGCTAACCTTTGAGCAATTGAGAGGAAGGTGGGTAGAACGAGATACGCAAACGAGATATAAAAACACAGAAAATGAAAACAAAACCTAATAGGTATTCATTCTAGACAAATAAAAACATTCCAATACATATATAAATATACAATATAAAATATAATACACAATATCATAAGTAATATATATCGCAAATATACAATAAAGAAATAAATACTATATTCAACCAGTCACGGTGGCACCTTGCAGCAAGATGTATGCATGAACACGGTGCATTCTTAAATTTACCGGGTTGTACAGAATGTACAGCTTTTTTTAAAATTCTCGGCAAATGAATTCTTACTCGACTAAACAACTTAAATCCTATTTGTTAATTTACCTACTCTCAGAATTATCATGACATCCCAGGTACCAGTGTCAATTCCCCACCCTTTTAAAGCATATAAAGTTTCTGTTGACACATTAGCAATTGCTCGATTGCACTGGAGGACTCTGGTGAAATGCCCCTTTGTCCGAAAAACCGCTGTACTATGCAATTAACTAGGTACTGCTTATTATTATACCGGCTTCAGAAGAGTCCAGCATTGCTCGTAACTATCATTGGTTATGGGTATTTGCCGCAATAATTGTTCACCTTCTCCTTTGAGATGACCTTTCAAGTAATGTAATTTCTGTACATCATCAAGTTCATGGTTGTCGTGAATGAGTGATACGAATAGGTCCTTAAAGCTCATCCACTCCGTATAAACCCCGGATAATATAGGGATCGTGATCTTTGGTAACTGAACATGATTCGTCTGAGATGCTTTGTGGGTCGGTATAGGATGATTGAAACTATTTGGATTTGGTTTAAGATTATTGAGTGCATCCTTCAGGTCACATTTATAATCCACATAGTTTTCTTCCGTGACGTCATATACCGCTTCTTTGCCATATATCTTATGTATCTTACGTATAGCTTCTAAAAAGCAAATATGTCCAGCAGAAAAACTCTGCCATAGTGATTCCAAATGTTCTAACCGAGTCTCCACGTATGACAGGGTCACTCTATCCTTGGGTGACTTTCTGAAGTTGGTGTGTGCCTTTGTGATTCTCACGGACATGTCTATAAGAACGCTTATTTCAGGTTCCATTTGGTCCAGCACTTGATTAAAATTTCGATGTCTAAGCCCGATGATAAAATTATAGTCCTAATTGTATGTCCAAATATTCAAATTTTTAAACAATATTTCACCGGGGATCTTATGTACCGAATTTCCCCTTTATTATTTTTTCTAGTGGGTACAATCAGACTGGGTCTCCCCATTCGAAAAAATCCGGAATAATTTTATTTACTTTCTTAGGAGTTGGTTATGGATTTATTGCTAAATTAGCGTGATTTCCCATCATTACAAAGAACTTGGATGTACTCACAGTTTCATCTTCATAAACATTTATTTTTTATAATCACGGTACTTATCAAATGCTAAAACTAATCACTTAGGTCAGTGTAAGCAATCTGACCTCGCCTGTGAACATTGCAGTGATGCAGTCCAGTCAATGAACTGACAACTTGTATGGAAAATTAATACTTAGTTTAAAAAACACTATAAAAACACGCTTTTATAAATGCACGTAAAAACCAAAAATAGATAATGGATCGTTCAAGTTGTCTCTATTACTGGGCTGAAGTGTAAACTATGTGCTTTTAATTATAATATTTGATTGTAAAATCGTGGGGCGCTGGAACAGGAAACCGCTATTATGGAGTACCTTTCCCAAAGAAAGGAGATCCGCCCAAATGTGCAACATGCAGATTTTACAAAAAGCCCAACGACCATAAAACGGGTGACCTTGAATGTCCTGCTAGAAAAATGGCCGAGCAACGATACAAAAACTCGATTGATTACGAAGGGGTCTAATTTAAGGACGCCGCTTACTTTACTTTTGTTTGGACTTATTTTATATGTATAGATTTATTTCACCTATTTTAGTTACTTAACATATATATCTGGCTTCCTACTAAACGCGATGGCCGCAACGCAAGCACTGTTACACATATTTTATTGAACTCCATTTACTTATAAACTTGCTTGACCCAGTCTAACGCAACGCAATACGGTGTAGACTCGAAAAATATTATTACTCCAAAAAAAGAAGGCAAAAAAATATGCCTACGAAACTCCCATTCAGATATCTTAACGAATTACGAAACTACAACCGTTTAATATTGCTTGTTAGAGAGAGAAAACGCAAACAGTGTGTGACGTCACATTACACGAGCCACATTCGACGGCGGCGCCGCACACGACGGAGCGCGGCACGTTGCCGTCTATAGTGACGTCACAATCTACAAGCTTCATCGTTTCATATTAAGTTGCGTTATGCAAAAAAGGGACAGAACATACCCCTTCATAAAACTTTGGACACTTATAACTTTGTGATTATTTAACCTTTTGCGTTTTTTCTCCATTTGACTACGTTTTTCATCCTTTTTCAAGAATATATGACATTATTGATTATTTTATTTAGTGTCTACCCCTATTGCAGATGCTGACACTGTAAATATGTATACTTAACGTAATTTTAATGTTCTATATTTCAATTTATTCTAAATGTACGATACTATTATATACCTTCCTTGTGCACAAATTGCACTATTTAGTTTGTAAATATTATCTTTGTCTGAGACACAGGATCATCCTAGTTCAGACGCACGTAATATTGTATGTACTATATCTTAATATCCAAGCATGTTAACATTAGCAATAAGGTTTATGAATAAATTTATCATTATTACTTATTCCATCATTTTCCCGCCGGTTTCGACGATACTCGTACTCCCTATAAACACGAACGACTGCCACCTCGGGCTTCCGCCGTCGCTCCTGATGATGTTTCTTTGTACAAAAGACCTCGCCGAATTTTCCGACGAACAACACGCCGTGCATATTCGGTTCTATAGGACCATGTCAATTTTGATAGTGTGTTTACTCGTTTGTTGAATTAAAAGCCAAAATTGTAACATAATAAGTTGATGATTTTATTCTATATTTCAGTCTTGTTTTTGTCTGACATAATATTTTTTGACACAAATGTTATTCATTTAGTTGTCATCTAAGTAGGTATCTAAGGAGTTTGGACACCTTCTTTTTGAAATTTTTGATTGTACCTATTTTTATATGATTTGTAAATACGTCACTGCACGGTTGTGTATATAATTTATTATGTTTTTATTATTAACAGACATAATAAAGAAAGTATAACATATATTATATGAGGCTGTTTTATTGCAAAATTACCGTAAATACTTATTTTACAGTTGACTACATACATCAACGAAATAAAGCCGCTAAATTGTTTTAACTTTTTCACGACACGCTATTGACGTAGAAATCCCTGTCAAATGTCAAAAAACACGTGTAATATTTTTTTGTACGCCGCATCGAAAGATTATTGAAATGGTCAATTTATTTTGTGACGGAACATTAAAGAACCTGCCTTTACCTGCCTTTTTTTACAATATACTACTAATATTATACCATTAATTCATGTATTGAGGGTCCAGAAATCAAAACAGTCTTTTTTAGATGCTACGATCACAACTACCTTACATGGAACCTTAACAGTTTACCCTGGATTATGAAGTTGCTGCTTCTAATGCGATAAAAAAAAGTAAACGCTGGTGCGAGAATAAAAGGTTGCTATTATTATAACTATTATTAATTGTATCATCGTAGGAGCCGACGACGGGTGCCGCCGACTGATGCATATCGCCGATATTCAAACCATCCTCAGGGGTGGACTGCGCTTTCTCAAGTTCTTACTCACCGTGTTCCATCTAATGTTCGATATCGTGACGTATGCTAGCATTACTAATGTGTGAACTGTATTTCTCCTCTTCGAGGACGGCTCAATCAGCCTCCAATTGTATGTCAACATCTTTTGTTTTTCCATTTCCAAAAGCGTCTTTTGGTTTTTTGGCCTCTACTTCCAGCTTCTTCTTTTTAGTTGACATGGATGTAGATGCGGACGATACTTTACTATGCGGTGGCAGCCGGTGCGGCACACCGTTGTCCCTCAACGACGGTGCTTCAAGTTCCATATTGTGGATGGCTGCTGCCGGCCACGAACTTTGTGTCTGCGGCATGTCGTGCCAGTGATACTGGTGAAGTGCCGGGTGCCTTTGCAGGCGTCGACACGTTTACTTCTGCCTCGCGTTCAGCGCGAGAAAACCACTACACGGGCTTTTATTCCACTCGGGGTGCGAAACATTTCGTGGTGTACATATACGTGCGGCTCATATAACCACTAGAAAAGGGCTCTTAGAACCACTTTGTGAACGCTGTAAGCCTCAACTATTAGGAAAAACTCGAAGCTTTTAAAATAACGAGCAGATTTTATTAGATTTTTTGACACAGAGACAAATTACATAACAGATTAAAATGCCATAAAACAAGCGACAGCAACATGGCAAAGAGGCCGTCGTCAATACTTTCGTCATTATATAATAATAATAATAAATTTTATTCATAAACCTTATTGCTGATGTTAACAATGTGCATGCGTAATATTAAGACATAGTACATACAATATTACGTGCGTCTTAACTAGGATGATCCTGTGTCTAACACAAAGATAATAATTACAAACTAATTAGTGCAATTTGTGCACAAGGAAGGTATATAACATAATATCGTACGTTTAGAAACAATTGGAATATAGAAAATAGTAACTTATATCTATTTAAAGTACATTCATATCAATAAATCGCCTATTAAAATTACGTTAGGTAAACATAATTACAGTGTCAGCATCTGCAATTGCGTTAGACTAGGTCAAGCAAGTTTAAGTAAATTGAGTTCAATAAAATATGTGTAACAAATAAGTATTTGCGTTGCGGCCTTTGCGTTTAGTAGGATGCCGTTAAGATATGCCGACTTAGTAACTAAAATAAGTGAAATAAATCCATACATATAAAATAAGTCAAGACAAAAGTAATGTAAGCGGCGTCCTTACATTAGAAGACCCCTTCGTAATCAATCGAGTTTTTGTAACGTTGCTCGGCCATTTTTCTAGGACATTCAAGGTCACCCGATTTATGGTTGTTGGGCTTTTTGTAAAATCTGCATGTTGCACATTTGGGCGGATATCCTTTCTTTGGGCACTCCTTATCTGAATGCCCTGCGTCACTGCAATGTCCACACGTGAGATCAGATTGCTTACACGTCTTGGCGGCGTGACCAAACTGCTGGCATTTGAAGCACCTGGTGATAGTGAAGTCTCTCACTGGGCATGAAGACCATGATGAAAACTCGATTTACAGCAGTTTTTTAAGCGACTGGTAGTGAAGAGCCATACTTGAATTGCCATTGGAGACTTTGCGGCAAAGGTTGTGGACTTTAAATTTTTGTTCGGTATTCAGCTTTCCTTCTGTAGAGATGCTACACATTTCGTTGAGTCACTGCTCTATATAGGTCATCCATTTATCAATTTCTGCTGTAGATACGGCTACAATTTGGTCTGGTTCTTGGTCTCTCACATTTTCTTTCACGGCGGTCGAAGGTACGGGTTTTGATGGAGGGCTGCGCGCAATTTTACCACTTCGGCAAAATAGGCTCCGACTACTTTCATCACCAATTATTAAAAAGTTAGAAAATTATAATCATATGACATACTAGCAGTGCACAAACAAAATTAACACGCGTACGTGATTTCGTCGAGATGTAGGTCAATATTTTGCACATGTTTTTAATTTGCAAACAACTATAACACATCCTATCGCATTGGCAGCTACTGCTACATCTGAATCTTGTTATATGAATTATGTTTTAAACTTGGTAAGAATACCGTTGTTGCAATAAAGTTAGCAAACACGAGAACTTTCGGCATGAGGACTCTTAATGCAGATTATTTTACAAATTAAAGAAATCCGTTACCAGGTTGTTTTAATAAACAACATATTTAATCTTCCATTGTTGACTAGTAATTATTGATTGTATACTACTTGTTTTTTACTGCATAGGGTCTCAAGCCGGCTTTAATTATTTACTCGTAGTAAAATTCTCGAACAAAAATGGCGTTCTTTCCATTTATTTTTCGTAACTGCTTTTTCATTTTTGTTTTCTATAGAAGATAACTTATAACATAGAAAAGTTGTAAGTAAATATAACTAACTTTGTCGTACTCCTGGCCGTAAACAGAATCATAAAATTGCTCGTATTTTCCGGTCAGTTGGTTGATATCTTTATTTCGTACTTTATGAGAAACTTCTCGACTCAGTAAGCATTCTACATAATGGTGGTAACGATTTTTTGTATACTACATCAGCATTCTTTAGTGTGGGGTCAAAAGTATTTAACAAAATACCCGTGAATGTAAAATGCGCGGGTAGTAACACAACTTTTTTAAGAAAATTAAAATTGTGCCTCTGAGCCCACTCTTTTAATAACATCAACGATTTTTATGAGTTACTACAATAAGAATGAATGTTCACATACGTAGTATATACATTTAATTTAATTTAAGAATGATGAGCGATGTAATTATTTATAATATTATTAATAAATGACTTATGATTTATACACTTGTGGATCAAAGTAGAAAATAAAGCTAAAGTAAATTATTGCGTAAAGGTACTTGTTAAAGTGTATTTCTGTCCGTTACTAACTAACGTAAATTATATTTAAAAGTTTCGTCTTGGGCGCTAAGTTTCAAACCGCTAGGTGAGCGTTCTAATCGTGAGCGCTTTCCCCTACATAGCGGCAAAACCAAGGCTCCAATCGAAATGTTAGCATTGAATGTGTTTGTGTGAAAATAGCCCAATATATCAAAATATTACAAAATTAGCTCGATCTGAGTCATTCATACATTTCAGTAACGAAAGGTGAAGGGAAGATTTGATTAGGTTCTCAGTAGCGAATTATGGTTTTCTTAAATCTCTTTTTCTAAATGTTGAATACACTTTCATTATATTGTTAGCTTGATTATCAAATGTATATTATTATAATAATTCTATAATTTAAGTGTGAAGTGTAAACGACTGTGGAAGCCACTTAACTATGTCTCGATAAACCGAAGTTATGAGTACAGTTGGTGATTTGACTATTTCCGATAGAGCGCCCTCTGGCGTTGTTTAACGGTTACCGAGTGATAGTCGAGCGGCAGGATCGACCGGCATCGGCTCACGGGCATTCAGTTGGCGGCAGCCAAATACTACGGATGTTCATGTAACTGCTTATTAAATTACTGTTAAAGTGTATTGGTTAATTAGAATTCTGCTATTGGTTTAATAAATCTTGTTTATCAACTACTGAGTTTTTCACTTCTGGTACTAACTCCACAATACGTACTCCTGAAATCTTGCTAAGGTTTTCGTAAAATCCCAAGCTGAACATCTCGATTACTTGAAAGTGGATAGTCCTTCAAATTCAGAATATTCAGGTACAATTTTTTTTAGTCGGGTTTTAGGCATATTTGTTAAATGCCCTGACTGTGGTTATCCCCTAAAATTTGTTTTATTGGCTGATCGATAGCATCTCATGCATTATTGTCGAATGGTCAAAGTCCTGTTACGTCTAATGTTTATTTGCACGAAAACGAGGTATTTATTTAATGAGTAGATTCCACTTACTTGTAGCTACTTGTAGCACTACTTGTACATTTTTTTATACCCTCCTATTTGGGTAAATACGGGTAAATACCGGGTACATTGGGTAGTTTCGGAATTTTTCCCGGTATGTACTCACCGGGCATCTCTAACCACGATGTAAATCACCTAACTTTTTTTTAATCGGCTACTATGTTGCAGTTGTACTAACTTTGTCATCATATCAGCCGAAAGACTTCCACTGCTGGACATAGGCCTCCCCCAAAGAGTGCCAAAGTGACCGGTCCTGCGCCACCCGACTCCAACTACCAATTTCATGAACAAATATTTCGAAATAAAAAAATAAAAATATGATTTAACATTTGTATTAAAAATAATTTATTAAAATAATACTAAATCATCTATTGTGTGTTAATTTACATGTTTTATAAATTCTTGGTATTATTTATAAAAATAAATTTTCCAATTCGGTTCGGGTCCAGATTGGATTTGTTACGGAAGGCAAAGCAAGTGCAAACAAATTAAAAACCAAACAAACCATAAACAAGAGGTATCATATTCCAGAGACTTCTTAAGTTGTATTTCTATACAAGTGACACCTGTCAAGCTTGGGAGGTGTTAAATATATGAAAACACTTCATCGCCAAATCCTATAATGTACAGTTGAGTTCATAAATATTTAAGCATTCCCAAGTTTGCGCCAAAATTTTATTGTGTAATAAATAAATCTTATCTTATATAATCTAATCAAGGCTTCAAAACTAAATGTACTTACATGGAAAGCTGCATATATTATACATCTGAACAGATATTTCAATCAAAATATGTACACCATTTTCATATTAATCTGAGCAAGCCTCGCGATAATATGTAAGTAACTGAAAACGAGTAAATATCTGTACAGTCAAGTGCAAAAATATGTATCGATAACACCTCTCATAAATAAGTACCTAAACCTTAATCCGCTGACATAAGTGCTATGAGACATATTTACGAGTAAGTTGTATGCACCCATATTTTTACACTTGACGGTCCTAATATTTTTCAATATTATTTAACCAAGTGAAAGTACTTAAATATCTAAACAAGGGCTTTTTACAAAACTTTAAAAACAGTAGTGGGACAAAAATATCAGTACTACCGTATTCCAATTGTATTTCAACATTGATTACTATGGTTTTATCAGAATAAAAAGTTTATTAAGATACAATTAGTAGGTCATCATAACATTGAAAATACAATGTACATTCATAAAATTATGCTAGCCTAAATATAAATAAATAATATTGATTGATGTTTCACATTGAACTGAGAAAACATTAATAAAAGCAAATTGAAAGACATATATTCATTCTCAAGTTGAATAAACCACTAGGATTACATACATAAATTACATTGTATAGATTTATTACAATATTCTAATAAGTACCTTATAATGTTGTACTAAACAATCCACTGACTTAACAAATATCCCATACGGATTCCAATAGAATAAATTTGAAGGATAGTCCGCAAAAATATGGTGAAAATTGCCCTAGCCTTTCCTGCATGGAAACGTACTCGTGGAAGACCACCCGCTACCTGGTTAACGACGATCGAAACAGATCTTAAAGAATCTTATTTAGATAAGGGCGAAGCATTAAATCGGACATAAATGCGGACAAGGAAGGCCGACCCCAAGTAGATGAGACAAGGTCCGGAAGGAAGAGAAGAAGAGTCCGACATTTAGACCTACAAAATCACGAGTTCTTCCAACCTACACACTTATGTCCTATATGAAATAGAAGAAGTCAAGAATAGTATATAAATAACGTTTACATACTTAATAGTAATCTAAAATTACAAATTTACATGGATTAATTCTAATAAATACAACTCATTTTAACCAGCTTCAGAAAAGGACAAGGGTTCTAACTATAAGTATTGTTATTATTTTGTATTAGGGGACAATCTTACACAAATCGACCTAGTCCCAAACTAAGCAAAGCTTGTACTAAGGGTACTAGACGACGATAAATAATTACTTAAATACATAGAAAACATCCATGACTCAGAAAAAATATTCGTGCTCATCACACAAATAAATGCCCTTACCGGGATTCGAACCCGGGACCTCTTGCTTAGTAGGCAGGGTCACTACCAACTAGGCTAAAGCGGTCGTCAAAAGTATATTAGTTCTGTAATGAAATATCTCCGTCATTACTGAACCGTGTAGGTATTATACTATGCTCGACTCGTACATGTTTACTCCTTTCACACAATCACGAAAACAATATTTTGTGTGACTCAGCTTTCAAGCAACAGGGTTGAACACGGTATGCATGCATCCGACAAGTTGAATTTAAGTGTGCACATTGTAAGGCGAGTTTTTGGATCATTTAAATTTATACGTAATAATCATTTTTATTACAAGGGATCCATCCGACCGGATTGGTATTACGCTGCTGCGTATATTAAAAATTAAACATTTTGTCAAGTTTCCGGTCCGGATCCGGTGAAATATTACCGGATCCGGTGGCTTTCAAAATATACCGGATCCGGCCGGATTACCGGATCCGCCGGACCGGATTGCAATCCCTAATCTCCATCGTGTTCATTATGTGTCATTTGTATTAATGTATTTACACATTAATCAAAACAATAGGTTCATGTAATTTCTATATGAATGACCTGCAATAAACAGAGCTAATACATTTAGTAAAATATACGCTATTAAAGACTGTGTTGTACTTTTGTAGTAAATTTCTCCATCGCCTCACGTACCATTAATAAATCACTTGGTTTTCGTCACGCACAGCTCTGTTGTTCTATTGTACTTTACAGTGAGTTACGTGAAAGGGTGGAACCACAGCAATCTAAAAACATGCCATTTACCTTGGTAGCGTATTACACTGTTGAGCATCTTTCAACCTTGGTCTATTCATTTTAATTAGTTAACCTTGTTTACTTCAGAATATATACATATTAGTTCATATTGTGATTTATAACTAACTGTAACTGTAATTGTAAACTTTGATATTGCGATCTGTTATATAATAAGTTGCAAAATACTTAAGAAAATAATTGAATATGATGGAACTCACATAGGGTTAAAAGCCAACCTATGCGTTACGAAACTATGCAAAGTGTAAGAGCGAAGTTTGTAGATAGTTTATGATAGTACTTTTTGCCGTCTAAAACGACATATCCCGAAAACATACACCTGCCGTTACTGCTGATAATATTACTAACGATGATACTATAGTAAATGACTGCCCAAGCAGCACGCAAGCGTTTTTAACATCAATATACCAGCCTATTTAAAGCTTAAAGTCTTTTTAGAGACTTACAAAAGTGTCAAAAAAAGTTTGCGCACTTATATGAGTGGTTCATGGTGTATTATACAGCTCAATCTGTATAAAGTCTGTATTAAGGGACCCGCGTAAGCTTAGGGTGCATTAACAGAATATTCAAACTCTAGTACCTATACAACTTCAAGCATTTTGTGACACCTCAAGCGGGTTTTATCGTAAAAGCTGTATACAGGCTGTATTGTGAATATGATCACATCCTTAATACAGCTCTAAGTGGTATTATAGTATCACTAGATACTTGTTTCTGTATAATGGTGTAGGCAAACTCCATTCTAAAACTTATGTTTATGGCGTAATTGAACACTTATAAATACAGTAGTTCCACTACTTCTGTTTAAGGTGTTTTAAAACTAAATAATAAATGACAGCTTTAATGACGCTTTAGTCTGTATTACTAACCAAGTCTCAATATAAGTCACACGATTGCAATTATATATTTATTGGATATCAACATAATTATGTGGAAAAAAAATAAAAGACCTGGTGCGGTCAAGAGACGGATTGAAAGAGAATATTACAAATAATTTATTATACGTAGCTCTATTGAGTATTATTATATTGTATTTTACAAGAACTGATATACAGCCTAAATCTTATAAATATTCTCATATACAACTGATTAAAAGCCAAAAGTTGTATAATAGATTCTATTAATTATGTGGTACAGCTACTAAGCCTGTAATTCTCTCCAAATATTCTTAAGGCTGTTAAACGTAATGTCGCCATTTTCGATTAAATAAAGATTATTTGAAAGATAATTAAAGCAATTCTTGACAATATTTGGTAATAACTAAAGTCGTATCGTAATTGCCAATTAAAATAATGATGACTCTGCCCTCATAGCCGCTATGTAAAACATACTTTGTGTAGGAACATGAATGAAACATAGCGTTATGTAAATAAAATGTATCATAATGCTTTTGCAAAATCTCTTGACAGAATCAATAATGAAGTAAAAGAAACACACTTGACATTCGTAGTTTTAAAAATAAAAATAAAAATAGTATCCAGCCAATTATGACTGAAGAGGCGTGAACACTTTGATTTTATAACCTATAAAAAAAACACATTATTATCCATTTTATTCCCTTTTAATTATACTTTGAATATTCTGGTGGCACGTGAATATTTTGTTAAAACCCACGCACAGCTTCACAGTAAATATAAATGTGCAAGTAAAATGCACGTTCGCTAATAACACAAGTCCAATCAAAATCTTTAAACTAAATATTTTTTTTTTCCAGTACGATGTACCGTATAATCGCCATATCAAAATAATAATATTATTAGTTCGCAAATGTCACAACAATATTTTTTGTTCTTCTGAAATTCTCTTAAAAAAACAATTTTAAGCTTGTATTCTGACAAGTGGCGAATCTATAGTATTATAGTTTCTTATTACACCGAATAAAAGCTCTAATACAGTTATTATACAGCTTTCCTTTTGCTTATACAGCTGCTATACAGCTCCAATAACACCAATGGCTGTATAATTTGGGCCCTTTTTGCACTTAAATGGGCTGTATAAGCGCTTATACAGCCTTTGTACAGCCTTATTAAACAGCTTTTAGTATAAACGATAACCTAAATACAGCTTCTAAAGGGTGAGTACTATTAAATTGTCGCCTTTTTAATTCAAGTTTACTAAAAGAAATAACATACAAGTTAGTCAAAGTTCTTTATTATAATAAAGTTTAAGATAAAATAGATCCGTTAGCACAATTTTATTCTTTGATCAGAGCACGACGAGAGAATTTTCGAACTTTACTCTTGACGCGTTTCATAGAATTTCGCACAGAATCATTTGTGATCAGCTTAGTACATTTCATCCACTTTTTTTTGAAATCAGGTAATGATGTGGCCGGCTGGCACGTTTTACGCAACTTTGTTTTAATACTGGCCCAGTATTTCTCTATCGGCCGTAGTTCTGGGCAATTTGGCGGATTAGTATTCTTCGGTACTACATCGACAGAATTCAGGTTATACCACTCTAAAGCTCGGGATGAATAGTGACAGCTCGCTAAATCGGGCCAGAATAATGTCGAAGAAATGTGCTTTTTTATGAGCGGTAATAATCTTTTTTTTAAGCATTCGGATATATAAATATCCGTGTTGACAGTGCCAATGGTTACAAAGGGCGAACTCCGCATGCCGCACTGGCATATCGCTTGCCACACGAGGATTTTTTTTGCGAATTTTTCCACTGGAATTACTTTTTCTGATTCATGCAGACGCAACGTCCCGAATTGCGAGAAGATTAGTATTGATTTCCTGGTATCGATTTGAAATCAGCCTTTACATAAGTTTCGTCATCAATAATTAAGCAACCTGTATTTTGAACTAACAGGGTGTACAGTAATCTAGAGCGTCTAACTGCTCCGTTATATTGTTCTACCGTTCTTTTCGGGGCTTTTTGCTTTTTGTAAGAAGAAATACCGCACTTTATTTTTATTTTCTGTACATTTGTTTGACTAGTACCAACTTTTTTGGCCACATCTCGAGAAGAGATTGCTGGATTTTGATCAAATAACCTACACACCCTTGACTCTAACTTTTTGTTCCGTTTTCTTGTCGGATTACCCTCTCGCAACTTTCTTTCAGTAGTTAAACCTTGTTTTAACCTTTTTAGGGTCCTTTGCACTGTTCTCTGACTTGTATGGCACGATTTCGCAAGCTCCGAAGTAGATACATTGGGATTTACTGAAAATTTATGCAGAATTAATTCGCGAACGCTTTTTTCTCTTGATGACATCTTGACGGATACAAACAAATGAATGATTTTTTTTAAACCTAAGATGAATAAAAGTTTTAAATTTCATATCTGAAAAGTTTTATCAAAACAGGTTGCAAGGTCAGAAAAATAGAACGGAAAATGTTAGCGACAATTTAATAGTACTCACCCTTTATACAGCTTGTAATGCTACTTGGGTGTTGGTAGTACCTCGGAGGATGTGATCCGAGCGATTTATCTGATGGTGATCTTCTTTAATGAGATATGGGATATTGCCAATAGCATGTTTGATGACAAGCTTGATCCAGCATCATTTGAATTGTTCTCGGACTGGCCATTGTTCCACATGTGTTTTGGGAGATCACTTTCTTTTAAATATATAGTCCCTTATGTAAGCTGATAAAAACGTTACCCTGATTTCCCCGACTTTTACAAATATACGTATCCACTAAACCGCCAATCCAGCAACGATGCTGCGATAAGCATTGAGATTGTTTATGGGAAATGGGTGATCCAGCTTGCTTAACATATTTATCTTGATACTAACCATCAAAAGGCATTCGTCATTACTAATCTGGTTCAAAGTGCCACGTTAGTTGTCGTCAAATCAGATTGGTATTTAAATATATTTCAAAATTGAATTATGTTTCTAGTATCTATGCCATCATGACGGAATGGCAGTCTTAAGAAAAGGAACGTGCTGATTTGCATGCTGGTCTCCTGTCATCACTTGTCAGATTCAGAGTCATCCCTTATCGGATTAAGTTGGTCATACTCAACAACATCTGCAGCTTCTGTGCGTGTGCCCGCAAGCATATTGTGTATTTGCGGCTTGTTGGAGTGTAGCACAGACCAAAATTTACCCCCGAGACACACCAGTCCGCGCGCTATTTTCAAGGTGGTGGCGGCGTGGTATACATGACCGGCGGCGTACGCCACGCCGATCGGCGCACACGTCTATCACAGACTAGGCTTTAGGATCCGCAACATCAATGAGTTCCGTAAAGTTGAAGCCATAAAACTTGTTTACAACATGTTGGTGAGAAGCAAGCTAGAGGCCTCATCAATCATTTGGAATACCTATAGGGCCCACATACGCCTTGCTTTTTAGAGAAGATCCTAAATGCTTTTCTAAGATACCATTTTTAAGTTTGTACTTGGAGCTCTTGGATACAACTCGTTAGAATTAAGGCGTAACAGCAACTTACTGATCAGGGCCTGGCGCATATTGCGCGGTCACATAGAATATGTTGTCCATAGTACTGTAATGCTGAGTAAACATATTTGTAGTAAATAAACAAATTAGGCAAGTCGTTTGGTGTTTTGCCACCATAGTACCAAACAAAAAAAAACAACATTATACGAATTGTCTCACAAAGTTACCAAACATCAATATCTAGGTATAAATAACTTAAACAAACTTACATTACCTAATACGTTATTGAGAATTTATGAAACACTTTAACAATTTTATCATATAACAATAAAACACATTTGTATTGTCATTCCCATATGGCATATTGTGTTTAAACTAATTGCGCTGAATTAAGATTATTTGGTTGGCCTCCATAGTACACCGAGAAAGAACGTATAACAAATGATAGCGCGAGCGACCCGGCAAGACGCATTAAAATCCTCGAATTGGCTTAGCCCCCAAATGTCATAGGGCTCTTAAACAGTACTTAATTATGAAATAAAGAAGGTGTGTTAAAAAGTATTGCCACATTTAAGACGTGAACTGCCGCTTTAGCTATATACCGAACTATTGAGTGTCAGTGCCAGCTCATTAAAACATATTTACATACTTGAATGCTTTAAAATATTAACAAAACTCTTTGCAAAGTATGATGAGAAACCGTCGGCGAAATAAAGTATTGACGTAAAATGAAAAATTCGAAAGCAATTTAGTATTCGGATCACGTCGCCTGTACAACGTGTTAATCTTTTTAGGGAAATGAGAAAACTTTGACTGCGCTTACTAATTCTCTAGCTCATTAAACGTGCCCAGTATTTTTTAATTTAAATTTTTGTGAAACCTTATTGCCCTCACATATATGAAATAAAACATTATATGCAGAAAAGTCAGCAGAGTATACTGCACTATAGAATCATAAATTAACCTTAAAAAAAATTGGAAAGCGACTCAAAGTACATATATTGCCTTTCCAGAAGAATATCGGATATGAACATGATATAATCTTTGTAAGTTCCACACAATAAATTATAAAGTAAGAAATGTGCTCACCGTTTGCATACTAGAAAATAATGTTTTTTGGAGTCATTTATAAAACCGGTTTCGCACAGCTTTTAGAGTGAAACGTTTTAATACCAGTTAAGTTAATCGTCTCACACGAGCTTTTTTATTTTTAAGTTCTTTAAAACTTCTTAAACTAAATTGTCCATTAGCTTTATATTTCTTTATTTTACTTTCCACTACTTTGACCGTTATAACCATTTCAACGTTAAGCTGGCTATATTATGTCAAAAAAACCGGCCAAGTGCGTGTCGGCCACGCGCAGTGTAGGGTTCCGTATTGCCTGTCTGTCTTAGTTACATCGACATGCGGTGCGGTTGCGTCGGCCGAATTTGTATGAAAAACGGCCTTTCCAAGTACACATGAAGTTGGTCGATTATTACTCGGTAACTACTTACGCCTACTTGTCCGAGATAGTTTTCCTTTTAAATTCATTATATGTACTACTACCACAATTTTTTTCACATCCCCAGTAGTAGCCATTTAGCTGGCAGGGGGGGGGACATGACTCGAACAAAAACTAGGGCTTTAAAGCCTAATATCTCGCAAACTAATCACTGATTTAAAAAATGGTTTTAGGAAACCCATAATACTTTTAAACGAGCTATCCAACGATACCCCACTCCATGAGCTTATCGGGAAAAAAAAAATGAAATCCCCGCTTTAGGTGTAGGGGAGGTACCCTAAAAAAAGTTTCTTTCAAGATTTTATTGAACTTATTTGTCAGCGTGATTGATTTTTATACCCATGCCGAATAACAGTTTTCTAGTAGTAATGGTTAGTGAGCTACGCCGAAGACGGACAGACAGACAGACAGATGGACATGGCGAAACTATAAGGGTTCCTTGTTGACTACGGAACCCTAAAAATGCCTGTAGCAAACAGACGATGTACATAGTACATCAAAGTAATTTGCCAAATTAGGTACGGGCACACTAAACCAATGTAACACAATAAATCATAGCTGGGTTTGTTTGATAGAGGCCGTTTTCATTAATAACAAATTAAAAGCTCGAGTCATGACACAAATAAATGTAGGCTAGGCTTTCATTTTCCCCAATAAGTATTTATCGCTATTAAATTATGAACGTTGTAACAGGTGAGTATAAGATCCAAAATCGTCGTTTAAACTGTGTTTTTCGACTACGAACGACGTCGATGTTGGCAAGAAACAGACCCAAAACTCGTCGACTAAACAGCACCACTGCCAGTAAACATGTTTTTCTCGTCAACGCTTTAAACATGTTTATTGATGTGCGTGCGTTTATTTTTATATTTACGTTTATTGCGAAATCAATAAAACTGACCGCATTTCAATTGATTATGATTATTTTCATGTTGTGTGACTGCAAAGGCATATTTAATTTTCGAAAATCATCCTACTAATGTTATAAATCCGAAAATTTGTTATATATATATATATATGTTAAGATGTTTGTTACTCAATCACGCATAAACGCGTCAACCGATTTGGATGCAATTTTGCACGAAGACAGTTTAAAGCCTGGATTAAAATAAAGGATACTTTGGAAGCTAGTTTAGTTATAAATTCGAACATTTCAAGAAGTCCCAAATGTAACTCAAAATGTACCTTTGACATCATTTATGTATAAAAAAAAGGGAGCAAGTTGTTTATCTAGCAGTATAGGTATAAAGTTAATACAGAGTCGATTTGGTGATTTGCTGAGAATTTATTTACTTACTACAAATATTTTCGACCATTTATATTATTTAAATACCTATGTATCAGGTCGTCTAATGTATAAACTATGTGAGTTTGACGAATAAATATTAGATAGTAGAAACTTGACAGAAATGTTAACTGTGGAGATATATATCTTTAAAAAAATATCCAGAGCTTTTAAGGGGGTTCTATTTCTCGTTTTTTGAAACGCTGTTCTGACTAGATTAGGAAACAATAAGGTCTGATTTTCCAATACGATTCTTGACTATATGATCTTTATCCGATTTAATAGATAAAGGATTGCCTAAAATTAACTCGGTAGAAAAATAACTTGTTCCTCCTTCTATATAGCCTTTCAAACAATATCTTATTTTACGACTCAATCAAGTTCATACTGAAGTATTTTCTCATTTAAGATCTCACGTACTGAAATATGAAAAAGTTTCTTGTTCGTAAAGTATAAAAGTCTTTTTCTGGTCAATGTATCCATTTTATAATAAATTGCCTAATGAAATTTTGGCTCTGCCCTTTCCAGCTAAAAATACAACCGAATTGAGAACCTCCTCCTTTTTTTTGAAGTCGGTTTAAAAACATGTCGATGGCTGATTACAGGGTTGAGGACGACAGAAATGCATGGCCCAAATTAGAGCCCAAAATTGCTTAATTATTCATATAGCTTATTCGGACATGTGTTCTTGTAGAACAACGCATTATGATGATTTTTTTCTATGTATTCATATTCAGTTTGACTTCTATCATTGTAATAAGCTTTTTTGACAAAAAATTACTGACTGTTGAGTTAATGGTCATCTTTTTCAGAAATGCTGGTAAAATTTTGACTTGTAAAAGTGCCATTACGGCCTACTTGCAGAATAAAGTTCATTTAGAACACATTTGCTCGTAACGTACCACTTATTATCTTGCTTTTAGGCTCATAATCCTGGGTATTAAATTAAACACGCGTGTTTTATAACATAACGACACTCGTGTATTATGGTTATCTCCCGATAATGTCACGTTGGCACCTTGCAGCAAGATGTATACCGGGTTGCACAGAATGAAAAGCTTTTTTTTGGAATTGGATTATTACTCGACTTAACAAATTAAATCCTTTTTGTTAATTAATTGACTATTTCTTATTGAATATGATATAGAAACGTTTAATTTAGTATAACTATTCACTTTTTATGACATTTTACATGAAATAAAAAAATATAACATTTTAAAACGAAAATATTTATTTTATTTTGTATTGGTTATTTAGAGATTTCATCTACGTCAGGCTTAACACAAGCGTGCGCACTGCGCAAATTTCACAAAAAAAAGTGCGCGCAACACAGTTGCGTTGCAAACAGTTGCGCGCCGTTATAGGTTGTTTCACAAATATTTGTAAACATTGTTAATGCGTGTTTGGTTATTATCAAAAATGTTGACTAGTGGTGCCTACAAAAGTGATAAATAGAATAGACGCCACTGGAAATTCTTGGCGATGTTACAATATGTAAGTAAAAACCTGCTGCCATCATTACGTAAAGAAAATAACTTGGCAGGCCTATAAAATTTTCATCTTATGAAAAGGATTTTTTCCTCGCAAAATGTGTTGAAAAACGTCGTATAAAACGCGTGAGCTTTGATAATTACATCCTCGGCTCTACTCACCTGCGGCTCGCTTGAACAATTCTGCCTCTGATGTCATCATACCTCACTTCCCTTGTATCACAATGTACTATTATTTCATTTATGATATAACTTTACTAAGTTAGGTACTGTATACAAACACAACACATTGAAACTAAACTTAATTACAGTAGAAATTATTTATACCAATTCCGTACAAACGACTACGCTGCACCGAAATTGCTTTAAAATCAACGATGCATTACAAAAGATAAATAACGACGCTCGAATAGTTATTTGGTAAGACCCTCATTTAACATTCTACTTGATGAACGGACCGAAAATGAAGTCATTGTAATAACAGTCGTTATTGAAAGAAAGAACAATAGAAAAAAAACTATTCTAGACGCTACTAAGACATGAAAAATAAAAAATAAATGCTTAAAAACTATCGCAAAATTGATATGATTGATTGAAAATGACGTCAAAATTACGTAATTTAACGCACACAGGTGATGTTTGTATTTAAACGTCCGTGTGACATTTCGCACTAAGTAACAAAATAATTGTGAGTAAATGAAATTTATACAGGTGACGTGACGGGGTGATGTCGTGAATAAATTAAATTTAGCTTAATAGCAAAAATTGCTTAATAGCAAATATGTTTAATGATTATTTTATAAATGTAGTCGAGGACAACTGTCCCATAAACCCAGATTTATAAGGAATCAGGGAGAATGTACCTCAATTTGAGAATAGTATTTTCTTAACACCAGTTGATATCTCAAGAGCTAAAACAAGTTGTTACTTCTTTACATAATTCTAAAGCTGTTGGCTATGACGAAATCAATACTGACATTGTGAAAATGAGTATTCATGTGATAGCTGAACCCTTAATGCACGTAATTAATTTATCGCTAACACAAGGCTGTTTTCCATGGAAGCTAAAAAAATCTATCGTAAAACCTCTTTACAAAAAGGGAGATAAACAACCGTTGAATAATTATCGAACAATCACATTAATACCCTTTTTTTCTAAAATATACGAAAAAGGTGTGTATTCTAGGATAATTGACTTTGTTCAAAGCAATAATTTATTTAAAAACGAGCAAAATTAGTTTCGAAGACGCAGAAATACAAGTCTTACTTTACTAACTTCAATTAATGAAAACTGTTACTGATTCCCTTACTGAGCGACTGCCAGTAAGTTTCTTTTTATGGATATGATTACTCATCGCCTTCGACTTCATCTGCCATAAACGGTTACTCGAAATAAATTATCGGTATGGCATTCGTGGCTCGGCTTATAATTGGATTAATTCTTATTTATCGGATAGGCAACAATGTGTAGAAATATCCCAATTTAATAAATATGGAGTACCGCAAGGCAGCATAATGGGACCACTACTGTTTCTCCTGTATATAAATGACTTGCCAAATGCATTATCCCAGCAATGTTATCTTTCTGCCAATGACACAACTATTGTCATTAAGGGAGATAGCTTAACAACATATGAATCACAAATTATTGAATTGTTGGTTAAAATTAAATAATCTTAAGGCAAATCTTGACAAAACTAAAACTAATTTCATACCAAAAAAAGGGAGCCGCTTAATCTTAACATTAGTCATAATAGGCATAAAATTGAAGAAATTACCAGTATACAATTTTTAGGTGTTACACTGGACCGGTTTTTTAGTTGGAATGAACATAGTAAGGACCTGTGTTCAAGAATAAATCGTTTTGTCTTTGCTCTAAGAAGAATAACTCAGGTAGTTTCAAAAGAAGCTGCTCTTATTTCTTACTATGGCTACATAAACTCAATATTGCAGTATGGGACAATAGTATGGGGTTGATTTACAGACAAAGATAATGTTTTTGTAATGCAGAAGAAATGTATTAAAGCTATCTTTGGTCTCAAAGTGTTAGATTCCTGCAGGCCTTACTTTGGGGATCACAACATTTTACCTCTTCCTTGTATTTATATCTTCGGTTCATCTTTGTTTGTATATCAACATGGCCACCTATTTCAGAATGTTAAAGAAATATATCGTAATCCCATACGTTCACAATACCGCAGTAAGTTATATGTTCCAGCAACAAATCTTTCATTAGGTGCAAAAACGCATATTTAATGTGTATAAAAATTTATAATAAAGTTCCAGATTTAATAAAAGACCTGCGTTTTATACAATTAAAGAAGGCTTTAAAAAAAGGGTTGATAGATAAATGTTTCTACAGTATTCGAGAGTTCCTAGAATAATGAAAGTAGGTAGTTAGATTTAAGATGAATCATTTGCATGCCTTGAAGGTAGATTTTAGTGATACCTCTATTGTACCTGTTTGTGATCTGTCTTGACCTAAAATCGTGCAAATAAAGATTTTACTTACTTGATTATCGCCGCACACTGGGCTGAAAATCGGCTTTCATAGACATAGGAATCGAAGTTAACATTTTAAAGTTTTTGTGCTTGAAATGGCTTATGCTTGCCATTATTATGCTAAATTATGATCCTGGCGTGATTTAGCACTAAAACGTATGAGTTATAATTTTTTTCCGAAAAAAATGTATGGAGCTATAACGAAAAAACTGGATATCTCGGGAACCGCAAAAAAAACACAAATATCCTTACAGCTGGTTATATTACTAATTATTCCAGATTTTTTGACTTACTACATATTTCAGTCATAGGTGCGGTTTTTTTTTAAAAAAATCGACGAAATTTTTAATATTTTTTTTCGTCCCAGACGTCTTACTTTAAACATAAAAGATAGAAATATGTATGTTTTGTATCTAATTTACTCAAATTATGAAAAACTATACATTGACATAAAACCAAAAGGATTTCCGAGCTCATGTTACGTCTTAAAATATAATTTTTCGTTTTATTTTCTGCGGTAATGAGGAATAACGATATCTAATTGGACATACTTACGAGATTGCATCAATTAGTAATGATAATGATCATAGCAATAATAAGTAAATTACTTGTAATACGTCTTAGCAATGACTTCTGATAAGCAAATAGCATAATAGAAAGGTCACTGGTGATTAAAGCACCATCATTAGTACACAAGAATAAAAGCATCGAACGTCTATGTGACAAAATCACTACAAAGTCTTGTACGCAACTGTTAACATCTAATTATATATTTTTATTAATTTTCGAAATTGTAACCATACAAAAATATGTTTAGTTTTTGTACCAACTTGGACTTATTTGTTATTTTACAAAGCGGGAGTCCTTCTTTTAATGATGGATTATTATTCGAAGCAGTTGGAGTCCAGTTAGGCTCTAGCCTATCAGAAGAAGACAGTGTCACCCTCAAAGAATTTTGTCGAAGATTCACCCGATCTGCTGAATGGAGATGGAAGAAATGTAAGAGAAACACCAAGGACTTCAGAAAAAACTACGAAAATTGGCTCCAAAAAGATGTTGATTGGCCCAGCTGTGTACAAACCAATCTTCTTATGCCTGAACTACAAGAAGAGTCTACTTGTTTGGAGTATTCTGCGACATCAACCAGCACCGAACTTACCTCTCCAGAATGTTCAACATCATCATCTTCAATTGGGACAATGACAAAGCACCCAAGAAAAGCCTTCGAAGACCTATCAAACAAGCAAAAGAAGAGAAGGTCTGACAGTCATAAAGGTGAAAACTCAACTGAGTTGGCTTTTACAGCGGCACATCTTTTGAAAGAGGATGGTCGAGATGATATCGCATCTGTGATTGAACACATGCTTAAAAACCCAGAAATTGCTACAAACATATGTAGAATGATCAAGAAGCCGAATTGCTCCGCTGTATTTACACCAGAAAAAGCACTCGGACTTTTCATTTCATTAAAACTAAGTAAATGGCAATACATCACTTTAAGGGAGACTGCTATTCGAGAAGGTGCCCAGAAGCTTTATCCGTCTTACTACAAGATACAATCGGCCAAATTACAGTGCTATCCTCCGAAGTCAACCATAACTATAACGGATTCATCAGCTGAAATTAAACTTCAAGCTTTACTTGATTTAACAACGAAGAGGATACTGGATGGATTATCAAGCAATGTAGAAAACAAACAGCTGACGCTAATATCTAAGTGGGGTTTTGATGGTGCTTCTAGTCAAAGCAGATATAAGCAGAAAATGGAAGGCGAACAAGATGACTCGAGCATATTCATGACATCTTTAGTACCACTTAAGTTGGTTTCTGGAGAAGACATTGTATGGACGAATCCAAAACCTTGCTCACCCTCCTATTGTCGCCCATTGATGTTCAGATTTGTGAAAGAAAGTGAAGCAGTCGTACTTGAGCAAAAAGGAAAGATAGAAGCAGAAATTAAAGCTCTACTCCCTACGGAATACAATACTTGTAAGATACATCATGCCCTGAAAATGACGATGATTGATGGGAAAATTTGTACATACCTTTCTGCAGCTAGGTCAAATGCTACATGCTATTTATGTTTGGCTAAGCCAACAGAAATGAATCGCATAAATTCTGTTACATCAAAGACGATAGCCACTGAGTTGTACGAATTTGGATTGTCACCACTGCATGCCCGCATCAATTCAATGGAATGTCTTCTACACATTTCGTACAGACTCGTCTTCAAGAAATGGGCTGCAAAGGGAGACGAACATGAAAAAATTATGAACGAGACAAAGAAAACAATTCAAGATCGATTTAAAGAAGAGCTAAACCTTTTGATTGATATTGTGAAGCAAGGTTCGGGGACCACAAACGATGGGAATACAGCAAGAAGGTTTTTCCAGAATCCAGAAAAAACTGCAGCAATAACCGGATTGAATGAAGAGCTCGTACGCAGATTTGCCGTGATACTGCAAGCAATAACATCCGGGGAACATGTTGCTGTTTCGAATTTTAGAGAGTATGCCTTGGAGACGGCTAAAAAGTACGTAGAGTTATATGATTGGTACTACATGCCATCAACCGTGCATAAATTGCTAATTCACGGAGCTGATATCATCGCCAGCAATGCCATTGTACCTATTGGAAGTCTTCTTCCGAGAGACTTCTCGGAAGAAGCTTCAGAAGCCCGAAATAAAGATTTTAGGATGTTCAGGGAACATAACTCCAGGAAGAAAAGCAGACAAGCATCCAACGAGGATATTCTCAACATGCTTATTTTATCCTCCGATCCTCTAATTACTGCAATGAGACCGACCCTGGATGCAAAGAAGAAACAGGCGTTTTTTATAGAAACGATAGACCTACTTAAATTAGAGGAACCCCAAATTGAGGTTTTAGGTGCGTGTGACGCAGAACCTGACTCTGAATTAGATTCAGAAGACAGTGATTTAGAAGAATAAATTAAAAATAAAGACATATTGTAAGGTTATGGTGTTCTTTTTATACTTTACTTGTTTATTATTTGTTTTTCTTTAAAGTTGTTATGGTTCTGTCAATATTTGTTTTTTTTTATGTAAATAATACTAACCTATGTAAAAAAAATACTAGCAATTTGATTAAATATGACTCACCCTTTATTGAAAATGCGAAACATACATATTTCTTTAAATTAGGACGTCCGGAACGAACAAAAAGAATTAAAAATTTCGCCGATTTAAAAAAAAAAAACCGCACTTTAGACTGAAATATGTAGTATGTCAAAAAATCAGGAATAATTAGTAATATAACCAGCTGTAAGGATATTAGTGTTGTTTTGCGGTTCCCGAGATATCCAGTTTTTTCGTTATAGCTCCATACATTTTTTTCGGAAAAAAATTATAACTCATACGTTTTAGTGCTAAATCACGCCAGGATCATAATTTAGAATAATAATGGCAAGCATAAGCCATTTCAAGCACAAAAACTTTAAAATGTTAACTTCGATTCCTATGTCCATGAAAGCCGATTTTCAGCCCAGTGTGCGCCGTCCCAAACACACTTCTACCGTACGGAAAATTTCATCTAAATCCGTTCGGAGACCTTAAAGGTAACAGTGCGATGAGTTTGTTAGTTTAAATTGCTAAATCTACATTGAAACCTCCGTTTTTACAAACATAAATATCGAATCATCAACAGACGTTTCTGCTGAAGTTTTTCATAGTATTAAAGAAATATAATTTTTTATGTCTACCAAGCTACATTACTGGTAATTTTTGCCGAAATCCGTCCAGTAGTTTTATTTACATTGGCCCGGGCTACCTGTATAGTTTTGAAAGCAAAATTATCATACCCTAAAAGGCGTAGAACTTTCCATCTCCATCCCCAGTCCCCATTTAACGGTGTTAGAGAATACATTATTTTCACTATCCAAAATAAACTTTTAAAATTAACAAAATAATCCGCAGCTTTAATCAAACATTACCTTCTTTTCGGTTCTGGGAGCATCGCAGTTCTAACCTAACCTACATTTCTGGTAGCTGTTCGATTCTGTAAGAGTCGTGGTTCTAACTTCACCTATCGTACTTTATTCTCAAGTTGGATAACGTATTTTGACTAATAAATAGCTTACTATATAGTATACCTATGTATGACCGAAGACTTCCCTTACTTCAAAAATTACTTGTTCCTCATACATACTTCCAACATCCTTAACGATGAATTTAAAAAAAACATTGTAATTTAACCGATGTTACAGTTTCCTTACTTTAAATTGTCTTGTTCCGCGTACAAACTTCCAACTTCTTTTAGCCCCTTTAGGGATGAATATCTTTTGACCCCTCTTATGGAATCAATTTAAAACAGTCTAAAACAGAAGTTAAAAATGTCTAACCCTAAAAATGTCTTACTCTCCATACAAACTTTGAACCCCCATAACACTATAATTTGTTTTCTAGTTTTGAAACAGGCAGTCTCAACCCGAACTTACAAATCTCTTACTTTAAAAAGGGCTTGCTCTCTATATAACCTTCAAACCCCCTTTTAAAAACGCTGAAATCATTTTCTAATCTTACAAACACACAAACAGTTCAAAACCTAAGTAAAAAATCTCTTTTTTTTATATCTTGCTCTCCGTATAAACATTGAACCCCCTTTTAACCCCCTCAGAGAATTTCAAAAAAAGTTAAACAAAAAATCTTAAATTGAAGTTACAAATGTTTTACTTTAAAAATTGTCTTGATCTATACGAACTTCGAACCCACTTTAAACACTGTTAGGGAATGAATGAAAAAATAATGCTGAAATCTGTTTTGTAGTCTTAATAAACAGTCTAATATCAAAGTTAAAAAAATACTTACTTTAAAAATTACTTTCCCCTCCATACAAACTTTGAACCCCTAAAGGGCATGAAATAAACAAAAAAAACTGAAATCAGTTTTATAGTATTTTAACATACAGGCTAAGACTGACATTACAATTCTCTTACTATATTTTCTTACTCTCGATATAAACCTGGAATCCCGTTTTAACCCCTTATGGGTGGAATTTTTCCAAAACGGTGCAAGTGTTATTTTTTAAATCTAATAAGTAATCTTTCTACAACGTTGCAAGTATCTAGCTCAAAAAAAGTGTTTGCATCCCTTCTTTAACCCATTTAGGGGTAGAATTTATTCTAAAACGCTGATAGTACTTTTTTGTATTCTAATAAGTAATCTTTCTACTAAGTTGCAAGTTTCTAGCTCAAAAAATAAAGTTCGCACCATACAAACTATGCACCCCTATTTAACCCCTTTTTGGGGTGGAATTTTCTAAAACGCAGAAAGTACTTTTTTGTATGTTACTTAGTAATCTTCCTACAAAGTTTTAATTCGTTTAAAAAAAGTTTGCCTATTTAACCCCGTTAGGGATGGAATTTCCAAAAATCCCGTCTTACCCCTTGCCTACGTCATAAAAGATAAGTTCTGCTGTAAATTTCAAGTTTCTCGTCCCAGTAGTTTCGGCTGTGCGTTGATGAATCAGTCAGGAAGTCTTCTTTTTTAAATATAGATGTTAATATATTATTAAAAAAAACAAAAAAGACAATTTTATGTTGTTCATACGAGTATACTCGGCTCATTTTAAGTGACGATATCAATTAATTATAAAGTTTGATAAATAATAAGTGTGTGAAGTAGTTTCTTCGAGTGAGGTGGGGCGTGCGGTGCGAAGAAGTAAACACGACGATTAAACAGACGGTAGTTTATTCCAGTAGGCGCTATCGTAGGTTACAAATCTACTAATACTAAATCTCCTAAGGCCGAACAGCGTCCAAGCGTACAACTGCCGAGCACAAAGGGGAGCCTAAGTTATAACTTAGATTATTCTAAAAGTCAAGAAGGTCCGCAAAGGTCCAATATGGTACACTATGCATACACAGCTCAACACCTAGCTAATTCTCGCTTCAACATTGGTAAGTGCCTCGGGTCATTAAATCAGGAAAAATCTTAATAGCGCGATGTACAATTTAGTATGGGCGAGTTACGGACGTAACAGCGACATCTACCATGAGATTGAGTAAACACATTAAATTCATTAGCATGCCCGAGGTATGACTTTAAACTATGGGGATACATTCTATATATTATTTACAACACGTTACATGATGTGCTGTATTTTTACAGGCTTCAGGACCGAGTAATATTGGGTCTCCTAGCGCCATCTAGTTGCGTGTTGATGAGCTACATTATATTGAATTGTCTAGATTCCATTAGTCCCGTTTTACACATTCTCATCGTTATCTTAAAAATCTAGTCAATGCAAAACACAAGGATTCATATTTTAAAAGCAATGGGAAAGGCAAAGTTTGGTTGTCGCTTGTGTTGTTTTTGAGGACACCTGGCGCCATCTAGTCGTGCTAAGAGTAACTAATCTTACAAACTATGTAAAATGGGGTCTTCGTGTTTCAATCTCCCCCTCTGGAACTGCAGACGACCCGGCAAGGTGACAGGAGAATCTTCACTGGGTTTGTATTATTTTCTTTGGTCGACCACGTTTGCTCGTCGTGGTCTTTGCGATGGGCACAGGAGTGACCTTTCTTGGCCTCCCTCTCTTACGTAGGGGTTGTACAGGTGTTGGCAAGGTTGCATCGTCGCTATTCTGGTAAGGACTCAGGTCCTTCGCGTGGTATATCCCGACTGATTCGTCAGGTCTTCCAGGGGTGGCTACAATGTATGTGGAGGCACCAATACGTTCCTTTATCAGGTAAGGTCCATCTCTGCGGGGTGCGAATTTGGCACTGACTCCTTTAGCCGCGTTACTTAAGGTATGTGTGGTGACCAGCACCAGGTCATTCTTCTCGTATGTTGGAGTTTCCCTCCGATTTTTATCAGCAACTTCTTTCCTTAGCTCCTCTTTTATTTCTCGGGCTTCTCTAGCTTTCTTTAGCGTATCAGCCATTTGGAGAAGCTTCGGGGTGATTTCAGGTACAAAGTTTTCGGACACTATCACTTTACGTAGGTCTTTCTCGTTATCGTCTGGGGTCCTGAGTTCCCGTGCGAAGGTTAGATACGCCGGGGTGTACCCGGTAACGAGACTGTTGGCTGTATTCATCGCGAACCTTATGGCAGGTAATTTCTCGTCCCAGTTAGCATGGTCTTCCTGGACTAATATGGCTAATTGCACCTTTAGGTCGCGGTTTTTTCGTTCCACCGGGTTAGCCGCTGGATGGTAGACGGGTGTGAACTGATGCTTAAGTCCTAAACAGAAAGTGACCTGTTGCATAGTTGCGCTTACAAATTGCGGCCCATTGTCACTTATGAGCCTGCGTGGGAGCCCGTAGCGGAGGAAAATCTCATTCACCAATAGGGTAGCGCAATTTTCCGCGTTGGCCGTCTGTAGATGGAACAGCTCCACCCAGCCAGTGGCTACATCTTCCACGACAAAAATCCATATGTTTCCTCTCTTTGTAGCGGGCAGAGGACCAAACAGGTCGAAAGCTACCACCTCGAAACGTTGGTTCAAAGTCGTTGTCTGGAGTAAACCAGCAGGCTTCAGGTTGGTGGGTTTGTATCTCTGGCAGGGCAAACAGTTTTTAACGTAGGATTCTATATACTTGCGCATGCCTTTCCAATAGTACCTTCCGGCTATCCGCTGGTATGTCTTCTCTGCGCCATAGTGTCCGGCGAGAGGGTGGTCGTGGTATGTCGTCAATACATTCGCCCATTCACTCTGTGGCACCACTAGCTGCGCGTCCTCGCACTCCTCGTTAGGGTTGTATCTGTATAATAAGCCGTTGTTTAGCAGGTAACCTTTAGTACTCCAGTACACGGCATTTTCGCTTTCAACACTCTCCAAAGCTCGTATAATTTTCGCAACGTATTCATCTCGCAATTGCTCCTGGCGTATCTCCGCAGGACTCCGGGTAACAGAGTCGGTAACCGTTACAGTGCAGACCTCACACTTCTCTGCGCTTTCTTGGTGGCAGAAAGGACGGGACAAAGTGTCGGCTGTTACGTTGGTTTTGCCTGGCAGGTACCTGATGGTGACGTCGTACGCTTGTATTTGCAAGGACCATCTCGCTAGGCGGCCTGTTGGAGACTTAAGCGTCATTAACCATCTGAGAGCTTGGTGGTCCGTGTACACCGTGACAGGGAGTCCCTCAATGTAACCCCGAAATTTACGGATCGCCCAAACCACGGCAAGTGCCTCCCGTTCTGTGGTTGTATAGTTCTTCTCTGCCGGTATCAGAAGTCGACTAGCATACTCCACGGGATGCTCGTCCTGCCCCTCCCCCTGGACCAGAACGGCCCCAAGAGCGTAGCTGCTTGCATCAGACTTAATTATATAGGGCTTAGTCTCGTCCGCTTGTTTGAGGACCGGCGTGGTTGTGAGGCCAGTCTTCAGTGTACAGAAGGCTTCTTCTTGCTCATTTCCCCACTGCCAAGTCTGATTCTTTTTGGTTAGGCGTGTCAACGGTTCACTTATCTTTGCAAAATTCGGGATAAATCGCCTGTACCAGGAACATGTTTGTAAGAAGGAGAGCAGCTGTTGCAGATTCCCTGGAGCGGGCATTTGTGTTATGGCAGCAACTTTCTGTGGATCGACTTGTAGTCCTGCGGGGGTTATGAGGTGCCCTAAGTATTTGACGGTTTCACAGCAGAAATTACATTTGTCTAGGTTTACGCTCAGGTTGATTTCCTTGAACCTTTTGAATATCTTGTCCAAGTCGGATAAATGGGTTTCAAAACTATCCGAAAAGATGATGAGGTCATCTAGGTATGCCAACATTTTTATTGTTTGCAGGCTCACCCGGACTCGATCGATTAATCGTTGGAAGGTCGCGGGCGCGTTGCGTAAACCGAAAGGCATCCTTTTGAACCGATATATCCCAAACGGCGTGATAAACGCAGTCTTGTCCTGGTCTTCATCTTTGACCTTAACTTGCCAGTATCCCGCTCGGAGGTCGAGGGTGGTCATGAAGGCACTGGGCTTTGCAGCGTGTAGCAGGTCGTCAATCCTAGGTATCGGGTAAGCATCGGGTACCGTAATTGCATTCAGACGTCGATAGTCAACGCATACCCGAGTACTGCCATCTTTTTTGGGTACCATAACCACGGGAGCTGCCCATGCAGAGAAACATGGTTCGATTACCTTCTCATCCAACATCTTCTGTATCTCCCTCTTCAATATTTCCTGACGTGGCGGCGAGAGCCGGTAAGGTGGAACAGAGATTGGGCCATGTTCTGTTGTTTGTATAAAGTGCTCCGTCATGGTAGTTGGCTCCTTGTTGAACTGAAACACTTGCTCGTTGTCTTGCAACAGAAGCTTTAATCGTCCCTTCTGATTGTCACTTAGCAAGTGGGATTGCGCAGCCTTTATCTCCAATGAATTTATGCCGGTTCTACTCGGCTCTGGAAACAATCCCAGTGAGCGTGGTGACAACTCAACTTCCGACGTCAGGAAAGTTTGTTGAGCGTCATTGTAAATAAAATCAATAAACTTTAAAAATAATTTACCACAGACCATGAGTTATAAAGGTCATGTCACTTCCGATGGGGAAGAAATTTGTAACCTCTTTAATCATCATTTTAACTCCGTTTTTGAGAAATCTGACAATTCTCTCATTGACAGTTTAACACCACCTTGTGAACCCTTAATTGACATAAATACTATAGCAATTAACCGTACCATTGTCCTCAAGCTGCTAAATTCAATAAATGTCCATAAGGGGGCTGGCCCAGATGGTATTCATCCGATCTTAATTAAAAAATGTTCATCAAACTTAGCAACCCCGCTTACAATGCTGTTCCAGCAGTCAATAAAATCTGGTCATGTCCCCGAAATATGGAAAAAAGCTTTCATCACTCCTATCCCCAAGGGTAAAATTAGTCATAACATTGAACAATTCAGGCCCATCTCAAAATTGTGTCAATTTAACAAAATTTTTGAAAAAATTGTTACAGAGCAACTATCTCAATTAGTTAAACATCACATTAGCCCGCACCAGCATGGGTTCTTTAAAGGTCGCTCTGTGGATACCAACCTATTAACTTTCAGTAGTGAGGTTCTCAATGCAATGGATAAAGGGTCTAGTGTGGAGGCCGTGTATACCGATTTCGCCAAAGCTTTCGATAAAATCTGTCATAATACGCTTCTCCTCAAGCTTTGGCACCTCGGTATACACGGTGATTTGTTCCGATGGATTAAATCATACATTGAGAATCGGAGTCAGTGTGTTGTCTTGTCTGGTTACTCCTCACAATGGAGGTCTATTAGTTCCGGTGTACCGCAGGGATCGCATTTAGGGCCCTTGTTGTTTACACTTTTTATTAATGACATAGGCAAATATATTAAAAACTCTAATGTGTTACTCTATGCAGATGATACAAAAATTTTCAAAATAATAAATTCGATAGAGGATTGTAATATGTTGCAAGAGGATTTAATTCATTTTGAGACATACTGTAAAGACAATAAATTATTTTTAAATCTTGATAAATGTTTCATAATAAATTTCTCTAAGAAAAAACATAAAATCAACTTTAATTATAGCCTATGCAATAATCAAATAAATAGGGTAACACAAATACGCGATCTTGGTGTGCTAATGGACTCGGAACTTTCTTTCAAACCTCATTTGGACCTAATAATAAAAAAAGGATACAAACAACTGGGCTTCATTCTACGCGTAGGGAAAGCTTTCAAAAATCCTAGCACCTATAAAATTCTGTATAATAGTTTTGTTCGCAGCAATCTCGAATTCGCTTGTACAGTCTGGAAACCCTATCATAATATTCACATCGAGAGAGTGGAAAGGATACAAAAAAAATTTGTTAAAGCCCTTAATTTCAGAACTGGCTATGAGTACACTAGTTACACTGATTCACTAACTCACCATAAATTACAAACACTCCGTGCCCGCAGAGATTGTGTAGACTCTTTTTTATTATATAAAATCATATCTAATATGTTGGATGTCCCCTCACTATTACATCAAATCAATTTAAGGGTACCTTGTAGACGTCAGCGCCAATGTCAAAAGAAATTCTTATTTTCGATTCCCCGCAATCGAACTTGTTATGCACAAAATATGCTGTTTATAAGACGTGTATGTAAACTGTTTAACCATGATGAAAGACTTAAAGACATTGATCTGTTTAATTGTTCTATTAAGTCATTAAAACATGCTTTCCAGTAACCATGGTCTATATAATAATATGATCAATCACTTGACTGTGTACATATACTTACGAATGGGTTTATCACAATCTGACTGTAAGCTGTCATATTAAATATTAGAATTTCATTACTTAGTTACAACAGCAAGTTAAACTTTTAAGTCATTTATTATCATGAAGCTGATACTTAAGTTTGTTGATAATGTATGTTGGTAATATGCTTATGTTTATAAAATAAGGAAACTCCAGGTCTAAGATGTAAGCGATAGTTTAAGAATTAATTTCTGTAAACGACTGTTTGTTTCTTCATTAAATAAATAAAATAAATAAAATTGTACATAGCATCCACAAATCTAGGGGAATAGCCATCGAATAAGGTCCTCTTGCGAGAAGGTACAACTGGCAGGTCATCAATGGTCAACGGTATCAGCTTGTATGGGACTGCTTCACACTCCGAAGGTAATTCAGCGTCGAAAGGCAAAGCTCGTTGGAGGGTGCTTCTTCTGGCTTCCGGCCCTGTTGTGCTTTGTATTACTGCCGACGCTGCTATGGCAGGGCTCATACATACGTCATCGTCCGGATCTGATAGATATGTCAATGTCTTTCCCTTGCCTTGTTCTTCCCGCAACTCATAGATATTACGGGGGTTGTCGATAAAGTGCCACGTCATCTGAGGCATGTTCATGATTATGCCTGCGTCCTGGATGAAGGGTACTCCCAGGAGTGTTCTTGTATCGCGCTTTCCCGGAAAAATTATGAACTTGGTCGTAACAGAGCGATCGCACACTTTTACGACGCATTTTACCTTAAGGACTTCCTGCAGCCTTTCGATTCCATCAGCGAGCGTTACTCGCGCGTGTTCTGCAGTGATACGATAGCCAAGCCTTTTCAAGCACGTGTAGAGTTCATATGATGCCACATTGCTCTTGGCACCCGAATCAAGGAATGCTGTCCCCGTCATTGAGTCAATACCGATGCCAATGGTAGGTCGCGTGCGGATATCCATAGCAGTATCTTCCTCAACGCCGGTGGCACAGAAATCGACGCGCTCAGCCTTGGTTGGTTTCTTGGCATCGTTGCATGTCGGGCATCTACTTCTGACTACACCAGGTGTCCCACAGCCGTAGCACGCAAAAATGGGCTGCGACGGAGAAGGTGCTTGTGTTGCTGTTGCTGTAGAGGTTGTAGCTGGTGGCAGCGCTTTGACTTTCACTGCTTCTCGGGCTGCGCCACGTGCTGCTGCCTCCCTGACCTTCTTGCGACACACATCTTCCATATGCCCTACAACCCGACAGTAGTTGCAACGGATACGTTCCTTCGGTTTGGCCGTTGATGGTGGTTCGTCGTTCATCAATTCTTCAGCAGACTGTGCTGCTTCCAGAAGGGCATCGAAAGACAGGGCGATTTCCCTCGGAACCTTCTCTTTGATCCGTCTGTGAAGAGATCCGTAAACCATATCGAGCTGTTGAGTTTCTAGGAGATGCGGCTCTGGCAGCTGCGCCAGCAAGTCCCTCTGCTTAGCAATGAAGGTCTCAGTCAGCTCCCGAGGACCTTGTTCCGCCAAACAAATTTCTTTATATATCATGTGCGCGGGCTTTCTGGGTGCGAATGCCCTACGTAGTCTGCTCTCAAATTCACTCCATGTTTTGACTGCGCTTCCCACACCATCCCACCATACAGCAGCAGAGTCCTTCAGAATTAGTGGCAAACTCTGTAAGGCGTCTGTGTCGGTTATGTTTCCAACGCGTTTGAAGCATGAAGCCGCTGTCAGAAATGTCTGCACGCAGGCTGGATCCCGCTCGCCATTGTAGAAAAATGTAGCCTTTGCAAAGGAACTGGATTTGGTTGGAGCCGGAGCAGGTCTTGCCGCAGTCGTGATAGCTCCCAACAACTGCTGGAACTGACTCTCTGTCATATTTACACCCATGTCTCCTTCCGTAAGTTTAGCTTGTCGACGAGTAACTGTAGGCATGTAAACTTGTTACGTTACTGCACGGCCCCACGTTGGGCGCCAGATGTGAAGTAGTTTCTTCGAGTGAGATGGGGCGTGCGGTGCGAAGAAGTAAACACGACGATTAAACAGACGGTAGTTTATTCCAGTAGGCGCTATCGTAGGTTACAAATCTACTAATACTAAATCTCCTAAGGCCGAACAGCGTCCAAGCGTACAACTGCCGAGCACAAAGGGGAGCCTAAGTTATAACTTAGATTATTCTAAAAGTCAAGAAGGTCCGTAAAGGTCCAATATGGTACACTATGCATACACAGCTCAACACCTAGCTAATTCTCGCTTCAACATTGGTAAGTGCCTCGGGTCATTAAATCAGGAAAAATCTTAATAGCGCGATGTACAATTTAGTATGGGCGAGTTACGGACGTAACAGCGACATCTACCATGAGATTGAGTAAACACATTAAATTCATTAGCATGCCCGAGGTATGACTTTAAACTATGGGGATACATTCTATATATTATTTACAACACGTTACATGATGTGCTGTATTTTTACAGGCTTCAGGACCGAGTAATATTGGGTCTCCTAGCGCCATCTAGTTGCGTGTTGATGAGCTACATTATATTGAATTGTCTAGATTCCATTAGTCCCGTTTTACACATTCTCATCGTTATCTTAAAAATCTAGTCAATGCAAAACACAAGGATTCATATTTTAAAAGCAATGGGAAAGGCAAAGTTTGGTTGTCGCTTGTGTTGTTTTTGAGGACACCTGGCGCCATCTAGTCGTGCTAAGAGTAACTAATCTTACAAACTATGTAAAATGGGGTCTTCGTGTTTCAAGTGGTCATTGTTTATGAAAATACTATTTGAAATCATCCTATTAGTGGTTTGATTGTTCGAGGTATGTTTATAGATAAACGACAAGTTTAATTTGAATAGGTGTAAGTTTATGACACATCTATAACGCTATCAAGATATTGCGGTGATCTATCACGGAAATATATCATCCCGAAATCCGAAGTTCCGACGTAATTATGGCAAAACCATTCGAATAGGTGTCCTGAAGCGACAATCCGATTTGTCTTAACTTGACAGATACGGACAAAATGACCGCTAGGCGCGGACTGCCTGACATGGCGGGGCGGGATGCAAAAAGAAGGCTGTTATTTTAAGTCAGATTAACTGTCTTAGTATATTTACCCATAATTTTTTTAGTAAATAGTGGTATTAACTATTGTCGCACATATTTCCTCACATGTCGGTATACTATTTATACTGTCCGAAACGTCCGCTAATAAAATATATAAATATTTTTTTAATTTTCCACTTTGCTCGAATTTGACTATACTGTCAGTAATAGTACGCAGAAGTAGTATCATGACGAGGCGGAGCACTTGTAGTACCTAATGCAATGGTACTGCCCCGCTTCCGCGCATCCCTTACCAGTTAGGAATCACTTATTTAAATGTAGGCGCCAATTAAAGAATTGGAGTGAATTGACGAACACATTGCATTAACAGCTGATAGCTAACTGATATCGTCCCGCAACCGCATCACCAAACCAGGAAGGCGCCTCAAGAAATAGACCATCTCTTGGCGGCAAATTGATAAATCCGTATAGCAAGGAACGCAGGCAAACCCGCTGGATATGATATAACCCAACCCATGTCCATGTATATAACCCATGCCGACTCAGAAAGTTAGTGTATTCTATACACAAATTAATGAATGATTTTTAGGGGCTATCAATTTGAAATTTGGAATGGTTTTAAACGAGAGTGGGTTAGGCTCGTAAAACACACTTTTCCGAAATGTGCACTTTCCGCAAAATGTACACTTTCCCAATTTAGAAACTTTCCCGAAATGTGCACTTTTCAAACAGTGCACTTTTCCAAAACGCAAGCTTTCCCAAAATTTAGCATTTAGCATTTAGGGCACTTTCTCAAAAGGTACACATTTATTATGTCTCTCTGTCCGTCCGTCCGTCCGTCTGTCGATCCGTCCGTCTGTTTGCATTTGCACTATTTTATAGAAACCCTTAGTACTATAAACAGGGACACCCGTTAGCGCTATAGTGTACTTTCCGGGAAAATATACCTTCTGCGATAGTGCACATTCTGGGAAAGTGCACCTATTGACAAAGTGTACATATCGGGAAGTGCACTTTTAGAGACAGTGTACTTTCCATTCATCATTCTAAAAAATGCACCTTTACAGAAAGTGCACATTTCGAGAAAGTGTCTTTTACGAGCCTAACCCACGAGAGTTATCCACGTGCATGGAAAATGAGACATTTAAATATACATTTTAATTTTCTATGAAAAACTACGAATATGAGGAGAGGGCAAAAAAAATCAACTATTAGGCCAAGTGGGGTATCCATATGAAAGGGCACGAGTTGCACTTTTTGAAACAGTTTTTCTTTTTTTTCTACATTGGTAAAATTTCTATCTATGAAGGAAAATGTAAAAAAAAATACCATTTCCCCCTTATCTCCGAAGTTATACAATGAATTGAATATTATTATTGTGATAAAGATAAACTTAAATATTACAGACCCCGTATCATGGTCGGCCTTATCACACGATAAGTGATAGGATAGAGCGTCCGTCACTGGCTGACACCGTTCGATAGAACGAGACGACGCTCCTATCTTGTCACTAATCGCGTGATAAGGCCGACCATGATACGGGGTCTGGAAAAGTATCACTTTTTCTGCATCTAGCGTATGTTTTGTTTTGTTTTTGAGGAGGTGGAAAAAAAATTCAACTACGATATTAAAGGGCTTGAGTTGCACTTTTTGAAACAGTATTTCTTTTTTTTCTACATTGGTAAAATTTCGATCTATGAAGGAAAATGTATGTGTACGGAACCCTCGGTGCGCGAGTCAGACTCGTACTTGACCGGTTTTTTTTTAATCGAACGAGTATTTCTTACCCAAATATTTATTTCTTCTTATTTCTTTCTTTCTTTATTACATACAAATAAACTTAGCAAAGATCAATCATTGCAGTCTCACAGACTTTCCCCTTTATAATATTAATATATAGGTACCTATAGATTGAAGTCTACGTCGCGTCGTGATATCAAAGCGGCCACATCAAAGTCTCGAGCTTTCATTGGAGCAGAGGGGCAATCACGTAACGTTTTGGACGCGCGTTAGGACAGTCCGTCATTTTTCCATATAAAAATTGTCATTTAGATCTACCTAACGTACGTGCAATGCATTACGTGATCGACCTGCAGGTCTAATATTGGTCCTGGTTTTATTTTAGGATCAATTCCATAATTTGGTTTTTCTCAAAAAGCTTGTAAAAAAGTTTCTTTTCAAGCTTTAATAGATGAACACAGATGTTCTGACAATATTTCTCAGTGTGACAGTATTATTTTATGTCATTATTTTTCGTGTATTAATAAATGCACCTGCCCCGTTTGGTAAGTCAAATGTTAACGTATTATAAAATAAAATATCGTTTATGATCCCGAAAAATCCGAAATCAATTTCAATTTTTCAAGCATGCCGCGGCTCTGGGGAAATCAGAGGACGCGCATCTTATTGTTTTTACCGTCTTGTTGTCTCCCTCAATGTTCGCATTTCTACTTAAAATATATAGGTTTCGGATTATTATATCTGAAGGCAAATAAGGAAATTATAACATTAATGGTTGCTGAGAGCCTTCAACTTTATGGGATATTTGAACGAATACTTCTATTTGAGATAAAATATCTAGCAGTGCAACAATACTGTAAAATTGAATGTTATCTTGCATCAGGTCTAATATACTACATTCATTTTTATTTTACTCTATTAACCTTTTAAGCGCCAAGAACGCCTAAAGTTGTCGCGTGTTATGGTGCTCACGGCACCACGAAAGTTAGTATTCATTTATAGGTGTTTCTGCATATGTTTCCAAAACAACCTTCATTCAATAAGGTTTATAACTATTAGGCGTTACGTAGCAAAAATGTTGGCATGTGTGTGTCGTCTCTGTCATCTTTGTCATGTCATGTCAATAGCCCGTATAAGACGTAACATTACTCGCCCAATCAGCATCAACATAACCTTCAAGTTCAGCTTTTCCTTTCAAATATTTTAAACAAAAACTTTTTGTTCTCATTAAATATCTAAGAATTCGTTTGGCATTGTTCCAATGTTCATTGTATGACATTTATTAAACTGGCTAAGGAAACTGACACTAAATGCTTTTACTGAATTAAAACTGGGAGAATCCAATCAGCTGTTAATATGGAATCTGTTTATCTCAGGTCTCACACTTTTCAAGATTTAATTAACATTCCATTGGAGTGGTAGCACCTTTACAATGTAACATAAATCACTCTAGTAACTGCTCTACATACTCCTCCTGGTCTAAAGTAACAACATTTGCATTTCTGATAACTTTTACACGCATACCCAGGCATTGTTGAACTTGTGCTAAGTTCTTAATTTTGAAACTAGAACTCAATGCAGTGACTAATTTTTCAGTCTCTTCCTTGCTGTTGGAATAAACAAAGAAATCGTCTACATATAATACAATGATTACTTTAACTTCAATATACATTTTGGTAAACACACAAGGTTCTAACTTGCATTTTTTAAATCATGATTCGCACAAGCATTGTTCTACTCTTTCATACCACGACCTGGATGATTGTTTCAAACCATATATAGCTCTGTTAAGTTTTACAATATCTGGTAGAACCATATAATTATCCTCTTTAAGGTAGCCATTTAAAAAGGCAGTTTTAACATCCTGGTGGGTAATATCAAAGTTTAATTGCACTGACAAAGTAAATAACAGCCTTAAAGTAGAGTGTCTCAACACAGGTAAGAAAGTCTCCTCATAGTATTTACCTGGCTTCTGCGTGAAGCCTTTAGCTACTAAGCGCGCTCTGTAACGCACACTCTTATCGCTTGAAATCTTCTTTTTAAATACCTACTTAGACTGCACTAAGATTTTACCTGAAGGCAACTTGTCGACCGGTGCCCATGCTTGATTTTCCTGAAACGCTTGCAACTCATCCTTCATTGCTTCAATCCACAAAGCTTTATTAGGACTATTCAGAGCTTCGTGTACAGTAACAGGATCGCCGATGCATTCCGGGTTAGACGACATACATAGATTAGTAAATCCATAGCGTTTTTGCGGCCTCCTGACACGCTTCCCCAAGACTTCTGCAGGTGGTTGATCCTCTCCTACATCCTGTAATTGCTATACGGTGGTATCCAAATCAGATTCAGCATTGCCATATTCAGAATCTACAGAAAAGTTCAAATGTAAGTGTTCAGGTTCACTCTTCTCCGCACTCTCCTGCTTTTCTTCAGAAACAGACTTTTCTTGAGAAGTATCCCCAACTGAAACTGATACTCTGACATCTGAATAATTTCAGTGCTTTCATCTCTTAATGGGATCATAAACCCTGTATCCCATGAGAGGAAATGAGGTGGTCATTTTTTATGCTGGGAAAGGACTGTTTGTTAATTGTGACATCCTTTACCTTTGTCAGATACCTTAATTTAAAAAAAGTATTTTAGTCTAGACTGCGATGAGACTAAATATGAGGGAGACAAACAAAGAACGAGTGGCAAAATACGAATAGGCCTTATTAAGAGAGAGACAAATTACAGAAATTGATAACAAGTTACCATATGTAATTCAGAACATCAGATCTTTACGAAAATTATGTGTCATAAACAATACTTTGCAGAATACCTAATTTTAAACCAAAAAAATAACGAACTGAAGCGCTTCCAATAAAGTTGGTTAAGAAGAACTCAACAAAAATCTCTCAAATCCTCCCAGGTAGGTTAGTAATTACGGCGATTCATAACCAGGCTTTAAACTATGAGATGGCAATAGATAATCATGCTCGTAAAGATTATGACAAAAAAACATGCCATCTAATTCACAAGTGCTGAATTTAAGCCCAATAGTAGATTGTTAACTGAGGGTAGAAAGCCACCCATCACCGACGAGGTATTTTGGCACTCGTATGAAGTAAGAATGCACATAGTTCAAGGCTGAAATGGGTGGCTTTCCCTGAGTTAAACACTACGTTTCATTTCGAATATGAGGAAATGAAATGAAAGCCAAAAACTTTAACATTTTCTAAATCAGTCATATCCTATAGAACCCGCTTTAAAAGCGTTTGTGTGGGGACTATTTGTGCAGGAACTGTTGACTGATTTTAATAATGCTTGTGTGTGGATCATTTTCTGGACGCGCTATTGAAGCAATTATATTGAAAAACTAATTTTGATTGTTGATGTATTTATGAAAAATAACATTATTAAACGTATTTATATTATATACAGATACCCTAGCATTAAAGAAATTAACCCATTATAATGATGAAGAGCTTTAAAAATCAACGAAATTGTATGAAAGTGGGGCTGTATTGGTTTCTGCCATAGTTTCGTTTTTTTAATGACTTTAGGACACGGTTCTGAAGCAGCATCAGCAGCAGCTGGTTACATTGAAGTACGAACGCATAAAACAAATATTCAATAGCCTTCAAGCAATAATAGTCACCAAATAATGATTTATAATCATAATTAAAAAAAAAACGCATTATAATTATCAACAAATTATAAAATCAATACAATTTTATGAAACAGTGGCTGCATTGCTTTTTTAAAGTTACTTTTCAGCCAGGGGCCACACGAATCACTTTCAACCTGCTGTTTTGATAAACAAAGACCTACTTTGAGAGTATGAGAGATGAAATAATTGTTGTGAAATAATGATGTCACAAGTTACGCCTATCAAACATGTGACTTCCAATTTTATGCAGTTCCATATTATAGTTCAGCGCGTATTCTCGTATTACTGCATTGGCAAAACGTTTACCAATGGGAATGAAAGTCCATATACTAGTGTAAAGCAAGTCTGCAATTTCGGACGAGAGCATTAATGTTATGTGGGATATTATGTTTGATATATGGACAGAGACGTGAACATGGAGCGCCAGGTGGTTGGGACACGTCAATTAACCGTGATAGATATCCCGTTGCTCCGTTCTCAGACCGTCTCCACCCCATCAAAGCTTGATTGCAAAATGTTATGGCGTAAATCACAATCGCTTTGTGTTTTTGTTATTTGAGGTCCCTGGGGCCGGTATTCTATCCGCTTTATTTGGCGGTAGGGGATATATGCCCCTAATGTTAATGACATAATATGTATCGTGGATGGAATACCGGTCCTAATGACTAATTTGATTTTAACGGTGACCACTGCCCATCACAAAAAAGGAACTAGCGTACTAGGACGAGATGAAAATATAACAATAATATACTGTCTTCGAGTTAAATTTAGATTCACGGTCCCAGAAGAAATAAACAAAAGAAATATAATTTCATGAGCTACCTCAAATTATTACAAAGTCGCTATTTACTCAGTAGCAGGGCTGCAAAATTAATCTGGAGTTTTCCTTTGTCCGTAAGACGACTAAAAGTAGTAATTGCGTAACTTGCAAAGAAACTTCTGGTTTAATTGTGTATAATGGCTTTCATTTATTGAAGGCCTCATTCAAGTTAATTGGTAATTAACTTGACTCAAAATAGTTCTTCCTCTTTGATACATTTGTAGGTCGGAGTGAACCGTTGTAGCTCCTAAGCATTCTCGAACAATAAAATTAATTATTTACGAACATATTGATTTGGCAGTACAGGCAGGACTGGGAATACAAAACGTAAATTGTATACATTATTTGTCATGAAAATATGTAGTTCACACGAATTAAGAAAGGGTATTTCAAAAGAAAGTATATTTATTTAGTTTATTGCGTGAAAGCAACGAATCTGAGGGGCGCGGGGGTTATGTCAATCGGTAGCCTGGCTCTTGGGATTTCAGTCGCTCATCAAGAACGGTAGACAACGTGGAGTGTTAATCAGTATGTTCGTGACGACCCAAACCTTTCAATAGCTGATTAACACACTCCACGTTTTCTACCGTTCTTGATGACTACCATGGTCGCCCAGGTTTTGGTTTTTCCAGCGTTGTACCGGTCTCTTCAAACTTTTTGACCCATTTTCGAATAAGAGGAATGCTTGGGCATCATTTAAGTGGCGAAAACATCGAGTACTGCAGAATTTTGGACGCGCTACAGTCGCCGAATCACCGTTTTTGTAAAACTCTCGCACGCATAACGCGCGGTCTGCATCCGAGAAACGCTCCATAGTGACTGAATTCACAAGAGCCAGGCTACCGATTTTGTAAGTTTGAACCAAAAGTATTTAGTAACAATATTTTTTATTGCAGAACATTTAAATTATTATTAAGGCCTGAAGAAGGCCCTGAATACGAATATTATGATTTATACTACATACCGATATTGGCACTAGCAAGCTCAACAATGGTGTAACATAAATTTTCCATACCAACGGCTGGCAAGCTGCGCCAAAACGAAAGCGTAACTTGGGCGTATAAGTTCCCTTGTAGATAAGAATAAAGCCCTTTAGTTCCTACGATGGTAAGTAAAACTTGTGCGATTTAATTATGCGTATTGTTATGTAGGTCCTTTTAAGCAAGTATAGGTGTATGGATAATCGAAATCATTTAGGTGCTGTAGTATTAATTCGTGCCAAATTGCTAATAATTAACAACGGTACTTAAGAGTAACTCTGCTAGGTACAGTCATGGACGCGTATATTAATAAATATACGTGCATAAATAAGGGCATAAATATCTATACACGCCTTTACGACATTGACAATAGAGTGCAGCAGGTCGATCACGGAACGCATTGGACGCGCGTCTGGTAGATTTAAATGACAGTTGAGTCGTCCTACCGTACGTTTGAAACGTTACGTGATCACCCCGCTGTCATCAACCGAAAGACGTCCACTGCTGGACATAGACCTCCCCCAGAGAGTGCCACAATGACCGGTCCTGCACCACCCGCATGCAGCGGACTCCCGCGACCTTTACCAGGTCATCAGTCCACCTTGTGGGGGGCCTTACCCACGCTACGCCTTCTGGTAAGTGGTCGCCACTCGAGAACCTTTCCGCCCCAATGGCCATCGGTTCTACGTGCAATGTGCCCCGCCCACTGCCACTTAAGTTTAGCGATTCGGAGGGCTATATCAGATTACCTGCTGCGGGATAGCCTCATTTCTGACGCGATCGCGTAGACAAACTCCTAACATAGCCCTCTCCATTGCCCTTTCGGTGACTGAGTCTTCTTATGAGGCCTATAGTTAGCGACCACGTTTCCGTGCCATACGTCATCACTGGCAACACACTGGTCAAAGACTCTCGTCTTGAGACACTGCGGAATATTGGACGAAAAGATGTGCCGCTCTTTCTCAAAGTTGGACCCACCTAACTGGACAGTCTGTCCTAGGTGTATATAATAGTTGACAACTTCGAGCGTAAAGTTCCTATTGAACTCCCCGCTGTACTAGTTTATGCAACTGATACATAATGAGTGTTATAAGGCCTAATCATGTACAGTTGCATACACTATATCTACACACATATCATAAGTACTCTAAGATGGGTTCACAATTCTACTTTCGCAACAGCAAAAACCAACAAATAAATGACAACAGTAATGGCGGCAATTCGATCCTCCGTTAAGACGAATGTTTTTTTTTGTTGACAAACGAATGAAGTCCCTATTCTTATGTCACTCGAGATCAAATGTCGAGCGGTTTATATTAAAAACCACTGAATTGACGTTTCGTATTGAGAACTGTTTTGAACTGTTTGTGAACATCTATGGATACTACAATAGAGACCCACTTGAGATTTGACAGCTGTTCCACATTTAAACTCAGAATCTTACAAAAATTGATAGTGTCATAACATTAAAGTACAGATTTTACTTATTTTTAGCTACTACCACAGACAAGAAAGTTCTCATAGTAAAATTGGTTGTAATAATGCCGGTCGTTTCCTACGGCTTCTGAATTAATTTTAGAGGACTAATGATATCTGCGTAGATAAAAATATTTATGTCCTTATTTATGTACGTATATACCCCTGACTGTACCTAAAGCTCAAATTAACATATGACTTAATGAAAAATGCCATTAATACTGTCCAGTCATGGAAATAGGCCAATTGCCTATACGATTGTACACTTCACCCACCAATACAGTCTACGGTTAACTTTTTTTGATACCTACATATTAAAGTTTAAACCTCAAAAGTACAAAGTCGAAGTCGTGACGCTACCCAAACGTGTACTTCTCCGAACGGAGTGAATCTTCCGGAGACATTAGGGCAAATCGCACATCTCGAGGGGTGAACAGATAAAACAGCGTAAAGTATAATGTCAGCCGAAAGTGAGTAGCTTTGTTCGAGATAAAATTTGCTAGATAATTTTTGAATTTAATAATACCTTTTTATGTTCTGCAAACGGTTACCTACCTATTTTATCAAATATTCTGTAAAGGGCAATAAATTTAAATTGGGCGTCAAAGTAACTATTGGATGACAAAAAAAAGCAAACATTTTAAGGACAAAACAGCGAAGCCTGTTGTATTATTGAATTTTTAATGCAAACATGAACCTGGTTCATTGAGGTATCTAACCTTAGCTGTATTCAACCTCAAACTTAACCTCCTTATTATCTTCTTCAGAGCTGTTTAGGTACTATGTGACAGGTGCTAGACGTGATGATATAATACGTTTGATAAACGATATGATCTATTGTTGAAACGTTACTACGTATTTTAATTCTGACGAAGTCCATATTCCTACGAAGCCTTCGTTTAAAATTTCCAAATAAATAATTCAATAAAATACTAGTTATAAAAATGGTTTTCACCATTTTTATGAACCGTAAGGATAGGAATACCTATTAACTGTCTATCGATAGACATTATCTAAACGATAATGTAGTGCAAAAATTGCACAGCTGGGTAGTAACTGTGAAGGTGCTTAAACATTCAACTTCAATGTTTAAACGCATCCGTTTATTTGATGATAAAAGAAAAACCTGTCCTTTCCAGCAAGCACTTCTAGTAGGTCACCCTTAACGTCTTTGGGAAAAGTTTAATGGGTAATTATTAAAACATGTCGCCGCCTAATTTGAAGCAAACGGGTATCAAACAAGACCTCGGTAACGGGAAATTGTCTGAACACATTGTTGCAAATCGTCAGAACTTGTTCTTCTGTCTGAATTGTTGTAGACATATCGGGAAAGATTCGATGCCTTGGGAGAGTGATTTTTATTAGTTTGCTCCTAAATATTTTGAGAAACAATAGTGACTAGGCTGCAATTAAAATAGGTGCAGAACACACGACGCGTCTCATTAGGAGTATTTAAAGCGACTAACAGACTAGCATTCTATATCATACAGTAACTTTATTCATCCAGCGCTTGCGTCAAATCCGGATGCAGTGGGGCCACCTGTGATCGACGTATCTGATGTTGTAGTAGTCCAAAGCCCAGAAGGCAACGATCTGTCCGATGCCGACATGGAGGATGTCTTGTTGTAGGCACAAGAGAACGACGAAACATCACCATCCCCTGATGGGGACATGCCATCCCGATACGACGATCCAGATACGGACAAACCTCAACCGGGACCTTGCGAAAGGGCTAAATTAACTTTATTTATTGATTTTGAATAACTAAATTTACTAACTAATAAACCTATTAACTTTGGTTGTAGTTCTATTTTATTTAATTATTCGTAGCTAAGCTTTACATCATCGTTCACAAATCACATTTTATTCTTTTAACATCTCGTCATAAAACGCAATAACAACTAGGCTAGGCTAGGCTAGGGTAGGCACAGACATACACAGTGCCTTAGTTAATTTCCTAAATATTACGAGTATTTGCGGGTTTAAGACCCTAAAGTGTAAGTGTTTCATGAACAGTTTGCGCCTCGCCTACCACGTTAGGTTATCTACGTAGTTTGGTGAATATGCACCCATCTGTATTCTAATATACTCATTACAATGATAATGACACTGCCTGACCACGTGTCTGAGTTGTGGGTGAAGTTGACCCTTGCTGTATAATTATAATTTATTTTAAATACAACCTTACTTTCTGTGAACTCATGTTTTGTTTAATTTTTTTTTCTTAATATCAAACCTTGGTGTTAGTTTTAGGTTAAAACACCTGGCGCCCAGCATTTTCTTTTCTTTTCTAATTTTTTTCTCTGAAGATTTTAGGCCAGATTGAAACGATCCCCTCCCCCAAGAGGATTTCCTTATACGAAGGAAATTCGAGAAACTCAATAACCCGATCCGAGTCTACTCTACACCTCCCATCGCTGACGCTAACACCCCGACGCTGAAGCTAAACTTGACTTAACCCCACAACGGAATGCTCTAACAAAACCCTAGTCCCCAAAGAACCCTAACATGATCTATCATGTTATTTTTAAATGGCCTCGAATAATGTGTTTGAGATCGTCTAGAAGGTGGCTAGAAACCCACGTCGCCCATAATAATCCAGATTCTTTTTAGATTATGAATTTGACTGGAGTTTAAACTAAGCTAAAGGTTAATATTTGCTATGTAAGGTTGCCTACAAAGGATATAAGTTTATAAAGGGTTTAAAGTGGAATCCTCTGTATTGAATATGGCTTATGTAAATATGTATGTAGTTACAATATGGATAAGAATAAATTATAAATATTTAGGTTTTATAAAAGCCCCGACCCATGGGCTTAGTACACTGTCCAATTACTAACTCCACTTGTCCATCCGCCTCAAGCAGAATATGATGTTCTTATATACCATTCATTATATACAATATACTTATTGCATATTCTAGGGATATTTTAGCTGAACTTATTCACAGTAAATAGCGATAATGCTAAACATTAATTTTACTCTTAGAGAATGGTTGTATATAATGCTACATAATAACATTATATAAAGAGGTCCGCTCTTGTTTTATAATATGTTGAGCAGCGCTTGATGGCCAATTTGTTCTCCCATAAGCCAGGTTGGGGTATGGACATCCTAATTGTGATCAGCTGATGGTAAATGGACCGTTCTGTGGCCTTTTTTTATTTAATATGGACCTTTTAACCGGTCATTTTGACAAAAAACAAATATACTTATCTTTAGAGTTATTTTTCTCATCATCAGAGATTTGTCTCATAATCACTACTCATCACTCTTCATAAAAAGCCATAAGAATGTCAATGTCTGTTATAAGACTTACTCAAGCGTTCGAGTATGTGAAATAATCTGTATTCCAAGTATAACAGATTTATCTCTTAGCATCGCGTTTCGCTAGCCAAAATATTGAACCCTTAGGCAAACAATGTCATTATAATAATTCCCTTAATTAACATTATAAATTTAATGCAAGACTAGTCTCGTTTGATAAAGATACAACTCTAAAGTTTAATTCAACTTAAGGATTTTGGTACTACTATAACAATCCACCTGGCAGATCACAATCCTACGACCTGAATGATCGCCGATGCTCTTTAAAGGTACTTCCAACTGATATAATTTAACTTTGAACTTTTTCTCAAGAATCATTCTGCATAAGAGATCTGAAACACTGCAATATCGAAACCAACCCTTAAATGCTGATATAATTTGATAACTATAGGCAATGAACTTTCAAATCACTACATAACAAAGTATGGAACTTGTCTAATTTAAACAAGATTGGCTTGAGTTTTCCTTTAAGGTTGAACTTTAGCCCATAGAGAATCCCCATCACTATTATGCATTCGAAATATTAGTACATTAAATACATACAATTATAAATTATAGACATAGATTATGTAGGTAACTAAGTCAAACCATTGACCTATACTGCAGGGTGTAACTCCATTAGTTTGCCTTTAGTCCCATCTCGTAGCCAGATTTGGTAGCTAGCGTCTTAATGGGAAATCACATTTCCCATCTTGTAGCCAGCTACCAAATGGGAAAAGATTTCCCATCTCGTAGCCACATTCGAGAGCTGGCTTACAAGTGGGAAAAATAATCCCGATTCGAAGCTTAGCTAGCTTCGTAATGGGAAATCTAAAGTTCCATTTCGTAGCCACATTCGGGAGCTGGCTTCCAAATGGGAAAAGTAATCCCGATTCGAAGTTAGCTACGTAATGGGAATTCCAAAGGTCCATCTCGTATCCCCATATTGATTGCTAGCTTCCAAATGGGAAAAAAATCCAAATCGTAAAAATTTCTGAACTTTTAAGAATTTGTTTTGTTGGCGATAAGTTGTTGACTTAAGGCTTAAAAATGTTGATATTTTTCGTATAAATGAATATTCAATCCTTGATTAGCACTACCAAGCTGGATATGAAACGGAAATCATTTAATCCTATTTCAACCGTTCCTTATGTTTTCTTTTTTTAAGCTTTAAAAAACAATCTATAAAACCGTTTTTCTAATTGCAGTTTGATGGCCACTTGTTTTTATGATAATAAATATGACATATTCATTGACGTTGTCAAGTACTTGCCTATCGCGTGTATCTAATCTAAAAACAATAATTGCATCGCGGAGTCATTTCATAGTTAAATAATTAATGTAATTATGCATTTTTCCTCGATCTATTGTGATCCCTTGCCCGGAACATCATCTTCAGAAAAAATAACTGATATAGAATTTATCCCAACTAGCCGAGGAGGGACAGCATTGATATTAAATGGTTTGAAGTTTTATAAAAGGAAAACTTATACCAACAATAAAGGTACGTTGTGGATTTGTGCAAAATCTGATTGTGATGGTAATATCTTATTATCATCCGATAATAAAATCATTCTAAAGGAGAAAAAGCATTGCAATAATTGTATTCCCAATCCTGCGAAACAAGTATTGATAAAGAGCATAGCAAAATTTCAAAATGAAGCTGCAAAAAACGTACAACCAATTCAGAAACAATACAATGATATGGTGTGCCAATTAAGGAAAGAAAATATTCATTTGTACGAAGAAATTCCAAAATTTTCAAGTCTTAAGTCGGCAACTTATCTTCGACGAAACAAATATTTGAAAGTTCAGAAAGTTCGGTCTAAATTACCAGGAGACGTGACAGTACCAGAGCAATATCTTAATTTTTTGCTCGCCGATTACCAGGAAACAATACGCGTATATTGGTATTCGCTGATGAAGGCAATATTGCTGATATGGGTAAATATAGGCACTTTTTTGCAGACGGCACGTTTAAATCGTGTCCTCAGCCTTTTCTGCAAATGTACACTATACATGCCCTAGACAGTGCGACAAATTGCATCGTCCCCTTATTTTACGCTCTTCTGCATAACAAAGATGTAAAAACTTATGAGATTCTGTTATAGCTAATAAAATCTCAAATAAATACTTGGAATCCTGAAAAAATTACATTAGATTTCGAATCATCGGCTATAAAGGCGTTCCAAAATATTTTCCCGGAAATCACTGTCAAAGGTTGTTTCTATCATTATATGAAGAGCCTATGGAAGAAGGCACGTACTCAAAATTAAAAGCAGAGCAGGACGAAGGCACATAGCACGCTATGTTGTTCTTGCTTTGCTTCCATTGGAATCTGTACCAGCTGGATATCGCTACGTCACGAATAATAATTCGCCGAATAGTGAAGATATTGAAAAATTTGATTCCTATTTTTCTAAACAATGGCTAAGACGTGACATGATTAAACTTTGGTGGTGCGGAGATGAACCAATCCGCACTAATAATAAGCTGTAGGGGTGGCACGCCTGGATCAACCGTTTTATATCACGTAAAAATCCGACTTTACCCGAGTTATTGGAAGTGTTGCAAAAATAATCAACGTTGTATAGTATTTCAAATGCACCCTTGAACCGAAATTTTCACAAAACCAAAAAGAATAAGAAATATGATGACAATGATATTGAAATTGGACATTGTATTGAAGAATTAAAAAAAAAAAACATAAGAGTCGTTCACTGCATCGACTTGATTGCACCTTTTTCATTTTAGCCACAGAAAGAAAGTGTTCAGTAAAATAAGCCTGAATGAAAATATTTTTAAGCGGAATCCATTTTTTTTAAATAGATACCTTGTTTTTTCATTAAACGCTGATTCCAGTTCAACAATTGGTCTTTTATTTATTATTTCAGAGTATCTAAAAGTATTTCCCCTTTTCCATTGTTTGTCACAGATACGTTTGTATATTTGTCGTGCCATTTTTAACAATAGATGTTAGTGTATGTATGTGTTTCTGTCAGCCATATACAATCGTGTGGACGCATTAATAGTTGGGTAGCATTTAATAGAGGCTTAATAGAGGGCCTATCAGGCAGAAGCCCTATTTTCCATTTCGGAGCCAGCTCTCAAATGTGGCTTCGAGGTGGGAAAACTGTTCCCATTTGGTAGCTGGCTACCAGATGAGAAATGTGATTTCCCACTTAGAAGCCAGCTCCCGAATGTGGCTTCGAGGTGGGAAAACTGTTCCCATTTGGTAGCTGGCTACCAGATGAGAAATGTGATTTCCCATTTGGGGCCTTTTGAATTCCCATAATGTAGCTAGCTTCGAATCGGGATTATTTTTCCCATTTGTAAGCCAGCTACCAAATCCGGCTACGAGATGGGACTAAAGGTTAGTTTGTAAGTAAAAGAGTCAAAACCAGAATGAGATCTTAAAAACTTCATTCAAATTCAACTGGTAAAATCAATAAGTACGTCAAATGAAATGTGGATGAAAAACATAGAAGTGGATAACAGGAATAGTTTTAGGTTAAAAGTACCTGAAATAAAATGACACATAAAACTTAGATAAAGACACTAATAATCCCGGAGATTTGGCACAAAGCCTACACGCAATAAGGTTTGTAATGTTCCCTATCGTCCGCAAAATTTAGTGTATTCATTAATTTATTCGTTAATCCGTTCTTGAAAACCCGTTACAAAGATATACGCATATCTCCTAAATACGCGGGAAAAAGACAAAATCCGTCAACCGTAAATAAACCATCTTTTCCTTGGGAAAAACACAACATAAATCACAATAAATCGAAGTACCAGTCTCTAAAGGAACACAACACATATATAAATACAAGAAACTATTTGCACAACCTACTTTGCCATTTGCTTAAAGATATCATAATATGTTTTCCCTAGCTCAACATAGCAAAACAAGTTTATGTATGCTTTAAAGGACATCAGTTACGGTTTTATTTCTCTAGTAGGAGAGATAAACTATAATCTAAGTTTGAAATAACATCTGTCCGTTAACGCGTAATTTGAAAATCACTTACACTGCCGCTACAAGCTTCCGCGTAGATATACGTCTAGATAGCTATGTCAATCTGACTGAAAATCACTTCAACAGAAATAACACTCCTGAAATACACTCCCTGCTTTGTTGGCAGTATTAACTTACGCAAAGGTAACTTCCGAAGAACTATATTTACTCGAAACTAGGATACGAATTTCTGAAACCTACAATTAATTCACTCTAAGGAGCTTCCTTTGCTACTGGCAAGAATTGTTTATACATAGAAATATGATTAGTATTAATACAATAATGATTCTATTTCTATTCTATGTGTTCAACTATTATTTAACAGTTAAATAACATTCAATGAATAAGGTTATTGACTTAATTTACTCGTATTAGCTTATTTGCCTGGTATCTAAGAATCAGGATTCGAACCATACATTCTCTGTTTAATCAATCAACACTCTATTTATCCAAAGCTTTTAATTAAAAGGAAATTATTATCTCACTAATATTCAAAACACAATTATCCAGTAACTGAAACACCAACTAAACATCCAGGGCTTAAGTTAAAGACTCACCTAGTTACAATCGTCGTCATCAGTTGCACTTCTCAAGGCTCGGCCTTTTGGACGCAAACTTGCACGCTTCTCGGAACAGGCCCGGTCCTCAGCCTCTGCCTCTAGACACCTCCGCAGCTCCCCGAATCTCAAGACTCCCGGCAACTCCTCTCCGTAGCACACACTGACTCAAACACTGATATAGCAAAACAAAACCGGCTATGATACACTCGAATACTAACAAAACGAATCCCGAGTTCGTATATCTTTAACAAATGCTTCCCGACCGGCAGCGTTTCCACCTTTACACAATGAAATTCCGAAATCAACTCCCTCCACCATCCGATGTCCTCCCCTTGTATAGACCCCCAAAATTTCCGCCTTTTTCGAAAAAAGAACAACGCTAATCTCTTCAAATACTTAGGCACTTTAGGAGGTTTAGGAGGTTCATTAATCCCGACTCGCTCCCGCGCTCCTATCGCCTCTATTGTCCTCTATTGTCTATTAAAATAAAATATTAACTTATGTAAGCGTAAATATTTCTACAGTTTTAATCATGTATTTATTTGTATTTACTTAATACTAAAATAAAACAAGCTTGCTTTATTAATTCATTCCTTTATTAATACTTCTATTCTGTAACTCTACAATCCTATAGTTTACCAAGTCTTCCCCCTGGAACATGATTCAGTATTTAACTGATCTATTGACAATTGATTATATCTTTGTCAATGGATTTTGATCTCTATAGCCTATAAAGTAAGGTATATTTTTGATTGTATTACTCAGATATAATGCTCCCTAATCTACTTGTAAAGTAAATATTAGTTTCTAGTAATGATGACTGTTCACTACACACATAAATATGAACGGAACAACGTAGTTGGATTCGTTTCAGCTAGCCTCTTACAAAAGACTGAAGAAGCAAGGTTTTAACCTAAGTCTTTTGTACCCCCTTGTCTCTATAGTTTCTCAGTTATTGATATTTAGTCCCTCCCCTCGTGTTTGTGTGGTGAATTGCATGACCATTACCGAGAAGAAGTCATTCTGTCAATAGAAAAATTCCAAATATAGTTCTTAATGCCATGAATCAAAATTTGCCAGCCAGCAGTCACATCTCAATCTGAAGTGTCTGGTTGTGAATCAGACAAAGCTCTAGTAGCATTGAACATTGTCCATTCCCTTAGAATCTAGGCCCTTGACCTCATGATTCCGCCACCAACATTGCCCTGATGCAGTGAATAGAAAAAAAATCCCTTATTTGAAATGTGAAAACCTTTCCTTCTGAGTAACTTTTGACAAATAATTCCCATGAATCAATCACCATCTGTAAAGTTCCACGACTGACAAAACAACCTCCTTCTTTCATAGCTTAATGTCCTATATCCAATTAAAACAACCCAAATATTTACCTCCATTTTACCTTCTTCTTTACCTTTATAAAACCATACTTTTTTGAATATGGTTTGTTTCGCCTGAATGTAAGGTGTGTAGTAGATCGGTTGCGTAGCTTCTTGTTTAATATTTTGATGTCAAAGAAATGTACCTTGAAAAGGTATAATTTTTAACCTAACTTATATTCCTTTGACATCATATTTGTAACCGTATTCCGTATAAATTTTTAGGGTTCCGTAGTCAACAAGGAACCCTTATAGTTTCGCGTGTCCGTCCATCTGTCCATCTTCGGCTTAGCTCAGTAACCCTTACTACTAGAAAACTGTAAATCGGCATGGGTGTATAAAAACAAGAAAAAAATTTTTTTGGGTACCTTCCCTACACCTAAAGTGGGGATGTAATTTTTTTTCTCGTTAAACCCATAGTGCGGGGTATCGCTGGATAGCTTGTTCAAAAATATTATGTGTTTTCTAAACCATTTTTCAACTCAGAGTGATTCGTTTGTCGAGTCGACGTAACAAATACAGACAGGCAATTACGGAAACCTACACTGCGCGTGGCCCGACGCGCACTTGGCCGGTTTTTTATGGTCCTGCTCGATAAGTATTAAGTTTACGTGGGTCATTTTAAGGTTATTTCGTTTTATCGCAGATTAAATTGTGGCGGAACATGCAATAATGTAACTAATGACGTCATCATTATGGCTGTTAGACTGTATTACTTTTGCCAAACTCTTTAAAAATAAATGTTTTGACAGTTGACAAACGCAGAAATGGCATAATTATACTGACGGTTGACTGTTGTCGAATTTGTGACAGCCGGAAGTGATTTGGATTTTCTTAAGGCTACTGATTTTAGTGGACTATAGTACTGTCCGTTTACAGTCATAAGAATGACGTCATACTTCCGGTTTAAACATTTTAGCGATTTTCTTCAAAACAAGTGGGAAAAAAAACGGAAAAGTAGTTTATTAAGTACTTACATTTAGATAACATATTTACTCAAATGGTTTTCGATTCAGGTATCATAAAATATATTTTTTTTAATACCAATAACGATTTGATCATATTCTGGATTTTGTGAACTTAGACCGAACCTATTCAAACAAAAAACACTCCTCAACACATATAACATATTCTTACATCTCTTCCGCTTCATTCCTTGCATACATCCCTTATTAAAACCCAACTGTCCATATCAACCAGCCCACCTTACGTTGGTCTTTCAATGGTCCCGTTCAAATCCCCAAAACCCCTCCCAATATGATCTTTGACTTTTTTTAATACAATGTCTAAATGTTTAATGCTTTTCAATTCCAATGCTTTACACAAAAGCATTGGTTTCCAAAAGCAGAAACTACAATTCACGCAATCCACAATCCTGTTTCCCATAGAATAAATATTGTTCATGTACTTTATATACTATAAATTCATTGATATATACGCTAATGCTATATTTTACGCCATATGCTTGCTATATTTAAATCCAGCTACGCCTAAATGCTTGTTACAGTAAATTTTAAATACGCCTGCCGCAATGTTAAAAGTTACATGATTATTTACGCCGAATAAAATGTACGTAAAAATCAATATTCGCTTTATCCTCGATTACGCAAATGCTGAAGTTATATAACGCCAAAATTATTAACTTTTAATAATCTACGCCAATTGCCTCTATGCTAAATATCATATATAAACTCTTCACTACTAGCACCAAATTACTGTAACTATCAACTTAAAATAAAATTAGAGACGGAATAATGTTTTATTTTAATGTTGTCAAAGTTATCAACAAATCACTTTTTCTACATTTCTAAAAGAATTTCCTTCCCTACGCTGCTGAAAAACAATGAACACGTTAAATTTTCACGTATCAAATCAGGTTTAAATATACATACCCCGTGTCATCACTCTTCCAATTTTCAAAAATATGCTTTTCTTACTTACCCCCTATTGTCTAACACACTCCCTATTTAATTCACTTTTCTGGGTACTAGAAACACTTCTTACAAGTTTTGTTTACTAACCAAACATGCTCCCGTTCATATGACAACTTGATGACATTTGCGTTCACGTTCCTATTGAGCTGCGTTTAAAATTAATCGGCTCGTTAAATTTCCTAAAAGCGCAGCTACAAGTTCTTCTCAAAATCCTCATTTTCGCTTAGAAAAGGTCATCTAACTCGTCATACTATAATTTGAAGTCAACCGGCTCTTCCTGGTTCCCTGCGTTATCTGCGTATTTTTTTTCTATATTTGATTTTAATTTTGTAATTATATTTCGTTAACTAATTTGCGCTACGGGTGGCGACATCTAGTGGTCATTGCTGTAGACAACTCTTTGAATTAAATTGCGTATTGTCCATCCAACAAAATCAAGAAGAAAACTCGTTCACCAGTTCCCGCTAAGGAGAGTGACATCTAGCGACGAACTACGTTATTTATCTCAATATTTGTAGTTGGACTGTATATCATAGTTTTCTCGGAATATCATGCTAACGAATGCTCGTTGGCTCGACTATTACTGAATCGAATATTCGCTGGGTCGAAAAGCGTTGAAACAATAAACCGTCAAATCGAAATTCAGGTTTCAATTGTCACCCTACAGAAGATCTCAGACACGAATGTTCGTTAGCTCGACTGATACTGAATTGGATATTCGCTGGGTCGAAAAGCGCTGAAACAATAAATCGTCAAATCGAAATTCAGGTTTCGAATGTCACCCTACAGAAGATCTCTGACACCAATGTTCGTTAGCTCGACTGATACTGAATCGAATATTCGCTGGGTCGAAAAGCGTTGAAACAATAAATCGTCAAATCGAAATTCAGGTTTCGAATGCCACCCTACAGAAGATCTCAGACACCAATGTTCGTTAGCTCGACTGATACTGAATCGAATATTCGCTGGGTCGAAAAGCGTTGAAACAATAAACGAAATGGAGATTCCATGTGACGTTGATACTAAAAATCATTAGAAGTAAAAAAAGGACGATTAAATAAAACTTCATTACTCATTAATTTATATTTACTATATATCTCATACGAGATGAAACTATTAAAGTCCAATGCACAACGTAAACGACGTCAATATTATACATTTTTTACCTAATTTTTATATAAGTTATATAAGCCAGTGCACTCAAAAAATCTAAAGTGCCTAAACCAGCTTTCTGTCTTAACAATTAATTTAATCGATCTGCTGGTTTTGGTCTCCTTCTTACGGTGTGATCACGCGTAATAATCTTTAGAATAGTCATCTCTGTGTTTTTTGATCCTTTAGAATTTCTTCCAAAGTCTTGAATATATTCCATTTTTTTCTTCCTAGCAGAGAGTTCCAGCGAGCGTGCCAGCTTTCTATTGCGTTTTGAGTTCGTGGAATACATGAATCCAAACAGTCGCTAACTGACCATAATTTTGGAGGATATTGAGGAGGGGCGTTTCGCCCATGCACGTAATTGCGAGAAAACCAATCTGTTACTTCATGGGCTTTTAGTGGCAGAGTTTCGAATCAGAGTCAATCACACGCGGCTGGAATTTCATCCGGTTCGAGGTACGCTAACGCGGACAATTGTCTCATTTTGTGAGCAAATTCGCTGTCTTCTGCATATTTTTGTTTAAGGCCAATCTTTTGAATGTGTTTCCATATATTTTGCGTCAAATTAAAGAAACAACATTTTGAACGACAGTTAGGAAAGCTTATCTTTGAAGCCTTCAAGGCAGCATTCTCAAAATCAGTTAATATAATTTCTGGGGCTAAAAATATATTATATTTATACCTCGCATGAGACTTAAGAAGCTCAAGAAAAACAACATAGATGTTCGTAGACTTTTTGCTCAGTAAACCGTACACTAATGGGACAAACTTTTGTTCGCTGCTACTGATTTGGTTGTCCACAATGCCATGAATAGAATAAATCTGCATGAATGGCGATGGACAACATTTGAAGGTTCCATCCATCAACCAGACACGAGATCTGTTCAACATTTTTATATTTTCTTGTGTGCCTAATATAATTACACTGTCACTGTCCTGCTTATAATGGCCGATCAGGAAATCTTAACCATTAAATTTGGTGTACTTTTCGGGTATCTCCACATCAATCAAACTTTTGGGTATTTTGGGGAACCCCTTGTTGCGAGTTCGTTGTATGATCGACCGCATAGCGTTGTCAGAAGGCATGTAGGGTGCATTTGTGGTTGCTATGTCTTGCTTGCATCTTTGTATTATTTGCCCTGGTGCTTCTAAACTATCAATAGCTTTTCTTTTGAGCGAAGTTCGTAAATTAATTTCTTCTATACTTTCTTTTTCGGGTCCATGTAGGTGTTCACCGGAAATGTTATTAAAAACATGATCATTATTCTCCAGAGTCGTTTTCAAGTTTACACCGCACCTGCCACCTTTTTTCTTTGGACAACTCCAATAAAATGTACCACCATTTTTTAAATTAATGTTGTAGATATACCCGTCTATAAACAACACATCTTTTCCATACTTAGACTTGCCTACACTGCATAGGTATACGACGTTCATTCATTTTTTAATCATGAGATAATATCACTATTATTATTTTTATGAATCCGATGAATATTATTATATTAGGTAATACGAGTATGACAGTCTATGACGAACGACTGACAGAAGTTTATTGATAGAATATGAACTCATTATTACAAAGTGCCAGTACTTGAAATAAAGAGTTATCATACTGCAGGAAGTATAGTAAGACCTAAGATAAAATGCGTTATTCACCAACAATAAAACGGACATTTTATTGATAATAGGCGTGATAGCTGATTTGTCTTTCTTTGATAGACATCAGGTAGATTAAAACAAAATATTGGACATGTATTTTAGCTTTTTTCACGTTATCAAAAAATAACGGAGATATTGACTTGAAATATCGCGTGACGTCACTTCTATGTACAATTTTTACTTAGAAGTGACGTCACGAGCCTCACTCCCGAACTTTGATACGCTTTCTCTTTGTAATTTTTTTGTTTTATTATTATTAGCAAAAGAAAACATACGTGTCCAATAATTTTTTGATAATCTAACTGACGGACTCAAAGAATTTCGTATGTAGTGATGCAAACGTTACTTTATCTGCCTACAGCTCAAGAGCTCTTACAATAACTTTTGTATAGTATAAATTCTGAGGACATTTTAATAGCTTAGAGTAGGTACTTACCTACTCGATTGTACATACTATTTGGCCACAAGTATTTCGATCTAGCGAATATTCGTTACAATGACAATCGAGCCAATGAACTTTCGATACACTACTGATCGAAACCGTATAATTCTAGATTACGTTTTGACGATTGTACATATTTCGGCCACAAGTATTTCGATCTAGCGAATATTCGATTCAGTAACAGTTGAGCCAATGAACTTTCGATACACTACTGATCGAAACCGTATAATTCTAGATTACATTTTGTCGATTGTACATATTTCGGCCACAAGTATTTCGATCTAGCGAATATTCGATTCAGTAACAGTCGAGCCAACGAGCATTCGATAGCATGATATTCCGAGAGTACGTATTCGAAACTATGATATACAGTCTTGTAGTTGCTTCTAAATTCCGTCGACGACACATGGTGTGCGAGTTAATCAATATTAATAGCGACATCTATTAGGGTTTTCTTGCTCCTCCGATTCTCAACCAATGACAGCAAACATCTTTTTATACGCCACAAAATAGGTCCTCGGATTGGTTAGTTAGTTAGTTAGTTAGTTCTACTGGGCTTTTTTCCGCAAGTCGACATCCATTGTGCCTATTTTGCGTGAAATGGTGGGGTAGCGCTACTCTAACCACCCCAGCTCCTCTACAAAGTTGGTGAGTGCCTTTGTGTTTCTGACTGCGTTCCATAGTGTGTCTGGAGACCCTAGGTGCTTTTTCCTGTATACTTCTACCTGCTTGCAGTCCAGTAGAATATGTTTGGTCGTTTCCTCCGCCTCCATGCAGGCTGTCTGTGATACCCATGTTGTACAGGTGTCTGTTCAGGGTGTTATGTCCTGTTATTATTCCTACTATCTTGCGTAGTTGGTTTCTGTGTGTCTAGTGCGGTTGTAAGTTTGTTGTCGCGTTTTGACAGAATCTCTTTGGTCTGTCTGCATGTGTCTATATCCTCCCAGTATCTTTGGTGTATAGGTCAAGTTGATTGTATATATAGCTTTGTGGCCTGCCACAAAGCTGGGTAAGATTGGTTCCGGTCCGTATGCCGCCGTTTCTGAGCCTTTCCTGGCCAGTTCATCCGCTGCATCTTTTCCTCTTGAGCCACTATGCCCCTTGATCCATTGTATGGTAACGTTGTTTTTGTCTGCGCACACCTCTGTTAAGTTTTGGTGGCATTCGTATATCAAGCTAGATGTGATGTTATCACTGTTCAGTGCTTGTAGTACCGATTTACTGTCTGTGAGTATCAATCAATCAATCAATCAATCAATCAAATATTTATTTGCATAAAATACAGTACAAGTGGATGTCATAGTATTACGAATAGTGTCATGTATTAAGCCGGTTCAGGCGTGCAAATATTCAATACACTCTATCCGTATGTTTGTGTTTTCAACTTGTCGTCTCTTTATGGCATTGCAGGCTTCAATTATCCCTACGCATTCAGCCTGGAATACCGTGTTTTGTTCACCTAGTGGTTTGGATATGTGTATGTTTAAGTCCTCTGAGAACACCACATCCCGTTCCCGTATTTGTTTTCGAACCATCTGTGAAGATTCTGAGGTCTGTTTGGTTTAGCCCCTCTCTTGAGTCTTCTGTTAGTAATATGCCGTAGTCTTTCTTGAAGACTGCAGTTCTCGGTATTTTATCGATTGGAGCCTCCATAATAGGGAGGCTTGTGATCAGTCTGTTGTGGATCTTCGTGTGTGGTTTGTTTAGTTTTGTCCATAGGTTGAGGTTTTTTAGGCGTATTGCCGTCGCAGCCGCTTCCTTTTGTATATGCATGTGTAAAGGTAGGAGTCCTAGCATTATTTCTAGTGCTGCTGTTGGGGTTGTTCTCATGCATCCCGTAGCCGCCAGACATGCTAGTCTTTGCGTTTTCTGGATTTTGGTAATTGCACTCGTGGTTTGGGTACGGGGCCACCATACTATGGCACCATAGCTTATCATTGGTACAGCAACAGTATGATGTGGGGAGCCAGGCCCCCATCTCTTCCCCACCATCCTTCTGCATTGCCAGAAGGCTACTGTTGCTTTGTTTAGTCTACTGTCTAGGTGTTTGTTCCAATTAAGTTTGTCATCTAGTGTTATACCTAGATATTTCACCTCCTTCGAGAGTGTTAGTTTTGTGCCAAATAGTGTTGGCATTTCGTAGGTACCCAATTTACGTTTATTTGTGAAGAGAATTGTGTCGGTTTTCTTTGGGTTTACCGATAGGTCATTCTCCTTGCACCATTTCTCTATTATTTTCAGTGCTGTTTGTGTTAGTTCACATAGTGTGCTTGTGATCAGGCCGCTGACCAGTATAACTATGTCGTCCGCATATCCTATCGTTAGGAAGCGGTTATTGTTTAGTTTCGTTATTAGGTCGTTTACTACCAGGTTCCACAGCAGTGGCGAGAGGACGCCTCCTTGAGGGCATCCTCTTATGACTAGTGCCTGGTGGCTTTGGTTTTCGGATAGTTTTATAATTCTTTTCTTTAGCATGTTCATAATCCATTCTATGAGCAGCTGTTCGGTTTTATGTCTTTCTAGTGCTTGTTTTATGCTGCTAAAGTTGGTCCTGTCGAACGCACCCTCTATATCAATGAAGGTGCCTAGACAGGAGTTCTTTCTAGCGAGCGCGTCTTCTATGTTGGTTACTACAGCATGAAGGGCTGAGTCTGTTGATTTACCTTGGCTGTAGGCATGTTGGTTTGGGTGTATCTTTATGTTCTTACGGGCCGTGTCTTTTAAGTCCCTGTCGCAGAGTCTCTCCAGGGTCTTTAACATGAAAGAGGTTAGGCTTATGGGTCTAAAGGATTTTGGGTCTAAGTAGTCACTCTTCCCCGGTTTCGGTAAGAATATTACTTTTACCTCTCCCCATTTTGTTGGTATGTATCTGTATGCAATGCAACTGCATAGTAGGTTCGATAGATGCTCGATCAGCTTATGTCCTCCCCACTTTAGTAAGGCAGGGTAGATACCGTCTAGACCTGGTGATTTGTAGTTGTCAAAACGATTTATCGCCCAGGCCGTTTTGTTTTCCTCTGTTATTCGTTCTGCTATCTTCCACTCGTTATCTGTTGGATGATAGTTCTCCTCCTGGTCTGCCCAGGTTTGTACGTCAACTACCTTGCACCCCGGGAAGTGGGTTTCCACCAATAGACTTTCAGTCTCAGATGGATGCTGGTGTTGGTATTGTCTGGTTTTCTCAGTGTGCCCAGTAGTTGACTGGGTTGGCTGGCTAGTATCTTCCTTGTTCTGTTGGCTTGTGTGCTACTGGATATGTTGTCACAGAAGTTCCGCCATGATTCAGATCTTCTGTATCTTATTCTCTTTTTGTAATTGGCTTTAACCGCTTTATATTTGTCCCAGTCATCTTCAGCTTTTGTATTAATGCTCTGTTCAGTAGTCTTCTCATTTTGGTTCTCATCCGCTCCATTTACGAGCCCCACCAGTTAGAGTTTGCGTTATTGCCACTGGTTGGTGGTGTCGATAATGGGCATGTGTTCTCATAACTCTCTGTTATATGTTGCGTGAGTCTGTTTACCTGTTCCTCCAGTTCTGTGGTGTTGTGAGGCCTGTGTGTGTTTATGTTATTGTCTAGTTTACCTACCAGAATCTCCTTGTATGCCTCAACGTCTGTGCGTCTCGGATTTCTTCTGGGTGTTGGTTTGGTTGTGTCGGCTGTGAGGTCATAACGGATCCACCTGTGGTCGGAGCACGATAGCTCGTCCGACACATGCCAGTTGGATACGTGTTGAGCTGCTAGCCCTGTGCTTAAAGTAATGTCAATTATAGTGTTACATCTGCGAGTGACAAATGTAGGTTTTGCTCCTGTGTTTAGGATGTCCAGGTTAGTAGTCATTAGGTATTCAACAATATCGTTACCTCTTTTGTTGTTTGTTTCCATTCCCCATAGGTTGTGGTGACCGTTGCTGTCCGCCGAGACGACCAGCTCCAGCCCGTTGTGTTCGCAGTAGCGGATAAGGTTGTTCATTTCCTTAGGAGGGGGTTCGTCCTCAGCCGCCATATAGACGGATGCGAGAACTATCTCCGGTATGCTTGAGTTTTGTGTTCTGAGGAGTTTTATAGCACACACGTCTCTGGAACAGAATTCAGTTAGTGGTTGTGCTATTATGTTACGAGATATATGTATACATGTCCTAGGTTTATTTTGTGTATTGTATATTAATTTACCTCCGGTGTTGCAGAGACCGTTTATACGTGTGTTCCTGACCCACGGCTCTTGGATCAGGATGATTGATGTATTGTTAACCTCCAGCCACCGTCGAAGTTGAGCCGTTGCAGTTTCGCTGTGCTGGAGGTTAACCTGGAGGACCTTACAGAGCGAAGGATGGCTCCTTCGCTCTGTAAGGTCCTCCAGGTTAACCTCCAGCACAGCGAAACTGCAACGGCTCGGTCGATGTCTCCTCCACCTTCCTCCCCTTTAGGTCCAGGAGACTGATCCCCTTGGTGCACCCCTCTTCGTCTTCGGAATCCAGCAAAATGCCTTCTTCCACGTCTGAGTCGGGTTCGTTATCGGATTGGTTGAAATGTATTACTATACTGCTACAACCAATAGTGATGAAGCGCCATTGTAAACTAATAGTTTGACAAAAGGTGTGTCTAGACGATCTTTGTTTGCAGGACTGCAAGGTGTCTGTCGCATGACTTCGGCCCGTGTGTATAAATGCAAAATGTACGGCATTCGGCGACCAAGAACGCACGATAGTTGTATTTATTTTGTGATCGTTCCAAACGTTTTTCCCTTTAATTTTCTTTGACAGTCCGTCACGCTCGGGTGTTTGTTTGCGCCTTAATAAAGAATTTACTGCAACAAGTCTTTCCCTCCAGTTATTGTAGCTTGTTAGTTTCCTAAATTTTATAACCATGATTAATTCCCTTTTCCCTTTTTATTATTTCATTTGTTTAACCAACTCATGTCAACTTCTAGATTATTTTTGGTTTTATCCTTCTGCTATTGTCTATGTCCCTTTTACGATGCTACTTTCTGATTGGACCAACTTACTAAATGTATTTTCGGCGCTTTTTTCACAACTTTTATTCTAACTTTTGCATATCTTCCATCTCCCTTGGACATTACAAATCCAACTGAGACAGCAAGTGTAACCTTGAAGAATTCGAAAAACTTGGATATAATTATTATTCTTTCTGAAAATAGGACGCTTCAACAGTTTTTTCTGTTTTTTTCGTCACCATGATAAGTTCGAATTTCTAAATTATTATTATTTTGAGTTCATAACCTTTTTTTTTACTGCACTATATCTATTACTCACTAGTCCTTTGCCTGTTTATTAATGCTAAATTTAATTTATCTAGTGCATTTTATATATTTTTACTTTTACCACCATTAGTTCATTCATTCCACCTTGTTATTTGTTGAGGTTTGTATCACAAGCAAAGTTACTTGCTGGCTGTTTTTATCTACTCTACACAGTAGGTATTTTGAGTTGACGTGTTCCTAATAGATGACTCATTGATTGACGTTTGTACTAGAAGAACTGTTATACAATGCAAAACGTGTTTAATACTACTGTGTTACTTATTGTTATTGTGCATCCTACGCTAAATCCCTTGTGCTGCTCTGCGCGTAACCCTAACAATGGTTATGGGCCCTGAGTGAGGGTGCAAAAGGTACTTAAGATGATTGATGAACTTAGTATGATGTCCAATATTTATTTACACTCCTTGTGAGTATAATAACTAAGACTAAACGAAAATGAGTGCTGTAAGAATTGATTTCTTGTCTAAAGAAAATTACGAGAGTTGGAAATTACAAGCGGAAGCTATCCTCATTAAGAATGACCTTTGGAAATATACTAGTGGAAAAGTACCTAAACCAGCTGCAACTGAAAAGAGTGCATAAGCCACATGGGAGGCAGAAGCTGATTTAATACTGTGCATCAGCTCATCAGAACTGCGTCATGTGAGAGATTGCAAAACTTCAAGGGAAGTCTGGTTGCGCCTGCAGTGAATTTACGCTTCTCGTGGCCCTGCGAGGAAGGCCATGTTACTAAAACGTCTTTTGATGCACAAAATGAATGATTCTGGAGATATCCGTCAAGAATTTGGCTTTTTTTTATGTGGTGGATAAACTGGAGACTATGGATATTCATGATGATCTTTTGTCTATTATGTTATTATACACTGCCACCGAGTGTCAACAATTTTCGATGCGCGATTGAAAGCCGTGACGATTTGCCAAAGCCAGAGATTCTTAAACTGAAAATTTTGGAGGAGTACGAGTCCAGGAGGGTAAACGATACTGAAAATGATGTTATGTTTATACGTGGCAAGAAAAAAGTGTGGAATAATCGGCGAACTAATGTCGAGATTAGAGGAGTAATGAGCCGTGCCTCTATATGAGAAAACAAGACAGTGAACATTTATTTGTCCTTGTCTTCGTTGACGATGTACTAATTGCATCTGAGTGTGAAGGTCGCATTAACCGATATAAGAATGAGTTGAAAAAAAGAGTTCGAACTCAAAGATTACGGAAAAGTTAAATACTTTTTGAGAATTGACATACGGAGGAATAAAAATGGCATTTCGTTGTCACAAGAAGGATACGTCAAATCTATTTTAGAAAAATCTAATATGTATAACTGTAATCCTTGCAAAACCCCAAGTGAATTATCTAATTCATCGCCGAGGGAAATCAAAGATGATAAAACTAGTGAAAAAATGGCCATACCGCGACTTGATTGGCTCTCTGCAATACCTGTGTTTGGCAACAAGACCTGATATAATGAATACAGTAAACAAACTCGCTCAGTTTGTAAGTAAACCTAATCAGAGCCATTGTAATTCCGCCAAAAGGGTCTTACAGTACCTTAAGGGGACAGCAAACTATGGACTCGGGTACAATAAGACAGGCAAGTCTGTGCAGGGCTACTGCGACGCAGGTTGGGGTAGTTGCCCGATTGATCGGAAATCTTATTCTGGTTACGCTTTTATTTTAGGGGGAGCTAGTATTTCTTGGTCGTCTCGCAAACAGAGGACGGTGGCAACCTCTACCTGTGAATCGGAGTACGTCAGCCTTGCGCAGGCGGTCAAGGAAGGTCTATATCTTCAAAGTTTGCTGACGGAAATGGACTTACTTAGGGTATGCAAAAATATCTCTTAGTGCCGATAGTCAATCTGCCATTTTTCTTGCACAGGACCCCGTGTTTCATGGTAGAAGTAAGCATATTGATATAAAATATCATTTTATACGGGGGGTTTTAAAAGACAACAAAGGCATAGTGTTGGGACATGTACCTACGGAATCGATGCTGGCAGATCTATTGACAAAACCAATGTCCAGCAATAAGCACTACCAATGCATACAGGGCCTAGGTCTCAAATCTTGTTAGTTTATACTGTTATCTATTTAAGTTGGTCTGTGTGTGTGTGTTTTACCTTTCATACAGTGTTTGTTGTTGTTTTTTTTGCTCTTAGTGATTGCTTTGTGTGATGCAAGAAACTTTGCTTTTGAGGAGGCATGTTGAGGTTTGTATCACAAGCAAAGTTACTTGCTGGCTCTTTTTATCTACTCTACAGAGTAGGTATTTTGAGTTGACGTGTTCCTAATAGATCACTCATTGATTGACATTTGTACTAAAAGAACTGTTATACAATACAAAACGTGTTTAATACTATTGTGTTACTTATTGTTATTGTGCATCCTACGCTAGATCCCTTGTGCTGCTCTGCGCGTAACCCTAACATTATTTATTTGTAACTACTCTCTCCTTGATCTTATATTATAATTATTCTTCTAATTTCTTTCTATTTCTTTTTCAGTCTCGTCGTATGTTAGTCATCACAAATGACGCCGGTGAGGTTCGACTTTTTGTACAAATTACCAATTCCTTCGCCGAGCCTAGGGCTTTCGCCGAGAAGGCGACAATGACAGACCCGGTGCCCCCTGACCCAACCGCAGTCATGATGTCCGGCAGTACAAGTACAACTAGTGCCAGTACAATCTCCACCAAAGACTCGTGTTACTCATCCAACCAACCATCTTACTCACCTATCGTAAGTTTTATTGTGTTTCCTTTTATCCTTCATCATGAATTTCAAATGACAGTGTTATACTTAATGTGACTTGAGCTTTTACCATCTATGACCTTGAAATCCGATACTAGAAACTAATTTGCTTCGTCCATTTAAAAATCTTGTTCCTGGAATTTTGTCTTTTCCCTGTTGTTTCGCTATCTTTTGATATTACCCTTGTTAACCTTCCGATTTTGTTTTTTTTCAACAATTTTACTCGCCCGCCCTATCTTGACTATTCCATTTTCTTTGATCGATTTCTTTATTGGTTCTATCTTATACTTTCAGGCACCGGCCAATTTACGTCCCCCCTGGCACGACTTGGACTCCGACGAGCCTTTGGACCTCACCTTGCCCGTAAGTTATTGTACTCGTATATACCCATAATTACTATTTTTTCTTTGATTCCTATATTACTCACTTTCGAACGAAGTTTGCAAGATTCGTCCTTTATTTCGTAATTATTTCATGTGTTTACCTTCTATTTTGAGCCTCCCCCAAGTAGACCGTTCATAATCTCCAACAATCTCCAATTATATATATTTTCTGTCTTTTATTTCTTCCCTTTTCTTTTCAGATCTACTGCGTAAACATTCCATAATTCTTTTCTCTTTTTGTGCTTCTTTTCTTTAAGTGTTGTTATTATAATTAATACCTTGTATGTGTGTTGTTTTCTTATTTCCGACATTCCTATAAGTACTTCAATATCGCATTCGCTGACAGTACCTCAACAGACTGGCCAAAAGTAGGCCCAATTGATGCTACCATCATCGAACGCTTCAATTATTTACTCTGCCCGTTGATTCATAGCTATTATTTAACTTAGCATTCTCAGGCAACCTCTCACAATTTGGTTAGGTTTTTCTTATAAATTTACAATACCATTTTAATCTTTTCCCAATGATGCGGCTAGAATATCACGATACCTATAAATCTCTCATACACGATAATCTATCAATTCCAACAATTCACAAATTTCATTATCTGCGAAATTCATTAAAAGACGGTGCTTCACTCATAATCAAATCACTAGAATTCTCGTCCGACAACTATAATGTCGCGTGCGATTTACTCTGTGAACGTTACAGTAACGATAGAATACTAGTAAACAACCACTTAAATGCATTATTTAACATAAACCAAGTGTTTAAAGAATCTTCAAAGGCCTTACGAAACACAATAGATTCAGTCAATAAGAATCTAAGGGCATTGAAGACTCTTAACTTACCCACAGAGCACTGGGACATCCTCATTATCCACATGCTAACTAGCAAACTCGATTCGGCTACACTCCGCGATTGGGAGACCGACCGTAATGATATCAAAGGCATTGACGCCGACATTGACGGAATTCACGACTTTCTTGAGAAACTGCGCGGATTTGCTGGAAACCATGGAGGAAGCAGAAACACTAAACACACCACGTAGACACAGCGATGTCGCTTACAATCGTCCTAAATCACTGATTGTTAACCATGCTCAAAATTCAACTCAGTATAAATACAAATGTCCTGTCTGCAAAAATTATCACTCAATTTATCAATGCACTAAATTCAAAATAATGCCAATTGAATCTAGAATAGAGAAAGTCGAATCTTCGTCACCATGGTAAGTTCGAATTTCTAAATTATTATTCTTTTGAGTTCATAACCTTTTGTTTATTATTTTCCTGTACTATATCTATTACTCACTAGTCCTTTGCCTGTTTATTAATGCTAAATTTAATTTATCTAGTGCATTTTATATATTTTTACTTTTACCACCATTTGTTCATTCATTCCACCTTGTTATTTATTTTTAACTACTCTCTCCTTGATCTTTTATTATAATTATTCTTCTAATTTCTTTCTATTTCTTTTTCAGTTTCGTCGTATGTTAGTCATCACAAATGACGCCGGCGAGGTTCGACTTTTTGTACAAATTACCAATTCCTTCGCCGAGCCTAGGGCTTTCGCCGAGAAGGCGACAATGACAGACTTGGTGCCCCCTGACCCAACCGGAGTCGTGATGTCCGGCAGTACAAGTACAACTAGTGCCAGTACAACCTCCACAAAAGACTCGTGTTACTCATCCAACCAACCATCTTAACTCACCTATCGTAAGTTTTATTGTGTTTCCTTTTATCCTTTTACTTTCATGAATTTCAAATGACAGTGTTATACTTAATGTGACTTGAGCTTTTACCATCTATGACCTTGAAATCCGATACTAGAACCTACTTTGCTTCGTCCATTTAAAAATCTTGTTCCTGGAATTTTGTCTTTTCCCTGTTGTTTCGCTATCTTTTGATATTTTCAAATTACTGAATTGGTTCCGCGCAAATGGCCTCGTTTTGAACTTGTCAAAAACTCAGATTCTGCACATTAATCTAGGCGGACGACCTCCGGATTCACTTAATATAAGCATCCTCGGTAATTTATTGCCACAATTAAGACATACCAAATTCCTTGGCATCACATTAGACTCTGGACTCAGATGGGATGCACACATAGACAGCCTATGTGGTCGGCTGTCTGGCGCATGCTTCGCTCTAAGCAGATTAGCACACCTTTTACCCCAAAAACAACTAAGATCTTGTTACTACTCATTATTTCACTCAGTTATGAACTATGGTCTCGAATTATGGGGTACAGCTGCAGAGTGGCAACGTGTATTCATACTACAAAAGCGTGCCGTGCGTATTATCTCATTTGTCCCTCCACGCACTCCAGCTCAAAATCGCTTTAGAGACAACAATATACTCACCCTGCCCTCGCAGTACATATATGACGATGCCAAATACGTCGTATAGAACATCGACACTTTTCCCCATAAAAAGATAACTCGCACAAGGCAGGGGTCCATTAATCAACTCCTCACACACACCACTCGACTGACCAAGTCAACTAAAATCATCTCTCATGTGGGGCCAAAAGTATTCAACAAACTACCCGCGAACATAAAATGTGCGGATAGTATCTCATCTTTCTTAAGATGATTAAAATCGTGGCTCCTCACCCACTCTTTTTATGACAAGTTACCACAATAATAATGAATATCCATAAACATGTAATATTTTGAATATTATTAATAAATGACTTATGCCTTATGACTTATTACCCTTGTTAACCTTCCGATTTTGTTTTTTTTTTCAACAATTTTACTCGCTCATCTTTACTATTCCATTCTCTTTGATCGATTTCTTTATTGGTTCTATCTTATACTTTCAGTCACCGGCCAATTTACGTCCTCCCTGGCACGACTTGGACTCCAACGAGCCTTTGGACCTAACCTTGCCCGTAAGTTATTGTATATACCCATAATTACTATTTTTTTCTTTGATTCCTGTGTTACTCACTTTCGAACTAAGTTTGCAAAATTCGTCTTTTATTTCATAATTATTTCATGTGTTTTCCTTCTATTTTGAGCCTCCCCCCAGTATATTTTCTGTCTTTTAATTCTTTCCTTTTCTTTTCAGATCTACTACGTGAATATTCCATAATTCTTTTCTCTTTTTGTGCTTCTTTTCTTTAAGTGTTGTTATTATAATTATTACCTTGTATGTGTGTTGTTTTCTTATTTCCGACATTCCTATAAGTACTTCAATATCGCATTCGCTGACAGTACCTCAACAGACTGGCCAAAAGTAGGCCCAATTGATGGTACCATCATCGAACGCTTCAATTATCTACTCTGTCCGTTGATCTATAGCTATTATTTAACTTAGCATTCTTAGGCAACCTCTCACAATTTGGTAAGGTTTTTTTTAATAAATTTACAATTCCATTATAATCTTTTCCCAATGTTGTGTGTTCTATAGGGTAAACACACCGTTCAACAACCCTTCCCTCAATAATCGTCCACCTAAGTACTAGTTATTGGCCAACCCCCTCTTACTCTGTAGTTCAGATTTTATACTTATTTGAACTTATACTCTAATAGATTCATAAGTCCATACCTCGAACAAATCATGCGGATGACGTCAAACCACTATTAGGATGTGTTCGGGCATTGTAATCTTTTTAATATAGGGTAGACTGCTTAGCGGCGAAACGGAGGGTAGACACACATTACCTCCGTGACACATAGCCTGGCTCGCTCGGATTGATCGCACGCGCGTCTTGCGACAATAATTTCGGAAATTCATTCGGTGCTATAACGGACAGAATTGTGGTTTTTCGGTGCTTAAAAGACTCTCCAAGGTGTGGTGTTGCTGGCCAGCAGAAGAGTTCATCAGGACGACGGACAATACCAGAGTCGGAGCCTGCAAGTACAAGGTTGGTGGTTTGCCATATATTCGGGGATTTCAATGCCCGTTCAGTTTAACGCTAGGAGACCTAGGGCCAGTGCATGAGCTTATCGAAGGGTTCTACGCGAACATACAATTTTGGTCCATTTCGAACCGCATTAGGTTTTCATTACAAGGCGTTTTACTTAGGGCAGCCATTTTGTAACGGTACGGTCTTGTTAAAACTTAAGTTTAGCTTTTTATTTATTTCCCTTCGGTTTTATTAAATCTCTTAGAATTTATATCGGTTAAAATGGCTAAGGTTCTTGAAAGTAGGTTTAAAATCAAATATGATTGGTTTAAAAACACTTTGCAAATAATAAGCAGCAAAAGTTACCAATCGAGTGTAATATCGGCGCGGTTACGTAGGTTAGAGGAGTACTTTAATGTGTTGACGGAAGTGTATGAAAATATATTATGTGCGGATTTGTCCCAGGATATCGTTGCTAGTTACGATGAAAAGTATAAGGAGGCCACAGATGCCTATAACCAGCTCGATGCGGTGGCGGCGGCCTATCCCAGCTTGGATGGAACCCACTTGCCCACGGAGAGTGTCGCGACATCACGGTTGCCACGAATTAATTTAATGTCCTTTGACGGTGACGTGTTTTCGTGGACGAGTTTCATTAGTCTGTTTACGTCGCTAGTGTTATCGCGGAAAGATATTTCTAAAACGGAAAAATTCCATTACCTGATTTCAAACCTCGAAAAAGAACCGCAGGCGCTAATTAGGCACCTACCTATGGTAGATAGTTCCTTAGATACGGCTATGGACATTTTGAAAGGTCGTTATGAAAATAAACGTTTACAAGCGGATTCGTACATTTCTCGGATTTTACATTTACCGGCACTTAACAAAAGTGTGGGTCTTAGGGCTACAATTTTGAATCCATTGTTAGAATCAACACGGGCGTTAACAAATCTTGGCCTACCGGTGGACCAATGGAGTTATATGTTATTGCATATCAGTTTAACAAAATTACCTCTAGATATTAAAACACGGTTTGAACAAATGTACGGCGGTAATAACTTACAATTGCCCACCTTTGATCAGTTAACGGAGTTTTTGCAAAACGAATGTAGGTTGATAGACACGGCGGCGGCGGGACCTATATTGTCTTACGCGGATCACACACGCAAACCCGCGCGCGCGGTACATGTGACGGAGCGCGGTGGGAATAATAATAATCAGTACCATACATCGGAATGGTCAAATACGCGCAACAATAAAACGGATAAAACTACAACCTGCGTACATTGTCAACTGTCGGGTCACAACTTAACCAATTGTTTTAAGTTTGCTAATTTGTCAAATTACAATAGAAAAGATTGGATTCGGAACAACGGTTTGTGTTTCCGATGCTTCGGCAATCATGCAGCATCTGCATGCACGCGGCAAGTACCATGCAATCGGTGCGGTAACAATGGCCATCATAAGTTAATTTGTACGATGTCGGCTCCCCGCTCAGTTTCGCCCGCTGATAATGGACAGCGTTCGCGGCACGCAATGGTTGCGTCACAACGGAATGATTACGGTAGTGGTCGGCGTTCGCCGAATACGCGAGGTACTTGTGATGACCGAATGCATCAAAGGTCTTCCCTTTCGGATAATGGCGGTGTCAGTGGTCGCATGCGCGACTTAATGCATAGTTATGAATGCGAAAATACCTCTCGTAACGCAATGGAACGCGATCGGCGTCGAACTGACTTAGGAAATCGGGACTCGGGACCGTCATGTTCTAGGGAAGCGCGGAGTCCGGTGAGTCATCGTAACTCGCGCGCTCAACAATAGCAATTACAGAGTAGTAATGTCGCCGGACTACCACAGTTAGCTACTAATGTTATCTTACCTACGGTTGTTATAGATGTGAAATCGGTCAATGGTCATTTTGTGCAGTGCTTGGCTCTTTTAGATTTGGGTAGCCAAGTTTCAATAATACGAAGTGATCTCGTAGCATGTTTGGGATTGAAGCGACATTACAATAAAACACCTTTAGTAGGTGTCGGCGGATTGCATAATAATGACGGCACTCACATTGTTGAGTTTTGTTTTAAATCGGATAAATCTAAGTGTTTATTGTCAGTTACGGCGGTCATATTAAAAAAGCCTACGTCTTATCTGGCTCAACGGTTACCGTTAATTGCGGACAAAATTAATTATTCGGGCGGAAATCATAACTTGAAACATGTCGACGTCATTTTCGGGTGTGACATTTTAGGACAAATCCTAAACGGTGAAAAGGTTGACCTGGGTTTGACCGGCCCATACGGTTTGGGTACAATTTTTGATTTTGCAGTTTTCGGCCCGGCTCGGTCGGCGGATATTTACGATTCGACCACGAGTAATAACGTCGGAATTACACTTCTCGAAACGGTTGAAAGGTTCTGGCGGGCGGAGGAGCCACCGTTATCAATTATCACGAATCCAGCGGATTTAGAATGTGAAAATTTGTTTACGTCAACTACGTTGCGGGGTGAAGATGGTAAATATGTTGTTCGTTTACCACTGATACCGAGTCATCCGCGTCTGGGCGATTCTATGGACATTGCACTACGACGTTTCTTGGCTATAGAACGTCGAATGAAACGGCAACCGGAATATCGGTCTAAATATGTTGCATTCATGTCGGAATATTTGCAACTCGGTCATATGGCGGTGTCTAATTATGATATAGAATCGAACCAAGAATATTTCTTTTTAGCTCACCACGGCATTTTCAAAAAATCGGGAGACATAGAAAAAATTCGAATTGTTTTTGATGGTAGTGTTCGGACGACTACCGGGGTGTCGTTGAATGATTGTTTGTATTCGGGACCACGGTTACAAAACGACATTACTCAGATAATACACCACTTTCGATTGCCGCGGTTTATTTTCACTACGGATGTAAAAATGATGTTTAGGCAAACATGGTTACATACGGATGATCGGAAATACCAACTTATATTTTGGCGAGCGTCACCTGAAGAACGTTTACTTATTTATGAGCTAACGACCAATACTTATGGATTAAAATCGTCTCCGTATATTGCAATAAGGTGTCTGCATCAGTTAGCCAACGACGAGGAAAGTAGGTACCCTCGCGCATCGGAGCTGTTACGTCATAATAGCTACGTTGATGACCTCAACGGCGGAGCGGACACCTTAGAGGATGCGCTATCTTTAAGGGACGAGCTGATATCGCTCATGAACACGGCTGGGTACGGACTCAGGAAATGGGCATCCAATGATGCAAGACTCTTAAACGGTGTACCTGTAGATCATCTCGAGACTCCTCGGTCGTTTGACCCAGATACGGACGGTTCTGGTTTTATTAAAGTCTTGGGTATTCAGTGGGATCCGAAATATGATATTTTTACTTATCGGCTTAACTTACCGGAAGAAAGCATAATTACTCGGCGGAAAATTTTATCATTAGCGGCACGGCTTTATGATCCTTTGGGATGGGTGTGTCCCGTTGTATTTAGAATTAAACTATTACTGCAAACCCTTCTCGGCATTTTTAGTGATTCACGGAAGGTAGAATGGGATGCTCCGGCGCCGGATGAGATAGTACAAAAATGGCGGGAGATATTATCGGATTTACCTCATTTGCGTCGGGTATCAATTCCCAGGTGTCTCAAATTAGATCAAAATGCAAAATTTGCGGTTCACGGTTTTTGTGATGGATCATCACTCGGTTTTTCTGCGGCGGTTTATTTACGGTCGGTTAACGCAGACGGTACGGTTCTCGTGCGGTTACTCATAGGGAAATCCCGTTTAGCCCCATTGAGAACCAAACATACAATTCCCAAAATGGAGTTGAATGGCGCGGTTTTACTGACCACCCTCATTAACCATACCACCTCCTCGTTAGAGCGTGATATAAGGTTAGATGAGGTAATCGCTTGGTGTGACAGTACCATAGTCTTGGCGTGGTTAAAAACTCCGCCGTATAAACTACAGGTATATGAAGGGAACCGAGTTTCACAAATAATCTCTTCCAATATGACCATCACTTGGCGTCATGTCCCTAGTGAATGGAATTGCGCGGATGTCGCGTCTCGCGGCGCAACGGCTAGCGAGTTACTACGCCACCCACTGTGGTGGGAGCCGCAGTGGTTGGTAGATAAGCCTGACAATTGGCCTGGCGAATGTTCGGATTTTCCGTCAGACATGTTACCCGGCCTGCGAGCTACCACGGTTAATATTACAACTTTAGACGCAGACTTCGACTTGATTGACCGGTTTAGTTCGTTTGAGAAATTAATAAACGTTACAGCTTATTTATTACGGTTCATTCGGTATTGCAATCTTAAGGATAAATACGATAGTCATCATATCTCGGTATCGGAGCGTCGCAACGCCACCACATGTTTAATCCGGCTGGTTCAAGCTCGACATTATGCGGCGGAAATATCATTGATCCGGGAAAATAAATCTATAAAAAATTCATTACGGCGGTTAAATCTGTTCTTAGATACAAATAATCTACTTCGAGTCGGCGGTAGAATTGACGCGTCTGAATTGTCTTATAACGCGCGGCATCCAATTTTATTGCCTAATAAGGATCGGTTTACGGAACTATTAGTGACGTACTATCACAAAGTATATTGCCACGTCGGAGCAAATACACTAGAATCTATTTTATCGTGGACTTACTGGATAGTCGCTGCTCGGAAAATTACGCGACATGTAACGTTTAAATGCGTACCGTGTTACAAGACACGGCCGCGACCGGTACAACCTTTCATGGCGGACTTACCCCCAGATCGGGTTAAATGCGCGCGGGCGTTTCTCGGTACGGCGACCGATTTCGGAGGTCCCTTTTACATAAAGTCTAGCAATCTTCGGAACGCGAAAATACAGAAATGTTTCCTCTGTATCTTCGTTTGTTTAGCTACCAAAGCGGTTCACCTAGAAGTGGTGACCCAATTATCGGTTGAAGCTTTCGTAGCGGCGCTTACGCGTTTTGTATCTCGGCGGGGCCTTCCGAATTTATTGCGATCGGATTGTGGTACAAATTATACGGGTACCAACAAATATTTAAATGACCTATATTCGTTTCTACGAAATAACCACCCGGAGATTGATCGGGAGTGTGTAAAGCGTGAAATAAAATGGCTTTTTAATGCGCCATCAAGTCCAAATCACGGAGGCTTATTCGAGGCCGCGATTAAGTCCGCAAAGACCCATGCTAGGCGTGTGCTTGGTGAAACTCGGCTCACGTTTGAAGAGCTCACCACATTTTTCGCTAAGGTGGAGGCCGTGATGAATTCGCGTCCGTTGTGCCCTCTAAGCTCGGATCCGCTCGACCTTAACGTGTTGACTCCAGCTCATCTTTTAATCGGACAGCCTTTGGTAGCACTTCCAGAGTATCCATTTACGGAAGTTAAGGAATCACGTTTATCTCGGTTTCAACGGATACAAAAGATGACCCAACATTTCTGGAATCGGTGGAAAAATGAATATCTTCATACACTTCAGCAACGCTATAAATGGACCTCTCATACTGAATCACCAAAGTTAGACGATTTGGTTTTGATTAAAGAAAATAATTTAGTTACACTTAACTGGAAGCGCGGACGGATAGTTAAACTTTTACCCGGTAAAGACGGGGTGACTCGGATTGCGGAAGTCAAAACTCAAAATGGAGTCTTATTGAGACCCATTTCCAAACTTTGTAGGCTACCTTTAGGAGATTAGGAACCAAGGGGCCCTTGGTTAGGCGGGGGGATGTTCGGGCATTGTAATCTTTTTAATATAGGGTAGACTGCTTAGCGGCGAAACGGAGGGTAGACACACATTACCTCCGTGACACATAGCCTGGCTCGCTCGGATTGATCGCACGCGCGTCTTGCGACAATAATTTCGGAAATTCATTCGGTGCTATAACGGACAGAATTGTGGTTTTTCGGTGCTTAAAAGACTCTCCAAGGTGTGGTGTTGCTGGCCAGCAGAAGAGTTCATCAGGACGACGGACAATACCAGAGTCGGAGCCTGCAAGTACAAGGTTGGTGGTTTGCCATATATTCGGGGATTTCAATGCCCGTTCAGTTTAACGCTAGGAGACCTAGGGCCAGTGCATGAGCTTATCGAAGGGTTCTACGCGAACAGGATGATTTCAAAAAGTATTTTCATAAACAATTACTACTTATCAATTATCAACCTCTTTAATAAAACGATATAGCCACTTGACATGAGCCGAGTAGGTAATTCATAACATCTTTGACTGACATTGTCATTCAGTTGAACAATAAAGTGACTTCGTAATTATTTCGATTTTGCTTTAGAATTTTTTCAAAAGACGCAAAAGAATGTCGCGTTTACAAGAATATTGTTGTAAAATTCAGTTTTTGGAGATACGTGATAAAAACGTGTAGCAAACCTAAAATTACGCTATTTGCCAAAAATGTATCAGAATGCGTTTACTGCTATACGAAAAGATGTCGGACAATCCTAAGTATATTTATGTCTGTGTGGACGAGACAAAGGACGGTTTACAACAAAATGTTGCTAACGTACTCGTTGGTGCTCTTAGAGAGAATAATGCAAGCACACCACATATCATTGCATCGAAAGTTCTCGACTGTACAAATAACGTCACCATAAGAGATTTAGTTGTCAATGCATTGAACAATATTTTTGACAACGAGAACTATTATGAAAGGGTGGTATTATTTTGAACTGATGGGGCTCCATATATGTTGAAAGCCAGTAAAAATCTAAAAAACTTATTTAGTAATATGATACACGTTACGTGTTTGGCTCATGGGCTTAACCGAGTCGCAGAGACAGTTCGAGGGTTATATGACGACGTCAATGATCTAATCGCAAGCGTAAAATCGGCATTTTTAAAAGCACCGTCAAGAATAAGAGTTTTACACTAGCTATACCCTACTACACCGCAGCCTCCTCGGCCGATTATAACTAGGTGGAACACGTGGCTTGAGGCTTGCACATACTTTGCGACATACTTGGACGAGATCACAAATGTGTTGAATGCTTTGAATGATCAGAATGACGCTAAGGTAAGACGTGCAAAAAAAGCAATTAGTAAACCACATCTAAAAAGCAACCTGTGTTTTATAAATGAACACTGCAGTATTTTAGTGGAATCGACTAAACGTTTACAACAAGTCATTAAAACCGTCACGGCAAAATTATCAAAAATCAGTTTGCATGCGAAAGGGAAACATATATATCAAAAGCTAAAAGTAATCTTAGGGAAAAATAAGGAACTGCAAATAATGCAAAAACTTGCTGACCTAAATGACAAAAAAGAAATTTGCGTTGATAGAAATGACGGAACGATAGGAAAGATGGACTTATGGCCTTTTTCAAATATGCCCCAATCACATCGGTGGAGGTTGAAAGGTCTTTTTCGATTTTGAAGTGGATATTTACAAGTCGACGTTCAAGCATGACTCCTAAAAATGTAGAGCAGATATTAATCATTAATTTTGAAAGCAAATACTTATAAGGATATTTACATGAACTTGAAACGAACGTACCTAAATTACTTCTATTACGTTTTGCAATTTTTGAATAGCGTAAGAAGTTCTCATTTTAATATACTGGCTGAAAATTAACTTTGCATAAAGATAATAGAAGCAAGACTTGACGTACAGAAGAAAACAAATTACTTTATGTTTTGGGCCGATATCGCTACATATGTGGAAGTCTGATTATACACTACAAAATAATAATGTAAGAAAGAAAACTGCCTCCTTCCTACCTACTTCCTTTGCGATGACATCCAAAAGTAAGTATGATTGATTTAAATAAGCACATATTTACGTGGAAGTTATCATTTGCTTATTTACACTCTAAACAAACTGATTTAGCTTCCGGTTTGGCTTCAATATGGCGATGTTGTCTTGAGAGCAATTTACTGTTTTTTGTTCATATTCGTGGTTCAGTGTGTAATATGGTGGCTATATATACAGTGATCGGACGAAAAAGTGTGCAGTTAACGAGGAATTAGTCTCAAAACGTGATTAGCCATTGTTTAAGGACCAACCGGTTGTCCCGGGGTCCCGGTCGCCTCGTGGCTATTTGTTAAACTCAGCTACCAGTTTACAAAAAGTCTAAGGCCTTTACCGAACAACGTCGTGCTCCAAGGGCATAATCTTACATATAACCGTACACTGTCACCGTAATGGCCATACCGTAACACTGGCAAAATTGTTCTGAATTGGACAGATGTCATTTTTTTTAATTTATTGAACTTATTTATATTGCAGGAAAATGTGCAGATATGGAAAGCCAATCAATTTTACGTTCACGTGAATACGAATACCCGTCTGATGATGAAATTGGTTTACCCTGTACACAAGAGTATCTTGTGAAGCTACTGGAGGGTCAGAGTCAACTGAGGAGTACCGACAGTACACCTGACATTTTCATATCCGTGGGAACGCAAACTGAGAGATATATATACACAAACCGAGCAATCGAGTAGTGCGATTGTCATTGATACAGCGAAATTGTTAGCCAATTTTTTTTTTCCCGGTCAAGCAAGTGAGGAAGAAAAATGTATTAAAGCTTATTTTAAGTGTGTGACCACAATTATAGACTTGTTGGAGTTGTGTACATAAAGTCATTAAATATTTTTTTATAACATATTGACTTTTATTATCAATTATCGTACTTACGTAAACAAATCTCGTAACATTTATTTTATTCACTAAGTACATCATCCTATCATTCAGATAATTCTGTATAGATCTCTTGAAATTATACGCGGTTAATCTGTTACTTCGTGCAATATGTCATACGGATGTTGCAATACAGTGTGTATTGCAAGTGTAGTGTGTCCTGTGTGCAAAATTAGGTACGTCATTTTTACGTCATCAGCATGATTTGTTCGAGGTATGTTCATAACTAAAAACCTCTCCTATTCCCTTCTCTTGAGCTAATTAATTTCGGCCTTATGTCGTCCCCTCTCTGTTAGCTCATAGGTTGCTAACTCCTCTAAATGCTAATGTTCCCTAATGTTTTCGCTGACAGATGGGTCATACGTGGGCTTATCAACGTTTAAAGGCACCTCCAAAACCCCGCGCAAAACTCTGCGAAACATAGGTACATCCCATAAAACGTTTTTCGGTAAAACAAGGGCAACCCTTACCTTTCTTGCTCATGTCACAATGACAATTAGGGATAAAATAATAGGTACCTATTTTAGTTTCCTTAACGGTACATGGCTCAACTCGAACTGAACCGGTTTATTGCATAAATTAAATGTATACCGAACGAGCTAAGCAAAGTATACACAGTATATACAATCTGGTTCAGGTAACCGTCGAAGCTTGTCAATGGTTCTGAGGGTAAAGTTCTAGTTGCCCTTTTCAACCCTTCGCTGTATATACTTCAGAAATGGATATAATGCTTCGTTTTCTTAGGTTTCAGGCAACCTTGGCCTCGAGCGATTATGGATGAACTCGCACCGAAATAGCGTAGTGAGGACAAGGATTCTTGACTTAGTTTATGTACATACTCGTAAATACTAGCGGGTCAAGAACAAATTGGTTTATACAGATTTAACGTACCTCGTAAATAAATAAAATAAATAAGGTAATTTAAGGGACAATAATAATAATTATTATACTAAAATCAGCCTATATAGGAGGAAGTCCCCTTACGTCCCGCTGCTGGGCACAGGATTGTCGCGGATGAGAGGGAACGGGCAGTTTTCCCCACGTTGGCCCAGTGCGGGTTGGAGACTTCACTTTAGGTAAGGTACAAAATAGCTAAAATGAGTCAAGTATACAGTTATGTTCAGAATTTTCCTCTCTTTCGATTGATTGGTGATATAAGAAAAACTATCTACGAAAAAAAGGACCGAGGTGTAGGGCCACAGAATTTTAGAATCCCATAGCAAATAAGAGTCTTAATAATATATGTACTTAACTGGGAAAATTTGAAATACGGCTCGCGACTTAAGATGTGATAAGAATATTTCGTTTTGATGAGATCTTTTTTTTCTGAACATACTAGGAAAAAAATACCACTTGATATCAATTTATAGTAATGGTCTAAACACTACCTATATATTCCGTTTTCGATACAATTTTTCTTACACCAGGTATTTATTTATACATTTATGTATTTTAAATGTTCCCCCGGCTACAGTAATAACAATATCGTAATACGGTAAATATCATTATTATGTCAAAGGCCATCTCGTTAATGATTTTTGTAGCAATCCGGAAAAAATATCGGAATGATGTACGACTCGGGTGGGATTCGAATTGGCGAAAGATCGATAGGGGTCCGAGAGGTCGGCTGATTGATTACACTACTGGAGGCCTTCGCAAATAATCACATTTGTCAAAACGCGACGAAGAGGTTATTATTACTTATTTAATCGAATTCGTAATTAGGTTGAATATACAAGTACCGTAAGTGTTGAATAAGCGGTAGGTTACCTTACACGTAGCAGTTATCATCATCGTCAGATATAATATGAGCCTACCTCTTGTTAGGGCAGTAATCGCCATTCTGTTCCCTTCTCTGCCAATGTGTATTACTCTATGTTGGGGAATTAATGTGGTGGTTTCCCCACTTGCCTTAAACATCCTAGTAAAATTGCCGGTTTTATCCTCCCACTATTGGTCAAATATCCAAGATTGCATCCAGATGTCTTCACACCTCAAGGTTTTCATTTTATTATACGTAACTTTTTTGTACCATATTTAATAAACTTTCATTATGTAATACATTATCATCATATCAGCCGAAAGACGTCCACTGCTGGACATAGGCATCATACATTATAGTGATCGTCAATTCAAAACATTGCAAAGGAAGTGCAAAATACAAAAAATAACATACTTTTAAGGTAAAATCCCATAGTCCTCGAAGCACACATTTTAAGACAGTATACACAGTATATACAATTTATTATTTATTTAACCAATCTGTTATATATGGAGCCTCGTTGATGTGAACTATACCTCGTATGGACATTTTTTTTTTGGTTTAAGGCACTTTTGTAACGACATCTCATTTGTTGGGTTCCGTCAAGGATCTTAACCTGCAGATGGCAGCAAGTGATTCGTTCTTAGTGATCTGTTAAATCCATTATCTTTTAGGTTTAGCCACAGTTGGTTACTATGTTAATATTGGCATCTCTTTTATACATTAAAGTGAAAATAAAATCTCGCAAGCTTCACATTCAATGAATCTCTTTATGCAAGGACTTATGAGTGAGCAGATCCTGCCATTATAAAGTGCTTATGGCCGGATCTGTCTGCCATCTCATGTTTTATTTAATCTTAACTTTTTTACACTTTCTACCAGGAACCCGCCTAGCAGGCGCCTACGCCGTAGTCGCTTTCCGCTACTTACGAGGAAAACCACGGGATCGGCTACGAGCGTAGCGCGTAGCGATTCTTGGTAGTGAATGTGTTACTAGGTAGTCCTACTTCTTTTTGTTTTAAGAATGTTGAATACGCATTTTAAAAGTTTTCACATCATACTGGTCGACTTTCGAACTGGTATCGTAGCTGATTAGCGAGCTAGTTGATTAACTATCTCAGCTATTGTTTTTTTCTCAGCTTACTTATGTGTGAAGTTAGTAAATTTATGTAATACAGCACAAGCGTAAAACAGTTAAAACAAGCGTCTTAAAAAGCATCAGCACTTTGCACATATTTTCCTTTACCAATTTATTCATAAAGGCAACTATAGATCGAGTCATGAATATGCAATGTCTTTGTCAACGGTTTTAGGCTTGTAAATAAATTACCTGTTAAGAGGAAGCTTGCTTTACGCTACAACTAACTGTGTCATTATGGTTATTGAGTTTAGTACCTTTTGTGTTGCATAAATTGGCATATGATTATTTTATTACACAATAAATTTCTATGTTCATGTTAGCTTTTATTTGTATTCAGTTTAATTTCCCATACCTCCATGTAAGTAAATATTAACTAAGTACAGTCGAGTTCTCCAATATCTATACAGACAACCTTTCAAAAATATCTACACATGTGTCTTATGTCAGTAACAATAAAGTCTTTGTATAGATATTTTTGAAAGGTTGTCTGTGTAGATATTGGAGAACTCGACTACATGTGTTTTCTTAGTAAAAATAATTTATTACGTTAATAATTTATCTTCTGTTGCAAGCATTGCACCGCTGTACCTTTCCTAATGGCCGAAATAAAGACATTTCTTTGCATATCTTTCAAAAACTGTTTTGTGAGTTAAATAAAGAAAATGAGTGTTATGTTATTGCTAGCACTTACATTGGAACTATTATTACACAAAATTGAAATGCTCTGAATTATAAAAGTTACAGTATCAGATTATGACTGTGTGCGTAGTGGATGGCAAACGTGCAGCTGCTCGTATAGTGCAGACCAGAAGCTCTAGTATAAGTTTTTTCCATACATATACGTTTTCGAACGCGTTTGCGTTTAGTTTCAATTTGTATGGCAACACGAACAGCGCCTCTGGTGGGAACTATTAAGAACTAAAACAGCGAGTATAAAATTTTGCTGCTTACTAATGAGCCCGCGTTATTTAAACTCCGTCGGCGCGTTTGAATATCGAATCGTATTTCTCTATGTTTTGCGAGTATACGTTGTTATTTTGACATTTGTGAAAGTTTAGTAACGTAAACTTTAAAGTTCTGTTACTCACTTGGTGCTTGGGTGGTGAAAGAACGCGTTTTAGTTTTTTAATAGAGATTGTTGAGCGAATTGCGCGTTAAACATGTTCTCCCGACATTTCTTTGCCTGGAATATGTTAACGAGTGCTGAAACCCAAGACCGAAGGAATCGTCTTCGCCGAAAACGATCATTTTTACGGACAGGATTCGATCCTTTAAAGGATCTAAGTGACGTGGAATTTAGGCTTCAATACCGCCTAAGCAAAGAGTCATTCTCGTTCCTCTGTCAGGAACTTGAGGAATTGGCAGACTTGAGAAGAACCCAAGCCCTGATTAATCCAGCAATGTTGAACAAATACATAATGTTTCCGAAAACTCCTGCTGACAGGCAAGCTGTAAGTCAGAAGTAAGTCCAACTTGATTTCTTTATTATAATTGTAAGGTGACAAAGCGGAGCTAGGAGTATGATGACTTGTTAAAATACAAGTTACAGGGCTGTTAAATACCTACATGTTCTGTGATGCAGGAGTGTGATGAACAGTAATAAAAATACTAACAATGTACTTAAGTATTTACCTTAAAACTAATAAATTTAAATAAGCTTAACTCATAATGCAGGTTTAACGTAGGTACTTAAATACTTCCTTTCCGCGCGCGCCAAAAGACCAAACGGCCGATATTTCAACTTCGCGGCACAAAAGCCCTTAAGGTTTACACTCGCGCAGCACGCGCCCTAAAGTCACAGTCGCACGCTGCCGGCTTCCGCGAAACAAAACGCTTCGCGGCGAACGAACCTTACGAACCAGTCTGTCTATCGCTGAGCTAAGTACCGACGCGAATCGCCTAGATTTTACCACTGTTTTACTATAATTAGCCGGGCTAATTAGTTTGTGTTTTGTGGTCATAATAATAAGTTAATAGTATAAATAACTAATCTAACCTAGCCAGTGCAGTTTTATATGAGACTCGAGATTTATAATCTTTGTTTCCCTAATTCGCGTTGTACTACTCGTATCTTTTAAATACACAATAAGTTTAATTCCTATTTTCAGATTTTATGTCAAGTATGGTGTACCAGGCTTTGTTGGATGTGTAGATGGCAGCCACTTCAAGATATTCACACCAGCCATGGAAGTAGAACATCTATTTTACTGCAGAAAACATTATCATTCCTTAAATGTTCAAATTGTAAGTGTTAAGAAGAAATCCATACAATATCGTAATATATGTTTATCTATTGTTAAAGTAAAATCCATCTCAAAATCAACAATATTTATTTTATAGGTTTGTGACAGTGAATACAGAATTCTGAGTGTGAACCCAAAATTTGGAAGTGCAAGCCATGATGCATTGTGTGGGACAACAGTGAACTCAACCAATACATGCAGCACCAGCATCAGCAAGGAGAAGTCTGTTGGCTATTAGGTAAATACTCATAATAATACATGATAATACTTAACATAGCAGGTATTATATTGTATGTTCCTATATCTTGCTATATTTGTTAGATTACATTATGTAATACATAGTATATTTGGTAACTATTTAATGTAATTTAAGCAAGACTAGTAATTTGTCGGTATTCTTTATTTCTGTGTTGTAAATATCCCGCCCCACCAATGATTATTCTCAGTTTGACTTGAACGTTGACGTGGTAGGCATTATGGCATTAAGTTCACCATTTACAAATAAATGTATACATGCAGAAAATTTTGTTTTGTGAATGTACCCAATTTATTATAGATTGAATAAGTTGTGATTTTAATTCTAGGCGATTCTGGGTACCCGCAGCGTCCTTGGTTGATGACTCCTTTTATGGTGGTCAACCCTGGCTCTCCAGCAGCTGTATACAACCAAAAACATAGGATGGCCAGAGTGGTCATTGAGAACACTTTTGGCAGGCTTAAAAATCGGTGGCGGTGCTTGTCGAAAGACAGGGTCCTGCACTACATACCTGCGAAGTGTGCACAAATAATTCAGGCTTGTTGCGTGCTTCATAACATAGCACTCGATTTTGGTGTTCCCGAACCTGAAGATAGAGGTACTTAATAACAATCTACGCATTAAATCTATGATCTTTCTATGTACCCATTGAGCTCATATGAATATTTCGGTTACTAATGCTGGCTCGTTTTGTTTTTCAGTTGAGACGGATCACCCCCAACCCCCCATGCAAGTCATTAATGAAGCAGGGAATGGTAATGATTTATTAAGAGGCAGGGCATACCGCGATCGATTAGTGTCAAGACTGTAAAATAACGTAAAATTACTATTACCATACCTGTGTATGGTTTTATGGAAGCCAATTTATTTCCATCTCTTTTTACAAGCTTTTATTTACTTTCACCTGTCCCGTTGTCTGTCTGTCTGTCTGTCTGCAATCAAATCTTGCAAGTTAAATTTGATCCACTTCCCGGTGACCGATTGAGCTGAAATGTTGAGTATAAGTATAGTTTGGATGACAATTCAATATTATATGGTACCATCGAGCTGATCTGATGGAGACGGAAGGTGGCCATGGGAATTCAGTACTTAACCAACGTAACCCCGTTGAGTTTGGGCTCTCTCGTTTGGAATCGTCTCAATGAGTAGTTGATGATGGTATACAAAAAAGTACTTATTTATTGTAAAAATCGGTAAAGAACAAAATTGGCTTCCATAGAAGACTGTGCCATATTACCTAATGTTAGGAGTTGTATTTATTTCAGGTAATTAATGTCAAATAAACTGAGATTATTAAATTAAATAAAACATGAAAACGTGCATATGTATTTTTTTTTTTATTATAATCAGACATTGAGCATAATGTTATTGTGGTAGGTGTGTGGAAGTTTATAGTAAAAAAAAAATACATTTTACATAGACACTAAATAATTACATATTAAATCTGTAAATAATTCTGTTAAACATGTTTTAGTAGTGTTTTTAAGTTTAAATTCATTTATAAAAACGTTTTCAGGCATCGTATCCTACTAATATTATAAATGCGAAAGTTTAGATGTTTGGATGTTTGTTACTCAATCACGCTAAAACGGCTGAACCGATTTGAATGAAATTTTGCACGAAGATAGTTTGTAGCCTGGATTAAAATATAAGATAGTTTTTATCCCGGGTCCACGCGGACGAAGTCGCGGGCGGAAGCTAGTATGATATAAAACCTCTGCTTTGTAACTGCCACATGAGTGACAGATACAATTTAAGAAAAAACCATTACACCCGTGGGGATTAACATAGGCTATTGTAGCTCTGTATGTCTGCGCATTATGAAGCCCTTTTCGAGCAAGTGTGATGAAAATAAAATTGCGAAACAAAAGCTCGTGTGCATCGTTTCCTTAAGAGTCCGCAGTAAACTCGGCCGAATTTCACCTTCCCATACAAACGTAGTTACGCTCTCATTTTTAAACTACGTTTTGGATTGTGACGAAACTTTGCATATACAATGATATGAGGTATATCCATGTCTGTAATTAGTTTATACGGTTCCAATTTATAAAACAAACTAAATACAGCAAAAACAAGTTTTGTATGAAAAACTTAAATTCGCTGAATTTTTTTACTGTGGTATCTAAAGCTACATAAACTAATTACAGACATAGATATACCTCATGTCATTGTACATGCAACGTTTCGTTACACTTCAACAAGTAGTTTTAAAATGAGAGCGTAACTACGTTTGTATGGAGAATCGAGCTTACTGCGGACTCTTAAATAAAGAAGGTAACCAAAAAACTTTGACGGGCTGCGTCATTTCAAAGTTTTGCAGCCACAATTTTATTTAGGGAATCAATGGCGTGGATGCATATTTCCTGCCACTTTCTTTGAACATCTAGCTCCATTTGACGCACACGCAGCTTTTCCTTCGCAATTTCATTTTCATCAGCCTGCTTTTGTCGGAGGAAATTGCGCCACTCCTCATCAGACTGCAGAAAGTGTTGCGCAGCTTCGTCTACGTGAGACTGCGGTCTTGCCCCACGACGACGCCTAGGTGTCCCCACAGGCACACATTCCACGCGACGCCGTCGACCAGGAGTACGGCCTTGGTGTGCTGGACGCTCTTCGGGTGCTGGTGAGGGTCTAGGAGTGTGAGGGCTTTCACGGGGCAGAGAGCGTGCGGGTGACGGCGAGGGAGCGGGTGCAGGGGAACCGAGCTCCACGCAAACTTCAGAAACTAAAAATAACACGAAGAGACAACTGTCAGCTCAAAGATATGTTTGTCTTAGACAATTTAAACATATACCTAACCTATTATGTAATGTCTATTTGAACGGCATACATTTTTTTAACAATAAAGCACGAGACTGATGAATTGCCTGCATCAAATATGGATGGACTTGGCAATGTTTCTGTTCTGTTCTCATCTTGTGTTTGATTGATGGGTGCCTGTGAAAAATGGAGATATTAAAATGTTTCTAAACAAAGTGTGACTAATCAAAGCTCGATCCTCTATAAACAGTGTAAAATCTATAATCAGCATGGCTAGCACAGGACGGCGTGCGAGCTGTGTCGCGGTGAGATATACTATGTGTCTCTTTCTAATTAAAACGCCTCGAGTCTGTCTCGAGGCGTTTTAATTAGGGTAGTCTATGTCACCGCCAAACAGCTCGCGTGACTTCATGTGCTAGGTGTGCAGTAAAGAGCACAGAGTCGGATATGTAATAATTACTATAATAAACAGCAATAATTCTTGCAAGTTTTTAATTAAGTACCAAAATTATTTCCTATATACAAATGCAGACCTGAGAGTGCGAAACACCAGCTTCTTCGACGCCTGGTATGCCGGTAGGTGCTTGAACGCCAATGATGCCGAGGACTCTTTTTTCGAGCTCGGTTAGGTGAGCGTTAAGCGCAAGACCGCCACCAGTACCGCGGATCGCCTTATTTATTTTGGCCGCTTTCTTCTTTGTATTGTTCTTGAAATCGCTCCATACCTTTGAATGATATAAAAATGGGTTTAATTTAACGCTTTAGCATGCTTAAGGTATATTCATCAATCTCAATAAACAATCATGTATTACCGAGCGGTAATTATATAAGTACCACTTGTTTGTAAGTACTACGTAGAATGCCCACTGAATTGAAGGAATAAACAAGATTTAACAATCAAATTAGCAGAAATTTCTGACCTTTTTCCACTTATCTACTGTTTTAGTGTCGCCTGCTGGATCGCTGTTTAATAAATTACACAGAGTTTCCCACTTCTGGATACACTGTATCCTGCCTGCCGCTTCCTTGGTAGGTTTATTTATGTCACCATTTCTGAAACCACCAAAACACCATTCAAAGTTTTCCGATTACCGTGACGTGAACTGTTTATTTCCGACAAAAAATATTTTATATAGAAAGGTTAATAGCACCTACTTACTCTTCCATAAAGTTAACCAGCATTTCAAACTGGGTCGGACTGGTTCTCATTTTGACTAAAAATATAGTTTAAGCTACCTACTTAAATTCTTGAATAAGTTCACCTTACTATAAGTATAAAACTTGTATTTACGCGCGCATATTTTTCGCAACTCGTGTTTGACAGGTCCTTGAAATCTTATGTCCTTTTCACTCTTGCACTTAGATATGAAACAACAAGATAAGAAATATAACCCAAGAGAATCATGTAGTGCTTTCAATATATTTATAACATATAAATGAATTGTACTTCGTAATTTAGTGGCGTGTCGTTCCAAGGCAGCCAACATAACCAAAACGTTTGCGCCTAAACGTCAATTGAATCGAATAGTTTGTTCCAAAACATACTCGCATGCAATCAGAAAACGCGTCGCCCGTAGTATGCTCGTTAAATGTGTTCGAATAGTATTCGATTATTTTGCTTAAAACATACTAGAGCTTCAGTCTGGTTTTACGAAAAATGTCCGTGCTTGTGTTCGATCATCTCTCCGTGATTATTATTAACTAGCTATTGACCCCGGCTTCGTCTGCGTAAAACTTGTCGTACCAGCGAGCGAAGCGAATGGAGTTCTATGCTTCATCTTGGTTCACTTGTGCGTGACTCATAACAGCAGCAACATAATAAGGCAACGTACGAAAACAAATTCAGCTCCTCATCCAACAAATATTTCGTCAGTTATACGTTTATTTATTCCTTGTCTACAAACATGGCTGCCAACGCATCCCACACTCCTTTCTCAAAAAAATATTCTGTGCATACGGATAGAGATGAGGTTCCAGGTGTAGACATAATGTCGGGAATGCCTCTTGATCCTTTGATCTCTGCAGCATCATCAGCCGGACACTATCCACCAAAGAATTCGACGTCACACCCGATATCTTCTCCTTGAGTTCAGCTAGATTCCGCTGGACAGAGTCCGTGGGACAGGCTCGCTTGCTTCTCTCCTTCAGTGCTGCGGCTAGCTGCGAGCTGTATTTCTACTTCTTACACTCCAATCGCTTCTTCTCCTTGAGTTCAGCTGGAGTCCGCTGGAATCGGTGTTACTTGAGATATATTTTTCTACATCATTTTGCACGTGCAAAGAGCGCAATATGCAAAACACAACGAGAAAACCCCACTGTGCCACTCCACCAATATTTCGGTTAGTGGGAAGTGAGAACAACAAAATGAAAGAGAAAAGTATGTACTGATATTAAGATTATATCGTGAACGAATGAGTGATTGACGTAAACGAAAAGATGCAGTTCATTCGAATCTCTTACTGACCTGATTTACACATCTCTAGCCGGAACCGTTTTAGATTTTTGAGTTACTCATTATTTTATAATTATATTGATATGTCATTAAGGATGTGATTTGATTTCATCGCATTTTTGGAGAAAGACACTTTATGCCTCGGTGGAAATAGCAATTCCTGGAGTCTTATCTATTGTCGGATTCAGCTTCGCTTCATTTGACAAAATCTACTTATCCACGATTTGCTTCTTCACGGGCTCTGCAATAATGTACTATTATTTAACAGTTGATGATTTTACACATCGGGGTAAAATGCCTTATCCACGTTTATGTCTTAATGCTTTGCAAACAGCTTTAGATGCTTAAATCTTGAAATTATTATTTTATTTTTAAATTAGAATTTGTTTAAAAATATTTTCATAAGCACAACGCCGCTGTCTCGTTTATCGTGTGTGAATATTGCAGCTTTTAATATTTTGTGAATTCCTATTTGCCGTCAAAGCAGAGCAGTGCAATAAATGGAATGGGGAATGATTTAATATTTTTTCTCTTTCTGTACTACACATCTGTCATTTATAGAGTCACTAACTCGTATTAATGACACAGTTAGAAAGTCAGTGTTAACTCTATGCACTACGGGCCATAAACACAGAGTAGCGTAAAAAAAAAACTTACCAATCCGCTAAGCTATAAAAGGATAATTGGTCGGTCAAAAAGTTACCTTAATCTATAAATAAGTATAGATAGATATTTGTATGACGGCTAGATTTAGTACAATCGCTAAGGTTGCCCATTGGATTGCAAAATTGGACAGCATACATAAATTTAGGACACATCATCCGTTGTTTACGATGTCACGGAGCAGCCGTAAATAACATCCGAAACTTGATTCACAGCCAGCACTAAATTGTGTGCATAAGAAGAGAGTCAGCGTCACTTTCTCATTCTAGTTTCACATCATACTAAAGTAATCGGTGAAATACTCGAAACGTGTTCGGGTGAATATAATATTTCATGTTTTCCACTTGTCCACGCACGTTAACTAAGAAGATATTTAACTACGAGGGTCAAGTTTTTTTTGGTAGGAGTTCATTCTAGGAAGCTACATTCCCGTCATTAAGAATGGCAGATTTTCACAAGGGAGATATTTAAATAAATTGGCAAAGTCGAAAAATCGAAGTACTTTGGCGCCTCCACAACTGTATTTCAATTTACAAACGGCTAAAATATCATTATTTATTTCAAAATTTACCCTCCAGATAGTTTTTCCCATGTTGAATAATGCGCTGGTCGTCAATCAAAAATTAACATAAAATGAATTTTGGTCCAACCAAAAACACCTAATTTCTGGCCAACTTAATCAGCCTGTCATAACGCTATCTAACTATTTGAATAATTCCTTCCTATTCCTTCCCCCGCACCCTTTAGTTACCATCTTCCACCCCAAAACTATAAACCTGTGCAAAGCGTCCATCTTTATTGTATCGTATTTCGTGAGATTATTTTTTATATCGCTGTTTGTGGATTTTTTCCTAGAAGTGTCTAACTACTTCGGTAATAGAATTAATGTAAAGAAAGCAGCCGTAATTTTTTTAATATATTTATAACTACGATTGCCTACATTTATAGTTGATATATGAAATTATATACACTTTCACACATCACATTCACATTTTGTCGATTTTTTATACCCATATTTATGCTAAAAGTGGTACTGGAACACACGTTTCATGTACTCTGCCTATCCCTTTTATGTCAGTATGTATGTATATATGAAATTATTAAATAAACAATATATGAATATATAAAATGTTTTGTGCCCTTTTCTAATTTCTTTGGTGCTAATTTCTTCGGATTTCTTTCGCATCGAGTTCCAAAACGAATTAGACTTGTCCAAAGAAACTATATAGTGATAGAGGATTTTCGTAACCACCTTTGGTAAACCCTCGGTTTTAGGTGTGTATTTTAATATAATGCAATATGTCTACGATACTCCCAAAATATTTTTGGAAAATATTTAGATGAAAATCTGATGGATTTAATCTGCTGAAAGGAACGTTTGGGTGCAAAAATTGCTCCTAATAGTTCCACTCATTGTTTATATCATTAAATATAATATTATGTTTCCATTGCTCTTTGTTTAATTCAATTCACTGTATGGTTAGCGATGGGCAATTTCTGAAACATTTCACATAATATTACCTTAACTGTGACATATTTCAACTTTTGAAAATTACATAATTGACAAGAAACGTTTCTAACGTGTTTCTAACAGTAATGTTACCGAATAAATTACACTTAACTATCATGTCACATCTGCGCTACTTCTTACGTCAGTAGAACGGGTTATGATCATAAAATCGAGACTATATGTCAGTGGCCAAGCGGCCTCGAGAAATCCGTTCCCAGTTGTTATACGAAGGACCAAGTCCAGACCATCTTAAGAAGGAGAGCCTTCTTTTTTTTCTTTTTTCATTGCTCGGTTTTTCTTGTTGAAAGTAATGCCTTACATCATGTGGACAATTTTCACAATTTATAATATGCGTCTTTTTCTAGTGGCATTTCGATAGCCGAATTTCTTTTCACAACATTTACAGTAATACTCTCTGGTTTACGTCTTGTGAAACTCGAAAGCAATTGTAAATAACACCTTTCGGTTTCATTTTTACCTGAGATTTTTACAGTTTCTACGACAACCATGAATCAAATATGACATTGACGATTATATGAAAAACTCTCTTCTGGCATATTATTGTTTTGTTTGTTAAACATAGGTATATTAATTATGTTATCTGAGCGTTTCTTAAAAAAAATGCCACTACATTTTTTCGGAGATTTTCTGCAACTTTTTGTTATTTCTACTCAAAATCACGATGGTTTTCCATCCCAATAGGAGAAAAAAAGTGTCCCAAAATGTCCATACATTTATGAACTTTCCTATTGTGTTACCACTATACAAAGTATAAGGTAAATAGTAACACAATAGGAAAAATATGTATGGGACAGTTTTTTGTCCTACCAGGGTCGAAAGAGCTCCTGATTCTGAGTGGAAATAGTTAACATAAAATTTGTAGAAGTACAATTAATAAAAGTGGCATTTTTTTTAGAAACGCTCATTTATATAATAAACAATCTTTGTTGTAATAGAAAACACAATATACAGAGTAATTAAAGAAATTATGTTAACTAATGAGAATGTTGAATTACACAAAAACGGATAATTTACACCTGAAAACTACAGAATTTTAACAGAAATTTTCCTTTTGAAATTTACAGTAACTTACATGACATTTAAATGAAAGTTTCGCTTTCGTAACTTACAAGCTGCCCGTTACTATGTATGATATCTATTAAAAATTAGAACAAAATCCAGTTTTATCAAAAATAACAATATTTTCGTCGCATTTTTTAAGTTCTATGGCGCCAATTTGATATGAGTCTCTAATTTCTCTGGTATATTTTCAAATTTCTTTGGAGCGTCTTAATTTCTTCGGAAATCGATATTTTAAACTGCTAAAACTTCTTTATATAATTAACGCAGAATAATTTTATATAGATTAAAGTCCTTACAGTACGATTACTGTTAGTTAACCACTGACAGATGGATTGCCTTCATTTAATTTTCAACTTTAATCTTATACAAATAAAATAGTTATTACTAAATCGGTAGATGTAAGTAACTTTTTTATATGGCCGTTATAACTTTTTTAAAGTTTGTACCTTGATAAATAATAGAATTAAATCTAATTTTTACTTGTGATAAAGTATATGCACTTCACGTCTTGATTTTTAATCAATAAAGTCAACTTTGCCGAATATTTTTGAGAAAATATACTTAGTCTTTAAGGCTGCACATTCGAAATTTTCGTAAAAAAGGAGTTGTTTTGTAACCGTTTTATACATTATAACGTAACATTTTTGCTGTAGGAAAAAATATATCATAATCTGCAAGATATGCGACGGGTCATAGTTTTCGTAGAAATCCATTTTAACAATAAAAATAAGAGAAAAAAAATCTAGTCACCCCTATTTTATCACTTGTAACCATTTAACTGCTCCATTTTTTATCAGAATAATATGAAATGTTATAACTTTCTTCATACAATAATGAACAAGGGCATAATTTTCTTACTTTCTTAATTTCCTTAAAATTTACCTCGTTTTCGGAAATATTCCGCCAAAGTCCCTACGCCTGCCCGTTTTCGTCCATACGGTCAGTGCGGGACGAGACACGTTGCATGACGGACCTGTGTCAATTTGCGCTGCGCCGAAATTTTTAAATATTTGTGGAAACTGTGGACTATATTTGTTGCATAGAGTGGACAATCTATTTCGTGGTTTGTAAAGTAGTAGGTACTATCGACAAGACAGCTGACTGACCATCCGTGCACTTCATGTGCATTGTTATAAGGTTCTTGTATAAATACAGGATGGTCAGTTAATCGTGTTGGCGGATGGATGGATTATATGTCTTTCCCGCTCACGGGACAATGATGTCCCGGACCTTTGGGAGGCGTGCGTGGAGCTCTGAGCCAACACGTAGAAGCCCTTTTGACAATTTAATGAAATGCAAGGAGTACACCAATCGGAAGCTGTCTCTGCCCGTGTCATGGGACGCACACAGAAATAGCACCCGCTGGGGTGTAAGAGTCTATTGCTAGTTGATGGAATCTAAATAAAACGGGTTATTGGGTGAAAATGATGGACTAGTAGCTGGGCTATTGGATGAAACATCGGATGCCTGCCCAATAAAACTGTTTCACATTTTATCTCTGGCAGACAGTGACTCGCTAACTGCTAGATGGGCCCCTATTAATAGCCACATTAAAAAATGGCCTAAGGGCAACAGTAGGTATGGATTATTATTATTACCTTTATATTTTTTTTGCACTATCCGTCTCTCTCTTATTAGAATATTTAGTAACGGAGGTATAGTGCGAGAAAAATCGAAAGTATGTCGCGGCCGTCTAGTGCTAGGCGTGCTGAGGGCCTACCGCGAAACGAAACCGAACTTCGTTCGTGTATCTCCCTCTCTGTCGCGCTTGTTAATTCGAGCGACAATGAGAGTTATTCGAACGAATTTCGTTTTCACTAGCACGGCTAGCACGAGACGGCCGCGACATACTCTCGATTTTTCTCACACTATACCTGGGTCAATCAACTTTTCCGCCCACACTTTGGTGTCCTCAATTATTTCTGACCAAAACTTCATAAATCTACTTAACTTGACATTAAACGACAAACTATAGCAATTCCACACGATAAAGCATCGTAACTTACATGTTTACGTTCGAAATTATCCTCAAATATATCTAGATTTTGTGGTAACTCCATTGACATTTTTTTCTTCCATACATAATATTGCCGTCCAAAACGCGCGAGGACAACTTACTATGCCGATAAATTAAAAAAAAAGCTGTACAAACTGTGCTTAATTTATTTATCATCGATACAGTAAAATACAAACTGTAATACTTTCGAATTATGAAAATTATCAGTTGATAATAGAGTTCCGGAAAAAATCTAGAATTTATGTCCAAAGGAATTCTTGTTTACATTGGTATACTGAGTTACCTTTAAAAGGCGCACGTAAAAAACCTACAAGTGCATCATTCGGACACTACCTACTAAAATATTGGCGGCCTCCCTGCCGGCGCGGCGGCGAAGTCCTTTGACGATGCCGGCAGGCCGCCAGTCAGCGACGAGCTCTCGGTGGTGGTGCGTGTGTTTAATCGCTGTCGGCTGAGTTACCGCGATTTCATCGGTGAGTACTGATATTCATTTTACGAATCATGTTGTTTTTCAAGGAAATAGAAATAAAGTTTTGATTATTGCATAGAAGTATTACTTATACTAAGTGGATTTCATTTCATTTGCAAAATACTGGCAAATGTCACCTGAGTTACCTGCATACTGAGTTACTTTAGTGGTAACTCCAAAGACATAGTTGGTAACTCCAGAGACAATTTCATTGAATATTGTTTAAATTCTCTTTGTAACAGCTGCAAAGTAAAAGTTATATACATTCTTACGTTTTGGATGTTTTTGTTTTAAATATATTATAAACTTGTGCTTACTTATGCCTATTTAACTTTTCAATTCAATTGACTAATTTATACATTCAGATTATTATTACCAAAAGCATATTTTTTCAGATTTCTAGATCACTTTCAAAATGGCGTTAACGCCAGCTGAAAAACAAAAGAGATACAGAGAACGGTTGAAAAAAAAATAAAGATAAATATGAAGAGGCCAAAAAAAGCACCGTCAACACTATCATGAAACCAAACGGCTTGCTAAAGATTTGACGCCTAAAGAAAGAAAAAATGCCAAAGCCATTTGGAAGCTAAGGCAAAGGGAATACCGGCAAAGGAAAAAAATGTTACAAGCAGTTATAGCTGAAACACCGCCAAGTCCTCCGACACCCGACATGTAGAACATTCGAGCTCCAGTATACCCTATACCTGGTGCATTACCATCTTCAAATCTAGCACGCGAACGTGGCCGTCGTAAGCTGAAAAGTAATAGAAGTAAATTGTATCGAGAAAATAAAAAGTTGGAAAAAAAAATACAATCATTAAAAGAAAGAAAGAAAAGCATTTATTTGTGACAAACACGTAGGTAACAAAAATTACATAAATAGGCCGAACACTGTTTGTCACAAAAGGGCCACAACTCAGCATGAAGCTGGCAAAGCCAGCGCTGTTCTTCCGTTCCGCCGTTCTTTCGTGATTAAAGAAGCAGTGTGATAAATTCAGGAAAAGATTAAGCCGCAGTAAAAAAAATATTACAGAGAGTGAAGACGAAAATGAAGTTAAGAAAAAATATAGACTCCTGACAAGTTCTATGAGAGAAAAATATCGTAAAACCCAAAATATGAAACAGAAACTACTCTTAAAAAGTATACTTCAGGGCAATCGAATAGAAAAATGTAGAAAGAGAAATGAGTTACTAAAGGAGGCCTTTGGAATAAACCGGCAATACACTACCAAAGTAATAACGAACAACAACGTCATATTGCGAAAAAAGAAAATACATAGGTTTTTTCTTCGAGATGATATCTCAAGATCAACTGCGGGCAAAAAAGAAACTTTAACTCGTAACGGTAGTAAAGGTCAAAAAAGATTCCTGCTAGATACTATGAAAAACTTGCACAAACAATTCAAAACAGAAAATCCAGGAGTTGGCTGTTCTTACTATTATTTTACAACTAATCGCCCATTTTTTGTTGTTAGGCCTTCTGCTGATGGCCGTGAAACTTGTTTGTGCAAGACACACATAAATTTCGCGTACAAAACCCAAGCACTGAAGAAACAGGGAATAATTAAAAGCGATATTTTATCTGAAATCATCAAAACCACAGTCTGTGATGACAACTCAAAAAATTGTATGTATAATGATTGCAAGGAGTGTAAAAACAAAAACCTAAAATACAACGAAGAAGAAGTTAAGGGTTCAATTAAATATAGCCAGTGGATAAGGAAAGAAGAAACATACGAGAAAGATGGGAAAAAGTTCAAGGCTATAAAAAATGTAAAAGAAGAAATAAATGACAACATTTCACAGTTTCTGAAAACATATGAAAAAGACATGATCAATTTTAAAAAGCATGTTTATAATATAAAAATCCAGTTTCATAATTTCCGAGAATGCTTGCACAACTTGAAACCCAATGAATGCGCCATAGTTGTAGATTTCAGTGAGAACTATAACTGTAAATATAGCGAAGAAGTGCAATCACATCACTTTGGGGGCTCTAGAAAGCAAGTATCTATGCATACTGTCATGCTCTACACCCACGACTTTGAGAAGAAGTATAAATCGCTCTTTTTGTGCCATTTCTTCATCAATGTGTCATCAGCCTGCTGCAATATGGGCTCATTTGAATCCAATCTTGCAATCTATAAGGAATGAGTATGAATCTATTGACACGGTACATTTCTTTTCCGACGGCCCGTCCACTCAGTATCGCCAAAAGCAGAATTTTTACCTGCTATGTCAAAAAATCTTTGATTACGGCTTTACGGCTACGACATGGTCATTTTTTGAAGCGGGACACGGAAAGGGGCCAGCAGATGGAATAGGCGGATTCCTTAAGCGAACTGCTGACAGAATAGTAGCAAATGGGAAAGATATTGCAAATAGAAATCATTTCATGGACCACTTAAAGGACGCAAGCGAAATAAAACTATATTTAATTGAAGAAGATGCTATCAAAGATAATCAAAACAAATTACCTAAAACTATACCACGACTGGTTGGAACAATGAAAGTCCATCAAATATTCACGGACAACAGAAATCTCTTAAAATATCGATCACTGAGCTGTTTTTGCGGATCCCTCAGGAGTGGTTTTTGCGACTGCTACGACCCTCAGATATATTACATAAGAACCATTGAACATACTTCACAAGGAATACAACAAGTAGCTGAAAATGTTGAACCTGTAAGTCGTGCCGTATTATCAGATGATGATGTACCTCTCAATTCACTTACATAAGGATCACAACTAGAAGAAAATGCTGAACCTGCGAGTCGTGATTTATCATCAGATGATGATGTGCCTCTTAGTTCACTTAGTGTATTGAAAGATATTCACAATACATTGTCCCGTTCCCGCACCAGTATTTATCGAACAATTTATGAAAGTTCTTCAGATACGGGCGACGAAGACATGCAAATACCCTCTGGCAATAAGGAGAATTTTGACTCTTCCAAGGTCCCTGTTGACACAGTAGATGAACAGCAGCCGTCCACGAGTAACTATAAAACTTCAATGCAGGTGTCAATCGGTGACTTTCTACATGTCATTGTCTATAGTGATCATTCGAAGAAGAAAAAATATTCCTACGTATGCAAAGCCTTGACCAATATCGAAGAAGACGGAGAGGTACAGGTTATGTTCTTACGAGTAGTTGGTAAAAAATAGGCGAAGGTATTCAAATTGGATGAACACGATGTTAACTATGTAGATTATGACGGTATTATTACAATTTTGCCAATGCCTGCAATATTGAGAAAAGGACGTCGGATCTATTACCAATTTGATAATCCTATAAATGTTTTTGAAAAATAACTTGATAGGTTAGGAATTATTTATTAGGTTAGGAATAGCACAAGACTGCTGATTACTTGTTGAGATTAATAAACTTATAATAGTTGTAATGAGAATCAATCGTGGATCGTGGTCGTAGATTGCGGATTTATTAAAATGTTAAGTTTGATCTGGTTTCAGAAATACATTTTACAATTAGTTGAACATATTTTATAAACCAATAGTTAATATTCTAACATACCTTGGTTTTTTTTAATTCAATTTCTGAAACGTGTCTTGGTGTTAGTAGAATGTCTCCGGTGTTACGTCGTATAGAGAAGAATTTGTCTACGGTGTTACCTAGTTGTCTCCGGTGTTACTTTTATGTCCTCTTTTCTTTGTATACTTATCACTATTATTTTAGGATTTTTATTGGAAGTTTCACTTATAATTTTCTTGTTTAAGTTGTGTTAAAAGTTGATTATCATTTTTCAAAGCTTTTGAAGCGTTCGGCACTCTCAATAGAGAATTATACAAACAAAATGCAAATTTTGGATCTCGGTGGTAACGCTAAATACATATTGTTGATATTAAATTCTCATGTTTGTAACTTAAATTAAGACTGAATATACCAAACTGTTTGATTATGCATGCCAAAGTAAAACAAATATAAAAGTAAGTTAAAACTGTGTTTTACTGTCGGTAACTTAGGTAATCCTCTCTGGTAACGCAATAGACACTTTTATGGGGGTTGTTTAAGTTTTTTATGAATATAGAAAAAAACATACCACAGACATCGTGCCCATTTACGTATGTCGTGCTTGAATGTTCAAGCTATTTGAAATTATACTTCGATGTATAATATCTGTTAATAAATAAAATAACTAAAAAAACTGATATACTTTCAAAAGTGTGGGTCTAAAAGTTGATTGACCCACCTATCTTTCCTAATGTTCTAATAAGAGAGAGACCGATAGTGCGAGAAAAATCGAGAGTATGTCGCGGCCGTCTCGTGCTAGCCGTGCTGACGGAACTACACTAATAGTAAGTAAATAGTATTATAATAGTAGGGACATAATTTTTGAACTTAATCAATTATGTAATTTATGTATGACAAATATCACGTTTCAATTAAGCATGACGAATGTCACCCACCCACGTCCACCCTTGCATTGGTAACGATGCGCGATGACGCGTCTGTAATCTTACCTAACTTAATCTATGTAACGCTTAATAAACGACGGCGGGTTGTGCGACTTGCGCGGGGAGAGGGTCGAGGCTCCGCCCATACGCTCAAGGACTTTAGCGGGTGTACAAGCCTTAATGCGGGAGGCGAAGCGCGCACGCCGCGCGCGTCCCGTCGTCGTCATATCCCTGTGCCCGCGCGCCGAGCAGGCGAGGTTTGAGTGAAGCGGTCGCCCTATAGAAGGCGAGTCGACGATATACATACTTATATAGATAAAGAAACACTTATTGTATTCATAGAAAACATTCATGACCCGGGAACAAATTTTCATGCTCATCACACAAATCGCTGCCCATAGCCAGGACCTCCGGCTTCGTCGGCAGTCGTCAACCGTCAAATATCCTCACCATGTGAGCACAATCTATTTGTTGCGCACTGTTGAATCACGTTATGTTTACCAACCTCGTCGCCATTATGCCATGAAAATGTAAGCCTGATTCATAGTAACTCGTTTGCAAGAGCCATTCTTTATCTCTTAATCTCATCTCGTGCTTTATTTTATTTCTGTTTAGATGGATCTTGTTGTCACAGCTCGTTTTTAATTAATTAAAAATGTTTTTCAACAATTATTTTCATTATTGTCTTAATTGATGTTAACCCAAAAAATAACTGACAAAAATCAACGAAAATAAATATAGGGTGGTTCAGGTGAAGTGACCGGAACCAACCATACATAAATCAATAAATTATAATCGACGATGTAGTTGTGTATTAATATGAAATATTATAAATAGCCCTTATACATTTTTAGAGAATTTAATTTTTCATTAAAATTAATGCCCGAGTATGCTACGGTATCATGCTCTGGGGAAACAGCACGGATGCCTACGACTTATTTGCGATGCAAAAAAAAATGTTTGCATCGTGGTTGGGATTAAATGCCCAGAAAGCTGCAAATTCTACTTTTAAAAACATTTGATCTTACCATTGCGATGCCAGTATATTTGAACATTTTAAAATATACTGGCAAATGCATTTAGCACTCTATGCATGGCAAAACAAATAGACCCCGTATCATGGTCAGCCTTATCACGCGATAAGTGACAAGATAGAGCGTCCGTCTCGCTCTATCGAACGGTGTCAGCCGGTGAAGGACGCGCTATCTTGTCACTTATCGTGTGATAGGCCGACCATGATACGGGGTCAGTTATGTACAGAAACTCGAAGTGTTTATTTATTTATAATTTTATTATTATTTATTAGATACGTACAATGTATTAAAACTAAAAATTATACTTACCCCACAGAACTTTAGTCAGTTTGACTGTGAGAAAGGCAGTTTGTAGGTTAGACATTCATAAAAATAAATAACAATGTAATATCATCATCATATCAGCCGAAAGACATCCACTGCTGGACATAGGCCTCCCCCAAAGAGTGCCAAAGTGACCGGTCCTGCGCCACCCGCATCCAGCGGATTCCAGCAACCTTTACCAGGTCATCAGTCCACCTTGCGGGGCCTACCCACGCCGCGCCTTTCGGTTCGTGGTCGCCACTCGAGAACCTTTCCGCCCCAACGGCCATCGGTTTTACGCGCTATGTGCCCCGCCCACTGCCACTTAAGTTTAGCGATTCGGAGGGCTATATCGGTTACCTTGGTTCTGCTGCGGATAGCCTCATTTCTGATGCGATCACGCAGAGAAACTCCCAACATAGCCCTCTCCATAGCCCTTTGGGTGACTTTGAGCCTTCTTATGAGGCCCATAGTAAGCGACCACTTTTCAGTGCCATATGTCATCACTGGCAACACACACTGGTCAAAGACTCTCGTCTTGAGACACTGCGGAATATTGGACGAAAAATGTGCCGTAGCTTCCCGAACGCTACCCAGCCGAGTCGGATTCGACGATTGACCTCTTTCTCGAAGTTGGACCTACCTAACTGGATAGTTTGTCCTAGGTATACATAATCGTCTACAACTTCGAGTGTAAAGTGTCCGATTGTAATGGGAGTTGGTACTACATGGGTATTTGACATGATCTTCGTCTTATCCATGTTCATTCTTAGACCAACTCGTTCGGAAGCTTTATTGAGGTCATCGAGCATCGTACTTAAGTCCTCCATGGCCTCAGCCAAGACTACTATATCGTCAGCAAACCGAAGGTGAGTGATGTACTCGCCGTTGATGTTGATGCCTAGCCTTCTCCAGTCCAGAGTTTTGAAAACGTCCTCCAGTGCAGCGGTGAACAGTTTTGGAGAAATAACATCTCCTTGCCTGACTGCCAGAATATACTGTCCATAAATCAGTTATACATACTAAACTTACTTGGCGTTCCTTAAGTACATCTAGGTCATGCATTTTTAGTAGTCTTTTAAATTTGTTCTTATTTTTTTCAAGTTATTGGTTTCAGGCAAACTATTGAGTAGGTATGCGTATGGTAGGAGTGAGGATACGCTCCCCATAGTAATTATTTCGCTCGTTGCTAATATACCGCATTCCCGAATTACCAGATTTTGCAAAATACCCCATTCTTGATTTATCACATTACCAATATACCCAGTTTTCTGTATAGGATATTCTAAAAAACTATTTAGTTCCATGAGTACCTTACGTTTTTATAAACTGGTGTAACGGGAATGTGGTAAGCTAAAAGTGTGATATATTGATAATCCGATATATTGTAAAATCTGGTATTTCGGAAATGCGGTATATTAGCAACGAGCGAATTATTTATCCTAGAAACGAATAGCTTACCAGTCCCCGTAGCCTTGGTATTATAGGTATGATCAATAGGGTTTAATGAAGAATACTTAGAGTTATGTTCCAGACAGCCGTAGTTATTAGTAGCAAGACTGGCAAGTAGATACTTACGTTTCATGCTTACCGGTAATATTCTACAGATTTTAAAGTTGTTGATAACCTTTACATTTGTGTTTAATTCTTTCGTTAACAAGTAATTTTAAAAATAGAATTGGTATGGCTTCTTCTTTATCGATTTTGGACTTTGTTGTGAGTCCAATGCTGTCGAGAGCATAACTCAGTATGGAGTCTACCAACGACGTATACAAACATCTTAGTGTGCTACTAGGAACTCTGAATCTTAAATGATAATATAACCTGATAAAATTTTAAGCTTTTCATAAATAAAATTGTCATGGAATGACCAGAAATATTCATCCTTTTATTCCATCATTCCTAGATAAGTGATACATTTGACTTTTTCTATAGGCTCACAGGTGCAGTTAGGTTTATTTTGATGGAAGCAAGGATAGGTATGAGCGTACAAGTGCGTATGGATATTCTTGAATGATACGGGGAGTGATTATTAATATAGCAGCACCAGGGCGGTGAACGCGCCGGCTATGTACAAACCAAATACGCCGGCAATATCCTATACAAATCCCATTACCGACCTGTAAATTCGTGACACCCGTAACATAAGGTCTACATTTCTGAACATATCTGAGAAACAAATTCAACATGTATGTATTAATATATCAGTAGGTATAAGCCCACCATCTCCGCCCGCGCCGGCCAGCTCCTCGTCATCGTCGTCGTCATCTATGTATTTAAGTATTTATTTATTTAAGTGTTTATCATCGTCTAGTACCCATAGTACAAGCTTTGCTGAGTGTGAGACTAGGTCGATTTGTGATTTGTATCACCATAGATTTATGCGGATTGCATGGAGGAGTGTCTATTCGAGGGCCGCATTTGTATATAACGAATTTATAGCCGAGATGTAGAATTTTTAGAGCGCGGCAAAAAGATTTAGGCCGTTTAGAGTAGTCTTAGCGCTTCTTGCGATTTAATATTTTTTAATGCTAGAAACTACAACTAAGTACAGTAGCCCATATTAAAAAAGCCATCCAATGCGGCAGTGACAAAATGTCCCATATTGACTAAAGATAAATACTCGTACCAACAAAACACATATCAATATAAATTGATAGTTCAATGTATAATATATGATAATAATGATAAAAATATTGACAAAAAAAAAATTGTTTTAACATTTCTATCTCATCTGAATGCGGGACTCGGAACGGGTTAGGCCCTTGGGACTTTCGTGCAGCGGCGGTTATAACGTAGCCTTCATATGTTACGCACGGAGAATGTCGAGAACGATTTCACTGAATTGTGCAAACGTCTTTAAACTCCACACGAATAGTTAACGTGGTGACTATTCATATAATCTAAGCAAATAATTTTGAAGAGAACAAGATTAGAACTCCCTTTTTCACACAACAATCTGACCTTTATCCAACAGTTTTACTTAAATATTTTTAGCACAATATTTTATCTTATAATTAGGCAGCAAACTCAATTACGATAAATTCACTGAAGGAGCATTTCTCTGGTACGCTACTGAACAGAAACCTTACCTGTCATCAGACATATTCAGCAACATAACAGCAGTTTCTTACATTCCGGGATCGTGTACGAGGTAAAGTTATATACTGAGTAAGCCGCACAAGACGCGGGATTTTTCCTTAAATTATTGTTAGCGCGGGGGATTACAGGCAAAATTACAACGCACGATGTATCTATCTCTGCTATATAACCTACTGATTTACAGTGTCGTTTTTTGGCGCCGTAATTGAGAATCGTTCAGGTCTGGTCTCTGAGGGATCCGAGGTTACTGGCATAGTCCAATTCATTGCAATATTGAAAACGAATATGGAATTGAAAATGTTATTTTCACTCCTTCGAAAACAAGTTTTTTCTAGCACGTTTATAGGGGGCAACACTTGATTTCGTTTTTCTGTTTTTTTTTTTCAATCTGACTTTTTTGCCCAAGGGAGCAAAATTCAATTTTGCTCCTTGCACGCTTGGGAAAGCTGTAACAATATTACTCTAAAAAACACTGTGGGGCAGAGCGAGGCCAGAGACAATATGTCATTTCAGTAGCGTGTTTAAGGGGGCACTTTCATTAAGCGTTTTAAAAAACTGCGTTTTTTTCTTCGTGTAGTCTTCCTTGAACGCTTTTGAATATTAACCTGCCTACCTCTACCTACATGTTATTGTATTGTTTTTCTTTTTAACTGCTTTGTTTGTGTGAGGTGTGCAATAAAGAGTATTTGTATTGTATTGTATTGTATTAACATGCTCAATAAATAAAAATATAGATTTATGACCTACTGCTTTCTATTAGCTACATGTTATATCAAACAATGTTTATTTGATATGATATACTAATATATTGATATTAGAAGTTTAAGACCACCATGGAACAAAAATCCCGCGAAACAGACCTACGTATTTAATAAAAAAAAACTGTCGTCACTCATGACAAGGACGTAAAAGTAGTTCCTATAGGTACTGATATTTTCAATTTACAATGATGATACGTTACCACCGGAGTTTGATAAAATGCAAACAAAAACATCATCAACAATGTTCTGCCTGCAAGAAGCAAAGCAAAATATTAGAACGCCTTATATGAACCCGCCTGGAAGAATAGTAAAGGTGCAATATCGTTATAAAGATCTATGCTAAATATAAGCAGCCATCTACTCTTTAGACTCTTTGCAGCAATGATGTAATATAAAAAAGAGGTAGACAAGTTGTCTTTATGAAATTACGTGTTTAAAAATGGTTCCAAATCTGACAGCTGAGACACGTTTATACTTCGTTACGAATACTTTCGTGATGCTGTTTAAAGCTACATTTAAAGCCAATTCTGGTTTAAATTCGTTTTTGTGCACGAGTGTACCAGGAGAACACCAGAGAGAAAAACCAACCTCGTCATAAATCGTTGATAAATGGCGGACAAAGGTGATGCGGACCAAATTTTTCTAAATAACTTCTAAAGTGCTGCTTGTATGATTTTAAGGATCAAGGTTAGGTCAAGAGTCTAGTTAATATACTAACATAGTTTATATATTTACCGTGGTAATGCCTACCTAAAATTCCCCACGCTTGACCAGTATGGGTTGAGGACTCCATAAACATCGTTTGCAGTGGCCTGGAAACTATGGTTGCATTGCAGCAATGGGAATGGTACGCGATGGCAGTGAACATAGAAAAGAAGAAACCTGGGGTACAAATTGCAGTTTTCATGTCATGCATCGGTCCCAGGGTGATATAAGTAACATAATAGTTTAGTTTAATAAAATTTATGTTTATTTAAGACGTTGACAAGACAATAATGAATGACAGACAACGCCTGTCGATGTGGTATATGGCACTAAGATACCTGGTATCAAATGAGGTTGTTACACAGGGTACACAATTTCCATACCTAGCAACGGGCAACGAATAAGCCGGGCTGGTTTTCCCGATATATAATTTAAGGAGCACACTGCGTTCCAAACAGTTGCATGGAAATAAGAGATTTTCGATTTGGCCGTATTACTTTTTCGGTGTATGGAACTTCACACTAGATAGCGTTCTACGGCCTTTTGTTGGTTCTGTCGCTACGTAGTCAATTCGAAATACGTGAGATGGCACTGTAATTAATAAGGTTCACAAAGTTGCCAGCCTTACCAGCTATCAGTTATACTTTTTTATATGTTAGTATTTACTAATATTGTTCGTAAGTATATATAGTAGTAATATTTTTAATTAATTATTATTAAATAAAACCAGAATATAATTGGCGTTATGGTTTACATTATTACATGTGTATACTACTTATGCATTTAGGTCGTATATTTTTAAGCAGTCATGTAAGGTCTTTGACAGACGCCAAATTTCTACAAATTTTCCCGGAAAAATGTCGAACAAGAAATGCTATGTCCCAGGATGCTTAAATAGTTCAGGCGGTTAGTGGCAAGTACTTGTGTCGCACACAAAAACAATAGTATTCCATAATTTATTGCAGTTTGCATGATCTGCTCCAAGTCGAGCAAAACGACGGCACGGCCGTACCATCCTTTTCTTGAAGCAGGTCAGGCCATTTTAGACCCCCCATAACTTCGTTGTGGATAAAACTAGAAGCCTGAATTTTCAGTAACCAATACGTACTAAATATTTCAAATTTCTTTCATTTTGAACCAGAAGTTTAAGAATCATAACTAGTCAAAGTTTCTTAATTTTGACTGACTGACTCACCGATCATCAAAAGTCTAAGGCACATCTAGCAGACAGAAGCTTCAGTTTAGTGTATAAATCAAGGGAAAACTAAAATATTTTGCAATTTCAGTCCAGTTTTCTAGATACACCAACTGCATAAAGGCCTCCACATATCGAACGCCGGTCGTGCTTGGCGCGGGGCGGGCGCGGCGCGGGTCGGGCGCGGTTTAAGAGGTATATTCACACCGCAGGCGGGCGGCGTCTCTATCACACAGTCAGTACGGCAGCAACGCGGGCCAGCGCTACTGTGTGATAGAGATAGTGCTAGAGATATTAAATGCGTTGGTAGTGAGAGAGATCAATCGCCCGACCCGCGCCCCGCCAACCCGCGCCGTGCCCGACCCGCGGCCGCGCTGTCCGAGTTGTAACTTAGCGCGTTCAATATGTGTTTGAAGTGTAGTTTCAATGTTTTATAACTTGCGCGGGCGTGAAAGGTGTGTTCCAATTAAGTTTATACATTTGTAGATATTACCTATTCCAATTTATACCCTGAATACCTTTCCATGGTATGGGCAAACCCATCGCGTTCGCCGTCTCACCGTCATTGCGATGCCGAATGACGTCATTGAGTCCAGAGATGGATTTCGACCATAATTTCTGAACGCAACACCTAGTACCAAGAAAGCATAACGAATTGAAATAATTAGTTTTTCGGTGCCCACTACTTGCTAGCAATGGTAAAACGTTTTGCATGTACAGCAAAAACACGCAATGGACTGTAATGGAGGAATGTTGTTACATTGACAATATTCTGGGTGACAATAAAAAAGTTTTTTTTTTGTCGATTTTTTTTTAAGAAACAGCGACTTCCACGTTTCTTCTGTCTCTTCGTGTAATAGGAATACCGCCAGTAGAAAATAAAGAAATTGTTGTTAATGTATATAAGAAGATTTCACTCTCGTTAATTTGAATTGGAACAAAGAATAACTTCTAAGTTTAACCTACACGTTTAATGTTTAAGTTACCTACCTAGTTACCTATAAGTTTTAAGTTTAACCTACATCGTATGCACTATTACTAACAATACCAACCTGTAAACAAAGAAACGACATTTAAAGTCTATTCCTGCTTCAATCACACACTTCTTCCCAATAAAAAATTAACAATCATAAGGGCGATTATTTCAATGCGGCATTTATATCTGCATAACCTCAGTTCCAAACTTTGACATATGACATGACACTGACAAGTCAAAGCAAATTATGGCCACATTTAAAAAGTAAACGATATCGTTTACTTTTTATATTCTATTAATGGACTTAGCTATAGACACGCACATATGTTTCATGAAAATCTGTTCAGCCGTTATTGAGATATTGGACTTTGAAATAAAAATTCAAGCGGTTTTTCAACTTTTCGAATTCTCATTAGATTGCTTAGAAAGAGACGCATAGTCTATCTCGCCGCGACACCGCTCGCGGGCTGACTTGTGATACTGGTAGTTACTTCTCCAGTTGGCATGCTCCAAATACGAGCTACAATCAGAGGAACCAATATGTATATACACCACGAAGTCTCAAAAATATGTAGGCAGACCTTATTTCTGCAACAATAAGGTTGTAGTATACATATTTATGAAACTTTGAGTGAATACATATTGGTGCCCTTGACTGTACATAACTTCCCGCTGTGCCCTACGTTTGATTTCTAAAATATTTTTTTGTAAACAGGAAATTGATATGAAGTTAGGGCTAATTAATTCAATAAACGTTTAAACCTAATTTAATTGATGTAACGTATAAGTCTTCTTCTTGTTGTGCCATATCCTCAGCGGATGTCAGCGACCATCTTCCGGAACTTGTTTCTATCCTGTGCCAGTCTGCAGAGACTGGCAGTGTCATTAATGTTAGACCAGCTTTTAATGTTGTCTTTTAAGGTTAGCTTTCTCCTTCCTCTGCTCCTTTTTCCGTCGAGTTTCCCTTCTAAGTTATTAAGGATTATATTATATTTGTTATGTCTATAGATATGTCCAAAATATGAACTTTCTGTGAATGTACTCTGCAATATGCCGAAGTTAATGTAAATACCCGAGAATACCGTGTATATAATTACATTTCTTAACTGTTTTCAAAAGCTCAAGGTTTTTGTTCATTCTATTCAGAACTTCGATGTTAGATACTTTATCTCTCCAGGAAACTTTTAACACTCTTCGGTATAGCCACATTTCGAATGCATTTATTATAGACTCCATGCTCTTATTAATGGTCCAACCCTCGACACCATATAAAAACATCCACAGTACGTAGCATTTGACCATTTGCCATCGAAGCTTTAAGTTAATATCTTTGTTTGTATAGAGTTTCTTCATTTTCATGAACGTACTTCTGGTAATTTCAATTCTGATGCGTATTTCTTTTTCCGGCTCCCATTTGTTATTAAGTGAGCTACCCAAATATTTATAATACTTTACCTTTTCCACTATGTTGCCGTTTAGTCAATGTCAATGTCAGTCGCATTCGCATTCTTACTTGTGAGTATGCATTTGGTCTTTGCTATATTCATTTTCCGCTACATTTTCTACTAAAGAGTTGAGGCGGTCTAGTAGCTGTTGTAGTTCTTCCATTGAGTGAGCAAGAATAACGGTGTCCTCCGCATATCTGAGGTTGTTAATGACCGTTCTGTTGACTTTAATGCCAATTTCCATGTCTTCAAAAGCTTTTTGGAATATATATTCTGAATACAGGTCAAACAACAACGGTGACAAAATACAACCCTGCCTTACACCTTTTAGGATATTGAGGTCGCTTGTGCTTGATGTCCCTACTTTAATATTGGCTGTCTGGTTCCAGTACAGGTTCCTGGTGATTCTTTGGTCCTTGCTGTCTACTTCCGTTTTATCGAGTATTTGCATTCATTTATCATTCTTCACGTTGTCTTTATTGAATTCCAAGCTGTTCTGAATCAAGACCTGTACCGCCACCAGGGCCTCTCTTGTTCCTAATCCACTTCTAAATCCAAACTGAGTTTCTGATATATTTCTATCTATTTTATTATAAATTCTCATGTGTAAGATCTTCAAAAATACTTTCAGTGCATGACTCATGAGACTTATTAGCATACCTCGAACAAATCATGCTGATGACGTAAAAATGACGTACCAAATTTTGCACACAGGATGATGTCTGTATTGCAACATCCGTATGACATATTGCACGAAGCAACAGATTAACCGCGTATAATTTCAAGAAATCTATACAGAATTATCTGAACGATAGGATAATGTACTTAGTGAATAAAATAAATGTTACGAGATTTGTTTACGTAAGTACGATATAATTGATAATAAAAATCAATATGTTATTAAAAAATATTTAATGATATTATGTACACAACTATTTCTCCAACAAGTCTATAATTGTGGTCACACACTTAAAATAAGCTTTAATAAATTTCTCTTCCTCACTTGCTTGACCGGGAAAAAAAAATTGGCTAACAATTTCGCTGTATCAATGACAATCGCACTACTCGATTGCTCGGTTTGTGTAGATATATCTCTCACATGTTCTTCAGTTTGCGTTCCCACGGATATGAAAATGTCAGGTGTACTGTCGGTACTCCTCAGTTGACTCTGACCCTCCGGTAGCTTCACAAGATACTCTTGTGTACAGGGTAAACCAATTTCATCATCAGACGGGTATTCGTATTCACGTGAACGTAAAATTGATTGGCTTTCCATATCTGCACATTTTCCTGCAATTTAAATAAGTTCAATAAATAAATAAAAAATGGCATCTGTCCAATTCAGAACAATTTTGCCAGTGTTACGGTATGGCCATGACGGTGACAGTGTACGGTTATATGTAAGATTATGCCCTTGGAGCACGACGTTGTTCGGTAAAGGTCTTTGAGTTTTTGTAAACTGGTAGCTGAGTTTAACAAATAGCCACGAGGCGGCCGGGACCCCGGGACAACCGGTTGGTCCTTAAACAATGGCTAATCACGTTTTGAGACTAATTCCTCGTTAACTGCACACTTTTTCGTCCGATCACTGTATATATAGCCACCATATTGCACACTGAACCACGAATATTAACAAAAACAGTAAATTGCTCTCAAGACAACATCGCCATATTGAAGCCAAACCGGAAGCTAAATCAGTTTGTTTAGAGTGTAAATAAGCAAATGATAACTTCCACGTAAATATGTACTTATTTAAATCAGTCATACTTTTGGATGTCATCGCAATGGAAGTAGGTACAAAGAAGGGCAGTTTTTCTTTCTTAAATTATTATTTTGTAGTGTATAATCAGACTTCCACATATGTAGCGATATCGGCCCAAAACATAAAGTAATTTGTTTTCTTCTGTACGTCAAGTCTTGCTTCTATTATCTTTATGCAAAGTTAATTTTCAGCCAGTATAATAAAATGAGAACTTCTTACGCTATTCAAAAATTGCAAAACATAATAGAAGTAATTTAGGTACGTTCGTTTCAAGTTCATGTAAATATCCTTATAAGTATTTGCTTTCAAAATTAATGATTAATATCTGCTCTACATTTTTAGGAGTCATGCTTGAACGTCGACTAGTAAATATCCACTTCAAAATCGAAAAAGACCTTTCAACCTCCACCGATGTGATTGGGGCATATTTGAAAAAGGCCATAAGTCCATCTTTCCTATCGTTCCGTCATTTCTATCAACGCAAATTTCTTTTTTGTCATTTAGGTCAGCAAGTTTTTGCATTATTTGCAGTTCCTTAATTTTCCCTAAGATTACTTTTAGCTTTTGATATATATGTTTCTCTTTCGCATGCAAACTGATTTTTGATAATTTTGCCGTGACGGTTTTAATGACTTGTAACGAGTCACTTAATTTCAGCGTAGAGCTTTGTAAACGTTTAGTCGATTCCACTACAATGCTGCAGTGTTCATTTATAAAACACAGGTTGCTTTTTAGATGTGGTTTACTGATTGCTTTTTTTGCACGTCTTAGCGGCATTCTGATCATTCAAAGCATTCAACACATTTGTGATCTCGTCCAAGTATGTCGCATAGTATGTGCAAGCATCAAGCCGCGTTCCACCTAGTTATAATCGGCCGAGGAGGCTGCGGTATAGTAGGGTATAGCTGGTGTAAAACTCTTATTCTTGACGGTGCTTTTAAAAATGCCGATTTTATGCTTGCGATTAGATCATTGACGTCATCATATAACCCTCGAACTGTCTCTGCGACTCGGTTAAGCCCATGAGCCAAACACGTAACGTGTATCATATTACTAAATAAGTTTTTTAGATTTTTACTGGCTTTCAACATATATGGAGCCCCATCAGTTAAAAATAATACCACCCTTTCATAATAGTTCTCGTTGTCAAAAAGATTGTTCAATGCATTGACAACTAAATCTCTTATGGTGACGTTATTTGTACAGTCGAGAACTTTCGATGCAATGATATGTGGTGTGCTTGCATTATTCTCTCTAAGAGCACCAACGAGTACGTTAGCAACATTTTGTTGTAAACCGTCCTTTGTCTCGTCCACACAGACATAAATATACGTAGGATTGTCCGACATCTTTTCGTATAGCAGTAAACGCATTCTGATACAATTTTGGCAAATAGCGTAATCTTAGGTTTGCTTCCGTCGGTAAACTCACTGTTTTTGCATATTCACCATCAATGCATTTTTTAATGAAACTGCGGAAATTTTTATTTTGTAGTTGCACCCAGGGTATGTTTGCGCCAATCATAAAATTTGTGAGGTCCATGTTAAATTCACTTTGCGTTTTATTTGTTCTATGTTTTTGATGTGTTTGGTTGTCTCCAAATGCACTTTAATGTTGCTTATTTTCATGCTCATTTATCACAGCACGAGCAATACGCGTTTTTATCACGTATCTCCAAAAACGGAAAATTACAACAATACTCTTGTAAACGCGACATTCTTTTGCGTCTTATGAAAAAATTGTAAAGAAAAATCTTATTAATTACGAAGTCACTTTATTGTTCAACCGAATGACAACGTCAGTCAAAGATGTTATGTACCTACTCGGCGCATGTCAAGTGGCGATATCGTTTTATTGAAGAGGTTGATAATTGATAAGTAGTAATTGTTTATGAAAATACTTTTTGAAATCATCCTATGAGTGGTTTGACGTCATCCGCATGATTTGTTCGAGGTATGCTTATTAGTCTATGATCTCCGCATGTTTTGCGTTCGCTTTTTTAGGTAATGGGAGGAACGTGGATTTAAGCCAATTTATTTATTTATTTATTTATTTAACCTTTTCTATTTCAGTTCTTAAGATTGGGGGACCTTCCAGGAGTTTTTGTCTATCTGTGTCTACCGTGACCAGCTCCGCTCTTTCGTCTCCAAATAGCTGTTCAATGTACAGTTCCCATGTCTTACACTGTTCTTATTTATCAATAATTAGTAGTTGTAAATGACTTTCTTGTGTAAATTTAAACTATCTCTCTTTTTCTCCAGCATTTCTATTTCATTACAGTCTTCGTTCAAACACTTATCTCTGGCTTTTCTGATCTCAGTTCGGATCTGTCTGTCAATCTGAATATATATATCGTTATCTATTTCCTTGAGTTATCTTCTTTGCTCCATGAGGTTAAGTATTTCATCTGTTATCCATTTTAGTTTTGTCTCCTTCTTATAATATCCCAAGCAATCCGTAGCTGTTGTCACAATTGTTTCTTTTAGTTGGTCCCATTTAGTTTGGATATTACTACAGTCAGATTCTACGAATGAACTAATTCTTTGGTTAAGAGCTTGTTCGGTAACGTGTAAGTAAAGTAGGGTAAATGGCAGTCTAGTTATAATTTCTTGGTAATACGATATTAATTATGAACCCTACATTAACTTTTTTTAACTACAGGATTTATTTTAAAAGTTTCTAAACATATCCACGCAAACTATAGTACGAGTTCGTTTCCATTTAGGCAGTTTCTTAAATCTTATTATAAAGACATTTCTTTTTGTAAAGATTTTTTGCTCCCATTACCGATTTTTTTTACATTTTTGGACATTTTTCGTCGACCTATGTCATTTGTCGAAGTCAAAGTGTACCGTATATAAACATATAGCGGCCATATCATTGACTTGAGGCATCCCATACTGTCATCATTAAGACCGTATTCATTGCGCACTATTCACAGAGATCTGTATCAAAACCAGTATCACCTTACTATAATCTAGATAAAATACCTCACAAACAAATGACGCGCGAAATAAATGCACCCACTTACACAAATTAGCGCACCTAGATATCATATGCATATTCAAAACAAGTGTATAAAATATAAATTAGAACAAATTAAGAGCGCGCAATAAGAATCATCTAAATTAGGTTAGCTTTTGGACGAAAAATCGGCATTAGGAGCTACGATGCCGCAGACAGAAACTCAGACACACAGACACGTCAAACTTAAAGCACCCCTCTTTTTGTGTCGGGGTTAACAATTAGGATGAAGGATCTTCAGAGGTTAATGCTACTTTACATTGTATATATCACTAGTTATTATAATATTTTTGTACGAATCTATTTAAACAACAGGCATGTATAGACAAGTTAAAAATGTACCTACAGTGAATGGTAAACATATGTATGCTCTTTTATACTTTCTTACCTTTAGACACACTCCATTGTATTAAAGAGAAAAAAAAACCTATACATGTTTTGGCCGTCAAGTGTACTTATTCTATTAAAAAAAATCTTTCTCACACTTGCAAATTGAAAGTTATAAATATGTATACTGTGCGTAGCAAAATTAAATGCTTATCATAGCAAGGAACGTTCCACGAAACGCTATGAGAAGAACGCTCTTTGTCAAAGAACAGGCACAGATATTATTGTTTTAATATTTGTGTAATTAGAGAAATTCCACAGTTGAAAACTCACTAGTCTTGTACTTGAGATTATCTCATGTGTCAAAAATGAGGCAAATTAGAAAAAAAAACCGGCCAAGTGCGAATCGGACTCGCGCACCGAGGATTCCGTAAAAACCTGTAGGTATATAAGTAATAACTTTAAAATTATTAAAAATATTTTTATTGTATCATGTAACTAAAAAGTTACGGTTTTCACAAATTTTCCTTTATCTGTGCTATAAGACGTTGCTTCGTACCAAATTTCAAGATTCTGTGTTCACGGGAAGTACCCTGTAGGTTTTGATGCCCTTGCGAGTTTCGAAAATTTGAGGAAATTTGCGGCATTAACAGACGTTTCTTTTGATTGCGTTGGCTAAGAAGTATGATTTTTTCACTGCTCCAAGGGACAGTAGACCTGAGTAATTGGTATAAATTTTAGCTTGATAGCTCCACGCGTTCCTGAGAAAAAGGGTCTTGACAAACGGACGGACGGACGGACGGATGGACGGACAACAAGGTGATCCTATAAGGGTTCCGTTTTTTCCTTTAGAGTCACGGAACCCTAAAAAAAGCTGCTGTCCATACAAATTAGAAAATAACTGCTGTGACACTCGTTGGTCAGACTCACAGACCAGTAAACCTATAGACGTCGCTTAGTCGGGCGACCCCCGCTGCCACACATACGGTGAATTCACCCTATATTTGAGACACGCCCCCTTTACTAAGTTCAGTCTGCGGACGGCGTTTGCGCAAGTAACATCGTTACAAAATGCATTATTATTGCGTAAAATTGTGTGAAAAAATCACTAATACTTTAAGTGTACAAAAAGACGGTCTATCATTTCACAGGTAAGCCGATTTTAAGAAAATTACATAATAAATAAGCGAGTTTTTATATAAAGTTCTGTGTAGACCGTGCTCGGGGCTCGTTGATGTCTTTTAACAGAAGTCTCTTTCTATCCCACTGCACAGAATAGTTGCTCCTTCCTTGTCTTGCATTAGGCAAAGTAGGTAGTGATGTCCATAGTATGTATTCGTTTCCTATCGATAAGATTACGGAACGGCGATTAACGGAAGACACGACGCAATACATCGTAAGTAATTTAAAAATAGCAAAATATTACATGTCATGCTAAATATTTGTCCACAGTGCACAGTTATTTATATACAATGTGGTAAATGATCTTCTCAAGCTGGTGTTGTATTATAAATTATCCAAGGCATGTTAGCTAAAATGTCCAACCATAAAGGAAATGTGGATTGACGCTACAAAACGACCACCTGATTGGTTGGTTTCCTTCCCCAAGCAGTGTCATATCATATGTTCTCGGCACTTTAAATCAGAATATTTTCAATTGCCGACGTCTAATAAAAGGCGACTAATATTTCCAAATGCCGTGTCTACGCTTCACTTACGAACTGTGTTTAGTATTGTTGACGTATATTTTTGATTATTCAACCACATTTTTTTTTATTTCATCTAACAGCTATGATATTATTAAACTTATCGTTAAATTATTAATGTGCTGAAAACTCTCGAGCGTCTAGCTTGAAATCAATGTTTTGAAAGTAAAATCTACCCCGTCTAAAATCTAAAATTGGGTTTGCGCAAATTTCCATTGAAAATATAAATTCTTCTTGGTTTTATTTAAAGATAGTGGTGTTTCGGAAAGTCCACACACTATTATTCCATTGGTAACGAATGCAGCACTGTCTATACCAACAACAGAAGTAAGTTTAGCTTACACTGCTATGCTAGTGAGTTTCTGAGTAAACATGTTTAGTAGTCTCGCGTACAGATAATAGGGATCTGGAAAATCCACAGTCTGTTCCGTCAGTAAAGAATGTGGCACCGTTTATGTCAACAACAGAGATTAGTTTAAAGTCTTAATAAGAACATTTTGATCATTCCGCGCCGCCTCGCCTTCTCTGTCTTTGTTAGTCAAGGATAGGTAAATCGGAAATTTTAAACCAGAAATAAAACTGTTATTTTATAAAATTAACATTTCTCTTTGTTTCACGCCCTACTTTGTACAACGTATTCTTTAATAAATGCAAAATGAGAATATATTTATATATTATTTCATAATCGAGAGTGGAATCCATTCTATTTGCTTCTATTTCAACATAATTATGTCAGATAAAGATAATTTATGAGTAAAAAATGAATGTCCTAAACGTACTAATAAATAAAAACACGACTGCTTTCTGATTATTATATAGTATAATCATTCTAATTATTATTGCTAGTACTACTTTATAAAATTAGATAAAGTATCGCATGTGTCCCATCACTACAGGCAGGCACGTGTTACGCGCGGCCTTGAATGCACCAATCACAGCGCACTAGTCGTCCCCCGCGCCCCGCAAGTTTGGCAGCTTTGTTTATAAGTAAAAATTAGGCTAAGCGGGGTGTTTAGGATATATGGTCTGTGGTCAGACTACAAAATTAATGTTAGAGAAATTCATAGCCAACAAAACATACATTGTTTTGTATAAAAAATATAATAATTTTTTACATAAGAATATAGTTTTACAGCTAAATTTGTAAACGGATATGTCATACCTTGCCACATACTCCTTGTTACATTTTTTCACAACCCTCGCCGGGTTGAACCTTGTTCTTAGGTAAAACATTGCTTTTTGCAGGTGGCATTGATTTTCGGGGTTGCGGGCTATTTAAAATTACTGACGATATACAAAAAAAAAATCGGACACATATGTATAACTAGAAAAGGTTGATAGCAAAACTAAAACGGATAAGAAGATCATTTGTCGTCCAGGATGAATATGTTAAGATCATTGAAAAATACCAGTCCCTGCGGCCGTGCTATATATAATATTTGTATCTTTTGAATTAAATATTGAATGTTACTATATTTATAATTATCATGGAAGGAGTGAAAAGAAGAGTGTATTACGCTATAGCAAAATTATTTGATACCTCGTGCGAAGTTGCTAAAATCCCTTACTACGCTCAGGATTCCACGTTAGAATCCCTCGCTACGCTCGGGACTTTTCCTTCTCTTCGTTCTGGATTCAATCAGTCACCCTCGTTACAATATACCATTTTGCTATTACCTTTCTATTGAGACAATTCAGATAATTGTCGTACTCGTATCATTCTATTCAACCAAATTTTCGTATGGTTTTGATTGTTGTATTTATTTTATATATTTCAACAATATAAAGCGCCTTAATTTGAACATAAACTCGAAACTACTAATCGAAAGTATTTTGTAAAGCTAATCACAACAAGCGGTTTTTAGACGCCAGTGTTCATATCGGCAAACGCCCATCGTTTATTTTTCGATAAATTAGTGTTGTCGGCGTAAATGTTTCGTTTCGTAGCATCGCAAGACTGATGGTGGTTCGGTAATCGATTTATCTTCGTTTAGACAACGATACGAGTCAGAGAAACAAATTAACACTACCGAAGTCACTTTGAATACAAACTAAGTCTAGCAGCTTCCTTTATTCAACTTTATAAGAGTTCCAAATATTTAATCTCATTGAAACACAAAAACCATACGAACAATGAAAACATCAAACAATTCAATAGATTAAAAAAATCTCTTAACTTATTTCTTCGAAACAAACGGAAAATAAGGATACGTGTAACGTATCCTCGTAGCAGGTCGTACATACCAAAATTACTCCGGATACCTTCGTACGCAAAAGACATACATAACAGTAACAATGAAAAACGAGTTACTCGCCCGCGGAAAGCCGGAGCGATTGTCGGCATCACTTTTTCCTCATAACACGAAATGAGGCCCATTTATCGTGACAACGAATCACACAACGATATATTCTGCAAGATAATACACCTGGAATATATGTTTATATTGACCTATTTACACCTAATTATAATAATCACTTATAAACGCAGTCATGTGTAAAACAGTATTTGATAAATATAACCGTTTCCCCCGAAGGGATAAAAACGAATATTTCGAGTCCAGCCGAAGCTTGACCCCCACCTTGAGATAACGATGGGCTTTTTCCCAAGTAATTTGTCCTATGAGGTCCCTATACCGTGTAACTGGCAACTGGCGTGACGTCACTACCACCATCACCCCACCCCACCAACCCACGCCGGCTACCTGCTTGTTCAGCCTTTAAATGCCGGTAAGGCATTTAAATTTAGGTGGTGACCCACCCATTTAGTTTTAGCTCATTTAATTTTAGCTTCGGCTGGACTCGAAATATTCGTTTTTATCCCTTCGAGGGAAAAACGGTTATATGCAGAGGTCCGAGCCTTCGCTTGACCCACCTTGAGATGTGTTTGGTTTCCGTCGGCATTTTTCGATTGGTGTACTGTGAGTTGTGTGGTGAACATTTTATTTATGATCCATGGCGAGTTATTGCTAGAAAATCTAGAAATAACCTTATTTCTCTTTTGTAACATTCGTCAGATAAGAATAAACTATGCATCAAAAATTGACTATACCGCGTTTAAATTACCGGAATTATAGTCTAGGTATCACACAACTATTTGCTGGCTTCTCGTGCCTCTTTTAGTGATAAAACGACTATTCAATTACAGCTTAATAGCTGACAGTTATTCATATTTGTAAAACATTATTAATATAACCTTATTAGTAACCGAAACTAAGATTCTTAGGGTGGTTATCTGTATATTGGCCAGTCTGTGTTTGGCCCGAACTTAAATGGCCGAGACTACTTTAGCTATACAGTTATCAACAGGGCTAGTAACTGACGCTGCGACACGACACGACATCTACCCTCAGATTTTTATCTGAGTCGCGTGCAACGACACTTAGAAACAAGTTGATGGCCTATCTGGAAATATGACAGGTAACTGCATCCCACACTGTGAGCCAGCGTGAAGACTACTGCCCCTGCCCTCGCATCCATGAGAAGAGTCCTGTGCCCAGCTGTGCAATGTATATACTTGTATATAGCTCGCTAGCTCATAATAATGTGTAATAATACCAAGTCGTGAATGCGATTTCTTCCTCAATGCAGCGACAGAAGGATTCCACTTCGATTCCACTCGTTTCATAATTGATCCCAATTCAACATCAGTTTATTTGTCTATGGTTTTGAAATGTAACCTACATATTATATACCTTTATTTCACTTTTCTATAGTGGAGGACTAAACAATAGGCGAGTACCTACTACACAAACAAACATTCATAAAATATATATGACCGTCTCCGACAGAGATGGTGTCTAGAGGGTAAGTTCCGCTGTAACCCTCTTGCCACTTTGGCTAAGCTCGCCTCTCGCACACCTCTGAGATGGTAATTCATTTGAAAGCGGCAAACGGTGCCACTATACCGCAGGAAAATACCGTTTTGAAAAACATTAATTTATAATAGCGTTTTTTTTGTTGATTTCATTTTAAAATATTATTCTAAGATCAAGAACCCGACGAACTTTCCACCCGGAAGAAATTATATAGATTCAAATGAAGCATGAATTGTCTTTTTTGTATGATTTATCTTGAATACTATAGAGCAAATGTAATTATTTTGATGGCTGAAATTTTGTCGGATTCTGTCGCTGGGTAACTATTAAATTGATAATATATCCGTTACTAAATAATTATTATTTCCAAAATTTTCATTTTTTCCATATACAAGTTGTCCTGTCATTAGATTAGATTACTTATTACAAGTAAAAAATTACATTACAGAATTGCATACCTACATGTCAAAAAAATTAGATTTTTTTAGCACAATCGTCAAAAACAGAGAAAAATTAGGATATAATATTAAGACAATGTCAACAAATATAAGAACAGAATAATAACAAGGGAATAGAAAAAGGAACCAAAAACAAAAGAACACAAATATATCTACCTCTAGGTATCCTCATTTTTTACAATATTTAGTGTAAAAGAAAATATGTGACACAATACATTTAATGTCGACCGGTGTTGTTGAATGTTTGACGACTGGTTATCCTAGTGGGTAGTGACGCTGCCTACGATGCTGAAGGTCCTGGGTTCGAATCCCGGTAAGGGCAAATATTTGTGTGATGAGCATGATTATTTGTTTCTGAGTCTTGGATGTTTTCTATGTATTTAAGTATTTATATCTATTAAATATATCGTCGTCTAGTACCCATAACACAAGCCTTATTGAGCTTACTATAGTGCTAGCTCGATTTGTGTAAGATTGTCCCCTAATATTTATTTATTTATTCATTTATTATTTAATGTCAAATCATAATCATACAAATTTAAATAGGTAATAATAATAATTTAACATGTCAAGTCAAGGCTCATATATACTCTTTAACTGAGTATAATGGATTTTCCAATAAAAGGTATTTAAGGCGGCGTCTAAATGCTTCGTCAGATGGTTCCTGTCTAAAATCAGCGGGCAGTGTCGTAGTAGTAGGCCCAATGACACGCGGATTCTTGCCTGTAAGTGCCATGCGACGGGGAACGTTCTCAAACGCCCAGTGCGGCGGAGTGTTTTGCCAATCGCATTTACGGTATCGAAAGAAGAAAGAAAGATTGTTCATTGACTGGACTACTAGACGAAAGAGCACGTGCTATGCGGTAGGACGGGAATGGCATGTCATATTGTTTAAGTTGTCAAACAGCTGTTTTGTTAGACCGGGGACCATCTGTATCTGTTACCTTTAGTTATACTGCGCTGCAGCGTTTTATTAACCCGGGATAATTATACCTCGCTTTGATCGTTAAGTTGTCATCCTCAGCTAGGCCAATTAGTTGGCACTACCGTGTTTCTGCACGCATGCCACAACATTTTGGTTGTTTGATAGCATTAGGAAAGGAGCTACGGTAGCCCAGTGGTTCAGGCATGCGGCGGTCAAGCGGCGGTCGTGGGTTTGAATCCCGGCTCGTACCAAAGAGTTTTTCGGAACTTATGTACGGAATATTTACCGTTAGCTTTTCGGTGAAGGAAAACATCGTGACGAAACCGGTCTAATCCCAATAAGTTCGTTTTCCCTCAGATCAGTCAGATGGCAGTCGCTTTCGTAAAACTAGTGCCTATGCCAAATCTTGGGATTAGGTGTCAAAGCGGACCCCGGGCTCCTTTAGGGGCATTACCGGGAATAACGCCAGGAGGATGATGATAGCATTAGAAAAGAATGCCACAATTGATATTTTTTGGCATAAATACAATTTGACGGGTTTACATACTCGTTGCGCTAGCAGTGGTGGGCTCTGGCCCGCTACGAGGGGTTCGTCGGCCGACACCCACCGTTCACTTTTTAAAATACTTGGTATCCAGTTTGTTAGTATGAAAGACCATACGCGTCATTTGAAAGCTGCTGTTTCTTGTGTACAGAAACAAGAGACCCGTCCGATCCGGCTAGGATAGATAAGGTTCGCCTAACGCCTGCTCTATCACCCTGTTTATAGACACTTATTTTCCGATTCCATGGAAATACCGGATTATGTTTCCGGTAGTTCTAAGCCAATTATGGGGTTTTCTGATAAAGGGGCTCCTGTATCCTTTTATTATATTTAGCAGAGTTTGAAGTGCGCCCATATTGGTTTATTGATTGACCTTTACACGAAGCACCTTTAAGTTTACTTTCTATTGCGTTTAGCTCGCACCGGACGCCTTTTTTGGAGGTAGTATTAGGTTCGAATCAGCAGGTTTAGCAACGTCAGTCATTTTAAGTGGTTAATGACTGAGTGCACCCTTACTTTAGAAGCTACTTTAAGCTGTTGATCCCCGTTCCTGTCTTTGACAGCAGTAGTCAAACCGAGTTATAAGGCTTCATATTGCTTGACATTCTTGAAAACTTATAGTAGCTAAGCTGTCATTTCACTCGACGAAGTTCCTAGCTCCTTTTGCAGCATTGCGCCACATAGGGCTCACAAGCAGTCCTTTAAATGTTGTTTTAAACTTTTCCAATATGGCGGTAGAGTTGCAGCATAGATAGTTACTTGTTTATATGTTTCTGATTACAGAAACATATAAACATGTAACTATCTATTATCTATTTATATCAATAATTTTCGTATGGCAAACTTACGAGAGGAGGGGAGGGTGGGTGAGTTGTACTTTTTGGCACGTATCCCTAATATACAGGGTTGCCAGGCGATTATTCCGTAAATATAATTTTAAAAAAACGAAAGTACGTTACCCTTTATGTAAAATCACATTAACACCTTTTAGAAATATCCAAAATATTCAGTTTAAACGTTCCCGTACATTTAGTACGATGTTCGTTGAGGGGCTGTAATTTCACTAATTTCCCTACTGTAAGAGATATTATTATAAATATTTAAGATACACTATTTACACGATTACTTTATAATAAAGAAATAAAACTATCCTTTCATAAAATAAAAAAATCTAATATATTTTTTACAAGATGTTTTTATTTGTTTACATCTGTTGCTCTTTTAAGGGTGAGGCCAGACGAGCGTAATTTGCGAGCTGAGTCGCGTAATTGCGGTCCGCCTATATATGGGCAAACCGACATGTCCATATATATCAGAGCATTAAATTGTATAACCATTAACCCGACTCTGTTACCATACTAAGTGACATTCAATATAAATCATACCTTAAACAAATCTTAACTGAAAATGCACTGTATAATTTAAATATAAAAGAGTACTATGACATCAAATTTAAATTATAGAATATTAGTTATGCAATTGTATCTATTAATCTCTGAATTGAAATTATAAAATGTTACTAATCTCAAATTGACATAATTGTAAACCTAAACCTAGTTATAAGACATATTCTAGTGCATAATGTATGTCAATGGAATAAATGATTTTGACTTTGACTTTATACGAGCTCCTAGCTCCCAATGACCTTCGATCTGTAACTGTCGGTTTTTTCGTGTTTTTTTTATGGCTTATCGTATAAACTACAACGAGTTTTCCCGAAAGAGTATCCCATCTTTACTTCAAAACTCACAGTTTTCGGGATATATGGCACCAAACTGGCAATTTGAGGCGTAACTTTTGTGAAATGAAATAAAAATAAAAATCTCTCGTAGAGATGTCAATAAGGAACAGTTATATGTAGATTTCATAATATATATAAAAATGCATAAAGAACATAATAATATCGACAAGCAGAGCTTTTTTGGAACACGTTTGAATAAATTACAAAAAAAATATAATTGATTTTCAAACAAACTTGCAAACATAGATAAAGGATTGAAGAACCGATAGGTGTTTGAGCCATAAATATATCTATAGTTTTGACGGAGGAATATCAACTCAAAACTCGTCCAAAACTAGCCTAAAAACGAAGAAATATTAAAATAGAAATGAACAAAGTTGTTTAAAAAAAATAGTGAGTATTATGATATTTATAATCAGGCCGCTTTGGCTATTTGGCAGATCAGTTTTTTGAAGAGCTTTTTAGCAAACTTACACAGTGAAATTATTTTTCTCAAACATGCTCGGAAATGTATGCGTTAAAATCACGAAATGAAGACATGAAGTTTCTTGTTTAAGGCTCCCTACATTTCTTCTTGGCCTTACGTAATTTATGAAAACCCTAAGTAAAACCATTATCGTCCGCTATTCTAATTATTTAAATTTGCTTACTAATATTAAACTGACAAAGGAAAAATTACATACTGCCAACCACCACATACTCTGTAAGCATACTTGAGACATAAAAAGAAAATCTATGGTACTATACTTATGTGCGGTTAAACATGGTGCTCGAACAGCTTGTTCAAGTGGCATGTTTAAAAAATAAAAAGGCGGCATATTACCTATTATTTAATTGATTACCTTGTATTTATTTTAATTTAAATATTTCCTCACATCGTTTGAGAAAAGCACTATACAATCCTCGGCCGGAACAGAGATTGCTGGACTCGTTGTATCCGGCCTCGTCTACGACTCCGCCGTCTACTCCAAACTCGTCCATCAATCCCTTACTTTCACGGCCTCTGCAGTAATGTACTTACTATGTTTAATAAGTTTTGTGTTTTTAATCATTTCTTAAATAGTAGATTACGACAAGGGGCTAAAATAAGCCATATTACCACGAGATGGTTATTTTCCCGAGCGAAGTGAGGGAAAATTGTTCGAGTGGTAATATGGCTTTTAGACCAGAGTTATAGGTACACTCTACTTTTCACTTAGACCGCGAGAAAATAGTGAAAACAAACATTATCCATCTACAATCAATAATAAATTCCACAGCGAAAAGATTGTTCAATTTAGCGGCATGATTTTTTTAATAAACTGTTTGACACAGATACAAAATTTTGACACCACGAATAAACGCTACGTATATAGCCGGGTCCAAACGGCCGATCGCGGCGGACAGCATACGCTGCATAAGATAAAGCGAGATAGACAGCAGTCTATCCCGCTCATGTCATGTTTGCAGGCCACCCCGCTTGAACGTTTTTGGACGAGGCTATAGACGGCCAAAGGCGTTTATTTTTTTTAATGTTTGTGAAATCGGGAATAAAAAACGCCTAATATTTGAAATAAAATCTGTTGTCTGATTGGTTGATTTTAATATATAGCTGTATTCTGATTAGTTGATAGCAAATAAAAATGGTTTTTTAAACAGTTGTGATTGGTGGATTTAATACGTTGAAGTGCTTTGATTGGTCAAATTAAAATGTTTTAAAATCATAAATATGTTTACATATTTTCCCTAGGGGCTAAATGTACTACTTTAGCCCCGCTATCTAGGCCTAATATGACACACTTTCCGAGCATGAGAAGTGAAAATGTAATTTAATTTTGTTCGCCAAAAACAAATGTAAGTCCCGGAATCCTGGAGCATATTCATATTAACCTACTGTTTGGGGTCATTCCCTCGGTCTTGCACCGGGAAATCTGATCATTGGTAATGGGGTTATATCTGGAACCTATGGACCGATTTCATTTATTTTTTACCAAAGTTCTTGTAGAATGGACTTTCTGGTTGGTCATAGGTATAGTTTATGCCACGGGTTTGCCTGCGTTCTTTGCAATTTGGAGCTAGTACATTGTAACGAGATTTAATACCTTATTCATATTTTGTTATTTTTCTATTTATTTTACCATCGAATCGTAACGCTTATCCGCACGGCGAGATGAAAGCGGACCGAAAACGAACGGGTCTTGGTGTTTTCTATTTTTTTAGGATAAACCAAATTGCGGCGGCTGTCGTGTCGTAGTGACAACAATATACAGTACGATTACTGTTAGTTAAGACCTGACAGATGGATTGCCTTCATTTAATTTTCAACTTTAATTTCATATAGATAAAGCATTTTTCAGAATACTGTTACCCACATCTACCGATTTAGTAATAACTATTTTATTTGTATAAGATTAAAGTTGAAAATTAAATGAAGGCAATCCATCTGTCAGGTCTTAACTAACAGTAATCGTACTGTACCAAATAGATGCCCAAAACTGTATAAACGTATTTATTTACTTGCATTACCTATCGTTCAGCTAAGACTAAGAAAAGAGATACAGAGCCATATTTGCGCAAAATACGATTTAGTTAATTTTGACGTCAATACAATAAATTATAAATACCATGATGCTGTCTGTCGGCACGTGGACACAACATAATTATAATCAAGGTGCGTTTAGCATTCCTCTCTACATATCTATACTAGTGTTGGGTAGGACATAAAATTTAAATAAGTTTGAATGAGCATTTCCAAAAATGAGGTGGTACAAACGACAAAACTGTTAACTGACCATCCTGTGTTTATATAGAACCTTATTACAATCCACTTAAAGTCCACCGATGGTCAGTTAGCTGTGTTGTCGAAAGTACAATGTCCTACTTCAGATGAGGTGAGGTACCATCTAATAATTAATATCTATCGGAAGTAAAAACAAGGCTTTTTTCAAGTGTAGTGTACAATAGACCACCAATTACTTTCATGTTCAATATTCTTACTTACCTTCCTCCACTACATACAATATTGTATTGTAGATGGTGGAAAGTTAGGCGCGAGTGGCGAGTCTGGAGCTTGAGGGGCGAGGCTTTGAGGTTTGAGGGATAAATGAAGCGCGAGGTGATGACCGAGCGAGTGAAGAAGGAGGCGGTGCCTCGTGAGGAATGAAGTAGAACATTTTTCAAGCGTGAAGTGATGCGACAATTTAAGGAAATAAAGTATGAAAATGAGGTGCCTCACTTGAGTAACCCAACACTAATCTATACTGATACACCAAAGTGACTTTCCATTCCTCCTCCTTATCTTCAAATGCGTCGTGAAGAAGGCAGAGATTCAAATGGTAAGTTATTTGCCGTTTGAATTTCACATACCGAAAACGCACTAATACATATTTTACTAATGCCATCCTCGTTCATCACAACAATGTTGTCATTAATAAACGTCAAAAAGTACGTCAGTCAGTTGGTACAATACTACGAAAGTATTTTATTAAGACCACATACATGCCGTTATCCAAGATCGTGGGACATCTATGATCACCGAAGGATGTTATCCCCTTTCAATCACCTGGTGGTTACAAGAATTACTGCAGTTGTGGAAGTTCCTACATTGGCGAGACCAAGCGAGCCATCGCAGCTGTTAAAAATCGGCAGGTGAACAAGTCTGCGATAGCCGAGTATTTCTTGGAGTCAGGACCAAACCACTGGAATGAGCTCCATAAACCCAAAACCTTCTCTACGGAATGTCATTTATATAGTAGAAAAATACGTGAAGCCGTTGAAATCAGAAAACTTCGTAATTTCAAGCGGGATGACGGTTTAAAGTTTTTATATTCATGGAATCCGATTATAAGTAAATGCCAGCGTCAAAAAACATCGCCCGTTATATCACCGGACATTATTAGTGTTGTGTGTCAGCCGGGTGACAACCCTAGTGTACTAGTGGTTAATAAAGACCAAGTGCGGGTATTACGGAAGACCCGCGCAGCAAGATGTTGATACCCGCTCAAGCCACAACTGGCTTGAGCGGGTATCAACATCTTCTTGATGAGTTGCAACATCCATGTTCAAGGGACAACACTTGGATATTGCAACTCATCCGAAACGTCGGGAAACCTCAGTGAGGTAAATAAATAAGTGAATTATATGCGATTAAGTCCCGTTTAGTAAAAATAATGTGCAAGAATCGTGAAAGTTTAAATCAATATAATAAGTTTATATGAATTGAAATAGTTGCCTATGCTACGACATTGATAACACATTTTTTTTTTCAAGATTTGAATTTGTTTCCTTTTCTACATATATGTCAGTAATATATTTAATCATATAAATTCATGAAGCCTTCTTTCCTTGACATGGTGGCGAAAAATATGTTCTGGCCCCGTATCATGGTCGGCCTTATCACGAGATAAGTGACAAGATAGAACGTCCGTCAGCGTTCGATATAACGAGACTGACGCTCTATCTTGTCAATTATCGCGTGATAAGGCCGACCATGATACGGGGCCGGTTGTAGTGTTATTTATCGCGTGTGATATTATTTCCAGTGAATATACCAAAATTAAAACATAAATAATAATCTTCAAATTGTTCCGTAACATGATTGAAGCATGTCAAATTTTGAAGATCGCAATTAACTCCTCTCGTACTCCTTCGTAATAAATTATATTAAAGGCAAATTGTCAAAGTGTTAATTCGAACTGGATACAGACATACCATATAAGCATCATGGTTAATTTATTTAGTATATAAATAATTCATTCAATTTATGAGAATGACAGCTGTCTAGATGAACGGTGAATTAGTATTTTTTTGTTGCGTGGCAACACTTTAAATTGTCTTGTCACAAGTTTGTCAAAGTCCCGCCAAATCTGAACCCATGAGAATCCGTGTGCGAAAATTATTTTGCGTTTATTTGTATTAACATCATTTCGTTTTGGAGTTTATTATGGCTCCAAGACGCTGTTGTGTGCCTTCTTGCACAGTGACTGAAGGAGATGGTGAGATTTCTTATGAATCAGATAGGTACCTACTGCCGATAAAAACATGATACAAACAGAACTGCTTGTAAAACCCCCCGTGATTACTTGTTGTATTTTAGGGATATTAATGGGAAATCATTTAATATAAATGAATGTATTATAGCAATAAACATAGACTTAAACGATTTGTATTTATTTGTGTACTTAAGTAATTTTAATAATATAGGTATACCTACTCCTGAACAATGCAATGGTCACGATCTTGTATAATAATAAATGCCTGTATAAACTTGAGTCGAGTGGGCCGTGCGCTTGTTTGCCACCAATGCGTAATTTAAAAAAAAAGTTGTTTAGAGCAGACTCAGTAGATGGCAGCACCAGCAGCGGACCATTTGTGAGCTTTGAGTTGCTTATCTATTTCAGTTATAACATAATATTCTTATCTAGGATAGGCATAAGGAGTAGTCCAATTTCAAATTGCACATGCAACATGGAGTTCGGGAAAAGGGAATGGCTTGCGGCAAAAAAACAACACAAGTCTTCTATTGAACGTGTTGAAAAAGCGTAAGCAAGGATCTCACAACGGAGGATTTGGAGGTTCGAATAAAGATTTTAACGGAAGCATATACAAACTACAAGGAGTCGATCATTCATTTGCTGGCCTAAGACGAACCCTGCAAAGAAGATGATGATACCGAGGACTGGTTCATGAGTAGGTACATTAGCGAATGTCGAACGTCAGTTAAAATCAAGTCGAGTTGGTTCAGTCAACTCCAAGCGAACAGAACGTTCCCGAGGCATAGCAAATTTACCATCTCTGAATTTCCCTATTTACGACGGAAAGGACGGATTTCAAACATGCAAACGCTTTGTTTCTTGAAGAAGTATTTAAAAGGAGAGCCATTATTGATATCCTGCCGATTGTTGGGGAGTCATACGAATCAGCCCTACAGTTGTTGGACAAAAGGTAAAATAACCCCGACTTACTTATTAGCGAAGCACAACTGTTAGTACATACATAGGTATTTAACATAATAAATAGTGGTGGAGTTTTTATTCACAACTAGCTGAGTCTTGTGCCTTAGTACGAATTGGTAAATACGGGTCCTTTCTTTTGTTGAACTGTATTAACCATAAACGTGCTATTGAATTGTTATTAGCTATTTATTAACTTCGTTATAAATATGAGCTTTTCACTCGTCTGCATCAATTCAAATCAAGAATTGTGCTATATTTACTCCCTCGAATGTTCCAAACTTCTTGTTCGATTCTAATGATTGAGGTGTTTATAGATTGAAGTTCCTAAAAACCTGGATATTATTATATAATTATATTTAATCCTATGTTTTAACTAATTTGCAGAATATGCCTTACAAGATCGTACAAACGACGGAGGGCGAAACAGTTCAGCTAACGGTCGTCCCTGCATTCTGGGTGAACAATAGCGTTTTAAAGTGGCTTCCCAAAACTTTAAAATATGCTTCTAGACTTAGAAAAATTCTCAGCCTGGACCGGGATGGAGTAGAATGGATTGCAATTTAAAACGAAATAACATAAAAAGTTATGAAGAGGCAAACATGGTCCCGAAACGAATGCAAGAATACACGGATACGGACAGTAATTAACACGAATACTCGTATATGTAATGCCAGCAGACCTCCAATGCAACCTCGTGTTACTGATTTCGATGCCTTGGCTAATAATTTGGTAAGTGAAATTTATAAAATTAAGTTTTTGTAAGGCTTGAAATACTCTTTTGTAAATGTAATAACATGTTTCCGAAGTAAACAAATTTATAATATTAATTATGGTGGTGGACGCCGCAGAGTATTTATTCCTCGAGTTGAGCTTAACTCACACAAAAATTCTTTTCGGTGTTTTATATTCACCCCCGCGTTGCTACACGCCGCCCGCTTGCGGTGTGAATATACCGCTTCAACCGCGCCCGACACGCGCCGCGCACGACACGTGTTCGGTGGGTGGAGGCCTTTAAGAAACGACTTTGCCTAACATGCTCATGAGCCTGCATCTTCATATAGATTAGGAAGGAATGGAAGTTGCATATTGGGTAACTCACTCACATACATCTTCACTTATAATTATGTAGACTCCTCAACTCCCGCCCGGGATACAGGTAGGTGTGACAATGTATGTGTTTGTTTGTATGTAGGTATATTTATTATGATATTGGTTGAGTGTTACTCCACATTTCAATGAGAATTTACGTTTAGATTATATAAATAAAGTTTTTCTTTATTGCAGAAATCTTGCTGTCAAACCAATTCACCAAGTCTTAGTTACCCTCCAGTACTATGCCTCTGGGGCGTTTATGCGGTGTGTGGGTGACATGGGCCTGCACAAAAGTACCGTTTGCCGCATAGTCCACCGTGTCACCGCAGAGATTGCAAAGTTAAGGCCGCATTTCATTAACATACCTAGCTCGGAAGAGGAGATAAAGAAAGATGCCTTGCAATTTTACGAAATTGCTAGATTTCCCAAAGTTTTAGGCGCAATAGATGGGACCCAAGTCGGTATTGTGTCACCTGGTAAGAATAATTAATTATGTATATTTTTACTTCAAGCATTTTGGGAACTGTTTAAGCTTTAATTGACTTATTACTGCATTGTCATTAGTCATTACTTTTTTTATTTAATATAGGAGAAAAAAACTGGTCGACTCTTCTCCGAAAATCTGATGAACATATAAATAAATAAATATATGTGGGGAGCATCTTACACAAATCGACCTAGTCCCAAACTAAGCAAAGCTTTTACTATGGGTAATAGCGACAATATACATACTTATATAGATACTTATATAGACATAATGATGATGAATATGATGATCCACGACTCAGGATCAAATATTCATGCCCTTTATGGACTCGAGCCTAGAACCTCGTAGGCAGGGTCACTACCAACTAGGCTAAAGTGGTCGACAAATCAATGATTCTTATTTTTAACCAACTTCAAAAAAGGAGGAGGTTCTGAGTTCGTCGGAATCTTTTATTTACCTGACTGTCTCTCAAGGAAGGTTATGTTTTTTGAACATATGTATGTATGTGGACAAGAAAATTTTAATTTCACCGGCGACAGTCCAAATACAGTTTCTTCCATATTTTTTTCCTACATTTGATAACTGTTGCATGTAGCAAATTATATTCCATAAACATGCATAAATTCCGAGCAAATTATTCGAATCCATGACCGCGTCTTTTAAGGTGGGGCCTTCCAATAAAATAATTGTTTTACAGGTGGATCCAACGCGGAAGACTTCCAAAATAAGAAAGGGGTGATCTCCGTGAACGTTCAAGTGGTGGGTGAGGCTGATTTAAAAATACGCAACATCGTAGCCCGTTGGCCTGGGTCGGCACACGACAGCCATGTCTTTAACAGCTCAATCCTGAAATCCAGGCTGGAATCTGAAGAGTTCGGGCAAAACTGGCTGCTCGGAGACTCGGTCTACGGGCTGCAACCATATCTGGTCACCTCCCTTCCAAATCCAAGTACTCCCGGAGAGCGCCTCTATAATGAGAGTCAGATCCGCACCCGCAATACAATCGAGAGATTGTTCGGGGTGTAGAAAAGAAGATTCCCTATTGTTGGGTCCAAGATTACGTGCCGCTTGCCAGAATTCCAGCCCATCATTGTGGCCACTGCTGTACTGCACAATCTGTGCCGAATGTATAACGAGCGGCAATCGGCGGACAACAATGTGCTGCTGGAAGACATGAATACTGAGGAGGTTGCCTTCCAACATACATCTGGCGTTGCAGTACATGTCCGACAAAATCTAATCAATACATATTTTAACAGGTAGGTATACTTTATCAAGTAATCAACTCGTGTAACATATGAGCTTAAAACTTCGTGCGAGGAAATGGAATATTAAATATATGACTATTTTAGGCTGTGACTACACTGAATCTACCTAAAGAAATTTGGCTTAAGATTTTGGTGCAAAGGTAATGAATTATTATCATAAGTAAGTTACATGGATGAGTGTGTGTTAAATTATACTGACGGCTTCACAGTAGAGCTGAGACCAAACTGTGCTTAAATTGTGAACATAATAAATACTAACAGGTACCTAAATGACTATGTAGGTATCAGTGAGTAAACGGAATAATCACCACGTACATTGATGACATCGTCGTCTACAGCTCCCGGAAAATGGCTTTATCCTTCGAGGAGAAATTTATGGTACGTTCCCTGGAAATATACATTTTTGTAGGTACTTTTTTACTGAATGTAAATGGTATCACATTATAATATATACGAACATGTAGGCGACACTTGGATGAGTAGGATTCCATTGCATTAGTAATTTATTTGATTAAATGTAACACAGCTTCAATCGCGAATTCTAAGTTACCGAGCCTAGTTTTTTTCATGTCACAAGTGACATTTCAGGCTGAGTTGCTATATGAGAAAATATATAATTACCCTAACTTTTTCGGTGGGAATTCGTTAGGAAAATGGCAACCCGATTAACAGTTGTTTCGAGTTACGATTCGTGGTTTTAACGATGGCACAACTGGTGTGAAATTAACGCCCGTTTAAGGGAGCGACCACACCGGTGCTTAAAGCTGCATATACGCGTCGACGTGTCGTATGCGTCACGTATTCTTCATACATGTTGCTGCGTTTTACGGTGCGTTAGCGTATTTTGAGCAGCGGTGTGGTCGCACCTTAATCCAATTGTATTCGTAACGCATTTAACGAACACCGCTTACTATTACCGACGGTTTGATGCATCCCGCCCTAACTCTAAGCATTATTGTGTAACTATAAAAATAGTCTGTTCTTTTCTCAGGTGTATAAACACAAGGTATTGACTAAATAATGTACTCGTAGTGCAATCAAATAAAGCAATCCCTGTGCAAGTACACCGAGACAGAACTATACCTACATGAATACCTGTATCGCGAAGTCAATGAACCGAGTGCCCTGCAAATTAATATATTACAGATAGATACAGATCAGCAGGTATCGTATCATGCTTGATTAAGTGTTCCATTAAACATAATTCCCAATAATAGATTCCTACAAATACCTTAGTTTCCGAATGCGCGCGTAACAATTCTCTTTGTACTTACATCCATGAACATATTATTTTGTTTAACCTGCAATAATAATGGTTTTAAACAAATCGCAGTTATTAAAAAGGGTAGTTCAAAGTCAAGGGATAAAAGTAATTGATTGCTCCAGAGGCATCTGCGCCTTTATATCAAGGGACGAGGAAGGAGCAGGAGAATTAAATCGCATCAGAGTAAACCCTTTTTAGGGACCCGTACCTATATGGTGAAAAAGAAACCCTTAAGGTCCGATTCTGCCCGTCTGTAACAACGCTATGTATCTAAAGAATACTTACAGTATCGACTTAAAATTTAGAATAGTAAACAAGCCACTAGCTAGCTAGTTGAGTTACCCAAAATGAATTAAAAATGTAAAAATGCAACTTAATTATTTTTTCTTTTAAAATGGATACTAGGGGGACCAAAAATTCAAAGACAAGAAATCAAGTCTGATATCATATGTGAAAGGGCTTGACCTGCCCATTCTGAGAGATTTTATTTACAGCACAGTTAAATTTCGATTTCAAAGGATAATGTAAAAATATTACCACTCCCACCCTTATATTCGTAGTTGAACTAGTGAAAAAAAGGCAATTATTACATTATTATTTACGAATAAGATTAATATAAATATTACAGGTAAAATTAAGGGGTCCATAAATATAAAGTTCTTGAAGTATCGTCTCATCTTTGTAAAGAGATTTTACAACATGAAGTCAAACAACTTTGTAAGGTCTTAACAATTTGGGAATAGATTGATCAATCACCGTCGGCGCAATGTGCCTTTTTTCACTTGAATATTCCAATAACACCCCTCATATGAAGAGATATCTTAAAAAAAATAATAGCTATCGACACCTGTAAAGGTATTTTTCAACACACGTAACGTACCTCTTATTGATTGTGTCGCTTTTAGGCTCATAATCCTGGATATTAAACACGCGTGTTTTACAACATTACGACACTTGCAGCAAGATGTATGCATGAACATGGTGCATTCTTAAATTAACCGGGTTGTACACAATGTACTGCTTTTTTTTAAAATTCTCGGCAAATGTCTTGCTCGACTAAACAAATTAAATGCTATATGTTAATTAATTGACTATTTCTTTTTGGATATGATATAGAAACGTTTAACTTAGTAAAACTATTCACGTTTGATAACATTTTACATGTATTAATAAAGATAACATTTTAAAACGATAATATTTATTTTATTTTGTATCGGCTGTTTAGAGATTTCATCTAAAGCGCGCGCACTGCGCAGATTTCACAAAAAAAAATTGTTGCGCGCCATTATAGGTTATTTCACAGATATTTGTAAACATTGTTAATGCGTGCTTGTTTATTAACAAAAATGATGACTCGTGGTGACTGGAAAAATGATGAAAAGAATGGAAGCCACTGGAAATTCTTAGCGAATGTATACAACATGTGAGTAGAAACCTGTTGCCATAACTAAGTAAAGAAAATAACTTGGCAGGCCTATACAGTTTTCATCCTATGAAAAGGATTTTTTCCTCCCAAAATGTGTTGAAAAACGTCGTATGATACGCATGAGCTTTGATAATTACATTCTCGGCTCTCTTATCACGCTCACCTACGGCTCGCGTGATAATTCCGCCTCTGATGTAATTATCAACATACCTCACTTGTATCAAAATATACTATTAAGAGCCAGTAGTACATCTCAATTTACCATTTTTCTTAAGTAATTTTTAATTTGTTAGAAATTGGTACCAGAAGCCGTTTAGTTAATTCTGTAAAAATGCAAAAACTATACTTCTGTTAAAGTAATCCGACGATGAAATAAAGCTTTTACTACAGATGTGCGTCAATATGGTATCATAAGTGATATTTCTTCAGTGTGTAACAAATGGTTTCAGCCTGACAGGCGGCATCCATAATTAATTCGGTTAGTAGGCGAAAACATACGCAGGCTGGTGCAGAATAATTGTATCATCCTATCCGCTGTTTTGGTTTTATTACTTGACAAAAGGAATCAATGGGAGTTCTGTCTTACTTTTAGGAGTATAATATGATTGATAATCTAACCATTCCTGTTAGCTACGAGGTTGAAATTACTTGTATCAAGAATGCTGTAAGATATTATTTCTATTGTTATTGTTATTTCTTTAAACTTATCAGGGACATATTCTTTCGTCGCATTATCATAAACGGTAAATACCTATATACCTAATTAGTAATTAATTATACTAATTAGTAATCTATATATATAAAACTTCGTTACTAATCTATTGACAGACAGCGCACAGCCTAAACCGCTAAAGATATAAGCATGAAATTTGGAACATATATTCTTTACAGTACGTGGACGTGTACTCAGAAAGGATTTTTCAAAATTCAACCCTTCAGGGGCTGAAATAGGGGTCGAACCGTTGTATGGAAATCGTTCATTTGGAAAGTTATAGACTTGAATCTTTGTATGAAGGTTTCTTACTAAAAAACAAAACAAATGATTTAGCTTTGCTATAAAAAATCATCCCCTAAGGGGGTTAAAAAAGAGTTGAAAGTTTCTATGGGAAACATGTCGTTTTTAAACTTAGCCGTTTAAAACTTCTGTCTAATGCACAGTCAAAAACATTGATACGGGATTTTTTTCTAATTCATTCCTTGAAGGGGTTAAGATAGAGGTTGAAATTTCACATAAGTTTTTAATGATCAACTGTGGCTAGAAACATGAAAGCAGGACAGCACGTTTCTTTTATAATATGCGGCTACTGCGCACTCAAGGTCCAGCTCAAAATGTTTTCCGGCAACTGTACACATAAATTTAAATATTTAAATAAGTAAAAAAGCTACTTGAAATTTTTCAATTTAAACTAATGAAATCATCGCACTGTTACCTTTTACGCTTAATCCCTGAACGGATTTAGATGAAATTTTTCGTACAGATAATTTGAGACCCTTGATAGATATAGGATAGTTTTTATCTAGGAAATCATCCCTTAAGATGGTAGAACTTTGTTTTGGTCGGCGATAATTAAGGTTCCGCCTATAAAAATTTAATAGCATAAATTTTTCCAAGACGGTAACTATTTCTACGCGGACGAAGTCGCGGGCAATAGCTAGCTGTATAACCTATGAGTTTTTAGCTGATCTATTAAATACATTTCTAAATTCGATTTCGAACCACAAACGGTTTTGAATAAATTATCAAGTAGCCCACCAAAGATAAAATGTAATGTAAAAACTTTATTCCATTTCACCTGATATTGTATCTCTAAAGAGGGTAAACTCAAGGAATCTAGCAGACGTTTTGGGTTGGCCTAAACGATAAAAAGCACAAATTAGTAATTCAACTTTAGCCATTTCGTGATATGTTGCATCTCTTGAACGTCATAATACGGTAACTTTCGAATGATTATTTACATTATAACCGCTTGTCGAAAGTAGTTGGAATGAAGATATTAAAGCAATCTTTCATAAATGAATATACTCAGTTTTGATAAAGATTTTTAACTCTTTTATCGTCGTTATCATAATTTGTAAATCTAAGATTAATACGGTAGGTAATGAATTACACATTACAAATATTAGTTTCTTCATTCCTATCGACATTGACCGGACTTAGCAATGAAGACGTCCTGAAAGACCGATTGGGAGAGTATTAAGCTTGATCGATGTTACTTGTCGTTACTTGCTCTGACAAATTGTCTTGTAGAGTTTAAGGGAATCTTAAAGCGAGTGATTGCTAAAGATTGGCAGCATTTTAAACCAATGTTTTATGCCAGCCATAAGGGTTACTTTAACTGTCTGTTACCATCCTGAATATACTTTAAATGATTTATTATGATTTATTAATCTATATCATTTGTGTACATTTGTTAAAAGTTTATACGATAAACGATAAACATGTTGTTGAAGTGATTTGTGGCCACTAAATATTATAAAGGCAATTAAGTCTGTAGCGGCTCGGAAGGCGGACGCCTGTACCTAGTGTCGGAGGCGCTGTAGTGGCATCGCAACTAGCCTGAACTGAAAGAAGGCATTTAGAGGTCCAAAGAGAATCCAAAGCGACCAGTTACTGGACCCCCTAGAACTTATCGTAGCCGACCCCCGATCCACTGGCGCCTACATATATGACACGATAAACTAAGGTAATAAACACTGGTAACCAACAAACCAAGGTAAGCAACAAATCTTTCAGACGAAAATAGTGAGTCAAGCGATGAGAGCGCATTATAACATTCTAAAAAGTTTACAATTGCAATAAGACTAATGTTTGTTAGGTATGTTTTTCGTTTAAGCACATATTTTGTCGTAGATATGAATAAACCACAAGAGATCGGTTACATCGGCAAGTTAGGATTTTGCAATTCTTTCTTAAACTTAGAAAACGAGCGATTGTTCGTATTCGAAGTTTCCATGGCCCCTCAATTGGTCATTTTTATTGTTGGGTAATATTATAATTAGCCATATGTATAATTGGTAATTTTTAGACAGAGAATTTTATCATTGGGCATTTTATTATTGGAGATATTTTATTGGACATTCTTCTCTTGTGCGAAGGACATATGGTTATCTGAGGTCCTCAGAGACGGGGACGACACGATAACCCATTAATCATCTTGCTCTAATTCTGGAAGGGCGACCAATAGTCACAGAGTGGTGTCGGGTTCATCGTTCACAAGTCCCTCGTAAACGTGGTGAAGATCGAGTGTGTACTAGAGTGGCGTACCTTTAACTCAGAGCATCCAATAGGTACTGAAGGTCATACAGGTTTACGCGCCGACCTCCGGCGTCTAGATGGCGACTATGTATGGAGATATATTTAAGGCTATGCCTATGCATAGCCTTAAATATATCTCCATATCTCTGTTGGAACTATTTCCAAAACCTAATTCTCCGTTGCCATGGGGGACTTGAACGTTAAACTGGGCAAGACTGATGGTGAAGAGATGATAGTGTGGCAATTTGGAGTTGGAAGTCGGAACCACCGGGGCCAACTACTGTTCTCATAAAGCAGGAGTATCACTATACTCCCTCACTATTCCCCCACTGGGGAATTAGTGGCAGGAATGTATTGAGCAGTCTGCAATTTTGTCGAGGCGACGTCGCTTGGCACGATTGTTCCTTGTGTCAAACTAAGCTGATTTAGCGTACTAGCCACGAGTTCGACCCCTAGCTAGAGTACCCAAGAGGAAGGGAGGAAAGAGCCGACTTCCGAGGATATTTCTGCCTACCCATACTAGGTCAAGTTTGATATCATTTTCGTATTTTGGCGCATTCATTTCTGGATTTAACTTTTTACCTGTTCATATCATTGCATTTAGGGTGCTGATGAGGCTGCCTCGCTACTGCAGTGCGTCAACAATGTTCGCGGAGGCGCGCGTAGATAGCTTCTCTGCCATCATGCGCAAGCGAGCCGCCTCGCTACTTGGCAGGGTGAGGGCCAGCACCAACAGCATCCTAGCAATGTTTGCAGGCAGGTGGGATGGGGCCTACCTAAACCACTGCACTAAGCTTCATCATAATGTCAATGTTTAAGTACCTACTAACACTAGATCTAATATTATAATGTTAGTAACACCTATATATTTAAATGAATTTTAATTTGTGACTTGTATTCCGAATTCTAAATTGACAAATTTTATTTTTATTGATTTTATTTTAATTAACTTAATATTATTTAATGCAATTTAAATGTGTGTATGGATGAAAATCTGAAATAAATGACTATTTAATTTAATTTATATCAAAAAAAATTAAAAAGGGCAATTTTCTAATATTATCGCAAAAAAAGTTTGAATTTTTATCAGTCCCTTAGTACTGATAAGATTTCAAACTTTTTTTGCGATAATTTTAGAAAATTGCCCTTTTTAATTTTTTTGATTGTGATATTTTTATTGACATGTTAAATTTATTAAATTATTCAGAAATCTCTCTTTAAATATTTTAAATTTTAGTGATTGTGATATTTTATTTTATTGACATTTTAAATTAATTAAATTATTCTAGGAATTTCTGTATTTACTCTGTAAAATGTGTGTTCTATTGTTGATGTATGCCATCTTATGTACTTACCTACCACATTTTAAGCAAAATAAATTACTTACTTACTTACTTAAACACCTTGGACTGGCCAGCGATGAGCCCGGACCTGAATCCGATTGAACACATGTGGGACCGTCTGAAAAGAAGAGTTCGCAAGCGAGATCCTGTTCCTGCCGGCATTGGAGACCTGAAGACTGCTTTGCTGGGGGAGTGGGACTTAATTAGGCTTCTTATGTAATCCTAGGGAATGCCCTAGGATTACATAAGAAGCCTAATTAAGTCCATGAGACGCCGTCTTGAATGCGTAGGAAGGGCGTATGGTGATAACACCAGGTATTTTTTGATTTAAATAAACTCTTCTTAAAGAGACTCTTCCTAACAAAAACGCTTTTAATTCTCCATTTCCTTGGTAAAATTTTCAAGCGTTTTCCGACTTATGTCAAGCCATCCCTCTAGTTTCACTAGTTCGGTTGCTTAGTCCGGGGCCGAACTACTGCCACACTTTTCCTCCCATTAGTTCGGTTATCACCTCAAATCGAACTACCGAGAATGAAAACGACTCACAAGTACGGTTAAGGATGCAGCTAAATAAAAAAACAGATTATTTTTCATTACATTTTTTAAAAAGAATAAAACAATATTTAAATGACTTCTTCGTATTAGATCTAGACACGCGGCAGCGTCTCCAGCCACGTCAAACCGAACTATTGGGAAGTGTTGTAAACAACTTTAATTCTGTCGGGCCGGTCAGCAACTTATAAGACGTTATCACGTCAAAAATTTCGAAATTTTTCTAGAAATCAAACCTTTTTCTGACTAAGTAGTTAGGTACGTAGTTGTACTGGCCACTTATAAATAGATAACTGTCAAGTATTCATATCCGTGATGGATGACATATTCCTATATTAATCATTATTTTGATTGCATTGGCTAGAAATATGTCGCAAAACGATGACTTCGCCAGCTCCGCATCCGCAATGAATTTTAAATTTATCAAACGTGGACGAGGTATAGTTCTACTTCACGCGGGTCATCAATATTACAGTAATACTACATACGTAAAGAAAATAAATACTTACTGGAGATGTAAAAATTATAAAAGTATAAAATGTAAGGGATTAATAGTATTGTCTGACGTAAGTACGATTTAAATTATTAAGCTTTTCGCGATAGTGGTTATAATAAATTATGTATAATGAAGAGTTTTGAGCCAAAATTTTGATTATCTGTTTATTACAGAATGAAGAGATCATTGAAAGTGGTGGCAGTCATAGTAGCTGTTGTACTGCAGATGAAACTCAAAATGATATTGACATTATAATCAACAATTGTATCGAAAAAGCTGCCCAAGGAAAGGAACCTGCTCCTAGGGTTTACCGGCAGTGTTTACTCGAATTAACGGATAAAGGATTACATATAGCAAGCTCTAAGCCGATCCCAACCTTTACCCAAAAGAAATCAAGCATTTATCGAAAAATTCATGGCCTAGCTCAAGTCGATAAAGTACGTACGAATTTGAACCTCGGATAAGACGCTAGTCTTATCCGAGGTTCAAATTCCATCTAAATTTCAAGAGAACATTTTAGCCGATTTTTATGATGGTGAGATAAAAATAATAATTTATCGCAGTAAAAAGTCGCAAATAGTAATAAAAACTGTAAAGCAATGTTTTATGTTCATTCATCTCCAACCCCTTTTTGCCAATTGTACACCATCCACGGCGACATTGGAAGCGACACTGAAGCAATAAATGTTAAACCGCTTGCGTACATTTTCATGTCGCACAAAAGTGAAAAAGCGTATACAATTATGTTTCAATTAATTAAAAGCCAAATCTCAGAATGGGAACCAGAGTTTGTTCATTTGGATTATGAAATGGCAGTAATCAAAACTCTTTCGAAAATGTTAGATAGTATAAAGATTAAGGGTTGTTACTTTCATTTCCGCAACTGCTTGAGTCGTAAGGCCAAAAAACTATGTCTGAAAGCAAAACATCACAAGTATTTTGTTAACTTGTGCAGTGTCTTAGCGTTGTTGCCCATAAACGATATTAATCGTGGCTGGCAATACGTGTCTAAAGAAATGTTATCAGCTTCGGATGCCAAACTAAACAAATTTAGTGTATTTTCAAAAATTCTGGATGAGATCAAATTTTATTGAGAGATGGAATATATTCTCAGAGCAGCATCGAACAAATAATATAGTTGAAGGGTGGAATTTTAAAATAAACTCGCTTATTAATAAACACCCAACAATGCTGCTGATACTACACGTCAATACGTGTAGTATCATTCAATAATGATGACGATAATTTAGCACATTTTAGTGTACAGGAATTGGAAAAAAGTCATTGAAGAAAAGGAGTAATATAGATGTAGAACGGGATACATTTATCGAAAATTGTAAATTGCAACTTGTTAGCAAACAAATTTCAGTGGAAATATATTTATACAAAATTGCTTTGTATACTGCTTCTTAAATTCGAAAAAGTTGTTTTTTGAAGAACTTATTTTATTTTTAAACCAGGTCAGTATTTCCACATTGCCATTAAATGTTTCTACCAATATTAAATACCATTAGGTAAGTACAGTCACCAGCACAAATATATGACTATGGACAACGCTGCAAAAAATATTATTAGCTGATCGAACCTGTCAAATTGGATTCGAGTGAGTCAAACGTATCTATTGACAAGTGAGTACCGTGGAATGGGGTTACTTTGAACCTTGGGGTTACTATGATAAACACTTTACTTCATATTTAAACTCATTTGTTTAGGGTGCCGTAGTCCACAAGGAACCCTTATAGTTTCGTCATGTCCGTCCGGGCTCGTACTCCGGCCGTTACTGCACCGATTGTCACGAAAATTGGTGGAGGGATAGATTGAAGTTCCAAAACTTGGGTTTTAAAATTATGAAAAAATGTTTTTTTTTCAGCCTGAGATTAATGGGGACAACGAAAACAGCTTTGAAACTATGTAGATCAAACCCCCCCAGTGTTGAGATAATCTAAAACAAAGTTACAATTTGAGCCCCCTCCCGTTACTTTCGAAATATTACTAGAATAATTCTGAAAAAATATGGTATATACCTCTAAGTAAGTACTTTCAATTAAAACTATAGCGGACTCGGTATTTTAGATAGTTATCGACCAACTTATGTACAACTTATGTAGTTACAGTCGTCCTAACAAAATGTATGGAGTCAACCGCAAAATGAAATTTGTATATACCTACAACATGCGACTAACCCCATCGTATATACTGTTGGAAAGGCCTTTTCAACTAAAACTAAAACTAAACTAAAACTATCATAGATAGTTAGTTTTATAGATAATGGTACGAAACTTTTTATAGATATTTATTTCTAAACGCAGTCTATGGAATTTTTTTTCATGATTGGCAGCATAGAACATCACTGTTAATATATCTTTACTTGCCATATCATTAAGCACGCCGAAAAATTAAAAAACAAAATAAATATGTAAGTATTCATTTTTGGTGTTTTTCTTAGCTAGTATAACTTCTAAGGTACAATTTTTAATATGAATAATACATTGATCCTATGTGGTTTACTAAATCAGGCATGTAACCCTCCGTAAGATATTTTTGCAGCGTTGTCCATAGTCATATATTTATTTATGCTGGTGACTGTACGTAAACCATTTCGAGACAAACCTTATTTATTTTGTAACATTTGCCAGAAAAGAGTTCGCTATCAAAACTATTTTCACAATACAATGACAAACTAGGATTTCATCATGGCGTTTCCTGGATAAGGACAAAGTTTCATTAATATTGAGAATTATAGTATTAAGTTCAAATAAACAAGAATGTCAATCATATTAACAAAGAAAGAGTTTCGTTTCTTTTCGATTATATACAAAGCTAAGAATGAACTTAAAGGTAACGTGTAGGAGGGTTTTGTATGCTTCGCATATATTTTTTATATCAACCAGCTGCCCGATATCGAAGGCAGAATTACGTTTTTCATGTGTAGTTACTAATTTGTATAAGTGTGCAGTATTTTTATTCCATCAAATCTTAAAAACTTCAACAGGTAATCAAAGACTTCTGTTTATAGAGCCTATCGATTCGTAAAACCGATATTATATCGTCAAATGCCAGAGAGTAGATAAAATGGCGATTAAACAGAACTGACAGTTTAACTCATACATAGGTACCTTTTAAATTTACTTACACGATTTTTCTTTGCCCATTTTATTATTTGTTTACAGAAAACAAGACATTTAAGTTATGTTTATGCGAAATGAATGTGCATGATTTTGCACTACGTTACATGCTTAAAAAAATTGATGTATATGAAATAAACATAAAACATAAACATAATTTATTGATAAAACATAAAGTACATCAGTTTTACTATAGACTAGGAGCTTACTATTAGAGATAAATAACACATGTGCCTGAGCTAGGATACCCTGTGTTTCAGGCAAAAAAGAATTAACAATTGAAAATCAAGTTATTCATAATATAATACAATATCATTCTTATTGGCTAGTATAAAATAGGAACTTATAACCTAGGCGCTAACTATGAAGATATAAAAAAATATAATTTTATTTTAAAACGATAAATAATTTCTCTGTATCGTCATAGGACATATTCTGTAGGGCTTCTCGTAGCGTTGATTTACATTTCATGTAGTTTAGAGGATATAAACCTAGCCGCGCATTAAGTCTATTGTAAAGAAGTGGACCTAGGAAAACAAAAAATCTAGAAGAGAAAGCGTGTCGTTTTTGCGTATATTTACGACAAACAAAATCTTTACGCCTTTTACTGGCATGATCAGTGCTGTAAGGGGTTACAGCGTGCTGTTTTAGAACTGTGTGCAATATAAACAATTGGCGAACTGTTAAAACTTCAGATAATTTATACAGAAGGTTAGTGGGGAATTGATAGGGGCGGAAAGTAGAAACCTTGAGGATTGCTCTCTGGGCTCTTTCTAGGTTTAGTAAAGTGGTTTTAGCCAAGCCACCCCACGTAGAGATGCAGTAAATTAATACAGATTGACATAACGCAAAGTAAACTTGTTTGATTATGTGCGAGTCTGCAATCGTACGTAATTTTTTGAAAATAAATATTAACTTACGAACTCTAGTGCACAACGCTTCCACATGATGCCGAAAGGAGAGGGTCTCATCAATTATGATACCTAAATACTTTATTTTGCTTGTGGTAGCAATACCCGGACATGCACACTGGTTATTTGTGGGATGTTTACAATTGTGAGCATAGAGGTTAAGGTTAGTCGGAGCTAGTTTCGATTTGCGCATGGAGAACTTTATAACATTGGTTTTATCCGAATTCAGGGTTAGTAGGTGATGTAGAAGCCAGCTACTTACAATATTAAAGCCGCGCTGTGCATATTCATAGACTTGCTCTACTGAGTTTGCAGAAAAAAGTAGGACAGTGTCATCAGCGTATGAAATTATTTTTCCACAGTCGATTTTAAGATTACAAAGGTCATTTATATAAATTAAGAACAGCGTAGGACCTAGAATACTTCCCTGTGGGACCCCAAAAGAGGCATTATTAAGGTCAGAACTCATGACATTGTCTAGTTTTGTGCGTTGCGTGCGACCATCTAAGTAGTCTGCAAATAGCTTGAGCTGTGTACCTCTAATTCCTAATAATTCAAGCTTGTGAAGCAGGATGGGAACGGAGACGGTATCGAAAGCTTTAGCAAGGTCAAGGAAGATTCCCAAAGTCTGATTACCCTTGTCTAGTTCTTGCACTAAGTAGTTGGTCAATTCGTGTACGGCGTCGGCAGTTGATAGTTTCGACCTAAATCCAAACTGACTTGTAGACAAAATACCGTGGCTCTCTAAATATTGGACAAGCCTATTATTGATGATTTTTTCTAATATTTTAGACGTCGAAGGTAGTATAGAGATAGGTCTATAATTTGACACCTGGTCTTTGCTACCAGATTTGTATACAGGAACCACAATAGCTTTTTTCAGACATTTAGGAAATATACCTTCTGAAAGGCATTTTTGAAAAATGAATGTAAGAGGAGGAACCAGGATGTGTCTGTATTGCTTGAGTATTTTATTAGATATACTATCCCAACCCGTAGCCGACTCATTTTTTAAGCACATAATTATCCGTTCCACCTCTCGTTCGTCAGTATTTATCAGCACAAATGATTTTAATGTACTATTGTGGTTTGAAAAACTATTAGGGAGGGGTAAAGGCAGGTTGCGCTGGACTTTTTCAGCTAATTTTCTTCCTATGTTTACAAAAAAGTCATTTGCGCAATTAGCAGATGTTAAAGGTGATGAGCAAACTTGTGACAAACTTGAACATGATTCACGTTGTTTTGCTGAGTATGTAACGTTTTTAATATACTTCCAGACTAGTTTACTGTTTGTTCCGGCCAATTCGAGTTGTTTTTTGTCGTAGTTAGATTTTACTTTTTTGAGTAAGTCATTACAAAAATTACGATATCTTTTGTACGATAATTGTAGTACTAAATTGTCTGGATTTGATTTAGCTTTAAGATGCAGTTTGTCCCTGTGTTTCATGCAACGGATAAGTCCGGGTGTAATCCAAGGTTTAATGTTAAAATATTTACTACTAACACGTAGGTTTACGGTATTACTCAATATTGCTTGCTGGACTTTTTGAATAAGGTATGACATGCTAGTGTTCGCGTCAGCGGAATTGTAAACTGGGCCAAATTCAATGTTACATAAATCACGTTCAAGTTTGTTTACATTTAATTTAGAAATTATTGGCGTGCGTGCTGTATATGGTAATTTACGAAATATTGAAATTAGGGCATATATATATTAGGGCACAAATATTGAAAATAGACAAATGTTGGGACGAGATAGTTCATATTTGGTCCAAATATATATCAACGGTGGTAATTAAGGGTAAATACGTATTTCATAATAAAATGATTATTAATGGAACAAGATTAACAGTACCTAGGTACAGTCAGTATCAAAAATATGTATACATATCGGCAAAGTCTGTGGAACAAGACTCAAATTCGTATACATATTTTTGATGCTAACAATTAAGAAAAACACATCATTATTACTACCTATTTGGTGTATTTAAAACTGCAGATTTTATCAATCAGGCAAAACCGAAAAAGTATTAACCTGTGTACTCATTACTTACAGATAATATTGGAAAATGCATTGTTTGCAAAATTATCCCGGAAAAACCTCCGCATACTTCTATTAAATACTCCGGAACATGTATATATGAAACTGTGGCAAAATTTTATGGGTGTGGCATAAGAGCATATATAGCTACAAGACAAAGAAGTTATACATATGCATCTAAAACTTGGCTGGAGACGCTGCCGCGTGTCTAGATCTAATACGAAGAAGTCATTTACATTTTGTTTTATTCTTTAAAAAAAATGTATTGAAAAATAAATTGTTTTTTTATTTATTTAGCTGCATCCTTGACCGTACTTGTGAGTCGATTTCATTCTCGGAAGTTCGGTTTGAGGTGATAACCGAACTAATGGGAGCAAAAGTGTGGCAGTAGTTCGGCCCCGGACTCAGCAACCGAACTAGTGAAACTATAGGTTCCCAATAGTTCGGTTCGACGTCAGAACCGAACTAATGGGAAAAAAATGTGGCAGTAGTTCGGCCCCGGACTATTCAACGGAACTAGTGAAACTATAGGTTCCCAATAGTTCGGTTCGACGTCAGAACCGAACTAATGGGGAAAAAAATGTGGCAGCAGTTCGGCTCCGAACTAATCAACCGGATTACTGATACTAGAGGAAGCCATCAACCTTTTTTCTATACTTAAGTTGGTAATTACATAATTCGTGTAAAAATTTACAAAGATATCAGTTGCACACGAAAAAATGCAGTGATGCAATTATTTTGCTCGCGAGTATAATTAAAAAATACTGTAATAGAGCGAGCCCATTCATCTGGTAATAAAAAGTATGACTAGAAAGGTAACTTGACTTGACTTCCATCGCGCGAAGTAATAGATTTCAAAGGCATGACCGGTGAGGTATGTATCAGGTAAATACAAACTCAAACTCAAAATAATCTTTATTTAAGTAGGTCTATCAACAATCATTTTAAAATCGTCAGACAGAAACAAAATCTTAAGCTAATTTCTTAGAGCAATTTATTATTAAATATTATAAAAAACACACAACATTACTATTTTATTCCAATTAAATATTCATTCCGTTCCGACATAATATTAGAATTAAAACTTATTATAAGTAAGGGTCTAACTGAAAACCAGCGTTGCAGTGTAGGGTACTCAGTACTCACTACAAAATTATTCTGAATCAAGCCCCTTTTTAGCATCACACAATGTTAATGCCTCGTACGATATTGTATACGTTTTAAGACTATTTTTAGTGTTCCCTACCAAAATTGGTCCAACGGAACACTTATGCGATCACTCGGAGGCTGTCCGTCTGTCACAGCCAGTTTTTTAAGTTTAATTTGTACACTGTACCTTTGTATAAAATGTGATGATAATAATTTTTTTCTATGTCTATGTCTATTAAACATAAAAAATATCTTTTTATAAAAATACTAGCCTAGAATGTTTCTAGAAACAAAATCTAATGTCAAAAAAATATATACAACGAGAATAACAAACTAAAAACACAATGTTATAAATTTCCAAATGTAATAAGTAAATTAAAAAATCAGTCACAATTAATTCCACGGAGTTTTATCATTCATGTAGTCTTGTGTGCTAAATGTGGCAGTAGTTCGGCCCGGACTAATCAACCGAACTACTGAAACTAGAGGTTCCCAATAGTTCGGTTTGACGTCATAACCGAACTAATGGGGGAAAAAATGTGGCAGCAGTTCGGCCCGGAACTAATCAACCGAACTACTGAAACTAGAGGAAGCCATCAACCTTCTTTCTATACTTAAGTTGGTAATTACATAATTCGTGTAAAAATTTACAAAGATATCAGTTGCACACGAAAAAATGCAAAGTGATGCAATTATTTTGCTCGCGAATATAATTAAAAAATACTGCAATAGAGCCCATTCATCTGGTAATAAAAAGTATGACTAGAAAGGTAACTTGACTTGACTTCCATCGCGCGAAGTAATAGATTTCAAAGGCATGACCGGTGAGGTATGTATCAGGTAAATACAAACTCAAACTCAAAATAATCTTTATTTAAGTAGGTCTATCAACAATCACTTTAAAATCGTCAGTCAGAAACATAATCTTAAGCTAATTTCTTAGAGCAATTTATTATTAAATATTATAAAAAATACACAACATTACTATTTTATTCCAATTAAATATTCATAGTACGGTCAGAAAAGAGAGAGGGACAGAAAGAATCTCTTGTTCACGACTGGGAGAGGTCAGACCCAAGCAGTTCGGAACAAGCGAATGAGGTCAGCATGGAATCTGAACCGAAAAATAAGCATCGGCAGAACTTAAAAACTGGCCCAGTCAGTGAACTGTTAAATAAAATTAAAGATATACCCCCTTATTCATAAAACTTAAAATGCCTCTACTAAATAAAATGTGCTTTGTCCCTTTCTTGCGAACGCAAATGTCAAAGTGACAGATAAGGACAAACGAATTTTAACGGCATTTTAGTTAAAACAGGCTTGTAGGACGTTTATGAATACGACCGTTAATATTTATGAGAAATTATTCTATACAAGACAAACTCTTAAGTGTTATACAAATAAGCTTCAATTGGGTCATCACGTACATAGTAGATAACATTTCTGAGTGGCCACTATTTAAAAATCTATTCCTTTCATAAAACTTAATACCTTCCAGTGGAACGCACAAAGTTTGAGGCCAAAAACGATAACTCTAGAACAACTTTTAGCGCAAGAACGAATTCACATCTGTGCAATTAGTGAAACATGATTTGAACCTGACAGTAACTTCAAAATAAAAGGTTACAATGTATTTCGCCAGGACAGAGCGGACGGATATGGAGGAGTAGCAATTATAACCCATTCTTCAATTCAAGCTCAACAATGTATAGTGCAGTCAAATTGTATTCGAAAGTGCCCCTAGTGGGAAAGTTTTGGGGTAGTTCTGATTTCTTTCATTCTATACGCAATTTGGGGTGCTGAATCCGAATCGGAGGTTTGCTAACAAAATTTCCTGACGCAACATTGACAAAATCGCAAAAAAAGTGAAAAATTTCTGCGTTTTTTCCGATTTTTGCTTAAAACTCGGAAACGATTAACTTTTAGTAAATGGCCTATTTACAGAAATTAAAGTTCTTAAAACTATTTACAAATAACACGACTTAGTTTTTTTTTGAAGAACCGTGTGGTCTCAAGTGCGTGGTGAAAATGGGCATATTTCAGCGGTATTTGCAAGAACCACTTATTCCACTCCAAAACTTTACTTTTTTATTAAAAGGCTGGCAGTTAGTGACTTTCATCTAGTTTTTAAGTTATTTCAATAAAGACCGAGGACACGGAGAATTCAACTTTTGATTATTATTTTTATTCTTGAACAGTTATTATAGCTAGATTGCAAAAAAACCAAAATATCTCTGTTAAGGGCTGAAGGAATTTGTATCTTTTTCCAAAATACCATACGAGATTCTTCACGTATTTTATTCATTTCGGTTTACAAGGATATTTTTGATGCTTTACCGATGGAGCACTCCGTGGCAAAGCAGATCGAACCCAGCGCCGCCTAGTGGCGACAAAGAGCGGCGGTGACCGTGTACAGTACCACAATTATAAGTTACATCGGCAATCTTCGTCCACGCCGACGACTGCTGACAAGTACCGAATGAAATCGAACGTATGACACTATACGTATTTCTTGTAAATGTAAGAAAGGCTGCCAACGCAATTGTGGATGCAGGAAGGCTACTCCATTGTTCCCCATTCTGCACATCATGCGAAGGACTGTGAAAACGTTGAGCCCCCGGAAGACAGCTCTGAAATAAACGTTGAAGACTGAAGAAAGAGACAGAGAACGAAACGAAGAAAGATGCGTACACAATGCGGAAGGTATGTCTAATCTCACAAGTTATTTTGTAGTCATTCGGCTCTCCTTGATATATGATCACAAGTCAGTGTCTCACCTCCTCTTTTATTTTCCAGGAGAACGACCCCCGACGCTGACGATGGAGCAATCAGGCCCTGACCCAGGACCCGATGCCATCGAAGAACCTCAGCACGATGCGAAAGGTATGTTTAATCTCACAATCTATTTTGCAATCCTTCATCTCTCCTTGAGAAATGATCATAAGTTGTTTTCTCACCTCTTTTATTTTCCAGAAATAGGACCTGTGACGCTGACAATGGAACATGTGCCGGGACCCATCGCCAACGGAGAACCTCAGCCAGGACCTTCTAAACGACAACGGCTCATATATTTTTTTATAATAATATGTTATAAATTTTATTTTGTTAGTCCTCACTTTTTTTATTCTGAATTTGTATAAATTCGAACTTTGTTTTTTTATTTATTTCTTGTGCAGAGGAGGAGGTGAGGAGGAGGAACTGGGTTTTGGTGTTTTTCTTAGCTAGTATAACTTCTAAGGTACAATTTTTAATATGAATAATACATTGATCCTATGTGGTTTACTAAATCAGGCATGTAACCCTCCGTAAGATATTTTTGCAGCGTTGTCCATAGTCATATATTTATTTATGCTGGTGACTGTACGTAAACCATTTCGAGACAAACCTTATTTATTTTGTAACATTTGCCAGAAAAGAGTTCGCTATCAAAACTATTTTCACAATACAATGACAAACTAGGATTTCATCATGGCGTTTCCTGGATAAGGACAAAGTTTCATTAATATTGAGAATTATAGTATTAAGTTCAAATAAACAAGAATGTCAATCATATTAACAAAGAAAGAGTTTCGTTTCTTTTCGATTATATACAAAGCTAAGAATGAACTTAAAGGTAACGTGTAGGAGGGTTTTGTATGCTTCGCATATATTTTTTATATCAACCAGCTGCCCGATATCGAAGGCAGAATTACGTTTTTCATGTGTAGTTACTAATTTGTATAAGTGTGCAGTATTTTTATTCCATCAAATCTTAAAAACTTCAACAGGTAATCAAAGACTTCTGTTTATAGAGCCTATCGATTCGTAAAACCGATATTATATCGTCAAATGCCAGAGAGTAGATAAAATGGCGATTAAACAGAACTGACAGTTTAACTCATACATAGGTACCTTTTAAATTTACTTACACGATTTTTCTTTGCCCATTTTATTATTTGTTTACAGAAAACAAGACATTTAAGTTATGTTTATGCGAAATGAATGTGCATGATTTTGCACTACGTTACATGCTTAAAAAAATTGATGTATATGAAATAGACAAATGTTGGGACGAGATAGTTCATATTTGGTCCAAATATATATCAACGGTGGTAATTAAGGGTAAATACGTATTTCATAATAAAATGATTATTAATGGAACAAGATTAACAGTACCTAGGTACAGTCAGTATCAAAAATATGTATACATATCGGCAAAGTCTGTGGAACAAGACTCAAATTCGTATACATATTTTTGATGCTAACAATTAAGAAAAACACATCATTATTACTACCTATTTGGTGTATTTAAAACTGCAGATTTTATCAATCAGGCAAAACCGAAAAAGTATTAACCTGTGTACTCATTACTTACAGATAATATTGGAAAATGCATTGTTTGCAAAATTATCCCGGAAAAACCTCCGCATACTTCTATTAAATACTCCGGAACATGTATATATGAAACTGTGGCAAAATTTTATGGGTGTGGCATAAGAGCATATATAGCTACAAGACAAAGAAGTTATACATATGCATCTAAAACTTGGCTGGAGACGCTGCCGCGTGTCTAGATCTAATACGAAGAAGTCATTTACATTTTGTTTTATTCTTTAAAAAAAATGTATTGAAAAATAAATTGTTTTTTTATTTATTTAGCTGCATCCTTGACCGTACTTGTGAGTCGATTTCATTCTCGGAAGTTCGGTTTGAGGTGATAACCGAACTAATGGGAGCAAAAGTGTGGCAGTAGTTCGGCCCCGGACTCAGCAACCGAACTAGTGAAACTATAGGTTCCCAATAGTTCGGTTCGACGTCAGAACCGAACTAATGGGAAAAAAATGTGGCAGTAGTTCGGCCCCGGACTATTCAACGGAACTAGTGAAACTATAGGTTCCCAATAGTTCGGTTCGACGTCAGAACCGAACTAATGGGGAAAAAAATGTGGCAGCAGTTCGGCTCCGAACTAATCAACCGGATTACTGATACTAGAGGAAGCCATCAACCTTTTTTCTATACTTAAGTTGGTAATTACATAATTCGTGTAAAAATTTACAAAGATATCAGTTGCACACGAAAAAATGCAGTGATGCAATTATTTTGCTCGCGAGTATAATTAAAAAATACTGTAATAGAGCGAGCCCATTCATCTGGTAATAAAAAGTATGACTAGAAAGGTAACTTGACTTGACTTCCATCGCGCGAAGTAATAGATTTCAAAGGCATGACCGGTGAGGTATGTATCAGGTAAATACAAACTCAAACTCAAAATAATCTTTATTTAAGTAGGTCTATCAACAATCATTTTAAAATCGTCAGACAGAAACAAAATCTTAAGCTAATTTCTTAGAGCAATTTATTATTAAATATTATAAAAAACACACAACATTACTATTTTATTCCAATTAAATATTCATTCCGTTCCGACATAATATTAGAATTAAAACTTATTATAAGTAAGGGTCTAACTGAAAACCAGCGTTGCAGTGTAGGGTACTCAGTACTCACTACAAAATTATTCTGAATCAAGCCCCTTTTTAGCATCACACAATGTTAATGCCTCGTACGATATTGTATACGTTTTAAGACTATTTTTAGTGTTCCCTACCAAAATTGGTCCAACGGAACACTTATGCGATCACTCGGAGGCTGTCCGTCTGTCACAGCCAGTTTTTTAAGTTTAATTTGTACACTGTACCTTTGTATAAAATGTGATGATAATAATTTTTTTCTATGTCTATGTCTATTAAACATAAAAAATATCTTTTTATAAAAATACTAGCCTAGAATGTTTCTAGAAACAAAATCTAATGTCAAAAAAATATATACAACGAGAATAACAAACTAAAAACACAATGTTATAAATTTCCAAATGTAATAAGTAAATTAAAAAATCAGTCACAATTAATTCCACGGAGTTTTATCATTCATGTAGTCTTGTGTGCTAAATGTGGCAGTAGTTCGGCCCGGACTAATCAACCGAACTACTGAAACTAGAGGTTCCCAATAGTTCGGTTTGACGTCATAACCGAACTAATGGGGGAAAAAATGTGGCAGCAGTTCGGCCCGGAACTAATCAACCGAACTACTGAAACTAGAGGAAGCCATCAACCTTCTTTCTATACTTAAGTTGGTAATTACATAATTCGTGTAAAAATTTACAAAGATATCAGTTGCACACGAAAAAATGCAAAGTGATGCAATTATTTTGCTCGCGAATATAATTAAAAAATACTGCAATAGAGCCCATTCATCTGGTAATAAAAAGTATGACTAGAAAGGTAACTTGACTTGACTTCCATCGCGCGAAGTAATAGATTTCAAAGGCATGACCGGTGAGGTATGTATCAGGTAAATACAAACTCAAACTCAAAATAATCTTTATTTAAGTAGGTCTATCAACAATCACTTTAAAATCGTCAGTCAGAAACATAATCTTAAGCTAATTTCTTAGAGCAATTTATTATTAAATATTATAAAAAATACACAACATTACTATTTTATTCCAATTAAATATTCATAGTACGGTCAGAAAAGAGAGAGGGACAGAAAGAATCTCTTGTTCACGACTGGGAGAGGTCAGACCCAAGCAGTTCGGAACAAGCGAATGAGGTCAGCATGGAATCTGAACCGAAAAATAAGCATCGGCAGAACTTAAAAACTGGCCCAGTCAGTGAACTGTTAAATAAAATTAAAGATATACCCCCTTATTCATAAAACTTAAAATGCCTCTACTAAATAAAATGTGCTTTGTCCCTTTCTTGCGAACGCAAATGTCAAAGTGACAGATAAGGACAAACGAATTTTAACGGCATTTTAGTTAAAACAGGCTTGTAGGACGTTTATGAATACGACCGTTAATATTTATGAGAAATTATTCTATACAAGACAAACTCTTAAGTGTTATACAAATAAGCTTCAATTGGGTCATCACGTACATAGTAGATAACATTTCTGAGTGGCCACTATTTAAAAATCTATTCCTTTCATAAAACTTAATACCTTCCAGTGGAACGCACAAAGTTTGAGGCCAAAAACGATAACTCTAGAACAACTTTTAGCGCAAGAACGAATTCACATCTGTGCAATTAGTGAAACATGATTTGAACCTGACAGTAACTTCAAAATAAAAGGTTACAATGTATTTCGCCAGGACAGAGCGGACGGATATGGAGGAGTAGCAATTATAACCCATTCTTCAATTCAAGCTCAACAATGTATAGTGCAGTCAAATTGTATTCGAAAGTGCCCCTAGTGGGAAAGTTTTGGGGTAGTTCTGATTTCTTTCATTCTATACGCAATTTGGGGTGCTGAATCCGAATCGGAGGTTTGCTAACAAAATTTCCTGACGCAACATTGACAAAATCGCAAAAAAAGTGAAAAATTTCTGCGTTTTTTCCGATTTTTGCTTAAAACTCGGAAACGATTAACTTTTAGTAAATGGCCTATTTACAGAAATTAAAGTTCTTAAAACTATTTACAAATAACACGACTTAGTTTTTTTTGAAGAACCGTGTGGTCTCAAGTGCGTGGTGAAAATGGGCATATTTCAGCGGTATTTGCAAGAACCACTTATTCCACTCCAAAACTTTACTTTTTTATTAAAAGGCTGGCAGTTAGTGACTTTCATCTAGTTTTTAAGTTATTTCAATAAAGACCGAGGACACGGAGAATTCAACTTTTGATTATTATTTTTATTCTTGAACAGTTATTATAGCTAGATTGCAAAAAAACCAAAATATCTCTGTTAAGGGCTGAAGGAATTTGTATCTTTTTCCAAAATACCATACGAGATTCTTCACGTATTTTATTCATTTCGGTTTACAAGGATATTTTTGATGCTTTACCGATGGAGCACTCCGTGGCAAAGCAGATCGAACCCAGCGCCGCCTAGTGGCGACAAAGAGCGGCGGTGACCGTGTACAGTACCACAATTATAAGTTACATCGGCAATCTTCGTCCACGCCGACGACTGCTGACAAGTACCGAATGAAATCGAACGTATGACACTATACGTATTTCTTGTAAATGTAAGAAAGGCTGCCAACGCAATTGTGGATGCAGGAAGGCTACTCCATTGTTCCCCATTCTGCACATCATGCGAAGGACTGTGAAAACGTTGAGCCCCCGGAAGACAGCTCTGAAATAAACGTTGAAGACTGAAGAAAGAGACAGAGAACGAAACGAAGAAAGATGCGTACACAATGCGGAAGGTATGTCTAATCTCACAAGTTATTTTGTAGTCATTCGGCTCTCCTTGATATATGATCACAAGTCAGTGTCTCACCTCCTCTTTTATTTTCCAGGAGAACGACCCCCGACGCTGACGATGGAGCAATCAGGCCCTGACCCAGGACCCGATGCCATCGAAGAACCTCAGCACGATGCGAAAGGTATGTTTAATCTCACAATCTATTTTGCAATCCTTCATCTCTCCTTGAGAAATGATCATAAGTTGTTTTCTCACCTCTTTTATTTTCCAGAAATAGGACCTGTGACGCTGACAATGGAACATGTGCCGGGACCCATCGCCAACGGAGAACCTCAGCCAGGACCTTCTAAACGACAACGGCTCATATATTTTTTTATAATAATATGTTATAAATTTTATTTTGTTAGTCCTCACTTTTTTTATTCTGAATTTGTATAAATTCGAACTTTGTTTTTTTATTTATTTCTTGTGCAGAGGAGGAGGTGAGGAGGAGGAACTGGGAGAAGTTTATCAAAAGACAGAATTTTTCTAATAAAGTAAGCTTTGGAATGTAAAAAGTGGGTTTTGCAAAAACCGCTGAAATATGCCAATTTTCAACTCGCACTTGAGACCGAACCGTTGTTCTAAAAAAAAACTAAATAGTGACATTTGTAGATAAATTTAAGAACTATAATTTCTGGAAACAGGTTACTTACTAAAAGTTAATAGTTTCCGAGTGTTAAGCAAAAATCTGAATAAAAGCAGATTCTTTTCACTTTTTTTGCGATTTTGTCAATGTTGCGTCAAGAAATTTTGTTAGCAAACCTCAGATTCGGATTCAGCGCCCCAAAATACATAAAGAATGAAAGAAATCAGAACTACCCCACAACTTTCCTACTAAAAACACAATTTGACTGGATCAGTAGGGTTCAAAACCAGAATACCGGCATCGAGATCGTGAAAGTAAAACTGCATAATTGTGGGGAAGTTGAGTATATATGGTCGATCAAAGGATACAATAACAAACTGTCTAAAGAGCTACTGCAACTCAGAAGGCATAAAACCTGCGCAGTAACGAGAATTCTGACAGGACATTGCAAATTAAACAAGCACCTGTTTCAAATGTGTATGAAACAGGACGCAACTTGCAGGTTCTGCCAGGAGACGGAGGAAACAGCAATGCATATTCTCTGCTCCTGCGGATCACTCATGCACACAAGAAGTATCTACCTAGGGCGGCACGTAGTGCACCCAGAAGAGGTACAACATATCACCGCCCAAAGAATCTGGAACTTCTTAGAGGCAACGGGTCTAAACGGTGAAATATAAACAAAGGGCTGCCACAATAGATCACCTGCTGGTCGAAGCGGCATATAAAGGCCCACAATAACACAATAATAATAATAATATATGGTCGATATATTGCTCTTCTAATATACGTACGTGACAACTGGACTGGGATCATATTTTTGGATCAATGCAAGATAAATCGATCGTACTGGGTGACTTCAATGGCCACCATTCAAACTGGTCAAGCAAGACGGATCCTAGAGGTATGCAGATTTTTGATTCAATTATGGAAAATAACATAGTGTCTCTGAATGACGGCAGACCTACGCGAATTAGAATAGCAGGGGGTAGACTCCAAAGCTCGTCCCCTGACATTTCAATGGCCTCAACAGATCTGGCCGTAAAACTAAAATGGAATGTCACGAACGAGTCACTTGGTAGCGATCATCTGATTATTAAGGTAACCATTGGCATTGGCGTCCCGAGAAATACTAAATACAAATTATAAGAAAGCGGACTGGGAATCATACAAACAATATCTAGATAATATTTTCGATGACCTACAACTCCCTTGTTGTCTACAGGAAGGGTATGATTTGTTTTTGACTTTTGTATTGACTGCAGCGGATAAGCATATTCCAATTATTAAAATCAATAAAAATCCGTCTAACAAATTTGATCCTGAACCATATTGGAACTCAGAGCTGTCAAAAGCGGTTGCAGAAAGACGGCTAGCCTTAGCCCAGCTAAGAGGTAATCCCACCCCTACTAACTTGGACGCACTACAGGAAAAAATACGTCTAGCGCAGGCTAAAATACGACAAGCTAAAAGTGGAAACTGGCAGAAGTTTTCCTCGTCCATTGATGATGTAACGTCGGCCAGCGAGATGTGGGCCAAAATGAAATGGTTGAAGGAACAAAATATTGAAAAACCAAGTGTAAATCCTGACACAACTAACAAACTTCTAAGTAGCCTAGCTCCAGCTTCGACGTGTCCTCCACAACCATTGTTTTCATCGAGTAATGCTCAACTGACTGCCCCTATCTCTCGCCATGAACTCGAGAACAATATTAAAAATAAAGACACAGCACCAGGATGTGACGAAATATCATTTTCTATGATTTACAATCTGCCGGATAGGGTAAATCAATATTACTGGAATTATATAACAAAATTCTGCTGCTAGGGGCTGTACCTCGACAGTGGCGTGACATTAAGATTGTCCCTATTCCTAAGCCTGGGCGGGATCCCAACTCTGAATCTTCAGTTAGACCAATTTCTCTCATGTCATGTTTGTGTAAGATCTTCCACAGTATTATTAACAAGCGACTAGAATGGTATATCGAAAAGAATTCTTTATTGTCTGGACACACAACAGGTTTTAGGACAACTTGGTCTTGTTTGGACAACCTGTGCCGCTTAGTATCAAAGATACAACTGGGAATGCAAAAAAGTCAAACTACTATAGGTTGTTTTATCGATATAGAAAATGCATATAATAATGTGGATATCGTTTATTTAGTGTTATTTTTGGATAAAATTGGGATAGGTTCAAAATTATGTGAATACTTGTGGAATTTCTTAAAAGACCGTGTACTTTCAGCAGAAATAAATGATACTATCATATACAGGCGCACAGGCAGGGGATTAGCTCAAGGATACCCACTTTCTCCTTTGCTATTTAATATAGTAACCTTAAATATTTGTAAAGATATCTCAAATGTTAATGTATCACAGTACGCTGATGATTTTGTGTTGTTCAAAACGGTAAAAAATGTGACTGAGGGTGCTATCGACATACAACTAGCCGTAGACCAACTAGTCAACTTACTATCAAGATGTGGCCTAACAATCTCCGCTACTAAGAGTAAGATTTGTATATTTAAGAGAGGTCGTAGCATACAAAATTTCAGCGTTACTGTAAATAGAAACAGCAGCATGGAAACTGTTGACCATGTTAAGTATCTCGGCATGTGGCTGGATCGTTTTTGAGATGGACAAAGCATATTAACGAAATGGCACAAAAAAATTCAAAATATTTGAGTATATTTAAAGTGCTGGCAAGGTCCGGCTGGGGCGTGCACCAAAAACATTTAAGACGTTTGTATATAGCGATTATTCGAAGTAGACTAGACTATGGCAGTTTCTTGTGCGATACTAGTGCCAAAACTAACCTTTATAAACTAGAAAAAGTTCAAAATCAGGCTATGCGCAGTATCGGGGGGTTTATAAAAAGCACGCCAATACATAGTATGCAAAGTGAACTGTTTTTACAACCATTATCCATACGAAGACGATACCTAGCATGCAAATTTTGGCTTAACCTCCTAAGGCCCACCGTACAACACAAAATGGCATTGGAATTGGAATCGTATTGTGTCGGAAATAGAGTCGATTTCGTTTGCTTTTAAATGTGCCCGAAACAAAACAAATGCAACTCTATTCCAGTTGTATATAATTTAAATTCCTTCGACAGAATAAGTCCTATGAGTAGGCCCATGGGCCTTAGGAGGTTAAATCTAGAGCAGTAATCAATAATCAGTCGTTCACAGTAGTTCAAGATCTAGCCGCAATTACTCAGAGTCGTCAACTAAGACCGTGAGAACCGCTGTTACTGACTGTATATAGCATCTTTAAAGACGTGCCGATTCATGAAAGTGCGCATTTGCATATGTTTTCCTTAGATACCTGGACTAGCAATATAAATGTAGCAGCCTTTATTAACTTGAATTTAGAATTTATGTCTGACCCTAAGAAATCGTATAATTCCACCTATTTAAAATATGAGTGTCTTAAGTACTTGGAGACAAATTACAGCACTTTTTATCAGATATATACCGACGGATCGAAAGGCGAAAATGGCGCGGGAGCTGCACTGTATGACCCTCAAACTCATTCATCCATGAAGTTCCGAATAGATACAGATATTTCAATTATGCAAGTAGAACTGATTGCAATTGCCGAAGCTTTATCACTTGTACTATCGATGCGGGGCAATAAATTTGTGATCCTGACAGATTCACGTAGTTCGCTCCAACATCTGGCTCGATGCTCCTCGAGTTTTCGAGGAGCACCGATAGCCTACGCAATTTTGAAATCAATAATGGCACTGAGCACAGAGTCAAAGAACGTGAAGCTACAGTGGATACCATCTCATGTTGGCATTCCTGGGAACGATAAAGTGGATAAACTCGCGAAAGAAGCTTATAGCGATGGTGTGGACTTCAGTTACTTACCCACTTTTTCGGACCGCCTTAGTATGGCAAAAGTTCACTGCCGTGAGTCGTGGCGCGATTTTTTTGATCTAAGATCGAAGGAAAAGGGGATATGGTACAGAACGGTTCAGCCACAACTCCCGCGGTCTCCATGGTTTGATGAATGCGGCCTAAACCGCATAGACACAGTACTCGTTATGAGGCTTCGTTGTGAACACATGCCATTAAACAAATTTGCTTATCTGATGAGGAAAGTTCCATCACCGAATTGTACTGCGTGTGATGTCGAGGAAGATGTATATCATATTTTAATGGAATGTGTCCGCAACGAATCGGCTCGTAGACAGATCGTGGATGAAGCTTTTTATGAAATTGGTGGATGTAATTACATTCTGGCTCACCCGATGTCAGATTCAGCACTCCTTATTTATAAGTTAGTAAGAATAGGTTTAAGTAGAAGATAGTGCTTAGTATACGTATGTATGGATGTATCATACAGAGCGACATCGTCACTCAGTGACAAAGCTCTTTAAATAAAGAGAAAAAAAATGTAGATACGGAACAGGAAAGGCCCCAATATTGATCCCTGCGGTACACCCATCGAGACCAATGACCCCGGTGATCGATGTCCATTCACTTCGACCCTTTGTATTGTACCATGTAAGTAAGACTTAGTTATACACTTATAAACTTAGTAAATTCAGTGCTGATCCTCTGACTCCATAGTGGTCAAGTTTCCTGATCAATGTTTCATGACAAACACAGTGGAAGGCCTTGGATAAATCACATAAGATACCTAAAGCATCCCGTAATTCCTCCCAGCCATCGAAAATGTGTTAATTAGCTCGACGCCAGAGGGCCTAACCGCGAAACGAAAACGAACATCGTTCGTGTATCTCCGTCTCTGTCACACTTGCTAGTTCGATTGACAGAGAGGAAGATACACGAACGAAGTTCGTTTCCGTTTCGCGGTACCCCCTCGGCGTCAGTTGTCGAGCGACCCCGGGTAAATCCAAATTGCATGTCTGCCATTAAATTGTTTATATTAAAATGTTTTATTAATTGCGACAAAAGTCGCTTACACAAATTGTATACTTATGGTTTAGAAATTTAAGACATTTTTTGCATGGCATAGTTCTAAACAGTGTTGAAATTTGTAATTTCGTTTTTTTCCGAGTCTAATCAATAATCACACTAACAGTATGTGGATGGGCAAACTTCATCTGGATCAGCTCGTACATAAGCGTTTTAATACAAAAAAACGAATTTTGATTCCCTTGAGAGTGTCGAAGTATACGTTTTTGCCGGCTTAAATGGCCGTCACTTTATTTTTCGCTACCATAGAAGTTTGATTTTTGCACAGTTATAAGGAACCGTACATTTGAGTATATGGTTTCAAATTCAATTCGATACCTCCACGCGTTCCCGAGATAAAGGGTCTTGACAGACAGATAGACGACAACAAAGTGATCCTATAAGGGTTCCGTTATTTCCTTTCGAGGTACGGAATCCTAAAATAAAAAGTAGGTACGCATAACAGTGCAAACAGTTAGGTACTGCATGCACCAAAGTTGTCAGGTACACATAAATAGGGAAAAGGTATTTATTTTTTCATTCTTCGTCATAAATTGAAAACTATAATTGTTGCCGACCGACCAACCTTTTTATATATTTACCTTTTTTATGTTATGTATGACTCAGAATGACTTTTTGTAAAAGCTTTGGAATTAAATGGCTTTTCCCTAATGCTTATTATGAACGCGTTCTCATTCGTTTCATATGGTGTCAGAAGTGGGGGTACCGACTATTGTATTTCATAGTGCCTCCCCTAACCTAATGTTAATCCAAAGATCCTTATTAAAGATACTCCCTGTCACTATTACCGGCCCTAAAGCTAGTTTCGATACCTACTCGCTGCTTGACGATGGGTCAACCGCCTCATGTATCGATAAATATGTTGCTGATCTGATAGGTGCTACCGGGCCCAAAAAACACATTCAGGTCGAGTGTATCGGCGGTCTCAGTAAAAGTATAGAGAACAGTTTCGTGAACCTTAGAGTCAAAGGCTAGACCTTAGTGTAGAAACACACGATATTGTAGTAAGGTCTATTCCAAATTTGACTATTGCTAAAGGGTGTCTTCTTTCACAGTAATTCGAAAATTGCGATTATATACGCGATCTAGCCGATATTTTGTGCTACAAAAACGCGAAGCCTATGCTTCTGCTTGGGATTGATATTTGGCATCTTACCTATTCAAAAACTATTCGGCGCGGTACCCCATCGCAACCAGCAGCGTCTTTGACTTCGTTAGGTTGGGTTCTATACGGCTCTAATGCAACCATGTCCAAAATAAAGAAGATAGTCTAGGGGATAGCCGTACTTTAGATATCCTTATCAAATACTATTATAGTTTAGATTCTATAGGTATAGAAAAAAGGGATGGCCGCTCTGTTCTGTACCCAAGGTCACCGGGTAGTGGGTCAAATTTAACTTGCAAGATTAGATTACAGACAGACAGACAGACAACGGGACAGGTGAAACTAAATAAAAGCACGGGACAGGTGAAACTAATAAAAGCTTGTAAAAACTAAGGATTACCTGTGATGCCACCGCCAAGTGTGAAGGAGTACTTAAGCCTAAATTTCCTTTTGCTGCCCGGGCCCAATGTTCTCCAATCCTTGTTGGCCATTTTGATGCGATTCAGAAAAGGCCGTGTAGCTGTTTCGGCTGATATCCGGGAAATGTTTCCACAAGTTAAAATCAGACCAGAAGACCGGGACGCTCAGCGTTTTTCATAGCGCAACGATCCTGCACAACCTATCCAGGAATATCGCATGTCATCTATGATGTTCGGTGCAGTGTTGGGGCCACAAAAATAAATGTCTATTCAGACTCGCGACCTCCGACGGCTCCGACACGCGTCTTAGGAATTTCTTGGAACATCGCTAACGACGTACTGTTTTTTCCACATATTGATTTTGATAAAATACCAGCGAAATGAACTAAGCGCGTTGTCCTTTCAAACCTTATGAAAATCTACGACCCTTCAGGCCTACTTACTTCCGCGAGTCCCGCGGTTATAAAAGGTGTTGTTTTCAAAAAGACCTGGAAACTTGCTAAATCTTGTGATGCTTAATTGCCCAAACAATTCATAGAAAAGTGGAGAGACTGGTTCTGGTTCGCAAGCTTACTCAACATTTTGAAAAATTGTGTACCCGGGTGTTATGCCATTTTAGACTACGAGATAAGTTCAGTGCAATTACATGTGTTCGCAGACGCGAGCGAGCAAGCGTACAGTTGCGTCGCTTACTGGCGTTTTATATATCCAAACGGAAACATGCAATTTTCGTTGATCATTGGTAAAGCTCGCGTTGCTCCCCTATAGCCCACCCCACAACAATACGAAGGCTGGAGCTTCAGGCGGCTCTACAATTAGAGCCGCCTGAAGCTGCTCGCTTATCGGTATTTATCTTAGAATCTCACAAACGAAAGCCAGAAAGGATCTTTCTCTGGTCAGAATCTCAAACTGTACGTTAATTTGCGGAATAAACGGCTGTATCTTTAATTCACGTTAACTTAGAAATTTGTTTTTTTCACATATTCAATGGACTGTAGATCTGAGTATAACTGGTTTTAATTAACTCGATACTTCCAGGCGTTTCCGAGTTAAAGGGTCTTGACAGACAGACAGACGGACAACAAAGTGAACCTAAATGAGTTCAGTTTTTTTCCTTTTGGGGTACGGAACCCTAAAAAATTATCCGTAGTTTTTGTAAATAATACTATTATACTACATAATAATTAATAAATAATTTAATAGGTTCTCGCTGGCGGAAACCATAGCACTAAGGCGTGGCCTCCTAAAGAGCGCGTTGCATGCGATAGAATGAGATGGCCACGTTTAGGCACCTTCGGCATACTTAAACAGGGGATTTGACTAACAGAGAATCTTGTCATACGGTGTATCATTATTTATTGACATAAATCAAAAAATAACATTTTTTATCGAACGGCTTAAATCAAATAATCTATCTATCAATCACAGTAAAACTCAATACATACAAGCTTGTAATATATATGAAACAGAGGTATAACTTTAAATGTGCGCAATATTTTTTAACTGGAAAAACCAAATAGATAAAGTGTGTAATAAACTTATGAAGTTGGTATATCGACTACCGTAGGCTCAAAGGGCGTAAGGGACAAATGGGTAATTTTTCAGGAAAGCAAAAAAACTGTTTTGATTCGAGAAGAAAGTCGTAACTTTTGTGTTTCTTTACACAATAATATGCTTGTCAGTGATTTATTTACAGCTTTTTAAAGTCCTTTAGATCATGTAACTCGATTTAAGACGCGGTTCTTAATTAAAAAGTTATGCGTCGCTTACGACAAAAAAGTAACCGTCTCTGAATACACAGCTGTCCCTTACTTCACAATGTTTCCGTTTAACAAATATGACAGAAGGTGAATTGAGATCAACATAATAACTTCCTATCTTAGCTTAGCAAATAATTTTCTAGGTTAACTACCTATTTGAAATAAAATCTACTCTTTGTTTAAGGGAATGGCGCTGAGATAAAATCATTAAAGACAAAACCCTTATTTGTTATATATACAAATAAAACTTAGTGAGATTGATAAAATCAGTCATGTAGATAACAATACTGTCCAATTGCAATGTTAAATGCTGCTTAATTAATAAACGAAAACAAACAAAAATAGTCACGACAACTTAACGTGAAAAAAATAGCCTTCTTAAACAGGAAATAAATACTCGGTATTATTCATTCATTGTCACCGAGCTTCACCGTCACTATCATCATCATCATCCTCCTCGTCTGTGTCTGCTAAAGTCGCTATAATTTTTTCTTAATAAGGCAGCGACATATATTCCAAATAAAAATGTTTCGGTATCGTACCGTTGTCACATATTTTTTTAATCCAAATATTTATGGTAAGCAATTTTCAGTTAGTCTTTGTACAGGGGTTTAATATCCGGCTGCTTATCCGTAGATGACTGCACAAATTCTTCCGGGCCGTTAGTGTCTTTCCCTCTTCCTTTCCCTTTGTACTTTTCAGTTAGATCCCTAATACTTGATGACGCCCGCTTGAACTCTTCCCTTCCCTTAGAAACTTTCCCACGTCCCTTACCGATTTAAGACTGCTCTTTAGTGTTTCTTAATGATATATGGTCGAATTCTTCCTTAGTCTTGGTCTTTCTCTTATTCTTTTACCCTTTCCGGATATTCGATTACTCGTAGACGCCTGCTTGAACTCTTCCTTGTTCTTCTTATTTTTTCCTCTTCCTTTGGTATTTCCAGATTTATCCCCATTTCTCATTGACGCACGCTCGAAGCTTTTAATTTTTGTAGCGGTGTATCGTGTCTTTCCTTTTCCTCCGATTTTAGCAATGGTGTTGTCCCTTTCATTGTAATACGATGAGACTAGCGTTAGAGTAAGTAAACTTTATCACAGTGCTAGTGAAATTTCATGACAAATTAGCGTGTCAGACTTCGACTATTAGATAAAATAAAACTGGTTTGGCGTAACGGACAGTCCTGTGTGAATTTGGGGATGTAAAAGGGTGTATCGTACATAAAATCAAAGAGAGCTCTTGTAATTCACGATGGCGAGTGACGAGACTGTTATTGGTATGATGATAAGGTCTAATTTTGATAAATCCACTCTCGTCGTGATTTGCAATAACTGAACTACGTTGTTTGTAGTATCAGGAAAGTGTATCATTTGCCACTTAAGATTAATAAAATTATAAAAGGTCACATGCTATATCGATAAGTATTGTAATTAGAACTTTTTGCATGGTATTACGTAGGTACATGGCAGTTATGACAAATGAAAAAGTATTGAGTATTGCCTGTCACGTATCTGTCTTGATCGTCTTTGGATCGGATTTTCATTGTACTAACATAAAATAAATTTAATATTCCCTTATTAATGTAATGAGTTCAGAAAAAATGTGCAGATTCAACGGTGACGACGTTGAAACCCAATTAAGACTGTTCTTCAGTTTATCTGATGATGTCAGTGACGGTATGCAATTATATTATTCCCAAAAATATAACATAAATGCTAGACTTGACGTAATCCAAAGTAGAAATTATGACCTTGAAGAACTTGAAAACAGATGTTTTCAAGTTCTTCAAGGTCAAGATTGTCTGAAAATGTGCCGTCTACCAACGTGTATTCGCATGTCATGGCGTCAACTGAAAACCAAACGAAAGTCTCCAGGACACAAAGCGGTCAAGCTACCTTTAGCCAGCAAACAAAACAAAGAAATTGGGGTAGGGCAACTGGTTCATTCTATGAGCTAAATTTTGAAGAAGACTTGATACCACGAAATAAATATACACCGAGAAGTCACCCAATAGATTACTTCAACAATTTATTTCCCGAAAAACTGTTGGATTTAATTGTACATAATTCTAATATCTACGCCCTGCAACATAAATCTAACCAGTTTCAAGAAATAAGTAAAGATGAATTCTCTGCATTTTTAGGAATAAACATACTGATGGGTATACATTCTTTACCTAACATCGATTTGTACTGGTCCACTGACGAATTCTACGGCAACCCGGTCATTAAAAAAGTTATCACTTGCAAAAGATTTAAAAAGATCTTGGAAAATTTGCATGTGTCGAACAACGATGACAGTCCCAAAGTTCAATCGGATAAATTAAACAAAGTGCGGGACATGGTCAACATGTTGAACCATACATTTTCAGAAAACGCAACACAGTCAAAACATCAAAGTATAGACGAAAGCATGATTAAATTTAAAGGACGCTGCTCTTTTAAGCAATAATGCCAAATAAACCCATTAAACGTGGTTATAAGGTATGGGTACGCTGCGATTCAAAGAGTGGTTATTTATATGAATATCAAATCTATACAGGAAAGGAGGATGTTAAAGAAAATACTTCCAGTGGGTTAGGCTACAAAGTCGTAACATCGTTATGTAAAGATGTTGAAGCAGGCACCTTGATAGCAATTGACAACTTTTTTAAGAGCTTGCCCCTCTTAGAGTACATTACCTGTACGAAAGGGGTATATTTTGTGTGGGCACATTTCGTGCAAACCGCATAGGGATTCCACTTTCAATTAAGGAAAAGCGCAAGGGAAAACATGCACAACTAAAGCCTGGAGAATTCATGTATGAATACGACCCGCCGTTATCCGCTATATGATGGCACGATTCCAAAGATGTCCTTATCATGACTAATGCTTTTGATCCAAGGAAAGTCGAAATTATTCACAGAACTCAAAAAAATGGAAACAAGAAGGAAATGTTTTGTCCGAGGGCTATTTCTAAATACACCAAAGTAATGGGAGGTGTCGATAGATTTGATCATCTGAAGTTCACGTATACCATTGGACGAAGATCTCGTACGAATTGTCACAGAATATTTTGGTACATATTTGAGGCTGCAGTCATTAATTCGTACATACTGCAACAAAGACATAATATTTATAGCCATCGCGAGTTTCGTTTACGACTTGGTCTAGCCTTAATAAATGATTTTAATTGCCGCAAAAGGAAGGCACCATCTTTTCCACGTAATAAAAAAGGTGGAAATTTCGGAATATCTGACGTAATTCGTTTAGCAAATGTGGGACTGCATATGCCGTTTCCTACAACATCAAAAAGGTGTAAATTTTGCAGTACAAGAACAACACCGAAACAGACAAGTTATATATGTAAATGTTGTGGTGTTCCAGTTTGCATTTATGGGCTTTGAATTGTTTCATCAAAGAACATGATTAAAACCTACATGCTGTCCATGTTACAAAGTACTGGCTGATTGATAATAGTTATTTGTGCAACAAGAGAGCAAAGTTTGTTTTTGCTGCGAGTGCTGGTTTTGAGTCCTGAGGAAGCGAAAAATTCTAAAATTGAATCACGAGCGTAGCGAGTGATTCAACGTTTGAATCTTGAGAGCAGCGAAGGACTCAAAAGCACGAGATGCAAATACTTTGCTCTCGAGTAACACATACAACTTTTCACCTCAGCAGTGAGAACATATTCACATTAAAAATATATCATAGTATCACGTACCTATTCGTCTCAAGATTATTCAGGAAGAAAACTTAATTAGACGTTCATTACTGCTAGTTTTAACTCCTCAGAGCCAGCCGCTCCGTTATTCAATACTAGAAAGGCGAGACAAGGCATGAGACACCAAAAGATATTTCAGTATCTATACGAGTGTCGCGTTACACTTGTAACACATCACTAAAATTTAACCGTATTTTTGTTAAAATTCACTGATTTTACTAATATCTTCGAGATATTTATGAAATATATTATCATTATCACAAGGGCACACATTAGCATATTACGTATACGTGTATCTCGCGTGCACATCAAAAACTAGCCGTAGGTACTGTTGTTAAAATACTGCCCTCGTCATGTCATTGACTTCACTATATTTCCTAGTTAGATAGAAAATTGATTTATCCTAGTAGTTTTTTTTATTTAAAACTAATATCAATAACGCAAGAATGAAGAATAATATACTTATACCTAATAAAATCTGAAACAAATAACAGCGCGCAATTTTTTAAAAGGGGCGGGGCGCCGCGCTTGCGTTCGGAAACTGCATCTGTGGTATACATTCATAAAATTTAAGATTGTTTGAAATAGAATTATTAATTAGCTAGCGTAAAAAAATCATGTTTACCTATTTACTATGAAAAATGGAGTTTATTCTGAGAACTTTTATTTAAATATTCTTCAATTGAAAATTCTTTTGTATAATTATTTTGGTAATTTAAACTTGTTAATTTGATAGTTTTCGAACGTGTACTCTTTTGGGGGTCTACTTTGAAATTTGATGGTCGAACTATGGATCGACCTACGTCTGCCATTTTCTTTTTTCGTAATGGAATGAAAGGGACAGTGCTAAAAAGTTCTAATATTCTGAACTTGTAATAGACCCCATACAACGAAATGTCAGTGCTCCGCATCAAAATTAAAAAGCTACTTTGTCTCACGGAGTGAGCAAAATCGCATTTTGCACACTGTTTTCACGCAGCAAAATGTGCTTGTTCGAGCTGCTGAGGTGAAAAGGTATTTATTTTAATACAGACTCGTAAACCACAGTAAATTATATTTAGATATTAGATGACAATCTTGCACAAATCGACCTAGTCACAAACTAAGCAAAGCTTGTATTATGGGTACTAGACGACGATATACATACTTATATAAATAAATAAATACTAAAATACATAGAAAACATCCATGACTCAGGAACAAATATTCGTGCTCATCCCACAAATAAATGCCCTTACCGGGATTCGAACCCAGGACCTCTTGCTTCGTAGGCAGGGTCACTACCAACTAGGCTAAAGCGGTCGTCAATTTATTGTCAATAAAATGGATTATTCTCTAATTTTACGAAATACATTTTCCAAAAGTCCTAAGACATTATACAGAATTACCTTATCAAAGGTGTTACATGTCATGGAATCAAACATACAACAACATTTACAAGATTATAGAAATTTTGTATTGGAAAATATAAGAACGGATGTTCTTACACCATGGATTAACTGAAACGTACGTATGTTGAATTTATACAAAATTTCTTTTTTTTTTTTTACATCTCTGTGATATCCGAATTATGTTTTACCGCTTGGCTCTATCGATAACGATATGTACGATATGGCTAGATTTATTTTTTGAGACAATACCCCATGACACAATATGGCTGCAAGAGGAAGGTATGATGCCAATAGAGACATGTGAGGAATATGGTCACCCGCAGAGTTTCAGACATTTTGTAAATGAACCATATTTATGCGATTTATTTTGTAGAATATGTGGCGGCGAATTATTCACCAGAATTCCAGACTTTAACTGAAAATAGTTGTACAGTCACGAACTTTAATTTGGGACCCACTTAAGGTTCACAATCCTGTCAAATTGTATAGGACTACAAAGAATATTTTAGCAAAAAGGGTCATACATTAAAGAACGCGACCGTACTCCTACCAGTAGAAGTGGAAAACTTTTTTTTTATTTACTTCAAGCAGTTCGTTTATTTTATTAAATACATACGTATATTTAATTAAGTTGATTTTTTATTAAATATATGAGTTCCGTTTCACGAAGCAACAAGTTACAATTGTTATTTCAATATTTTAATTAATCTAATTATTGTGGTAACATTCCGTCAGTCTACAGAAATTACTAACATTACAATTTTATATTGTGGATTGACAGAAGCATTCTCTTACATAATTGGAAGTTGGTATCATTGCTTTTTTAAAAGTTAGTTTAGGCGGGAAAGATAATGGACAGTCGGGATTGTATGAGGGATTGTTGTATATCCTGAAACGGCCCACAGGTTAGAATTTTTTCAGTGATATTCGTATAATAATCCTACCCTCTACTAGATACACAATAATATTCGATTTACGATTTACATTATGTAGTCAAACATCAGTCTGTACACAGCATCTTATGTTTGTTGTCAATGTCAATGTCTGATCTGTTTCCAATACACCTAATTGGAAACAGATCATCTGAAAACTCGAGTGCACTAACGGGCTGAGTGCATATAATGACCACATGTTTTTCTTAATGATTTCGGTTTATTTTGCCGTAGATGTGTTGCCCAGTGCATTAAAAACATGGTAGTGTATTTAACGTTCACGTGGCATATCTGTATAACTGCGGCCTTATTAAGGGTTAATAACTCGTCTCGGGGTAGAAGCTGTCAGCGCGTAATATGTTTGGTGACTCCCCGACATGCTTCTGCTGCTTTCCGAGGAAGTTACAGCCACGAAGTGCTGGAACAATGTCCCGCCGCCGCTTAGAAGGCTGTCGGATTTAGAATTAATCTCAAAAAAATCATGCAAGAACATCAGCATAAACAAGAGAATCTCTGTCTTGAAACTAGCTGCATTTAACACTCCCTCACATGTTGGTTATGCCCCATCTGCAATTCATTCATTGCCATACGGTTGCTGGTCAATTTAAATTAAAATTTAATTTGTCAACGTAGTTTAATTTATAATTAAGTATTGTTTTCGTAAGGCCAATCTCATACCATGCTGTTTTTTGTTTGACATTTAGTGTTTAGTTGGTTTTCTGTTCACTGGCGCTAGTGGTACTGTTCGTGTATGGGCTGCGTTCACTTTTACCATTAAGGCCCATACGCACGTTGTGGTTTGTTGGGATGCAACTTTAGGCAGGCCAACAAACAATAACTATTTAATATTATTAAAAAAAATCTGTTCATTCCTTGTTTGTGTATTTTGTATGTTTGTATTTTAGTTAAGTATATGATATTTCCTTTTAATTTTTTGTTTGTTACTTTCCGTGCTCTCACCGAATGGACCCTGCGGAAGACCAGCGCTGGCTGCAAAGCTGGCAACAGCATGCTGAGCTGGTTCCATTTCGTGGCAAAGAAAAATGTGCTTTTTATTTTATTTCTATTATTATCTGTTGTGTTTGTCACGAATTTTGATTTGATTTTGATTTTTGAAAATTTTATTTTAGTGGATACAGCAAAATGTATTGCAAAAACGGGTTCTAATGCAACGGGTTCTAATATCATTGCCGTAACGGACAATTTTTTAAAGCTATCGAGATGCTATTTACACCAATCGATAGAGAAAAAAAACTGAATATAACTGCATTCATATCATAAATATTTTTTGCTAATTCGTCCCTTACGCCCTTTGAGCCTACTGTATTCGATATGTTTTAAGGCAATTTCGTAATATCTCCACTTAGCTTGCGATACGGGCATGAGGGAGTATCACGTATATATTGCGTTGATATTAAGATAAGTATGGCCTTTTTGTGTGGAAAAAATGTTGTGACATCCACAGGGCATTTGTAGCGCAAAAGAAATATTTAAGGGCAATGTGTGGCAAATCTCCACGGGAATCATGTAAACCAGTATTCATAAAGCATGGCATTTTAACACTAACGTGTATAAAAAAATTGAGGACACTGTATTTGTAAAGAAAGACCCAGAGCTATTCAAAAGTGCTAAATATATGCACCCCAGAAATACTAGATATCCCAACAAAGTTGTACTGGATTTCACACCTAATTGTGCCCTCTTCATGCAGAGTAGTCATTACATGTGTAATGACCAGACCAGAATCTATAAAATCTTTACCCTTCAAACATTTCAAAATGCAGTTTCATAGATGGCTTATAGAGCGAATGTTCTATCAAAGACTAGAGGAATTATTTGAAATGTAAAATTACTTAAGTAGGTATAAATAATGATTTTTCTCAAGTAATCGGTAGTGGACTTTATTGGTTAAGAATCAAGACGTGAAGTGCATAGTTTATTGTTATTTATTTATTTATTTATTTAATCTTTATTGCACAAAAGAACAACTTATCGTACAAAAGGCGGACTTAAAGCCGTAAGCATTCTCTACCAGTCAACCTTTGGGCAAATCAGACAGATTGGTTGGACAGGTTAGTCTGAAATAAAAAAATAAAATACCTTGCCGGCTCTATTTAGCTCAACAACAATGTTGCGCTAAAATGTTGCTTATTGTTGCATACAAATTCTATTATTTGTCAAGGTACAAACTTTAAAAATAGTTAAAACGGCCATACAAAAAAGGCATAGGTCCTAAACAGCCAAAATTATCACTACATTTTAGTTGTCTCAAAGAACTTATGGCGTTTTCGGAAGAAAAATACACTTCCAACTTATTACTAAAAAAAAGGCAGCAATGCGAAATTATTCTGTTTTTGGCTAGATGATTTTCGGAAAATATTTAAAATTGACGTGAAAATAAACCCTGATGTAAAAGAAGCTGCAAGCTCAATTATTAAGAAAAATACACTTCCAACTTATTACTAAAAAAAGGCGGCAATGCAAAATTATTCTGTTTTTGGCTAGATGATTTTCGAAAAATATTTAAAATTGACTAGAAAATTATTCCAGATTTAAAAGAAGCTGCAAGCTCAGTTATTGATAATTATGTTCACTGCAAAGCCAAAAGACAAATATCTAAAGGCGTACGAGAATTTCATGAAGTGGCGAGAAGAAAAGCATTCCTCATCATTGACGTGACATGTCTTAAGATTATATAGTTTACATGCTAATATTTAAAAATTGCTGTCAAAAGTTACTTACATCCTATGTTTGTTTTAACTTTGATTTACGGACTGCACTTTATTCGGTCAATTATATGTGTTTGGTTTACGTTTGACTTCCACGATACAGGCCTAGCCTAGTGTGGGGTCATCGATTTTGCATTTTTTGTACTGAATCTTTCTGGAAATAAAATTTTACTTTACTTTACTTTACGTTTATATAGGTACTTTAGTACCTATATTTTTGTTTTCTTGCACAATTATTGAGAAAAGCACTATATTTGTCTCAGCTGGAAGGGCAATCGCTGGCTTCATATATTAAATAAAACGGACTCGTCGGAACGGTCGTCCGTTTAAATTTTATATTCACCCAGCAATTGCCGTCTTCCCTTGCTTCGACAATAATGTACTATTATTTAAGTGCACATTTATTTGCACGCTAGTATTTTGCAAAACATATAGAACAGGAATATCTAACAAATACTACCATAAACATTTTTTTTCCTGTCACTGAGTTATCAAACTGCCCTCGTATTGGTGACCAAATTAATGAAGTCGCAAAACTGTTTTCAGCTATTACTATTAACAAACAAAGTAACGTACTTACAAACTGTAACTGTCTATAATTGATAAAACCCGATTACTTGCACAATTTTCCCTTCCACAAAACTACACTATCTAAGTTAGAGAATTTAATATGCGTCAACATTCTAACATACCCCAGTAGACTTTCATCGCTTTTACATACTTAACGCTTGAAATCACAAACAATTTCATTGTACTTTCAAGTTTACGACTTCTTGCAGAATTATGGCAACGAGACTAGTTTCAACTTGTCTTTTCTTGTTACTTCGTGTGTTAAGGTAAATATATATAAAATACACTCGGTTTGGTAAGTTCCGTCAGCTCTAAATTGTGCCGCAGATTTACCAAGCCATCTTATGAGAATGCAATTGGAAATTTGAACAATGGTTAGAATTTTGTAGTTTTTTAAGAACTCATGAGCGGGACCAAGAAGGTGCCCATTATTTTATCACCTAACGTTTAGATATCCGTCACTCTCTAACGTGACATACTCGTCAGAAAATAGCAACCATCTATTAAGTCCTAGATGTGGGTAGGCCACATATGCTCTTAGGCGATTAACGAAATCCACGCGGGCGAAGTCGCGGTCATAAGCTATATGCGTATATTGTAATAGCCTTAAAAAAAATGCGAGCGTAAGAATAATAAAAATGCAACCTAACTGCAAAAAAACCAGAGGAGTTGTTGCCTAGCGACGGCGAACTGGGGCAAGTATTTTATTTGTAAGTTATTTTATTTTATAAGTAGTTTAGTTTTAGATATACCTAGTTATAATAAGTTTTGTGTATTTTTGTTAATTTAACATGTTCCTATTAAATTATTAAACCAGAGGAGTAATTTGTTTATTTTCTACTATGACCCAGTTATTATCATTGTATACAATATACATTGTGATTCATTACATGTCACAAAGCTCATGAGTGGAGCTACCTAAGTAGTTACGTAATGATAGGAGTGGTAGGGGTATATAAAGCAAGATCCGTCGTTCGAACGTTCCAGAACATTCGGGAACGTTGTGGAATGTTCGGGAATAATATGGAATGTTCGGGAATAGTCAAGAATGTTCGGGAATACCCCACATATCCGATTGTGGCACATTCCAGAACACAATCGAATGTTTTGGAATATTCTGGAACATTCAATCCATCAAATCAAATCAAAATATTTATTCTGTAAATAGGCTTATGCTAGCTCTTTTACCTGTCATATTATAACTATATATTCATATATATTCTATTTTAACATAAATGCATCCTTATCTTCTACGAATTCCTTTACAGTAGTACAGCTTTCTGTAAAAGCTGTCGTTTCACAGTTGACCTGAATTTATTCATTGACAATTCCGTTAAATTAGATGGTAACTTATTATAAAAGCGCACACTGTTCCCCATGAATGACATATTATTTACTCTATTTAAACGTAATCTCGGAATCGCCAATTTATTTTTATTTCTAGTGTTATAATTGTATATGTCACTATTCAATTTATACATGTCTATATTTTTCCTTGCATACATTATATTTTCGTAAATATATTGGGAAGCCACAGTGAGAATATTGATTTCTTTGAATTTGTCTTTAAGAGACACTCGTGTTCCCAAATTATATATGTGACGTACAGCACATTTCTGTAAAACAAAAATTGAATTTATGTCAGCGGCTTTGCCCCATAATAATATGCCGTAAGACATGACGCTATGGAAATATCCAAAATACACCAGCCGTGCTGTCTCAACATCTGCAAGTTGACGGATTCTTTTCACCGCGTATGCGGCTGAACTTAGTCTACCTGCCAGTGTAGAAATGTGCGTACCCCACTGTAATTTAGAATCCAAGGTTAAGCCTAGAAAAACAGCTTTGTCTGTAAAATCTAAAATTTCGTCTTTTAAAACCACGTGTGCATCACTACTATGCTGGACATTAGGCAAAGAGAATCTAATACATTTCGTTTTCATGGCATTGAGAAGTAAATTATTAGTAGTAAACCAATGATCTACAGAGGACAGTACATCATTTATTTCATTGAAATGACTCTGTTTCCTTTTTACTTTAAATATAATAGATGTATCATCAGCAAAGAGAACCAACTTATGTTTCTCATTAACTATGTATATAAGGCAAATCGTTTATATAGACGAGAAACAAGAACGGGCCAAGAATAGATCCCTGGGGGACGCCCATTGAAGTAATAGATCCCAACGATTTAGTTCTATTTATGTCCACTCTCTGAATCCTGTCCATAAGATACGACCAGTTGAGATCAAGAGCCTTACACTTCACGCCATAGTGGTTTAGCTTGCGAATAAGGGTGTCATGATCAACGCAGTCAAAGGCCTTCGACAGATCGCAGAACACGCCTATTGCATCTAGTTGTTGTTCCCAAGCTTCAAATATGTGTTTAATTAAGGTCGTGCCTGCATCCGTCGTTGACCTGCCCCGTGTAAATCCAAACTGTTCTTTATAGAGTAATTTATTAACGTTAAAATGTGATAGCAATTGATCCAGAATGATTCTTTCAAAGATTTTACTCATTGCCGGTAGAATAGAAACGGGTCTAAAATTTGTAGGATCTTTTTTTGATCCGGATTTAAATAATGGAACAACTCGACCGTGCTTCATTAGATCGGGAAAAACTCCTATATCAACACATTTATTGAAAATCATGGCCAAGTGAAGTGCAATAGCACCCACTATCGACTGTAAAACTTTTACCGATAGGCCCCAAATATCTTCGGTCTTTTTTAATTTTAATGTCCTAAAAGCTTTTATGACTGTTTGCGGCGTGACGTATTTAAAGCTGAAAATCGTTGAGCATTTCGGCCCATTTGCTTTTAGCATATTTTCGGCCATAGAGGAGGACGAGTTAAGTGAGTTAGTCGTTTCAATGGGGATATTTGTGAAGAAACGTTCAAATTCATTTGCAACGTCTATATCTGATTTTACTAAATTCCGTCATATGCTGCAACATTGCCTATGAAGCATAACTTTGCCTAGCATATAAAACTGGAATTAACTCGATTGGGTGAGTGAGATACAAATGGTTGTACCCGGCAGCTGCTCGCATTCTTCTCACCAAAAAGCAGGTTACATACTTGGATAACAAAAATCCGTTTTATAAGGTAGGCAAAGTAAGGCTTCATAGGCAATGTTGCAGCATATGACGGTTATCACCTACTTTCAGGGCAAAATTAGGATCACGTGATTTCGCTTTGGCAGTCTCACTACTAATAATTCTCCACACGGTTTTGACTTTGTCGTTTGAGTCTTTTACTTTACGTGCAAAATATTTGGATTTAGCCATAATACATATATTTTTAAATAATTTACTATATGATTTAACATATTCATTGAAATTGGGATCACTATTTAAAACTCTTAATGCATATAGTTCATATAGCCTATGTCTAGATTTGTGGATTCCAGGAGTAGCCCACTCAACAAAACTTATCCTATTCTTGCGCTTAACTTTTTTGACTTTAAAACATGTATTAAATTCAGTTTCTATACAGTTAAATAATTTAGAATAATACAAATTAGGGTCCTCTATATTTGGTTCTAGTAATTCTAGTTGAGATTTGATGTTATTACCAAAAGTCATCAACCTCTTTTCTGTGACCGGCCTGTACAAAATATCTAAGGGTAGTTCATCCACCTTACCATTGAAACATGCTAGTTGACCAAAGTGATCAGAGCCCAACTTGTTAAAAACTTGCTTATCAGTTGGGTCCTTTGTGCAAAAGATATTATCTATGCAGGTTGCAGTGGTGTCCGTAACTCTCGTGGGTTCACAAAAAAGATTTACTAAGTCGTAAGACTTAAATAAATGTAATATACTGGATGATGTGCTGGTGTTTTCCAGCAGATTTACATTAAAATCCCCACAAACCACAATACATTTTTGGCTGTTAAAAACTTTATTTAGGACTTCTTCCATTTTTGACTCGAAAAGAGTGAAGTCCGCAGACGGCGGCCTATATACACAAATTATTATAAACTGATCGAGTTCCGCACAAGACAACTCAATTGTTCTCTCGACCGACAAGCGAACTATATCTTTCCGCTCTTTAAATTTAAGGTTTTTATTTATAATTATCAGAGATCCCCCACGCATACATTTCTGTCTAGAAAAATAGCTCACAACATTGTGATTTTTAAAATTAAAAATAATTTCATGGCTTTTGAGCCAGTGTTCCGTAACACAAAGAACATGTACATTATAACTGTCCATAAATAAATCCACCTCCAGTTCCTTACTAGCTAGTCCCTGAATATTTTGATGAGCAACGTTAATCGTTGACTTATTATTCTTACTAATACTAAGCTACCGGGCTCCGGGGGAAACGGGCGGCTGCCTGGTCCGAGGCGGCGCGCACGCGCAGCTGGGCACGCGACCCCGGTCTCAGGCGCTGTCAATGCATTAAGTTTAAAGTTGCCGTAGGCGCAGCCGGCGCGGTGTCGCCTGGCTCCGCGCTGTCGCCGGGCCTGGCGCTAATAAAACTCAACGCGTACGCTTTGTCCTTCGTTATGCTATTCATAACGGGATCAATGTTATATGCTAATAGCTTAGCACAATCAAAAACATACTTCCTAGGAAGGTGCGAATATTCACGAGTCAGAACAAAACTTCCCTCAATAAACTTATTTGTATCAAAATACGATACTTTATTTTGATATGCTGCCAGTCTATGTAAAATTAAGTTCAAATGATAAATGTCATTGTTTCTTTTGAGCGATAATGTGATTGGATAAGGAAACGCGCGCGCGGGTGGGCTGGGGGGTGCTACGTCGCACTTGCACTCGTAGCTCGAACTCGAGTCGTCGCTTTGTTTAGATGCGCATACGGCCGGCACTGGATATGGAGGGGACGACTGAGGCGCAGGTATCGGCAATACTGCGTGTGCATTGTGGACCGTGAAGCCTTTTTCTATGGATGAAGCTACCTACTGGTAGATGCATATAAAACAAGATCCGTCTTGGGTTCGAACGTTCAGGAACATATCCGATCATTCCAGATCATTGTGGAACATTTTTATGGGTGGGGGTATATAATAGTATAACGCAGGATGCGTCGTAGGTTTGAACGTCAGTTTCTCAACAGTGAAGTGCAGCAAATAAATAAAAACAAGCAGTGAAGTATGAGTAAACAGTGACTGAATATAAATCGAAAATAAAGTGTATAAAATGTACTAAGTGTATTTCTTAATAAAAAGCTTTTATTCATATTCTATACAATACCTAAACGTAAAAGAGGAGGAGGTCGTAATCAGAAAAATTGATAGCTGCCATTCGTGCAACGTGAAAAAAATCAGTAGAGAAACACCATGAATCTGTTGCATAAATGGAAAAGTTCGATTACCACCACTGGAAGGACGTGCGCAGGAATTTCAACATTACATGACCGGGGAAATTCCAGAATCGAAACACTTTTTTTAGAATATAAAAAAGTACAATGCCTGCTTTCCAATGAATGCTTTCGGTGTCACTTAGATCAATACTAACATAGATGAAGTCGATTGTTTTTCCCATACAAACAACAAATCACAAAAACAAACCTATCACAAAATGGGATCAATAGTACCACTACCCAACGATGACTATAAATTTCTGCAAGTATATTTCATCGGAAATGAAGAAAGAGAAATCAGTGTATTGAGACGAGAAATAATTCAAGATGTACACTTGTACGGAGGATCTTACAATCAACTATAAGAGAATAAATTTAAAAAATTGCTCGTGATGTACGTCGCGGCGTACACATAGCCAGCAATCAAACAGGATCTAATCAGTTAAATAAACGATCAGTTAAATAAAGAAACGACAGTGTTTCCCGATACTCACAGCGACAGCCCTGAAATATTTATTGTTTACATCAGATCAAATTGGTAAAAAACTGCAAGTTATTTTCTTCTAGATTATGTAGTTTCTGACTTCCCCACACTGACCCAATGGGATTACTCAGCGTGTCACACAATACTCCTTTAAATTCTGAAACAAAAACTGGGTATAATAAAAATGTTAGGTGTGTAACACAATGCACTCTGGGTATAAATCTTTGTTAAGGCCGTATGTACGTCATTTAAGTTAGAGGAGACTGCTAGCATTGCAGCAACATTTTAATATTTTTCTTGCATAGTTTCTCATATAAGGCGAACAAGTAGATTGAATCCATTTTACCAATTTTATTTACGCTCCATCTCGAGACAAATAACCTACTGACAGACACACAATTTGCTTACCGAAAAAATAGGTCCACTACAATAGCAGCATATAGGATTTACGATTGTGTAACAACAGCTTTGGATGCAAAAGAAAAGGCAGCAGGGTTATTCTGTGACCCGTCTAAAGCGTTTGATTATTGTTAGAAAAAAATACAACCGAATTGAGAACCTCCTCCTTTTTTTGAAGTCGGTTAAAAAGACAGGACACTATGAAATCAATCATCATTCCTTGACAATAGACTCCAGATGGTCAGGGTTCAAATTGAAGGCAAAAACATCAAATCAACAGAAGGTAGGCTGACACTCGGGATTCCACAAGATTCAGTGCTTGGGAATACCCTGTTTTTGATGTACATAAACGGCCACCCGGCCTCTGTAACTGAAGTTGTGATGGTGTTGTTTGCTGACGACACCACCGTGATAGTAAAGGCACCCAAGCAAATATATATATCTAATAGTATATATAAAATGGTATCTCAAAACTCGTAAAAAAAACGCAACTAAATTGAACCTTTTTTTAAAGATAAATTGTTTGTAATTCGAACATAGAAAATATTTGATCAAATATTTAAAAATAAAAAATGACGGTTGTTTTTGTTTCAATTCCGCGGGATTTTATCGTCAATATTGATTTTAAGCGATAACATTTTCGTGCGATGATTTTGTACGATTATAAATTTGGATTAAATGAATGTGAGTGCAGAGAGCGATTAGTTTCGGCGTTTTGGGACTGCACCATCGCGTGAAACAGTTTTCAGATGGTTAGCTCAATTTAAACGAGGGATTTTCTCCTTAAATGATGATGAAAGAAGTGGCCGGCCCTTGACTTCAGTTACAGAAGAAAACGTCTTAGCTGTGAAAAAAAATATTAAGGAAGACCCAAACGTGACTTATAAATAAATAGAAGAGGTCGTGAAGATTTCATCGCCAGCTATTAATGAAATTTTACACAACTGGCTTGGAGTCAGGAAATTATGTTCACGATGGGTGCCTCACTCGCTGACTGCAGAACAAAAAGAAGCCTGCGTGACATGGTGCAAAGATATGCTCAGAAAATTTGATCAGGGAGAAGGACGGTCAATTTTTAACATTATTACTGGAGACAAGAGTTGGATTTACCAATATGATCCACCGACTAAACGGCAATCGACAATTTGGGTGTTTCCCGATGATGAACCTCCAACGAAGGTGAAACGCGGGCGAAGTGTTGGGAAAAAAATGGTGGCCACATTTTTTTCTGCAAGTGGTCATGTGGCCACAATTTCCTTAGACGACCAAAAAACTGTGAATGCTAAGTGGTATGTTGAAGTGTGTTTACCTACTGTATTCAATAATTTAAACCAAATAACCTAAACTGGTTTGAGGGGGCTCTTTTTGCATCATGACAATGCGTCGTCGTCGTCGCACAAGGCCATTGTCACCAAGGATTTTGTGAAGAGTACAGAGATTGAAGAATTGTGTCATTCTCCGTATAGCCCCAATTTAGCTCATCGCAATTTCTTCCTCTTTCCGAAAATCAAACTCTGACTTCGTGACACGTGATATAACAGTCCTGAGGATGCACGGGATGCTATCTACTTGCAGGCAGTAGAAGACCTCCCTAAAGAACAGTACCGGGAATGCTATAAATCATGGTTTAGGTGGATGAATCGATGCATAGAAGCTAATGGAGAGTACTTTGAGAAACTGTAATAAAAGACAAAACACAAGCATCCCATTGATACAGAGTCCGATGCCGCGCTGCGACTCATGTAAGTTCCTCGGATTTACGATCGATACGAGGCTGAAATGGAAAGCACACGTCGACGATTTGTGTGGACGGCTGAGTAGCGCTGTATTTGCGTTGCGCAAACTGAAACCAATTGTCTCTAGTGACGCACTACTTCAAATTTACTATGCGCATTTCTTCTCACTCATGTACGGTATAGTTTTGTACGGAAACTCAACTGACTCTGAAAGTGTTTCAATTACAAAAAAAAGCCGTACGCATATTAGCGGGAGTAATTTTGATGACCCACTACAAATTTAAACAGGCAAATTTCCCTGGCAGAATCATCCGTCCATCGGGGCGATACTGTCCGCGCCGCGTCGACTCGCGCTGCTCGACCAGAATCCTCGAGTAGTAGGCCCGTCGTTTTATGAAAGGATACCCGCCAGTCTCAAAAATAAAATCTCGGATGATAAATTTGGGCACCGGCTGAAGGAACTTTTGTTATCCAAACCAAAAACGGTTTGGATAACAAAAGTTCCTTCCGTGGAGGAATATAACAAATTGCAAAATTGATTTATTATAATGAATGCATTATGTTATTATTTCTGTTGTCTTTGTTTCTTGACTATTTTGACCTTTTACAATACAATACAATACAAATATTATTTTTGTACTCGTCGATTAAAATCTGTGTATTAAAATTTCATAGAGAATACTGCAACGTAACTCTTTTCATCGTTGAATAGTCTATGTTACTTCCGAAACAACCGAAATAACTGTTTCGATACGCTCTAGACAACCGAAAAGAAATTGAAAATAGAACTCCGTATTTCAATAATATGTGTCCTCGATCCGATACAAAATTACCAATCTATGGCGTTTCGGAACGTAGCAGCGTCGCGTCATCTGTCAAAAAAGGCTAGTATTTAGACAATCACAGCACGGCACTGCAATATTACGGACGCCGGTGGTGTGATAAACTTGCTTTTCAAAGCTAAACTAAAAAAGTTGAAATAAAACCTAAGAAAATGAGTAGTGACAGTGACGAAACATCTTTAACTCTTCAAGAAATAACTTATATGGCAAAGGAAGCCACACTTACCTTGCTACCTGAAGAGTCAAAGAGCCTTTACAATAGTAGAACTAGTTACGATATTTAGCTTTCTTATATACCTACTCGTATTAATGACTTAAATTATTAATTTTAATGAACTCGTACAAAAAGTATTGTTCACAAAAGTGTCATAATCAAGCTTTTTAATCTCGTACCTTACTTAGGCCACTCAGCAAGCTTCGTGGCCTAAACACGGTACTCGACTAAAAAGCTCTCTATTATAACACGATTGTGAAAAATACTATTTTAAACTCGTCGACTTTAATGTTTGAGATTAGACTTCGTACACCAAACTAAAATCTCATACTTTTTACTATGGAGCTCCCAACTCAACATTTTACAACTGTTTAGACAACTAAATAAATTCGACCAATCACGTGGCGCCTTTACTGAAGTATAATGAATTTGAACAATAGGACGTCTTGACTATACAGAAGAAAAGAAAAGACATCAACGACAAAAAAGAAAAAGCCGTTGACTGCACTTCGTTTCAGAAGGGCTTAGATTTTCAATAGATGCCAAGTTTGTATTTGGCTCGCTCTCAGCAAGCTTCGTGGCCTAAACGTGGTACTCGACTGAAAAAGAGATTCATATCTAGATAAGCACCCAGTGCCTTTGTTAATTTTTGATGGTGTTTTACCTTCGCTCAGTAACGTGTACATTTGCTGGTACTCATTCTGTATTTTTGTGCTGCGCCAAAATATCTCGACAGAAATGGGTGCCTTTCAGCCCTTGGTTAACAATCTACTATTACAAGGCACTTGCTCTGAAAGTGCGCCTTTATAATTATGAGTGCATTTTGACATATACAAACATTTTAAGTATCATTATCTTCTTTTTTGATATGGTGTTCAACGAAAATCTTTTTTTTTTGTCTACTACATTATTTACTGGTCATTTTTGCCTAGATCCGTTCAGTAGTTTTACTCACGTTAATCAGGGCTACCTGTATAGTTTTGAAAGCAGAGTTAGCGGTTAGAGGTAGCGAAAAGACGTAGAACTTTCCATCTCCATGGAAGTCTGGAGTGGAAGACTGGGGAGTCTTCATTTAACGGTGTTGGAGAATGAATTGTATTGATTAGTCAAAATAAACGCTACATTAACAAAATGATCTGCAGTTTTAATCAAACATTACCTTCTTTTCGGTTCTGTGAGTTCTATCTAACCTATCCTAACCTACATTACTGGTAAGCAGCTGTTCGGTTCTGTGAGGGTCGCCGTTTTAACTTAACCTAACCTACTTTGGATTATGTATGTTCACTAACGAATGGCTTACCAAATAGTATAATTACGTATGAGCGAAGAATTCCCTTACTTCATAAATGACTTGTTCCCCATACATGCTTCTTTAGACCTCCGTAGAGGCTGAATCGTTTTCCTAGTCTTTGACCAAAGTTACAAGTTCCCTTACTTTTTAAATTGTCTTGGTCCCGTACAAACTTCCAACACCTTTTGCCCCTTTAAGGGATGAATTTCTTTTAACACCCTTATATATAGGTACGAGTATAACCGATATATGTGTACGCGGGCTGGGTTTCTGCCACTCGACGTCATAATAGCGCCTATTTTGCGTATGGGATTTTGGCACTACTGCTATTCGTGCCAACCCAGTTCCACCAGGAAGACTAGCAGACCCTTTATGATGCCGACGGCCTCCGGTAGTGGCCCCGGTGTTCCGAGGACTTTTTCCCGGTATTCTGCCACCCCAGGGCATGTCAGGATAACGTGGGCGGCTGTCTCTTCTCCTCCTCTTCCATGCAGGTTCTGCAGAGAGGACTGTCTGTAACACCTAGAGCAAAAAGGTGTTTGTTTAATTGTGCATGACCAGTTATGGCTCCTGTCAGAAGACGGAGTGCCGGCTTCTTTAGCTGTTTGAGCTTCCTTGACAATCCGAGGTTGATTGTCTCGAGGGCTTCCCTGGTTTGCCTGCAGGTTCCTAGGGTATTTCAAAGTTTTTGGTGTTCTACCATGTGGGGAGTAGAGGAAATGTGGGTTCCGGTCCTACAGCCTTTGACTCTGAACCTCCTCTAGCCAATGCATCCGCTGCGTCGTTACCGCGTGAATTGCTGTGCCCTTCTATCCATTGCAGGTTTATGTCGCTATTGGTTTAATACCGGTGATAGGATTTCGTGGCACTCGTGTAACAGCCCAGAAGTTATTGTGTGGCCTTGTAGGGCCTGCAGTACAGATCGACTGTCGGAAAGGATGCGGATGGGATATCCCCTTATATCCCTGGAAGCGATTGCGTGAGCGGCCATTATTATGCCCCATTACTCTGCTTGAAAGACTGTGTTATGGGTCCCTAATGGTGTCGAGATGCGTATGTTTAGGTCCTCCGAGAATACTCCTGATCCGGTGCCTGACCTTGTCCTTCCTGGAGGGTTTCGTATAGTTCGATATTGTACTTCTCGTCGAAGACGAACTGTCTAGGTATGGTGTCGGTTATTGCCTCTATGCGAGTATTTTGATCTGAGGAATCCAAGGCAGTCTCCAGAGATTCTCAGTCCTCATGCATCCACTAGCCGCCATGCAGCCAAGTCTCTGGAAGCGTGTTAGTTAAGCTTCGACCGTGGTAAGTGTGGTACGAGGCCACTATACTACGGCTCCGTTGCTTACTATTGGTCGAATTATTGTCTGGTAAAGCCATAGAGTGACCTTGGGGTTTAGCCCCCAAGTCCTACCTACCATTCAACAATATATAACAGATAACAATCTATCATCAATCGTCATATAAGCACAGTATGTATAAACGACATCATCTAATCTACACTCGCGGTCAAATATTTTGGGTCACCCTAAATTAAATAACTGCAATAGGTTTTTGAAAATATTTGATACTTGTTTTATTTACATAATATGCTATTCTTTACAATACCCAACTGTATTAGCAATTTCCTGGATCCTATCATAAAAATATCAATATCTAAAAATCACGATTTTTGCGATGTCTCGCTCCGTTAACGTTGTTTTTTTCATGTAAAGATCATGACAGGATTAACTGTACAACCTCTTACGCACTATTTTAGGAAATATGACGGTATTTTACCATCCCGTTCTTTGTCCGCGAGTGTAAATATATAAAAGGCTCTGCGTTACTAATCTTTTGACAGACAGCGCACAGCCTAAACCGCTAACGATATAAGCATGAAATTTGGAACATATATTCTTTACAGTACGTGGACGTGTGCTAAGAAAGGATTTTTCGAAATTCAACCCTAAAGGGGGTGAAATAGGAGTCGAACTGTTGTATGGAAATCGTTCATTTGGAAAGATATAGACTTGGATCTTTGTGTGAAGGTTTCTTACTCAAAAGCAAAACAAATGATTTACTTTGCTATAAAAAATCATCCTCTAAGGGGGTTAAAAAAGAGTTGAAAGTTTGCATGGGAAACATGTCGTTTTTAAAGTTAGGCCTTTAAAATTTCGGTCACAAAGCTCTTCATGTACAGTCAAAAACATTGTAAATGGTTTTTTCTAATTTATCCCCAGAAGGGGTTAAGATAGGGGTTGAAAATTCACATAAGTAATGTGTGATTTCCTAAACCGCTAAAGTTATAAGCTTGAAATTTGGAACATATATTCTTTACAGTAGGTGGACGTTTACTAAGAAAGGAATTTCGAAATTCAACCCTTAAGGGGGTGAAATAGGGCTCGAACCGTTGTATGGAAATCGTTCATTTGGAAAGTTATAGACTTGAATCTTTGTATGAAGGTATCTTACTAAAAAGCAAAGCAAATGATTAAGCAATGTTACAAACATTCATCCCTTAAGGGGGTTAAAAAAGAGTAGAAAGTTTGTATAGGAATCATGTCGTTTTTAGAGTTAGACGTTTAAAACTTTGGCCACAAGCTCCTAATGTACAGTCAAAACATTGATGTGATATTTTCCTATTTCATCCCTTGAAGGGGTTAAGATAGGGGTTGAAATTGCACATAAGTTTTTAATGATAAACTGACTAGAAACATGAAAGCAGGACTGCACTTTTTTTATTTATTTTGGAACTTTGATTTTGTACATTATCTAAAAATGGTCTTTATTGCACATCAATAAAAGTTACAATAGAAACTTAAATCCAAAACGGTTAGTACATTCAGATTCAGTAGATATTACACTATATTTACATATATCCCATACCATGACTTATAATCTATTAAATCTTATTAAATCTATTCAATCTATTAATGATTTTATTGTGCAACCCTTGACACTCACATTTCTAACCTCAGTTTCGGCACCGGTAGTTTCCCGGAGCAATGGAAAGTAGCATCTGTGACACCTATACATAAAGATGGTCCAACAGATATACCAGGGTACTACAGACCCATATCATTACTAGGCGTATTCTCAAAAATACTTGAAAAGCTCGTAAATAAAAGACTAGTTAATTTCTTGGAAAAATGTGGTTTGTTATCAGAAAGGCAATTCGGGTTCAGAGCGCATAAATCCACCGAAGATGCCATTTCACTTCTGGTTAACTTGATATCCTCTTACCTAGACAACAACCAAATATACATAGGCATATATCTGGACTTAGCCAAGGCCTTTGACACGGTCTCCAAACCAATCCTTCTCCGCAAACTTGAGAGAATGGGGATTCGAGGTGTGTCACTGGCCTGGTTCGACAGTTACCTTTCAGGTAGAAGACAACTAGTCAAGGTTGATTCCCTCAAGAGTGACACAAACTGCGGTATTTTTGGAGTTCCGTAGGGTCCTTGGTCCAACCTTATTTATTATCTACATCAACGAAATCCACACTTAACTTCTTGAACGCGGAAATTATTTGCTATGCCGACGATACAGTAATTATTTTCAACGGCAGCTCCTGGGACAGTTATAAAGCCGTATAAAGCCGCTGAAAAGGGAATGAATTCCAATATCTCACAAAGTAATCTTCTAACCATAGACAGTAACAAAACGAAATTTATCTGTTTTCATAAAACCCCTTCCTCCAGACCACCTTATTCCCCTCCAATCAAAATCCACACCTGCAATAATACTGACTCGAGCTCCTACAAAACCATTTGCCGTACTAATACAATGAAATATCTAGGTCTGCTCATAGATGAGAATTTAAGTTTCAAACCCTATATTATTTCACTGTCTAAAAGGATCAGGAAATCAATTTATATATTTAAAAGGCTACGCCTATCTGCCGATATAAATATTTTAAAAATGTCTTACTTAGCCTTGTTTCAGTCAGTAATCACCTATGGCATTTCAGTGTGGGGCAGTGCTGCAAAAACCATAATCTTGGTAGCAGAGAGAGCTCAGCGTTCGGTTATTAAAGTGATGCTTAAAAAGCCTTTTAGATACCCAACAAAAAGCCTGTATGCAGATGCTCAAGTTCTATCGGTTCGTCAGCTCTTGATTCACATAATAGGCGTTACCACTCATAAAGCCGCATTAAATATGGAAAATTACTCGCATTTATCAACCAAGCGAGTTTTTAAACTTCCCGTTCCTAAGGTAAATACTGCTTTTGGCAGTCGCTTTGGTGATGCCCTTAACTCTACAGTATACAATACTGTTTTAAGTAAAAATCCCTTAAATTACTGGAGTATTAGATAAGGAGGCCAAAAGGCTTCTTTCAACTGGCTGTCATCACTGAGTTACGATGAGACTGAAGCATTACTAATTAAGATAATTTAAAAATCGTTATTATTATGTATGTTATGTTTTCACTTTTTCACTATAGTATAAGCTTTATTTTTGTATTTCTCAACATTATTATGTTCATTTTGTTTTAATTTTCATGTAAATTACTTAGCATATATATAAATATGTATGTATGTATGTATGTACGCACTTTATTGTACACAATAACAGGTTAAAGAATATACATGTCACACAATAGATCAAAGTACAAAGGCGAACTTATCCCTATAAGGGATCTCTTCCAGCTAACCTTTGAGCAATTGAGAGGAAGGTAGGTAGACCGAGATAGGCAAACTTATACCGTGTACAAAAACACAGAGAAAATGAAAACAAAACCTAATAGGTATTAATTCTAGACAAATAAAAACATGCCAATACATATATAAATATACAGTATAAAATATAATACACACTATATATATCGCAAATATACAATAAATAAATAAATAAATACTATATTCAACCAATTCACAAGTCATTGGAAAGCCACAACTTCTTCAAATTCATCTTAAGTGACGCAACAGACCGCGACTGTCTCAGCGACAAAGGCAACTCATTCCACAACTTAACAGCGTGCGCGGTAAAAGATCTGGAGTATGTTCGCGTCTTTCTAGACGGTACAGCAAGAGTAAGGTTAGCACTCGACCGCAAGCGGTGGCCACTGCCGTCTGCCATATAGTTAAACCGCTCAGAAAGATAAGGAGGGGAAGTAGGGCTGAACAGTGTGTTGAAAAGTAATGACAGGATATGCACGTCCCTGCGCCGGCGAATCGGTAACCATCGAAGCTTAGAGCGGAATTCAGAGATATGATCATACTTGCGTAGACCAAAAATATATCTGATACATACATTTTGCAGGCGCTCCAGCCTATCAAGCAGCTCCTCGTTGAGGTCCAGAAACGCAATACCACCATAGGCCAGAAGAGGAAGCAAAAGAGATTGAGTAAGGGTCAACTTGGTACGAAGAGAAAGAAAATTCTGGAGACGCCTTAGGAAGTGAAGGGATCTAAAGATCCTCTGACTCACCTCAGCTACATATAGCTGAGGTGAGTCACCCCATAGGGTGACCAAGAAAGCGTCTGATCCATGGTGATACCCAAATTCCTGACAGTAGAGGAAAAAGGAATAGAAATTCCATCAAAAAGGATGTCAGGCACCACCACCTCTGAGAGCTTATTTACATAGTAAGGACTACCAATAACAATCGCTTGCGATTTCTTTGCATTAATTTGTAAACCAAACTTACACGCCCAGCAGCGTATCGACTCAAGGTTTCGATTGACTTCCGAGATTAATGAGGAGATCTCATCCACAGTAGCCGCTGCATAAATCTGTAGGTCATCTGCGTAAAGGTGATATGATGTAGTTAGGGATTCGGTGATACTATTTATAAAAGCAGAGAACAATAATGGAGAAAGCACACCTCCCTGGGGAACGCCAGCGGAGAGTTCGCACCACTCGGACATCTTGTCATCGAACATAACGCGCTGGCGCCTGCCAAAGAGGTAGTTGCGAAACCAGGATAAGGGAGTGTCAGAAATGTTAAGAGAGCGGAGAATACCTAGCAGAATATCAAAATCTACCGTATTAAAAGCACTGCTAAAATCAAGAAGAACAAGGGCAGTAAGCTTTTTGGATTCAATATTGAGACGAATGTCATCGGTGACGTTAACTAAAGCGGTGACCGTGCTAATGCCCGGGGCGGAATCCGGATTGAAAAGGATTAAACAAAGAATTTCTGTTAAGGTGTGAAAGGAGACGACGATTAACATAATGTTCAATGATCTTTGACAAAATTGGGAGAATAGAAATAGGGCGGTATTGAGTGAAAGATACAGCATTAGGGATTTTGGGGAGAGGAATTACGTTAGCACACTTCCACGAAGCCGGAAAGGTTCCAGTGGACAAGGAGAAATTTATAATATCCGAAAGGGTAGGAACAATAAAATCCGCTACGAGCATAAGCATATCCACACTGAGGCTATCGTCACCGATGGCCTTCGTCTTAACAGATTTGAGAATGGCAAGCGTCTCTTGCGGTGAAATCAAACCAAATTCAAAGGGAGATAAGTCAGGGTGTGTAATACTGGCAAGAAGTGAAAGAGTGGATTGTTTAATGGATGGGTCAAGAATAACCTGCGATGCGCTGAAATGTTTGTTAATAGCGTCAATGTCAAGGGTATTGGAAGAACATTGCTGAGTTTTGCCGACCCCAAGAGACTTTAAAAAATTTCCACAACTTAGATGGGGGACACTCCTCTATCGACTTGTGAATATGGAGGCGCTTTGCTTTCCTACAGACTTTGTTGCAGCGGTTACGTATGGAAACATATCTCTGGCGATTTACGTCCGAAGGAACCAGCCGGAATTTAATACGAGCTCGATCGCGCCTGGCCATGCACTGTTTGATCTCCGGCGTGAGCCACGGTGCAGGAAAGTGCTTAACTCGAGTTGGTTTTAAAGGAGCTTGCTTATCAAAAATCGCAAGCAATATGCCATTGAAAGCCCTTACTTTCAGGTTAATATCATCAAGACACCTCACACTGCTCCAATCAGCATGTGAAACATCATCGCAGAGCGCTTCCAAATTTACATCTCGGAGATTTCTACGCATGATTATCTTCTGTCTCTTCTTCGGGGGACGTATGTTAAAAGAGGCGTAGATTAAATCATGATTGGAGAAACCTGCAGCATTGAATTGCGCGTGGAGGGATACCAAATATGGAGAAGTAATAAGAATGAGATCTAAAAGAGATGGGGGGCCGTTATGAGGAAAATGCGTAGCATCAAGTGGCAGCACGCTTAGATTTATAGAAGTGGCAAGAGAATGGAGCTTAGAGGAACGATGGTCGTTTTTAAGGAGACAGGTGTTAAAGTCACCCATAATAATATTGTGATCAAACTGAGGGCTAATATTGACTAAAACATTTTCGAGGGAATCAAAATAACTAATTTGAGATGAAGGGCTATAAAAAACGCCAAGAAGAACTTTAGAGTGATGTAGTCACGTCTAAGAAAAGATACTCGGAAGAGTTCGAGTAGACTGATGGCGACTGAGCAACTACACGATAAGCAAAATTGCTTTTTATATATATGGCAACACCGCCGCCCTGAACGGTTCCCGAACCGCTATCGCTAGCGCCAATCCTGTCATTACGAATCAGAATATACCTAGGCAAGGGATATAAAGTTGAAGGAAGAGAGGGCTTTAGCCATGACTCTGAGATAAGAATTGCGTGGATATTGTTATTGGAGCTGAACGATGCAAGCAATTCAGTGTAATGAGCCGGCACACTGCGCATTTATATGAACGACATTGAAGTTTTTAGTAGAAGATTTAAAAGTACAGTGCAAGCGTTCACTAAGATCAGGCATATCAGATGCGTCACTCAAAGAATCGTAAAGACTTGAAGAAGAGAGTGAAAAAAACTCGCTGTCCAAACTACCATTAAAAACGTCCGACATTGTAAATACGGTTGAGTACAAATATAAATATATATATATATATATATAAGTATATAGAAATATAAATAAATACTACAAAAGTACCCAAGTCACTAGCTACATCAGCAAACTACTAATTACACTAAAGAGCAAACTGCCTCAATCGCTCGCCAGATAAAACAAGAGTTACATTAACGAAAGCCATCCAAACAAAAGTAACGCAAACAATACAAGAAAACTAAAATTACAGACGCACCATCATACAGTATAAACATGTACACATAGAAAAATACAACAATAAAATTTTACTGCGCAATAACGAAACGCACAAAACGTCACACAAATTTTAACCTACTATTGATATTGACAAGAATGACAAGTGACAGTGACGACATTTCGAATTAATATTTTAAGGTGTACCGCGTAAAAAAAATAAGAAGAAAAAAATTATCTAGATTAGAATTTGGAATAAGAACAGCATACAATAGGAAACTAAATATTGGCACCACGCCGTGCCGCTTCGCTAGCGACAGTTCGGGTAGGGTTTTTGGTTCGGCGCGGCTGCGCAGGAGGTACTCCAGCACCTGGAACCCTAGGAGCCCCCGCTGACCCCGCACTTGCCCCCACCGCGGGACCGTCATCCACCGTAGCCGCAGGCGCAGGCAACGACCGCAGTTCTACCATCGACGTTATTTTCCGGCGCACTCCGTCACTGCACTGCACCACAATCCGCCCGTCTCTTGTCCAGCTATCTCTGACGCCATACAGCCTGCGAGCCTCTACGAACACAGCATGCCGGGTAGAAGTAAGGAACTCAGAGAGAGTTCTACCAGAGCCCTTGAGCAGTTTCTTCGAGGTCCAAACTGCGTTCCGAGCCCTGTGACAGCTGAACTTAAGTAGCACAGGCCGTGGTTTAGATGGCATAGGGGTCCTACCAAGGCGGTAGCAGGCCATCATGGAATGCGCCGAGACCCCATCCACTTTGAGGTCCTGCTTGATGATGTTCATCGCCGTGTTTGTGATGTCCTCACCTGCAACCTCCGGAACACCATGCAGCAGCAGAATTCCAGCTCGAGAACGGGTTTCCATCTCCTCCAAAGTCTTCAAAACAAAGCCCATTTGTTCCTGGAGTGTCTCGACGGCCTTCCACAGCAGAGTTTTGAAAGAGCTGTAGCCGCCCGCCAACACATCACCTCCCTGGGTGGCCACGGAACTCTCAAAAGTGGCCATTTGGGAAGCAAACATGGCCTGCATGTCATCCATGCTCTTTTGCAGCTGTACTAGGTGGTCCATTGTGTGCAGAAAGGTGTGTCCACTAAAAGTGACCTTTGAACTCTTGTTGTAATGACAAAAAAAAGGTGATTAACAGAAGTGTCTATTAGCAGAGGGCAGCAATGAGGCAGTAAGTATCACATGGAAGTGGTTACTACATTCAGAAAATGTAAAATTCTATTTTTCCTTTAATTTAAAATACAGCTCTACTATTTTGACTTGTTGTTTGTTTGACTACTACTAAATACAAGCATGACACAAAATAGAAACCTGGTTTCCCGCGATACAGGCCTGGCCTAGTGCGGGAACCTCTGTCACTTTTGCATTGTAAATTCTTGTGCACTTTACCAACCTATTGTTTCGAACTGTATTTTTTTTATATGTTTTAATAACTTTTACTTTTTTATAATAATAATAATAAATACTAATAAATACTGGTGCAATCAGTCAACGTAAGGCAGCTTGTGGCGGGCTGTTAGGGCGTAGCGACCCGACGTACCTGAGTACTCCTGGGGGTGTCCTGTGGTCAGGTTGAGCCGACCGGGTGGATGGTTGGACAGGCCCCCTGTCTCTGGCTTGCCTTTACTGGCCGTTCAGAGTGGAGTCGCAAGAGCTGTTGCTCGAGGGTTGATGTGGACACCTAAGTGGCGAGTTGGCTATATGTTTAAAGTCCAGTGCCACCTCTCTTCCCCCAGCTTTCTGACCGGTGTTGCCCTTAGGCCATTTTTTAATGTCGCTATTAATAGGGGCCCATCTAGCAGTTAGCGAGTCACCGTCTGCCAGAGATAAAAGTGAGACAGTTTTATTAGGCAGGCGTCCGATGTTTCACCCAATAGCCCAGCCACTAGTCCATCATTTTCACCCAATAACCCGTTTCATTTAGATTCCATCAACCATCAATAGGCCCTATACTCCTCAGCGGGTGCTGTCTCTGTGTGCGTCCCATGACACGGGCAGGGACAGCATCCGCTCGGTGTACTCCTTGCATTTTATTAAACTGTCAAAAGGGCCTCTACGTGTTGGCTCAGTTGGTACTTTGTAGGTACCTAGCTCCACGCACGCCTCCCAAAGGTCCGGGACGTCATTGTCCCGTGAGCGGGAAAGACATACATAAATAATAATAATAAATAGTTAAAATTATGTTATTATGGTAAGTACAGTATTTTGATGAGTCGCGGTGGCGGCGCGTCTAGCCCCGGCCAGTGCCAAAATGGTAAAACCCGTATATACTCTTTCGATCGCGTGATACCCCTCCCCCCCTTCACCAGACCGAGTTTACCTAAGCGATGAGCGCGCAGCGCCTAGAAATATGGAAATTTCGTTTTTAAAGCGCTATTTTGGTGATTTCTTTGCTTGAATTCCGTCTTTGAGCAATACATCGTTAGGTTATTATTTTGTGTGTGATCTGTTCAGGTTGTGGTTCGATTTATTTGAGTTAATAACTGTTTGTTCTGTTTGTTGTGTCCGTTTTTGTTACTTTGTAATTCTGTCACAACCTATTTACTTTTTTTGTCAAAATTTTAGATTTTCCGTGAAGATGATTATTGAAATATTGACTATTAAAAGGAATAGTGTTCCTCAAATTGCTGTTCCGATTATAGGGGACGGGCGTGTTTGTTTAGAGCGTTATCATTTTTTATGTACGGCACTCAGGAATCGGCTAATGACGTGCGTGGGCAGATTGTTAGGTATGTTGTTGACAACTGGCCAGAATTTTCGATTATGTCCTGCAACGAAAAGGGAGGTAACTATTCGACATCAAATGATGAAAAGTTCAACATTTGGTAGTCTGTGCGAGTTAGAAGCCGCTGGACGAATATTTGAGTTTGTTTTCGAAGTGTATCGTAACTGAACACTTTATGTGAGAACTGGAACTGATCGAGTCTTTCGAGTGGTCACTTTGATGCTTATATTTCCCCGAATACTGATTTACCGCAAGTTATGGCGTTAGAAAATACTCCTGTTCCTATTTTAGAAAAAAAAACATCACGAAGATCAGAAATATCCTCATTGCCAGTCTCTTGGGCTTCGACAAGTCAGGTTTTAGATGGATTAGAAATGTCTGTATCCCCAACTTTTACAAAGACTCAGACTGTATCTTCATTTACGTCAAGCCAGAGTATAGAAGGAATTGCATCAACTGATCATCCGATCGAAACGAAAAAATCATCTTTGGCAACCCAGGATTTAGACGTAATAGAAATTTCGACATCTCCAACTTTCACAGAGAGTCAGTATGTCTCTTCATTTACGTCAAACCAGAGTTTAGAGGGAATTCCACCAAGTCAACCTCTGGCCGGAACAAAAAAATCGTCTATGATAAGCCAGGATTTAGGCATATTAGAATTGTTGACATCCTTAACTTTCACAGAAACTCAGTCCATCTATTCATTTACGTCAACTCAGACTCGAAGAAAACGCAGGGCTCGATACACAAATTTTACCCGACAGAATAAAAAGAAAAAATCTTCTCAACAAAACCCTATTGCACATCGTAAAGCTGCATTAAAATATCAGAAAGTAACCCTGATGTAGCCAAACAAATTTTTGATAAACAAACACTGTTTCTTACACGGCCAGTGGCGTGCTCGCGCGTCAGCTCCTCTTCTGGTCTGGTTATATTGGCACCACGTAATAAATGTATCAAGAGCATAGTATACAAGGAAATATTATGAAATTCGTGGAGATATTTTTGTAGTTTAATATTATTATGAACATAAACTAGCTTTTATTCCAGATAACAGATTCTCATTTATCACAATAGTAAATTTAATAAAAAAAAGTAAATAAATAAAATTTAACATAATGCGTTTTGACGAAGGGTTATTCATAGGGGAAGTAAGTAGTAGTAGGCCGTTGCTGACGTAACAATTCAACAATTATTGCAAAATTTCACTTACTACTATTACGAAGCCGCGGGCAAAAGCTAGTGTTTTCATATTTACCGAGTATTTACATATGTAGAGAAAATTCTGAAAACATCATTTTATTACTGCAAAAAAATGACATGTTCATTATGTTTCCCTAGGTTTGACGTATTTGAAAAAATCGAATGTTGACTAAAACAGAAAAACTGATTTGAAAGATTTTTTTATTGGTTTGTGTATCTAAATTTGGGTGTACTATCGATAACACAGCTAACTGACTACCTGTGTACTTTATGTACATTGTAATAAGGTTCAATATACAGGATGGTCAGTTAACTGTGTTGGCGTTTGTACAGAAAAATACTGTTCACTGAATATGTAGTTTGCCTTTTGATAGCAAAATCACAAGTGGAACTGTGGAAATGGGAAACCTGTAATCGGTAGATGTAATGATATAATATGCCCACACACCCTTATGGCCAAGTGTAAGGCATCCCACAAATCCCGTCCCAGAATGTAAGGATAAGAGCGTTTATTTGTTCAGACTAAAGCACATTTTATGCGGCCCCCCGATCCTTATGACTTACGTGACGTAATACACCAGTATAAGTTTTGAGAGAAAAGCGAGTGTGACGATAAATCTTTGTAAGAAATATACGAAACAGGCAAAACATGAATCAAATTATCTAACATCAAAAGAAAGGGTTGATATGGCATTAGATTTATTTAGATATTGTAAACATATGTATTTTTGTAATGATAAATTCATATACCTATATTATTAATTATTATGTACAAGAGGCCAATACATCTGCTAAGAATGTTCCTAGATTAATTAAGCCAATGGAATTAAAACTACGAATAAGTTCTTCGAGCCAATGGTTGACACTTCAAACTGGTGAAAGATTTATTTAATCCATGTACTTAACAAATTAAACAAAAATCGTGAGTCCAAGCATTCTTTTTTGTATTTTTTGGATAAATTGCGCCATAAATTGTGTATTTTATACTTTACTACATTGAAAATTTAATGGATTTTCGGTTTAATTGGATGTGTACAAACGTACAACCTAGCAGACTGTTCTTTTTTAATATGAATAATGTGAGTGGTATATGTGTATGAATAATATATATATGTTCTACAATGTTTGTTTTTGTTATACTCAACCATTACATTATGGTACAGTTAGTAATAGTAATTAATGCTGCTTCGGAATCAAACTTTTATTTATATATGTTACTTATATCAATTATACTCGTAGTGCGTTGAGTAATCTGAGCGCCATTTTAATGGGCCCAATGCTTGTGCCATACGTATACAAACGAGACGAAAAGAATGGCCCTGCTCGTAAACTTTAAGTCGTAAATATGTTTTTTTTTGTGTGAAGAAAAATAGTTCTTCATACACGCGACTTTGTGGATGAAGAACCGACTTGACCTATCTAGTAAATACAAAATAAAGACATTAATTGGTGTCGTCATCTTGAGCAAAAAACGCGAATGTCACAGTGTCATTTCAGTTTAGTCACAGTTCCCTGGGTCTAGTTGTTGTAGATTCATGTTTATTATGAAGGTGTTATTACAGCTCGTGGGGAAAAAACTGCTCTTTATGGCCGTTGTTAAACGAGATGTGTAATGCTGAAATACTGTGGGTTCGCGTCTAATGTTGGGTAGTTGGTTTATGTACCGGAAGGGTTGCTTGCTAATTATTTAGGCACTTAACAGCTTTATTACTTAAATATTACAGTATTGTTTTACATTTCAAATATAACTGATACCGGCACTGACCCGCTTAATTTTTACTTTATTTTTACCAACAACCACCTAATATCTACAAAATGACAAAATTTACAATCTTACACAAGTGCAATATAATATACTAGATATTGCTAGTGACTTTTGCCGCGTAGAACTTATTTAATTACATTAAATTCCGGGCCCCCATTTTACTAACCTTGGAAAAAGATTTTCGAGATAAAAAGTAAATAAACGTGTATAGCATATAAACCTCTACATCAAATTTTATTAAAAATTGGTTCAGCGGTTGAAGTGTGTTGTAAGTGTGAAAATATAACTAACAGATAGCGTTATTTCAACATCTTCTGATAGATAGACAGATTTGAAAGGCTTCGACGTTGTGATAGTCTGAGCTCAGGTCAAGGATGATGAAAGCTTATTTTATTTTTTTAAGTTCAGTCAGCATCATATAGTTAGTAACAACCAAAGTAGCCAAATATATCGGAACACGTCTTTATTACTAAAGGAGTAAGGACGTGTCACGATATATTTGTCTACTTTGACTGCTACTAACTATATGACGCTGACTGTTCATTGAGATTATTTGGGATAACAATTTTGCTGACGAATGTAAGCTAGCTCGTGCCGGTAGGCATTTTAAATTGCCTCCAAGACCGGTTCTTTGCCTTGTAAATTGACATGAAAATTTTAGTTCTGTGTCTGTTCCGCCCTGATTTAAATGAAAAGATTAATTAAATTTAAGTTGGTCTAAGTATTATGTATGCATGCGGCTTCAAAAGATCTACGGCTGTCAATTTTAATGTCTTTTAAATGGCGAATTGGTGTCATATTTGTACGCTTAAACTTTAGAGGATGTTCGACGAATCATCGTCACAAGTGAGAAAGCAATTTGTCATTATTTTACTAATCGTCGACCGATCAGGGTTAGGTTCTGATAAAAAAATTCTCCTCGACCAATAGTCCAGTCCATGAACTGACAACTTGTATGGAAAAAAATGACAATTTTGGACATAATTTATAATAGCTTATTTTTGATGTGTAACGGATATATTATCAATTAAATAGTTACCCAGCGACAAAATCCGACAAAATTTCAGACATCAAAAAAAGGATAAATTAACTAGCTTCTAAAAAGTCAGAAAAAATATTAATAAACATGTTTGTCTTTATTTTGGTTCATTTACATTTGCTCTATAATATTCAATATAAATCGTACAAAAAAAGACAATGCATGCTTCATTTAAATCTACATAATTACTTCCGGGTGGAAAATTTGCCGGATTCTTGAATAAATCATCTTAAAATTAAAATTTAAAATTAAATCAACAAAAAAACGCTATTATAAATTATTGTTTTTCAAAACCGTATTTTGCCTGGAGTACAAGTCCTTGGCTTCAAGCTCAACTTTTACACTGCGTTATCCGTCGAACACATTCGCCATTCCAAAACAAATAAAACTACATTAAGTCGTCTTTTTTTCATCACAAATACACAACCAACTCCATACTCGTACACTATAGGATCGTCGTTATATATGTACATCGTACATATAGAACGAAAATATATAAAAGTCATAATAACTTCACTAAACACTAATAAATATTATCGAAATATATTAACATTCCTTGCAGATCCAGAATAACATCCTGATTTTATTTATAATAAAGGAAATATTGTATGATGGTCAAATTATTTAATACGGGTGTAGACTCGAAAATTATTATTACTCCAAAAGAAAGTAGGCAAAAAATATGCCTAGTGACGAAACTCCCATTCAGATATCTCAAAGAATTACGAAGCTAGAACCGTTTTAATATTGCTCGTTAGAGAGAGAAAACGCAAACCGTGTGTGACGTCACAATATGCGTAATTCAAATAACAATATGCCGTCTATGTATTAGTGACTTCACAATCTACAAGCGTCAATCGTTTCATATGAAGTTGCGTTTTGCGAAAAAGGGGCAGACTATACCCCTTCTTAAAACCTTGGACACATATAACGGCCTGATTATTTAACCTGCGTTGATTTTTTCTCCACTTGATTACATTTTTAATCCTCTTTCAAGAAAATATTACATTACTTGGGGGCACGTTAGTGCCCCCGCCAAGTCGAGCAAAACAGCGGCACGGCCGTACCATCCTTTTCTCGAAGCAGTTCAGGCCATTTTCGACCCCCCTATAACTTCGTTGTGGATAAAACCAGAAGCCTGAATCTTCAGTAACCAAGCACGCTTTGTATAAACACGCTATATTTCAAATTTCATTCAATTAGTACCAGTAGTTTAAGAATTATAACTAGTCAGTTTCTTAATTTTGTCACTCACTGACTGACTCACCGATCATCAAAAGTCTAAGGCACTTCTAGCAGACATAGAAGCTTCAAAGGTCATTGGGCGTTTTTGACCCGCTTTATGAATTTTCCCGTACAGAGACCAAACTAGTAAAATACAGAATTTCGTCTCACTTTTCTAAATAGGTATTTTTTTATGTATCAACCGGCAGAAAAAAGTTATTCAACAGTATGTGTACGAGTCGTGTTATTAATGTTTTTACTTTCAGTATGCCTGTATGATTGCCAAGTCGCACAATTTTATTTAACTAGCAAATAAAGATCAATAAGAATGCCTGAGACTTGACTCTACGAAATATCTCACAACTTTTTACGGTGGAAGAGTTTCGAGACTTGGCGTCTTTTTTACATGGAATGTTTTTTTTATGGGATTGATTATTTTATTTATTGTCTACTGTCACGTTTACCGTGAATGTCCGAACCTTAGACTAAAAACAAGTATAGTGAGTTATTTGTTGCCCTAATTATACCTCATATCTATAAAAGTTACGTTACATTGCTAGGTTCCTCTCTCAAAACGTGTATCTATTTAAGCCTCGATATATGATTACCTACGTGGAATACAAGTCATAATGTAAGTTCACTAAATATATCATTACTTTCAATGAACAGACAGACTTGCGTATCGCGCAGATAATATTTTATTATACGGATTGCCGATCGGTCTCATGCGCTGACGACTAGTTCCGCGCCCCGCGAGCCCGCGCCCGCTTCCCACCGAGCGCCGAGTGCGCCGCCGCGACATTGAGCCTAGCATTTCGACGCGCAACCCGTGTCGCTTGATTGCAAATATTGCCCTTGATGCGCCCGCTGCCGAGCGTACTTAATTATATTGTTTATCCTTTGTTTTTAAAATCAGTGTGTGTCCCGAATCGGGTAAGTGTTGCGTTAATCAGGTATTTGTAGCTGTAGTGAACGTAGTATTACTTTGTAGTTCCTAGAAATTAGAATATACCGTTAGCCGCCTCCCAGGCAAAATGTTTCTTATCCATTTTGGGTGCGGATGGTGGATAGTTATAGACCACCTGAGTATTTCATTTGGTTGCAGGTGAATAGTAGTTATAACTAATTAAGTAATTACCTATTAAGTTAATTTCTACTGGTAGTGTTACAGTCGTGTTTACAATTATTTTAATATAGATAATAAGGCTCTCTTTTAAAACAATGTTGTCTTTCCTTCTCATGGTTCTTCGCATATTGATTTTGCCTGATTCAAGCTGCATCAATCTCTGCTTATAAGTAAATAGGTTATTTAATTATTTAGATACGATACTCATGTCATACATTGCAATGCTATTTATAAGGAAAGGTTTAGCGAAATACAACGCATTATAATCATTGTACCGCTAGTTAAAGTAATGGCGAGAGAATCTCATGTCGCTATGCGCCATACTAGTACTGCCTTCGGATTTGCTTGCACATTTTAATCACTGCGTTAATTGTTATTAGTATACGCTTGGCATTTGATTCTCGTCTCAACGCTTTCCGCTTCTCATGTATCTACCTGGACTGCCCACCACACGCAACGATTGCTTTATTGTAATACCCCATCCCTAGTGCGAGCGCGTGATGATGACAGTCCAGGCTGCGCTATGAGCACCCGCCTAATCAATATTATGGACGCGTTCCAGGAACACCCTCCGGGGGGTACAGTATAGGTCATGGACTAGGAAGGGTCCTCGATGACCTTGATCGCTACCCCGGCGCCACCGTTGCAAGTGAGCGTGGCCGCCTCGACGCTCTAAGGCCCTACAGGACCGCTGCTGCCCTTGCATATCTCGGCATACCAAGCACGCGCACCGATTAAGCACAGCCGAGGGACGTTGGGTAAAGAGGAAGGTCGCCCAACTCTCCTGCATTCAGACTGATCCAAATCTAGGTTTCGGACCCATCTGCCCTACTTTAACATTACTAGTATTACATAAACCTCAGTCATTAAATATAGTAATAGTGTCGTAAGTAGAGAACATTATATCTAGAAGTTTAAAACTAGAATCTTAGAATCTTAACCCTGGAAACATACATTTGGAAATATAAATATAGAAACTTAAATATAGAAACATAAATTTAGAAATATAATATAGAAACTTATATATAGAAACATAAATTTAGAAATATAATATAGAAACTTAAATATAGAAACATACATTTAGAAATATAATATAGAAACTTAAATATAGAAACATAGTCCTAGAATCTTAAACTACGCATAATTGCATGTATAGTTAAAATAAATCATTTCTTGTAATAAATCTTACTTATTTTGTGTCCCAGTAGTCTTTCCCGAATACGTAGAACTTAGGAATGAGACTAAAGGTGACACTACACCCCCTATTGTTTATATTTGTTGCGAATTAATTATAATATAATAATGCACCAAGATATTTACCTACTACCTTTTGTAGACCCACTTATGGGTTGAATTCTGTAAAATAAAAGTCATAAATTGCCTCTTTTAAACTTAACTACAAAACGATTTTTTTTGCAGAAATCTTGTTGATCTAACTATTTCATAAAAACTTCCCGTATTAGGTTGTCATGTCAGCGTATTAGATAACAATAGTTAGGTACCTAATTTTAATAATAATATTACCTAATAACCAAATTATATTGGAATTTCTTTAAGATCTCGTATATTTCAATAGTGTGCATGATTCCAAACTATGTCTAATATTATATAATTATCATTTAGCTAGTATATGTTACGAAAAGTTATGTTTGCCGCGTATTAGTGTTCTCTTGGAAGGGTATCCACGGAAGACCAGCAGCTTCAAAGTACTCACAAGTTACCTTGGCATAAAGTTGAGTGGAGGCAATTTCAATGACGTTTTAAATTTCTCACTACCTGTTACTTCTCTTATGTACTAGCTAGGAAATGCAATCTCGATCTCGTCCATATTTTACGAGACTGAGTCTCGTACGATGTCTGACTGCCCGTACGAGATCTCGCGAGATTGCGAGATTGAAGTTTCCGTATAAAACATTACATGTCAAAAAATTCATCTCAGTGACAAATTAAAACTTGTTTTTAATGAAATTAAAACCCGACTAATTAATAATTAATAATCAAAAAGATGTTTTAATTTTTTTATTTTATAAAAAAAATCGGATATTCCACCTTATGCCACTTCCTATGTAGACAATCATTAAATGGAATTCATAGCATTTGCATACGTTTTCGGTGAAAAACGCCCAATCTCGCGAGATTGCATTCCCAGTAATAGGGAATAGCCGGGGAAGCCTAAGTTTTAAAATGGAATGAAAAACTTGTTTTTTTTCTTGTACATTTCAAGACTTTGCTTCAGCAGTTTCAGATCAGTGTTGATGAACAAAATCTAAATGATGTCATGGTACCTATTACCTCTCTGATTTTATCATGCTAATGGTTGATTTACTCAAGATGCAAGAGAGAATATTCATAAAAACAGAAGAGCCTTTCCGTTCCTACAACTCCTTCTTTTACGTTACGGTCCACGATTCCGCCTCAGTACATTTCTAAAAACATCTCTCTGAATTGCTAAACTTAAGTCGCAGTGGGCGGGGCACATAGCACGTAGAACCGATGGCCGTTGGGGCGGAAAGGTTCTCGAGTGGCGACCACGTACCGGAAGGCGCGGCGTGGGTAGGCGCCCCGCAAGGTGGACTGATGACCTGGTAAAGGTTGCTGGAGTCCGCTGCATGCGGGTGGCGCAGGAACGGTTACTTTGGCACTCTTTGGGGGAGGCCTATGTCCAGCAGTGAACGTCTTTCGGCTGATATGATGATGATGATGATGATGATGACATTTCTAAAAATATTCACACAATTATATTTTCCACGTGTCGTGCCCTTGGTCTTTTTTGATTTTGGCAACTCTCTTACAATTTAACTAGTAATACTTTACCAAAAACATGCAGATCAGTTACTGATCCGTCGTGGTTGATCACAAAGAACAATACTCGTAGGAGGAAAGCTATATAACCGAATGTCAAGGGGGACAACCGCAATATATATGTAAATTCACCTTTCTCTGTTTTGTCGTACGATTAACGCCCGTCACCTGGGCCATTAAACGATCTAGGGTATTTTTTTGGGAAATCGTTCCCATACCATTTACCTTGTCTTTGCGTAGAAACGAATAACCTAGGTAAAACTTTTCGTACGTATTTATATCATCTTCAAAAAGTACACATAAGAAATTATTTTTATGACGCTAGGATGGCGTAATATACAGGGTGAAACGGGGTTGTTATTGAAACCTTTGGTCCCAACTCGGTAAATTAATGCGAATTTAAGTTTGTAGTTAAGCTTTAATTATTTACAGCTATTTATTAAAAAAATCAAGAATTCACATATCCCAAGTAATAACTCAAATTATGGTCACCTTACAACTCATGTTAAAACCTATTTAATAAACAACTGATGAGATGAGTAAGAAATGTCAACCTAGTTATGACAGTCAAAACATCAAAATAAATAAAATTGTTTCAAGATTGTAGATTGAGTTTATTATTTTGATTATTCTGAAGAGAATTATACAGAAAAAAAAAGCCCGCGGCATAATATCCGTTTCCAAATGTTGAGCGGTCTGACATGGTAATGTTTTATTACCAAGCTCGTCGTGCGACTACTGCTCGAGATTTATTTCACCAACAGTATCCTGATTTGCCTATCCCAAGTCGAAGACTGATAACCACGATGGTTCAAAATCTGTGACATGACGGACAGTTTTCTATCCCGAATCACGCCCAAGAACGAGGCGGTGACAGGCCACGACGATACGCGGACAACCTCGACCAACAAATTTTAAGGTATTTTAATCGTGATCCGCAAAGAAGCACTCGGCAAGTCGCAAGGTGATTTAATGTAAGTCAATAATTTGTGTGGCGACTTCTTAACGCAACCGGGTTGCACCCATTCCATTTTCAACCGGTACAGGATCTCTCACTATCACATTTTCCTTCAAAAATAGCCACGTGTGATCGGATTTTAGAAAACCAAGAAACTAACATTCTTTGCACAGCCGAAAGCACGTTTACTCGTATCGCTTCTCTCTCTATCGGCATTTCAACATGCGCAAGGAACATTATTGGACTGCTGAAAACCTACATTTAACTAGGAGGAATGCATACCAGGTGAGATTTTCTTTAAATGTGGGGGCAGGAATTGTGAACGACGTTGTTGTTGGGACCTACTTCATAGAAGGGAGATGAAATGGTGCTAAGTAGCTTTATATGTTGAGACAAGTGGTGCCTGATTTCTTGCGAGAAATGCCGGAACATGAAATACTTGCGTAACTTACACTGTCAACACGATGGTGCACCGGCTCATTTTGCACCGAGTCCGCAATTACCTTGACGAACAGTTCCCGGGAAGTTGTATCGGCCGCGGCGGACCTGTGGCATGGCCTCCTCGCAGTCCCGACCTGCGGCGGCAAAATTAAAAGATTGGTGTCCGGCAGCGAGTTGTTGCGGCGTTTCAAAATGTAAAAATGAATCACTTCGCTCTTGCCAGATTGAAAGAAAACCTTAGGCGACGAGCAGAGCTGTGCAGACAGCAAGAAGGGTCACACTTTGAACAGCTCCTAAAGTATGTTTAAGTTGGTGATTTTATTTTTTAAAAGCTTGTGGGGTGTATCGTATATAGAAACACTAAGAAGTTGACGAAACAAATTAGAACCGAAATCTGTGCACATCTCATGGTTCTCATGAATATAAAGTATAGATGTTAAATGGAACTACTTTAGTGATGTTTCAAAAGCAAATAGAATACCCCATGCAAATACTGCGTAGGCCCGTTACAGCGTATACGTGTGGTTTCCTCTGCGAAATGTTTATCTTTACCTAATTACTGTAGTTCCCAGAGTACTTAAAAAAGTTTCAACGACCAAGGCGAACCAAAGCGCTCTGTTGCACCGGGATTACTTATCAACATTCTATCAGCGGTGAAGCACACTCATTCTATTCATATTAAAAACACTTAAACAAGAGCTCCTGTTAGTTATCCATGTGACATCCAAGTGAAATAAAATGTATTCGTTGCCACTTTTTGAATAGTATTTTATGCAACTGTTGTATCAGAATGGTCTTAAAACTCGTTAAAAACGCTAGTAGCGCCTTAGTGATACAGTGATAGATCACGACGACAACATAGTAAAAAAAACTGGTTTTTTTTTACCCATGATGGCATGACACCCCAGACCTCGTATCATGGTCGGTCTTAATCACGCGATAAGTGACAAGATAGCGTCGGTCTCGTTCTACTGAACGGTGTTAGCTAGTGACGGGCGCTCTATCTTGTCACTTATCGTGTGATAAGCCCGTCCATGCTACGGGGTCAGGTGTCGTTTTGGATAGCTCGTTCAAAAATGCCGAATAAGTAATATTAGGCCTTAAGGACCGGCTTCGGAGTCGCGCCGCTCGAAGTTTAGGTTTTTAGGCACAACGATGGAGGCTCGCGCACCGCACTCGCACACATGTACGTATGCACGGTCGTCGGACTTTGACTCGCTAACAAAATTGAAACTTTGGATTTTGTTATCAAATATAAAAATTGTGCCACGGCTGCTGCCGCGCTGGCTCGTGGCCGCGAGTTCAGCTTTCAGTTGCAGTTCGGCAACGTACCGTTCTCGTTCCACGGCTTGGCGCTCTAGCTCGGCCGCTCGCTCTGCAGCGTGGCGCTCTAAATCAGCTAGACGGCGCGCATGCTGCGCCTGTGATCCCAGCTGCCGGGCCACGATGGTGGCGGAGGAGCGCGAGGTGGCGGTACTCGATGCGGGGGAAGGTGCCGACGGCTCGGTTTGATGGAGTTGGTCCACGCCCGCCAGCGCGGACGGGTTACTTTCGTTCGCCCCAGCTATCACTTCGTCCCCCGTCCAAGGCGCACTTATTTTCGCATTTTTAGAACGAGTAATCATACTTACTACCGGTAGAAGTACCAAATATTTAGGAGAAATCAAAAAGGTACTGGTTCGGGTGGTAGAAACAAACGTATAATAATGTCAAATATGTCATTAAAAGGTACATTCAAATCAGACAATAAAAAGTAATAAAAGTTTAAAATTACTATAGAAGGTTATGCAATCTTGGACAGAAAGAATTCCATATCCTGAGAAATAGATGTAGTCTGAGATATCCTCGCGATAGTCCTGACAGCCCTTTTTGTAAATATGTATTTGTAACTGTTTCCCCAAAACTTGATGCTGTACCTTAACTTTGATTCTATCAGTGCACAGTACACCATTTTAAGTTGGGTTAATTTGGGCTCATCTCTAAGGCTACTCAGCGCAAAGCAAGCAATTATCAAAAGTACTTTTAAAAAAATTACTGACTCCGCTTGATGAATGATAGCCTCATTTGAATGGACTTGTGGTACATCCCAATATCTGGCTTAAATAACAAGACATTTGTTTATTACAGTTCAATTTCGATTTATTAATTTTGAGCCAGGTGTGAAAATATTGCAATGCCTGATTATTTTTTTAATTTAGTTGCGAATGATTTTCTGCAGATATAATAGCGTTGGTGTCATCGGCAAACACCACTAGCTGAGTATTTCAAAGGCTGTTACTTATGTAAGGAATTAAATCGTTAGTAAACATTATAAAAAATATAGGACCTAGTATGAACACCTTTAAGTAACCCAGCTATCCTAGAATTAGGTACTGTAGTGAAAATTAAATAAAAGGAACACTCACAAGGATACGAACGTAATTTATTATTTATTTACCTAAAATTATTACATATAACTGCGGCATAGAAAGCATCACGACCCGAGCGCGATCAGGTTTATTAGGTCATGTTAAACATCAATCAATCAATCAATCAAAAAAAAAATCAATCAATCAAAACATTTATTCGTGACAAACACAACACAGATAATAATAAAAAAAGCACATTTCCTTTTTGTCACGAAATGGACCCAGCTCAGCATGTTGCTAGCTTTGCAGCCAGCGCTGGTCTTCCGCAGGGTCCATTCGGTGAGAGCACGGAGAGTAACAAACAAAACAATTAAAAGGAAATACCTATATCCTTAACTAAAATACAAACATAAAAAATAAAAAATAAAAATAAAAAATACACAAAAAAGCAATGAACGGTTTTTTTTAATAATATTAAATAATAAATGTTTGTTGGCCTGTCAGTAGTTTCATCCCAACAAACCACTACGTGCGTATGGGCCTTAATGGTAAAAATGAACGCAGCCCATACATGAACAGTACCACTAGCGCCAGTGAAGAGAAGACAAGACAAACTAAACTCTAAACGTCAAACAAAACAGCATGGACATGAAATTGGGCTTACAAAAACAATACTTAATTATAAATTAAACTACGTTGACAAATTACATATTAAATTACGTTGTCCAGCAACCGTATGGCAATGAAATGAATGAATTGCAGAAGGGGCATAACCAACAGGTGAGGGAGTGTTAAATGCAGCTAGTTTCAAGACAGAGATTCTCCTGTTTATGCTGATGTTCTTGCATGAATTTTTTGAGATTAATTCTAAATCTATTAACGTCCGACAGCCTTCTGAGCGGCGGCGGGACATTGTTCCAGCACTTCGTGGCTGCATAGCGGAAACTTCCTCGGAAAGCAGCAGTAGCATGTCGGGGAGTCACCAAACATATTACGCGCTGACGGCTTCTACACCGAGACGAGTTATTAAAGGAGAGTTTCTCGAAGAGATACGCCGGTGCCTCGTGCTTCAATACCCCAAAAAGCAAACAAGCCAGATGGAGCTTACGGCGGTGTTGCATTTTCAAGATATTATTCTTGTTTAGAAATGGGGTGACATGGGCCCTCAACGGAATGTTGAAACAAAAGCGAGCACAGGCATTCTGAACACGCTGGATGAGTTTCTTTGTTTTAGAAAGAAGTCGTGGACCAACCACAGTGTCCACATAATTAAGTCTAGATAAAACTAGTGATTCCACTAACTGTATTCGTAGGCTCTCTTTTAAAAATGGTCTTATTTTGTACAGTACCTTGAGTTTATAAAAACAGCTTCTGACTGTATTGGCAATGTGTTTCTCATAACGAAGGCTTCCATCCATCAAAAGACCTAGGTTGCACGCTTCCTGTGTCCGCTCAATAGGCATATTCATAAGCATAACGTGATTTGAAAGACTGGTGCGAGCTAGCTGTTGTTTGCTGCCAAAAACCATATATTTAGTCTTGCTTGGGTTAAGAATTAACCCATTTTCTGTTGCCCAGTTAGAAATTCTTGAAAGGTCCGCATTAAGGTTTTCTATGGTGCTCTCTAGTTCGGAAGGTTTGCATGAGATGTACATTTGTACATCATCCGCATAGATGTGGTACTTGCAGTGTGTGATGTGTGACCCTATATCAGCAGAGTATAAAATAAACAGGATCGGACCAATAACTGACCCTTGAGGGACTCCTCTTTCGAGGCCGGCAAGTGCAGAAGCCCGCGTGGAGCCATCACTAAGATTTAGTTTTACAAATTGACAACGGTTGTTAAGGTAACTGTGAAACCATCTCAATGCATTAATGTCGAAGCCATAATAACTCAACTTTGATAGAAGTAGATTAATGTTAAGGCAGTCGAAGGCGCGGGAAAAGTCAAGGAGTACTAACAATGTACACATTCCCTTGTCCTGTGCACACAAAATATTGTCAGTGACATCAAGTAAAGCCGTCACTGTACTCTTCCCCTTTCTGAAACCTGATTGAACACTAGGCAGAATGTTGTTTGACTCAAGGTAATGAGTTAGCTGAGAGCCCACAGCCTTTTCTAGTATTTTTGAAATACACGGCAAAATACTTATAGGTCGTAGGTCTTTGAGTTCGGATGGGTTAGCAGTTTTAGGCAATGGGCGCACAATCGCTAACTTCCAGATGTCAGGGAATGTAGATGTCAAAATGGAAGTATTTATTATGTCAGTTATAATATCAATAGTGTGGGGCAATGTCAACATAAGCATATTCAAATTAATACCGTCGCTACCTTCAGCATTTGATTTCAATTTTTTTATTATTTTATTAATTTGGACCGAATTAATTGGAACTAATGTAAATATAGAGTCGCTGTGCCTGTGGAACTCAAGGTATGTTAGTTGTGATATAGAAACTTCTGAAGTTCCGGGAAGTCTTAGAAAATGATTATTTATTACAGTTGGGTTGTCAAATGATGTAGGCAGTTCACTGTTTTTTTTAGGCAGAATAGTTGACTTCAGGTTATTCCATAGTGACTTAGGATCATGAATCTTACTATTTATGTTCAGTTCAAAGTATGCAGATTTTTCATAGAACATTGCTTTATTGACAATAGATTTCAAGTCTTTGTAGTATTGTTTTTTACTGTCAGACTGGCTTCTATGAAACTCTACTGCGGCCTTGTCACGCAAACGCATCATGAGCTTGACTGTGTCCGTGATCCAGGGGTACGAACAACCCTTAACTAGTGTAGTTTTTAGTGGAGCATGTAGGTCGAATATATATATTATGTGTTTGTTGAAGGCTTCGACCATATCATTTACATTTCCCAGGTTTGACATCAGGTCCCACCTCACAGACCGCAAGTCCGCATCTAGATAGTCTCGTTGAATGTTCTTGATAGGCCTGTAGGTTATTTGAAATGGCTTTGGTTTTTCAAGCTTAATGTTGAATTCGCAAACAACAAGGCAGTGCCCATAGAGCGTACCTACATGGTGTACGCTTACATATTTTGCACGTAAATCCGTACAAACTACATCAAGCAGCGTCTGGCTAGTGTTTGTAAAATGCGTAGGTTCTGTAACTAATTGTGTCAATTGAAAACAAGTCAAGAAATTATTTAATTTAGTACTTCTAGTGTCATTATTATTTAATAAATTTATATTTAAACCGCCTAATAATATCAAATGGTCATAGTCAGGAATTGAGCCAATAGTGTCAGAAATAGCATCCAAAAACAAATCTAGATCCATCCAGGGTGGTCGATACGCCGTTCCGATCGCCAGTTTCCTTCCGTTAAGGGTCAAAGTGACCCACATTTGTTCCACGAGTCTATGCAGTGGGTCAACGGGGTGAGGCCAGGTGCGAGCATTGACATGACGTTTAATATAAAAACCCACGCCTCCTCCGCGGGATCTTGTGCCTGTAGGAGGCCTAGGGATATGGCGCAACCTATACCCAGGAAGTGCAGGCGCCTTCCCCTCCTCCCCAGCTCTTAACCACGACTCGTTGATAGCCAGCACATCAAGCTCATGCCGGGAAGTAGCCGCTATGAAGTCATCGTGTTTCGTGCCTAGAGAACCTGCATTGAACAAACCTATTCTCATTGACTTATTAATCATCATCAACAGATAAACACGCTAATATGTGTCGGTGATTGTGTATATATATAGTAGATAATAATAAATAAAATAAGAAAATACTCTGTAACTCATATATTATAATTAGATGTATGTGTACCATAAAGTAATTTAAAATTTCCATGCCATTGCCATACCGTGCAATAGAATCATAAATAAAGATAATAAAACTTAAAGGAAGCCTGTGCGTGACGACTTCAAACAGGGACGGCTCCAAAAACACGCATTATATCGGCGTCCGACCGGATGCTGTACGCCTGTTTCCCGTCGCCCTGCCGGGCGTACACCCGTCCCCGCTTCGTCCACGCAAACCTCCACGCCTGCTTCCGACACTCCTCCCGGACACGTTGGAAAAGCTGGCGGTTTGTGCGCGTGAGCCGCTCGTTCACATAGACGCGGCTGGGTGCGCCCGGCAAACCAGCGTCGGCAGAGGTGAAGTTGCGGCGCACTCGGGCAGCCCGCAACATGTCGTCACGCAACTGGCGCCGCGCCAGCCTGACGACAATGCGACGTGGGCGGCCCGCGGCACCACCGTCAGCGCCGCCCGCCGCGCCCCGCTCAGCAGCACCGACACGCTCGGCGAACACCACATCACGGGGGTCAAGGGTGACACCCAGCTTGGTAGCGAGGACCGTGACGGTGTGTACCGGGTTTTCCCCTTTGGACTCGGGTACGTGGCCTATATCCAGGTCCGAGAGCAGCGCGTCCTGGTCACGATCGCTCAGCTCCACCTGGAGGCGAGCCACCGTTTGCTGCAACTCGACCACACAGCTCTGGGGCGCCGACTCAACCTCCCCCCTTTCTACCGCCTCAAGCCGCCGCTCGATGTCGTCCATGCGGCTCGACAGGTTTCTCAAGGTGGCTCGTATCTCTTCGCGAAACTCGCGCTGCTCGGACATGTACTCATCCAGGTCTCGGCGCAGCCCAATAACATGAGTATCCTTGCCTAGCATGGGCGCGGGGCTAGCGGACAACGTCCCAGTTATCGTCGTCGGCGGAACCTGCATTTCTCCGGAACCTTTTAACGGGGTTCCACTACCACCAGTCATCCCCCGCTTCGCTTCGCATTCCGGGCACGCCCAGTCCCTAGGGATTGCCTCACTGTCGGAAGTTGCAACTCCGACGCAGCCCCTATGATACACTCCGCGACATTGTACGCATGTGGCGGCACCTTTCGGCGATAGAAACTTTTTACAAGCTACACACTTGGTCATCTTTGTCTTGTTAACGGAAAGTCTTAATAGTTCTCGTGCACTACGCTAGATGGCGCTGGTATCCTGGCTGATAATAGTATATTTGTTTTGATAATGTTTTTATTGTGATCACTTCTTAGCTATATTTGTTTGACTGTATGATTTGTATATTTTTGACACAAATATAAAAATAAAATACTCCACTGTTTACTTTTTTTTTACTGTAAGCGTTTTGCACCTACCCACATATACAAAAGACAATCCGATTGCACACAATCTAAACACTATAAAATGTTCAAGCACAGGCGCGCAGTAGGCTGCGAACACTCGCACAGGGTAGTCGGACCCAGACGCACACACTGATAACTACAGTACGAGGAAGTAAGCAAATTTACGATAAATAAATAACGAGTTAGCGCGAGCGTGCACCGTGTGTGTTACCGTCCGTGACGTCACTCCACTCAACATCACTGCAATACAATACCGAACGTATAACCCTGTTCTGACCGTTGCTGCGGCACACGATTGGACTAGGATAGACAAAACATTGTAATTTACGGTCGGCAGACCAGCACGACTATAAAAAGGGATGTAAAAGGTCTGGGTTCGACGAGATGGTAAATGTGGATGGTTGTGTGATGATTGGGTGAATGGGGCCTAAATGAAATCCATCGATCGTTCTGACAACTTTGGCGATAAAGAGCCTTTCTGAATTTTGAGGGAAACTACAGGAGAACGGAAGACATCGATCCCACCTTAAAGTCGGAGCGTTGACAATCCAACGGCGGCAAGGTACGGTAGTATACCACGGGTAATAATCACATTAAAAAAATGACCCTAACGTAGACAGAAGGTCAAACTAAAAGAGAATACACGCCGAACTCTCGGGAGTCCCTTAAAATACGACTTAACTCCTGGCGGCGTCTCCGACGGAGGTTCTCACGATCAAGAACCGGAAGTGCTGGTAAGCGGGACAGGCCGCTCGCTTCTCCCTCTGGCTCGCAGACTCCGGATGATGGCTCTCAGCGCACTCGTACTGGCATCACTCCTCGGGGAACAACCACCGCGAACTTAGGCTTGGGGCCTAAACCCTGAAGCTATGAAACAAAATTTTACGATAAATATTTCTACTCCACTGTCTAGACTAAAAGCCAAAAATCAACCACCACCGACAGGCGACAATGCTTACCCAGTATGCTATAACAGCACCCGACCTTTCAGAAAAAAGCGGAAACTCTTCCGTTTCCCTCAGTGTGATAACTACCACAACTGGTTCCACCACCGGCGAGCTTCGCTCAGGGCTTGGGAAAAACGCTGATGCACTAGCGCGAACACTGTTGTTCTTAGCACCAAAAACTGTGGACGAGAAACTCGGGTCTGTACTCTATAAACGGTACACCACGCTTCACACTTTCAGCAAATAAACCAAAGGAAAAACCAACTCTTCCCTCTCGAAGAACTATTCTCTTTGACTCCTATTTGTTCTCTGATGATTTGACAACTAAGAAGAATCATTCTCGAACAATCTAATTCGAATTTTAAAAACTTCCTCCAATTTCATTCATAAAGCAGGCAAACCCGTCGGTAAAGTTAAATATAAAGAAAATGCACACCATCGGAAACGCGCCTTGTGCGACTACTGAATTTCAGAAATAATGCTCTAGATGGCGCTGCAATATAAGGCAAACAGTCATACGAATTTAAATAGTTCTGCAAGGATTAATGCAATTAATGCTGCAGTGCATACTATTTCAGTGTTTTTTGTAGTCCATTTGATCTCTACAAATTGTTTCCAGTTTCTTAAATAGGACTGGAAAAGAGCTTTCTAGTAGTAAGGGTCACTACCCTTACTACTAGAAAGCTCTTTTCCACAGCTTTAGCACAGTGGTGCTAAGCCGTAGATGGACGGACAGACGGACATGTTGAAACTATAAATAGGGGTTCCATGTTGACTACGGAACCCTAAAAACATTAAATATCTCTTACGGTTTGGTAAAACTATACCTTCGTATAATAATTATGAAAGTGCAAAGTTTCCTGTGTTGGTAACGTGTTTGCAATTCTGAAACGGGCGTCGACCGAAGTATACGTCAAATACCATGGCAGATTTTTATGCGTCTGTTCGGCAACCGGAAACTTGATGTTTTCGTGAGAGAGCGGGAGAAGATCAATTTATCACCCAAATAGGCGCGTCTAACTTGGCTGTGATCTGTTGTCACTTACATTGTACCAGATATGGGCCGCTAAACGCTGCATTGTTTGAAAAAAATAGAAGAACACCAAGTCAATGTAATATAATAGTACATTGTGATAAAAGTGAGGTATGTTGATAATTTCACCAGAGGCGGAATTATCACGCGAGCCGCAGGTGAGCGTGATAAGAGAGCCGAGGATGTAATTATCAAAGCTCACGCGTTTCATACGACGTTTTTCAACACATTTTGCGAGGAAAAAATCCTTTTCTTAGGATGAAAATTTTATAGGCCTGCCAAGTTATTTTCTTTACTTATTAATGGCAACAGCTTTTTACTCACATTTTGTATACACCGCCAAGAATTTCCAGTGGCGTCCATTCTTTTTATCACTTTTCTATAGTCGCCACGAGTCAATATTTTTGTTAATAACCAAACACGCATTAACAATGTTTACAAATATCTGTGAAACGTGCTGTGAAATAACCTATAATGGCGCGCAACAGTTTTTTTTCGTGAACTTTGCGCAGTGCGCGTGCATGTGTTCAGCCAGACTTAGATGAAATCTCTAAACAGCCAATACATAATATAATAAATATTTTCGTTTTAAAATGTCATCTTTATTAATTAATGTAAAATGTTATCAATAGTGAATAGTTTTACTAAATTAATCGTTTCTATATCATATCCAAAAATTAATAGTCAATTAATTATCAAAAAGGATTTAATTTGTTTAGTCGAGTAAGAATCCATTTGCCGAGAATTAAAAAAAAAGCTGTACATTCTGTACAACCCGGTTAACTTAAGAATGCACCGTGTCCATGCATAGATCTTGGTGCAAGGTGCCAACGTGACTTAATCGGGATATAACCACAATACACAAGTGTCGTAATGTTATAAAACACGCGTGTTTAATATCCAGGATTATGAGCCTAAAAGCGACACAATAAGAGGTACGTTACGAGCAATTGTGTTGAAAAATATATTAACAGCTTTTTTCTGTAATTCTATTGTCTGGGTAAGTGCGAAAGGTGCTCAATTTAAAATAAATGTCCATTAAACCCCTGGCGGTTTTTGTTACTGTCGTCACAAATGCTTTTAATTTTAAAGGGGTACTTTATAGGGTTAACAGGGAGGGTAACCAGCGATTTTGCTGTAACCCTGCTGGGTTTGACCCGTGTAACATTAATAGATATATTAAATACTTAAGTTACGAAAGACAGATGATCAGTTATTTAATTAGTAGAAAGATAAATTTTTGGATGTTTGGTGATTAAGAAATACGTAAAGTAATAAGTTTCAGCTTCAAGATAAATACAAAAAACACTATAAATGTGGTTCTTTCCGTTTATAAGACAGGTATACTGATAATTTACTTTAATGGGAAGCTCGCAACACACTTTATTATTACGCAACATACTTTATTCGACTTCTAATTATTATAAGAAACTAGCTTCTGCCCGCGACTCCGTCCAAGTGGAACTCGTTTATATATTGTAGCTCCATACAAACTTTCACTCCCTTAGGGGATGGTTTCCGAGATAAAAACTATCATTTGTCCTTCCCCGGGGCTCAAACTATCTCTATACCAAATTTCATCTCAATCGGTTTAAGAAGAAGTAACAGACAGATAGACAGATAGATATACAGACAGACAAACAGACACGTTTTCGCATTTATAATATTAGTATGGGTATGTCATGTATTTAAGCGTTAGACGTACAAATATAATTGTTAACTTAATATATATTTAGACGCGTAAGATAGCATTGAGATAAGTAGTTAGGTCATAAGCATGTTAATAGGGCAAAACTTGGCTAATCGGTGATACCTACTTATATGTGATAGTTTATTTATACTCTTTATCGCCAAGTTACTCTATAACCTACAGTTTTATTTCATTATTAACTTTGATAATAGCGCTACTTATCGTAAATATTGTACAAATGTATATTATACAGTAACTTCGCAATAAGGGTATAAATAATCCATCACAGAATTACTGAATATCACCGATTAGCCAAGTTTTGCCCTACCTATAATCGATAAGTCTACTATAGGTACCTATAGGTACCTACTCGTAAAGGAATCAATCACACGATAGATTTTATCACATTTCTAGTGTCTCATAAATCAGACATTGGCTGACTGCTTCTTATAAATTGATTTTGAAAGAAGCAATGGTATGTAGGAACACATAATTCGTTAAAACTTTAAAAAAAAATGGTTTTACTATTTATGCATAAATTAATCTAAACAAATTTTTCAAGAATGGTAAATATCCTGTAAAAATTAAACAAGATGTTTATCTTATTTATCAGACTGCGGTGAAATGAGCTGGAAATGTTATGTCTTATATATCAGACTACGGCGGTTTAAAGGTTAAGTGCTGGCATTAAAACTCGGTATCCTTTTGCTTCCAAGTGGGTAACAACATCCCTGAAACCCCTATCCAACACGAAAATGTCACTTGGCTGCATCAGGCTATTAAGACCCGTTGAGTCATTATCTAGCACATTTTGCATCATTTTTATTGGCTGTATTAAGGACCTAACATATCCACAACGAAGCCATCTGTAGTGCAAATTGTGAATGGCTTGCACAAAGGAGCCTTTTTGGCCAGAGAATGATTTTCGCTGATGGTACTCATTATTTTTACTTTTCTGATGCCTGGCGTATGTTCCGTCACAAATAAGAATCAATGCATCATTAGCATTACATCATTTTTTGCAATTTTAGTTGTGAGTTTGCAATTTTAGTTGTGAGTTTGCAATCGAATCTTCCCTGTTATTAGCTTTTATGCCGAAATACTGTGGTAAAATATTTTCAAATGCACTAGTTACACTTTTAACATATTCTGTTAATTGCTGCTGTGCTTCTAGTTTTAGCATTGTTTTAATAAGACTATTAGAGTTGCCAGTTCTTAGTGTGACTAAAAATATGACTACTGCTTGAATTATATAAATATCTATTTTCATTATTTCGCAACGATGGCAACAAGTCCGTTAAGTCGGTAATATTAGACCAAGTCAACCCCGTAAAAACGTAAATGTCGTCATTTGACAGAGAAACATCGCCAATCCTTTGAAAATCGCTTGATGTGCTTTCTAGTGCCAGATTATTAAACAGTTTTGTTACTTCGTTCAGATCAAGCATTGATGTATTTTATATACGAGTAATACGCAATTGATTTAAATCATCTTCGAAAAACCGATTCTTAATAACGTGTTTTGTACAAGAACGATTTCCTTTTGGTATATAAATCTTACGTTTGTTAAACGCTTGAATTCTGGCTTCCTGGGCCACAACAATTAAGTCACTTTTACTGGAACACAAGCAATAGTAAACATGCTAGATATTGACCTTTGAATTGGCAGTTCAATCAATTCCGTATCGGTGCTAACATTTGTAGAGCATGGCACTTGCAATTCACTTGCATTGTGTGTTCATATCACGGTCGTCGTTACTAATCTGTGTTTGAGCATTTCTATATCTTTTTAAACGACAATGGTTGCACAATATATCTCCAACTGAGACTGATTTCAAATTATCTGAATAGTATTCAGTGTCTTCTAAGCTGACTATTTTCATTTTGCGACCAGGAGTGTTTTTTAAAAAGCGATTGCAATACCCACATTTTTTATCGATTTTCACCTCCATTATAAAATGAAATGTACAGCTTATATCAGCGATCATCACAATAACGAAATACATAAGTAGTAATTGTTGACATAATGTGACATCTGATTTACTCATACATTCATATATCACTTTAAAAAGTACTTAAGACATGCGACCCGATTTGTGCTACAATATTTTGGAATAATTAAAACGTATGCGTTATTCTTCATTGCGTCTACAAACACTTCACACATAATTGGCAGTATAAAATGTCGTAAATCGCATTCATGGGCATCATTTTCAGGATACCAAGTGACGGCAACAATCTTCACAATATCCAGTTGCTTTCATCCCTTCATCTTTAAGAGATATAGCCGCACGAGGAAGTCCTTTGAAGAACATGTCGACGTAGATTGTATGAGGAAGTTTCAAACAATAAAACGTGGACCGCACATTTTCTATCTAAAATATATGAAATCAATATAAACTGAATGTAAATAATCTAGCTGACACAGAAACGCTACAATAACACTATAATAACTTTACTTGATCCAAAACTGGAGTATTGCTTTGCTTTTCAGTAAGATACCTTCATACAAAGATTCAAGTCTATAACTTTCCAGATGAACGATTTCCATACAACGGTTCCACCCCTATTTCACCCCCTTAAGGGTTGAATTTCGAAAAATCCTTTCGTAGTACACGTCCACGTACTGTAAAGTATATATATTCCAAATTTCATGCTTATAATTTTAGCGGTTTAGGAAATCACACATTACTTATGTGAACTTTCGACCCCTATCTCAACCCCTTCAAGGGACGAATTAGAAAAAAAAATCCCTTATCAATGTTTTTGAATGTACATTAGGAGCTTGTGACCGAAGTTTTAAATGGCTAACTTTAAAAACGACATGTTTCCCATACAAACTTTAAACTCTTTTTTAACCCCCTTAGGGGATGATTTTTTATAGCAAAGTTATATCATTTGTTTTGCTTTTTAGTAAGAAACCTTGATACAAAGATTCAAGTCTGTAACTTTCCAAATGAACGATTTCCATACAACGGTTCCCCTATTTCACCCCCTTAAGGGTTGAATTTAGAAAAATCCTTTCTTAGCACACGTCCACGTACCTACTGTAAAGAATACGTGTTCCAAATTTCATGCTTATATCGTTAGCGGTTTAGACTGTGCGCTGTCTGTCAATCGATTAGTAACGAAGTTTTATATATATATATAGATAATTTAACCATTGTAGCAAAAAAAAGGCTTCAGAACGTGCAACTCATGCCTTTTCATATGATACCCTACTTGGCCAAATAACCTGACTAAGATTTTTTTACCTCCCTCATATTAATGACAAGGGTTTCTTAGTATCTCTAAAGGCCCCCATTCATCATGTAGTTACGGGCTTATTTATTTATTTATTTTTATGCTTAAGTTACACGTATATACGTGTAATTTTTGTCAAGATATTTATTTGTTTTTAGGTATAAGTCATAATAGTTAAGGGACAAAAATAATATCGAGCTACATTTTTCTATTACTCGCGTGTATTGGTTAATTTATAATTAACATTATAGGGTCAGTAAAACGCACAAAAGCACGTTACAGTAAGGAGCTGCCTTACGAAAGCGGACAATGAAATGCAGAATCAAAGGCAAATTCTGACGATAAACTGAAGTCACAAATTACCTTAATTTACTTGAATAGGCCTCCAACAGTTCAAATTACTGAAAATCATTATAACTTTCACGAAGGGTCAGCTAAGTCAATCAGTGGCTTAAAGGACACACAAAGTTCCGACGACCGTATTCTCTGTTTTAACGACACCATTAATCTGGGGATGCTTGTATCTTACTTGTGGAGATATTAATAGAATGGCTATTTTGTGACGAACTATCCAAGTTGAAATACCACTTTACAATTGAATGCTCTTATTCACAAACGTCCATCAAAATGAGAGGCCTGTGCCCGGTAGTGGGACGTATATTGGCAAATGTATTATTTATCATTATTAATATTTAAATATACGACTTTCAGGATCTGCACTTTTTAAGGAGGGATCGTCAGAATGAACTAACCACACGTAAACGTTTTCCAGACTACATTTCTGAATATGTAACAATATATTTTTGTATTGTTATAAGTTTTATTTGGTCAATCATAACACCCGCAAAAATAATAAAATGGTCTTAAATAATACAAAATACTTCTACTAATCAATAGATTTTTAAACGTATGGCGAGTCAAAAATAGCATAGGAACATTGATGGTAATGTCAAAATTCTATATATCTCGTTTATATACTACTAATATTATAAATGCGAATGTTTAGATGTTTGGATGTTTAGATGTTTGGATATTTGGATGTTTGTTACTCAATTACGCTTAAACGGCTCAACCGATTTAGATGAATTTTTGCACGATGATAGTTTATAACCTGAATGAAATATAGAATAGTTTTTATCCCGGGTCCACGCAGACGAAGTCGCGGGCGGAAGCTAGTTTAAGTATAAAAAGTAAATTCTCTGACAGTAGCTTTGTAAGTTGGTATGTACGCTAATGTTAATGTGTCAACCTTTACTTTCGCTAAGTTTAAAGACAAATAATAAGTATCAGTTTCAAGTATTATTTGCTAGTAACATTTCATTTGATGTCTGTAAACGTACTTAGATACTAAGTGGAGAATCATTAAAAGTGCAGTGAGCTAGCTGTCGCTCGGTGGAATGGAACTAGGTTACACATACTGCAACGCGTTGCATGTGTTTATTATCAAAACCAGTAGGAAGCGACTAATGATGTCGTTCAAAGGATTTTAAAAACTTTATCTGCAATAAAAAAACACTGTGCCTTTTCTAAAAAAAAAAAAAATAGGTACCGACTTAATTGTTTGAATTGTTTCAATATTCGATTTTATATCAGGTGTCTAAAATAGGCCATGTTACCAGTTATACAATTTACTATTAACTACGTTATGGTTAGAAACTGTCAACATTTATTACTTGCTTATCTTTGCTAGCCCGAAGGTTTTCTTTAACGTATTTTTATAAGGTACATTTATTTACCAACAAAAGCAACAAAAAATACACATACAACAATAAAATAAACATGCATTGATTAGATGATTTTTAAGAAGCTTTCGAGCACTTGCTGGATTTTACAAATCAAATAGATTTCGTCGCATTTTTATTTATATTATATTCAATGGAGTGTCTCTCGCAACAAGTAAAGAGTGCTCGCAACAGCGCCACGGTCTGTGAAGTGTTCACGTCGTTAAGGGGACGTTAACGGCACCCTGGCACGTGCCGTGCGTTTTGAGATACCAACTGGCGAAGTAATTTGTACGTTGCAAATACAGGTAAATTGAGTATAATTGCTGTGGTAAAATGAGCCGCCTACAAACTCTTCGGGTCATTTCAGGCTGCTGAATTTAATAATCTTATATAATAATAATTGCAAAACTTTAGCGATCAACAAAATGATCTTACATTAATCGCAGAATTTACATCAAAAAGCCAAGGCATATTCATTGATTAGGTACTTCAATTTTTAGGGTTCCGTACTCAAAAGGTAAAAACGGGACCCTATTACTAAGGCTCCGCTGTCCGTCCGTCTTTCCATCTGTCACCAGAATAATATATATAACAACAACAACAAATACTGAAAAACAGCATAAAATAAATAATTTAAGGGGGCTCCTTTGGGAGCCCCCTTAAATTATTTACAACAAACGTGATTTTTTTGCCGTTTTTATAGATAATGGTACGGAACCCTTCGTGCGCGAGTCCGACTCGCACTTAGTCGGGTTTTATCTTACAAGTAGAACACTTACTGTTTTGTATGATTATCGACTAGGATCATATAATTAAGGATCATTAATTTAGTGTATATAGTCAAATAAAAATGTTAATGTTTGACAATTAAATTATGAAACTGTAATTAAGCTTGATTCTTTAATTAATTATTTTAAATAATAACTACATGCTGTATGACATATAAATTCATATAATTAATAGTAATGCCATATAACTTGTTAAATTATTCATTCCAATAAGACAAACATGAAAAAAATATTCTTTCTTACAGTACTTAATATTTATCAAAGCTACTTACCAAAATAATAAAATAATGTAAACTGTACATACCTATATAGCAAAAAATTGTACTTACCTTTAAGTCACCGTTGGCCCCGCCCAACTATATCTTATGTTTTTTTTTTAGAAACATATGTATTACCCCAATTACAATCGGATCACACTGCCAGATTTCCTAGAATTCTCTCTCCCCTATTACGGTAGATGTTGAGTATGTACAATATTGTTCGATGGTAATAAAAAGATATAGGATTGTCAATCAGGCACTCGTTCATTTTTCGACAAAATGTGCTGATGTCAAAGCTGGCTGCTGCCTTTTCTTTCCGCCAGGTCATAACCACTAGGAATACCTTCCTCAGACATGCGAAATACCCTTCATCACGAGAATTCCCAATCATTGAAAACATGATTCCTTCTACTGCCCTGTCTATAAGCCATTTCCCTCCCCGTTCTAATGTATTTTCCATTAAGGCCTTCATGTTCTCATTTCTAGTGATTGTGGGATTCTCCAATGTCATGCAACCCAATATATTTAATTTATGGGAGTGAAAAGAGCAGTTGTTATGAAAGCATTATAAGAAGTCTTCTTTCATTACTGCATTTTGTCTCACTACTATTAGAATTCGCTAGTTTGATGGACCATGCAATTATTTACATATTGCAGGAACAGAGCATTTCTGTCAGTCCTCTCAACCAACTCTATTGTGATGATCATTATTCTATCTGTCGGGCGTCTTGCATGATAAGGGGCTCTTGTCGTCATCGTCATTGGTACATGAAATTCTGTCTAAACTCGATAGAGTCGCCAATATGGGGAAGATGGCCACATTTTTGAACATCTCTTTTCCATAAGTTTCTCCAGTTCCATATGCTCCTCCCAGCCTTGAGTACAGATTAGTCAATTAACTGTCCAACAGTTGAACCCCAGCGTTAGTGCTCAAGATGATTTCTAATGCATCAGTTGTGATGGGTTCACAAATCATAGGCACAGGATGTAAATCAGTAGGGCTTTGTACCATGAGTTCTGGACAGGGTATGTAGCCAGATGGCAGTTTTTCTCTTTCAGCCATAGACGTGAATATCTTCAATCCAAGGGCTGTATTTAAGCTTCCTATTTTCATTGTGTTCGGGCTGTTTTATGTCAGGGGTATATTTAGAAATGTTTTATCCCCTTCTTTCCCATGCCAAGAACTTCTTTTATTTTCTCCCCTTTTGCAGCTGTAGTCCTTTCCATGAAGAAAAATGTATTCTTGTCGGAGTTCTCCCAAATTTCAATCAGGTCAAAGATTAGATCCTCTGTGAGCGCGCTATTTTCCTTCATGTTTACCCTACTTGTTTGATTTTCTTTGATTAGACTGCTCTTTATAGTGGATAACAGCTGGGTGATCATGTCGGAATCCAATGTTTCTCTTGTTGTTATGTTTGCACAGATGTGTTCTGGCATCAACTTACCCCTCCATTTGATGCAAAGTTGAGGATCATCTGACTATACTGTTTTTCCATATTTTGCTGGCTAGGAGTAATTGTCTGTGGAGGGTCTTCTTTTGTGTATAATTCTTTCTCGGTGTATACGTTATTTTGGTCTGCTAGAAGATCTTGTTCCCACTTGGCCAGCTCCTCTTTTAACCAACCACTTGGGTATTCCCAACTCTATTGAGTGTGAGGATCGATAGGAGGCAGATAGAGATTGTCATTAATCCCTAATGAATCAAGTACCTTCTTCCTTTCTATCAAAAACTTGGTTACTTTTGCTTCTCCTTGTGCAGATCTGTTTTTGTCAACCCAAATTACCATAGTGCTTTCTGCTTCCATCATAAACATATCAGCGTTATTAGGAACTTCAGCTTTAGCTAATAGAAAAAACTATCGGACGTTTTCCCAGCAGTCCTTGATCTCTTCGATGGACCGGGGTCAGTGTTGGTTCTCTTCTGCACCCTTAAAGGTCTTCCCATTGTCACAAAAAATCTCAGATGGATTTATATTTACGAAGGACCATGTGACTCTGTTTGACTGGCAACAAAAGAATTACGGCGTTGCGAAACGCTTAATTGACAGCAGCGGGTGCGCAGTTTCTGCGGTTCCGAACTGTCACTGTCAGGTGTCAACGTAAACGTCAGTGTCGGCTGTCAAAGGAAGTTCGTGCGTACGACGATGTTGTTATTAAACTTTGCGGTACAGTAACTATCAATAGAGTCTTGGTTACTCTTTGAAGCATGTAACTTGTACAATTCTTTTATGTAATTATCTGACTTTTTTTGGATCTTTCCTTTCTTTGTTATTATATATCCTTTATAATTATATTTAAAGATACCATTCATGTTCAATCATGTATTGAACAAGCTCTTAACTTTTGCCTACAGGAAAGACGAATTTCGTTTTTAGCACTGTGTATGACTCAGTCTGTTTATTAGTTAGGTCATTGACCCTGTACTCGAGTAGGGTTAAAACATGTACTTTTAGGTATTTAAGGTTAACAACCTGTAACTTGGTGCCCCCGCATTCGTACCCCACGTTTTTACTAAAGTTTTCAATTATGAAACCCCCTGCATTATTTACTTAGGAAGAAAACAATGGGTGGAATTACTTATTTATTATAAAAATTGAACTAATAATACGTGGGTAAGAAGGCACTACTAAACCGGAACATTATTAGCACAAACACAGAGTCGGTATAGCACCCACCCACTTGCACTGGCGGATAATGTTCCAGCACTTCAGTTGAAAGGAAGCAATAACACGCCGCTCGGAAGCAAGGCGCCTCTTTTGTTTTATTCCGCCAGTCCAGTAAGTACAGTGAGTGGCAACCGGTGCTAAATAAAACTGACTTTTTTCTATCGTATCTGAATTGTTTGTAAACTATTGTATGTATGTATACAATTTTGAGCATGTATAATGTATGTGTATGTATGGTATGTATGTGTCGAACGGACTTATTGTCGTATCTGAATGTTTATAAACTCTTATATTTATAAAATGTTGAGCATGTATAATGTGGGTGTGTAATGTTTTTAATAACAACTATTTTCGAATTTTCATTTTGCATAAATCGAATTGCATAATTTTGAAATGCAGAAATGATTATTTAGTTTAAAAACAAAATGAATAAGAATTGCAAATTGCATATTTTCAGTAATAATAACAATTCAGTTGCATAGTAATGTATTCGCAAAACAGGCAACTGATTGCTATAGCATTATACTGATATAATGATCGCTTTGTATACTATTTAATGCTCATAATTTCCTTTTTTCAATAAAACCAAGTTCATAATGTTCAAAGAATATAAAAGTATACCATCGTCTGATGACGAATAGGCTGATGCCTATACACGCCCCACTGCTGGCCACAGAGCTCTCGTGATCAAGAGGGTAATAAAACGTGTACTATTATAAAATAAGTCGGTTCTGGCGCTTCGCCGGCCGCTGCCGCGGCACGCTCGCTTCGCTCGCTCTGCTTGCGCGCTGTAGGGTCGCAGTTCTACCTAACACTCCTCCTCGCTTCGCTCGTCGTCGTACCTAACGGCGACCTGCCTTAAGGTAGAATTTTTTTTAATTATTATTTATGTCATATTATATTACTAGCTTCCGCCCGCGACTTCGTTCGCGTGGACCCGAGATAAAAACTATCCTATATTTTAATCCAGGCATCCAAACATCTAAACTTTCGCATCCTACTAATATTATAAATGCGAAAATTTAGATGTTTGGATGTTTGTTACTCAATCACGCTTAAACGGCTGAACCGATTTGAATGAAATTTTGCACGAAGATAGTTTATAGCCTGGATTAAAATATAGGATAGTTTTTATCCCGGGTCTACGCGGACGAAGTCGCGGGCGGGAGCTAGTTTATAATATTAGTAGGATGTCACCCGATTATTCGTTAAAATATAGTTCTACATTTTAATCATAATAGTAACTGTATGTTATAACAAGTAAAATTATTCCTAATGATGGTTATAAACATCGTTTTTATGATTATAGAACATTCTGTAATTTAATTATTATAACGAATAATATTATGGATTTTGTTTCTATACATTATGTTTATAATGAGTTTTAAAAGTAGTTAAATGTAACTATGCAAAATGTTTGTATTAAAATTGAACGGCACCCGTATGATGTGTGTGTATTATGTATGTGTCATAATGGCCATACAGAATCGTATCCTATGCAATTAAACGACTAATACGTATGTATATATTTGTAATTACGTTTTCGAAAACACCTGTAACGATATCGATGAAATTTGCAATGAGTATAAGCTATCTGATTCCGCAGGAAGCGAACCAATCACTTTGGCACACTAGGGCAGGCCTATGTCTGGCAGTGGACATCTTTATCGGTGTCCGGGGGTAAACAATCGATTAGCTAGATCTTATCATCATATATTTAAAAGCATATCTTAAAGAACTTATTCTACAAATCTACAGTATTTCATTACTCCAATTTAGGGAAGCGTAGTGTGGTGGCAAGGCCTCACACCGCAGTTTACGAACTGAGCTTGCTTTGCCCTGTGATACCGGAACATGAGCCGTACCAGTTTTCTTCCTCTCTTCTCCTGACAGTACTATAGTACCACTGCTGCCGGACACTCGCATAGCACCGAACTAGTATCACGTCAAGAATATTGACGGATGTAATTTATTTATTTATTTATGCATTTAACTCGGGCGACAAAGGCCCATAATTAAATATACCTTACAAATATAATACATACAAATCAAACAGCCGATTTATTACATGTAGCAACACCTACCTACAAGCAATCAATTTATAACAATGTTGACGGGTAGGCGGATAGTCAGTTCCTAACGGCTATATTGCGTACGAACAGTTAAGTGCAGATTTGCAGGGTTAGATTTGGAGGAAAACCAGGCTGAGCTCTTTCCATAATCACTTTCAATGGATCCTATGATATTGTAATGATTTGGTTCATTTACACGATGTGAATAAGGTTTTCCTACATGGCACGTACAGTCGAGGTCAAAAATACCTTTACATTTAAATACGTTTACACATTGCATGACATAAACATGCTTACAACTCATATGACAGATTCTGCTTTTCAGTTAATGCTCCAAATTTCAGTTTATAATCTGTCTTCCATAAAAACATTTACAAAAATTGTGTCATAACAGATTCACATTGCATGTTACAGAATAAGGTTTACTGCCAATGTGCCGTAAATACGTTTACATTTTCAGTGACATTAGAAACTTTACGATCTAGCTTACTTTTCGATTACATACACCTATTGTTACATAAATATCTTTACAGATTTGATTTTCTTAATTTGAATAATGACAATCACCGAAAACAGTACCATACTGTCAAATAATCTATCTCCTTCATCCGTCGTGTTTGGCCTAGTTATTATCCTCTCGATGAGTAGTTGATTATCGTAGTGCAAAAGTACAGTCGGCAATAAAAACTTGTACCAAAAAATTATTTTTCAATTGTTTACAAATTACATCACAATTTACAATTATTAATAAGTACATATAACATACACATTAACTAAAGTACTTAGATAGATAGATAGATAAATAGATAGATAGATTGATTAATTTATTTCTTAATGAAAATTACATGCTATTTAACAATGTCACAAAGTTTTCAAATAACATTAACTCACAAAAAGATCGTCAGATTCTAAAAACTAAGAATAATTCATTTAAATAATTAATCATCAAGTAAAAAATAAATAATCAAATAATTAACAGTTTAGTCAAATGCAGTAAAATAAAATGTCAGAGAATAATAATCATACTAATAAAATTTTATAATTACTTATATCAAAATATTAACAATGTCAAAAACATCTCTTTCAGAGTATAAAGCGGTCAAAATGTATATATATTATAAGATACCAAAATGGATAGTAGAACTTAAACAACAAAATGATCAATTAATATAATTTAATTAACTTAAATTTTACAAACAAAGGAATGCCACGCTTATTTTAAAGGAACAGATCCCACGATATCAGAATGTCTCACGTGAACCCGACGGCGGCCGATGGCAAAGTGGTTTGACCAACGGTTCGGGACGGTTAAGGGGTGTCGAGGCGGTTACGAGGTGGCGCGAAAAACCGACGGAACTTGATGTTGCCAACGCGGCTTCTCCTGACGCACGGTCGTCCCCGACCTCGAGGATAATGACGGCGGAGCTTGCAGCGGCGCTAGTTGACGGCTGAGGGACGCTGGTGCTGTTGGAGCCCGAGGTAGCTGTCGGTCGAGCGTCTAGTGCCAACGAGCTCGCACTGGAATCATGTGACGAATCGGCTTCGGTGTCACACGGGTGTTCATCGGTGCCAGGGACTGAAACAATGCAATGTTGGTGTATAGGAGATGTTTTTCTTTTTATCACTTGACCATTAACATCATCATTTCAGTCGACATTAACGACAATCGGCGACGATCAGTCTTGGAATTTAATCTCAATTAAATTATTGTCATGACTTAGTTTTCTGAACATTACACAAATCGTATTTGAACTTCAAACTTTTAAGTCTTTCGTATGAACTATTTGATCAGCAACTAAAATAAAGTCTTTCAAAGGAAAATGTTTTCCAAAAAGTTACAAATACTACGGGATATTGCGTTAACAGCTACGACAAACTCATCAGTAATAAATAAAAAAATGATGAATATACTGCCCGGATCTTTGAAGCACGAAGCTGCAATAGCGCAGCGTAAGCTGCTGTTGTAACTCTGCGCATGCTGCCGTTGCAACGCAGCACCATGTCGTTAGGCTGTACCACATTGACATCAGATACCAGTAAAGAATACCCGACGAACGGGTAGCCCGACGAACGGGTAGCTCGACGAACGAGCCTGACCAGTGACGAACACTTAGTCATCTGGCAACGAACGCCAATACAGGTGAGACGATGACGAACATCAAGTCTGCACGCACCTGATACATGTATCCGACGAACGGATATGCTCGACGAACGAGCACGACCTGCGACGAACGCATGGTAAGGTCAAAAGGCGACGAACGCCATACTGCAATGATGACGAACATCATAAATATAACTCACCATAAACTGTGACGCAGCCTGCGTCACCTTGCCGCGACTGCCGCTGAGTAGTCGCAGCCCGTAGCGTCCACTAGGCATAATGTCGACCACCTTGTAGGGGCCGCGCATGCCGGCATCTAGCTTCCCAGTTGACTGTGAATGTTTAATCACAAATACAAGATCATTAAGTTGAAATTCACGCGGCGGTCGTCTCTGCTTATTTACGCGATCGTCTTGCCTGGTCTGATTCTCGCTAAGTAGTCAACGAGCTCGATTTCTTGATACCTCACGCATCGCTTCACGATTGGGACTTCCGCCCTCAATCGCCACATCCCGAACCAGAGCACGAATAAGGGGTGTTGTTGAGTCCGTGCCTATTAATAGGTTCAGTGCAGAAGCCTGGGTAGTTTTCTGCTTTGTGATATTCAGCACAAGTTGGAGCTTCCACAACTTACTGGACCAAGCTGATTGTCGGTGGTTCACTTCATTTCGAATCATATTCAAGACAGTCCGTACGTACCGTTCAACTTGTCCATTTGAGTGATGCATTTCGGGTGTTATGTGGTGTAAGTCGCATCCCAGGTCGTTAATCATGGTAACGAACTCCTTCGACACGAACATGCGTCCCTTGTCAGTTATCATGACTTTTGGTACACCAAATATCGCTACCGCGTCTGTTATCACGCGCTTCAACTCTGAAGTGTCCTGGCGTTGCATAGGATAGATCAAACAGAATTTGGTAAATGCATCTACCAATAGTAAGACATACTTGAAGCCTTCTGATGCCGGGAGGGGACCCAATGTGTCCACGTGTACCGTGTCAAAAGGTACTTCAGGCTTTTTCCAGGAGGTGATGTCCTGCAATGGCGCTCGAGGGACTCGTTTCTTGGAAATACATACCAGGCAATGTGAGATGTACTTGTTAACGAAATGACGCAGTCCCGGAAACCAGAAGTGCTTAAGGATGAGGTTCAACACCTAGTCAGCTCCAATGTGTTCGTGTTCATCATGGAACACCCTAAGTAGACTCAGCCGATGACCTTTGGGGATGTAGCAAAGCAGTCTTTGCTCCTCGCCCGCCACAGCATAGCGGTAATACAAAAGACCATTCTTTGCTATGTATTGATTGGAATCCAAACTTTCCTCTTGCAGATTTTGGAGTAGGTCTTGAGTCTCGCCATCGGCAGATTGTGCTATCTCAGCCCAATTTCGGGGATTGGTGACCTGGTTTACCTCCATCACCGGCGGGTTGCGGCTCAAATAATCAGCATGTTGCATCAGAACTCCCTTTCGGTATTCGATGGTGAAGTCAAAGTCTTGGAGGTACACCCACCAGCGGGCGACCCTTGGTATTAAGTATTTCTTACGTTCAGTGGCTTTGAGGGCGTTGTAGTCAGTAACTATTACGAACTTGAGACCCACGAGGTAGTGCCGAAAGTGCTGGAGAGCTCTCACCACGGCAAGCGTCTCAAGCTCGTAGGAGTGATATTTACACTCTGCGCCCTGTGTCACTTTACTGAAGTAGGAGATCACGTGCTTCTTACCATCAGCGTGAGTCTGCAGCAGGACAGCTCCATAGCCGGTGCTGCTGGCATCTGTGTGGAGCTCGGTAGGAAGGTTGGGATCAAAAATCGCCAATACAGGTTCAGTAGTAAGGTTGTATTACCTGTTGACGCGCATTTTCTTGCTGAGTACCTCAGACGAACTTCACACCCTTTTTGGTCAGCTGAGCGATGCAAGCAACCATTTTGGAGTACCCTTCTATGTACCTTCGGAAGTACCCAGCAAGCCCAAGGAGTTGCCGCACTTGCTTCACGTTCCGAGGTGGTAGGGAATTAGCAAGAGCTTCTACTTTTCGGGGGCTCGGCTTGACTCACTAACCTACCCAGGTACTCAATCTCTGTAGTAAGAAAGGAGCACTTGCGAATATTGATAGAAAAGCCTGCCTCGGTAAGGGTTTTCAAGACGTTTCGTAGTACGTCTATACCTTCAGAAACAGAGTTGCTCAGTAGGAGCACATCATCGATATATACCAGTACATTTCCGGCGTCAATAAAGCTACGGAGGACGTCGTTCATAATTCTTTGGTAAACCATAGGAGCATTCGCGAGCCCGAACGGCATTTTGAGATATTCAAAATGCCCCTCTGGAGTGACGAATCCGGTTAGATGTATGCAATCTTCTTTGATTGGGATCTGGTGGAACCCAGTGGCCATGTCTAAGCTAGAGAAGTATTTAAAGCTGCCTAAACGATCAACATGATCATCGATCAAAGGAAGGGGATATCTCTCCTTCTCGGTAATTTTATTTAAGGCTCGATAATCGACGCAAAGCCTATCTTTTCCACCGTCGCGCTTTTTGACAAGTAACACGGGGCTTGCATACGACGATTCGAATCGCCTAATTATACCTTTCTCTAAGAGATCGTTGGTCATGTCGCGAACTTTAAGTTTTTCCTGGTACGACAATTTATACGGCCTGTACACTACGGGAGTTGGACTAGTGAGCTTAATTTCCATCTGACCTGTTTTCACCGTAGTTGAAGCCGTTCCCGATATGAGAAACTCCGAGTATTCAGTAATTACGTTCATCAAAGATTCGCGTTCTTCACCTTGAAGAGGTGTTTTAATCTCGACGCCATTAACTGATTCTACCGCCTGGACTGATGATGACAACTCGGGGACACGGGTCAGAATTTGTTTATCTTTAGTCCTAACATACATCACTCCGTCGCAATTAAGAATATCCGTACCGATTATGATTGGAGAGTTCATGTAGGAGGACGGTACAACTACTAAATCGGCTTCTATGGTAACGTCGGGAAACTCAAAAGTGACAGTTACGTAAGAATCGCAAACGATCTCCTTCTCACTTATGCCTTTCAATGTACAATGTCTACGCTTAGGTTGACAAGAAAGATATTTAACAGCGGATGCCAAAATTAGAGATATTTTTAACGCACCACTATCTATTAGAACATCCATAGGTATGCCCTGGACCACCGCAGTAGTAATATCATTAGAGGAACTAGACCGCTCGGTACACAAGTTAACATTTCTTTTGCTACGCGATTCGGATCGTGCCTTAGCAAAGCAAGTGCTTTCGACGTGCCTGGGCTTATTGCAAAAGGAACAATTAATTTTATTGGTTTCAGGTCTAGAGGGTGGTGCTGAATTTACAGGTGCCTTTGATTTTTTTGGACAATTACGGCTATGGTGCCATCTCTGATTGCAATTGTAGCACTTTGACTCTGTACGATTACCGACGTTATGAAAAGATCGTTTGTTGGTCGTGGTTGTAGTTTGAAAACGGTTGGTATTTTTGTTACGGCCCGGTTTGACATAAATCGAGAGAAACGACACTAATTTATCAGATGTTAACGACGCATTAGCAGCTGTAGCACGCAACTGGGGGTTATCTATTCCTCGAATTACAATAAGCGTCCTTAATTCGTCACTTAGCCCCTGCACGATCCTCAATCGTAAAAGCGTGCGTCGTGCATATTCTGCATAGAGTGCATATCAGGACAAAGGGGTATTAATTCCTTTCTAAAATTCGACCAAGTACGATCATTGGTTACCCACTCCGATAGCTATACTTTGGCGTCCCCTTTAAGACACGAAGCAACGCGCGATAAACATTCATGATCGCTCCAGCCATTTGCCGTCCGTGCCCGTTCGACTTCCTCGCACCATGCATTTATGTTGTGAATCGAGGGGTCAAAATTTGAAACAAAGTAATTATGTGATCTCACAGGTTGCGCGGATTTAATCGCTTCTAGTAAAGCTTGGGCGAGAGAAGACGCGCCGGATTGCAATGCAGCTGAATCGGTTGAAGGATCGAGATTCGCAATACTAGGCGCCTTAGTCACTTGACCTGGATCTAACGGAGGTGTAAAAGATCTGTCCGTGTTAGAATTGATCACTACAGAGGTATGCGTAGTAGTAACGGGATTATGCGTATGACTGGGAACACGTTCGCGGCTTAATCGCGGAAGAGTTGCGCTTCTAGATCGCCTGACCCTACTACGTGATCGATTTCGAGGTCTGCTTTGCGAATGGCACGGACGAACGTAACGATGAGGAGAAGGCGTCCTATAACGTTCTACCCTGCGCGAACGATAACGCGAACTACTACGCGAGTAATCACGATTACGCGATATGGATCGATTACTCCGAGAATCACTACGGTCCTGCGAGTGACTTCGCAATCGGTGCCGCGAACGAACGCGCGAGTCATTCCGTGAATGTCTAGTTTTACGATCACGTGATTTACTTCGTCTCATAATGCAACACTAAGTTGATTCCGTACGGATTGTAATGTTGATCAATTCTTTGCAGCGCAAAATATTATACTAACAACGTCTACCAAACGAATTTAGGTTTAGTTAACGCAAAGACAAAGAAAACGCATGATTTCAAACACCACCCGCACGAAAAACTACAAGCTATAGTTAGCTTGTAGTTTTTCGTGCGGGTAGTGTTCTAATCGCGACGTGTTGCATAATCGTTATAGTTAACGATTATGCAACACGTCGCGATTAGAACCACTAGCCGTTGTTTAAAAGTGAAAACCGTCCGAAAGCAATCTAAAAATTAAATGATGAACGCAAATAATCAACACACAAAATATCAAATTATTCGAACCGTTTTTACACCGTATATCGCACTAAGCACTTAATTAATATCAAAAGCAACGCAAGCGCAAATAACCAACACTTGAAAACTATGGGAAAACACACAAATATCACAGGTCTAAAAATAGACAAGAAAAATCCGTTCGAACAAAAACGTATTTCAAGTGCAGACTTGTTCCTTTTTTAAATGTGGGCTATTTATTTAATAAAGCGTTCTTTATCCCGACTTCTGATATAAGATACCAAAAGGGATAGTAGAACTTAAACAACAAAATGATCAATTAATATAATTTAATTAACTTAAATTTTACAAACAAAGGAATGCCACGCTTATTTTAAAGGAACAGATCCCACGATATCACAATGTCTCACGTGAACCCGACGGCGGCCGATGGCAAAGTGGTTTGACCAACGGTTCGGGACGGTTAAGGGGTGTCGAGGCGGTTACGAGGTGGCGCGAAAAACCGACGGAACTTGATGTTGCCAACAATATATATATATATATATATATTGCTAGGGCACCCTAGTTAATACAATGTCATATCATAATTAATAACAATAAGGCAGTCAAATAAAAATTATTCTTAAGGTTGTCTGGAAGAGATCGCTTACAGCGATAAGGCCGCCTGTTGCTACCTTCATTGTGAATTGTGGATCTATTTGTAAATTTGTTTTATCTATGGTGCAATAAAGAATATTTACTTACTTACTTATTCTATCCTATTATATTGACAAGTTAAGTTATTGTAAGATGGTGTCAATTTTAGCAATACCTAATCCCATCTTACTCAATTCCTATTCCCGCTAATCCCCACTACGGAGTGAGATGAGATTTCCTACTATTTTGTGTTTATCATATCTATAAAATGAAATGAAAGATTATCATTGAAAAACGAAAATTCAAACTACCGGAAGACTTCTCAAGTATACGTATGAACGTGCTACATAGAAAAATTAACTTTTATTGATATTTAACTTCGGTTTTGTCCCAACTCACCCCGTTTTACAGTGCAATCTTGCAATTATGTTAATGGTGTAGGTCTTTCAACATGTATGTTAATCTTGGTTTGATGATAGCAGAATAGCATTCAAGAATCAGTAGTTTATAATATAAATACATACAAATTTATAAACTTCACTTACGCTTTGCAGAATCATGACATAGCATTATTAGTAAGTAGGTATATAACGATCTTTTTTCTTCAAATTTTCATTGAACAATGGTTTCTTGCGATGCTATGTTCTGAATTTAATCTCTTGATGTTCATTTATCTTTAAAGTATGATGTCAGTGCTCGTGCCAATCTTGGAATAATAAGTACTCAACGCATTTACTTGGTTTCATAATAAAATAGTTATCTGGACATGGCAAATCGTATTGACGACCACACCAAACATCGAATTATTACAATGCGGGAAAATGGTGAAAAAGTAAGTGACATATCCGATGAATCAGGAATTTCGGTAAGTTCATTTTCGCAAGTGACTAGTAAAAATGCTTTGTTTGCCAATTTATTACCTATTTATGCCACTAATTCTCTTAAATAAACTATTCTACAGTTAGGTATAATAAATACAAAATATTATATAGAACCATATACATGTGGTGTAAAAGATGGGCCAGTGAAGGAACCGTTAAATGCCACGCATCAAAAGGAGGTCCCAAGAAAACTACCGCAGCAGCCGACAGTCAATTAATTGCAAATGTTTTGGTTCAGCGATTTGTAAGTGTTCCGACGTATGCTGCCGAGTTACATGTTAGTGGCAATACCATCCGAAGACGCCTGAAAAGATCTGGGCTCCGTCACAGCATCCCCGCACGAAAACCACTACTTAACGATAGACATAAGCGATTGAGGCTAAATTTCGCAAACAAGTATCGGCATTTTGACTTTGAGAAAGCTGTTTTCGTTGACGAAAAGACTTTTACAACAAATCAAGATGGACGTGTTACATTGTATCGACCGGAAAACACGAGATATAACGAAGAAAATATTTTGGCGAACAGGAGAAGTGGCCGCTTATCTTTAGGGTTTTGGGGCTGGATATCCTCTTCAGGACCAGGAGAACTGGTCGAAATATCGACTCGCTTGAATTCAGCAAATTATATCGAAATTCTTAGAGATGTGTTATTGCCCACAGTTAAAAGTTCATTTGGTGAGGATGTAACCATATATTTGGTACAAGACAATTCCTCAGTGCATAATTCAAATCTCGTCCAGACATGGATTGATGATCAAGAAAAATTAGAATTAATAAGATTGTCCCCTAAGTCACCAGATATGAACATGATTGAAAATATGTGGGCCATAATGGTTCAAAACTGGGATGCATCACAGATAAGAAATATACACAATTTGAAACAACACGTGCACGAACTATGGGAGCATTATCGAGGTTTGGACTATTAGTGCAATCGATGGGACGGCGCACTGTGAATCGAGTAGAACATGCAAATGGGACAAAAACCCTTATCAAATATCCAAAAACTCATTATGGTAGGTCATTACTAATGAGTATACATTAAGAGTCCCACGTGTTATTTTTTCCTGCAACCCCCCCTTACATGAGTAATTAAGGTGACTATATAGGATGAGTGCAAATTTACTATGCATTCATTTGCGTAATTGCTCTTGGCTTAAAAATAATTGTGTGCATTTCCAAGTTATTTGTGTTTATTTCATTATTATGGATTCCAATTTGGAGGGTAAGTAGTATTTTTAGACATATATTGATTATAAAAATATTCATTGTATTTTGTAAAACATCAACATGTTTACGAATAATCATTGGAATTTTACCCTAACTTTGACTTTCATGGTCAAGAAATTACATGTCGGCATCTGTCTACTCTGTGAAATTTATATATAATATACTTATAACTATAAACCGTCATATTTAATAAACTCCCTATCCAACTTTTGAGTACAACTATTTTTTTTATTTTTTCTTTCAGAATTCGATTTTTGCATTTCAAAAGTCAATTTCTTCGATGTATGGCAGAGACATTTGAAGGAAGCGAGAAACAACGAAATATATACATTTATATCATCTGAGCATGATTTAAGTGGAATAACCGAGGACTCCCAGAGACAAATTAAGGTAAAGATATCCCAATTTTCATCCAGGATAGCTCAGAAGTGGGATGCTGCTGGTAAATGTAGACAGCGATTTCTCGAGAAGAACTCTGACTGGCTTCATGGTGAACCTATCAAGTTTGAAGTTCATAGACGTACGACGATGCCGTCATCATCCACTGAAGCTGTAGCAGGCCCTGGAAGGCCCCAGAAGGAATTCTCGGACTCTAGCCTGAAGACTAAACGACGACGAGTAGAGAATTTAGTTCAATCTACAAGTTCCGAGGAGTTATTGTTTGCAGCAGAAATTTCGTCACGTCAATCGGGCTCCAAGGAAGTGGCTAGAAGAATGAAGAACATAATTGAAGATAACAAGAGCGGCGACACCTCAGGCAACAAAGAAAACACCAAGTCATGCAAAGAAAACGCTAGATGTTTGACGAATGAAGAAGCTTTGGCGTGCTATATAGATAGCAAATTGACTACATGCACATACAACATCATAAGGCAGTCGACTAGTAAGGTAGGGCATACCGTATTTCCATCATTGTATTGTTTAAAAAAGGCTAAAGTTGCATGTTATCCTCCTGAAGATAGCTTTTTGATTAATGAAACGCGTGCTGAAATCAACGTTCAGGCAGTTTTAGATAAAACCGCTGAACGTTTGGTTTTATCACTGGAAGATGTTTTAGATAATTTAGTGTCCCCTTGTTCATCATTCAAACTAATTAGTAAATGGGGTTGCGATGGAAGTTCCGGTCATAGTACATACAAACAAAAGTTTACGAATAGTAATGACACTGATGAATTTTTGTTTCTATATTCGTTCGTTCCGCTTCAATTACGGGATGATGCTGATAATGTCGTTTGGCAGAATCCACGCCCGTCATCTACTGCATATTGTCGTCCAATAAAGTTTATTTTTTCCAAGGAAACAAAAGAATTGACTATTGCCGAAACAAATCGAGTCTTGGAAGAGATAAACGCTTTATTGCCAACATTATGCAAGGTGATGGGAAGGGAAGTTTCTGTTGAACACATTATGCTTTTTACCATGGTTGACGGAAAAATTTGCAATACTATGACCGAAACTTCTTCTGCTCAAAAATGTTTCATTTGTGGAGCTACTCCAAAAGTTATGAATGATGAATCTAGGGAATATATTGCAAATAATGATAATCTTGGTTTTGGTTTATCAACTCTCCATGCTTGGATTAGATGTTTTGAGTGTTTACTTCACATAAGCTATCGCCTTGAAGTAAAAAAGTGGCAACTTAGAGGAGAAGCCGATAAAGCGAATGTAAAGAAACGCTCACTAGAAATTCAAACTAGATTTAAAACGGAAATGGGACTGATCGTTGATAAACCAAAACCAGGCTTTGGTAATACTAATGATGGAAATACAGCTAGAAGATTTTTTGAAAACCCGGAGCTTAGTGCTGCAATTACAGGGTTAGATGTATCACTCATTAAAAAATTTGATATAATACTTCGAGTTCTATCATCGGGCTATGAAATAAATTTAGAAGCGTTTGAAAATTTGACACGGGATATAAGAAAACATTATTTAAATCTCTATTCGTGGTATTACATGCCTGTTACAGTACACAAATTATTGATTCACAGTAGCGACATTATCCGATCAGCACTATTGCCGATTGGACAGTTATCCGAGGAAGCACAAGAAGCTCGAAACAAAGATTGCAGACGATTTAGGGAACATCACACACAAAAACGATCTCGTCAAGCCACGAATAGAGATTTAATGAATATGCTGTTGATTACATCTGACCCTTTAATTAATAGTTTTAGAAATGTACCAAGGCAAAGAGTAAACTCGTTGTCTTCTGATGTTTTAGCATTGTTGAAACCCCCTAGAGTTAATGAAACTAATGTAGATGTAGTGTCTAGTTTGTTTAGTGTAGATGATCATGACACGTCAATTAATGATTCGCAGGATGAAGATGATGACGGTGAAAGTAATTAATAAAATGACCGCTGTAATTAACTCTAATTGATTTATATGTACCTACTTAAGAATCCTATGTAAATGTAGTTCCTAATTAGTTTTACTTTTCCTTGTAATGGCATGATAATGTTAAAAATGATGTTGATTAAAAGATTACTGCAACATTAGATTTAGTATTTTATGTGTACATGTAATAAAATATATAATTCATTATTGTACATTCACTTTTATAATATTGTTTTTTCTGAACCCCCACCCTACCCCTCTAAGTCACGAACCAAAGTACATAAACTATACGTATATGTATATTCATACATAATGAGCTCGTATAAGCTCAAAAAACTACTAAAATAATTTTGTCCCATATGCTTGTTCTACTCGATTCACTGTGCGGCGGCTACAGGATGTGATAGATGCGGAAGGCGGTTATACAAAATATTGAAGCATAATTATATTATGCATTACGTTTAAGTCTAATGAATAGCAAAACCACCTGTATTTTTTAGTATGTTAGGTATAAGAAGATTATATTATTTTTGGATTAATGCAGTTTTATGGTTTCACTTGAGAAGTTAACCTTTTCGCCGCCATTGTCTTGATATAAAGTCAAGCTTTTCTAATATTTTCGACGCTGTAAGGCTCAAATGCAGTCGCTCAGACGCCACATAACCGAAGTAAAATACCGATGAAATGTGGCACTTTGATCCTGCCAAGCGGAAAAGAAAAGACCCTTATTCAGCTGGTGTGAAAACATTATGAATTAGACCTTTATTGAAGTCGATTGTAAAGCCAAAATTGATATTCAATACGATTTCATATCATTATTAAAATTAAGAACGGGCTAATCAAATCTGTAAAGATATTTATGTAACAATAGGTGTATGTAATCGAAAAGTAAGCTAGATCGTAAAGTTTCTAATGTCACTGAAAATGTAAACGTATTTACGGCACATTGGCAGTAAACCTTATTCTGTAACATGCAATGTGAATCTGTTATGACACAATTTTTGTAAATTTTTTTATGGAAGACAGATTATAAACTGAAATTTGGAGCATTAACTGAAAAGCATGAGCACATATGAGTTGTAAGCATGTTTATGTCATGCAATGTGTAAACGTATTTAAATGTAAAGGTATTTTTGTAACACTCAACTGTAAAGGTATTTTTGACCTCGACTGTACATGCTCTTAGTCGTGGAGTTTTTTAGTGTGAGAGGATCAGTAACAAGTGTAACAACAGGGTCGGTAGTCTCAGCCTCAGGCCATATCGTCATAAATCAAGGGTGCACCCGGGTAATGTGTGACTTGTTACAGCATCGTTTGTGTGGTAATAAGGGATGTCTGTAAGAGGAGGTGGAGGACATTCTCGGGGACGATAGTCCCCACACCTCATATGGAGCTGGTACGCACATGGCGGCAGCTTATATGTCGGATATGTAAAGGATTCCGCAAGCTGTAAGTGTAGGTATGAACCTCGTAGTTGCATATATGCTAATACAGACACCTATAAGCAAGAGTGCTATAGGTACTCATTCGCGGCCATGAGATTGACCAGAAGTGGCTTCGCGACAGACTGTGTGACTAGTAACAACTTCAACAGCAGCTGTGCGCCCTTTCAGATATTGACTAGTAACACCTTCAACAGCAGCTGTGCGCCCTTTCAGATATTGACTAGTAACACCTTCAACAGCAGCTGTGCGCCCTTTCAGATATTGACTAGTAACACCTTCAACAGCAGCTGTGCGCCCTTTCAGATATTGACTAGTAACACCTTCAACAGCAGCTGTGCGCCCTTTCAGATATTGACTAGTAACACCTTCAACAGCAGCTGTGCGCCCTTTCAGATACAGCAAACCGTCTTGGTTTATAGCCGGAGACAGACTCGCCAGATTGCTTTTCGGCGATATACGCCGGCTACGTAGTAAGCATTGCAATTCGTCGTTGAACGTGTATTTACACTATGCCGTAGTATATGGGTTTCTGCCAATTATAAAGCCTAAACATTGCGTGGCCGCAAGGTAGTCTGAAAATGTGACCGCCGAAGGGCTATAATGGGGAAGTTTCCAGAATTTCCCCTGACCCTTGTGATTCATGCAGCAATAAACTAATGAGCTCTAGCAGTTGCCCTTACTAATCTTAACCAAGAAATGAAATGTGTCTGGTTTGCAACTACAGCTACGGGCAACTCGTTTACTTCATTGCAGTTCCAATGATTTTAGCTTTATTTGACCGAGTGGTCCAACGGTGCCACTATTTATCTAGAAAGCCAAACACTTGGATAAGTAAGTAAAAATTCGGGGCCGGATATGCTGCAGCGTGACTAAATGTACTTGGTTTAATACACGTCGCCTCGTCACTAGTCGTCAGCGATGTTAAGATCCGTGGGAATCCGGCGCCATTCGGCCACAGCACTGTTTCCTAAAATTTCACCTACTCGATGTGCCACAAAGGTCTATATTTCCGAGCGTCACGTCAATCGAATTAGTACAGAAGTAACGTCGGCTATATTTAGCGAATTTCTAAATGGGGCAGCAGTGGAGCATTTACCCTAGTAGCATTTTAAGTTGGCACCACGTTGGGCCATTGATCACCGAGTTGGCCCAACGAAATGCCAACGAAAATGCTACTAGGGTATGTGAATTTTCGGACAAGTAAACAGCATTTTAGAATAAATAAAGCGAAATGACTACTAATTTAGACAAGGGGCGATCCTAATAATCATATCATTTCAAAATCGAATTATATAGAAAGAGAGGGATGGTCTGGTCGAAAATGGGTCCGGCAATTGACAACCTCTGTAGCCTAGTTGGTATAGTGACCCTGCCTCCGAAGCCGGAGGTCCCGGGTTCGAATCCCGGTTAGGGCATTTATTTGTGTGATGAGAGCATGATTTTTTCTATATATATATATATTTTAGGTTTAATTTATCTATATAAATATGTATAACGTCGTCATAGTACAAGCTTTGCTTAGTTTGGCACTAGGTCGATTTGTGTAAGATTGTACCCAAATATTTATATATCTATTTATGGGTGAACCGAAGAGGAGCAGACCGTCTTTACGTACGATGTAGATATTGTGGGCAACGTTGTTGAAATTTTGTAGGATAATGGGATGCCAAAGACGGGTTAACATTTTCGTTCATTATAGTTGTCGTCCGATATCCACTTGTTGCTGATTTGGGACAAATCTGTTCATACAGTTTCACACCACAAGAGGCATACGTTTAATTTGGAATTTAGATTGTGAATAATTGAGTGGATGGCAAAACTAAATATGGCAGGACCGAGGGGATCGCCCAGCTGACAACTCTTTGGCGAAAGAATTTGATTGATTTTGTAAATTAATTCGCAATAACTGTGATAACACTAGAGAAAAAATCGGTCAGTCAGCCAGAATAGACAAATATAAAGACGATTAAACTTAAAAACGTACTTAGACAATAAAACCTATTTATCAATATAGGTGCCAATCTCGTATGTGAATAGTCTTGACACATGTTCTACTTCTTGTTTCAGGACCTAACTAAACGTGTGTGAGCGTGTCGCAAATTTGACGGAAATGTTAACTTTTTGATAGCAAAATGGAGGCCCTGTTCAACCGAACTTTACATTTGATAATGTTCGAAACCAAAGGTCTTATGTTACTACTAGCTTCCGCCCGCGACTTCGTCCGCGTGGACCCGGGATTAAAACTATTCTATATTTTAATCCAGGCTATAAACTATCTTCGTGCAAAATTTCATTCCGATTTGAGTTCAGCCGTTTAAGCGTGATTGAGTAACAAACATCCAAACATCTAAACTTTCGCATTTATAATATTAGTAGGATGCACGACGCACCGTTGCTACAGCGCGTAGCGCCTGTCCGCCGCTGGCGTCGCTCGAACTACGCTAGGACGGTTTGCGCCGACTGGGTGCACTGTGATACGCTTAGAGACAAATACTGCGCACAGATACGACCCGGAACAGAATCCTGGCAGTCCACTCGGTACCTGTGGCAGCCCACGCCCACCCTATATCTGCCGTTACCTTTACCAATGACTTGTTACCTATTCACCTTACCAATTACCTGTTACCTATCTACTGGAGTTGAAATTATAAAAAAAAACTAGGTATAAAGAATTGAAGGATAAAAAATATATTCAAGCTTTGACGCGACTTTTCTTTACAATAACCTATTAAAAACACCCTGCCCTGAATACTTTTCCTAACTTTCCTATCACTTTCCCTATTTACTTTCATGTACTTTCCTATGTACCTACTCATTCTCATTACATTAGTTGCTTCCTTCTCAAGAGGACTCGGCTGACACAAATTGCCGTAATTTTAAGCCTGTTTTTATTCTAAATTTAATTCCCCAATTAGTGGGATCTATAACGAGTGTAATCGGGACTTTTCAGCTTTATGATTGATGGTTGGAATGGATGGATGGATGGTTGAAATGTTTATACGTTTAATTGGCTGTTACTTATTTACACGCCCACTTTAACTATGGCACAACGATAATTTATTTATAACTTAAGCGGATTACGTTCGTTAAACTTGCTTCTAATTTATATTTGTTTATTGGACTCTGACAGACGTCTTTCGTTTGCGTCTGATACTGTAAAATAATAATAAATAATTAAATATTACACTTGACAAACGGGCATATTTGATATGGCGTACTTTCTCTCGTTAAAATGGATTTATTAGTCCTATACAGTTATTCTGATATCAATACGGAAAGAGGTTGCGGAAATTAGTCGCAAGATTTCGGGATCTCTCCACTCTCTTAACAAGCTCAAGCACTTTTTGGCATCGACTTCGCAATAACTGTATCCGTTTCATTTTCTGTCTACGAAAATACGACCACGTCTCCTCTTTTCGGGCTCGGCTCGGCTGGCTTCCTATCCGTCAACGGCGAAAGACACGCATGCTTTGCACTTTATTTTCTATTCTTAATGATCCACATTCCCCTGAATATCTCAAATCTTTCTTTCACTTTCATGGTGCTTCTCGTGACCGTCAATTTCGCTCTTCTGGCAATCTTTCTCTATCTATCCCTCTTCACCGTACTGGCTTAAGTCCAATTCATTCAGTGTGCAGGTGGTTCGTCTTTGGAATGGCCTTCCCCCGCGATCAGGAAAGCCCCGAGCAAATTTGTTTTTAAGAAATCTGTGCGTAATTTCTTTGCTGGCAGATCCGAGTAGACTAAAGGTTACATATTTGTAATTTCGCTTGTAAGTATGCATGTAGTATATATTTATTTGTGTATTTAAGTATTTATTATATTTATGTATATGTATTTGTGTAAATATGTTGTATATAGGAATACCGTAATGTTATTATTCTTTTTAGTTATTTGCACTGCCCACAATCTTTTCGGCTTTGCGTTAAGGTTTGACTGGTAGAGAATGCCATTTGGCATTAAGTCCGCCTTTCGTACGGTAAGTTTTCTTTTGTGCAATAAAGTTTAAATAAATAAATAAATTAGGTGTTTTATACAATCAGGACTTCCTCTGAGCTTCATAATGATACATAAGTTATGCCTATGGCATGAATAGTTACAGAGTAATCGCTTTGATAGATATAATGATAAGCTCAATTAACTTGATATAAAATTCCAATTTACTCTCTATTGAATTATTTTTAGTCAATCAGAAATTCAGAAATAATGTTGTAGTCTACGTTATGCTAATGCTTTGAGAGTCTGGCTGTTCGGCCAATCACAGCGCAGCGGGCCTCTCGTGCCATTCGGCTTACGTTATGGTTGTGTGGGTGAGATATTTATATCCGATCCGATTAAAAGTGTCTTACTTTATGGTCAAGCCTTCTAGATTTACTCGTAAATCAAAGAGTTTATAACATAATTCGGCCTATACGCCTAAGGAATTTTTTGGTATTCTGCCGTTTCGGAAAAATATTTTTCACTAAAATTCACTTCGCACAAAACTTATGGCAGTAAGTAGTTTCATTTCTCAAACGAACAAATAGCACATTTTTGTTTCGCATTTTGTTCATTTGTTCAAAATATCATCTGGCATCATTTTGCTTTGTCAAGTGTTATTAAGGAAACACTGTTAGGGCTAATATTGTTTTCCAAACAAAACAATTGTTCAAATTTTCATTTCGCTCACTTCACATAGCATAACAGCATCTTTTATAGAACATTTTTTTTTTTATTAACTTGCCCTTTTAAGAACTAGAGTGGTCCAAAGTTGCAAATTCGGCCAGTTATTGGGTCATGCATTAGGCATCAGGGCGAACAAAAATGGCTTGTCATAACCCTATATAGGGTTCACTTGTGGCCCTCAGACCAGAACCAGGTGGCGTCGACTCGCTGGAGACTCGATGAAAAGGGCAAAACCGACTCGGGGCTTACTTGCGTGCATGCGTTTACCAGACACGCAGTACAAAACTACCCGCTTAGCAAAATATGTAATCTCACTCAAATACATTTACAAATGCACTACACAATTAGAATCTAAATCGTATGCCATGAAATAATTTGACGGTTAATCTATCAATATATACATCAATATAACGAACAACACTACACGTTACACATTTTAAGAAAACTGCCCAATTATAATCGAAAGCGAAGTATACGCTACAAAGGAGTTTGCGTACTATACTGCATTTATACAATTAACCTTATATCTTATTAACCTTAAACAAGTACAAGTTGAAGCGGTATGTTAAAGCAGGAGGAAGTTTGCGTCGCTTTATTAAATTCTGGAAATTTCTGGTACACAATGAGTCATAATTTGTTTTCTTGAATAATTTATTATTTTGAGTTAATTAAGCAACGCGTGTGAAATAGTTATTTATGCTACAAGTGCGGAAAGTAGGGCATATCCGACGAGTGTCATTTTTATGCATGAGTGAACGTATGATTCGACACGTGTCCGAAACCTCTTTACGCGCGTGTATCATACGAGGGGTGTTCAATAAGTAGTGAGAATATGCATGATTACGTCTCAATATGATAATTTCTGATTATTGGTCATACTGTGTCACTATCTATTAATACAGTGAATAACGACACGAGTTGGGGATTAACCATCCGTACATTTATCATACAACATTTTACAATGTATCATGCGAGGAATTAAGAATTATACATAAAAGGGGAAATTCAGTGAATTTTCATTGACATGACATCTTATGATCCATTCCCGCGCAGTTGTACCAGCATACTAGAGGACTTCCCGAGTTTATGTTGAACCATATAAAGGCGCACTTTTGGAGCAAGAGCATTGTAAATGAATTTATTAAAACCGGAACATAACAAATGACTTTGCGAGTGACTTTTTCTCCTGCTATTGATAAAGAATGTCGCAAGTGTTAATTGTATGTAAAATAGGCTACATTACATACCTACGTTATTTAACGACTCAGATTTTATTGTATGGGAGCAACTAAAACTAGTGGCTCTGTGAATAGTAGATACGCGTGCCCGTACTTAAAACCAGTCTTTAAGACCACGTTATTCGACATCAAGCTAAATTATATTCAATAATAAACAATGATAGTCTGCGTTTTTTGATGGGAGTTTAATAATCGCCCTTGTTTCTTTTACGGACCAAAACACGATATTTTAAACTTCGCTCGATCATAAATATCATAGCAAGAAAAAGGGAAAATTAATAAGTAAGTACATACAGTAAGTGCAAAATTGACACAAGTGAACAATGACAAAAAATAGGCAATGATGTAAAGAAGTCCTTTCTATGGACACTTTCTTTAAAAATGACTTTTTATTTATTTATACCTACACAATTGATCTGGGAAAGTAACCTGCGCGTCGACAAGCGTATTTTTCGCAAATTTAATACCAGCAACCGACCAATAATACCACTTTTCTGGGATATATATAAAATGTGTCTATCTCCTCCGAGTATCTTTGGTGAAGTTCTTTGGTGTATTGGTCCAGTTGATTATATATATAGCTTTGTTGTTGGGGTAAGATTGGCTCCGGTCCGAATGCCGTGTTTTTTGAGCCTTTCCTGGCCAGTTCATCCGCTGCATCTTTTTGGGCCACTACGCCCCTTGATCTATTGTTTATTATCGTTTTTATCTGAGCACACCTCTGTGAGGGTTTGGTGGCATTCGTATATGAAGCTAGATGTGATGTTGTCACTGCTGCTTGAAGTACCGATTTACTGTCTGAGAGTATCCGTATGTTTGTGTCCACTTGTCTTCTCTTTATGGCATGGTGGGCTTTAATTATCACTACGCATTCAGCCTGGAATACCGTGTTTGTTCCACCCAGTTGTTTGGATATGTGTATGTTTAAATCCTCTGAGAACACACCACATTCCGTTCCCGTATTTTGTATAGCTACAGCATGATATGGGGAGCCAGGCCCCATCTCTTCCCCACCATCCTTCTGCATTGCCAGAAGGCTACTGTTGCTTTGTTGTCTACTGTCTAGGTGTTTGCTCCAATATAGTTTATCATCTTGTGTTATTCCTAGATATTTCACCTCCTCCGAGAATGCTAGTTTTGTGCCGAATAGAGTTGGCATTTCGTAGGTTTTCGTTTGTTTGTAAAGAAAATTGTGTCGGCGTTCTTTGGGTTTACCGATAGGTCATTCTCCTTGAACCATTTCTTTATTATTTTCAGAGCTTTTTGTATGAGCTCACGCAGTGTGCTTATGATCAGGCCGCTGACCAGTATGATTATGTCGTCCGCATATCCTATACTTCGAAAGAGATTATTGTTTAGTTTTGTTATTAGGTCGTTTACTACCAGATAACACAGCAGTGGCGAGAACCCGCCTCCTAGAGGGCAACCTCTTTGACTAGCGATTGGCGACTATGGTTTTCAATAGTCTTATGATTCTCCTCTTTAGTATGTTCATAATCCAATCTATGAGCAGCTGTTTGGTTTTATGTCTTTCTAGTGCTTATTTTATGCTGCTAATGTTGTTCCTGTCGAACGCACTCTCTATATCCATAAAGGTGCCTAGACAGGAGTTCTTTCTAGCGAGCGTGTCTTCTATGTTGGTTACTACAGCATGGCGGGTTGAGTCTGCTGATTTGCCCTGGCTACTAATAATAATAATACTTTGTAACATGGTGACACCGATCTCTCACTGAGCGAGTATAAATCGCACCACGCCACATTTATGAAAATATATAATAAAAATAAAATCGATAATATACATAAAACATATACTCATGAGGTGAACAAGACAATTGTTGCCAGAATGCAATGTAAAATACGTATAATTAATCAAGCGCCACATCCACATCACTGCGTGATTAAATTAAGTACGTAACAGTGTATTATAAACGCAGCAGCATTTAGCGAACAAAGCATATGCTCAGAAACACAACGCAAGTAATTCCTTCTCGGAGTTGGTAATTATGACAGTGAGTGATGATGGAATCTCGGATATTTTAAAGTGATGTAAACAAGCTTTACAAGAATGAAGTGAAATATTTTCATATAATATGTACTACCCTGGGTTATGTACTGATAATTATATACTTTACCAAATGTAATTCCTTTCAATACAGTTCTTGTCGTGAATGTTTTTTTTTATAATTACAATCGATGCAAATCACTATTAACCACCATTCGATTCCTCAGAGCGATATCTTCAGGCGTACATCGCTGCAATAGAGCCTGAAGAGAAGCTTCCAAATATTCACCAGTCGATAGATCGTTTTTTTAATACAACGGCGGTGGCAAACAAGCGTACGGCCCGCATGATGATAAGTGGACACCGCAGCCTATAGACGCATGCAACTCCAAAGGCGTAACATGGGCGTTGCCGACCCTTGATATGTTTGAGGTTTCGCCATATTGATAGCTGAAGGAACAAATTCCCTCGCTCTCTATTGAGAGCTCCCGAGGATGCGTTGTATTCAACGCATCCTCGGGAGCTCTGGCGACCTTTCTCACCACCAGGAATACAACACTACTACAGAGCAAGTAGTAGTGTTATTATGTGCTCTTCTGCAAGGCGGAGGTATTTCCCCAGTTGGGCTGCTCCACATTCGAGCGGGATGACATTTGCTTTGGACTTGGACTCCTTCAATCAATACTTCTTGTTTGTGTTGATCCACTCGTCGAACAAAGGTCCAACTCTCGGAAAATAGACGCATATCAAGATTAAACGTCAGAGCAGGTTTCCCAATAAACCCTTATTTCAAAATATAAAAACCCCCGACACAAAAATAAACTATAAAAACGGCCAAATAATATTTTAAATCTATTATAATTATTATCGTCACATAATATGTGGGACCGCTGGGGACCGCTTCAGTCGCCCGACGGTCCCCCGACGCGACGGTCCCCTGACGCGACGAGGCTTGGAAAATAAAAATATTTGAACTTGCATAATACATGTGACGATAATAATTATAATAGGTTTAAAATATTACTCGTTCGTTTTTAGAGTTATTTTTTGTGCGGGGGTTTAAAGAAAAAATACTTTTATTCTGTTCTTTTTAAAGTGATGATCTTCAAACGGCTGATCAGGTCATGGTTACCTTACCATATACTTTCAATATCATTGAAGTAACACGGTACAAAATTTCGAATCGATCGGACATAAGGAATTTAGCCAGATCCCCTCATCAACTAGAAATGAGCTGATGATCTTCAAACGGCTGATCAGGTCATGGTTACATTACCATATAATTTTAATATCATTGAAGTAACACGGGTCTAAATATCGAATCGATCGGACATACGGAAGGTATTCATATCCCCTCATCAACTATTAAAGAGCTGAAGATCTTCAAACGGCTGATCAGGTCATGGTTACCTTACCATATAATTTCAATGTCATTGAAGTAACATGGTACCAAATTTCGAATCGATCGGACATAAGGAATTTAGTCAGATCCCCTCATCAACTAGAAAATAGCTTGATGATCTTCAAACGGCTGAGCAGATTTCAATGAAACATGGCTAAGAACATTCGTTGCGTCGGGAGTTAAAAATTAACACAAAAATAAACAAACAGCCACTACAATGATTACTTAAAATAAGTTTTAAAGAAAATGTTTACAATATGTGTGGCCCACAATTAATAGTTAATTTATTATATAATTATGCAAAAGTAATTTCCGCCAAAGATATTTTTTTCTGTAATCATAATTCCACTTAAATTTCGTTCAGTCCTCAAGCAGAAAGCATTATCTAAATTCTATTTATGGATTACAATATGCAATGAACTTGGATGCATGGAGTGGAACTACAATGTCGTAACAAACAGTTGTGCAATGGGAAAGACAATATTATTAATTTAAAAAACAATAAGAATACCACGCACCGGCAGCCAGTCTGTTGCTGGAGGTACGTTATTACGTAAGGAATTGAATAGCAGATCATAAAACTAATGAACCAAACACGTTGTAGTTATAGTGAATATATTATAATATTACGTCCCTTGTTACAAAAAAAATTACATTTCATGACTTACTTGTACATTGTGATACATGTGAGCTATGTTTATCATTGCGTTCGAGGCGGAATTATTAACGCAAGCCGCAGGTAAGCGTGAGCTGAGAAAGTAATAATCAAAGCGCTCACGCGTTTCATACGTTTTTCAACACGGTTTGGGGGAGACTGGGAATTGCTGTAACAGGGGTAACTAAGTAAGAATAAGTTTTAGCCAGGAATGTGAACCTTACTGTAAAACGTTAGGGTTTACTTTAGACTTATAACATGAGGCGTCGTCTCGGCCACTGTGGCCTATATCCCACACAACTGAACAATTCGACAAAATTGAAAACAAAATAACGTACCACAAAAAATACAAATTATTCGCATTTGTTACATCTTTACACAAAGTGTAGGGGTTATGTCATACTTCTACAATGGTAGACGTCTATTTTTTTACAATTGTAAGTTTACAAATATGTAAATATTTCGTTGGAGCTATTCAATACTTGTCTTAACCAGTATTTAAAAACAACTAAGACTGCATTTTTCATCGACTCTAATCTCAATCTCACATTCGATATGTTCTCGCCACAATCAGGGAAAATATTAACCTCTGGAATGAGAGATATATTCAGAACCATTAAAATGTATATAGAGCAAGAATTGCAAACTTTTGAATTTGTTCCTTACTACGACTCTAAAAATTTAACTAAACTACAAGATAGTGACCACCCAAATAACAACTGTAAGCAAAATATTAAGTATAATAACAATAATAATCATGTAACGTCCATGGTCTGTAAAAAACACACTATTACGGACTACTTCCCTGTCATAAATAAGTCACAGAAATCTATAAGTCAATCACCAAAAAAATTTTTTCGTCTATAATAATCTATCAGTATTGCACCAAAATATATCAGGGCTTCTTAATAAGAGTGATGAATTAGCGGTACAATTGAATGAACTCGAAAAACGCAGTCCAATAGACGTACTATGCATAACGGAGCACAATATGACAGCCGACACTGAGATGTTACTCTCAATCCCGAATTTCTGCCTAGCTACGAGCTTTTGTAGAGATCGAACTAGAGGTGGGTCTTGCATCTTAGTAAGAACTGGTCTCCGTTATAAGGCACTGGATAACATTAAAAAATATTCTATTAAAAGCTTATTTGAGTGCTGCGGTGTAGAATTATGTGAACATGATATATTAATAATATGTGTATATAGAGTTCCTGGTACTTGTCTAGACATGTTCCACGATAAACTTGAATGTATTCTTAAAGCGACTTGTGACTCAAAAAATAAAAAACTAATTATCTGTGGTGACTTCAATATTGATATTTTGAAAAATACTCCAAAAAGCAGAGATTTTGTGTGCCACTTATTAACTCGCAATCTAGCACTAGAAATAAAACAAGTTACACGATCAAGTAGTGGAACCTGCCTTGACAACTTCGCACATAATATAAAGGGTTCAAAAGGCGAGGTTGTTGAAATGGCTCTCTCAGACCACGCAGCACAAATTCTTAAATGTCCTACGAAGAAAACGTGTAACATCTCATCATGGCGCACTAGACGTCGAAATTATAGCAAGGAAAATATGGACACATTTAGGCGTCATTTAGAGAGTCTGTCATTTAATGATGTATTAACTTCCAACAACCCGGAAGTTGCCTACAACAATTTTCTAGATTTATTCAAATGCCTATATGACCTATGTTTTCCTTACATGACCATAAAAATGACGCTGAAATCAAAACATAAATGGATGACTAAAGGAATAAAAACTTGTTGTCGAAAAAAGAGAAACGTGTTGTGGTTGTATAGATCAAATAAAAACCACAACCAAGATATTGCCCTTAAATTCGCATTCAAAACGTACACGAACAGGCTAAGAAAGATCATTAAACTAACGAAACGAGCACAAAATGATCACTTTATTAGAACTGCTGAAAACAAATCAAAAGCAACGTGGCAAGTTATAAATAAATCAAAAACTTGTTTACCTAAAGACCCAATCCACAGAATAAAAGTAGAGAATAGATACATTACAGACCCGACGGCTATAGCTACTGCTTTCAATAAATACTTTACAACAATAAGGCAATTAAATGATAATGATCAAGCTAGGCGTCGTACCTTGAACATACAGCAAAATGCACATACGATGTTTCTGGTTCCGACTACACCTCATGATGTACTTAAAGTTATATCATCATTAAAAAATACTAGAAGTGTCGGGTTTGACGATATTAGCACAAAAGTTATAAAACACGTCGGATGCTACATTTCTACACTGCTAAGTCATATTATAAACTTGAGTTTTGAGACGGGCATCTACCCTAGCAATCTAAAACCAGCCATTGTTATACCTCTCCACAAAAAGAGCGATAGAGAAAGTCTACAAAACTATAGACCTATAGCACTGTTATCAGTATTTTCTAAAATATTTGAAAAGATTATTTATAATATAATGTATAATTTCCTGGATAAATATAACATTTTGATCAGAGAACAAAAGGGTTTCCGTAGAAATACGAATATTAATGCTGCTATATATGACTTAGTTAAACGAATCACTAACAATCTTGATAAAAGGAAGCCATCATGTGCCATATATATGGATATGTCCAAAGCATTTGATCACGTAGATCACGGACTTTTAATTGAAAAATTAAGTCGTTATGGTATCCGCGGTAACGCTTTAAATCTTTTAAAATCGTACCTTAGTAACAGGGCCCAGTGTACAGAATTAACTCAGATATGCATTGACACTAAAGAAGAGAGAAAGTATAGATCAGATATTATGGAAATAGGATATGGCGTGCCGCAGGGAAGTGTTTTGGGACCCTTATTATTTTTAATATATATCAACGACATTACTACTTGTACACGACACCCAATGATACTTTTCGCAGACGACAGCACGGTATTTATTGAACATGACAACAACGATGACTATGAAACCGACATTAATAGCACTATTAACAATATATTTCAATGGCTTAGTGACAATAATTTAAAAATTAATTTAGAAATAACTAATCTTATGCAATTTACCCAAAGAAAAATAGTACCTGAAATAAAAGTTAAATATCAAGGACAAGCTATAGGCAAAACACTTACACATAAGTTTTTAGGTATTTATATAAATCATAATATGTCGTGGGAAACACAATGCATTGAAACTTGCAAAAAGATTTACAAGTTTTCCTATGCCTTATATAGATTAGCAAAAACTGCAGATCGTAGAACAGTACTAACAGCTTATCACGGTTTCGTTGCATCCACCTTGCGGTACGGCATAATCTTCTGGGGGAATGCAACATACAGAGAAATATTATTCAGAGCCCAAAAGAGATGCATTAGAGCCATCTGCGGATTAAAATCATCGGAAAGCTGCCAGCCTCACTTTAAATCATTACAACTATTAACTCTACCATCCATCTACATTTATGAGTGCTGTATTTTTGTAAACCTCAACCCCGACCTGTTTCAAAGGAAAGAAGCAGTACAAGGAATCTGCCTTCGCCCAAGAAACCCCGGTGTGCATTTTGGAATATGTCAAACTAGCCTAATGAAAAAAAGTATTCTAACAATGGGTCCAAAGCTATTTAATAAATTACCAGGTGATATAAAAAATAAGAACCCAAGTAAATTTAAATCTTTATTGTTTAAATTTCTTGTAGAAAAATGTTATTATAATGTTCAAGATTACCTTAGTATTAATTAAATCTTATTAGACATAACAATAATTATAGTGTTACACTTGACATTTCGCAAATTTATTCAATGTTTTAACTGCTTGCTTACTATTTAATATCATTAGTATTTTAGGATTAAGTTTGTGACATTGTATTTGTAATTTATCGTACGCCGAAAGGTACATCATGGTTGTTCCCTTTCTAATACCTATCACCTGTACATAACCTACCTATGATGACGAAATAAATGATTATGATTATGATTATGATTATGATTATGGATATTGAGGGTAGACTCATTTTGTATACGCGCTCATAATTCTGTTTGCGTTAGGTACCTAATTCTTATTAATCCCTAAGTTCTCGCGGTTTGTGCCATTTTACGATGGATTTGCAGGCGAAAATGACTATTTATTTATTTATTAATTAAGGAGAATAAAGACAAATTACTGGTAGATTTCTTCAAAACTTTACTCCTGCGGACAAAATAAAAAGTGGAAGGAAATCAAAGTATTTTAATATAATGGAAGACGGACTATGGTAAGTATTGAACAATGAACATTTCCTTGGTTTTTATTATAAATTATAACAGCGTGATGAGAAAAAGCATATTTATTTTACATACATATTTATTACGACTGTATTAGTTTCTCTTTTATAGTGTGAATAACTATATATTAACGAATTTCGGATATTTTTGGTTCTGATTGATGTTAAAACTTTCATAAGCGATTCTGATTAGCACATGGGCAGTATTATTATATTATTGCGACTGTCAAAATAAACAGTATATTTGAATGGTTGCATTTTTTGTTTCGTTAACTTAAAAGTTTCTTTTTTTACAGTACTTTGATTTTTTTTTGCTAACATGCTCGTTTGTTTGAAGGAAATACAAATACTGATGAGTTAATCATATCTATTAATTGGAAAGCAGTCTCCAGTTATAAACGGAATAGATACAGCAGAATCATCTGGTAGTTGGTACAAGTGCTCCAATAGCTACTGAAATACTTTCTGGAGAAAATGATAGTATTTATTTACCGCGGGATGTTACTCAGAGCGCACAAGATTTACCAACACCAATCCCTGCACGTAAACGGACCGCAACAAGTAGAGCATTCGAAGGAGACAAAAACACTGAACAAAATTAATCTATTAAAAAAACTAAAGCTGGTAATAGAAATTCGAAAGGGGAAATTACGGACTAGACTTCGAATTGCTAAACTTGAAAGGGAATTAAACATTACTAGGCCATCAAAATTTACATTACACACAGGATGACAAAATTTACATTACACACAGGATGACACTGTAATCTAAATTAATTGGGTGAACGAGTCCACAGGAACAACAGTTAACAGTGGGACAGGGGGGTTAAGTGGGAATTACACATGACAAAACTGTGTAGGAAGCTGGGGAGTGCCTGCTTTGCCCTGCGTCGATTAGCGAGGGTAATGCCCAGAAATGTGGTGCGCTCGTGCTATTTCGCCACTGTGCACTCGCTTCTACAATACGGTACAGAGCTGTGGGGCCGAATGGGAGCGTGTTTTTCGCATGCAAAAGAGAGCCGTACGAGCGATTGCACAGGTAGGCCAAAGTGTCTCTGCAAGACAGTACAGTGTCTCTGCAAGACAGTACTTCAGGTCCCTCGGGATACTCACGCTACCTTCCATTGTAATATTTCAGGTAGCTACATACGTGCGATGTCATTTGCACGAATACGTGAGAGGAGCAGGTATACACGGTCGTAATCTCCGTAACGCTAACAAACTTGTTGGTGTTAAGCATAGGCTGGCGAAGTCTGGCAAACTCACACATGTCATGGGACCGCTCGTGTACAACCAATTACCGGCGCATATCACAGATGCACAGTCACTGGCCGGCTTTAGATCGCGACTCAAATTATGGCTTATCGAGCACACTTTTTATAGATTTAGCGAATTTAGTACGAAATAAGTTGTACTTGATTTGATTTGTGTAGTGTGTACAACTTGTTGTACCTATAATTTTATACTATCCATAAGTTTTATGTAATTTTATGATTATAATTGTTGACATATAATATGAATTATTATAAATGAATATCAATATGAATATGAATATGAATATGAATAACGAACGAGTCCAAAGGAGCATTGTTTTAGAAATTATGTAATTAATATGCGGTGGTAATCCTTAATTTGTATCATGACTTAACACTTGGATTAAAGCAAAACTGTCAGTTTAGAGCGCTCGACCAATCAGAGAGCGGCAGGAGTTACTGGAGCTCTCTGATTGGTCGACAGTAAGAGTAATGGCGGGAATAGTAACGTCATTGATGTGGCGACCTGGTCCCACGAGAGGTCGGTTTCGGAGTAAATCTTGGTTTAGGGAGAAGTGAAGTAGGTACCGAAAACCAGATAAAGTTACTTACTTATAAGTCCAAGTTATAGGTTTTGAAACTGTGTTCTATTGGTGAGTTAACGTAAAGGAATCAATATAACCAGTAAGTTATTCAATCACTATGTTTGTTTCATTTGAATTTCACCTACCCTAATTTAGCATGAAACCCGAAGTCGATGTTATCTGGTCGATGCTTGAACAAAGCTGCCATTTCGCTTACATCTGCATCGAAAACAAGAACACATCTGTATGAAGATTGGGCTATTTTTTTTTAATGACCGACTTCAAAAATGTATTGAATGTATTTTATTAGATTTGGACATGAAAAAAACATAATTTGAAATCGTCACTATCGTTTTATTCTGCAACAATCATAGTCACGTGTTATTGGATATGTTTCAGTTTTTGTAACTTCATTTCTATATTAATATGATGAGTACTTCTGGTGGTTAGTGCCTTAGGATTGCAGGTGGTCTGCCCATCAGCTCGTCCCCGAACCAAGTGTGTTCTCCGGCGTTCCTCCCTCCAAATTACGTTTAACCCCTTCCACTTTATATTCTTTTACAAGAGCACAATATAATTTATTACAGAAAATATTTATTCTCTAATATAAGTATACATACTTACAAAATAATCTAAATCATGACATTCGGCAGGTTATGATTCTGTAGATGTATCTGATTCAGTACCTGTACCAGCGTTATCGTCGCTTGCGACACTAAGAGCTTTTACACACGAGCTTTTTTTTTATTTATCCACGGTCTCATTCTATCGGCTGCTACAACTTTATTTTACCTTTGTTTTACTAAGGTTAATTGTTGTTTCGGCCGCGAAATACTGCGTTTAAGTACATAGTTGTTGTACAATTTTGTTTCTATAAACGCATAAGGATTCTATTGGTAGCTTTAAATTTACTCTTGGACAATAAAAAAATGCATATTTTTTTCAAAATTTTCAAGGTAAATTTTTTAATGATTTAAACTATATTTTATAATGTATACTTTATTACGATATTTGATGGTTTACTATCCATATAGCATCACTACGTAATCAATTTGAACATGAGGCATCATGCCTATTGTGACAAATGTGAAGAATTAGCCCATTCCAGGTTTTTCATGGTAAAAATATCATATCATAGTTCAGAATTGTCTATTCGTATGCATTAGAAAAATAAAACGACGTATCGAATAAATCGATCAAACTAATAACGCAATCTCGTTCTCACTCAATTTTAGTTTTTAGTTATTGACGAGATAACTACAAAATTGACATCATGAGACTCGATTCACAAGAACCGAAGAGATCGCGTCCGAATTATCAACATTAAAAGAGGTAAATGAAATTCTTCATACGCAGGTTACCTCACAAACTGTGAAACTTTCTGCCTACGAATCTCGACTGAATTCAATAGAAAACTGTGCTATTAATACTCCCTGTCGCCAGAAAACAATAGAATCGCTCCAAGAGTAACTAAATTAACAAACACAAGCACGTCTAAGAAACGATATTGAAATATCAGGACTAAACGAGAACCCAGGAGAAAATACTACTCATTTACTCCTTACTCTCTCAGCCGTGGCGGGCATGAAGCTGTCACACTCTGACATTGACTACGTGAGCCGCACTGGGCCACAGCGAAATAATCGTAACGACCCCCACCGGCCAATTGTTGTCAGATTCTGTCGCCGGAACGTTCGTGACCGATTTTATCTCTCAGCTAAATCTAGACGCCTTAACACAAAAGATCTGATAATTGATGGACCTGTACAGAACGTCTACATTAACGACCGTCTTACGCGCGAGAACAAGCAGCTTTTTCGTGAATGCAGAACCCGTTTTAAAGAAGCTGACTATAAATATTATTGGACAAAATGGGGACAGATTTACAAGCGTGAAGGCTGAGGTGAAGAATCCAAGGCAATGCTTATCAAATCCTCCAATGACATCACTTGTATCCTCAACAAACCTCCGTCGGCATCGGACTACTCGATTAATCAACGGCGAGAAACTTGAAGCGTGCCCTACAAACTTTATCCTCTCTAGTTCCTTATTCAATTTCTTTAAATATATATTACTCATTTTCTTTGTTAGAACCTACATGCAACACTTTATATCACACTATATACACTGCACAATTCTAAACTGTCTCTACAATAAAACCACTCTTCTCTTTGTTGTCTCTGTTAAATATTCTCGATCACTCTGGCAGGGTTGTAGCCGACGAGTCCCGTCAACTACCAGCTAATATTTTACCGTTAGACCCAAATGTATTTTCCCGTTACGGCCTAGCAATTAAGTATGCAGTTACGTTAGCACTAAGAGATATTGTAAAAGCATAAAATATTTCGCAATGTTTATTACCCCGAGTTGGGCCGAGACCGTTAAGTATTGTCTATCACCTTTGTCGGTTATCGGCATATTCAGAACTATTGTTTAACAGCCATTCTCTATTCACTTTGTACAACTATTGTTTACCTATTGCTAATCTGCTTATTTTGTGAATCGTGAGAACTCCTGCCTCGCTAGACAGTCAGGTATCTTATACCGTTATCCGGGCGTGCCTCTGATATAATAGGGCACGTCGGAATAGGGAGCAGTTCATTCCACTTAGTTCAGTCGCTCGCAATCAAGCAGTCACTCTGGTCTAGTCGAGTCGAGTTGTCACCTCCTCCTAGCTACCCACTACGACTGTGTTATTATTGTATCCGCTATTACAATAAACGATCTTCGATCTACAACATATTTCCTTAGCCAATATTCCCCATAGCTACCAGTATAGCCTAACCAGCAGTATTGCCTAAAGGGTCATCATATTTGTAAATTTTATTGCAGACACAAACAGCATAAATATGATTAATCAAGATATGTTACTGGATCTGGACACTAATGATTCACTTTGCTTCACTGCTGATCGACCCGAGGCATGTATTGTAAGTTACGCATTAATGACAATTTCAACCTTAAAGTTCTTACTTTCAACATAAGAAGGTTGAAAAGGAATTTTGGCTATTTTTTACTAAATTTGATTAGAATAAACATTTCTGTAGATATGATAGTTCTAACTGAATGCTCGCTTCAGAATGATACCATTAACCATTATACCTCAAATTACTGGCTGCTTTCAATCATACCGGACACTCAGAGGTATTAATAAAGCGGGTGGTGTAGTAATTTATGTAAATAACTTATGGAGACCTGAAGTGACAGAACCATCATTTCAGGAAACAGACTGCTTGATAGTTGAAATAAAAATCACTTCAGTGTTTTAGGTATATATCGCCCTCCCTGTTTCACCGCAACTTCTCCTTTTTTGAACTCGCTCTCATCTTGTACCTTATCCATCACAAACTCACCATGTGTGGTTGTTGCTGGAGACATAAATTTAAATACCTTATCAGAAAACAGCTCAGATATGAGTACTGTTACGAATTATTTATGTTTGCTAGCTGAGCTCGGTCTTAAACCAACCGTTAACAAACCTACTCGAGGCAAATCTTGCCTAGACCATATTCATTTTTCCATCATCATCATATTCAAGCTACCTCAGTTATCTATGGGTCAAGTATCACGGATCATGATCTGGTTATTAATGGTATAGATAATAACACATCAAAACCAAAACATGAAAAGCGCTTTATTACTAAATTCAATTATACTGCTGTGGCGGAGGAATTGAATGCGACTAACTGGAGCTCTGTCACAAGCTCTGAAATTGTTGACGATGCTGTCAAAGCTTTCAATAATTTGTTTGTAAATTCCTTGCACAAACATACTACACTAACGACGATTAGTCGATCTAAATTTACATTGAAGCCCTGGATGACGCCTGATCTTATTCGATGCTCCAAACATAGGGATCATCTTCATGCAAAATCCCGAACGGATCCCAATGACAAAACGTTGAAACTTATATACAACCGTTACAAAAAAATTCGTAAATCTTAACCGTAAATTAAAATATGAATATGAGTCCAAAGAGTTATTTGAGCACAAAGATAACCCAAAAAAACTATGGAAAACTATAAAAAATATAACATACTCTAAGAAAAGCTCCCAAAAACCTTTGGAACTTTCCATAATTAAGAATTCGGTGACTGACTCTCTAAACGTTTGTAGTGAATATTTCTCCAACGTCGGCAAAAACTTGGCAAATCGTATCCTCTCTGACGTGAACAGGACAAACCAGCTCAAATGGCCCCTACAGGTGTATCACCGCCACAGTCCCTTTTCTTGGAGCATACCGATGAAGCGGAAGTCGAGTCACTGATAATTAGTTTACGACCAGATTATGCTCCAGGCCTTGATGGAATTACAAACCAATTAGTGAAAACAGTTAAAAACTCGATCACGCCTCCTCCCACATATATATATAATATGAGTATGGCTGACGGAACTTTCCCAAATGATTGGAAAATTGCTGTAACGTAATCACTCCGATACACAAAGCAGGAGACAGATCTGACCCTGGAAATTACAGACCGATCTCATTACTGGGTGTTTTTCAAAAATATTGGAAAAGGTAATAAGCAAACGTCTGATCAGTTTTGCAGAAAAAAATAAGCTGTTTTCAGAACGCCAGTTTGGATTCCGAAGAAATAAATCAACTGGAGATGCGGTAGAACTGATGACTAAGCTTGTCTCAAATCATTATCTAGATGAAAATAAGGCCTGCGCAGGGGTATTCCTTGATTAAGCAAAGGCATTTGATACTGTTTCGATCCCGATTCTACTAAGAAAACTCGAACTCTTTGAAGTCAGAGGTAACGCCTTGGCCTGGTTTAAGAGTTATCTATCAAATCGATCCCATTGTGTTAAAGTTGACCAAAACATCAGTGACAGTACTGCTATTGATTTTGGCGTTATTTTCGACGAAAAACTCACTTTGCAGCAGCACATATTAATTACGGCAAATCGTATTCGCAAACTAATATATATCTAAAAGTCTACACAATTCAGCTGACAAACGATTATTAAAAACCGTCTATCTTTCCATATGTCATACTGTCATTACATATTGTATCACCATTGCACTTCGGGCGGAGCTGCAAAAAATATATACTTCTCCTGGAAAGAGCACAAAGAGCGGTACTTAAAGTTATCCTAAGAGAACGTCGCGGCTTCCCGACTCTGCTGGTCTATAAGAACATGGATGTACTTAATGTCCGTGGGAGTTTGATTATGCGAGTGATATTGAAATGTGGCTCAAAGGTTATTAATTCTGTCGAATATACAGAACTATCGCAAAAACGTAATTTCAGAATTCCTGTTTCCTCTACAAATTCAGTTTTTGCCCAAAGGTTTAGCTCGTTTCTCCATCCATTCATATATAATAAAATATTTTCAAAATTTCCTTTGCAAGACTACTCAACGAGGGAAGTAATACTTAAGGTGCAATCATGGCTCAATTCACTTCCTTATGAGGACATAGAGAAGATTCTGGAAATAGTCAAGTAAAACATACACACATACGCACACAAACACTTTACAACACATACATTTTATTCTTAATTCAAACTGATATTTATATATACTATTCAAATTAATAAAATTCAATAATATGCGGTCTCTTGCGATACAGGCAAAGCCTAGTGCAGGGACTCAGGGACTGGTACTTGTGATATACTACGTATAAACTATTTTGCTGAATGAATGTCTTATGTCTTATGTCTTAGTTATTGCACGTTATTCATAATTATTATTTAGTATATCGAATTTCGCTGGAACAAGTCTCATGTTTGCATCAAACATACTATAAGAATCATGTAACAGTTCCGTTGTAAATGCGCTTGCTCATTCCGGATATCAGTATTTGGTCGATACATAATTTCACCATCAAAACTGTGATATAAAGAACGATACCATTACTAACGCTCAATTAAAACATAGCTTAGAAGACAAAACACTTACACGCCAAACTTATCTTCATAGACGTACACTAATATCACATAAAACACGTATCAGACATGACTTCAACGATGCACATCCACGTTACACAATACTTTATAAAAGCATAAATGCGTCTGACAAAACTACATAATAAATGCATGGTCACAACAGACATAACTGAATACGTTACACTTCAAACAAATTTCAAAAACGCACTCACGTCATTCGAACTTTATAGACGCACTCTCACGTCAAATACAACTTCATAGACGCACGCTCACGTCAACCAAAAACTTCAGAAACGCACTCAAGTCAAATACTACTTCGTACTCTTCTTAGACGCACGCTCACGTCAACCAAAACTTCAGAGACGCGCTCTCACGTCAAATACAACTTCATAGACGCACGCTCGCGTCAACCAAAACTTCAGAGAAGCAGTCTCACGTCAAATACAACTTCACAGATGCACTCTCACGTCAAACAAAACTTCATAGACGCATGTCAACCAAAAGTTACGAGACGCACTCTCATGTCAAATAAAACTTCATAGACGCACTCTCACGTCTAACAAAACTTCATAGACGCACTCTCACGTCAAACTAAACTTAAGAGACGCACTCTCACGTCCAACAAAACTTCAGAGACGCACTCTCACGTCAAACAAAACTTCATAGACGCAATCTCACGTCAAACAAAACTTCAGAGACGCACTCTCACGTCAAACAAAACTTCATAGACGCACTCTCACGTCAAACAAAACTTCAGAGACGCACTCTCACGTCAAACAAAACTTCATAGACGCACTCTCACGTCAAACAAAACTTAGACTAATAATAATAAGAATATTTGTTGCATAAAAGTAAAAATAATTATAAAACAATTACTTAACACCAAATTAGGTGGCAACAGGCGGTTTTATCGCTAAAAAGCGATCTCTAATGCACTGCATCAAAGCTTAAACAAAAAAATACTTAAAAGGCACAGCCACAAAGAAAGTTTCATTAATTTGAATCTAAGTTCCTAAGTCATAATATACATACAACGCACACCGAAATATACACGTACACGTGTAAATAAACATTTTATTTATATTTTATTAATTATAAGGAGTTCGGCAAAATTGTATATTCAATGGTTTATTAAAAACGTCTTCAATGAAGGCCCTGATGAAAATGAAGGGCTTCAGTCTTTTGGCACACGTCTATCATAGATTTAAAAAGAAATAAAACATGAACTTAAAACATTTGTTAAGACATCTGTAATCATTTATGCTATTAGCAATATCCGGATATTGGCACCAACAACGGGTCAGTCGACTACGTTTTACAATTATGCTTTTCGTTACAATATGAGATGTTGTTCCGGGTACCCACTTGAACGTCTTAATTACATTTAGAAAACCATCTACGTATCTACGTTCCACCATCCATATTAATTTACTCATTGCAGTATTTAAGTATTTACACAACATGTACCATTAAGCTAATGCTACAGCATCGGCGACGTTTCCATAGCTCAAAATAATGAAAGTGATATTTATACTTAAAACAAAGCATATTTCGTGCATGGTTTGTTGTTTGATTTTATCGTGTTGCCTATAACAATGACTAGTCTAGCATTAGCTACGATGTAACGTATTGTCAAAGGGGTTTGCTTCTATTCCCATTAGTCCTTCAATACAGTAGTATTGCGTAAATATAAGAACAGTATTATTCTATTCATATGTAGTGAAAAGCGGAGAAAATACCTATTCTTGCGGCACTCGAATCGCCAACAAAGAAGCGATTTGTTCACAATGTTCAAGTTCATAGTTTCCACAAATGATTCGTGCATAACTACCCACCTTAGAAATGTTTTTATTTTTTACTTATTGGTTCGTGCTAATATTAACACACTACGACAGAAATTACTAAATTATAATAATAATTCATGATAATTCGGGTATTCAGAAAAAACCGACCAACTGTATCTCTGAATTACTTCGTTTTAAATTGTCGTTAGTATAAGTTTATAATCAATACTTATAGATAATGCACATAACTACTTAATAGAAGCTATAATTTTAAATATTATACATCATACTCATTATCATATAATGAATTGGTTGTCGACACTTTTGGCACGAGAGGAAAACATAAATGAAATCGAAACACTTACTTTGCATTTGTAGATCGATGGTTATGGGCGTGAGGATCTGAGCACTTCTGAAATATGATGAGTACTTCTGGTGGTTAGCGCCTTAGGACTGCAGGTGGTCTGCCCATCAGCTCGTCCCCGAACCAAGTGTGTTCTCCGGCGTTTCTCCTACCAAATTACGTTTAACCCCTTCCATGCTTCCAGGTTTTTTTTTAATAATGTTGCCATATAATAACCTGCATTTACCCTAAAACTGACCATGCTTGCCATGTAAAAGCTGATTTATCCTAGTTATAATGATAAAATCATGGCATTTACATAGTTGTTGGCGATAATTTAAATATTTCAATATACCTACCCGAAAGTCCTACCTAAAAATCTCTAACTTTTTACATAAGTATCACTTAACATGCCTCCAACGACATATCAAAACAGAAAAAACTTAAATGATGTAAAAACCAATTTTTGTTCTACCGCTGGTCTATATGCCTTTATATCTTCACCTATTACTAACTATGAAGGGATCATTGCGCCGGTAGCGCGACTAGCTCACGCTATATATATATATATATGCATACATATACTTATATGTCGTTGACGAAGCACTGTCAAATACATCAAGAAGGCGTCTCACCGACAAGAAGTACGTCAGTTTGCTCAGTGTCACAATGGGGGTTCGCTGATCACCTATATATAAACCTTCCGAAGCTGACGTTCCGCGTCCCGACTGGCGACGCGCCAGCGTGCCAGATTTACTGCCTCCGAGATAGCCGTGACTGTGTCGAGATTGCACCTTGGAATGCCCACTACATTCGCTGGCACCCATAAAAGTTCGAGGCATTCCAATTACTTTCTGTAGATACTTATAATAGGCTATTCTACGATATATTTTTATACATATATTTAAAATGATCGTATAGACTCGATAGTCGATTGGTATTTTTATTTCCTCAAAATAATATCGCTTTATGTAATTAATAAAGGTTGAAATTTGAAAGTTATATATTCCCGCCAAAAAGGCAGCTACCATTAAGGTGACGTCATAACTGCAACACCAACAGACTACAGACTACTAAATAAGAAGATACTATGTGCAGAAACATAGAAAAGTCAAATGTGCATGTCTTTCTTATCTCTACGCCTTCTGATTTTTGCATTTGCTGTTCTGACGTCACTCACAGAAGACAAACCACTATTTTGTTATAAGAGACTTTTATACTTTTATAATTAACAACTTTTTATATTTCCGAGCTTAATATCGATTGAGCCTAGCCTATACATTTATTAGTTTTCTGTAATTTGTTTGAAACGTGTACGAGGGTCATGCCGAAATTATCGGGAATGGATAACATAGGACTTAGTTACCTGAAAATCTTCTTTTATATTAACATTGTACTTTTGAAACCATATTGGCACTCAAATTTTTTCTTTTTTAGTTTTAATAAAAATCTGTATAAGTTTTTAAAGTCTGCAATGATCAAGAGCTTGCACGGAAAAATCACTGAGTGAATATTTTTTTCAAAACTATCATAAGGGTTATTTCAAAATTTTGCCTCTTATTTTTTTGATGATTTTTACTTCAATACTATTTAATCTAATCCAGCCTATAGACAATATCTCGCTATCATCTCAGTATTTTCAGTCTTAGCTCTATCTTCTAGCTCGACTAAAAACAGTGGCAACTCCTGAATACATCCCGGTAGTGGAAAAAATAGTATAGCATAATCTACACGTGGTATACCACGACATTTAGAATTACTCTAAAAAGAACAATGCTATCGAAAAAAATGGTGTTTGAAAGCTAGTTTCCTTTTGTGTTCCCTCATATTATAAACGAAGAAGAATTGTGTTGATTCTTGCTCACCTACTCTACAAAAATTCTGGTGAGAAAGGTCAAAACCCCTTGTGAATATATTTTTTAGTTGCAAATTAAGAAACTATTACTATACTAGCGACCCGCCCCGGCTTCGCATGGGTACTGTATTATACATATAAACCTTCCTCTTGAATCAGTCTATCTATTAAAAAAACCGCATCAAAATCCGATGCGCAGTTTTAAAGATCTAAGCATACATAGGGACAGACAAGGGGAAGCGACTTTGTTTTATACTATGTTGTGAAGCCTGAAATATCACGTTATCCGGGACTGATTGAGGTTTGAACTTTGTAATCACTAACTTGCTTGTGGCAACTACAGTTGCGCGCATTCAGGTAGAATATTATATTCAGAAATGTATCGATGTTTGCCTTTTACAATGGAATATATAGTATTTTAGTACATAACAATCGCACTAGTTCTAAAATATTGGTTTTTCCTATTAACAAAATAGCACTATATAATGTCTAATTCGGTTAGTTTAAACATTTTTTTATTCACGTATTTGATAATGTTTTTGAAATCAAACATTTTATTATAAAACTACAGGACTTGTTTAATATTACGTGATTTTTTTTTACGCTTATGCGTGACCCAGTTAATTTAGCCCATTTTTTAAAAAACCACTATATAGTCGCGACCGAACACGTTGTTCAATTCATTACGCGCCGGGCATTCCCAAAGAACGGACGTATCGCTCTCGTCGCTGCCCAAAGGTCGGTGACCGAGCGTACCCGACACGCGGCTGACCAGCTGTTGTGCGTCCGCTACTGATTGATACTCGGTAAGTAATTTTACATGTTAAGTAAGTTTATTTATTTTATTGTTTCACAAAGCACTAAAGTGATATAACTTTTTATAGAAATGGGTAAGAAACGAAAATTATTTGGGATGAAAAAATTCAATAATACTACGTACGGCCAGACAAATTAAAAGTTAAGTCACCAATATTATTCATATTATTTATGTTTATACCGCACTTGCCTAGGGGTTATGTAACGATTGTATGAAATATTTTTGAGTTAGTAATCGTTTTATAAAATTCGTCATCATCATCATCTTAACCTGCGGCGCGCGCCGCGCCCAAACCTTTACCCATAGAAAGCTGAAATTTGGCATAGAGGTTTCTTTTATGATTTGTACTAGGGGTAAGGCTAAATTTATAGGGGATGAGAAGGGGGGTGGAATTCTGAATTAAAAAAGTTTGTTTTTTAAACTTACGATCATATAACTGGGAATATACTCTTCAAAAGATATAATAAAACATATCATGTTTCACTGTTTTAGAAAATACCACCCATATAATGCTGAAAAAGGGGTTGGAAGTTTGAGTGGGAAAACGTTATATTTAAACCTACGGTTATGAAACTTAAAATGTACTTTTCAAGGGAAATCAATGTTTTTGGTAATTGCTTTTTGTGTTAAAGATGAACTTTATTTTCAGACAGAAAAAAATGAGGAAAACCGTCGAATATGGGTGAGGACCAAATTCTTGGCCAGGAGTGGACGTCTTTCGGCCGATATGATGATGATGATGATGATGATATGTGATACTGCAAAAACAAAGGATATTGCACAATACAATCAAGGAACTCCAAAAGAGCTCTTTTGGAATGCCAGTTCGGTGTGGACAGGAGAAGAGTTCCAGCTGTAAGACTGCAAAAATTAATAAAGAAGGGGGGGAACAGTATGCGTATTTTTTCTGATATCGCCCAGATTTCCTTACTTGTCGGTATAATGTCAGTTTTACATTTGCGTACGAGTAATACCATGACTCGAGCAAAAATTAGGGCTTTAAAGCACAAACGAATCACTGAGTTGAAAAATTGTTTTAAGAAACCAATAATATTTTTGAACAAGCTATGCAACGACTTCCCACGGTTTAAAGAGAAAAAAAAATACTTCCCCAATTTAGGTGTAGGGGACGTACCCTAAAAATATGTTTTTTCAAAATTTTATTCTAATGTTTTGGCAACGTAATTGATTGATACCCATGCCCAATTTCAGTTTTCTAGTAAAGTCGCCGTCAATGGAGTTTGCTAACTATCTAAACAAACCGCCATAGTGAAAGACAACTTTAATATGGCGGTTTGTAGTAAGAGTTAGGAGAGCTAAGCCGAAGACGGACGGACAGACATGGGGAAACTAAATAGGTTCCGATGGAACCCTTATTCCTTGTTGACTACGGAACCCTAAAAAGCAAACACCCAGTTAGATGTAGGCGCGCATTAAAGAATCGGTACTTACACGACTGACTGTTGACACTGACAGCTTACCGTCAACCGGGGGTATTAGGGATGGCGTGGGGAATAGGGACGAAAACCGGGAATGACATTTACCCGATAATTTCTCAAAAACTACCAATTAGAAATTTTATCGGGTTATTTAAAATAATAGTAGAATAGTTGTATTCAGTAAGGGCTACACTGGAAGGGCATGAAGTTGGTGCTAGATTGTCAAACTAACCGTTTGAAGTTGGGTCTCGGTGACGGCAGTTTTTTTGCTCTGCAAAACTTTCTTAATAACTAATGGTTTTACCGAAAGTAGGTACTTTCAATGGTGCAAAAGGTGTTCAGAATTTAATGCAGAACCTGTTTTAGACACGGTAAGTCAACATTATCTTCGTTTTGTAAGTAAAAATGCAAAAATAGTGATGCATGGAAATTTTTGAAAAAATCCGAGGTTTATCGGGACGCAACGAGGGTTATTAGGGACGAGCGTGGGGTAAAAAGGCACGCCTTTGGAAGTTAATAGGGACGTAATAAGTTGAAATCGGGACGCTAAGGGGTGTACAGGGACGGGGCTGCCAAAACCTAGTCTCGTTTTGGTACAATTAGGTACATTCAGAGCTAGTAAGTACCTACATAAGCACCACTACCTACTTATTTGCCAGCTTATTATATTTGTGACAGCGCTAGCTATGTTTCCCTATTGGTACCCTTATTCGTCTGTATTGAGCCCATATCCAGTATAAATAGGGACGGCCTGTTTTTTTTTTAAAAGGGTTTAAAATAATTTTTTTATGAAAAATATTATTATGAGTGGGTTCTCAAACACACAAACACAAGATAAAAGTTTTAAAACCTTAACTTTGTAAGCGCTTATAGAAATATTCCGCTATAATCACGTTCAAAGTTCAAAATTGTACCTAATCACCCCGGTTGACGGTACTTATATCGTACCGCCTCAGCACCGACAAATCAGGAACTCCCCTTCGCACCTACGTCATTGTCTAAGAATTTACAGCTATCGCATTCCCAAACATATTGCGGTCGAATAATAGTTGTTGCTTCTGTCTTGTGCTACCTACCCGTGCTTAGATCTCTAAATATTTGCCTATTTGATCAGCTGCACCCGTTGGATGATGTCTGAACCGAATTTCAACAAACATTTTTGTGATCATTTTTACCTCGTAACTTCCAGTTATTTAACAGCAAGTTCGGGTAATCTAATTTATCCGTAGAATAATTTTGAACTAAACTCATAACTATTGAGGGAGGGGTAGCCGGTATATGAATTTAAAGCTAAGTTACATGAAGATTAAATGCTAACATCACGCGTAGCTTTAGTTACACTCACAACTCCACTTTAGAAACCCTAGCTCCCCCTGCTCTAGATTCAATATAGCCCCTCCTCACATTGGATTTAACTTCCTTGTAATATTTTCTACAATTACAGCTAGCTAGAAGCCAACATTGCACCCCATCCGCGGGAATGAGATGGCTGCGGAATGTTAACAAACTGCCGCGAGCCAGCTGGTTCGAAGAATCCTGTCGCCTTGCATAATATTATATTCAACTCAATGCCTTAGTTTGTATTTGTATAGTAGTAAAGTTATACCTGGTACAGTTTAATGGGGTCAGATTATAACTCACTTCGCGTCAATTTTACCAAATGAGGGTTCATTATTAAGTAAACGAGCCCTAAATTAATCTATACTATCTAGATATTATTTCTTACCGTAAGTGACCATTTCTAGATAATTTACTTTGAAAACAAAGTTTTAACCGACTTCAATTTAGTACTCCGCCAAGCCACCACTGACCTCCGTCGATTCCACAAGGATCACCTTAACAAACATTGAAAACAAAAAAACAACCGAATTGAGAACCTCCTCCTTTTTTCAAGTCGGTTAAAAAGTCTGAAAGGGGTTTTTTCGATATATTTTTGGGCGAGTCAAGAGTACGGTTCGTGTTTGGACTTGAAAGTCACAGTTGATGAAATATTTCTTAAGAGTGATTCCATTTATGTGAAATTGAGTATGCCCTTAGGGATAGTAGTCGCTAGCGGAAACGCTAGTTAGTATCTATGCCGATTTTAAGGGTTAACACTCTATTAATAAGACTCCGCTGTCTGTCTGTCTGTCCGTCTGTCACCAGGCTGTCTCATGAACCGTGATAGTTAAACAGTTAAAATTTTCACAGAGGATGTATTTTTGTTGTACAACAAATACTAAAAAACAGAATAAAATAAATATTTAAGTGGGCCCCCATACAACAAACGTGTTTTTTGCCGTTTTATAGATAATGGTATGGAGCCATTCGTGAGCGAGTCCGTCTCGCACTTAGCCGGTTTTTTTTTAATTTTGGTCCTAGCACCCTAATTATTTTTTATATTAAACAACCAATTATTGAAATAGCATTTTAAGTTTTTTTTTTCAACACAATTGTTCGTAACGTACCTCTTATTGTGTCGCTTTTAGGCTCATAATCCTGGATATTAAACACGCGTGTTTTATAACATTACGACACTTGTGTGTTATGGTTATATCACGATTAAGTCAGGTTGGCACCTTACAGCAAGATGTATGCATGCACACGGTGCATTCTTAAATCAACCGGGTTGTACAGATTGAACAGCTTTAATTTTTGGCAAATGGATTCTTACTCGACTAAACAAATTAAATCCTTTTTGTTAATTAATTGGCTATTTCTTTTTGGATATGATACAAAATCGTTTAATTTAGTATAACTATTCACTTTTGATAACATCTTAACATGAATGAATAAAGATAACATTTTAAAATGAAAATATTTTTTTAATTTTGTATTTGCTGTTTAGAGATTTCATCTAATGCGCGCGCACTGCGCAAGCTTCACGAAAAAAACTGTTGCGCGCCATTTTAGGTTATTTCACAGATATTTGTAAACATTGTTAATGCGTGTTTGGTTATTAACAAAAATGTTGATTCGTGGTAACTAGTAAAGTGATAAAAAGAATGGACGTCACTGGAAATTCTTGGCGATGTATACAATATGTGAGTAAAAACCTGTTGCCATAAGAAAATAACTTGGCAGGCCTATAAAATTTTCATCTTATGAAAAGGAATTTTCCTCGCAAAATGTGTTGAAAAACGAATGAAACGCGTGAGCTTTTATAATTACATCCTCGGCTCTCTTATCACGCGAGCCGCAATAATAAATAGGACATTTTTACGGAATATTTTATTTCTGTTGTAAGTACTTATTTAAAAATATAAAGTTTAGTGGATAATTTAGGGTATCATGTTTATGTTACCTACATTCGAGGATTTTTAGCCATCTGTCATTATGAAATCAGCTTTGCCAGAATATTAAATTTAGTTTTTGGCTATTGATAATAACTTTACAGTACATATGGTGCTACTTTCCCGCACAAGTGCGGAAAAGAGCACTTTTCGTGCATATGTCGAAACTTTAAAGAGCCATATGTACAGTAAAACGTTGTACGATACACGTGCTAATAGCTTATTCGCAACTCGTGTAGATTTAAAACACTCCCTTCGGTCGTGTTTCAATTTATCACCACTCGTTGCGAATTTCCTATTTTTGGCACTTATAAATAATAAAAATAATAATAATAATAATCAGAAGGCCGAGAAGGACAAAGCCAGCAAGTACCTAGACCTGGCTCACGAGGTAACCGCCATATGGGATGTTGACTCGACGATCATCGTCCCGATAGTCGTTTCGGCGAACGGTTTAATAGCGAAGAGTCTCGACCATCACCTCAAGAGACTCTCGCTAGATGGCTGGATCAAGGGCCAGATACAGAAGGCGGTACTCCTGGATACTGCGCGGATAGTCAGGAGGTTCCTGTCTCTGTCGCCCTGACCGCCGGTAGCTTAGGCCCCGTCTCGCTGCCGGCTGCACCCTAGGTTAGGTTTTTATAATGATTTTATGTTTTGTATGTATAGTTCTATATTTTACTTTTTATAAATTTATTGTACAAACCTAACTTAAGTAGAAATAAGAATAAAGAGATAATAATCATAATCATAATATCGTAAATAACTATTACAGTACATATAGTGCTACTTTCCCGCACTAGTACGGAAAGGGCACTTTCCGTGCATATGTCGAAACTTTAAAGAGCCATATGTATGTACAGTAACACGTTGTACGATACACGTGCAAATAGGTAATTCGCAACTCTTGTCGATTTAAAACACTCCCTTCGGTCGTGTTTTAATTTATCACCACTCGTTGCGAATTTCCTATTTTCGGCACTTGTATCGTAAATAACTAAATATATCTTTTAACTTACTCATACTCTGTTTTTCGTTTGAATTTTGTAACTCTTCTATTACGTACAAAGAAAATATCAATTAATTTCACTCGCAGTTTCACTTACGTGTGGCTTGCAGCGACGGAGTAGGAGTCCGAAACTCACGAACACTAAACACAGATTATTTCAAAATATTTATGTCCAAAGAACCCTCCGGAACAGATCAGAGGGGACTTTTCTGCGCAAGGTGTTCTTGACAGTAATAAAATTGACAGCTAACATAAACACACTTGAAACACACTCGAGAGTCTGCGTTGCTATTATATTAATTAAACAACTCCATTCTTCAAAGATCTTGTAATGCAAAGATGGCGACGGACAACAAACAAGTGAAGAGAAGACATTAGGACAATAGACAATATATGTATATGACATCTCCCCTTTTTGGAGTGAAAACTTCTTTAGCGGCGCTGGGGAAAAATTGTTAAACACGCGACATATTTTTATGAAGAAGTCTCTTTCTATCAAAAGGTATTGAAAAGAGACTTTTGAGTGAGAGACCGTGAGATTCGGGACGAGGCTTGGGGGCGGGGGGGAAAATTGTTTAGGTCGACACTACTACTACTAGCTGATTCGACTTCATTCAAAACTGAACGCTATTCGTAAAAATATAAAGCCGTTAAACACTTTTTGCAATGGGGAGTTCCTTCTTGCATTTTGTTAGTAGCGGCTGTCAAAAAGTAATTGGATATAACTATTAAACTACGTTGAAAATGTATCTATTTATGACTGTGGCCCAGTTAAATCGTGAATTGCGACAAAGAAATGCCTCTGTAGCGGGTAAAAAAGATGTTCTTATCGAAAGGTAAACAAAAAAACATTTGAGGTTATAAAAAATGATTTATGCTTTATTAAGGTTTTCGCTTTGCTAATTGATCGAATTTTGTTCTAGATTGGAACCATGTGACCTACATTTTAATTTTGGTGCAGATCCTGGCCCTAGCGGAGACCCTAGGTATGAGTGCCCGCCTGTATCAAGATTCAAAGATATCAATGCGGACTCGCTCATTCCACCCATAAATAGGCATGAAATACAGGCTTACTTCGAAAGGTTTAACGCACAGCCCAAAGGTAAAGATATGTACGAGTCCGAACCCGATTTGCTAGGAATGAAATGAATATGAAAAAGAACAATGATTTATTTCATAAATTACGTGTTCAAAATGTCAACAGGGAAGAAGACCCGCTGCTCCATAAATGACAGTTGTTGTTTATTTAATCTAAGTACTTATTTATAGCTTAAAATAAAAACAGAGACGGAGACGAATATAGGTATAGGTGTACGCGGGCTAGGTTTCCGCAACTCGACGTCATATCTGCGCCTATTTTGCGTGTGGGTATTGGCACTACTATTATTCGTGCCAGCCCAGTTCCACCAGGAAGCCTAGCAGACCCTTTATGTTGCCGACGGCCTCCGGTAGTGACCCCGGTGTTCCGAGGTGCTTTCAAGTCAAGTCAAGAGTCGGAGTGCCGGCCTCTTTAGCTGTTTTAGCTTCCTTGACAGTCCGGGGTTGATTGTCGGGAGGGCCTCCCTGGTTTGCCTGCAGGTGCCTAGGGTATTCCAAATTTTTTGGTGTTTACTCGCAGTGTGCTCCGCAGCCATGCAGGGGGTAGAGGGATCGTAGGTTGCGGTCCTATGGCTACTGATTCTGAGCCTTCTCTAGCCAGTGCATCCGCTGCGTCGTTACCACGTGAATTGCTGTGCCCTTTGATCCATTGTCAGAGTGTCGTGTGCCTTAAACTGTGTGTGTGTGTGTGTGTGTGTTCATCAGGGCGTGCGTGTTGTGGTGTAAGTATGTGAGCATGTGTGTGTTGTACAATAAAGTAGGTATATACTATAGCATTTCCCATCTGTTTTGTTTTACTTACTTTATGTTTAAAATCATATTAATACAAGATTAACCCGTCAAGCGCGCTATGAACACTCGTATGTTCGTAACGCCTGCGCCCTCATTGACCGAATATTTTCCTCGCTTTTATTGACTTACCATCCTAAATAAAATGAACCTGGGTAGCTTATGCAATATACCAACATAAGAAGCATGTTTTAGCCAAATTACAAGTACTAAGGACACAGGAAAAAAAATCCGAAAACTTTCAACGGCTGCCATTTTCTTGCAAAATGGCGCCGGTGTGATACAAAGTGTGTGAAATTAAAGCCGTTTTAAAATGAAACGCTATTAAGTGTTTCCTATTAAAATTATATATCAAATTATTATCCTCCTATTAAAGTTATATATTAATCTACATAAATGATATTCTTAAATTAGAAATTCAAAACTCAGATGATTTGTTATGCTGACGACACGGTGTTGCTCTTTAATGAAGTAAGCCGGGGGAAGGCAGTAGTTACAACCGAACAAGGTATGAATATTGCGACTGCCTGACTACGTTCTAACCTTTTAACCCTAAATAGCAAAAATACCAAATTCCTCTGTTTTCACAAAAGTGCCCGGACCAAACCAACTTTACTCACCTCTATTAAAATCCATTCATGTACTCAATTTTCCAACAAACCTGATAATTCTGTGACAGAGTGTGACACATACAGAGGCGGCTCGCCCTGAGTAGCGCTGGTGCAGTAAACTCCCATAAATAATTATAACAAAATTATACTCATTAATCTCATTATTATTAATATTACTATTTAAAATCGATCTTAAAAAACGACTGTACCAATAAAATAATTACCTTTACACATTACAAGACCATACCATATACCATCATCCCATACACCTGTATAATTTCATAGGTAACGCGCGAGGCGGAGCGCTCACGATTGCGCTCCTATGAAATAAGATTCAGTACCATTGCCAATACGAAATCCAATCAGAGTGAAAGAGAAATTTCGCCACAGCCCTGCGCGTGAAACAGAAGATTTTCTATGAAAAAATAGCCAAATTCGGAGCGCTGCTCACGCGACGTTGCCGGTTCATTTTACCGCCCGAACGCGCGACAGCGATTGCGTGCGACGTTGCAACTCCTATATAAACAAACACTAGTCAACTTAAATGCATAAGTTGCGTCCAAATGTGCCTTAATACACTAGTACTTGGGATCCTGCCACAGTTCTATCCTATATTAGGCACTGATATCCATTGGATGCATTAGATTTGAGAAGGATGACTCTTAGGACGGCCATGCTGTTAGCCTTGACCACCGGTCAATGGATACAGAATGGATACTTTAAAGAACAGCCCTGAGGTTTGCCCCGTAAACTCTCTTTTATACTACCTAGAAGTGACCAAAGATTATAGGAAAAATAATTCTGATTTACACTTGTTTCTCACTTTTAGAAAGCCATATAAGCCGGCTACTACGCAGTCTATAAGCCGATGGTTGAAAGTAGTAATGAAAGAGAGTGGTATCAATGTGTCAGTTTTCTCTTCACATTCGACCCGCCATGCCTCATCCTCAAGGGCCTATAGAGCGGGTCTCACCGTAGATAGCATTTTAAAGGCTGTGGGGTGGTCTAATAGATCTCTCACTTTTGCCAGATATTATAGCAGGCCTCTCTCAATCAATGAGCAAACTGAATTTGCCCGGGCGGTCTGTAATTCTGAAAATGCATAAACTAGTATTATAAGTCTGATTAGAATATTATTGACAATGTCTTATTAGAATATTATTGTCTTTGTCTTATTAGATAATGATTAGAAAAGCCTGATTAGAATGTTATTATCAAAGTCTGATTAAAATAAGACAATTTTATAAAAGATTGGGTATTAGTACCTATACCTATCTCAGCCTCTAATTTAATAGCAGGATAAGTGTTACCTAGTAGGTAAGAGCAGTTTTCTCACTGCATCAGAATTCAGAAGATACCTTGTTACCTAGTACACTACATTATTTTTATGTAGGTTTTTGGTTTTAGAAGTGTTAACGTTTTGGTTGATTTCTGAGAAACATAATGTTCAGTTCTCTTACATGCTTTATATTTTAAACCTCTAAACATCTACACAGTTATCTCGGACTAAGTACGAATATAATGATAGGATTAAACGAACTTACCTGAAGTGAAGTTCTATCCTGATTATATGAAGTACTTAGTCCGAGATAAGGAAGGTCCCACCCTCCTCAAGTAACCAAGGTTACTCTCTTTGTATTTCATCTGTTAATTAGGACTCTAAACGAATTGATTGACAGCTATAGTGTTGCTAGGAACAGGTTTTTTCTTTTTAAAGAGTGTCTATAAACTTCGCGTATGATGAGCAAGAAAGGACGTTACTACACAGTTATCTCGGACTAAAGACTGTACACGATTAAATCTGGGCTAAGTATTTTTGGAATAAAAGTTAAACTATAAGTGTATATGTTTCACTAATATATATTTTTTATAATTTAGCTCCTAAATAATTGTATTCTATACTAATTTTATTCCTAGGGTAAATTTTGATAAAATTCTCGGACTTTCCGTTTGACACCACGCATTAAATTCTGGACAGTCTCTTCTGTAACCGATTTGGATGCTTTGTTCCATTGTCTTCTGAACTTTTCGATGTATTCACCTTCTTTCTTAGTTTTCCTAAGCTTTAGTTTTACTAAAGCCCAATATCTCTCCACTGGACGCAGCTCAGGGCAGTTCGGCGGATTATGGTCGCGTGGTACAAAATGTACCCCATTTTTTTTGTACCACTCCATAACTGGTTTGGAATAGTGGCAAGATGCCAAATCTGGCCAAAAGATAGGAGCTTTATCGTGGCTTTTTAAAAATCGCAGCAGACGTCGCTGAAGGCATTCTATCAGGTAAATTTCACTATTTACAGTGCCTGTGCAAATGAAGTTTGAGTTCTTTCTACCACACGTGCAAATCGCTTGCCAAACCAAGTATTTTTTTGGAAATTTTGACTTCTTTTTTTTCTTAAATTCTTCCGGAATACTGATTTTATCTTGTCCCGTATAATACTCTTGCCCAGGTAACTGTTTGAAATCCGCAAGCACATACGTTTCGTCATCCATGACGACGCAACTGTGTTTTGTTAATATTTCCCTGTAAAGTTTACGGGCACGTGTTTTCGCACTGATATTTTGTTTTTCGTTGCGATTTGGAGCAGTTTGCACTTTAAAAACCTTTAATCCAGCACGTTTCTTAACCAACTGCACATAAAAAGCAGACTTATTGAATTTATTGGCAACAGCTCTCACAGAAATGCTCGGATCTCTCTTAAAAGTAGCCAACACTTTCTTTTCAGTTTCTGGATACATTGGACCACGAACTTTACCAGATCTTTGTTTTCTTTGAGTAAACTGCTCGCGATATCGTTTTAAAACATCAGCAACAGTTGATTTGGGGACTTTCAGTAATTTGGAGATGGCTCTAGTCGACAAACTCGGAGTTTCAAGGTGAGTGTACAAAATTTTTTTGCGATTACTCTCTTCGTTCGAAGTAATTTTATATAATTGAGAATTGTGACAAATCAAATGTACATAAAATCATAGACAATATTCAGTTAATTAAAAAAGGATAACAGTTAAAAAGGTTTCATTTCGTTTTACAAACTAAACACTAATTTATCTTCCCGGATTTTAACGTGTACAGTCTTTAAGTACTTCATATAATCAGGATAGAACTTCACTTCAGGTAAGTTCGTTTAATCCTATCATTATAATGTGGCGTTCATAAAAAAATGTGTAAAAACGTTACAAATTCGGCTTGAATTGAAGGCAAAGGGACCGCGACGGCCTGAACTTGACCTTACCCAAACATGTACGACGAAAACCAAAAGATATACGCGTGTGTTTAAATCCGAATAATATGTGAAAAGTGAAAACACCGTAGTTCTGTGGTGGTGATGAGAGTAACAAACTATTTTGTTTTCCGTGTCTTTCTGCTTGGGCTGAAACGGGCGTTAACGACCTAGCTCATCTTTCAATCAAGATGAAAATAACATTCACAATCTCGGTAGGTATCTTTTATTTGTTACATGAACTGCAGTTATTATAGCGTCTATCGGACGACTAGATTCCGCGTAAGTACCGAAATTCTACAGCGTGTACTTTTCATACGGGCGTATATTTTAAGGGCAATTAGTGTTGGTCCTTAAGAACACATTTACATAAATTTCGTTAGTTAATTTTGTGTTTTTTTTTTCATACAAAATAAATGAGCCCGCAATGTAATTAGTTACATTTAAAGTTATCGACTGATTGTCACGTCATTCATGACAGTTCAATAAAAGTCAAAAATTATAATTATGATTTAATTCTTATTTAACTAATCACGCCGATTTACCCGCCTAACATACTTATTTTCCACGTGTTGTCCGTTCACTGCAATGCAAGTGATACATCGTCGAACGATGGACTCGTTCACGCTTCGTAGATTGGATTCTCGTAATTTATCAAAAACTTCTCTTATCTTATCTTTCAATTGGTCCACTGATGTTCGAGGTTGCGAGTAAACCTCGTTTTTCACAGCTCCCCATGGGAAAAAATCTAGCGGTGTCAGGTCAGGGGAGCGAGCCGGCCACCGACGAGGGCCAAACCGTCCTAACCATTGGTCATCAAACATCGAGTTTAAAGCAGTTCTCACGCGTACTGACGAGTGTGCGGGAGCTCCATCCAGCTGCAACCAAGCATTCCTGCGTTCTTCAGGCGGTAGAGTATTCACATAATCTGCCAAAGGACCGTTTATGAGCTCCAGAAATTTGTCCCCATTCAGATTGCCATCAATGAAAATGGGTCCAATAATTTCATTGCCATGTATCGCAGCCCAGACATTTACAGCCCATCGGTACTGGTGTCCTGTTTCCTTTAAAATATGTGGGTTTTCATGCGTCCAGTAATGACTATTTCGTTGGTTCTTGACTCCGTTTCTAGTAAATGTACTTTCGTCCGTCCAAATAATGTTTGACACAAATTCTTCATCTACGAGGTGTTGATCACGTAACTAGGTACAGAATAAAACTCGTGGCAAGTAATCACGGGGTAACAAAGCGTGGGCTTTTAAAAATTTTAATGGACGTTGCCTATCTCTTTTTAAGATTTTGTGAACAGTCGTGTGAGGCATGTTAAATCGTCGCACTGTGTTTCGCTCGGAACATGCTAGCTGGACAAAATTATTTTCTCTAATATTAAGCTTCTAATAGGTCTGTCTAGATGAAATATAATGTTATTCATAGTAAAATCTCCAAAAATTGGATACACCAAAAAATAAAAAAATATTCGTATAGAAAAAAAAATATTTACACCACATTACAATACTTAAGCCTAATGACGTACAAAAATAATCTTAATGACCCAATTCATTACTGAAAATACATATAATTATACCTATTTAACAAATAACTCTATACAATTCTTAATAGTACCTAGGTAGTAATGATTCAGTCATCATTACAGTGTTCATCCTCGTCCTCGGAAGAATCCGACACACAATAATCTTCGGATATATTACTAACAGTAATTTTATTTCTGACAAGATGTTCGGGTGAAATTAATAAATCTAATACTTCTAACGGGGAGATCCTGTTTTTTTGCGGGGCGTTTCCCTGAGGCTGTTAATTAAAGGATCAGATGTGATTATTAACATGTTAAGCAAATCTGTATTCGTGGCAACACGGGACCTTTTGCGAGTATTATCCCGTCGGAATCTTCTGCAATCCTTGTTGCGAGCTTCCTGAGCCTCCTCGGAAAGCTGCCCGATTGAGATGAGATTGATTCCAGGGCCCGGTTGAGATTCCTTGGAACTACAACATGCCTCAGCATGATCGTACGAGACAGTAAATGTCAAATCACCTTGGAGCCATTCCTTATTGCTTGCCAAAAAGCGTTCCCGAGTTCTATGAGAACCTTCCCATTTTTCCGAAAGTTTCGTTCAAAATCGGGAAATCACGGTCTTGATTTCCTTCATTGAATCTTCCATTATTCCGCTTATGTCCTGTATTTTCGAAATGTACGCGAAGAAGCACCATTTCGTTCATTCTTGGAGTTTTTGAGCCATTCTTCAAAACAAGCGATTTTCGGCACGTTGAAAGTGTGACCTAGAAATAAATTAATAAATAAAAATCAGGCAGAATCGGGCCAGAAAAATAAAGACCCTCGTTATCAATGAGGTTATAGCTACTTCCTAAAAAATATTCAGGTCGGGGAGAAGAGGGGATTTTTACTTATACTCCAATGAATTCGAAATTGAAGTTTTTTTTTCTTAAATTTGTAACATAACGATATATTTGTCTAGGTTACAGGTTAAAAGGATCAAAATATAATAGTATTTAAAATAGTACTTACTCTTAGTAACAGAATCCATCACAGCACTTAACCAAAATTAATGAAATATACTTGTGAGACGTTATCGCAATCGGAGCTAAAATGCAACTAAATTCATGCAAATAATGCAATTGTTTTATATACTTACCCCCATTACAAAAAAAATAAATGATTTACGACAAATCATTACCTACCCGTGTAATCACCAACTAATATACTAATTACCCTCATTAATGGTTTCTGAATTAGGTGATGTTGTTTTTGTCCAGCTAGCTTGTTCTACTCGACATAGAGTGCGTCGTCCCGCTTCTCTCGTGCTACTTTCCGGGTTTGCAGAAAAGTGACGCAAAATAGTTTCCTCGGTTTGAACAGGTAAGCGTGAACTGTTTTCTACTGTTCCAGTCACGGTCAGGCCATCACGAATACGCTGCAGGGCATTCACTATTACTCGTTGGTTTCTCGGAGTCCGCCGGTTCGGAAATCGCTCTCTGTAAATTTCTAACGCTCTTCTACCGCTTTGCTGAGCTTCTCCATAAATTAATATCATATCAGCGAGTTCATTCGGACTAAAATTAGATCGACGCGGCATTTTTTAAGAAATGTTTAGATATGCGACAGTTCGTTTGACAGTGATATGTATCATCTGACAATAAACCAGAAAAATTACTAAGGAGTTCAAAATTAGTAACTTTACTCCTTTGACATAGGCACCAAAGAGTTTCATGTAACTGCAGACTAAGGTTTTGACTATTTTATTGGTTCAATTCTTGACAACCTTTTCTTGTAGATTTAAATTTTAAAAAATAATTATCAACATTGATTATGGACTAAATGTCAGAGTTAACGTCAATTTCTGGTCGATTGAAAGATTTTAATGTAAACAGTGTAAAACAAACAAAGCTATCGGAAATCTTCAAGTGCTACACAATCAACCACTTCGCTTGTGAAGAAGTGTAGTATGAAGTGTAGTTATTTAAAGGACGGTGTGATAGTTTGATAGTTAGATAGTCGGAGAACTTTAGTACGTATAATTTTAATTATTATATAATGTACAGTCACTCATTACAAGTAAGTACAAATGAGACTAAACATAGTTTTAAATGTTGCTCTAATTACGCGAACTCAACATAAGGTGTGTGATTGAAATTATGTAAACAAACCGTTTATCTTTTGACATAGTCAATTTGCATTTTGGACGCAGTACATTGCTGCTTGGTTGTGCCTTTAAAAATTATTATCTCCTTCATAATTATGCTATTTAACAAAATGATTACTACATATGATTTGTACGGTAGTAAACTATATCTGGATACATAAAACGCCCGTATAAAAAGTAAACGCTGTATACGCGAGTTCAATGACCGTGTTGACGAAAACAGGCATATTTTACGAAGGTTAATAGATTGTGCACGATGAGTCTTCGGAATCCCTGAATCCCGGAATCTGCTAACGCTATGTATTTTCATTGTTTTATTTCAAGTGAACACCCATACAATTTTGTCACGAGCCGCCTCTGGACACATACAGTGCGCTAATGAAATAAAATACCTGGGTCTGTTCATATAGGAAAATCTTAATTTCAAATCCCACATAAGCAAACTGTCCGCAAGAACAAGGTAAACTATTTTTAACCGACTTCAAAAAAAGGAGGAGGTTCTCAATTCGGTTGTATTTTTTTTTCCTATGATTGTTACCTCAGAACTCCGTCATTGATGAGACGATTCGTAATTTTTTTTTTTTGTAAGTATATGTTCCCAGGTGGGTCCCATTTTAAAAAAAAATCATTTGGATGATGGCATCCATGAGGAATTAAGGGGAACTCTTCAATTATATTAGGCACGCGTGTAGTGATTTTGGTGGAGTGGAATTGATGATGAAGACCACAGATGACTTATGAAATTCCTCAATTATGTACTTAAAAGTACAAATGTGCGTCAGAGATTCTGATAATATTCCGTTCAAATAGCAACTAATGAAATGGCAAAGGTGATCCTTGTGGAATCGACGGAACTCACACAGGGGTATTAGACACTGAATCGCGGTCATTAGTATAAAAACAAAATATCGGAAATCCTGGTTTTTTTTTTTGCCTGGGGTACCCCAAGGGTCAAAGTAATAATAATACAGCATAGATAAAATTGCATCATGCACGTACTTTGATAATTAGTCGTCATTAGACTACCGTTGAGTGCTGTCGAATTGTTGCGAGCTATCGATAACAGAGATATTGACATTGGATTTCAATTATTTATTTTAAAGCTAGAGTATATTGTGTTTTCTACACTATGGAATATATACAACCAGGTATGTGCATTTTGTATACATACAAATAGTTATGTTTAATTGTATAGTTTTCATTTAAATCTACATTTTGTGGACTACTGTTAAATAAAATTCTATTTCATGAAATCATTAAAAAAAAAGCTATTTAGTTATAGTTGCGGGCAATATTCGGTCATGATTCTTGATGTATGTTTTGAGACTATTTATGTTATTTCATTATCATTCTTAAAATACTGCTTAAAACTGCTGCAACTATTTTATATCTATTTTTGTATCAATCGTGCACTTGGCAAAACAACGCTTGTTTTGCGGTCAGTATTCTAAAATGTTTATTTTATTGGTTTTAGGTTCAACTGAGGTGAATATTGTTACTCGAATTGCCATATTTGATATGGCTAAAGAGTGAAAGATTTAGAAAAAAAATGGATTTTGTTGAAAATTACCACATGAAAAAGCCTTGCTTCGGGGTTGAACATAAAGGTGATTTTCTGAAAACAAAATTGAAATACGAAATGAAGTCTCGTTGGCAAGCAGCTGGTCGAAGTGAGGTCGTCTTTTTAAAGACAAATGAAAAACGGTTGCAAGGCACCATAGACATACCTATTAAAGCATGCCGTGTTGACCGTCCTCGCCCGCAAAAACCCTTTGATGATTTGACTGATCGAAGCAAACGACGCAGAACGCAGTCTCTTAGAGAAAGCAATGGAGCACAGGAAATTTTGTTCGCTGGTCAAATGTTGCTCCGAGAAGAAATGAAAAGAACAACCGATTAAAAAGTGGCAAATGCGATTCCAAGAAGACAAAGATGTAGTAAAAAACAGGAAAGAAGAAATACAAGAAAAATTTAGAAATGAATTGGGACTTATTGTTGATGTTCCTAAGCCTGGATTCGGTAGCGGCAATGACGGAAATACCAGCAGAAGATATTTTGCTAATGCTGACGTATCTGCTCGGATAACTGGCATCGATCAAAACCTGATTGAAAGATTCGCCGTAATTTTGGAAACCATTTCAAGTGGACACGAAATAGACGTTACGAAATTTTCCGTGTATTGCGAAGAAACGGCCAAAGTATATGTCGAACTTTATCCTTGGCAACCTATGACACCTACAGTCCACAAGATATTGATCCATGGGATGGGCCCACTGTCATACACCATGCTTTCTTACCCATAGGATCATTGTCTGAAGAAGCCGCTGAAGCACGGAATAAACATTTTCGACTATATAGAGAATGTTACAGTCGAAAATTTTCACGGGAGCAGTGTAATACAGACGTCATAAATCGGTTACTTTTAATATCTGATCCCTTTTTGAGCAGCATCAGACAAAAAACAATAAAAAAACAGCAATCATTCTCTACAAAAGCCAAGGAAATGCTGTTACCATACAAATTTACCTAACTGACAACGGTGAGGCTACTTGAAGAAAAAGAAGATACTAGTCTATCAGCTTACTTAATATTTTTTGTTATTAAAATAAATATTTATTTAAAAACGTTTTATTTTTTTTGAAAATTATTGAACTAAAATATTGAGAATTTAAAGTACCTTAAATGTACTCTATTTTTTTCATTATTTTTCCCTTACTATACAATCATCTGTGGACTCAAAAATGTAATAAAATATTGATGTCCGACTTTTTGGGTCAAATACCCCTGTATGGAACTTCAAATATTATCTGCCCACATACAGCGATTGGGTTTTTTTCTCTAATAATCAACGCATTTGCTCTCGGAAATCAGTTCATGTGGTAAATTGGAAAAGAAATGTGGAAATGTTCTCGTTGCTTGACGGAGTAGGTACTCAATGGAAGTCGGTGAAAACTTTGTTTTTAAAGTAAATTATTATCTTTTTAAAAAGCTTCGCCACTCTGCAACCGTCAATCTGCTAGAAATAGTCTATACCGCTTTGTGCCAATCAGTGGTCACCTACTGCATGGCAGCTTGGGGTTGTGCGGGAAAGACAGCTATGTTAGAGATAGAGAGAGCGCAACGCTCAGTTTTAAAAGTAATGTTTAAAGGACCTCATTATCCAACAGCAGCTCTCTACGCTCAAGCACAAGTCCTGAAGGCCTACACCCACCGAACGCGTGTCGTGCGCGGCGCGTGTCGTGCGCGGCGCGTGTCGGGCGCGGTTGAAGTGGTATATTGACACCGCAAGCGGGCGGCGAGTAGCAACGCGTGTGCAGCGCGTGTGCAGTGCGGGCCCGCGCGGGTCCGCCGCGTCATTTCTCTCTCACTACCAACACATTTGATATGTATCTCACTATCTCTATCACACTCAGCAGCGCGGCAGCTGCGCGGGCACGCGCGGGCCCGCCGCGTCAGTGACGCGTTAGCAACGCGTGTGCAGCGCGGCATATCTCTCTCACTACCAACACACCTAATATGTATCTCACTATCTCTATCACACTCAGCAGCGCAGCAGCCGCGCAGCAGCTGCGCGCGACGCGCACGACACGCGGCCGCACTGCCGAGTTGTAACTTTAGCGCCGCGGGCCCGCGTTCGGACTGCGTTCGATGTGTGTTTGAAGTGTAGTTTCAATGCTTTACAACTTGCGCGGGCCCGCGCAGCACACGCGCCGTGCACGACACGCGTTCGGTGGGTGGAGGCCTTTACTGTTCGTCAACTTTTCCTAAACAAAATCGTACTACTCACACATAAATGTTTAAAGTCAATAAAGGGCTACAGTACATTGATCATTAAACATGTTTTCAATATCCCTGTTCCAGGTGTTCGTTCCGCTGTCGGGAAACGCTTCAGAGGTCACATCAGGGCATCTGCATACAACACTGTCTCCAAAAAGTGTAATCTGAGGGGTTCAACCTTAAACGAGGTTAAGAGGAATAGCTTTGTAACATGGCAGAATTTAGATTGACACTTCTTGTTTAGATAGTGTACTACAATTTCGACGTTAAAGTCATTGGCTGAAATGATTCCGTGCTTAGATATATTTTCTAGGTACAACATTAATTCATAGTGCTGGCAATAATTAAGTAATTGGCAAATATATTAAAAAGAATCATGAGCCAATAGGATTAGTTAATCATTATTCAGAGTTGCCAGCAACATGAGAGATGTTGAAATTTCAGGGAAATAAAGTAGGATTTTTAAGGAATAACAAATAATGAAACAATTAATTTGAATTGTTAATTGTATAAAAAGAACAATAATAAATTAATTTAATAATAATGACATAATATCTGTATTTAGAATCTAATGTTATTCCTTAAAAAATACATAAGTGGTTGGTTGATATCTTCTGGGCTTGTAATTCCAATATCATGTCTTGAGGGGAGAGAGGTGAACTGGATTGCTGTTGAGAACTGAAATGGAGGCTCTGAGGAGATATTCATTTTAATCCGGTCTCAGCACCGACTAATGGAGATTTTGTGAGCCTTTTCTGGTGGCAGTGCAAGTAGATATGGTGTTATTGAGATAATAAGATTGTATTTTCAACATCGGCCAAATGTAAGTAGTTATTCTTCAAAATTTGCATAACCAGCAAAGTACATTTTGTTATCCTGAGTTTTTGACCATATGGTGCTCTTTCCAGCAAGATGCAGCCTCAGCAGCTTGAACTAAAGTAATCCATTTTTTGGAGCGCTTAGCTGGTAAGATAGAATTTCTAAACATTTCATCCAGTGTTGGTTAGTGTTCCACATGGATCCATACTAATGAAACCAATTTGTTTCTTTTCAGTCGATAAGGGAATGTAGTAGAATGTAGTAGAATGTATTAGAATGAAATTAGTATTGAATTTGAAAAGGGATTAGTTTAACCATTTAATTGAGGCTTCCATGGAGCTCAATTTTCTTCAATTCAACATCGGGTCCAGGTTCCTTCTGATGTAATCACCGAGGAGAGAAAGGATGCTCAGCCGCTGACAACATCTGCAAGGTTCAGAGCAGTATGACTTCAGTGTTAAGCATTTATTACCAGTAGGGAATTAGGATTTCAGTATTTACTTAATGATGGCATAAACACATAGGGACTAACATTTGTTTCAGTAGGCACACGGAATTGTAAATCACTCTCGAACAATAATTACACGACAGCTCTACCGATTGTAGCAATTAATTATACTTAAGGTGTATTAAGGATTTTGTACCTGAAACCCTGTGATTTCTTATTCCGATTTGCTGTATGCTGTACGATCCAAATAAACCAGTTATAAGAGAACTAACCATTCTTTAATTTCACTCCCATTTCTTGTAACCCATAACTGCAGATGAGCAAGTTTTCCATACGCAATTTTTTTAATATTTTGTTTTAATTTAATTTAATTGTCACGGAGACTACTGAATTTCAGTCGAGCCAGTAGGGGCTCCGTTGCAGCTTAAACTTTCTTCGAAATCTTATTTACTTATGATGTGATGAGACAGAGGCAATTTTAGGCTAACCTATAAGTATAACTGCTTTCATTATGTACCATGTAGACTAAAGTCATTTAAGTCAAAGAGTGTTAACTGCAATTTAATGTCTTCAGTTGCCACTATAAAATAAAGAAAATAAAAAAATATCTTCTACTTCATTGTTAAATGGTTCTCCGCGATACTGGCGAAGCCTAGTGCGGGACCCCTGGTAATTTTTCTATAACTTTTCTCTGAGTAATAAACGAAATTTTATTTATTATTTTTATTATTATTTTATTAAGATTGGAATAAATAATGTACCTTTTTGTATGTAACTTTTTAGTTGTCTTTAATAACTTATGGCGTTTTCGGAAGACAAATACACTCCCAACTTATTTAAAAAAAAACTAAATGGCGGCAATGCAAAAATTATTCTGTTTTACATACAGTGGCTAGGTAGTGTTTTTCGGAAAATATAGAAAATTGACGTGAAAATACAAATATCTAAAGGCGTACGACAATTTCAAAAAGTGACGCGAAGAAAAGCATGCCTTATCATTATAATTTTCAGAAACAATATTTTTGTTTTCTTGCACAATTTTTAGAAAAGCACTATATTTGTCTCAGCCGGAAGGGCAATTGCTGGCTTTGTATTAAATTAAACGGACTCCCAAGGTCATCCGTTTAAAATGAATACTCAGCCAGCATTTGCCTACTTCGTTTGCTTCGAGAATAATGTACTATTGTCTTTCACTCGAAAATGTACATTAATCTAATCATAGCGAAAGTCATATTGCGTTCTACGGTTAAACTATTTTTACCAGAATAAGTGCGCTCACGTCTGTTCTTATCGAGGTCTTGGACGGAAGAGGAAGCAACTGGGATAACACAAAATGTCGTGCCGGACAAGCGCACTGAAAAATTGCGGTTTTGCATAATGTAAATCTATAATCTATACGTATGTTATAAAGAGGAAAAGTCTAGTGAGTGAGGATATAAGTTTGTAAGGCTCAGAAAGCAGTCCATATGGTAAAGTGGAATGCAAATGTGGAAATGTTTACTGTACAAACGACCAACACTGTTAACTGACCATCCTGTGTTTATATAGAACCTTATTACAATATGCACTTAAGGTGGTCAGTTAGCTGTGTTGTCGATAGTACACGTGGCTTGGCGAAGTACTCAATTAAAGTCGGTAAAATCTTTGTGTTTAAAGTAAATTATATTTTACACGTATGCCAACAACTCGCATATCACAATGATACTATTTACACATTTTTTTTTTCGATGTCGACATCGTAATCTCAATAGCGCACGCAGTACGCAACTTCGCACTGAACATGTGTGTTCGTGTTCGCAAACGCAAATAGTTTGTTCATCCAACCTGCACTACAACATACAACCAATACGTACACGAAAATCTTTCAAAAGCTCAGCGACCTTTTCCTGATGGCGTATCATTAAGTTTAGGAACTCATGAAAGAGTAATGACTCGCTAAAACGAAATACCTTTGCACATTCTCCCTTGATAGAAGTCGATAGTCACGCATGTATTCCATTATCTGTGAAAGGAATCTGTGAGTAGATTGTCGCCAATCGAAATCTTTATGTCGTCAAATAAATAGTCAGGCAGACTAGGAGTTACATAAATTTACAGTACCTACCTATACTATAGTGGTTGGTCGGAATTGGTACGAAATATTTGTATGTCCGGCTGTGCGTGTGCGTGTGCGTGCGTGCGTGCGTGTGTGTGTATGTGCGTGCGCGTGTGTGTGTATGTGCGTGCGCGTGTGTGTGTGGTGAGCGTAACAGCGAGTGTGAGTGTATATGTACGAGTATGCGTATGCAGGGATGTTCAGTAGATTACTCGTAAGTAGTATGTAAAAAAATACTTTACCGCTCTCTCCAAAAGGAACGCTTTACCCATGGCCTAAAGGCTTCCACCCACCGAACGCGTGTCGTGCGCGGCGCGTGCCGGGCGCGGTTGAAGCGGTATATTCACACCGCCGCGTCAGCGACGCGTTAGCAACGCGTGTGCAGCGCGGACCCCCGCGGGTCCGCGCGTCTTATCTCTCTCACTACCGACGCATTTAATATGTATCTCACTATCTCTATCACACTCAGCAGCGCGGGCCCGCGCTTGGACCGCGTTCGATGTGTGTTTGAAGTGTAGCTTCAATACTTTACGTTCGGTGGGTGGAGGCCTTAAATAAGAATATGTGTTTTTTATAGAACATTCTGTCATTTAACGCGTTATCCCTGGATAGTAACACTTGTGATCAGGTTAAAATCCGTCATCGATTATATAAATCCAATTTACGAAGGAAAGTTGCACTACTTTAGCGCTTGCGGCCATGGTGGTAAAATAACTGGAAACACATGTGGAGCGACACATTTTTATAAAATTCAGAGAATAGTACTGTGCAAAATTTGAATTTTTTGAATTAACCGCGTGATAAAGCAGACGAATGAGACTGACATTTTTAAAGCAGATAAATGGTAATAATATTTGAAGCTCAGTATTTGTACACATACAAATAATGCTCTAGTGTAGTGTCTCATTTATACATTTTTTAGTTATCTTAAGGAACCGAAAAGGTAAAAAAGGCGGGTAATACTAATAAGTACACAACCATCAACGTGTGGACAATATGTATATTTTAAACAAATGGCAATTAAATTGGAGGTAGTGTGGATACCGAATCTATATTAGGTATATTACACAATTCAGCACAACGCGATTCAGTTGTCAAATTTTGTCGCGTGCGACTGTTAGACGGCGACCCTATGGCCCTCGCTGAAGTCTTTACATTGGGGCCTCGGAGATACATTTGTAACCCAGCCTTTTAAATAGGAGTTCGAAGTTTTTTTTCTCGATTAGTAGGCTGCCGGGCCGCGTGCCTTTTAGCCCTAGCGGTACACCCCGAATTTCAGTAAAATGTTGCAAATGGTGTTAAAAGCATGAAAATCGGAACAATTTATGTTTAGGCCATACGAATCAATTTTTTGTTCAAAACCACACACGATGGGTTTCAGAACAAAAAAAGTATTTTTTGTTCTGAAACCCATCGTGTGTGGTTTTTAAACAAAATACTAATAGGTAACTGATCGTTAACAAAAAAAAAAAACGAAATAAAAGTAGTAGGGACATCGACCTCAGATGTTACTTGGTGTCAGCAGGTGGGCGGGGTGTTGGTTCAAGATGGTGCTCTCCTATTGGTCGTTGAGTTCATTAATGACTCTCATTAGCTAATTACATCCATTAATTAGGCCACACCCCCCAGTTGAAGTTATAAAGTGGGCGGGATGTTGGTTCTAGATGGTGCTCTCCTATTGGTCATTGCTGTCATTAATGACGTTCATCCCTAATTACATTGGTTCCCAAGGATGCTCTCCTATTGGTCGTTGCTAAATGCTGCTTAATGATACTCATTCCTAATTATACATCCATTAATTTTCTCACATCGTATCACAAAGTGAGTAGGGTGTTGGTTCTAGATAGCGTTATCCTATTGGATATAGATACACCGTAATGAGACTTTCATATATTCTTGGTTCCAAACAGGTACGGTTTAAACCTAACCTAAGCTAATGTCATTACAGTTCAAACCAAAACCTAATTTATTGTTTTAACACTTTTCGAATTCTTTGAACTTTAAAACAATCAATATTCACGTTCATTACAAAGATCAATGTTGAAATCTCGAATTCATACAATAAATTTCCAATTTCCATAACACGTATTTTGAAGCAAAACAAGATATCAATTATCAAACAAGACTCTCTATTGAAACAAGATTTTTAATGATCAAGAGCTGTATATAAAGACCCGACGCGAATTATTTTTCATACTACTAACGATTGACTGTCCGCGCTGCTGTACTCCTACATCAAAAGGCATCAATATGTCGGTAAGTCCTCAATTATTTTCTAATGCTAAGAACTAAAAACTGTGGTAATCATGAAATTATGTAAATGTATAACTGTGTAAAATTGTGTCAATTGGTAGGTAACACATGTTTTTTTATGCAGAACTCCCCATCAAATGTCTTCGATGGTCAAGACTATACATTTAAGCAGTACTATTATCCAGTGTCAGACGCAGAGGACAGCCTAACTTGGGTACCAAACGAGTCGGTGAAGCGAAAATTAAACTCACACTCAAATATCGATGCATTCTTTGACCAGCAATAGATAAAGAGGAAGAAAAACGTGTCTTCCACTGTAGAAAAAGGCTGTAAAGGGGGCGGTATATCATATATATCCACAAACAAAGACGATGGTGCGGATTCTACACATCTAATAAAAATAGAAATATTTGATATGAAAAACTATCCAAAGTTTCTGATACAAGTAAACACTGGATGTTTGCGGATGTGCGTGCAAAATATTTCGTCATGGAAAATGATACAAATAAGCACTTACAGCAAGCTAAAGATCTCATTTACGGAATCACTAAGGAGATTTCCGAATCCGGCGAGTGTAAAAAGTACCATTTTAATTCAAAAGTCTAATCACTGTTGTCATTATAATTTAAGTCTAATTATTTAATGATATTAGAAAACTGTTAGCAAATTACTTAAGAAACTTTGTTAAAACTAGTTAGTTAATGACTGATATCTTATTAGTTAAATATGTTCACATCCAAACTGTCCGCATAAATAGCCCTTACTTCAACTTAATGTACATCACTAACCCTTGAGACTTCGCAGCGCATTGGTTATACAATTAATTTTCCGTCATGGATCGAATATCTGAAGAAAACGTAAAAAGTTACTTTTTTGAGTGTGAAGACAGTACGGATCGCCAAATTATTAACATGTGTCTCGAAATAGAAGACGTTGATTTTATAACAAATACTTCACAAGGATTCTGGCAATTGTGTAGCTTTGGAGGAAATGACTGCAATATTGAAAATAGGTAATCTTCCTTAATTTTGTGCTTCTCTTGATAAAGTTATTATTAAATATTTACTAGTATTGTTTTTTTTTTGACATGTTTATTTAATTATATATTTATTTTTTCAGCGTTATTCACCAATCTGGAGGAGGGATCAAAAGGAAAGCTGAGGATATTGCAGAAGCAGGACCATCTAGTGCAGCTGAAATTTCGAAAAATGCTGAAGAAAAGAAATTATGTGAGGCCTGTAATGTATGGGTGAGACAGCGATATTTTTCAAATCATTTAAAAAGTAATATTCATCCTTGAAGATTTTGTTTGTAGACATGAATGTTAACAAATTTAATCCTTTAAGAGGATCATCTTATTTGGATTTACCAAATGATATCAAAAGTAAAAAAGCCATTGTAAATGTACAAAATAATGATCATCAATGCCTTAAATGGGCTTTATTGACTGGTATCTTTCCTGTTGTAAAAAATGCAAACAGAACTACCTCATACATACAGCATCAAAATAAGTTAAAGTTTGGTGATATTCGTTTTCCCGTTAAATGAAGTGATATTAAAAAAGTTGAAAAGTTAAATGATATAAGCATTAATGTATTCGGTCTAGAATATGATGGCGTTTCGAAAAAAAATATCATAGTTGGGCCCTTGCATTTTACCAAATCCAGAAAAGAAAGACACATTAATCTTTTGTATTTAAGTAATGGTAATACAGGTCATTACTGCTTTACTAAGAATTTATCACGATTAGTTAATAAGCAAATAACGGGGCGTCATGATGCGATTCATATTTGTGATGGTTGTCTCTTATATTTTTATACCGAACCAAAGCTATTAAACCACCAGAAAAATGATTGTACCCACGTTGTAACAGAAGTTCCTGATATTGAAAAGGCAAATAAAAAACATTGGTTTAAGGAAATGAAGCCTAGTAATAAAATCTTGTTTGATGCATTTGTTCGAAAATATAAGTTACCTTTTGTAATTTATGCAGACTTCGAATCGTTTCTAAAACCTATATCAAACTCTGACGCGAATCCGGATTCATCAAAACCATTTACAAATAATGTTCAAGAGCACGAAGTTTATAGCTACGGCTATTACATTAAATGTTCATATGATTATAACCTTTCGAAATATTGTACTTATACTGGACCTGACAGTGCTAAGCACTTCAACAGTGGAGTACGGGTCACTTCGAAGGACTAGCACATTCATTTTGCAGTTCCAAGTACAAAACACCCCGCTTTGTACCAATATTTTTACACAATTTAAGTAATTATGATGCTCAGTTTATAGTGCATGCATTAAATTTTGATGAAGGTGAAATAGCAATTATTCCTCAAACCAAAGAAAAATACATATCCTTTTAAAAAAAAATACGTATATTTGGGCAAGAAATTAGCTTACGCTTTTTAGATTCTTTCAAGTTTATGTCTGAAAGCTTGGACAAACTCTCTCATAATCTTGAAATAAGCCAATTTATTGAGTTACGAAAACAATTCCCACAGCAAGATGACTTTAAAAGGCTAATTAGGAAGGGTGTTTTCCCATATGAAATGATTAAATCCTATGATTCATTAAATGCCACATCGCTCCCAACCCAAGCTGAGTTTTACAATTGTTTAAGTGATAGTCCAATTTCCGATATAGACTACGCTCATGCTCAAGATGTCTGGGATCATTTTAAATGTAAATCAATGTTAGATTATTCTAACTTATATTATTTAAAAACCGATGTAATGTTACTAGCCGACGTATTTGAAAATTTTCGAAAACTTTGTCTAGAAACATATGACTTGGATCCCTCACATTACTATACAGCACCTGGTCTGAGTTACGAAACTGAGACTGAAGCCATTTTAGATAAGGTAGATTAAGTATTTGTTGAAGTATTTAGTATTAACTAACTTACGCCAACACTTGATTATTTTAAGGTAACTAACTGACTTCTAATGTATAATTGTATAATTTTAACTGGTTCCCCACGATACAGGTGTAACCTAGTGTAGGGACCCCTGGTAACAATTGTAACACAATTTGTTTAAATAAATGAGATTTGATTTGATTTGATTTGATTTGAAAGCTCGTTGGTAAATATCCTATCAACTTATACTTAGGATTACCATCACAGATTTTCATTTATTCGGATATCATTCAACCACAGATGGTGGCGGACGTTATGTCATCTTTATTACGCATCATACCACTTGATCCAACTAAGTACACTTATGGACCTTACAAAATGCATGCATTTTCACCAGCTCACTACTTATCCGTAATGCGCAGAGAGTTTGATACCATAGAAATAAATATAAGAACAAGCAATGGCAATCGAGTACCATTCCAGTTTGGTACATCCTGTGTGAAACTACACTTTAAGCGTATAAAATGAATCAAAGGAACGTAAATGGTATTTGTCCATATCAACATTATTACTCACATCAGGCAGGGTCTGGTGTTGGGATTGTGTATAAAGGCGTCTCTCATCAATGTGGACATGGAATAGGAAGTTATTTAGGGGGCTTATTTCGATCCGTTTTGCCTCTATTGTCAAGTGGATTTTGAACTGTAGGTAAAGAAGCATTGAATGCTGGTGTTGGATTACTCTCTGATATGATGAACTTTCATCCTTTGGAAGACTCATTAAAATCACGTTTTAAAGATGTCAGTTCCAATTTAAAAAGGAAGGCCGATGAAAAGATTGATGCTCTAATGAGAGGTTCAGGGTATAAAAGAATAAGGAAAGCAAGGCAATCGGTCATTGCACGTAAAGGACTACAAGGAAGACGATCTCTTAAATCATCAAAACTTAGATTAGAGGATATTTTTTCGTCTTAAAAATGGCATTTATACATAATCATTCATGTGAATGTGCTAAGTCCGAATTGGACTTGTTTGCTCTACCATCAACACAAATAAGCATTGAAAGTGGCCAATGGATTCATTACAAACCGATTTCGTCATTGAGTGATGATGGGCCTATAGAGTTCCAAGTACCTGGTACGGGAGATGATTATATCGACTTATCCCATACTATGCTCTATATAAAAGCTAAAATAGTAAGGCCCAATTCAAATTTAATCAAAACAACAACTCAAATGGCACCTGTTAATAATTGGTTACACTCACTCTTCAATCAGTTAGATGTGTATTTAAATCAAAAACTTGTGCGTATCGTGCGTATATAGAAACATTACTTAACTATGGGCCTGCAGCTAAAAACTCTCATCTTACGTGTGGACTATGGTATCAAGACACTCCTCACAAAATGGATGCTCCAGATAGTACAAATAAAGGGTTTTCTAAAAGACAAGAGTTAGTTAAAGTAAATGAAGCGATTGACATAATTGGACATTTACATGGTGATATATTTAATCAAGACAATTTTTTAATTAATGGTGTAGAAACACGTATAAAGTTATTGCGAAGTAAGGAAGTGTTTAATCTTATGTGTAACAGTAAAGATGAAAAATTTAAAGTATCAATTTTAGACGCGACCCTAATTATTCGAAAGGCACGTATCAATCCATCTGTTTTATTAGCACATCAAAAAGTTTTAGCCTCAACTACTGCTAAATATCCTATCACTAGAGCAGAAGTTAAAGTTTTAACGATCCCAACTGGTATCCAAGGTAAAACGTTAGATAACATATTTCTAGGACAAGTACCTAAAAGATGTATTATAGGGTTTGTAAAAAATTCTGCATTTAATGGTAGTTTCACACAAAATCCATTTAATTTCGATAATAATGGAATAAACCTATTTAGTTTATATGTTGATGGCCAACAGGTACCATCAAAGACATTGCAACCATCATTCAAAGAAGGTTTATTTACATCAACTTATCATACATTGTTTTCGGGAACGGGTATTCACTTTTTCAATGAAGGTAATTCAATAGGTAGACAGGACTGGAGGAGGCTACTGTTTACTAGCTTTTGACAACTCCAGACCTATCAGCCAGTTCAAGTTCACACTGGAATTTAGTCAGACATGGTAGTGTGAGGCTAGAAGTTCGTTTTGATACAGCATTAACAACCACAATTAATTGCATCATTTATGCTGAGTTTGATAATGTTATAGAAATAAATAAAAACCGGGACGTAAGTGTCGATTACAACAGTTAATGTCTTATATAATATATAAAACAGACAATGATTCATTTCATCATATATCTAACATAACTCAAGATGGATACACAAGAAATTAAACACTATATGAGTAAAATTAATATAGCCTTGGAATCGAATGTATTTGCAGCTAACAAAATACCAATGCATGTCTAACTACCTGTTTTCATAATAAGCTATTTAGATCCAGATTTTAAACCTGGCTCACATTGGATAGCCACTTACATTGATGTTAATGGCGTTGGTGAATATTTTGATTCGTTTGGTCGAAAGCCGGAAGGTTATCATAGAATGTTCTTAAATAGAAATACTAAGAAGTGGTTTTATAATCATCAACAACTACAAAGTTATTTGACATCGGTTTGTGGAAAATATTGTTATCTTTATTTAAAAACGAAAAATGTCAAAATGTGTGATTTTGTTAATGTTTTCTCCACTGTAAACAGATTAAGTAATGATGTTAATGTATACCATATGTTTAGGATATTATTTGAATAAAATAAAGATAGTAAAAAATGTGTTTTTTTTTTTAAATATAAATTACAAATAAGGACAATAAACTAAAGAAATAAAACATGAAGCTGAATAAAGTATACATTTTTATTTACAAAGATATGACAACAGTGATTAGACTTTTGAATTAAATGGTACTTTTTACACTCGTCGGATTCGGTCGGATCTTTAGCTTGCTGTAAGTGCTTATTTGTATCATTTTCCATGACGAAATATATAGTATGATAGTTTTTTCATATCAAATATTTCTATTTTTATTAGATGTGTAGAATCCGCACCATCGTCTTTGTTTGTGGATATATATGATATACCGCCCCCTTTACAGCCTTTTCCTACAGTGGTAGACACGTTTTTCTTCCTCTTTATCTTTGGCTGGTCAAAGAATGCATCGATAAATATCGATGCATTCTTTGACCAGCCAAAGATAAACACCACATTCAAATGAGTGTGAGTTTAATTTTCGCTTCACCGACTCGTTTGGTACACAAGTTAGGCTGTCCTCTGCGTCTGACACTGGATAATAGTACTGCTTAAATGTATAGTCTTGACCATCGAAGACATTTGATGGGGAGTTCTGCATAAAAAAACATGTGTTACCTACCAATTGACACAATTTTACACAGTTATACATTTACATAATTTCATGATTACCACAGTTTTTAGTTCTTAGCATTAGAAAATAATTGAGGACTTACCGTCATATTGATGCCTTTTGATGTAGGAGTACAGCAGCGCGGACAGTCAATCGTTAGTAGTATGAAAAATAATTCGCGTCGGGTCTTTATATACAGCTCTTGATCATTAAAAATCTTGTTTCAATAGAGAGTCTTGTTTGATAATTGATATCTTGTTTTGCTTCAAAATAGGTGTTATGGAAATTGGAAATTTATTGTATGAATTCGAGATTTCAACATTGATCTTTGTAATGAACGTGAATATTGATTGTTTTAAAGTTCAAAGAATTCGAAAAGTGTTAAAACAATAAATTAGGTTTTGGTTTGAACTGTAATGACATTAGCTTAGGTTAGGTTTAAACCGTACCTGTTTGGAACCAAGAATATATGAAAGTCTCATTACGGTGTATCTATATCCAATAGGATAACGCTATCTAGAACCAACACCCTACTCACTTTGTGATACGATGTGAGAAAATTAATGGATGTATAATTAGGAATGAGTATCATTAAGCAGCATTTAGCAACGACCAATAGGAGAGCATCCTTGGGAACCAATGTAATTAGGGATGAACGTCATTAATGACAGCAATGACCAATAGGAGAGCACCATCTAGAACCAACATCCCGCCCACTTTATAACTTCAACTGGGGGGTGTGGCCTAATTAATGGATGTAATTAGCTAATGAGAGTCATTAATGAACTCAACGACCAATAGGAGAGCACCAGGGCTGAGCCAGAACGCACATATCCGCAGCCATCGTCGTTGGTCGTCATCGAAGAGTAAGCCTTTTGGGAGAATATACGGAAACAACTAATTCTCTCGAAAATAAGACGAAACTAGATCGGTTTCTCGGCCCCGTAAACCCCTATACTGCAAATTTCACCAGAACATGAATACAAATTCTGAAAATTCAAAATCATTCATCAATCATTTATTTCGGACTCCATAATCCATAATTTATTACAAATATACACATAAATATAGGTTAATTATATACAAATATTGCTCTTTTAACAGTATCGGATACCTAAGACCGGTAGCACCATCTATTATGAAGTTCTTCACTGGATTTCTACATATAAAGTTTCAAGCAAGTTTTAATCCCTTTAGAAGATGGATTTTCAAAAACGCTGAAATAATTTGTCTTGTTTTAGAATGGACCATTTAACGAAGTTTCAAGTCCCTAGCTCGAAAATATATATACTTTCCATACAAATTCACTACCCTTTTTCGTCCCCTTTAGGGTATAAAGTTTCAAAAACGCTAAAATTATATTTCTTGCTTTTTATTAAATAATCTTTTTACGAAGTATCAAGTCTCTCTTAAAAAAAAAAGAAATGCCATACAATTTTTCCAGCCTTATATCACCATATAAAGAAAAAAATTATATCTAAAAAAAGGCCGCGCTCTGTCCTATTCTGAGGTCTAAACTATATTAGAAAGTGCCATCAAAATCGGTCCAGTCTTTTTTGATACAAATTGCCACCAAAATTATACTGGTTATCATCGCCGCCATGCCGCGTCCACTTGACAACAAAAGATGGCGCTGTTACGACGACGACGACAAATGACTTTATCCAATCGGTTAGTCTCAAATTTGCTCTGAGGAGTCACCTTAAAACTCCATCAAACTTGTTTATACGTTTCATATGGTTTCACAGTTTACACGCTGACAAAAAAGTGGAGAATGACCTACGTACTAAGGGTAGGATACGAGTATGCATGGAAATGGTGGTTCTGCATCGCGCCTTTGAAGTTTTTAAGTAATGTTGTATAAATACAATTTCCTTCAGTTTCTCCTTATTATGTATCTGACAACATCAACGAATATTCACATTTATAATATATCAGTGTGATCAGTATTGATGTAAGACTTTATAGCATTGCAGCTGTTTGGTACTCCTTATAAATTAGTAAATATGAATTATTCACCAACGGACAATAGAACTTTAAAACCGTATTATTAATATTTTACCCTGCGTTTTGTGTAAAAAAAGCCGTTTGTTATTGTTCCTTTTAGTGTTCCCTTAATAAAATAAATTATGAAATGCGGAGTTATTTTGTACTTTATTTAAGTAAGTGGATTTCAGTATAAACGGGAAAAGTCTCATTATCACAGTTCGCAATGGTGCTTTAATTGTAAGCTTCTTTTGTTTCACAGACAAAAGCTTTGAAATAAGGAACTGTGGTCGAAACCACGCTCAAAACGACTCGTCTGTGTGATTTGCGTACTTAGATATATTTGGGCAAAGATATGCATCTTTATTAACGAGTAAAAGATAAAATACCCATTTTGTAACGTTTAGTTGTTATATAAATAGTGTAGTTAATTTTCGTTACAAAATTGATCATTTCAACTTTTACTCGATGACGTCATTAACAATGCGTCCCTTCTTGCGAAAATAAAAGCCCATTCACTCGTATTTATGTTAAAGGTAAAATTGATAATGTTACGAGACGCAGACGAGATGAAATGAAATTTTATTCATAACAATTGTTATAGGTAATTTTACAGTGTGCTCTAATTATAAATAATTCGGTTTAGGTCAATAAATTAATTCATAATGATATATTGGCAAAACGTAGGTAATTTGAAAATGTTACCACAAATTGATACGATCTCATTTAATGCAAATTTACTTAGAAATGGAACTGACTTTGCCAATGCATTCAATAATTATTTCATAAATTTAACAAATAATGACAATGGGATTATTAATAGTAGCGATGAGCCGAATCGAAATGTATGTCACTTTATCCCTAGCAGTGTAAATGGGATGTTTTTAGAACCCACGACCCCTCAGGAGGTATTGAAATTAATAATGTCGTTACGCAACACCCAGTTCCGTTGGTTATGATAAAGTAAATACGAAAGCTTTAAAAACATAGCTAGTCATTTGAGGGTACCGTTATGTCACATAATAAATTTATCTTTTGAGCAAAGCGCATTTCCAAACAAATTAAAATTCTCTGTTGTCGGACCACTTCATAAATAATTTATTTTAAAAACAAAGTTTCAACCGAATTCAATTTAGTACTTCGCCAAGCCACGAGAACATTTCCACATTTGTTTTCCAATTTACCATATGAACTGATTTCCGAGAGCAAATGCGTTGATTATTAGAGAAAAAAAACCCAATCGCTGTATGTGGCCCGATAATATTTGAGGACTTCCGTCGATTCCACAAGGATCACCTTCGGCACTTCAATAGCTGCTATTTCAACGGAATCTTATCAAAATCTGTGACGTACTTTTGTACTTTAATTACATAATTGAGGAATTCCATACGTCATCTGTGGTCTTCATCATCAATTCCACTCCACCAAAATTATGATTTCCGGGTGTAAATACACGAGATATAATAGAAAATACCAAAATCACTACACGCTTGCCTAATATAATTGAGGAGTTCCCTTAATTCCTCATGGATCCCATCATCACAGCTGCGTAGGTACTTAAAACGTCACCTGGACGTCTGACATTGAGCGAGAATTTTGTATGGGACAGTGGACGTGTTAATTTTGTCCATATGTACCAGCCCTTATCTGAAACGAAAATAGAGGTTACAGGTTAATTACCTCATAAAAAACAACGGAAAAAAACGCCTGCTTTAAATATAATAATAATAATAATAAGCCCGCGGGGGCAGCTTGTGGCGAGCTGACGGTGAGTGGGGACACCGCGGACCCCTAACCTCCAAAGGGCCCGAGTGATCTGGCTCTCGCCTCTGTGCTTGCCTTAACCGGCCGGCCAGAGTGGAGTCACAAGAGCGGAACCTGTGCTCCAGGTTAGAAGTGTAAAATGTCATAACGCCGGCGGCCCTTGAACGGATTACCGGGATCTGGCGCACCGCAGACTCACCTCTCGACAACCTCACAGCCGCTCAGACGTGTTGCTCCATTGTCGCACTGTGTGCGCGACTGTTTGTGGGCCCCACTTAACGAGTTGGCGAGTCACCGCCTGCCTTTTCACAATTTTGAGACTAATTGTCACGGCAGGTGTCCGCTAGTCTCCTCCCATAACCCATTTTCCGGACCACCCACCATTCAACCCAATAACCCATGACCTTAGTTTCCATCGCAGCACAGTGTTGCATTGCAATAGTCTTTGCACCTGGCGGGGACTATCACCGGGTGTATCATGTTGTCCGCTCGGAGATGGTATCCGCCATGTGTATCCCTCGCTTTATATTATTTTTGTTTTAAAGGGCCTCTGCGCTGATGGCTTCGGCCCCACCCTTACCTTCCAAAAGTCCGGGACCCTATGGTCCTGAGATACGGAAAGAAACATACAATAATAATAATAATAGTTCTTTATTGACAGGCAATATAACCCATAAATCAAAAATGACATAAAAAGAAATGACAAAAGTAGACCGTAATAGTAAAAAGTATGTGTATAAATAAAATTGAATAAAACCTTAAACAATTATAATAACCTAATTCAGTTTAGGCAGTCACCAGCAAGAAGACCTACTTCCTGTTCCTTTCGTGATGCACGTAAACCCAATGCTTGTAAATCGGATTACTCAGATACCCGGACAGCTCACGGAGGATACCGTTGCGGACAACGGTATCCTCGGTAACGTCGGAACGTTCGGATGCGGCTCCAGAAGGAAGCTACGCGGGAGCGTATGATGCCAAAGAAGTCAGGCACTTTAGCCTCGGCAAACATGCTCGATGCGCTGCAGTATCTTGGCAGTTTCATTAAAATACGGTACGTGTCATTATACTGCATCGTGTTCGATGCGCCCCCCACGCAGCATCCTATAATGTGACGTCACACACTGTGCGTTTTCTCTCTCTAACAAGCAATATTAAAACGGTTGTAGCTTCGTAATTCTTTGAGATATCTGAATGGGATTTTCTTCACTAGGCATATTTTTTGGCCTTCTTTCTTTTGAAGTAATACTAATTTTCGCGTCTATACCCCTATTTAATGTACAACTCTTTGGTGGGATGTATGGCTTGGAACAACAATAGATTTAAAAAATTATAAAGTAAAAAGCACTTGTGCGCAAAACACAACTTTGCGCACGATTTGCAGCTACAAAAAGTACCACTTTTGGAGCAACTGTAAGCATATTTCAACCTATACAAAAAAGTGCTTTCAGCGTTTTAGGAAATCCCACCCCTAAGGGGGTTAAAAGAGGTGCAAGGTTTGTATTGGAGATTTGAAACTGTAGAAAGATTACTTATAGTACAAAAAAGTACTTTCAGCGTTTTAGAAATTTCCATCCCTAAAGGGGTTAAATGGGGTGCAAGGTTTGGATGAGAAACGGTTTTTTGAGCTAGAGATTTGAAATGTAGTAGACAGGTTACTTAATAGAATACAAAAAAGTACTTCCAGCGTTTTAGAAAATTCCACGCCTAAAGGGGTTAAAAAGTGGTGCAAGTTTTGTATGAGGAACACTTTAATTTGAGATACTGACTTGAAATGTTGTAGAAAGATTACTTTAGAATACAACAAAGTACTTTCCAACTGGTTACTTTTAGGCTCATTAATAGCGTAAAGGCCTGAATTCTACTGAATCACGTTGCATAATAGCAAAAAATCCACAATGTTCAAAATTTCGCAGCTCAGCACATTTAACAAATATATTTAAGATATTTTCATGCTAGTATTACACAATACAAATAGCAGAATAAGATCCTTATTGTCATATAACAACTAAGGACACTGATCTACCTACTTATTCTAAGCAAATAGGGATTCCATTCTATTCTAAACCACGCATTAAAAAAAACTATTCTCCCTAAAAACATAAATCTGCATATAGCAACACTAAGGTATGTTATAACTTTTAACATGAAGTTTATGATAAAACTACCAAGTTGACCTTTTGTATTAGGTGCCATAATATATTCCCTCTTCTGTTTTCAATCCTAAGCTAACAATTTGGGTGATCTATATACCTACGTCAAATCCCCGATTGCAACATTCCATTAAACAAGTCTGGAGACATTGCTTTTCGGAAACGTTGTTTAGCTCGGGATATTCGTGAACTGCGACTGATCAAGTTTGGTGTAAGGTAGGAAAAGTGGTCCTATTAGGGAAGTTTTGTCTTCCCGTCCCATTGAAAGCCTTGACGGCGCGTGCCTTTTTCGAACACACGTAAACTGTGCCATTGCCTACGGCGACCTATTATAAATAACGCTAAAGCAGGTTGTAATGCTTAAAGATTGTGTTACCCTTTATAAAATAAGTGTGTACGTTCAAAGACCTTTATATAGTAGGGATAAGGCGTTTTGCCTTTCTTTAATATGACCATTTGCAGGCAGGGCTTTGACACAGTTTTCAAAAAAAAAAATTATTTCCAAATACAAGTTACATGACAAATTACAAATATATACTCGCCAAACTATTAAGTTTGATGGCGAGACGCGCTCATTTACTATAGTAATTGTAACTTAACCTAATTTGCTTTTGTTTCTATTACCTAATCTCTTCTCTAAACTTTTTACAGATGTAGGTAGAATGACAACTAAAAATAATAATAATAATAAAATACCGTATTTGTACCCGACCTCCGGCGACAGTGGACGACAACAGCTTACCTAACTAGTTACTATGTATCTATCCACAGAGTAAATACCTGACATAGAGACCTAGCTTAAACCTTTTTCTTCGAGTGCCATAACCATAACCTAACGGATGTCTTCTCTGTCCTGGCGAGAATGGTAGCGTCAATAGTAAAAGTATTTCCAAACCAGGTATTAGTAGGTATTCCTCTACCTTTAATAATAACTACGAGCTCGATTTTCTTCTGGAATTAGTTTAAAACTGTCATTCGATTGTCCGTGATAAATATTTTTAACATTCTTCTGAGGTAAAGGCACCAATAATCTTAAGGAAACCGAGTATTTGAATAAAGAAGGGGTATGGTTAGAACAAAAATGATGAGCATGCAGGGCTCGAACTTTTGGTGCCGAAGAAATCAAGTCACAGATAGGATGATTTCACAGGGGCGGCTTTAGCTATGGTGCAGGGCGTGCGTTGCATATAAGGGGCGCGGAGCTGAGGGCCACTCGCCGGGCGCGCTAACACGCGCTATGGGCTAGATTGCCCACTTCACTCTAACAAAAAGTAAAGCTCTAAAACGCAATATCAAGCAAACGGATTTCTGAATAGAAAAATGCTCTTTGAAAAGGCTAAATATTTTTAAACAAGCTATCCAACTACTTATATACCACAACATGGGTTTAGCAAGAAAAAAAAATATCCCCAACTTAAGGTTAGAATTATTTTTCATAATTTTATTCTACCATTTTGCGGGCGTGATTGATTTATATACTCACGCCAAATTACAGCTTTCTTTTAGTAAGGGTGTGGGGTACTGAGCTAAGCCGCAGACGGATAGACGGACGGACGGACAGATGGACTTGGAGAAATTATAAGGGTTCCTTGTTGACTACGGAACCCTAAAAATAGTTGCCCATCCTTATTTTCAACGGTTAAAGAAAAGTATCTATTATTGGTGCTATCACATTATATAGCCGTATTTCGATTGCATTCAGTTTCTTAACTATTGATTTATTTAAATTCCAAGCTTCCGCAGCATACATAAGGATTCACAACACAGCATTAAAACTAATTTTGTATCTCAGTTTTAGATCTACGAGTATATCCTTATTTGTGTATAGTTTATGATTTTTATAAAAGCGCTACGAGCCATCTCTATGTATACGTATATCAAATTCTTGGTCCCTTTCCGATCACTCCACCATTAATCAGGTATGTGAGGTATTTGTATCTGCTGTCTCTCCATTGGTTTTCCTTACAAACGCCCGATGTGACGCACTCACACATACATGCATCGCTACAACAGCGCAATTAGTCCGCGTGCCTCGCATATACTGCGTAGTTCTAATGGAGCGCAGGTGTAAAAAGGTCTTAGGAGACTCTAGTTGTGATACTGCTGCACCTAATTTATTTACTGCGGTTTGGAACGCGATTACCTTACTCTTCATATTTTTAAAGAACTTACGATTCTGCCGTTATAGTATATTTTTTTACAAGCTTTTATTTAGTTTCACCTGTCCCGTTGTCTATCTGTCTATCTATCAAATCTTGCAAGTTAAATTTGATCCACTTCCCGGTTTCCGATCGAGTTGAAATTTTGCACGAATATGCAAATCGCGTGACAATGCAATATTATGATGACGTGGAGCTGATCTGATGATGGTGCTGGAAGGTGGCCATAGGCATTCCATAATAAAACCACATAACCTCAGCGAGTTTGGGCTCGTTAGAATCGTCGCAATGAGTAGTTGATGACGGTATACAGAAAAGTACAGTAGGCAATAAAAGCTTGTACCAAAAATGAAATTTTGGACAGAAACTTATTTCTACAAAATGTTACATTTGCATATATATCTTATACAAGTGAGGTATGTTGATAATCAGATCAGATGCGGAATTGTTCACGCGAGCCGAAGGTGAGCGTGACAAGACAGCCGAGGATGTAATTATCAAAGCTCACGCGTTTCATACGACTTTTTTCAACACATGATGCGAGGAAAAAATCGTTATCATAAGGTGAAAATTGTATAGGCCCGCCAAGTTATTTTCTTTACTTAATAATGGCAACAGGTTTTTACTCACATATTACAACATGTCACTGGAAATTCTTGGCGATGTACACATCGCCAAGAATTTCCAGTGACATCCATTCTATTTATCACTTTTATAGTCACCACGAGTCATCATTTTTGATAATAACCAAACACGTATTAACACGTTCGCTGCGAAGCAAGGTACAATTTGGCCGGTAGGTGTATTTCTCCCTGTGCGCGCTTTAAAACAGTGTCGTTTCGCCTCGTGCGGACGCCATAACTCGAGAAATATTATGCGTACGAAAGAGATAGTTATAAATCCATGATTCGTTTTTAAAGGCTATGCTTCATCCATAGGTACGTATATTTCCAGTAATACGAGTGGTTTTTTTTTTAGTTCAGTATCCCATGTAGGTACCTATAAACACCAATCAATAACATAATAATTTCGTAGATTCGATAGTAAGTACTGCTACTAACGAAAGTATAATCTATTGATATGATTTGCCGTATTTCACAAGAATCGATAAAATCCAGATTTAAACGATATATTTTGTTAAATTCTGAGTATCTGCAAGCACTATAATGGGCTGTTTGTGTATCCTTAAAAAATCTTGGCAGTTGGCAGTCATTTATCTAAATTCCCGTTAGCACGTCACTAAACTCTTTGTAGAATTTCTCTGCGTTGGCGATATTCATCTTCGTCTTATTCAGATTTTAGATTGCGAGTACGAGTTAGATTGCGTATGTGAAATAATAAATCAGCCTATATCCGTCCCACTGGTGGGCACAGGCCTCCTCTCATGGACGAGAGGGAACCGGCAGTAGTCTTCACGCTGGCCCAGTGCGGGTTGGGGACTTCACATACATCTTTAATTTTCTTCGTGGATGTATGCATATTTCTCACGATGTTTTTCCTTATTCAGATACACATTATATTTAACTTCTCAAGTGTTGAATTTCTCAAGTGTTCTTTTATATTACCTGATGTGGCTGACGACACTGCTTCTTATTGATATTATTTATGAGACAGTGGATATTTATAAATCTCTCTTTGATACAATTCGGTACGGTTTTGGTTTTCCTCTTAAAAAAGTCCCTGCATCGAGACCTTGTAGAACAACCGCCATCTTGGTAAACCTACTACATTTATAATATATATTCGCGTTTAGTTCAAAAACTAAAAAATAGTACCTACTCCTGTCTCGTTCATTAAAATACAACTCGTAATATAAGCGCTAAAATAAAAGATTTGTTTTCCGATTTCACGCTTTCTCAGGTTCACCATATCGAATTGTCGTACTCGCTAAATCTCATGGTTTGACAATATCGACTGTATTACATATTATTATATTCCTAGCAAGCATTTGTTTCATATATATGTATTTGTTATCATATGTTTATATAGATCTATACTTTAGTACACAGTCAGACAGTAGATAACAACGCTCATCTCAACTTCCTGGCATTTAGAATAATTTAGAAGCAAAGTATGGAGACGGTTTTCTTCTATGTACATATATGGCAGAAAATAGTTTTTCTGGAATATTAGGAGTTAAAGCAGTAGATTGATTCACAAGGGAGCAAAATTATACATGACTATGACATTCATTTTAAGTGCTATTTCACAAGAGCCCGGCAAGCGGAAAAAGGTCGGCCCCAAATCGACTTGGCGTCATTCCGTAGGGCAAGAGAGCGGCGCCTCGGGTTTGACGTGGGAAGAGGTAACTTAAAATGCCCAAGACAAAATGGAGGAACTTGATTCGATCCCTATTACCACCTAGTTGAGGGCGTTCCTAATTAGAAGAAATAAAACACGTTGACCTTTACCATAACCTAGCCATAATAATCTGCTATCGTGAATTGGGACTCACATTATTATTTTGTACACTAGCACTCCGTGCGGTTCCGTTCATATCAAAGATCGCAGCCAAACCTGCAGAAAAATGATCAAATTTACAAAGCTAGAATCTCACACTTTTCCTCTTTATTATATTAGTAGCTAGATGAAAAATGTTTCAAAAAGTATAAATAAAAACATTTTAACCGCTTTTCGGTTTCGTGACTTGTCTTACGATGTATACGCACACGTCATGACAAATTTATGATGCCGCGCATTGACTAACTCGTACCTAGGGATAAAAATATACGGTCGTTGTAGATACAAACATACATATAAAAAAACTGGCCAAGTACGTGTTGGGCCACGCGCAGTGTAGGGTGCCGTAGTTGCCTGTCTGTATTTGTTACATCGAAACGCCCCAAGGAAATGGTGCGGTTGCGTCGGCCTTTGTACGAATGGTGGCCTTTTCAAGTTCATTTAAAGTTGGTCGACTATTACTCGGTAACTAACTTTAAATTCGTTATATGTACTACTGGCACGATTTTTTTCACAATCCCAGTAGCAGCCATTTAGCGGCCTGGGGTGGGGACACATGGCTATCAGAAATTTGGGCTTTAAAGCCCAATATTACACAAATTAACCACTAAGTTATAAAATGGTTTTCAAAAACTCACAATATTTTTGAGCAAGCTATCCAACAATATCCCACACCATGGGATTAACTAGAAAAAAAATTACATCCCCACTTTACGAGTAAATTAAAAAAAAAAAACCATTTGGTCGGCGTGGTTGATTTATATACCTATGGCAAAATACAGCTTCCTAGTAGTAAGGGTCTCTGAGCTTAGGCGCCTTCGGACAAACGGACAGACAAAATGGCGAAAGTAATATTGGTAGCTAAGCATATTCCAGCAAATAAATATTTATTTTTCTTTTGATTTCTAAGGGTTCCGTTTCCGCCATTTTGGCTCCGGAACCCTAAAAATAGTTCAATAAATCCTCTCTAAATAAAATTTTACGTAACGGTTATCTTTAAGGTCATCGATTAGCGTTGACCATATTTGAGATCAGCAAACAAAAGCGAAAGATCGTACTTGATTACTGTATTTATGTATGGAAATCTGGTACGTGAGTGGATCTGAAGTCTTTATTCCATGCAATTTATTCTCATGCAACTCTCTTGGGGCCGGATACGTGACAAGGTTACGTGATGTGGGTAGATACCTACGAATAAAAGCCGCTACTATATTTTATCATTAAATCTAAAGAATTGTTTCGCATCTGTTGCATTTCTTAATATCTATTGAACATTAAATGACGGATTTTATATTGTGACCTAACAGTCAAAATGTGTGTTGTCTTCCAAATTGCATTACGTACCTAATTTTGGATGTTAGGATGATTAGATGTTTGAATGTTTAGACGTTTGGATGTTTCGATGTTTGGATGTTTAGATGTTTGGGTGTTTGTTACTCAATCACGCTTCAACGGCTCTGGTGTCAAATGGATAAAATTTTGCACCAAGATAGCCTTGATTAAAATATAGGATGGTTTTAACCACGCAAACGAAGTCGCGGGCGGAAACTAGTATTTTATTTAAAAAAAAAACAGACTTCTATAAAAACGAGTACACTAAAAAGTATACAATCATTTTCTTTTTACTTCTTGTGCTACTTAGTTTGAATCGCGGGGAAGGCCCTAAGGTTAGTTTTTAGCCCGGAGATCATCCCCAAAGGGAGTCAAACGGGGGATGGAAGTTGTATGTGGGCTCGATATAATGGAGTTTTACGCGGACGAAGTCGCGTGCAAAAGCTATCCTATTTATGTCAACGTAATTTTAAAATATATATTTTTAATATCCCATGACTGGGAGAGGAACGCTAGGACAGTCGCTTTCGGGTCGTGTTTCAGCTTAAGTATCTATAATTAACTCAAAAGCAGTCGAGTGACTTAAACCATAGAGTTACTTTTTATTTGTCAAGGGTTTAGAAGAAATCTATAGAGATATTTATATACGGAACGTAATATGAAACCTCATTGTCTTATCGTGACAGTTAAAATGTTGGTGGACAGGATTAATCACACTTCTTGGTAAGTAAATAAATGATGAGTTTGTAAATACCATATTTAAAATTTCAAGTATGAAAATGCTTATTCCAACACTTAAATTCTAACTACACTCAAAAAAATTGTGTCATTATATGAGTGTACGATGAAGATAACACGTACCTATTAATGACTGTTATTTTTAAAACGTAAATATGTCATGTCTTTCAATGAACTATTGAGTTGTATGTCGTATTTAAAATTAGAATAACATTAAATCACTCATATCATCATGACACGACATGTATGTAATGTGATTCGGTGAAGGAAAACATCGTGAGGAAACCGTTCTAATCCCAATAAGGTCTAGTTTTCCCTCTGGGTTGGAAGGTCAGATGGCAGTCGCTTTCGTAAAACTAGTGCCTATGCCAAATCATGGGATTAGGTGTCAAAGCGGACCCCGGGCTCCTTTAGGGGCACAACCGGGAATAAGCTAGGAGGATCATCATCATCATTTATTAAAATGTAAAACACGGACAAATATGACAAACTACGTTGATAAAGGCTATGTGACAAATGAACATAAGTCGGCGGAGAACATAGAAAAGAAACAAAAATTAATTAGGTGACATTTCTGTATGTTCTAAGTTCGCTATATCATTTAGAAAATTGGTAGTTAATTCTGCATATTGATCATTAAATATGATTCCATTCGGTGATATGAGTGATTTAATGTTATTTTAATTTTAAATACGGCAAATAACTCAATAGTTCATTGAAAGACACGCGTACGATTGTTGTGAAAATAGTCAATCTAATCTGTATCAACCGATGTAGATGCACCTTTAGAGCTACGGAACTAAATTGAACTAGTGAACTAAAAGAGTAATATACTTCACAGCGAACGAAAGATGCGTATCAATCTTTTCTTTTTAGTGACACATATTGCGCACGACTATATGACAATCGAAGAATTTGGTGACCTCTTTCTTTTGCCATTTCGTCTAGTGCATAAGTATGACTTGGCGGCTTATGATGCTGGACCAAATATAAGACATTACCCTGGTGAGATGCACATTTTTGAGACAAGCTAAGAACATATCAAATTGGGATAAAGTATAAGGGGTTACAGCCAATATGAAAATGTTGTACAGAGTTCATAAAAATGTGCATCTCGCCACGCTAATTAATGTCTTTTCTTTCCACGATAATCTTTTTTTTTTCCAAGTAAACCCAACATCTTTCACAATCTTCCGCAACGAAATTACTCCTCATTTAAACAAGTCTGCTTCATTTAAAGATTTCACGAGCTTATGTAATGTTGATATCGCCGCCGACCTATAATAATTATAAATGTGATTTCTTATACCTTCCTTTGTAAAACTGTCTATGTCAGTGATTGGCTTCGCTTTCGTCCGTTTTTATTGGCTGTGGTTACTTTATTTTAGGACATCCCATCTTCACCAAATTTCTCCTGTGTTATACGCGTAACAGTATAAGGGTCAATATATACCGGTACGGTACCTACGTAAGTAAAAAAAAAATCGGCCAAGTGCAAGTTGCATCTCAGCAATTAGTGTTTAGTACATTCAGTTATTTTAAATGATTCATACTTTATCTCCTGATTTTGAAGCTAACTACTACTAACTATACTGCTTGATTTATTGAATGGAGTTCAATAAAAAAAATATTTCTATGATTGCAAAAACTCCACAATCGTATGTGTTCGTTTGTTGCTGCACGACTGGGAAAGATTTCCGGGGCTTATAAGGAAAAAGTTTCGACAGAAACTGCTTCTGCACTGGCGACTATCATATATTTTAAATTCACCATTTACAAAATGAACACAAATCCAGTGTCCAACGTCATTAAATGGTCGGTTCCCGGGAGCGACATACGAGTCAGTACATACGAGAAACGAGTCATTTTAATGTTTTAGGTTTCTTTAGATGACGGGTTCAAAATTTTCGCAGCAAGCTCTCAAACTTGAATGTTATAAGGCAAAAATACGATTCACCACTACAGCTCGGTATTCCAATTTTAAATCAAATAAAGAACCTCGTACTTTGATGCTATTTTGTTTCTAGATTTTAACCAAATGTATGTAGAACTGTTAAAATATAGAATACCAAAAGCTGCTTGTAGTGTTGAAATCTGAAGCCATTATTAAGCATAGTATATTTGTGTATTTTATTAACCCAAACAAAACCGCATATAAGAAGATTCAATAGGAGTTTTTTTTTAGTTCTCAACTGAATCGTTTTATTACAAAATCCAAAATATTGATCGATATTGATGCGTCATCCATCCTTATATCAGCCGAAAGACGTCTACTGCAGGACATAGGCCTCCCCCAAAGAGTGCCACAATGACCAGTTCTGCGCCACCCGCATCCAGCGGACTCCCGCGACCTTTACCAGGCCCCGTATCATGGTCTGCCTTATCACGCGATAAGTGACGAGATAGAGCGTCCGTCACTGGCTGACACCGTCCGGTAGAACGAGACGAAGCTCTTATCTTGTCACTTATTGCGTGATAAGGCCGACCATGATACGGGGCCAGGTCATCGGTCCACCTTGTAGGGGGTCTACCCACTTACTTTACACTTTACTTTACTGGGTTGTGTTGATAACTTTAAATTTGTCGAATCCGCGAGCGATAACCTTAGACCAAGAAAAAACATAGATTGAGCATTACGAAAAACCTAGTGAAGCCGGTTTTCAACCAAGCCAAATAAGTTTAGTGCACGCTCACGCGCACTTATACAAACAGAAAAATTGCAGAAAACTGAATATGGGAACACGAAATATACGCCTCTATTTGGTTTATTAACCTTTGGTCTATTAGCTTTAAATATGGAACACTATAAACAAACATTCATAAAGTACGGAGAACTTTATTCGAATTGCTATAGATTATGACAACAATAAATCTTATTTTTACTAGATGCAAATTATTCGTCGGATTCATTCGGAAATACGGAAATATAAACTATTCACAATCTATCTCTAAACTACCACACACCTCTAGTATATATTGACTCCCAGATCCGCAACAACTACACCTAATCGAAGGTCAGACTTTAACTGGATCGTGGGTAATTGTTGAAAACACCAGACCTGACAACGCAGTAATTACTTGACATCGGGTATTTTTCGGTTTCGGTCGGAACAAATCGGAAACAGGAAACAACACGAAATACAATGCTGTGTTTTCATTATATCAATATTCATTTATCAGACTGCGAAGTGCAATGTACGTCACCAGGCACGGCTCTACTGAAGAACCAGCGTAAAATGAGACGCTATACCGATTTTATTTACTTTAATTTGTAAATATAATTTAATCTATTAAAGCAAGCGTCATGCTGATAATTTTCCCGCCGTCTACACACAATTTCCGTTATGGTATATTTCCAAGTCTTAGTTGGCTATAGTTTTTGGAACAGAGTTGGGGACAGCACTGTATGAAAAAAAGTTACTTTGGTCATATTTTACACTAGTAAGTAAGAGCTATCGTAAAAAGAACTCAAAATGTGTATACCGTCTCAAAAATTTACGAGCTTTCGAATGATACCCCACACGTTCCTTACAATCCAAAAAAAATATTGCTAGAACCCTTATTACCCCTCAAACTGGCCCCTTTTTTGGGGTTTACACCTTTTTGACTTTATTTATGTAATTAGGCCATACATTTTTATATCTATATCAAATTTCGGCTCCCTATTTCAAACGGTCTTCGAGAAAACTGGCTGTGACAGACGGACAGCCTCCGAGTGATCGCATAAGTGTTCCGTTGGACCAATTTTGCTGCCGAACACTAACTATCAAAGTCAAGTCTAGAGCATCAATTTATCCTAAGTTATCATCATATCATATATCAGCTTTGTGAAAATAATTCGACTTTTTATTTAAGAAGTTATACTTTTATATAGCAAATATTGTTGTCGTTGAAAAAATAAGAAATTTTATGTTCTTAAGAATACATTTTATTTAAGGATTAACTACTGAACTTGGCACCCATTTATATCTCAATTCTTTTGTCGGCGAAGTTCACAATTCTTTTGTCGGCGAAGTTCACAATTCTTTTGTCGGCGAAGTTCACAATTATTTTGTCGGCGAAGTTCACAATTCTTTTGTCGGCGAAGTTCACAATTCTTTTGTCGGCGAAGTTCACAATCACGCATATTCTTAATAGGGAACTTGGCTTCCATTTTCACATTTATGTTTTGCGTTTCTAGAAGTGCATGCTGACGGTGTTAATAAATTGTAATATCTTTATTTAACAATTTCTCAAACCTTTGAGAGTGAACGGGAATCGATCCTAATACTTCTGATTACCGGTACTTGGGTACTACCCGGGTACCTACCGATTGTCCATTCCTTACGCCAAGCAACATCTTTACTCTATCATAAGTAATAAGTTTCAAATGCTTAACCTAGACTGGTTCTTCTGTCCCCGGGCGTCTGCCTTCCCGTCCTCCTCAGACGGATTGTTTCTTTCATCGACGACTTACTGTTTTCTGACACGCGTCTCCTATTTGTTTTTATTACGTTATCTTTCTTCCGTCCAGGGCTATTCAGAGATCCGATATGATACAGTACGATAAAGTAAACTATTCTTTTCAAATCTATATACTATTACAATTTGAAAATTACCTTTTTTTTGTGGACAATCTTAAATAAATAGGCCTAGTCCCTAACTAATCAACGTTTTTACTATGAGTTGGTACTAGACGACGATAAACATACTTAAGGGGATCCCATGCCCCAATGATCTTCGATCTGAATCCCTTAGTTTTCTAATGTTTTTTGTAGCTTATTATATTAACAACAACGGCTTGAAGCAATATAGTATCCTATATTTACTTCAAAGTTTATTGTTTTCAAGATATTTGGCATCAAGACAGGACAGACAAGTTTTAGAGACCTCAAAGACGACCCCAAATATGTAGATTTTGTATATGTTAGATCTTTCACGTCAATAGAGATACGATATAAGTGTTTTTAGACAATAATCATACAAAATTAATTTTTCATTTCTTTCAAAATCCGGTAGACAAAAATGGAGATAAAAGATTGAAGAACCGATAACCGTTTGCCTTATAATTCTACCTGTAGTGCAAAAAGTAGGAGATAGGTTCAATACTTGTCAAAAATCGATGAAAACCTCGGGTAGCCCCTAAAATAGATATACATACTTAAATACATTGAACACATCCATGACTCAGGAACAGATATTCGTGCTCGTCATTACAATTAAATGCCCTTACCGGGATTCGAACCCAGCTCTTGCTTCGTCGGCAGTGTTACGACCGACTAGGATAGCGGCCCGCCCAAATAACATATATAACAGTACTAGCTGATGCCCGCGGCTTCGCCCGCGTGGTTATAGGAAAATGTAACATATTGTATTTTCCCGTGGGAATTAGATGTTTTCCCGCTGGAAAAAGTAGCCTATGTAGTGACATAGGCTTCTTTTTCTAGCTCCAGCTCCAGCTTCTAAATTATCTCCATATAAAAAATCACATCAATACGACGCTCCATTGCGACGTGAAAGAAGGATAAACATACACACTTTCGCATTTATAATATTAGTAAGGATAAAGGTTGTACTATGAACTCGTTTTTTACTTTTAGCTGTTAAACTGGGCTGCATATGGGTTGTATATCTGGATATACAGCCATTGTATATCCAAAAAGGGCTCCAAATTATACAGCTTCAAGTGTAGATTTAGCTGGTTAACAGCTGTGTCATAGCTGTATACGTCAAAATAACAAGCTGACTAAAGGTTAAGGGGTGGTTATGGATTACTATAAGAATTAAAATAACCCACTGTAATGAAAAACTAATACTAGTGGCTGAACTATAAGGTAAAACGAACACTAATTGCATCGGCTTTATAATAGAGTTCTTATTATGAAGCCTAATACTCTTATGATGGAATTACACAACAGAGTAGGTTTACACCAATTTCCAGTTGATAGCAATATTATGCTGCACAAGGGGTATAGCGTTAAGCAGTAAAAAGGAATAAATCAAGAGTCGTAAACAGTCGTAATGCAACTCTATCTTTTACAACTGCTTAAAGTATTTTCTTACACTAAACACTGTATTTTTGTGTTTTGCAATGCTTTTAAGAAGCTAAAAGTAATAATTTCGGCAATATACAGTCGTTAACCAGCTGTTCTGTATAAAACGACACAGTTTATGCTCCAATGCAGCTTTATGTATGTATTTACTCTCTTAATTATAATTTCTAGTATTTAGCTGTTAATGAACTAGTTTAAAGATTTATTTTTAGCCTAAATGTTACTTGGGCGGCCACGTCATTGCGCGAACTGCGGCGCGACAAGTATTTTATTTTATCTGTTCATTGTGAGGTCGAGACGCGCAACGTACTGTGGTTAGTTAGAACCACATGCAATGAATTAGAAAAACCGCTGCCACCATATGTATTTAAAAGGTATCAGTCTTGTTCTCACTGTTGAGGTGAAAAGTTGTATGTGCAACACGAAACCAAAGTTATTTACATTTCGTGACTTTAGAGTCCCTCACTACGCATAAGATTTTTTAAATTAGCGTAGCGAGACCCTACCTTATTATGTGTACTAACAAAGTTTCACTACCCATTTAGAAATGAGAGCGAAAGTCCGTTTGTATGGAGAATCGAGCTTGATGGGAACTCTTAAAAATATGAAACAAAAATATTTCATGAAATAAATAATTTTATTTATTTAGGTCTTACAACTCGTTTACGCTTATTTAACCGCAAAATGATAATTACCACGTAGGAAAAGACAATTTTATTATTCAAGAAATAGGACAAGTGATATTCAATAATACAAAGGAAATCAGTTGTATCGCTTCTTTGAACATTTTAACCAAGTCCTGTGCCTGATGTTCATCAAAAGTGTAATTACACCGGACCGTCTCGTAACACTCCAATTCCTTTCCTGCAAATGCTGGTAACATATGCGGCAGATGGGCGATACGTATAAGTTATAATGAAACAATAAATTCAATCTTAATAAATTATGCGGTTTCGTAAGCTGTTTCCTCTTCCGTACATCCATAAAACATGCAGGTATTTTCATCAGAAGACAGTCGTAGGAGATCGTCATAAGAGACATTTTGTTCTCCTGTATATTGTTGGAAAAATGCAAAAGCACTCATATCAAACAATATAATATTGTAATCGAGTTGGGTTGAACCTAGTATTATGTATTTCTTTTTGGAATTGTATGAAATGACACATTGACATAATGACACATCATATTAACTTTGGTTTAAACTAACAAGAACTTCGTGCAATTTATTGAGTGTAGTAAAACTCTTTGCCAAGTTCCTGGCTACTTAAAAAGATAATAATGCTGAACAACTTATAATAATGACGCTGTCATACATTAGTATCAATAAAAAATATAGAGGCTGGAGTATTATTTGCTCTTAAAATATGAATTTACAATTTTGTTTGAATCAGAGAGGATTTGAAACATTATTAGAACATGACCAATGCAGAACATGACTAGGATAGAACATGACTAGGGTAGAACATGACCAATGCAGAACATGACTAGGATAGAACATGACTAGGGTAGAACATGACCAACGCAGAACATGACTAGGATAAAACATGACTAGGGTAGAACATGACCAACACAGAACATGACTAGGATAGAACATGACTAGGGTAGAACATGACCAACACAGAACATGACTAGGATAGAACATGACTAGGGTAGAACATGACCAACGCAGAACATGACTAGGGTAGAACATGACCAACACAGAACATGACTAGGATAGAACATGACTAGGGTAGAACATGACCAACGCAGAACATGACTAGGATAGAACATGACCAACGCAGAACATGACTAGGATAGAACATGACTAGGGTAGAACATGACCAACGCAGAACATGACTAGGATAGAACATGACTAGGGTAGAACATGAACATGAACCCAAACCAAAGCGAAACGTGCCCATTGAGGAACATGACTAAAGCAGATTATGACTAAAGCCGAACATGACACCCGCCTAAGAACCCAATTTTTTGGTGTAGTTACACCTAAAAACCTAAGGTATTAGTAGCTTCACTACGAGAATGTTATTATTTTGTTTTATTTCATTAGTATTCCTGAAGCAAGTAGCGTTCCTTTTTTATCGATATCTTAGCAATTTCGGACTTGTGAATCAACTCTGTATCATACAGCTGCGTTTCTCTAGCAACCAATAACTCTGTGATTGGATTACGTAGAAAAATATTTTTTCTCATATTGTATACGCGGCTCCTGTTCGATATTGCCACTTACACTGGAGCCTTGGAAAACTATTGATACGGTAACGCACGCAAAATACATTTGGGATCTCATCGCATTTAATACATTTTGCTCGCGATTTGATACGCCTCAAAAATATACCTTCATAAACGTGTAACATAAATTACTGGAAAGGTTCATCCTAATCCGTCCACTTTTAGCTTCAAAATATAACAAACATCTAAACCTTATTATAAATAAACTTTTGTATTTAACTATAAATAATCATCAATCTTCACGTTAATGCCGATCAATGATGCGGAATCGGTGTAATCTCCAAAGCCGGCTAAGCACTGTGCAGTGGTTTTCATACAAAACGGCTAAGGTAAGCTACGTAACGAAGCATGCTTGCATGGAAACAAAGCTTAAGCATATCATGGTGTTAGGTACATTTCGACACCTCTTAAGTATACTAGGGCGTGTGTAAAAAAATGATTTCACAAGAGCTGTCTTGTGAAATCATTTTTTACACACGCCCTAGTATACTATGTACGTGCAAAGCTAAAATATCTTGTAACTAATTTATGCGTTGAGAGAAAATCATAAGATATTAGTCCGAAAAAAACTTTGCAGGGTTTTCCTGAAATGTCGTTTTTGTATTAATAATATTAATTAAAATAAATAATTACAAAATGTTCGCTCGGTAAACTTAAAATTTATTCACAGTAAAAAAAATGCTTTTGAATCTGCATCTAAATTTGTAATCCCATTTAAAATATCTGGGATTACAAAGTTATATTTGCAGTTAATGGGACAAAAAATTAAAAAGCAAGAATGGGACTGCATTCATAATTTGTATGTATTGATAACACAATAACATAAAAGAAGAAGTGAGATCCCATAAAAAAACATTCCATGTAAAAAAGAGGCCAAGGATCTAAACTCTTCCACCGTAAAAAGTTGTGAGATATTTCGTAGCACCAAGTCTCAGGCATTCTTAATATTCTTTATTTGCTAGCTAAATAATTTTTTGTGACTTGGCAATCACACTATACTACATAGTTTTAGGTATGCAAAAATCCATAAATGCAGTAAAGTTGTGTGATTGCCAAGTTGCAAAATTTTATTTAGTAATAAGTATAATAATAAGAATGCCTGAGACTTGGTACTACGAAATATCTCACAACTTTTTACGGTGGAAGAGTTTCGAGATTTGGCCTCTTTTTTACATGGAATGTTTTTTATGGGATATATATTTTGCTGTTATTTCCAACAAACTCCAACGCTTTTGAATATAAATATTACGCTAAATTTAGCGTCATCGGTTGTTGTTCGTTTATGTAATTCTGTTTAACGATTCTTATTGCTCGAATTTTATGTGCCTTAATCTTCGCCCTGTGTAGGTAAATGATATGTGTAGTTATTTTGTATATAGTGTGCAGGACATGCCTATCTGACGCGTAACGTGTTTGATAGAATATTACTGGTAACGTAGCTTATTTTTCCCGTCATAACCTTCGTCTGCCTCTATTAAAATGTCCCTTATTCATAACTCAAAAGGTTGAAATAAGACTAGACAGCCAGTTGAATGAACGTGAGCGCTCGTTGCTATGACAACGCTGAGAGGACATGAATATTCAAAGCCACAAAACGCGCCGCGCCGTTTGCAGAGAATTAACTGAGCATCAAACCTACACTTAACACGGTGTGAATTAAACCTGTTTCTCAGGATTAACTCCGACTATTCAGGAAACATAATGCTCTGTTACAATTTCAGTAATTCTTAATTTGAACTTAATGTACCTAATGTATGTCCACATTAAGTGGGACAAGTCTCCCTCTCCGTAGGATTAAAACAAGTTGCACGATACTACTCTCAAGAATAACAATTTCAGATAACTAGCAATATCTTGAAAACAAATCACCTCTAATACATTTAACATTATAGACTACTAAATTCCGTCCACGTCTTCGTCTGCGTGGACCCGAGACAAAAACTATCCTATATTTTAATCCAGGCTATAAACTATCTTCGTGCAAAATTTCCTCTAAATCGGTTGAGCCGTTTACGACTGAGTAACAAACATCCAAACTCGCATTTATAATATTAGTAGGATCTAATGCTGCTTCAATATGAGTAGCTATTACCATTTATTGGTAGATATATGAACACTGTCAGTAAATAATCTTACTCGCTATATAATAACTTGGCGAAAAATTGTGAATGTCTATACTAGGTAGGTAAAGTTAGGTAGCTTCAGTTACCCGAAGAGCCTTCCGCTCAGAATAAGGAGAATCCTGAAGCGACAAATGACAAAATAAATTATATTATAAAATTCCGTAGCATGCCAATTAGATTACAGTTCACAATTTGACGATTTGAGATGGATAGATTATAAAATAAGTAACGAAAACTTTACGTTCGTTTCGGTGATTAATAAGTAGATTAGGTTCTGAAAGTAGGTCATTGTTTACCTAAACAAAGTGAGGCATGTAATAAAAGGAGGCAAAAGTAATAAAAAATAAAAAAGCAATGGCAGTAACCTGTACGGCTACAGTTTCAGAAAATTGTATTGATAATTGAAACTGGTTGACAATCATATATGCGTTATTTTTTAAAATATTGATAATAAATTAATTTTTGTATAACTATTATTGCTATTTGAAGACATGGAAATATAGTGTTCGTAGTTCAATGTAACCGCTTCAGAACCGCGTCATAAAGTCATTAAAAAAATAACAATGGCAAAAACCTATACTGCCACACTTCCATAAAATTGCGTTGATTTTTGAAGCTTGTAATTCTTTATGTTATATGGTATGTATAAATACATTTAATAATGTAATTTTTCATCCAAAAAATTAATAAAATGAGTTTTTTTATATAAACGCTTCGAAAGGGCGTCCAGGAAATGCTCCACACACAAATGCTTTTAAAATGGGATCTGACTGATTCAGAAAATATTTAAGTTTTTGGTTTTCATTTCATTTCCTCGTATTCGAAATGAAAAGTAGTGTTTAACTCGGGGAGAACCACCCATTTCACCCTCGGACTATTGGCAAAACAAAAATAGCGTCAGAAATGCTCGGTTAACAATCTACTATTACCTACACTCATCCTGAAGAAGAACTCCCGAAGAGTTCGAAACATGTCGCCCGGGTGTGACATTTAATACGCGAGTTGAACCGTGTAATTATTAACATGTCTCACGAAAGTTTAAATTAAATACATACAGTTTAAATGTACAGTATTTGCATCGGTTTTTAACAAATCCGATCTAAATTCTACGCGTACTAATTCATAATTTTTACACCTATGTTGACATAAATAACATAGTAAAACAGGTTGACCTAGTTGGGAAATCTGCCAGTCGAGTCCCGAAAAGTACTCGAATTCACCTTCGAATGCTTGGATGCTGCGGACGCCGATGAGTACCCTGTTTACAGAAGCGTCGGCATCACGGCAAAGTACATAGGAACCATTTTCGTAGAATCCCTCAAATGGTCTATTGCAAAAAATACTCATGAGCCTGCCACGAAGCCCCGCCTGTCAGATGAGATGTTAAAGTTTTTTATTTTTGTTAAGTACTTAGTTTGCTTTTTCATACCACTAGACTTTCCTCGTAGGTAATCCTTATATTAACGGATATTTTAAATTTGCAGATAACCATTATACCTGACAGTATTTTGTTGGAAAAATAATATCTTTAAAGATAACAAGTGAACTTGGAGTACCTGTTTTACTTTAAAGATAACTATTGATACTATTAGTATACCACAAGGAACATTCCAGATAACTAGTGATCTCGGTGGAAAAAACATCCGGTTACCTAATCCCAGTTACTTACGAGGATCAAGGGCAAGGGCATAATCGGATTAAATACGAATGGTTTGGATGTAGCAGGTCCTTGTTCCGTCCTGTTGTTTAATACAGGTCAATAATGCAATGCAAGGCGATTATGCCAAATCAACTTTCAAAGAATATTTGCCATTCTGAGAACCAAAATAGGTTTGCTATATAAATCAATGATAAAGATGAAATATATACTGGGCAAGCCATCATTCTCCCACCCTGTTCCTTAATAAGATCAGAAAAAGGCGAAAAACAATATTTCCTCTGCAGAGGCACTTGAACTTTACAGGTACCCAGTAAATATGTTACAGCACTTTTACGATTAAGTATAAAACCGACGTAAAATCTGACATGTGTTATTATTTATGGTGAACGTAAATGTTAAACTGGAAATGCTACGATACGAAGTGAATGTTTAAAAATGGAAGCATTGCTCGTTTTTATCAGGCTCAAGGAGGATATTACATTTAGGACCTGATATTTTGTATACGGGGTACTTTGAGTCAAATCCGGTAGTTTTGCTTTTTTGCAGATTTGTTTATGATGTTGGCCCAATGAATAATCCAAGTTTGTGACCTCGAGCGCCGAACTCAACTTTGTCAAAAATCTAAAATATCGCGAAAACCCTAAAGGACAATTTTTTTATAATACCTACTCAAAACTTTTTTAAAGAAGGCTAAATTTGCTGCAATATGAGACTAGTCTCATATTGCAGCAAATTTAGCCATTCATATTTTTTTCGAACTTCGCAATATTTTGCAATATTTCAGACGTCACTCGAACAACTCTAGTGGGATGAAGTTATAGAATGTTAAAATTACCCCCGACGGAGTTTGCTAGTCTTGCGAAGTTGGAAAAATGATAAACTTTGAAAGGCTTTATCTCAAAAACTATTGGGTCTACAGAGACAATTCTAGTCTCATATTGTAGCTTTAGTTTACTTTAAAAACGTCTCAAGAAGGTACTATCAAAAACTTGTCCTTTACGATTATAATAAAAACTTTCGCGGTATTTGTGATTTTTGACTAGTTTGCGTTCGGCGTTCGAGGTCACAAACTTGGATTATTCATTGGGCCAACATTATGATGTTGGCCCAAAGAATAACCCAAGTTTGTGACTGTCAAGAAGTCTACAATAAATCACCACTACCGGATTTGACGCAATTTCTGGATGTATAAAGTTACTGGACTAATACTTGTCGATAAAATTTCATCTGCTTTTACATTCGAATTTTAACTCAATATATGCAATAGTGCTCGATAACTTTAACCTGAAATGAAAGTTTCGGCTCCGCCTACATGCAGAGTAGTAAAAGGATACGAAACTTAACCAACCACTAGCCTACTACGCTTACGCCTAGATAGTACCTACGTGTACAAGCACATACTACATCGTGAAAGATGATACTATTCTTCTAATCTCGAGCGGTCAACCGCACGTCAACGTGACGAAACCAAGGTCTTAACCAGCTGAAAACAATCAAGGGTAATTCGTGCCATGTTTCGTCTTCGATCTTCAACCGATTCCTGTAATTCTCGTATGATCGTTCAACCCATTCAAGTAAATATTTTTCGTCAAATGTGTACGAAACGCTTACTAAATTCTAGCGACACGTTTTGTTAATGGCCCATAAAACTTTCACAAAATGCAACTTGGGCCCAATGAAGCTGGCTACGACTGGGTACTAAGGATCGAGTAGCGCCATCAAAATGATACATTGGTAAATAAAGGCGTTTTAGAAACACGTTGACGTTGTCGTTTCGTGGCTTATGTTGGTATTGATATTAAAATATTGTGAAATTTTAACTCTAATCCATACTCACAGAAATAAATTGTTATTGTTTATTGATATACTTCACGTAAGATTTTTTCAAAATATAGCGGGTTGGTGATGGGTATAGTGTATGAAAGTTTGTACGGTAAATACTACAATAAACATCTTCATCAGAAACATAAGAGCCGGGCTCTTGTCGGTGGAATAATATCCATAATGTTCTTCTCTCTTGCACTGTTTTAAGCTCTTAATACAATATAATATTTACTTTTCACCTCGCCAGCTCGGAAAGACTTACTATATCGTTCAAAATCTGCGCCCAAAAGGCCATTATATGCGCTAGCGTGGAAAGTTTTTAAATTTGGGACATGGCGCTCTATCGCGAGGTCCAACATATACAACACGGCTATCCCAAGACATTTGTGCCCCCAATGGATCCGATCTCGCTTTCCCACCTTCCCCAACCTGTGTCCTATTTTGGAGTAGACTCGTGAATAGGGACGACGATTGTCACGAATGCCGTAGTGGCGCAGCTTAGCTGCGAGCACAGCATGGTCGGCTACATCGAATGCCTTTGAGAGGTCACAGTACAGCACGACAACCCGCAGACTCACTGGCAGCCGTGATGCGTCGAACGAGTTCACGGGACAGAGATGTAGTGGATCGGCGCCAGGAGGCCTTTCCCGTGGCTTTAACAATATGAATCTTTGCGTTTTGCATTGACTAGATTTGTAAGGAAACGATAAGAATGTAAAAACGAGACTGATGAAATCTAGCCAATTTAATATATGTAGTTCATCAACGCGTAATTAGATGGCGCTAGTAGGCGTCTTGTACGACAGAGTACATTGACCTACAGTAGGGATAGTGTCACCACTGTACGTTGACAGTTTGTGCATGCTTTTTTTAACATATCAGGTGAGAGCTTCAACTATCCGCAACCAAAGGAATTCAAGGTGCTCCCGCTGAGCTGCATCATCCGCTTTGTGGAAATGATGGAGCGAGCTTGGGAGTAGGCATAAAGGAGAGGGCAAATGCACAAAAGATCCTGCTGGGTCGATGTGCATCCGAAAGGGCCCTCATCTAGGTAAGATAAGATAAGATAAGAGAGCTTCAACTTGTTGAATGTATTTATGGACAAAACGTTCGTGTCTGCACGTGTGTCAAGCAGAAAACAAACATTGACATCATATATTTTTAAATGAACCTTCCAGGATCCTGACGTAATGTTATTTACATAAATATACTTAGTCTAAGAAAAACCTGTCAGGTTCCTTAGGGTCTATAGAAATTTGTTAGTACCTGGATGTTACGGCATACTACAATGTGGAAAATACAACAAAATGGTTGTATTTTCCACATTTTTTACATTTGACAGCTTTGGCTGGACATCTAAACCGGTGGATTTGGCCACATCTACCGCACGTCTCTTCTTGCTTGGTGGATTGTGAACGACGAGACGAAGTACCTCTGTTTATACAGGGTGTAACAAAAATGGGGTGTGAACCGATCAAGGGCTTAACAGATATCGTGTTCTCATAAGAAAAAACAGAAAAAAAAAATTGAGGCGATTTTTTTACATATCTATGGAGCTCGTCGCCCCAGTCGGCCAATGCTCCATACAAAGGTAAAAAAAAATCGCGTCGAAAATATTTTTTTTCTGTTTTTTCTTATCAAAACATGATACTTGTTAAGCCCTTGATCGGTTCACACCCCATTTTTGATACACCCTGTATGTCTTGGTGTCTGTTGCCTCGGTCTTGACTTGTGAGATTTCTGAGAAGTGGAGCTGGACTCGACTCGACCAACGAATGAGGATTCTTCCAGTGTTTTCGCCTGCTGTCGTCGTCGAAGTAAAAGTTTGGAGTACCTAGGTTAATAAAAAGAGCAAAACTTACCTGATTGTGTAACCCTTATTTCTATACTTTTTTATAAGGGTTTTTACTGCGGCATCTGTCATGGATTGCCCGGTTTTTTCCAAAATTAGTGCTATTAGCTCCTGCCGGGTCTGCCACACAATACCGTGGGAGCCTAAAGTTGATGTGATTCTTATCGGTGAGGACGGCAAAGCGCTCAATTAAACGGTCAAAGCTGTGACTGAAAAAAAGGAAAATAAAATGTTTTTTTCAGTTCGCATCATAGTGGAGCACCCTGTTACAAACTACAACAAAAATTAAGGCTTTAACGCCCAATATCTTGCAAACTAATTACTGATTTGAAAAATGTTTTTTCTCCAATATGCTCGGAAATGTGCGCCTTACTGTAGCAAACATAGTACGTGAAGTTCCTCGTTACTGACAAGCGCAAATTTAAAAAGTTAAGTCATTACTGTACAGTTTTAGCGGCCAGGAAAATGTATGAAATTCCATCCATAAATTCTCTTTCGAACTATTGCAAGTTGGTGTGACAAATTGAGCCCGTTTGTAGTGGGCAAAAAGTTTTCCCGCTTTTTTTTTAATTGTCATACACAAAACGCTTACTTTCGTAAGTGATCGAAGTGACGTTTTTAAATATGTCTCAAATAGTTTTAAATTACGAAATAAAAATATTAACGAAATAAAATTCATACCGAATTCAATTTCAATCCCGTTTACTCTTTAATAATTAAAAAAACAAAACATTTCAAATTGCGATCGATTTTGATGTTTTATTTATTTGTATATAAGTCAATTGAAACTGGCACCATGAGCCATGCCGTGTACCTACTTTAAAAAATAAGTAGGGTAGGGGTGATAGGTTATTGACATACACGCTGTTTGAAAACATTATTGTTGATTGATTTGATTTCCTCGCATTTTTGGAGAAAAGCACTATATCTGCCTCGGCGGGAATGGCAGATTATTGTTCGAGCCCCTGACGGCTAAATGGCTGTTACTGGGAATGTGAAAAAAATCGTCGCAGTAGTACATTAAAGAATTTAAAAAGAAAACTATCAAGGCTAAGTATGCATAACTAGTTACCGAGTAATAGTCGACCAACTTAAAATGTACTTAGAAAGGCAACTTTCGTACAAATTCGGCAGACGCAACTATTTAGTTGGCGCGCGCGCCAATGTAACTAAGAAAGACAGGCAACTACGGAACCCTAGACTGCGCGTGGCCCGACACTGGGCCGATTTTATTAATTCATAAATGTTATGCAAAATCGCGTTATTTGAATATATATTTTAATTTAATATATATTTTAATAACATACACAAAACTGACACTTAGTAAATTTTTGATAACTCAAGCTAATTGGGTAAGTATACAAATTTACGATTTTTTTGCTCGAATAGGACTCGCACCACACAGTAGACTCAACAAAGGACGACCTCATGCCACTAAAAGGCTGTAAGCATTAACTGTAAATCCTCCAAAAAATACTGCTGTTTTTACGGCTTTTATTGCAACTCCAATAGCCATAAGTATTAGCTCATGATACATAGCATGGTAGGGCTTACATATAAGCTGTGTAAAATGGTTGGAACAATCTAAGATTACAATTTTTGTTGATTGTATTTGTATACGGCTAAATTTTGCGTCCCGTAATTTAGTTTCACTCAGCAACAATCTTTTAGTTTTTTTTCACTCGGCGTGAAGAAATTTCCCTAGTTGTTTGCTTGCAAACATGCTTGTTGCTAACAAGCATGATTTTATTCTACCTGAAAATTTTACGACTGTCTAGAAAAATTATGTGTAGGACGACACTATTTTATTTCTTTTGCTATCAAGTGGCAAGGTTGGAATTAATTTAGGATTCGTTACGATATGGCTTTTTAACAGATGCTTGTATATAGTTGGCTTGATACGTAATGATATTATTTTCGCCTTATAGCCCAATAGTGCGACCAGATTTCATACCTGAAGGTTTTAATTATTCTAATGTTGCCATACCAGTCAACCGCAGGGCTAAACAGAAAAGCTTATAGGTGCAGCCAGTTGCCTAGAATCCGCATAGTTATACGAGTACATCCGCCACTCGTCCGAAAAGTGAACAGCGGTGCTACCGCGAAACGAAAACGAACTTCGTTCGCGTATCTCCGTCTCTGTCGCACTTGCTAGTTCAAGCGACAGGGAGGGAGATACACGAACGAAGTTCGTTTTCGTTTCACGGTAGCCCCTCAGGGATTTCATTGCTTCAAGGGGGATTTATTGCTTATGGTCTAATTCTCGCGACTTTCCGCAAACAGCCGTCGAGCTGTAAGTGCCGTGGCAGAAACCTGTGCCCAGTGCCAGGCTTTTTTGGAGTCTAGTTGGTTTTTTAAGTTAATTAAGTAATAAGAAGTCTCAATTTATACAGATAACAGAATAAAACAAAACGTAACAGGCAGTCAATATACACACAGATATCATTGTTTAGAGAAGGTAGAGGAAGGCCCAGACATACTTACACCAGCCAAATAAAAGAGAAAGTGGCTACTCGTATGAAGACGTGAGAGCAGAGGACAAAAATCAGTGGCGGTTACTCCACTGACAAGAGCCTAGCACTTAAATAAATGATGATGAACATTGTTTGGTGTTAAATGATGCTCTGTATACCTACTTTGATATTGTTTAACTTATTTTATTTTATTGTTGCTACTAAGATATATTAATTCTTAGCGCTGTAAGTTTTCATTCAAGTGAATATGTATTATGTTCTTATGAGCATGAATTATTTAAACCGAAACCGAAGTCTCCTCGTTATTGTCCAATCGCTGACAGCCACTCCCCGTACCTCAAGGAGACGCAGACGCTGCTGCCCCCCTATTCTGTAACTTGTTTTAAGCTCACCTCAACGCTCACCCACAAATATATCTTGACACCGCGATGCGTAGTAACCAAGCGTAGGTAGAGGTCTAGTTTCGTGACGGGTGACCGGCGGGGTGAGCCACTTTAGCACGTAGCAAATAGCAGCCCTGGAGAGAAACACCTGTCTTGTGACGATCTCGGAGAGCTGTCGTCATAATGAAGGGTCGTCCCTCTCTGGAATTAACTTACTGCGGCTAATCGGTTTTAAAGTAAAGGCTTCAGTCTGCTGAAACCTCTTGTAAACTCTGGAAACTGTAAGTCTACAGTTATTAGATTCAGCTCGGCAGCTACTGAACGTTGGCTACGACCCTCTTGCAGCAAACGGACGTCTACGGCGACTTCAGCATCAGTGGCGTCCATTTCACCCAGGTCTTCTTCACAAAAAAATATGGGGAGATGTGTACCGTTTGATTTCCGATAAGTGACTGATAGCAACCCCATTTGATATAGGGGTCAAAGGGTCTCTACTTGTGCACTTAGTAGGTGGGATACGCCCTCTAACCAGGAAAATGCATATAATCTCCATGTTTGTAAATTTTTTATAAAGGTTAGATTTTAAGAATCAAACTTCATTAAAAATAATTGCGAAAGAATTTCAATTTACAAAGATGGATGATAAGTGATGCAATTATGTTGCTCACGAGTGTATACAGTGTGGAAAAATGAGTTGGGCCCTGGAGGGAAACTACCTTAAATCCTTAAGTTGGAAACATTCCTAAAGGATTCCTTTATTTTTAAAAAGAAACAAAACTGCATTCAAAGATTTTCGAAAACTCGCTTGTCTCGCCCGGGACTCGAACCAACTAAAATTAAAAAACAAACACTCGCTATTTTATTACACTAATCGATAGGATTATTATTCAGGATAAAATGTATCCATTTCATTAACCAGCCCGCTGGCAGTCGGTATTTACTATAACAATTTATATATTTCTTCATATTACTTGAAAACCTTGTTTTAACTTAGTTAAGTCGCTTTACTGATTACTCGTTCTTTAACTTAATTACTCGACATGAAGTCTTACGTGAAACGGAAACGTCAAAGATACTCTTACGCTGTAACGTTAACATGCGGCGCATTTCATAATTTTTAATGAAAAACGGCCGAAAAACCCGTAATGTATTTAATCGCGACGTCTTGCGTCTTGTTGGGTATGCTTATTAGATTTCGCTCTGAGACGAAGCGTCTAGAAAATAACTTTGTTACCGCATAATTATTAATTACACGGCACCTTGAAATATACGGAGTGTACAGTGTATTTAGTGTTCTATAGGAATGATTTAGTATCTCCAGGTTGAAGATGACACGATGACACTTTGGTTGACCGCTCGCTACGAGCGCTGTTATTCTGGACGCTTCCCCTCACTTCACCTCATACGAAACCAGTGTAAATGGACATCTACACTGGTTTGTTACACCGAATCGCGGTTTCAAGATGTAGTAGCGGTGCCGGACGAGGTGAGGTAAAAAACCGGACAAGTGCGATTCGGAATTGCCTACCGAGAGTTCCGCACTTAAAATTACAAATGTATAGTTTGCAGATTTTTCAGTGTACTTGTAGTATAAGACGATGGAGTACTAGATGTAGCCAAATTTCTTAGTTCTCGGTCAACGGACAGTACCCTAATAACTTACGTACGCTAGTGGCAGACGGTAGACGGCAGACATTATGGTGTTTAACAACACTGTCTAAACACAGCATACAATATACTAAGAAAATTAATGACTTTGTACATTGCTCTGTGGCTTTTCAATTTTTATCTCTACTATTTTGCAAATTTTTGTGTGCCTTTTTTTAATTTTGAATCACAATATTAGCAAGAGTTACGCATATTTGTTTAGCTTTCAAATGAAATTGACACTTTTCCAAACGCGGCCGCGGCGATTTTGAAGACGGCATTACTAGAAAGCCCGACTCCTTAGAGACCCTTTTCTCGGTCGTACCGGGGTCCAGGTGACATGCCAATCAACATACCCATATCCGTACCCGAAAGGCGGATCTCGACGGCCTTTTTTAGATTAACCTAAATTAATTTAGTTATTACACCCTGGAAAAAAAGACATGCACTGGTATGTATACAAAATTGTTTAACGTCGTCGGAATTACCCATTTCGTTTCATTAAATAGCCATACCCACCTAGAGTAAACAGACCAGTGAAATGACATGGGTTCTAAAATATGAGGATAGAATCTTATCAGAGGAATTAGGGAATTAATTGCAATCTATTAGTTCAGTCGTAGATAACTTTTATGTGCTTAATTTAACGGCGTCGTAAATTATTCGGTGGTTTTGCAGCGCCTCGTAATGAATAGGTTGATCTCGTATGATAATTACATTTTATATGTTTCGCATTTCAGCAGCATCTAACGAATAGATATTTTTCTTAACTTTGTCCTAATAAATTTTGTTGCAAGTTAAAAACAGTCAAAAAAATGTTTATCACATAGTAGTTTAATTCTTTGTTAAACGTCAGGTTATAAATAAAAGTTCATTTCAGCTGAATACGATATAAGTGTATGGTGCTGGCTGGTAGTGGATGAATAAGGAATGTGGCTAGAATTGTTTTGGCATGAAGAATGAGATGACGGATGACGCAGTGTGAAAGACGAGCTGAATGAGTAAACATATATGCATAATTTATAAGAATGTGAAAGATATTTTTACACATAATATTATGCACGTATACAGTGTGTATCTACCTTGTTAAAAAAATATATTTAATAATATTCATGTCACAATGTAACTTACTATCAGTATGAAAAAATATATTAAGTAATAATTATTTTACATATGCGTGGATTTCTGCAGTTCCCAAAACTTTGTAAAATAAAGCCTTGATTATGTCTAAGAAAATAATAATGTAAATAGGTTAGATGAGCTTAAAACATTTAGATTTGGTAATGATATCAGTAAAAATACCCCCGATTATTGTCGGCTACTGATGCCGACTGCTTTATTTTTTTCACGTAGGTTGGCCAGGGATATATAACGTATTAACATATTTTTATTTTTGCATGATAAACAAAATGAGCACGTTAGGTATTAAAATATATTTTTCACACCTTTCATTCGGAAAAGTAAATTTTGCTCCACGAGAGGGATCAAAATGCTTTTCTGTTCAAGCTACTTTTTTAATTTATCATTGGCATGTAGCTTTTACGCAATGTGCCAATTAATCTTAATAAAATAATCGATTGTCATTTCATCGTAATCGATTAATAACGAAAATATTTCAAGTTACTTAACAACGTTATATGAAAATTTATGATTTTTTCGTAATATTTAAAAAATAGTAATAAAAATTACGAAAATTTCTTAAAACTTGTTAAGTACTTAAAACAGCATCTTTTTAAAATTTCTTCATAGTCGGTGTGAAAAATAGTATGTGTTAGGGTGCGACCACACCGGTGCGTAACGCTGTGTATACGCGTTGACGTGTCGAATGCGTCACGTATTCTTCATAGGTTTTGCTGCGGTTACGGTACTCACTACGCTCAGGATTCAACGGCCTTTAATACCTAATAACTTAATAACTTATAGCATATTTCGACACTCAAGGGAATAAAAAATAATAAAGTACTTTCCGTTGACCTAGAACTACGAAATTTGTCAAGTAATATCGTCTTTAATACTACAAGTACACGGAAAAATCATAAAGCTATACATAGTCTTTAAATAAATTATTATACAACTGTTTAAACAACTATAATGAATTTGACCAATCACGTAACGCCTTTACTGAACTATAATGAACTTGACTAATAGAATGTCGCCTTGGTCATAGAAGAAAATACATTAATGAAACGCTCAGCCGGTGGGCTGCGCATCGTTTTAGCAGGGCTTAGATTTTCAATAGATACCAAGCTTGCTTAATTATTTCAGTTGCTTCGTAAAAAAGGACTGTACTCGGCAAGCCTTGTGGCCTAAACACGGTACTCGACTATAAGAGCCCACATTGTGTAACGATTGTATAAATACTATTGTAACATTTTCAGGGTATTTATTCAGTGTGTGTGTGAATTCAATGATAAGGAAATTGTAATTGGGATTTATTGGAGTTAGAAATTAGCGAAATGTGTTTATAATAGCTGTACAAACCGAGTTAGAGTGTGAAAAAAGTAATAAGAAGGTATTTCCGGTTTACGGTTATTCACCGAATATTTTTGGAATACAATTGTATTTTTTAGGAAGGAGGTTGCGAGGCGATGAGCTTGGAAACAAATATCAATAGCCACGCTATTGGTGGAATAATGCGTTAACCTTTACTTAGGCAAGCCTCGGCCAGCGAACCATCTCGTCAGGCCACCTTTTACTTTTCGCGCTCGACAATAATGTAGGTACTTTTGAGCCAAACTAAGCGAAAGAGTACAAATAAAATAAATAATATTTTTTTATTAAGATTTATCACCTAACGACAAAGTCGACAAAACCACCTAAACGTATTAAACTATAAGAGTATAGCAACAGGGATTTCACGTTGTGAAATTGATTGGAACATGACAAGTGTGATATATAGAGCGTTCTGTGCAACAATTTGAGCTTTCTAAACTCCGCCACTAAGCAGTGTTAGGCGCAGTCATTAACATGAGTAATTCGGGTCCAACTTCCGACAACAAGGGATCCGTTATGGACAAAGCGGACGCGATAGCGTGCACGAATGAATTAAAACGAAAGAAACTTAACACGGAACGGGCGTCTACAACATATTTTTACTATCAAGTACGTAGTTTTTTACTAATATAAAACAAAGGTAATATTTGTGTCTTAAAGTTTGTAGGTATGTCACGGATATCTCTAGACTTAAACATTCGACTTAAGGGGATGCCTTGATTTGAGTCGAACACGCCCCCTAGACAGAGACACGCTGATGCCTTTCGCGCACGAGGAAAAGAGATGTAACACTCTTCGGGAATGGCCGTTTGTGACAAATTTCGATAAATACCTAACTTAGCGAAGTTTTATTTAAATTTCATAAAGTGAGATTTTAGACGAGATAAAATACTATAGTATTAACTTGATTGTGTCGTAAAATAATGTATCGTTTGAGTAGGCTGAGTAAGAAAAGGAAAATAGAGACCCAACTTTGGATTTTTTTTCTATCGAGGAAATTTGAAGCAATCGTGTATCGATAAAATCAGATTTACAATCTTATGGTCAAGAATCATATATCTGAAAATCAGACCTTATTGTCTCTTAATCTAGTCAGAACGGCGTTTCAAAATTTCCAATGCACGGCCTTAAAAAAATCCTTCGCCAGCATAGACAATTGTACAATAGTCCTTTGGGATGTATTACCTGCTAGCTTCCGCCCGCGCTTCGTCCGCGTGGACCCGGGATAAAAACTATCCTATATTTTAATCCGGGCTATAAACTATCGTGCAAAATCTTCGTGCAAAATTTCATTCAAATCGGTTCAGCCGTTGAAGCGTGATTGAGTAACAAACATCCAAACATCCAAATATCTAAACTTTCGCATTTATAATATTAGTAGGATTCCTATTTTGCGCCATGGCTCCGCCTGCGGACATGATAAAGTATAAAGAGGTCTTCACTTGCTTGATGTAGTGAGTTATTTGATTTTTTAAATAGACATACGATGCTTGAATTTTTTTCTAATGAATTAAACTAATATTACCCATCGGATCGGATTAGATACCGTTAAAACTGGTAACTTTGGCCATTGCAAACTTGTATTTGTTTTTGTCCCAGTTTTGTGAGTAACAATTTATATAAAACCGGCCGTGGCGGGGCAGGGATCCATAGTTGCCTGTCTGTCTTTATAACAACACGCGCGCGCTAACTTAATTTCCAAGTAATTGACACCCATGCCGCCTTTTTATTTTTTAAACATGCCATGTGAAGAAGCCGTTCGAGCACTATGTTTAACCGCACATAAGTATAGTACCTACCCTAGATTTTGTTTTTTTTTTTATGTCGCTAGTATGCTTACAGAGTGTAGTGGTGGTTGGCAGTATGTAATTTTTCCTTTGTCAGTTTAATATTAGTAAGCAAATTTAAAAAGTTAGAGTAGCGGACAATAATAGTTTTTTACTTAGGGTTTTCATACATTACTTCTTGGCTTAAGGCCAAGAAGAAATGTAGGGAGCCTTAAACAAGAAACTTCATGTCTTCATTTCGTGATATTAACGCATACATTTCCGAGCATGTTTGAGAAAATATATTTTTTACTCTTTTATGAATACTTTCTTGTAGTGGATTTCTTTCTCTTTGTAAATTTTGCGTAAATTGACATTAATTTGAACCAATAATTAATCCTACTAATATTATAAATGCGAAAGTTTAGATGTGTCGTTGTTTCTTACTCAATTACGCTTAAACGACTCAAACGATTTGGATGAAATTTAGCACGTAGATAGTTTATAGCTTGGATATATAGGATTGTTCTTGTCCTGGGTCTACGCAGAGGAAGTCGCGGGCGGATGCTAGTTAATTAATAAAATTAGGGAACTTGTGAAGCTCTTTACCGTTGTATAATTTGTTGTGAATGTTAAGTTAGCACGTACTCGTATTTACCTAATCAGAGTAGCGTTGCCGTCAGCATGACATTTAAAGAAACCCCAAAACGACTTCACAGTCTACTGTGGTTCCAGTCTTATGCCACGAGCGTAAATCCGTAAGCGGGTTGGGTCGGCTTTACAACTTTTAAATAATGTTAAACTTCACTCGTCCAGATGCGTCGCTACATCCACCAAAACTTTTTAATAGAAATTAATAAAGTGTACAGAATGTGGATTTGGAATTCATTACCGTAACTTGTACCTCGAGAAGGGTTTGTTAATGTTGCTTTAAACTTTTTGGGCACTCTAGCGTAGATGTTGTAACAAAATTACGGGTAAATTACGGGTGCGAAGGGAAATATTCAAGAGTAAAACAATTTTTAATTGAATGCCGACGTGAGAGTCAGAATGCGTTAGCAGGTAGTTGGATAAATAGTGAATAATGTATGGTCTGAATTAATGGATAGTTATGCAACTGAAAGTAAGTTCACCAAAATCAAAATTTACAAAGATTAAGTTATGTTTACTCAAGGGTGATATTTCACTTAAATTCAATTAGGTACATATTTATAAAAAAATACACATAATAGTAGTTTATGCAACTGATACATAATTAGAGGCCTTGAAACAGTAGTGTGGTTTTATGAAACGAGCGTCAGCGAGTTTCATAATAGGATCACACGAGTGTTTTAAGGTCAAATTATGTACAGTTTCATACAAAACTTTATCTACACACATATTATAAGTACTCTAAAATGGGTTCAGGAGCCGTAGGAAAATGACCTGTATTGCTACTATAGTGGTACCAGTAAAATATCTCTGTTGCAATCGTGGCTGCATTTACGATATCCGGCGGTGTGCATATCGTTCTCGGAGTCACTACTACTCATATTTTCAACTAAAATGTGAATTACAAACAACTTTTCACAATTCTACTTTCGTAACACCAAAAACCAACAAAGAAATGACAACAGTAATAGCGGCAATTCGATCCTACGTCAAGAGTGTTTTTAAAATCATAGACAAACAAGTGAAGTCACTATTGTCATGTCACTCGAGATCAAATATCGTGCGGTTTATATTAAAGAGACGCTGAATTGACGTTTCGCATCGATAACTGTTTTAATATCTATGAATACTAGAATAGAGACCCATATGAGTTTTGACAGCTGTTCCAAATTTAGCCTTTGTTCATGTTCCTGCCTCGGTTCACTGTAGTTAATCATCGTAAATCGTCTTAATCGTCTTCTACTTTCGAACCACGCCAACATGCAGGCAGTTACAACAGTAAAAGTAACGGTACTTCTTTTGTTTTCTCGCCGCTGTCGAAGAATCGAGATTTCTTTCGTATTTTCGTCTTCCTCCGCTAAAATCCACTGCTGCAACGAAATTGTGCGGAGTGGCGATGATTGGAAACAACTTTTTTGTTCCAACTAAAATATGTATTTAAATAAAATCTAAAAATATGTAACAGACACGTCTTTTCTTAATAGCTCCGATCTCAAATCCCCCGTCATTCATTCCTTCTCTTTCACACTTGTACATACAATGCTCATGCTATCTCATTCACCTACAATACTCATTCATACGTTCCTTTTCACTCAAATCCTACATTCGTTTTATTTTATTTTAGGAAAGAACTCATATTTTAGTAAAAGATGGTGATGGATGAGGTTTGGGTGGACATTAAAATTGGGCTATTGCAAAGAGGTCCGGACACCCACAATGTTATCTACAAAGTTACAGAGGCAGGCGGTGACTAGCCGCTCATTAAATCATCATCATCATCATCATATCAGCCAAAAGACGTCCACTGCTGCTGGACATAGGCCTCCCGCAAAGAGTGCTAAAGTGTCCGGTTCTGCGCCACCCGCATCCAGCGGACTCCAGCAACCTTTACCAGGTCATCAGTCCACCTTGTGGGGGGGCCTACCCACGCCGCGCCTTCCAGTACGTGGTTGCCACTCGAGAACCTTTCCGCCCCAACGGCCATAGGTTCTACGTGCTATGTGCCCCGCCCACTGCCACTTTAGTTTAGCGATTCGGAAGGCTATATCGGTTACCTTGGTTCTGCTGCGGATAGCCTCATTTCTGATGCGATCACGCAGAGAAACTCCCAACATAGCTCTCTCCATTGCCCTTTGGGTGACTTTGAGGCTCAATGTTTGAGCCTTCTCATGAGGCCTATAGTAAGCGACCACGTTTCAGTGCCATATGTCATCACTGGCAACACGCATTGGTCAAAGATTCTCGTCTTGAAACACTGCGGAATATTGGACGAAAAGATGTGCCGTAGCTTCCCGAACGCTGCCCAGCCGAGTCGGATTTGACGATTGACCTCTTTCTCGAGGTTGGACCTACCTAACTGGATAGTCTGTCCTAGGTATAAATAATCGTCTACAACTTCGAACGTAAAGTGTCCGATTGTAATGGGAGTTGGTACTACATGGGCATTTGACATTATATTCGTCTTATGCATGTTCATTCTTAGACCAACTCGCTCGGAAGCTTTACTGAGGTCATCGAGCATCGTACTTAAGTCCTCCATGGTCTCAGCCAAGACTTATATCGTCAGCAAACCGAAGGTGAGTGATGTAATCGCCGTTGATGTTGATGCCTATTTTTCTCCAGTCCAGAGTTTTGAAAACGTCCTCCAGTGCAGCGGTGAACAGTTTTGGAGAAATAACATCTCGTCGCCTGACTCCCCGCTGCAGCGGAATAGGTCTCATGCGCGTTTGCGGCTCATTAAATAGGCCCCTGAAAATGCCGTCGTAAAGCCGGCCAGGAACAACACCAGTGGTGTGAGCGGCTCAGGGGTGTTGAGAGGGCCACCTCTCAACACCCCTGAGCTACTCACCGGAGTAAGCGCAGGACCTCCGAAGTTACTCGCGACATTATGCCCTTTAAAACTTCCACCCCTGGAGCATATAACTCTAACGACTCCGCTCTAGACGGCCAATGAAGGCAAAACAGAGCTGAGATTCCTGCGGGCGGGCGGGCCCTTTGGGGTTCCACTCCGACTGACGAAGAGACGCCAGATAGACAAGGAGGCCCTGGTCGACTACTCTCGGGAGCACTCGGGTCCATGGGGTCGTTACTCCCCAACAGCTCGTCACAATTATTATTATTAATAGTCTAGGTATACATCGTAAACGTAACTACACATATATAATAACTTCATATTACTTGTATAGTAATGGCCGGTTGACCACAAAACTCTTTGTAGCCGTTTACTCCCAAAGGGTTAATATTTTTGTATTCAACTCATTAACATGCGCCACCAGCGCGTCAAGAGATACTCAGTAGAACAAAGTTTTTTAATAACTAGCACCACCTCAAATTTGCTGTACTTGAGAAAGTCTCTTATTCAATTAAACGCTCGAGTAAGAATACAAGTAAAAACGAAAATTAAAGCAACCATTTAAACAAATATGCCAAAATACACAATTAGTTGAATAGGTTTAATTGTAAATTTCTCCTAAATTAATAATTAACATTAGATAAACGAATGTGAAGTCACTATTTATTCAAAAGATAGTATGCTGCAGTTGGGCTGACTGACACTAATCGACACACGATCCGACTCGGTGATATTGTGTTAACAGAGCCACTAGAGTTATCAGGAGAACTATTCAACAACTGTACATGTCGTTTAATTTCCTGTAGGTATTAATTTCATTTTAAATAATGAAATACCGTAAATATTAATAAATATATGTATTTCATATTACGATACTTGTTAAGCTATAAAATATTATCCTAGTTGTACGGAAACGTTGGTCAACTCTATAATAACGCAACTTTTGCATAATATTTACGCGTGGCCATAATTGAAACCGCGGACGAGAGCCCGCAGGAGACTTGGACTTATTACAAGGATGTTGTAAGTATGATATATTCGTCTGGAGACATGAGGACATAAATAAAAAATATTCGGTTTTATTTCTGACACTGTACTGTTAGATTTTATCGAAGGAGACTTAAACTATTACTACCTACTATTTACTTATTTGATGTTTGGAATAATTTGGCAGATGGGGACATTCTCACTCGTCGATTTTGGTTCATATCTTTGGTATTCAGATTTCTACCAGAGAAGCACGAATTGAGCGCCGTGTTCATTTGACCAAGTTTTAGTGATTTTGTTTTGAAAGCGAGTATTTTTTTAGGGATTATCACAAAAGTGCGAACCCGAGAGTGCGATGGACGATTGTGCGACAACTCTAATATCCGACAATTCTATTGAGCGATGTTTAAATGTGCGACATATTACAGTGCGACCATTCTAATATCCGACAGTTCTATTAAGCGAAGTTTAAATGTGCGACATATTACAGTGCGACCATTCTAATATCCGACAGTTCTATTAAGCGAAGTTTAAATGTGCGACATATTATTGTACGACCATTCTAATATCCGACAGTTCTATTAAGCGAAGTTTAAACATGCGACATATTACTGTACGACAATTCCAATGTCCGACAAATCTATTAAGCGAAGTTTAAACATGCGACATATTACTGTACGACAAATCTATTAAGCGAAGTTTAAATGTGCGACTTGTTGATTTATTCCTGCTACCTTTCCCTCCACCTGTAATATTTACGTACAAACAACGCAAATTAAATAAAACAATATGTTACAAAGTTGAGAACTTTATGTACATAATAATAAAACTTAAAATTATTTATGACACCCTCATAAACAAAAAAAAACCTACAAAATAGATTAAAAAAAACACAACACAGACAGTGTAGTACCAAATCAAACAATTTTAAAATTAGTTAAGTATGCTAGTCGCAATAAATACGCGTGTAAGGGTATCTCGTTTTTTGAGACATATGCTCCTTTAGCTTTGCTTCATAACTCGAATCAGTATTTTTATTTCTAGTTGGCTCACATATCCCGGCTAACTGTTGTTGAATGGCCTTTTCCGTATTTTTTTGTCCTTGAATAAATTCGCCCATGGTTTTGAATATGTTTTGTTTTCTCCGACTTAACAGGGCATTCCACCGTCTGTGCCAAGCTTCCAAAGCATTTTGTGTTCTGGGAACATTACACTCAAAGGTATGCCACACTGACCACATTTCAGGTGGAAATCTTCCCGTCACATTAAATTTGTAAAACCAGTCTGAGACAGCACGCGACTCTTGGGGTAGGATTGATCTTCGAACCATTTCAAACGCATTGGGTATTTCTTCGGGAGGAAGGAAAGGTAGAGCGAGAAGATGCCTCATCCGGACAGCGAAATCGATATCGTCTGTATATTTTTTCACTAATCCCGCTGCCTGTATATGCTTCCATATATTTTGGCACAAGTGAAAGTAACAGCCTTTATGCTGGCTTCCAGGGAATACTTTGTTGCTGGCACTGATAGCCGCTTTTGCAAAGTCCGTTATAATTACGGGTGGAGAAAAGTTAACCCCACACTTTAATGCTTGTCTGAGAACTAGCTCAAACAAATAATAATAACATCTCTCAGTCTTATGTGACAATAGTCCAAACACTGAAGGAACGGTAATGTTGCCTACCTGACCGTGGATGGAATATATTTGCTGGAACGGTTTAGGACAACATTTAAACTTTCCATCTTGCAGATTCGCTCAGTAACGATATATTTTCTGCAGTGGAAAAAAGCATAACTCTCTCACCGTTACAATAGTAATCAGCCATCAAAAATGGCCTGTTATCAACTTTGCACATATCTTCCGAAATTACCACATCATGTATAGATTGAGGAATTTTGGGTTGGACTTTAGTTCTAGCTCTATGTATTATCTGTCTCATGGCTTCCTTGCTCTGAAGAAACGGGCCACTGGTTCGAGGAAGAGAGCTCGTACACGACTGTATTGTTTGAGCGATTGTATGTATGATCATTAACTTTTCTCTAACAATAAATTAATAATTTATCTAATAATGTCATTGGTTAAGTACTCCATATCAGCAGTGAATAATACACTCCTCGGGTTACCATTTGGAAGAGTATGCACCGACTACTTATTTACTTCGGTATGAAATTTTTATATAATTATGTATTTCCGAAACAAACAATACAAAATGGCATTTAAAGTAAAATAAATTAACAAATTATTAAAACTAATCGTCGTATAATGATGATATGATAAAGGAACATTAACAGAAGACTGGTTAAAATCCACATTCCTCCCGCTCCCTAAAAAGCTAAGACATCCGGTGACCATAGGCTCATCAGCCTGATGAGTCACGCCCTGAAAGTATTTCATAAAGTGATTCACATGAGAATCTATAACAAAATCGATAAAATTATATCAGATAACCAATTTGGATTCAGAAATGGTCTAGGAACAAGAGAAGCCCTAGTTGCAGTTCAAGTGATAGTGCAGAACAGTTTGGAATATAATAACGAAGTATATGCATGTTTCGTCGATTTTAAGAAAGCATTCGACAACGTAAAACATGACAAATTAATACATATACTCAACAAGACCGAAGTGGACAGCAAAAATCAAAGAATTATCAGGAACCTGTACTGGAACCAGTCAGCACACATCAAAGTCAGAACAGCTGGCACTGATGATATCAAAATACGTAAAGGAGTGAGACAAGGATGTATCCTATCACCATTATTGTTTAATCTTTACTCCGAAACTATATTTCAAGAAGCTTTTGATGGCGTTGAAACTGGTATCAGAGCAAACGGCACAGTGATAAATAACTTCCGATACGCCGATGAACCGTTATCTTAGCTCACTCCCTACAAGACCTCCAACAACTCTTAAGCCGCTTAAATGCTGTCGTAGAAGATTACGGTCTAAAAATGAACATAACAAAGACCAAGTATATGATAATGAGCAAGAACGCCGTAGAATCGACCATGCTGTCTACTAACAGCAACCCACTTGAAAAGGTCAAACATTACAAGTATTTAGGAAGCTCTCTTAACAAAAATGGGACCCACGGAAAGAGATATGTACAAGAAAAGAGATAGCAAGAAGCACATTCATGAAAATTAACAAGCTATTCTCCAACAAAGACATAAACCTGAAACTCAGATGGAGAATGGTTAAATGTTACGTGTTATCTGTATTTATGTATGGCATCGAAGGATGGACCATAGATCGAACCATAGAGATAAAAAAAAAACGCTTTTGAAATTTGGCTCTACCGTAGAATGCTAAAAATATCACGGAGAGACCGAATAACCAATGTAGAAGTTTTGCAAAGAATGAAGAAAAAATTTGAACTTTTAGAAACAGTAAAGAAAAGAAAAATCTAATATTGTGGACATATATACCGTAACAACGAATATCAAATTGTAAGGAAAATAATAGAAGGCATAAGAAGTAGAGGAAGAAGGAAGCTAGCCTGGATGGATAATGTTAAAAGCTGGACTCATATGGATGACGCTGCCAACCTGAGCAGGATGGCACGGGATAGGAATAAGTTCCGACAGATGGTCGCCGACGTCCGATGAGGACATGGCACAGAAAGCAGAAGAAGATCGAACGTAAAATGCGTCACGTGATCGATCTGCAGTTTAAAGGTTGTTGAGTTATTGCTGAAAAACTATATTCCTTAACGAAAAGGACGTAAGTGCCCTAAGTTTCTTATGAAGATAAGACCTTTTTTACGGCATATGTTTAAAGGATCACCAGATATAGTAAAATATAACGCCAAAAAACACTTTACTGCCGAAAATAGTAAATGATCACCAAAATTTAATCTCCATTTTAATGTAAAATAATAACCCATATTATAACATCTTACTATCCTTTTAGAGAAAATGCTATCCTAATAAATCATTGCTAACCCAAAAATAGTAAATGATCATGATCACCAAAATTTAATCTCGAGTTTAATGTGAAATCATAACCCAAATTATAACATCTTACTATCCTATTAAAGAAAATGCTATCCTAATAAATCGTTGCTATCCCAAACATAGTAAAATAATTTCCTAAATTCGACGGGGCCCCGCTTTCGTTTCTGGGACTCAGTCTCCCGCCCTCCGCCCGGGCTCCCGCCAGAAACTCGCTTCGTCGGCCCTTCGTGAGCTTCTGGCTCCGCGGGCTTTTATATACACTCTAGGGGTAGGACAGACAAGACCACGTGGAAGTGAGGTGCGCTGATTTGGGTTTTGGTGGCACTTGTAAATTTGGCATCATTATACTTTATTTGGTAATATGCATACATTTTATGGCAATCATCACTATGATAGTTTAATTGGTTCGCTAATATTTGGTGATCATTTACTAAATTTGGTCTCGAATACAATTTAATGTGCAGTCGTTACTAAAACAGCTAGTACTATTGTAAGGAATATTGCTTAGCTCATTTCCTCTCGTCTGTAAAAAGTAACAGTAACTAGTCTTTAGACCTCCTCCTAGCAAAAGTCTAATGGCCGTTCTACACTATAGGCGATGATCGTGTGATCGTCTATAATCGGCACGATCATCGTGCAAGCATCCACACGATCGTCTGTAGTGGGCGATTCCCTTTATTCCCTTTGATGCGTGCCCAAAAACCGACAAATCAAGGATCGCAGGCGATCATAGGCGATGATTGGCGAGTACAGCTGAGTACATGCCCTCTACACGATCGCGCTCGCCCGTAATCGTCTGTAATCGCCGACAGTGTAGAGGAGCCATATTATGTTTGATGGTGGAATGTATTCCTTGAAGCAAAAAAAGCAAAAAGCAGATATTGTAGGTGTGTGGCCTGGCACGCCTAGGGTTTTCTATTCAGTAAATAACTGTCAGATGTGTTTTGTTTACAGGTGCGATTTATTGCGAGTTTCAGCAACTTTAACAAAAAAAAGGCAACGAAGTGTCAGAACTAACTCGCTCTGTACAAGGCCGTCCGTAATGGAACATCTGTGTCAAAATTCGTGGACCTTTTAGTCTTTTTTCATACCTTCTTGCCCGACCCCCGTCAACACTGTCAACCGCAAGCCTTAGCGAAAAACTCGGCTCCCAGTATATACGCAAGGAAGGTGCTTTATCACTTGGTTACGATAAATGTATACAAGTTAAGATGCAGATAGATGTTGTACTGGGTTACCTATCATAAACTCGAAAATCGTATTACCGAATATTAAAATCCCGAAAACGTTTCCCTTTTTATCAGTTGGCTGAATTTTTGTTTGCCCGTAATTTATTTTCCCATATTATTATTTTCCCAATTCTCAGTTCGTTGTAATTTTATTTCGCTTATGTTTCGAATAGACACTTATTAAGATTCCGAAGGATCATTTGCCAACTAGTTTTAAGTGCCGAAAAGTATTAAGTCCGAAATATTATTATCCCGCTATTATATTAAAAGATCGAAATTGTAGCATGTCGATGCAAATCCTCGATACATTGATTTATCAGCGTAGGCGTCAATATTAATTGCTTGACCCTTAGTGTGCTCGTACTCGTGCAGCACTCTTGTTACCTAAATGTTTGGACCTAAGCGCCTTTTCTATCAATTGTTTATTTTTTAAGGTCACAGTTTTAAATGTAACCTAACCCATTTATTAGTCAAAGTTTATTTTCGCATTGCAATTTTAAAATGCACTTCTTTAGGGTTTTTAGCATATCTGAATGTTTTTTTAATCGTGTAAAATGAGATTTCGATTTTACGTAGCATCCGAATTATGAAAAGGTGGTAAACAATTCGGTTGTCAAATAATAAAGTTGGCAATCGTTCGTCGGGTTATTGAGTTTCGGGAAAACGACCATGTGGGAAAACAAACCAGCGATATTTCAAAAGTATGGTAAACAAAGTATATGGATTATAAGAATTCGGTTAACCGTTTTCGGACAAGTGAAAATCGGGCAAGTGTTTTTCGAAACTTCGATAGGTTACGAGTCAACTCAAGTACTAAATGGTGTCAAGTTGGAAGTACTGTAAGGAAAGATAGTAGTACTATCGCAGAATAGTCCACATCTAAAAGGAAGAGAAAATATCTGATTTTTAGGTGTAACTTGGAACAGAAAAATATTGGTATATATTGTAGAAATGCGCCATGATAGTTCTAACATCCAGTTTATTTTAAAAACCTAACGTCCTGCAGGTCGTTCACGTAACGCACTGTGCGTATAGTCACTCAGATTTATGTTATTGTGCCTCAATAAACTAAGACTCGCATATAATTTTCCTTTTTTCGTGTCCCATAATACATAATCGAAGGCCGAAGGCGGTCGTGAGAGGAATATTAAAATGAAATTTATTAGTCCGCTCCCAACTTAAATAAATTGGAGCGTAGGCCACGCTTCAATGTTTTTTTCCCTACTGGAATTACATTAGAAATGGATGTAATAATTAATATTAGACAATCTTACTAATAACACGAATTAGATACCCGTAGAACAACGAGCTAAATTACATTAGCTATTACACAATCGCTGTAACAAATAAGTAATGCTGGGAGCTATCGAGTTCTTTGTGTTTATGTTCCGAGTAGTGCGTATTACAAGGATACCAAACGTATATAAATGTGATTATAAACAATGGAAAATATATGTGAATAAATAAGAATGATACTTCTTTCGAATTCCTCGAAAATTAATTGGAGGGGGATGTCTCTTAGACTATAATTATTTGTATTACCTGGTAAACATGGATGTACGTACACATACATAAATTGAATAAATAAATACAACCGTATAAATATACGCAACAAGTGCGAAATATTTAGTATATTTATTACTATGCTGTCAACGATGGTGGTGATTTGCCTGGTCATTTAGATTTTGCATTACAATATGTATATTATTAGAGACACAGGTAAGTAGTAAATGCGTCTTAACGTTAACCAATAAGCACTTTTAATTTCCATCAGACCGCCAGAATATGACAATATGGCACACTTTGCTAAAATAAAAATTCTATGGGAAGTGTCGTAAGCTTTTTTGTTTACTTGATAAAGTGCTTCGAAAGGTACTTTCTGTAAACGGAGAGACCTTTTTGCCTTAAATGAGAGGCTTTTACAATAGGTACCTAATCGAATATCTTAGTCAAAGGTTTTGTAGTCTATTGGAGTGTCTCACTGCTAGGAAAAGGCACCCCCTGGATTTACTATCGTCTCTGCCCCCCGCAGTCATTGCAAAAAAATATGTTTAATAAAAACAGAATGTATACTAACTATAAGTAATTCTCTCTGTATATACAGAGAGAATTTCAAATATGTGCCCATATTATGATATGATGTTTGGTATCATAGAATAGATGTCATTAAAATAAGATACCAGTTCATTTTCTTATTTTTTATAATTTGTCCCGCCCAAATAACAAATTTGTGGGCGTGTTCGTGATGAAATATTTAAAAATATTTGAATTTATGTCAATTTTACTAAATATTGTCCCATTATAGTTTAGTCAATTTTTTTGGCAAACCGCATGAAAAAGTTACGAAATCCTAAAATGTCGTTCCCGACATTATCAAAATAAACTTAGTACACCACAATATATTTTACAATGCTCGAAAAGAGCGTTTTCCAAGCACCCAAATCGTGCGGAAAGTGCTACTTTTTCGCACTAGTGCTTTTTACTTTTCAATTTTTTTAAATTTTTAGTTCGGGCGTCAGCCCGACGCAAAGAGTTTTTATTACTTGCAAAAAGTTTTACAGATATTTCAATTACACTTTTTCTTTCATATAAAAGGTACATAAATACTAATAATGTATAAAATATTTTATTAATCTTTTTAAATTTAAATTTGGTCAATAAATTAATTAATTTTAAATATTCACTTAATGTGTTTGGCTGAACGCATATCTTTCTCATGCCTTTTGCGATACGACAATATGGCGACTTGCACATGCGCATATGTTGACCGCGCATGTATTTAAAACTAAAAAGCGCGCCATTGTTGTGATTGTTGTTTACTTTGGAGTTGTTTTTTGTAAATATGTTAAAAATGTCGAGTGAAAGTGACTAATCAATAATAATAATCATTTATTGCGTTTCAGTAGTGTCACTTTGTTTCTTAGAACTATTACGGTACAGCGTCTTTTTGTTGTGGAGTATATTGAGTTAGTACTCAAAATTAAGTATGGTCAAAACCACAATACAATGGATTGAACTTTTAAGTGAATAAGCTTCATAGCAAAAGATGTGGAGCAGTTGTTAAATGCAGTTCCAGATAATAAGTAGGTACCTGAAAATCTACCTAGGTTCTTCAATTTTAACCTATTTTAAACTCACATTTAATTTTCAACGTTTAATCTATTTCCTCACACAAGGCATAGTAAAATGTATGATACACGCGCGTAAAGATGATTTCCGACTCGTGTCGAATTATACATTCGCTCGCTTCACTCGCTCATGTATAAAAATGATACTCGTCGGAAATCACCTACTTTCCACACTTGTAGCATAAATAACTATTTCAACAAATTTGCTCGTAACGTACCTTTTTTACGTCGCATTTAGGCTCATACCCGTGTTTTATAACAATACGGCACTCGTGTTTTATGGATATAGACCCCCTTGCCTTGCAGCAAGGTGTATGCTGCATGAACACGGTGCATTTTTAAACTAACCGGGTTCTACAGAATGTACAGCTTTTTTTATTAATTCTCGGCAAATGGATTCTTAGGAACTCGACTAAACAAATTAAATCCTTTTTGTTAATTAATTGACTATTTCTTTTTGAATATGATATAGAAACTTATAATTTAGTAAAACTATTCTCTTTTGATAACATTTTACATTAATTAATAAAGATAACATTTGAAACGAAAATATTTATTTTATTTTGTATTCTGTTTAGAGATTTCATCAAGTCTGGCTTAACACATGCGCGCGCACTGCGCAAACTTCACGAAAAAAAACTGCTTTTATTGCCGACTGTACTTTTCTGTATACCGTCATCAACTACTCATTGAAAAGATTCTAACAAGCCCAAACTCGAAGGGGTTATGTGGTTTTATTACGGACCTTCCAGCTCCATCATCTGATCACCATCATTGTCACGCGATTTATACATGCATGCAAAATTTCAGCTCATCGGAAACCGGGTAGTGGATCGAATTTAACTTGCAAGATTTGATTACAGACAGACAACGGGACAGGTGAAAGTAAATAAAGGCTTGTAAAAACCTGTTGCCATCAATAAGTAAAGAAAATAACTTAGGAATCCTATAACATTTTCATCTTATGAAAAGGATTTTTTCCTTGCAAAATGCGTTGAAAGACGTCGTATGAAACGCGTGAGCTTTGATAATTACATCCTCGGCTCTCTTATCACGCTCACCTGCGGCTCGTGTAAACAATTCCGCCTCTGATGTAATTATCAACATACCTCACTTGTATCACAATGTACTATAAATATTCTTATGTAAGAAGTATTTTGTCATTTTAAATTCCAAGAAAAATTCAAATGGTAAAATTGTAATAATAGTATCCTCCTCACAAAGTCTAGAAATAATACAACACAGAATATTACGAAAGGATTCGTACGTATTTACGCACTGAGCTTTGGAAACCTGCGAGGGGGAAGATTGGTACCACGAAGTTTGCCGCTAGCTAAACTAAGAATTAAGATGCTAAGTACGAGTAGGTACCGATGCCCAACCTACGTACGATATGCAACGAAGATTATTTGTCCTCACCTTTAATTGCTATATGATTATTTTATAGTCCCTTAGTATTTACACTCATAATTATTTCATCACCATTTATTCACCCAATTTCTACAAAGTTTATATTTTTTATTAATGACAAATAGTTAATACCCTCCTTGAACTTTACTGTTAGGTGAGCTGTGCTTTTAATATGGGTTTTATGAGTTTATTACTTTTAATTTTTAGGCATCTAAATATATATCAGTTTCTATCACAATTTTACGAAAATCGCCCCAAAAATTCCAAACTCCTCAGAGTGTGCTACACCGTCATCTTTGTTTCACTACTGAAGAAAAACAAATTAATAATATATATTTTTTCTTATTTAGTTTATTAATTAATAGTGGCACAATGTGAAAAATACCCTTATTCTTCGTAAATACATTACTAGCAATGTACAAAGATAAAATATTCTTCTTATAAAAACCGGGTAATGTAGGAAGAAACTTTCATTCTTTGAACATTATTAAATCAGTTAGCAGTTATGTACAAATAAGTAAATATTCTTCCTACATTACCCGGTTTTGGACAAAGAAATGGCTGTTCTTATTACAAAACCAAGGAGGTTCTCCGAGTAAGCAATAAATAAAAACCTGCCGAGCCACTGCTGCAGATCAGGACCATTCACAACTCTCTTAACTAAAAGCTAGCTATTAATATGAGACTGTGAAAGTACGTTGACTAAGATCTCGTGGACTAATAAATAACCTATGTAATATTTTTTTAAATCAATTATTTAAATAATAAAATTACTTTCAAACTGTCATCGGGACGTGTATTCTAGCAAATTAATAAGGTAAGTACTGCTATATTTTACATGAGAAAACGAAACACCAGAAAAATGTCGGATTCCTGCGTTGGAAACAATTACTACGGATTAATGCGGACGCCAAAGTCGAAGGCATTTGCGTATTTCCCGGGTGTCCCCGAAAAGATTTCGGGGAAGTTTTCAATATTGTTAAAATAAACTTCGTTTGCAAGATATTTTTTTTATATCACGTGAACATATATACATGGTATATATATATATATACACGTGGCAACTATCAGTGCACAGCAGGGGAACAAGAGAGGACTGCAGTGTTTGAGTCGACCAACAACTGCAAGGATTTCGGCACGACCCATGCTGAGACAATGGCTGATCTTCTCAGGTTTTCGTTAAACATGGTTCATGGCGTGATGTCCGAAATGTTGTGTGATGTTTTAGAAAATAGATCGATCATTTATTGTTAACCTTATACAGGGTGGCAAGAACACGGCCGCGAAGACTAAAACTCTGGATTCAGAGCCTTATGCCTAATTGCAAGACAGTAAAAATGACAATGTCAAAAAATTGCACTTCATTTCAGTTCACGATAATAGTCTAAAACCACCGTTTCAGTCTTACACTCTGTATATATTATGCTTACTTTGGTTTTGTATTCAATAAGTAGGTATATGCATGTGTTTCTGTCAAACAACTACTTAATTTCTTGTAAAAAAAATCATTGAAAGTAAAATAAAAGCTTCTTAAAAAAATACCTAAGTATATTTAACTGCAAGGTTTTGCCTAGATGGGCATTGTAATGATAATTCATTGTTTTTGCTTTGATCAACAAAAAAAATCAATCATAATATATTAAGCAAATCCGTAAGTTTCTATCTGTATCTGTTAGGGAGTCATGTCATTGGCTCGACAATTGTTTTCTAGCTGTATGCCTATTATATTTTATGTTAAAGCTGTTGATTAGAAACAAAACTTTCCTTTTCTAAGCAAACTAAAATAACTGCATCAAACAGTTGAAATGAAGAATATAAACTTTGCTCATGAATAAATGTATAGGGAACGTGCACTAGTGAAAATTATCATCCGAAATTTGCAAACAATGAGGTTACTATACAAATGGGTATACTTACGTTTTCCAGAAAATGTCCTGTTGTTATGTAATGGTTTTGTAATTGAAACACGGCTCTATTTATCAGAATGTTAACTTCAATGCTATTCAACCAGATTTTTTGTATTAAATTTTTTGTTAAGCTTGGACTCAGAAACAGCGTTAAATATGGCAGCGTCGTGTAATACCGAGAGCAAATGTGGAAGTGTTGGATATGTACGACCTTATCAATCTCTTTGCTCTAGAATTCTACCCCTCTGCATAGACCATAGTACGGTGCTGCTCTTTATGACAACACCATATCTGACGAAATTCTTTGTTTTCGATCCACGTTGTACACATAAATATGCGTAAAATTTTACAATTTTAGTGTTTTGTGGACTCTTGCTTTGTATGTACATCCAACCTTCCTGTATGTTTTCCAGGAAAAATTGCTAGCCCTGCACAGAGGCAAACGTGACGATTATTATCTTTCGACGTTTTTTTTAATTCCTCACCGTCTGGCTTTTCGCTCTAAGTCATAAGTCATTTATTAATAATATTCAAAATATTACGTCATCATTCTTAATTAAGTTCTGATAATAATGAAAGTAACAACCTCGAATTACAACGTGTAAATATATGTTTTTTTTATAGTAAATTGATCGTCTCCCCATTCGGGTATTATCATGTCGAATAATATTTCGTAAGTTCTTAGTTTTTTATTGAACATAGACCAGAGGAATAATGTTTGTTGATACTTCGTCACTGTCTTTTTTTTCCATGCATAAGTCATCTTGCTTCTTCAGTGGCAAACAATAACATTTTGTTATCCTCTTCATAGTCGGCTAATAAAAATGTTCTGAATTTTAATGTTATTTCAACCTGTGTCGCATTTACTCTCTTTTCAATGTCTGGCAAATTGTTTCTGGCGTTAGTTTGTATATTATGTCTGGGTCGAGCGGCTATATGCTGTCTCGCCTACGGCTCGCGCTCTCTCGCTTCGCCTTGTGCTGCCGCATGGCGGCTGGCTGGGGCGGGGCGGGGGGCGTGGCCTGTGCGCCGCAGGGCGCGTTATTGTTATCACCGCACTTAAGGTGTGGTGTCGATTGCGCGCCCTGCGGTGTTACTTGTTTATTAGATTTTAAGGTATTATAGTTATAGGTAATTAGTTAAGGGCCCTTTCGGGACCTAACTTGGAAAGATAGGTAGGAAAAAAAATAATGTTTCTGGCGTTGTATAGACCTGTATGTATAGAATTGAATTTAGGCAACGGCTCTAATAAATGTACTTATTCCTTGATTTGTTAAGCCACATATTGTTGCATTATATTGTTTCGGAATAGGTTTACAGTTACTGGTCACATTTTGCCGTAATGTATCTACTTCTTTCAGCACAATATTACGCAACCATCGTGATGCTGAACACTAGCTGTAACTTTGTTTTCTTAAACTGTTAGACTGTCCCTACCTACATATCTTATAATTCGCATATCCCCAGAACTGTAACGATTTTCGTACCGTTTTCCTTTATGGTATTTATGACCTTCGTATGATACGAAGGCCATAAGAAAGAAATAATCAGCACTGTTTCATAATCATAATGTAATACGAATCGTTTCACATTATGATTGTGAAACAGGGCTGATTATTTCTAACGCAGACCAATTATTTTGAGAGAAGAGCACTTGCATTTAATTCAACAACAGCGATAAATTACGATATTATTTCCTCTACATGTATATCACATTAATCATTTCATGACATGAATGCATGACATGTCAAACTTGTAAATATTTAAAAATAAAAGACCCACATGAATAAGTTAGATACAGTACTCGGAGAACCTCCTTGGTTTTGCAGTACAGCCATTTCTTTGTATATAACCGGGTAATATTGGAATAATATTTACTTCTTTGTTCATAACTGCTAACGGAACTAGTAATGTTCAAAGAACGAAAGTTTCTTCCTACATTACCCGGTTTTGTAAGAAGAATATTTTTCTTTGTACATTGCTAGTAATGTAACTCAGTAATGTACGAATAACAAGGGGGAAAATAATCAGATATTAGTGTCACGAGACGTAATCATGCCGATACCGAGAACTTATTGAACGCCCAAACATACTTACCTACAAAAACAAATGATACTTACATATAGATTGATGGTATCATTTATGAATCCCTAAATCAAGCAGTTCACTAATGAATAGAGTGGTGCATTCGCACAGAATAATTTCCTGGATGTCTCAAACCAATTTCCATAATTGGTAAGAATGAATAATTTATCTGTACATGTTTAGCGTGCTCCGTGATAAATCGAATTAACTGGTATTCGACTAGTCGATGGCACTGTTACTCCTATAGCATTTATGTATGTATACTACCGAGTATTCATACATAAATGCTACCATCATTGTATAACATTTTAGGAACCTTACGCTAAAGCATGTCTTGGAAATAACACAACGATCCGACATTGTTATAAAATCTTGAATGATTCGAGTAGCATCGCGGAAAGTACCCCTTCGTACCTTCCGCGTACGAGAATGGTAATTTTGGTCAATTTTCGATAAATAAGTAAGGGAAACGTCCTAGTCGACGACGTTGCATTAGTGTTTGACAAAGGTACTTTATGTCAAAATGACATGGCTAAAATTCGAATGATGAAAAATCCTGTTAGTTCGAATTTAACACAAATTACTATGACAGAAAATGCCCATGTCATTCACTAGTACAACGTCGAGGATAGGACGTTGACCTTAAATAACTTAGTGAAGTTTAAGAAATATTTAATTGAGTGACATTTCAAATGAGGTAAAATACCATAATATAAACTTGACATGAAATAGTAAGTTAATTATTAATATCTCGACTATCTCGAGTTCTAAGGCACTAAGGATCACAAACTTGGTGTCTAAATATACATATTCGGGGTCAGTGTTCTTAGAGTTCTTAGAGTTGGTTTAAGTTATGTTAAAAAAACAATTATTAACTTTTTTTTATATCGTTATTAGTTGTTATTATAGAGGCTATAGTAATACATAATCTGCAAACATTTCATGTGTACATATTACGGTTCTAGAGATATACCGATTGTTATGGGCGGGCAAAAAAACGCCATAAAATTACGTTTCATGTATGAGAGCACTGTTTAATTTTTAATTGTTTAATATCAAGTTGAATTCCTTGACCCCAAATATGTATATTTAGACACTAAGTTTGTGATTCTACGTTATTTAGAACTCGAGATATTAATGATTTACGTAGAATTCAAAAATACCGCCACAAAATTAAAGACGGATGACGGAGGAGTTCGTTCCTATCAAGAACTTAAAGCTATGGACCTAAAAAGTACCTGAAAAAAAAATGGTGCTTTTGTTCAGCGTGTCCACATTATCACCTGAAACCGTCCTACTAGAACAAAGTGATTGCTTATTAAACTTTTGTCTTAATAACACTTGACACCATACCTGAACGCAGTCCGTCGACCGTCGACACCATACCTGAACGCAGTCCGTCGTCCGTCCACACCATACCTGAACGCAGTCCGTTGACCGTCCACACCATACCTGAACGCAGTCCGTCGACCGTCCACACCATATCTGAACTCAGTCCGACCGTCCACACCATGTATCCTTTGAGTTATCGGAATCGAAGGAAATGGATGAACTATCCAGTGACACCCCTTAGTATTAACGACCCCCACTTTGTACGTCGTGGTCTAAACCAATTAAAAGAGATACTCTTAAATTACAAATACAAATAGTTTATTCAACAGAAAAGATTGGCATTCAAAAACATATGCATCTGACTCCAAACGAGGCTAAGCCTATATTTTGGACGGCGGCAAGAGCGATTAACAATTAACGAATCAAAATGATACTTATTATTCTACATATGGGTTAATATACCTACATATTTAATTTTACCGCGTATTACACCTTTCTAGTAATAAGGGTCGCTGAGATAAGCCACAGAGAAACGGACATATGACGAAACTATGAGGGGAACCCTTGTTGACTACGAAACACTAAACACTATTTCTTACCGATGTAAGAAAATTGTGGATCTACCCCAGTGCCCACTAATTGTAATTGCCCGTCGTCACCACTCAAAACTTTTCAACATAAGACAAATTGAGCAATTGGATTAATTCAAAAGATAATGTTGCAAAGCTACTTGGACCTGGTAGTATATATAATAAAAATTCAATTCGACAGTTTTATTGCACCACGGTGGCTTGGATCGTATCTACGCCAATGAATTATTCAAAGACATTCGTATTTGGATACTTTTCAATATCTACGTTTGTTATAAATCGTTTTGTCGTTTCCGGGAGGGGTTATTTCGCGACCACAGAGATTATCAAACTTGTAACTATTTATTATAATTGATCTGCTCTGCCAAACAAACGCGGAACGATAATTTCTGATGTTTTCAAACCAATAAGATTATTTCCCTACGGGTCAAATTAGCGACTTTTTAATAACCGACAACATAACTACTGAATCGTATATAATGGTACTTAAATACGAAAAACGCCGCCGTTTTGTCGACACAACTGCTTAATATAGTAACGAGTACTATGTACAATACTAAAATTGTTTCAACCACACAGCAATACATACGTATCCCCGACCGCACTACACTATGTTTATAAGTTAATTTTAATGAGTAATATACAGAACTGCCTATCTGATTACAAAAATTCTTTCACTTGCGTGTAGAGTGGACTTTCTGGATGATTTTAGGCTAAATATGTTCTCGCGGGTTTGTCCGCTTTCTTTGCAATATGCGGGTGAAGCCGCGCGTGCAGCTAGTGTATACTATATCTATACTAATATTATAAAGAGGAAAATTCTGTGAGATTGTAGCTTTGTAAGTTTAAAAGTTTGTATGTAAGAGGTAATCTTACTGTGTGAATGTCATGCCCTTGCCAGACAAAGAATGAATTACTTCGGTGACGGCTATCCGCAATCAAAGTACTTCAAGCTGCTCCTTCTGAGCTCCATCATCCGTTTTGGGGAAATGATGGAGCGAGCTTGGGAGTAGGCATAAAGGAGAGGGCAAATGCACAAACGATCCCACTGGGTCGAGGTAGTCTTCCATATTTAAATATGACCATCGGTGATGGTGTTTCACCTGCGGCGTTAACAGACATTTACACAGTTAAGCATTCTTTGTTACGCTCGTTTTATTACAAGCTTTTATTTACTTTCACCTGTCCCGTTGTCTGTCTGTCTGTAATCAAATCTTACAAGTTAAATTTGATCCATTTCCCGGTGACCGATTGAGCTGAAATTTTGGGTACCTAAGTATATTTTGGATGACAATTCAATATTATGGTACCATCGAGCTGATCTGATGATGGAGACGGAAGGTGGCCATGGGAATTGAGTACTTACCCGACGTAACCCCGTTGAGTTTGGGCTCGTTAGAATCGTCTCAATGAGTAGTTGATGATGGTATACAGAAAAGTACAGTCGGCAATAAAAGCTTGTACCAAAAATGAATTTTTTGACAGAAACTTGTCTCCTTTTCTAGCCAATACTTTGTTACCCGCAGGATTCAAAAATTATCAAAAAACAATTACGTGGTGTTGTCCCGTTAACTGTATTTGACAAGGTTACCTATATTTTTTCCTACCGTGGCGATGGGCCATCCCAGACCCCACCTCTATGGCCTTTTCAAAGGCCCCCAGGGAAAATAAAAACATACAAAAATAAGATTATAATATAAATACATAATACCGCCCAAGTGCGTGTCGGACCATATACTTTATATTTTCCGAGTATAATGACTGTGACTTATGGCCTATATTCACTTTGATTAGTGATTAGAGCGAGTTCATACAAAAGCTACTCGCAATCGCAGCAAATGTATGAACTCGCACTAATCACTAATCAAAGTGAATACAGGCCATCACGGACAGACAGGCAGATATGACGAAACTATAAGCGTTTCGTTTTAGCTATGTTGTCTAGGGAATCCTAACATAGGGTTGACAAATTAATGTCAGCCGTGTCCATTATTAGACTTGCGACGACTTTTATTCCTAATAGATGACAGTCTTGTTTATCAAAGCAACAATTAACGAAATCGACAATTTGTAACATAAATAATTTCCCGTACATTCTGGCATCAATACAATTACAAAATATAATTTTCATGACTTACTATTGAAGTATCTTAAATAACTCATCAAACATGAGCTGAGCTTAAGGCGGTAATAAAAGTAATGTTAATCTTATCTTATTTATCGCAATTGAAAATATGGGTGACAAGTACTAGTACAGCGTCGAGCATTCGGACGTTTACCTTAGTTATATTCTTGTCAAAATCAGGTAACTTGATTTATGCAATGATTCAAGGAAAATTACTTGGGAACGAAAAACTCCAAATAACGTTATAATAATAAACATTGTGTTAAGATTGTATTAAAAATAAAAGAAGAATTGAAATAAATTAAAACTAAAGTAAGGTGCTTTATCATGTTATCGAAGATAGAGATTACGAAAAAGTTCGGTAATTTAATACTATGTTCTTATTGTTAGTGCACAAAACATAGGCATTTCACAGAGCTACTTAGATATTTAATTTTTAGACACGGTGTAAAACGAGAGTATTCGTAGTTTTTGCCTGATTTTATTTTCGGTGATGGGAGATTGAGCAGTGAGTAAGTTAACCGCTGTTTCTGTCACATTATCTTTCAAACCACGACTAGCTGTAAATAACAATGGAAACCGGTTAGTTGATTATGAGTCATTGCCAATGAACTAGTAAGCTAGGTATTCTAGAAACGTTTTCTGAATATGGCATCATAGGGTCTTATTTTTTATTAATTCAATTGGTGTTTCTTCTTATAAAATCAACGTCATAGACTTTATTTATGTGGTGCTTTTCCTTCAACTTTGCTTTAAGAGTTTTTACAAACTGGATTTCTGTAAATACTTTTAATTAAATTAAAAATACGCCAAAAGTAATTAGTTCAACTACAAACACGTCTACTACTATTTCCTTTTCATACATCAAAATTTTCTTAAAGGGAATATTTATGTTTGTTGTATTTTGAATGTTGAAATATCCTATAAGATAACTATGGATTGATTTCGTTTACTGTATTCGGCTGACAGTCATCAGACACTTTTTATGAAACGTTAATATTGTTCTGTTGTAGAACGCTTGTGGGGAAATAAATACTACTGACGTATTAGTTTTTTTGTGGTCAAACAGCGTCGTTAATTTGGACTTAATGTAGGTATTTATAAATATTTGATGTTGCAAGATAACATGCTGACATGTTCCTACTATTTTTGCAAGTTTTGTTTGTTGGCAATGCAAAACTAAATGACTTTTACTGTCATTAAATTGTCTTAAATCAGTAAGTATTGTGTAAGTAATTAATGTATTCGTTAGAAGCGTATAAAAGTAAATATTGTTTCTTCCTGATCCGGGTAACGAACCTCATTTGCTACTTCAGTTTTGTATGAGACCAAAGCTAACTATCAGTAAAATGTAATAACGTTACTTCAAAACTTGGAAATAAAGGGGCTCATCAGATTTTTTCAGGTACGATTACAGTAACAGTTATGTGTAGAGATATTTTTTCAATCTTTTTTAACACAGCTACGACAAAGCCAAAGGTAAAGTGTTGTACGTGTTATATGCATTTCCGGTCTCTTTCTTTATGGAAATAATTATGTAAAAATAAAAGTTATGGTAATGGGTATAGCTTCATCTATCAGCGTATTTCGTTTCTAACTTGCACGACCTTGGTATGTATATTGGATTTTTAGTGATAATTAGAATTCCACGTGAAAAGATTTCGATATAAGTACATTTTTTATTTCAAAGATACTTTCTGAATAATCTCATAGGAATTGGAACAAACAAAGGACATACAAACATTCAAAAATGATTTCTATACTAAGCTTGTGATTTAATTAAATTTTAAAAAAAACTTTATTTTGAGGTATAGGTAGTTAATTATACTTTTCCTGTAATATATATCAAACTTAATCATAAAATTAATAGTTTCGGATTGAGCCACTCACGCCCTTTCATTTGATAACCCAACTTTACCTAATACTTTATCCGTCAATTTACATAAAAAATTAAAAAGACATGTTAAAAAAATTCATTCGATATCTATACCTAAACGTGACTTGCGTTAAGTACAACTATTCCAAATTTCAAATTGATATCTCAAGCAGTTCCTTAGATATTGACCGTTGTGAATTGTGATACCGTGGACAGAGTCGTGCACCATAAGGGTTCCTTTTAGGGTTCCATAGTCAACAAGGAACCCTAATAGTTTCACCATGTCCGTTCGTGTGTCCTCGGTGTGTCTTCGGCTTAGCAGTAACCCTTACAATTAGAAAAATGGAATTCAGCATGGGTAAATTACGCCGACAAAACAGTAAAATAAAACCTTGAAAAAGTTTTGTTTGGGGTACCTCCCCTACGTCTAAAGTGGGGATGTAAATTTTTTCTCGTTAAACCCATGATGTGGGGTATCGTTGGATAGCTTGTTCAAAAATATTATGGGTTTTTTAGAACCATTTTTCAACTCAGTTATTCGTTTGCGATACATTGAGCTTTAGCCCTAATGTTCGTTCGATTCTTGTGTTCCCCCGGCGGCGGATAAATGGCTACTACTGGGGGTGTGAAAAAAATCGTGGCAGTAGTACATCAGGACTACGGATCCCTACACTGCGCGAGGCCCGACACGAACTTGGCCAGTTTTTTTACCTTTTTGATACGGAACGTAAAAATCTTAACGTTTCTACCAATAGTAGATAAATCCGCATGCACGATTACACGCGAAAATTCACGTGTAATAAATAAAAACCCAACGAGCACGTTCTAAATTTAGTTTGGGACACAGAGCTGGCAATATTTTATGAGCAGAACGGCAGATAGCGCTTTATCAAGAGCTGGATTGTCACGTAAATCAGTCTCAAATTTCAGTACAGAGCCGAAGAAAGACAATGGAGACTATTTACATAAAGTGCTAAGTGGTAAGCTAAATAATTCGTTTGAATGGTTTGAAGACACTAAGTAGTTTAATATATGTTCTGTTGTTTAAAATATATAAATATACGTTTTGTTAATGCAGGAAAATGAAGCAAACATTACAACATTTTGAGTGATGTTAAAGTAAATCTTACCTAGTCATCCAACCTCTGCAAATTTACTGAAAGTATAAAGATACCGCGGGTATATAATCCAAATGGGGCAGTGAAGAAAAATCAGAAACTATAAGATAGATAAATACGAAAATTTGTTTTTAGAAATCATGAAGCCGGTTTTAGAATAAGTAAAATCTGCATTCTTTGATTTTAATAGAACCGGATCAAATCTGTCTAAAAATTGGAGCTCATTTTATTGCGGAAATTAATACTGCTGGTTGTAAGAAACAATTTTAGTGTTATGTTCGTTTATGGAAAAGCTATGCTGGTTAGTCTGAGGAGATGTCAAGTTTTAAACTAGACGAAATAGGTAAATTTATATTTTTTTGCCAAACTGTTGATTTAAGACACAAGTAAAATGAAAACATTTCTATACTAATGCATAGTATAGTAGGTAGGTACCTTGTGGCTACTGTACGGGGAGTTCCATTGCCATAAATCAAATTTTAAAATGCTGCATTTTTCTGTGCACCTACATTGTCCCTAGCAGCAATTGTTCCTTACAACCAGCACATACACTTCAGCAATAACACAAACTCCGATTTTTAGACAGTTTTGACCGAGTTTATTTCCCGGCCGTGTATGAGGCTTTTTTTTAATACCTACTACTTAGAATGCAGTATTTGTTGTTTCTAAAACCTGCCTCGTGACTCTTACAAACACATTTTCGTATCACTGCTCCATTTGGAAAATACAACTTACACTGTACAAGTCAAAAGATGAACTTTTTTAAGAATTTGGGCTTCCCACTTAGAGCTTAACAGCTAGTGAAATAATTGACCCTTATAAACAATTGAAAACTTTTGCGGTTACTTAAAATCTATACAATCGTCAACAGATTTTGTCTACAAGCTTAAATAAACAAAATTTTATGTTTCTACTCTTCCCTGAATCAAATTAAGTTACAAACAAGCCTTCGTAAAGCTTCAGACACAATAGCCACCCACAATAATGGGCCTTTTGATAAACTTTCCTCTCAATGCAGGCTTTTCTTCTGGCCTATTGTGTCCACAATTTGGCAATAAATCGTCTATTTGCAGTATTCGGTAAAAGTGGACAAAATAGTGGTTTGATTAGTTTTCTCCTACGTATAGATCATATGATCGTGATGATTAATTTTAATAGTCGCCTTATTATTACACAGTTGAGTGCAAATAACCATATTATTTCACAGATCCAACGTTCGAATAGAAAGCTGATAAAAAAAATCTGACAAGTCCGCGAGTCTTGCCTTATCTACCTCGAGAGTAACGTCCACGTTTAGTGGGGTATATAAAGTAAGCGGGATAATAGTAGATTGTATCTCACGGGAGCAAAATTACTCTTTTCTAATTAGCAGATGTGTTTTTTCTTTGTTATGTTTAGAAATCTCCAAATGTTTGTAATAACAGGCCGCGAAATATTGCATCTAGGGTCGCGCTGATTGAGATGCTAACAATTGAATTTAAATAAAATTGCTTGTCCAGGCGCTGGGCGCGCCCACGCGCGTTACATTTCTGCCCTGTTAAGACAATCTCACGTATCTTTGAAATAGCCATTTCGAAAAAAACTTTAGTTATAAATATAAAACTTGTCATAACTCATAAATGTATGGCCCCTTTATAAAATAAAACATATAATTCAAATAAGAAATGATATAAGTAAGTAATTAGAAAAATATTTTTAACTATTAATGCATTTAAATTATTGAATTATACCTAATTAACATTATAGTTTATAACGTATCGAAGATACCGCAAATTCTCAATACTCAAACGTATCGCGTTTGTTAAACTTATTCGTGGTACCTAATTAAAAATACAAGAATGCGCGTAAATCGACTTTTAATAAACGGAGTTACATGAGTTTGGCAACGTGATTATTGACGAAAAAGATAAGTAAAATTATGAACACCTTGAGTGTAATATAAGACACTATTTAAAATCGATTTAAACCGGTTAACCCAAATTGCTGTATCTCAAGATACGTGAGTTTGGCTTAACGGGTAGTTGGCCACGCTACTTTAGATAGCAAGGACTTATCATTATTTACACCTAGGTACTTCCTTGTAGGTATCCTCTTAATGCTGACTCACTTATACACCCTCGCCAGGATATAAATTTATTCCCGGACTTTGTGATAATGCATATACCTACTACTAGCTCATATTACGTGTGCCACATTATATAGTGACTTAAAATTTGCAAAGATTTGGTCTGAGTACAAATTAATATTTCGAGCGATAAGTAATTGCTCAGAAAGTATTTTTTTTATTCCTGCAAAATTATAATTTATTATTTTAGGTATTCATGACTACACACTTGACTATAAATATATATTAATGTTTAAAATGTTATTTGTAGGAATGTATAATACCTATACGTGAATGGGAACCATAATACGAATTGCCTTAACTGTCTGAACAGACGATAAATGTTTACTAGTAACAACAAGTGCATAATTTACAACGATTTCATTACCAGTGAAGCACGTAATTGAAATTAATTATTGCGAACACTGGAAAAGAAACAGAAAAAACTAAGATAAACGACGCAGTAGTACTGTATTCACATAGAAGTTGACTATTGTCATTTCTAAGCTTTACTGACATAGCGCATATATGCGAACTTCACCTTCGTGGCTTTTGTCACTGTGTTATAGATAAAAGCATTTTAAGAGAATTATAATAATAAAATTAACTAATACACCAAGTACACGACATTAAAATGAAAGCAAGAAATGTTCTTACCTATTATGATTACTTTCCATTTAGGTGTGTAAATTCTATAATTACAAAGGCCATGGCAGGATAAGCTAAGTAAATCTGACCCAGCGAATATTGGCTTGCAAAATTTTTCGATGATGTGGCTTTGTATCGGTAACAAGTATGCAAAATTTGAGCCCCCAAGTTTAGTAAAAAAAAAACATCATCTTTTTTCAATATTTTTTTCCAGCCAGCCGATTTTGACGTGCATCACGTATAATGTGCATATAGTAAAGACAATTATATTACATCAATTATAGGATATATTGCGATACAATAAAGAAAAAAAAAGACCGGGTTGCACTCCGGGAGTGCCGGCAGAAGTGAAAACTCAATGACATTGTAACAGTTTTTCGATCAGGTCACGTGTCCGTCTTATGAATTTTCAATCTGTCGAATCTTACGGTCACGTGACCTTTGAATATTAGTGTCCAGCTAAGCTCAAATAACTCGACTCGGGAATGAACATCGCCGAGGAAGACGGCAAGAAAATTGTTCCCTCGCCACACCAGCAGTGATCTCCGAAGTGTTGGTGCAGGCTCATTGAGAGATAAGTGACTGTTATTCAGTGTCTTCCTACTACAGAGTTGTAATTACCATAATATTTATAATACTTAGCCATCAAACGAGACTAAGTGCAACACCATTTACCTTTGTATGTGTTATGGTGCCCCGGTGCCTCGCAAAATTTTATGGATCGTACTGTATGGTTAGCAACTCAGTATTTTTAAATGAATACTTAGTGTCACTACCTATATGCTCCTGCACCCTCATGCGTTCCTACTTACAGTATTAATTTCTTTACTCAATCTATATTTCAAGTCATACCTAAAAATAAATACGTGCAAGATATGCGCTCCTAGTATAGTGTGGTTTTATGAAACGATTCAAGTCCTAATTATGTATAGTTGCATACATTAGGTACTTTATCAACACACATATTATAAACCATATAAAATGGTTCAAAAGCTGTATGCGGTGACCTGCACTGATACCAGTGAATTAATGAAAGTAATAATAAGTGAATTGAAGTGGAGAAAAGAACAAGTTTTCATCACTTTTTGATAACTTTAACTCTTTCATAAATCCCCCTAACTTTAAGTATTACTCACAAAATGTAGTTTATTTTTCGTGTCAGTCTTCAAACTAGCCATTTTTTTTTTACAATGACCCGACCTAATCAAAACTCAATGCTTCTCTTGTACATGCTCATTATCTTACTCTCATGCACTTACGCGATACTCACATATAAACAAAACTAGGTGTACTTCTAATATTTACATCAATCTATATGTTCCTGGTCATGCTGTGCAATTAATTACCCTGCGTGGCCGTTGTCCAACGCGCTTAAAAAATCAACTAAAGTTCTTACAACAATTTTCCCCCCCGCCCCCAAGCCTCGTCCCGAATCTCGCCATCCTACGGTCACGTGACCTCCTGAGGTCTCACCTTACGCATTTGACGTCACAAAAATCTGTGTCGAGTTTAACAATTTTTCCCCATCCCAAAAAATGCACAGCGCCGCTAAAGAAGTTTCCACTTCAATACTACCACTACAATTACTTAAAAAAAAAACTTTCACGTCAGCGACACCTACAAATTTTTCACCAAAACTAGCCTCTAAGAAGAACACCTTGGTCTACCACAGATAAAATTAAGTTAATACATTCATTATGTAACTTATTAAAGAGGCTTTGGTGAATAAATTGAAGGTGTCGCTTCGCTGACGTAAAAGTTTTTTTTTTTAAAGTAATTGTATTTTTTTCTTCTTTTTTGTATCGCAATATATCTTATATTTGATGTTTATAATTGTTTTTACTATATTAACATTATACGTGACGTACGTCAAAATCGGCTAGCTAGAAAAAAAACGGAAAAAGATCATATTTCCTTTTTTTTTCTCAAATTTTGCATACTTATTACCGATACAAAGCCACATCATCAAAAAAAGTTGCAAGCCAAAACTCGCAGACGGCAGATTCAATTAACTTATCCTCCCATGGCCTTTATTTCACATTGATGGTGGTGTTCATTTCCCTTTTACATTAATTCACATCGTTCAAGTAGTCGTACTTTTAATTTCAAAGTACAACGGGACCGTTTATTGTACTTAATTAAAAAATAAGATTAGATTCCGTTGAGTCGCTTGTGTAGCAATATTTAATTAGTGCTTCGCAAATTGCCTCCAGTTTAAGAGTGTAAGATTAACAGGGCTTAATTTAAAACTATTGATCTTGTATTGGGATACTTGTTAACTGCCTTGTCTCACATTACGCTTTTCCAGATCTGCTTGTCAATTACGTTACATTTACGTTATTATTTCGTACGCACGTTCGTGTCAAATTAGTACATTTTGATACAAGTGCGAAAGGTATGTTATTTTGTACGAGTCTGGAGGTACCTTGGCCCGAGCCGGGACGAATGAAAATGAGACATCCACACGGATATCAAACGGATCACGGATAATAAATTTGCAATTCAGTATTTACAAATACTCAAATAAAATGCTACTGGTTGTCATCGATGCCCTTGCACGTATTATATGGCGGTATTTTATTCCACCCATCAGCACTCCCGTCTTAATCGCACATTGCACGATAGTATTTTGTGCAACTGTTACATAAGTAGGGTCTTAAGACGCGAGTGTCGTGAGTTGCGATGCGAGCCTTGGCGAGGCCCACCAGACTCCAAGGTATACCAATGCCTTTTGAGGTGTTAAAAGAGACTTTTCCTAATTGATCAGCCAACCGACCACCTCTAATTTCCCCACAACTGTCTGCAAGCGTGATCCTGTCTTGGTGCCCTATTAGAAAATCGTCGAGATATACTATTATTCGTATATTTAAGTACCTTCATAATGGAGTCACCCAGTTCGTGAAGGACGCGTATGTCTTTGGAGCTGTGCTGATTCCGAACGGTAAGTAGGTCATCTGTAGGAGTTCCTGACCATAGACAAGACGAAGGACATGTCTTATGGGCAAATGAAAATACGCTTGGGACAAGTCTTTCTTGAACAGCCAATCTTGTGGCTGGATGAAGTTCGGCACGCGGTGCACGTTTATTAATACAAAATTTTCGGTCATTATGTACCGATTTAATGCCTTAAGGTTGAAGGTCGGGACGAGCCGTCACTCTTGGGCACTAAGAACATTGTTGATAGAAAACTGGGAGACGGACGCGCAGCCTCTAGAACGCCCTGTTTTTTTCATTTGATTGATAATCTTGGTCATTTCCTGTGAATGCGGGCATTCTAAATTGTTGCTGCAACGATTTGGAAAGACGGGGTGGTTTGTGCTTGAAGGGTATGCGATACCCGTTCAATATGCTTAGTAAGTGATTTGGTGCGCCCATCATCTCCCAAGTATCGTAAAACTGCGCAAGTCGACCCGCCTTGAACCTTTTGTCAATACTTAGGTACCTCGTTTATAGGAATTATAAGGGTATAATTCCTATAAACGAGGTACCTAAGTATCCCCAATATCAGCATGCCCCACAGGGGTGGGGGATGCTGATATTGTTTATTCTGACGTCCTCGAAAGGAACTGCTCGGGCCAGCCTTAAATGCATTGTTGTATCCTTGCGAAGGATAGTAATAATTGTAATTTCCCCATGGAGAATTTGCTGTGCTGGGACATTTCCCTGGTAAGCGGGATTAAAGCACGAAGGTGTGCTACCAGCGGATTGCAGTAACCCTGCGAGGGTACCTTGTGGAGCGCTGTTCCGTGCGAGGAAGCGGCTGCGGCGGCCTTAGTCTTATCTGTTTGCGAAACAGTAGTATTTCTCAGGGGCCAGAAACACTTACGAACACCACCATAGTTTTCAATTTTGTTTGTGAACGCTTCGGTGCTAATAAGGGAAGCGCTTGATGGAGGAATCTTGTGTATGGCTGCCTTGACCAACGGATCTTTAATATGTTACGTGATTCCATTTCGCCTCATGTTTAACACCTCTGCTCGGTGACCGCAAACCAGCTGAAATAAGTCCTCTGAGACCGAAAATTCTCATACGAAAATTCACCCCCTGATCTGGTGAAACCGAGTATTTCCACTACTTCAGCGTGGTGCTTCTCTAAAATAAAATTTTAAAAGTAATAATAATAATAAAATAGTACATTACTGCAAAGGCCGGGAAATAGCAAGTCGTGGATGAGTTGATTTTGTCGGTTGAAGCGAACCTGAATCCGACAATAGATACGAATCCACGAATTGCCATTCCCGCCGAGGCAGATATAGTACTTTTTCCAAAAGTGCGAGGAAATCAAATACTATTTTCAATCAACAATAATGTTTTCAAACAGCGTGTATTTCAATAACCTATCAAGGTCCCCCCAACTTATTTTTTAACCGACTTCAAAAAAAAGGAGGAGGTTCTCAATTCAGTTGTTTTTTTTTTTTTTTTTTCAATGTTTGTTACCTCAGAGCTCCGTCATTGATGAGCCGATTCATTTTTTTTTTTTTGTTGGTAAGTATATACTTCCAGGTGGGTCCCATTTTTTTGAAAATTCAATTGGATGATGGGATCCACGAGGAATTGAGGGAACTCCTCAATTATATTAGGCACGTGTGTAGTGATTTTGGTATTTTCTATTATAACTCGTGTATTTACATCCGGAAATCATAAATAGGTGGAGTGGAATTGATGAGGAAGACCACAGATGACTTATGGAATTCCTCAATTATGTACTTAAAAGTACAAAAGTATATCACAGATTCTGATAAGATTCCGTTGAAACAGCAACTAATGAAGTGCCAAGGGTGATCCTTGTGGAATTGACGGAAGTCCTCAAATATTATCGGGTCACATACAGCGATTGGGTTTTTTTCTATAATAATCAACGCATTTGCTCTCGGAAATCAGTTCATGAGGTAAATTGGAAAAGAAATGTTCTCGTGGCTTGGCGGAGTACTAAATTGAAGTCGGTTAAAACTTTGTTTTTAAAGTAAATTATTTAAAGTAGGTACACGGCATGACTCATGGTGCCAGTTTCAATTGACATAAATAAAAAAATCAAAACATCAAAATGGATCACAATTTTATGTTTTTAAAATGATTAAAGAGTAAACGGGATTGAAATTTAATTCGTTATGAATTTTATTTCGTTAATATTTTTATTTCGTAATTTATTTGAGACATTTTTAAAAACCTCACTTCGATCACTAACAAAAGTAAGCGTTTTGTCTATGACAATTAAAAAAAGAAAACGCGGGAAAACTTTAAGCCCACTACAAACGGGCGCAATTTGTCACACCAACTTGCATAGTTCGAAAGAGACAGCCATACATTACTAACCAGTCTAGCTAGAGCAAGTTGTTGTGACAAATTGCTAGGCCTTTAAACGTACGAGCATTTGGCTGTTTGTAGTAATTTGTCTTAGTCAAAACATATGGTTAAAAGGTAAAAAAGTATACAGTAATGGAATTTTATACAATTTCCTGGCCGCTTATACTGTACAGTAATGACTTTTAACTTTTTAAATTTGCGCTTGTCAGTAACGAGGGACTTTACGTACTATTTTTGCTACAGTAAGGCGCACATTTCCGAGCATATTGGAGAAAATAATATTTGGGGACAATCTTACACAAATCGACCTAGCCCCAAACTAAGCAAAGCTTGTACTATGGGTACTTGACGAAGATATACATACTTGTCACTACCAACGGCTACAGAGGTCATCAAAGTAGTTATTACTTACGAGTATTACAATTGATTCTTAAATCACTTTTTTTAACTGTCCGCGCGGCTTCGGCTGCGTATTGCAGTAAAACGCACGCAAATACATACCAGCCCGCCATATAAAAAAATTGCCTATGATCAATGACTATCCAGAAAGCCCATTCTATATACAGGTGAAAGAAATATTGGAAATGGTTAAGTGGTTCCGGAGATTACCCATTACATACATACAAACAAACTTTCAAAGCAGCAAACTCGCAGACACTTCCTCTCTATAATATTAGTATTAAAGTCATCTGTTTATGCTTACCGCTTAAAGCTAGAGTAGAGGAGTATACGTCAAGAAGGGCTAATTTACATATTATTACACCTTAATCCACAACACTCTTTATGGCGGGGTCTTTATCGTCGACACAAGATTTTAAATTATTCAGTACGTGTGGAACAGGTTCTGTATCAAAACAGAGCGGCCGTTCGTTATGTTTATCCGAAAGTATTTATGCTGGTAATAGTACATTACGTACCTAGGGCGGTGAATTCGTGAATGGCCCAGATCGCAGGTGTTTGTGTAAATATGCGATCTGGGGCTTTACTAATTACCGCCCATGGTAAGTACACAATTTTACGTCTTCATCTGGCCACAATGCGAGTTTTACCGTACGCGCAGCGTGCAGTAAAACACGCATGATGGCCAGGTGTGACGTAAAATAGCTTTTTGTATAGGTCATTTTTGACCGATGTACAGTCGACGTCAAAGAGATGTTTATACTTTTGCACCTTGTGTTCACAGGCTACGTCTGCTTACCATCACGCAGACCGTATGCTTGTTTGCCCCCCTCGTAATATTCAAAATAATATGGACCTTCTGGGTGGACATAGGCTGTATTTTAAGTCAAGTCAAATCCTTCAATGCTATAAAAATGGCACAAGTCAAACAAGATCAAAGAATAAGAAGAACAATAACATTAATTACACTTAATGTATATAAAAAAGAAAAATAGGTGCAAAAGTGTAAACATCTCTTTGACGTCGACTGTACCTACATACACCATTCTGTTTATTTAAAACACAGTACTCAATTGCTGTCATTGTGTTCGAGTGTGCCTGGGAGCAGCTTTATTCTATTTTATTTATAACAATGCTAGTTTGCGTTTAATTTCATACGTTATGCTTATTTTGATTTCGGAGTTTAATTAGAATTGGATCTTAATTGCTTACATCTACAAATATTGTTCATAGTTCATTTTGAAACTCTTTATTCGGCCACGTTAAGTCACTGTCTTTACTCTCGTCTTTTTTTCACTAACACAAATAAATATTACCTCGCTGGGAAACCCCACTTTTTCGTAAAGCTTACAAACCTTCCTTTCCCCAAACACAAAGTTCAAAGTGACAGAGTGGGACAATCGAATTTTGACGGCATTTTGCTAACCCTTTTCATACACTGACGCATGTAAGTACAGACCCGAAAAGTGGTGTTTCTCTTCAGCATAGCCATGACTTTCATGCGCCGCTCAGGGTCAGTGGTCAATTTGTTTATGGCGTGGGAGACTCCTTTAGTGGGGCCTAAGCGCGTCAGTGTTTTTGGAATAAACGTATACCCATTATAATCTTTATCCAAGCCGACAATAATTATACTAAGTTGCTTTTGTGTCTATTAACTTGACAAAGCCTGGATTTAGATGTTTGTAAATATGAGCTACTTGCTTCTGCTACTCCGTTCGCATGGAACTCGTTTATATCGTAGCTCCATACAAACTTTGAGAGATTTCTGGGATAAATCTATATTTCCCGGTCATTGATGCTGTCTTTCCCGGGGATTCAAACTATCTCCATACCAAATTACATCTTAATCGGTTCACCGGTTTAAGCGTGAAGAGGTAACAGACAGACACACACCTTTCCGCATTTATAATATTGAAGTATGGATAAGAGTCCAGTCCATTTCAGCTGTCATGGGGTAGTAGGTAGTACACCAAAGCGCCTGGGCTGGGACAAAGCGGCGTGCCATAGGTCATTAAAATAAACTTTTGAACAAATAATTTGGAATATTTAGTTTTAAAGTATTGTAGAACTTCTTCGTTATTCTTACTTATACCGATTTTTTGCGTTTTCAGCATATCTTTATTTTATTTAATCTACAAGTAATAAGACTGTAATCTATTTATTTAATTTATATATTTATTTATTATTTACGTCATCGGAATGCATGCAATAGGTCCCTGAATAAGTCGTTATCTTCATTACATATTTTAAAAGTAATCTGCCCAAATGTTATTATGAAGTATACCGCAGGGAAATAACTTAGCAGACAACTAAACTTTGCCATTTAAAGTTGTATAGGTACATATAACAAGTAATCTGGTGGGTGTTTGTGCTAGAACGTGGCTGCTGAGAATAATCGCGCTGTAATTTGAGTAGTTATTATAAATAATATTAGGAGTTTCGCCCCACTCAGACGAGCTCGCACAGCCTCTCATCGTTCGTAACTGAATCGACTATAATAAGTGTGCTTATTAAATTAAATAATTATGTTCATAAGCAATTAAAGACTTCTGCAAAAATATAATAATTTGTAAATGAAATAGTATTAACATACTACCGATACTAACGAGTGTGATCCCCAGTAACCACAGTGCGTTGCGCGTCTCGACCGCTCAATGAACAGTACGGCTATCACAAGATGGCGCGCGAGCTATCTCGATTTTTCTCGCACTATCTGTCTCTCTCTTATTAGAAAACTTAGAAAGAGACGTATAGTGCGATAAAAACGAGAGCGCTCGCGCACCGTCTTGTGATAGTCGTGCAGATAAAACGCATGCTGCGCCGCAATTCGCGCAATGTCATGGCCGGGCCGTTATTCGACTTATTACCGATTAATTCTGTATTTATTCAAATGACAACCGATTCTTAACGTCATTATAGGTACTTATTGAAACATAGTCGGGTACGTAACAAACATCTACATATTCTAGAATTTTAATACAAAGTATTTCACTTTATATTCTAGAAAAACATTAAGCCATTTATTCAATTAGAGAGCTTTGGGGTATTTCCGATATAATTTTGGACGAGTGGAGTACGGTTCGTGTTTGGAATAATTAAGGATTAATAATAATTTAATTTGGACTAGTCACAATTTATGAATCAAAACCAAAAGTAGGTAGGTACTTTTGGTGAAAATACTTTTTAAAAATTTTGCAGGATTTAGAAAATAAATGTAACTAATTAAAAAGTAAAATCTACTTCAAGATAAAAAATCCTTGTTTTAACCTATAGGCTTCATACTTTGTACCTAATTATTCTTTCCTTGCGAAAATGAATCGTGAGCAAAGAAAAATACAATATTTTGAATATCTTTTTTAAGGAGGGAACACGTGGTGTACATGTGCCTATTGCAAAAATCGTGCTTTTACAATATCAGTTTATTGTTATAATTTTACATAAAAAGATCTCTTTGAGTCATGATGTTTTCGAAGTTTCCCCAATAACTCAGGAACCTGACAAATTAAATAATTACCTGATTGTTTTAACGGTAGATTGTCATTTTTAAAGCATTGTTGAGTAAGGCATTAACGGTGTACCTGAATTATTGATGTACTTTCGAAAAAGTTCATATATTCGGATTTAGGCGTGGGGTAAAGTCGAATGTATTTTTAAAATTCAGTTAGGCTGTTAAATCCAACTCAATAATGCGTTAAAAATGTCAATCTATTAACGTCAAAACAATCATATAATGATTTAATTCATCAGATTCCTGAGTTACATAATGACACCAGGTAATTTCAAAAGTCCTCAAGAGACACTTATGCGCAGCAATATCTAAAATTGGTTCATAGTACACACGTATTTCCACAGCTAGCGATCGGAGCGGACAGAAGCGCGGGGGGGGGGGCAGATAAACATGGCGTCTTGGCAAGTGTTGCCAGTTTAAATTTCTTTTAGTTTAGTAGATATTTATAATTTTCGACTTAATCACATTTTCGAGTTTTTTAAAAAGAGGGACATGGGCCGCGTTTTCACGTAGTTTTTGTGTAGTTCAAAAGCTGTTCATGTACATTGTATGCGGGGTGTTATAGTGTGGCAAAAATCTAATGGTACCTACAATGCAAATCGTATAGCTCCATAGTAGTTAAGCTCAATAACGCTTATGTAACAGGTACTAGACGACGATAAATACATTTAAAAAATCCAAGACTGAAACAAAAAATCATTTTCTTTACACAAATATTTTCTCCTAGCGGGATTTTTAACCCAGGAGCGTCAGTCAGCTTCGTAGACAGGCTCACTACAGGCTATAAACCGGTAATATATTATTATATTATATTACTTAGGTATTTTGTTTGAATTGTTAGACGCCATCAATTCTGATTGTCTGCTCTGCTCCTCAAAAAAAAATATTTATTTGAAAAAAAAAACGACGACGACGACAAACGCAAACTATTTACACACGGGTCATATAATATCATATAATGTAAAAAGTTTCACATAAACACTTTCGAGAGTGCCATATTACTTCCATCTAACGCTCGACTTCGACGACAATGATTCTTCTGTAATGGGCTCTTAAGATCGAGCTAGGTCACCAATCTCTCTGCATTGTTGTATTCCTTAACAAAGTGTATCACAAAAGTGCTTAAATGGAACTCTTATAGTTTCCTCATATCCGTGTCATTGCCTTGAATGACAAAAATTTGCGACACGAAGCATCCTCTAAATATTTTACTAAGTATGTAGGTTAGTTTGAGATAAACCTCATATATTTACAATAGAGAATTGGAGCATCTTGCATATGTAAAATCTTTCTGGAAGCTAAACTAACTTAATTTTGGAATCTTACTAAGAACAAAAACAACAACGCTGGGCGGGTATGCATTATTGGGAGACAAGTTATGTGCGTTATGATACCTCATTGAGCATTAAAGAGTTTCATTTAAAATATATGATATAAAAACGGGTCAAAACTGATAGGATTTCTATGCAGTCTACCCGCATGCTGCATGCGGCGAGCGCAGCCAGTAGTAATAAGTTTCTGTCAAACATGTTGTTTTTAGTACAAGCTTTAATTACCGACTGTACTTTTCTGTATACTATTATCAACTACTCATTGAGACGATTCTAACGAGCCCAAACTCGATGAGGTTATGTGGTTTTATTACGGAGTTCCTATGGCCACCTTCCAGCTCCATCATCAGATCAGCTCCACGTCATCATAATATTGCATTGTAACGCGATTTATATATACATGCAAAATTTCAGCTCAATCGGTAACCGGGAAGTGGATCAAATTTAACTTGCATGATTTGATTACAGACACAACGAGAAAGGTGATAGTAAATAAAAGCTTGTAAAAAGACAATGTAAAGACTACATTAGTCTGCCGTACTCGTATTCAGTCTAAACTGCGACCAGACTAGAGTTGCGATGCCTTATTAATTAATTTGTACTTTGACGTGAGCTCACTGATCTCACTTGCAGTATTCTTTCCGGCTCGCTTCGGGCCATTCAGTGCCGGTCAGGACTGAATTTGAATGTAGGCGTACATTAAATAATGGGTACTGACTCGACAGACCATTGACACTGACAGCTTACTGGTATGTAATGGACCGCCTATGCATCAACAAATCAGGAAGTCATTATATTGACACCGCACGGAATCATTGCCGCCAAATGGGGAAGAAGACTAAGTCAGCAATCGCATCAGCGTGAAGGCGGCGGTAGTAGGCCGTATTCGTTCGCGACAGCTGCGGTCACCTTATTCAGTCAGTAATAAACCATTTTCAAGGCAAGGATTGTGTAATTTTCCAAATATATTACTTATTGGCGATGTCCTATTAAGGGAATCTTACAACTTTCAACCACAAACTTGTTTTGTGGTTAAAAGTTGGTCTATTATCCAAAAGGAAATTGTTTAATTCAATATAAACTGAAAACGTGCAGTGCGGTTGAAGTATGTGTCCGATGAGATTATCGGTTAGTATGTAGTTTGTACCCGAACGGACGACATCGAAAAAACATCGTACGAAGAATTAGCAAGAAAAGTTAGGGAATGGGCAGCGCGATTACGAGGTCTTGCGTGTTATTGCGATTTCGGTTCCGCGTCGGTTATGGTTCTCCGCGACCGTTTCGTCCTCGGATTGAACACGGGTCCTGACTGGAACAAGCTCTTCGACCAGGATTGTAAAGCTCTAACCGCAATTTCAGGTGCCGATGTTGAGCTAGAGACTTAAAACTTTGTAGAAAGATTACTTATTACAATAAAGCACTTTCAGCGTTTTGGAAAATAAACACCCCTTAGGGGGTTAAAAATGGGTAGAAAGTTTGTATCGAGAGCAAAGAACATTAAAGCTAGACATTTGTGGCTAGTATATTTCAGCGATTTGTGTAATTCTTCCCCTCAAGGGTTTAAAAGGGGGTTTATAGTTTGTATGGCGAGCAAGAAATTTTTAAAGTAAGAAGTTTGATACTTCTGGTTTAGACTGTTTAAAGACTTGAAAACGAATTTTAGCGTTTTTTGAAATACATCCCTTAAGGTGAGTTATAAAAAGTGGTTTCAATATTTGTATGGAGAGCAAGAGATTTTTAAGGTAAGAGATTTGAAACTTTTTCGGTCTTAGACTGTTTATTAAAATACTACGATACAGATTTCAGCGTTTTTGTAAATTCAAAGTATATAAAGAGTAAGTAGAGAAAGTGAAGATTGTAGTGTAAAGAGTATGTATGTAAGAGAGAGGTGTGCAATAAAGAGTATGTTTGAGGGATCAGGAGGAACGAGGCTCACAGCCTGGACGAGGAATGAAAAGGGCGCTGCATAGTGGATAAGACGCTGAACTAACCACTGCACAAGTAAGGTTTTGGTGCTGACCGGTAGGAAGTTTTTACATCGGTAAAGTGTGCGCAAAGTTCCAGTGACCTTATGACTCACCTCGGAAAGCCGTCCAGGAAAGGTGCTTGTCAATAACGCCGAGGTCATTTACCTGGCTCGACACTGGGATTACTAAGCCATCGAACGTGATCGGTTCGAGCTTAACTGTGTCCAGCTTTAAGAGCTAACGCGGACTCCCCACAATGATGGCACTTAGAAGGGTTATCTGAAATTCTAAAGCTATTAGATCACTCACTAAATGCATCATTTTATCATTGATTACGGAGATGGCGATATTAATGTCCGTTACGTTACTCTGGCATTCAATACTTATACATTTATATTTTTGAATGAAAAATACAATTTAAGAAGTAAAAGCCTTGTTATCCATCTATTAATTTAATTTTCTATCGAAAAATATAAATACTAAATACTGCTTATTACTATTTTTTTTACATATTTAGTCTTTGAGTTTTCATTTTAAGACCGCGTATCAAAAAAATAAACGAAACAATCGTAATAATTACCTTTCCTCTAACTTTTGTTCAAAGTCTTTAAATCATATTTAGTTCAGGTCCAAATCGCGCAAGAATTTTGGCGGTTGAAGCCAGAGAGGCTGCATGCCCATCCATCTCCAAATATCAGTACCTTCCTGGATCCGAACTCCCTTCGTCTGGCGACTGGTCTACGGCTTGAGGTCACGGTATGCACACCACACAGATGCCCTTGTGGATGATGACCGACTGGGTTGAACTACAGGTACTAGATGAAGGAAAATATATCTATTTGCATTACATTATCTGGGTCATTGTCAGATTTAGGTTCGCTTCTCTTCGGTGGACATTGCCAAAGTTAATGGCTTTAAAGCCTAATTTTTAGTTGAACCCTGAATTCGCATAAACGGCGTCGCCACTTCTATAATTCTATGCGATAAAAATATATTATATATAAACATAAGCCCTTAACTATTGCCCACTGAAAAGAAGTATTTTGTTTTAGTGACTGACAATGACCCGTCTAATACTTGACATAGAGGGTATCCAACTAAATGTAGTATACTGCTTTTTTTCGTTGCCAATGCAATAACATGGTACCCTACAGCTGTTCTGATGATGGATTCGGAAGGTGGCCAATGTAATGCAATAGAAACAGCTAGACCAAACAAGATAAACCTATCGAGTTTGGGCTCATTTGTCTTGTCTCGGTGAACACTCTGGTGCTGCTAGTGGTTATCAAGGGTCTGATGAAGGAGATGGAAGAACGCCAAGGGAATCCCTAAACAAGATAAACGCATTAAGTTTGGGGTCGTTTGTTTTGTCTCGGTGAACACTCTGGTGTTAGTTGATTTCCAGGGTCTGATGGTGGAGCTGGAAGGGCACCATGGGAATTCCTAAACTAAACAAGATAAACCCATCGAGTTTGGGCTTATTTGTTATGTCTTGGTGAACACTCTGGTTATGGTTGACTACCAGGGTTTGATGATGGAGCTGGAAGGACGCCATGGGAATTCCTAAACTATACAAGATAAACTCATCGAGTTTGAGATCATTTGCTTTGTCTTGGTAAACACTTTGATGGTAGATGATTTCCATGCTCTCATGATTAAACTACAGGGCCACCTTCCAGTTCCACCATCAGATCCTGCAAATCATCTGTCACCAAAGTGTTTACTAAGACAAAACAAATGAGCCCAAACTTAATGGGTTTATCTTGCTTAGTTTAGGAGTTCCCATGACCACCTTCCAGCTCCATCAGCAGATCCTGGAAATCATGTGTCACTAAAGTAATTACCAAGACAAAATAAAATACCCCAAATTCGATGTATTTATCTTCTTTGGTTAGGGATTGCCTATGGCCACCTTCCGGACTCAATAATCAGATCAGCTCTACGGCATTACGAACTTACTAATATACATGCTTACTAACATGGCAAGTTAAATAAACACCTGTAATAATGAATTTAAGACGCGAACGCAAAGCAACGACGTGGTCAACCGCTCAAGGGCAATGTTTTCGGTAACCGACATAATACCGGTCAGGAACCGGTATTATAAAGGTTTCAGTGACCTTTAAAACACATACGGCTGTACGATTTTTCAAAACGGTTACCTTAACCGTTATGTTGGCGCAGTGCCGATAACCTGTACAGGAATAACGGTACCGTAATGAAATACCGGTTTCATACCGGAACCGAAATCAATGCCTGCCCAGGAGCTCAGGCTTCGTAGGCAGGATCACTACCAAATTAACTGGGCTAAAGCGGTTGTCATTAAATTACCGTGGTTTTACTGGCCGCTAAATTTGGATTCAAACGAATGCATCTGTTTTAATATTCTTTTATACCGTAGGATCTTAAGTCCCTATTCAAGTTTCTAGTTAGGTTGTAAAGCAGATCCTTGAAGACGGCCTGTGCAAACAATGGGGGCTCACAAAAGATCCAAGTGGGCGACTTGTATAACTGTTGATGAGAGATAGCGGAAGCGGCTAGCAACTATTCACAATGTTTTAGTATCATTATATATTTTTCATGGGTTTAAAATCTAAAAGAAAACTTGTTTACCCACAGTTACATCTAAAAAGGACTCGTGGCACAGGCGTGCCGAAACCCGCTGACCCGTCGAGCGCTGTCGCACTTGGTTTTGCTATATGGTAATCCTACAAATTATCGGCTTTGCTCCAGTTATTGTTTAGTCCCACCTTCTAGCGAGGCAACAGTGATGAGTTGATGACAATCCTGATATAACTGATCATCAACGCACAGCCTGTCCCTTACTGGGACTAGAAACTTAAAATTTACACCAAAACTTTCTTTTATAACGTAGGCAAGGGATAAGAAGAGAATTTTGTAAATTCCATCCGTAAGTGGTTAAATACGGGGTGCAAAGTTTGTATGGGAAAACCTTGTAGAAAGATAACTTTAATACAAAAAAATAACTCAGTGTTTTTGAAAATTCTACCCCTAAGGATTTAATGAAAAAAATATATGTTATTAAAAAAATAAAATAAAGGGACACGTATTTCAGGAAAAAACGATATATTCATAAAAAAATGAGAAAACTATGTTTTTCCACCTTGGATCAAATATGGCACACTATGACAAAAATCACATTTTTTTGGGTTATACTGCTTCATAGAAGATCTACTTTTAGTCGGTATAATCTGTTCATCAACAGCTAGATATTGCTCTTTGGGAATAATCAATAACCGTTCTCTCATTTGAGTAAGAAATGGTCGCAGTTTATGGATCGGATCAAAGCCAGGTTGACCTTTAGGAACTTGGGTAGATTTTTTGTTGAAATGAATGTATCGTTTTATTTCTTCAAACCGGTTACAGGATATAACTGAATTTATTTTTGGGTGGCCCAAAACGGAACTCCAGTAGTCTCTAGTAGCAGGCAACTGAATAACGGACATCATCAGACAAATACCCACAAATTGCTCAATATCTTTACTCGTAGCTCTCATGGGCTTTTCGGGTCGTTTTTCTATTGCAAATCTAAGAGTTTCTTGAGTTATATGTAGAAACATTTCGTCGGTAATAGGTACTTGAAAAACTGAAACGGTGTGTACAACTGCATGATATCATCTGGTAAACGTATATCACCAGAAAACACGATATCCATTTAATTTTTTTCCAGAAAACCATCCCTCCACCTAGGTTTGGCATTTCTAATGGTCCGTGAACTTGTGCTTTGATTGCTGCGAATTGTCGATAGTGGAACATTATCTTCTGGATCTGATTCAGATTCATCGGAATCAGGTATAACTACTCGTGGACGAGCTCTTATCAATGTTGCGTTGTTAGTATCGTCATCAGAAAGGTCTTCATCTGTACTATCGACTGGAAAATTTTGGATTATGGTGTGTATTCCGCCATAAAACTTTCTGGGGTCCATGGTTACTAAATCATCATATAACATGTCTAAGAACTATGACTATATATGTACTATTTGACGAGGGTCAAATCTACGCTTTAGTGCAAGATGTGCCAAATAAAGACCAGTACTTAAATGTATATTTTTGCATACTGGCTCAAATTTAGACCATACATAAAAAGCGATGTTTTTTACTAAAATAACAAAAACATAACTAAAAACTTACCTAATCCACATAGAGTAATGTTATTCCCACGCGATTTGATTTTTTTTGTACCAAACAACTAGTATATCTATTTTTTCACTAATTTCTTAGTCAGAACTAAACGGCGAGCTAGTCGAAACCTACGCGACAAACTTTCAACGAAGTTAGTACTGAATCAACGTTAGAGATGGCGCTGTCAGTGTACCGTAGAAAACGTACGATCCTTATTCGATCCATCATGCAGAATATGCAAACTTTTTTCAAAGGCATTTTAGAAATAACTGCTCTGGTTTAGTTTGGTTCATATTTGAACCGGGATGCGGTAAGGGGTTAAAAAGGAGTTGAAGGTTTGTATGAAGAACACTATTAATTGAGCTGGAGATTTGAAACTTATATATCTATACAAATAATGCACTTTCGGCGTTTTAGAAAATTGCGTGCAAGGTTTGTATGGGAACACTTTTTTTGAGCTAGAGACTTACTTAGTAGAAAGATTACTTAAAAGAATATAAAAAGTGATTTTAGCTTTTAAGAAAATTCTTCCCATGGAGAGCAAGTTTTAAAGAAGAATTTTGTAAATTTGGTCTTCTCTGTAGGTATGTTAAAAGATACAAATAATTTCAGTATTTTTGAAAGTGTAAAGTAAGTCGGTCAAAGACTAGAAAATAAATTACAGATTTTTTTAAATCCATCCTCGAAGGAGGTTAAAACCGGTTGAAACTGTTGAAAGTATGTATGGAGACACGTAATTTTTGAAGTAAGGGAATTCTTCGGTCATACATATGTATACTATTTGGTAAGCCATTAATTACTCAAAATGCATAATCCAACTGCTAGCAGAAAATTAGGTTATGTTAAGTAACCTGCGACCCTTACAGGACCGAACAGCGGCCAGGAATGCCGATTTTGACCAGTGGTTGGACCGGCAATACGGGCTCCTAGAGTTTAGGCGGACGCTAGTCACTATCACTACCTGCACAAGTGATACGTTGAATATTTATATTTGTAAAAACGTACATTTCAATTTAGATTATGTAATTTAAACCTTTTGCGCTTAAACCCAGATCGGATTTAGATAAAAAATGGCGTAGAGATATTTTTTGTCCCTTGGACGGATATACGATAGTTTTATCTCGAAAATTATCCCTTAATATGTTAAAAGTTTGTTTGGGACAGCGATAATTAAGCTTGCGCCTAGAATAATTTAATAGCAATATTTTTTCTAAGACGATAACAAGTTCTACGCGGACGCAGTCGCGGGCAACAGGTACTTATGTAAATGTAAACATATATGCAATATTCTCACTCAACATATAACAATCATCAAGTTTAAATAAACAAAACAATTTTCAACATTATGGCGCAATAAGGTTAGGTTAGAGACTTACCAAAAATACATAGTTGCACACACGTCAAATTCTCTATTTTATTCATTAAAATAACTCCACGGGCCTTCTCATCCTTTAACAACTATTACTGTTTCGCAAGGTGTTTTCTAGGCCATTTGTCAGCTATTTAAATTCAAATGCCGCTCGTGGCGAATAATTTATCAATTATCCACTATTATCGAAATTTGGAATTTCGTTAGCGGACGTTTCTGCTTAATAAACATTTAATAATTCAATTAATCAGTATTGATACTACTGCGCGAGTTGCTAGCATAGTCAAACTATTGGTTATTATGATAATGTACCTATGCAAAATCATAGATAAAATACATTCCAGCACGAAATTAAAGCGTTTACTCAAACTTATCGGCCAAGCCTAAATTATAACACATATATATACTAAATTATAACGATCAATGTTATTCAATAGAATATTCACTTCGCGTAATAACTATCATAAAACCATTCTTAAATCATGTATTCGCTTTCTCTACCTGCTTTGACTTAATCCCCGTTGGAAAAAGTTTCTGCAAGCAGGAGCGGTCACAGACTTGTTTAATTCAGCCTGCCTTCAGACACTTAAAGTAGTCTCGGCAGAGAACTGTTTGCACCACGCTTTATTTTAGAGTTTTGTGTACTGTGATGTTTTGACAACTGTTCTAATATTAGTGCCCGAAGTTCAAAATCGTTTGTGTGTTTAGTACTTATTTTCGTTTCTTAACCGATATTTAAATATTTTTATTGAACATAAAACAAACATATTTAAAAGTATAAACTGTGTCACAGCTATTTACGCCACCTCTTGACATAGGGAGATTTATGTTCTACAGCTATACAGTATTAATTGTATGATTGTAACTAAACATAATCATATTTAAATTATAGTAGTTATGTTAGTTTAAGAAAAGTAGCAAGGTAAAATAACTTTTCATGATAAAATAATTTGTCTTTCACTAGTCCTTGTCATTCACTAGTGCAACGTAGATTACTAGGACGTCTACCTTAGCTGTTCTTGTATGCGTAACGGATATTATACTTATATCATCATATATATCATTATAGCATATAGCTTCCTAGAGACAAAATCCAAAAATATATTAAACTGAAAACTCGGAAAAAAAAGATAAATGTTTTCATGATGAAAACATTTATCTTTTTTGTTAATTTATATTTTTCTCTATTTACCCATCTATCAATCATCATGAAGAAGATAAATCATACAATAAAGGGAATGAAAGTTTTATTTAAATCTACGTAATTACTTCCGGGTAGAATTATTTTAGAAAATAAAACAATTAATAAACACGCTATTACAAATTTGTTGTTTATTAAAATTTTTCCTCCAGGGGGGACGATGAAAAACTTTAACTTGAATTGCTAGGTACTCTTCGTAAAAAATACATTTTTCAATCACCCAAACCCCGCCATCTGGGTAAATAAAATGGGTCAATAGTTATTTCAGCAATTAGAGAGTAAAGTTGTTTATTGCTGAGAGTATTTATTTTGAGTCCCGAGGAAGTGAAAGTTTCTAAAATTTAATCTTGAGCGCGCTGTGAGGGACTCTGTATTTATATTGAACACATAAAGTAGGTACACGGATGGTCAGTTAACTGTGTTGGCGATGGTACCAAGTGGGCAAGTCACCTCATTGTCAACGAAAGTAGCCGTGTGACCGCGTCTGCGCAATAGAAATAACTGGCTACGATGATTTCGCTGCGCTTGATACATATGACAGATAAAAACTTTAAATGTCCCTCTTATTCCGGTTTTCAAATGATGATTATCAATATATTAGAACCTTTTAAATTGCATTTGTGTATATATTTCCTTGCTCATGAGTGTATTTATTCAACTTACAACCATACTTATTTAACTCACAACACGAAATATAAACTTTTTGAATCTGATAAAACATTTCCTATCAGTTAATTTAACAGAGACATTTCGATTCTAAAATGTCGAAACTATTACACTGAACCTGTAGACGTATTATTAAAGCTAGTAATTAATTCTGAGACCCGTATTCATTAATTCATTGAAGGAAAATGAATTCAATCAACCAAACTAGCCGAATTCCGATAGCCCTAGCGTGTTTAACATTAATGAGCTAGCTAGAGCGGGAGCCAGCGGCAATGGCGCCGCGGGCACAACTACCCACTCAACGCGACATAAGCGTCAGGGGCGCTTGTTTACATGCCCGTAGTTGAGAGTATCAGTTATGTTATGTGGGTAATATGTGGCTAGAAAGCTTTACACGCTGCGAAGAAACACGACAATCTGGAGCCTCCGCTTCAATTTGTCGGAGTTGAGTGCGTGGCACAATAAGAACAATTGATTTAGGTTTTACTCGCCGTTGCGAATAAAACGTTTTATTATAACCATACCTGAACTACCCATTTTCACACACACTCACACACTTCAATCATTTGTTTGACGGGAAGGTATTTACTATCGGCGAAGTGGTACCCCATACGATTCATACGTCAAACTGAAATATGGGTCGATACTTTGGTAAGTTCCACATTAAACCCTCACTATAAACAGTCTTTACTCTCCACATAGTCACATACATACATAAGAGACTAATATTATATCCACAGCCTTTTCTTTTATATGCAGATACAGATATACCCTCTCCCTCTCTCTCTCTCTCTCTCTCTCTCTCGCTAAAGACAAAAATGTAGATCCGGAGCATTATTAACAACCTAGTGAAGCCGCCAGTTAAGCACATGCTCACGCACACTTGTACAACTACCTAAATTGCATTAAACTCTTCAGTAGGTGTTCACTTATATTTAATTGAACGAAAGAGCCAAGCGAACGAAGTTCTCCTTTTCAACCTGGGCGAAAATTCTTTCGTATGTCCGTCGTCTATCCGGCTGTTATCCTCTTCGGGTCGCATTTCTTAACCGATTCTAGTGAAATTTCATGAGTACTTCTTATTACGTTCTAAAGCTGGACCGCTTAACTCAGTCCTCGCCTGCGCGGCGCGTGGGTGGGGGCGGGGGACTTTGGGTTAGGCAAAGCCCGGCACCCCGCTATCATCATATTCGTCCACCCGCGCGCCGCGCAGGCCAGAACTGAGTTAAGTGGTCTACCTATAGCACAACTGGTTGCAAAGTCGCATCCCACGCGACGCGGCGACTCTGGTCTCACTCGCACTATGCAAATTAGTAAGAGGAGGGTAGATTTTCTTGTCTCGCATTGCGTCGCGGTGTCAGTTGTGCTAACCCCGCAGGAGAGCATGTCTAAGGCGCTAACCAACCGCAACCCCTTGTATATGAACTTTCATGGGTATCTTCATCGTCTCTGCCATATTGCCTCTTTATAGCAAGCAACACATTGGTGGTTTATCTGATTTGACCAACATACATTAGTAGGATCATATCCCATACTATGAAACGGACAGTATTTGTATGTATCGAAATATATATATTTGGAATCACGTCCTCGAAAAAGGCTCAAACGATTTCGATGAAATTTGCAATATAGGTAGACTACAAACATGGGGGCGAAAAATCGTTTTAGATAACTAACCTACCTTCCTATGTAATCGGTCTCATATCTGGGAAAAATCGTTATATGCGTATGTCTACCCGGTCGCACAGGGACTTAGTATTATAGGTACGTGACGTGTTGCATTCACACTTATGACTCGTGGAAGCGGGGGCGCGCGACTCTTCGAACCACCGTGCCGTCCTGTCATTTGACTGTCAAAATAAGGTACAACTGTCACATCATCTCACCCCTAGTGGTGTTCTACTTATCGATACACACATCGACGGAAAGTATGTATTAAAACTATTCTAATTTGAGTAGTTTAAGCGGCTTATAATCAATAAAAAATTATAAATTAAAGTAACAATTGAACTTTGCTAATCGTATGTGTGCAACATAAGTACAGTGCCAATATTTTCTCAAATTAAAGATATGTGACGCATCGGGGTAATATTATCTTGTCTGTTGCATTAGACGAGAGACGAGAGGTGATAGGTGGGGTGACCAGTGAGGTGGTCTTGGGACGCCGTCGCGAAATATATAATTATTTTAGTGAATTAGACTCCTGGCCTCATTCGCGGAACGGTAAATCACGCGTCAAATAAAATTATATAGCAAAGTATGTGATTTTTTTTTTCTTAAAATATATATACTACATATTTGTTTCCTGGCAAATAAACACGAACTAAAAACAATATTTCTTTTTAAATAATGCCACAGCACAGTTGGATCCATCTTTGTTTCACAATCACTCGTATTACTTGCAGAAAAATATTATTCGCAATACACAGCATTTAGAAAACAGTCACCTTTATTTATACATTGCCTAGGAAGATCTTTTGTTGCATAACTATTCACTTCCTTTTGTGTCAGTTCGGCGAACACTTTTGCACATTGTTCATCTTTTTCTTTTTCAACAGTTTTAATGTAAACCGGGACTTGGATATACCATTTCGCTGCACAATAATCTGCAATCCTTTGCAACGTTCGCATATATTGCATACGAGTGAGCTCGAGTGTACATGAAAATTGTTTGTTTTAGCCCATCCTAATATTCGATACAATTTTTATTGCAGCCGAATAGGGCTTTACGTTTGAATATAAAAGGAGGTGGTGGGGTCAGTACTTATGCCTCGTTCAATAAACGTAACGTAGGTATTGTGTAAATAAAGATACAAGTACTATTAAAGTTTAGGCTACTTCCGCATTTGACGGGGCGGAATCGGTATTTTATGTTTCACCAAGAGCTTACTGATGCTGTCCAGATTTCTTTACTAGTACAGAGATTTCCTTAACAGTATACTGTTAGTACCTATTATATTTACCAGTTTGTGTTAGAAATATCTTGTGAAACCAAGACTACTGCTCCTTGTATACTTCAGACGTTATATCGGCAGCTACTGGCGACATGCCAGCTTTCAAAGATCACATATTAGCAACAGCTAGGTATTAACGATTCTCGCGCGCTTAGTAATTGTATATTTTTTAAATAGGTCTATAAAAATATTTAATCGCTGTATTAATACAAAAAAAATACTGTACACATGAAGTCTTTTTAAATTTATATCCTTACATCATTAAGTAGCTTCACCTATAGTTTTTAGGTCCACAGTTCGCTTAGGAGATCGTGATGATATCTTTACTAGACGTCAAAATCACGAGTGGATGGTAAGTAAGAGCTTAGCCGATTAAGACGAAGACGAAGAAGTATCAAAGTAAAGTATTGCAAGGAAAATTAATTAGCTGTATGTCCACGTCATCGCCGTGAACCATAGAAAGCTCTCGGGATCTAGGTGCAAGTAAAGCAATAGTGAGGATCTAAGAATATCAGAATGAAAATCTACAGACGTAAATTAGGTACGTTTTGAGAAGAACAAACCGAAAGAAACAAGACGGCTATTTCTTTAGTAACCGAGTAGGTATTGGTACGACATATTGGCGTCCCCGGTGACCAGAGGGCCGAACACTTCTTTGCCAAGCGACTTAGTCTGCGTCAAGTGGGTGAACTGGTTGGAGTATTTAATATTCCACCAATAATAAATGTGAAATAACCAAAGTTCGTAACAAGAAACTAGTACTGAGATCCCTAATAAATAATAAAAAAAAACCGGATAATTTTACGCAAATCGACTTAGTCCCAAACTCAGCAAAGCTATGGGTACTAAGCGACGATAAACATACTTATATATAAATAAATAAATATTTAAATATATAGAAAACAGCCATGACGCAGGACCAAATATTCGTGCTGAATAAAAAAATATGTCTGGATACCTAAATACCAATGCACAATGTTCTTCAGTTCGTACGTATTTGAATACCGGAAATTGAAATATCTATAGTAAAAACATCGAAGTACAAATAACGAAATTAAAATAGCGAACAGTTGCAAGGTCGACATTAAAAACATCGAGAGATTAATTTACCGACCGCTTAAAATATCGAATAGGTATTGGTAGGTAGGTAGGTATTGGTACGACATATTGGCGTCCCTGCACGTCTAGCACACGACGGCTGCGACATACTCTCGATTTTTATCGCTCTATACCTCTTCTTCTAACTGTTCTAATAAGAGAGAGACGGATAGTGCGAGAAAAATCGAGAGAGCTCGCGTGCCGTCGCGTGCTAGCCGTGCTGGTGACCAGAGGGCCGAACACTTCTTTGCCAAGCGACTTAGTCTGCGTCAAGTGGGTGAACTGGTTGGAGTTTTTAATATTCCACCAATAATAAATGTGAAATAAGCAAAGTTCGTAACAAGAAACTAGTACTGAGATCCCTAATAAATAATTATATAATGTTTTGATGGGATAAGGATTTACGGATTCAGCGAGGAATCTTCCATGGTTACATCTTTGTGGTTCTGCCTAGCATTACATGCCATGCCGCTCAGCACTTTGATCAATGATTCAGGGCTAGGCTGCGGAGACAGGCGGCCGACGGCGGGACGAAACGGCTAGCGAGGGTGGAGATTGTCCCGCGGCCGTAGCCTTTTATCACTTATCACCGTCGATCAGACATCCGTCACGTTCTGGCGAGTATGCTAGATGGCAACTATGCTACGCCCGCTGAAATGACGCGTATTTATTTTCGAGTTTTACCGGCGTCACTGGTGATAAACCTACCAAGTGAACAGTGGTAAAAGTCCGAAATTATTACAAAACATTTCGGGCTTTTACCAACCCATGTGCGAATCTTAAGCGAATGCAAATCTTAGGTTTTACCGGTAAATCCTTAGATTTACCGCACTTTGGTCTTTTACAGTAACATATATATATGTTCGAGTATGTATATCGAAATCTTTGTCACTATCGCAATTCAAGCGTTAGGCAAATTCTAAACTAATAATAGCCGTACGCAGTACAGAAGGTAAAAAATCATTTAACAACAAAAACATGGTGTATATAAATTAGTATTTAACTGTAATATAAATGTGGCATCCACGCCAGCAGAATTAGACGGTGGAGTAGTAGGAATGTCGTTAAGGCTCCCACACTATTACTGGGGATATTTTATTTGTACCAGTTACAACTCGCTCTCGTTAACCGACCAATTTCTACCCTACGCAACGTTTACAACATACCCTCTCTGCATGTAATTGCTCCCGGCTCCCGTACGCAAACATTTATACATATAACTGGACCTATTAGGGTAATCAAACCTTTTGACGGATGTTCGGTATACATTTACTTCGAGGGTCTCCAGTTATCTAGCGCTAACTCACCTTACTATTAACTCACATTTGGTTGTACTCGTAGTTAAGTACGTAAGTTAAGTTATGAAATGATAAGAAAATCAATGATTATAAATTCACACTCTATTGAATAAGTATATTAATTTTTGGTTTTAGGTACACTCAAGACGTAGCCATTTTCTTTAGTTATTGATGGCGACAGGTGTGATACTCACATACTCGTATTGTGCATTGCTAAGAATGTTGAGTGGCGTTTATTCCATTTATTATTTTTCTTTTCACCACGAGTTCTACATATTTGATAATAACCAATAAGCCAATAGAAAACGTAATAAATGTTTGTGTATTTAATACAAATAAAACGATATGATTACAGAAAACAAATATCATGGAAAAATTAACTAAGTTGACCAAATGTACTAATTTGTTTAATCGTGTAAAAATCCATTTGCTTAGAATAAAAAAACACTGTTAATCCCAGTTAATTCAAGAATATGCCGTATTAATAGGTAAGTACCTACATACGCGTTGCTGCGAGATGCAAACGTATCTTAATCTGGATGGAGTGCCGTAATTTTATAAAACACGCGCGTGTTTAATATCCAGTATTATGAGCCTAAATGCGACGAAATAAGAGACATGTTACGAGCAAATGTTTTGAAACCACAAGGAAGTATTTTGTGTCCGCTGCTGTTCCTATTATACATTGATGTCTGGAATGTAATAGTTGTTTGGAAGAGATCGCTTTCTAGCGATAAGACCGCCTGTTGTCTACTGTACCTGTCTTAATTTACCTCTTTATATTTCGTACTGTTTCTGGTGAGCAATAATAGTAGATTGTATGACAAGGGTCTAAAATAAGCCATATCACCACGAGAAGTTCGAGGGGTAATATGGCTTTTAGACCCTCTGGTCTAGAGTGTATAACTCTTTATACACTCTACTTTTCACTTCGACAGCGAGAAAATAGTAAAAACAAAGAATATCCATCCACAATCGATACCACGGTGAAAAGATTGTTCAATTTGGCGCCATTTTTTTTTTTAATAAACTGCTTTGTGCTCGGGGCTTTTAGGTGTTGGCAATGTGGTACTTGTTTGGGAGAAATTAAAATATACTTCTCATCCCATAAATCGACTCGCAAAGGGATGAAATGAGCATGAAAGTTGAAGGTTCACACAAGAGTTCGCGCAAACGAAGTCGCGGGCTAATTCTAGTGTCACAATAATACGAGATTGGATTGTAATGGGTGTTCGAAGCAAGTTTGCCGCCACTGCTGCAGCACACTGCGGGCGGAAGCTTGTTACGTGACCAGAAAATGGAAACTGTTGCGTCATTTTCCACACAAATGAACGCCGATCCTCAATTAAACGGATTCATCATGCCTGTTCTAAGTTCTTTCGTTAAGGTTTTGATAAACATACTGATCTACTAGGCATGAGTAGATGGGATTCTATGCTATGCTTAGGTACTTACTAACATTATTATGGGGAAAAATCTATGCGGTAGTATGTAATTTTGTAATATCCGTAACTACTCATACGATTTTGAGAAATCTTTGAGTAGTGTATAGAATTAAATCCTGGACTGGGCAAACCGAGGCTTCGTTTGCATTTTATTTATTTATTTAAATCAGGCAATAAGGTACAAGTACCTTAAAGACTAACATAGATATCAATATAAACTTATTAATAACTACAACACACACAATTACTGCGACGTGTTGCGCCATTTCGTGGTGTCAGGTAAACGTACGCGAAAACGTCGGAACTCGATTCCCTTCGGCCAAAATTCTTCCTTAGTGAAGGTCGATACATGGTCTGTTGGAACTCTGACCACAAAGGAATTAAAATTCACGTTTTGGAGAGACTCCAACCTCACGCCCCTCACGCGCACATACTCCACTACTTCCTCTGCCTTCATAGTGTAGTTTACCCGGGACGCGTAAATCTGCGTCGAAGGTGTAGGAGAACGCAGTAGGTGATTTGGTCCAGTCGGTGTGGTACCGCACAGATTCCGACAAGTAGGCTTCTTCTTTCCCTCCAGTACCTTGTCGCGTCGCGACTTCTTTTGAGTCGTATGTGTCAGATCCTTGCGAATGACATCACACAGGTACTGCACCCTTTTTTTCGACCGCTGTTTAGGTTTAACAGTCACCGGTAAAGCGGCAGTATCGGCATAAGTAAGTTGAGGTGTAATTTTATGAAACACGCGGGCGGAGCTGAGTGACCCTTACATGAAACTAATTCAAATGATAGTAAATCAAGGGACGATCACACACTGACGCCTCAATACTTTTACAAGTGTGCAGTAGAGTCAGTGTTATTAATAAACACTTAAATTGTATATCGTTGGCTCGTTTCTAACCTTTACTATGACGATGCATGTTAAACTCGCTAATATGCAACTTCGCGGTGCGCGGTGCCGAAAGTCCTCGTGTGTTTTGGCCTTACCCTTTGCTCTTTCGCAGGCTGCGTCTACTATCGACGACACAGCTAACGTACCATCCGTGCACTCAATGTGCCTTGTAATAAGGTAGTCACTTAATTCAAAACTTTCAAATAAATGGAACCATAGAATTCTACTGGATCAAAGCGCATGCTGCTGAATACCAGGAAACGAGGAGACGGACAAAGAAGCCAAAATTTCAGTCACCCTTCATAAAGCACCCGACTTCAAACTATACCCCATATTCTATATAAAAAGACTTTGTAAAACTCACACAATGGAATCAAGCAGCAACTTCTACCAAACATATAGCACCCCTGATCCAGTGGGATCACATCTGAAAAACTGGCTACCGACTTTGCAGCATATTCAAGATCTACGAAACAAGACCATTATCTCATTCCATCTCACCCAAATTCTCACAGGACACGGCTACCACAAATACTACCTATACCGCTTACCTTTGCCCGTGCGATGGAAGCACCTCACAATCCATCGACCACCTTTTAAAAAACTGCCCGAAATTTACAATACCCGAGATTTAACCACGAAATCACCTGTCATAATCTCCACCAGAACCATATAACCTGCAGGAAATCATTCCTAAAGAAAGTACAAAAGCCTCTTTTTGCAAAATCGCCACCTCCATATTTAATAACCTGAAAAAGTTCAATGGCACATAGTTCATACTTCATAATATCATCCATCATCCATTACAACCATACAGAATCACTTATTCCATTAGAAATCATTTACCATACAGTAATCGCGGATTCAGTCGCCCATATCCTTCGCGGGGCTGCTTTCTGGTAAAATCAGAGAAAAAAAATTGGTTGCATAGAAAAATATAAATACAGTATGGTCAGTTAACTATGTTGGCGTTTGTACCTAATGTCTAATGATCTAATATGAAGGTGGGCACCCACTCAGCAGTTTTTGTAGCAAAAAAAACACTATGGACTTCATTCCGGTTTTCAGTATACTAACGCTCTTAAATTTCTCACGAACCCCTCAAAACCGTAATAATTTATGTGGGTGATTCCGATCCAGTTTGATAATTCGCCATTTTTATAGGTCGCATGGCTATAAAATTTATGCGGTCATAATACGGTAAATTCGCGGAGCCCAATCGTTTATATTGATACGTCTTGATCATTTAACGCGTTTTGGGAGATCTTTTTCGCAAACTTTTACTTGTTATGCGCGTAATGCGTACCTACTATGATTACAGCGTGCGATTATAAAAGTACCATCATAATATTACCTAATGCTGGCATATCCCTGAATATTATAATTTTTGAAAGTATCAATAATATTTACTAAAGGAAGTTCATATGAAATCAACTAAGTAATAAGTAACATTTTACAAAAACATTAACAGGACATCCACATTTTACTAAAAAAAAACGTGTTTATTCTTCCAAATAAATTACACTTCATCAGTTAGCAATGTACGATTTCCGCGGTACCTAACTGCTAAAATTATTAATATTTTGACTTTTGTAGTTTTATTGGCTTGTATTTTCAAAACTTCTATATAAACTGTCATTTTATGGAATTTTCTAAATATGTAAACAAACCATGTATTGAAATTGTCATTTAATGTCAATTTCAGTATGACGGTTTGTTTACATAGTTAGCAAATTCCATAGAATGACAGTTTATGTATATATAGTCCTCCTCATCGATTTCGATGACGGCGGCCCTAGCAATTATGGATTTGCCCTATTGTGAACTCAGCAGGTCGATCACGTAACGCATTGTATGTACGTTAGGTAGATCTAAATGTCAATTTTTATATGGAAAATTGACAACCCACCAAAAACACTAAATGGAAAGTGATTGCCAAGACTCCCTGGCTCATATATAGCTTTCAGCGTTAAAAAGATATCAGATCATAAGTAGCGCCAAGCTTCCTATCATACACAGCGTAACTCTACCACTACCAGCCACGCTCTACAAATTCTACATCTTGGCTAAAAAGTATAGACCCGTCGTTTATATCTTATGATATATATATATATATATATATATATATATATATATATATATATAATATAATATATTCATACTGTATGCACGCGTGAGAATCTATGCGGCGAACGATTTTTATAAATTTAAAGTGATAAACATTCCTACTCCACATGGCTTAACTCTACCAGCCATGCTTTACAAATTCTATATCTTGGCTAAAAAGTATAGACACGCGTGAGAGTCTATGCGGCGACCGGGATGTGCCCAACAAAGCTATACTTTCTCTCATTCAAGTTCCATCCCCTACTTTAAGGGGTTGGGGGGTAGAAGTTCCAATTTTTTTTTTTTTGTTAATTGTGTACTAATACTAGCTTACATACCAAATTTCAGCTTTCTAGGACTTCAGGAAGTACGAGTACCCTAGAGGTTTTGATGATCAACATCAGTCAGTGAGTCAGTGAGTCAGTGAAAAAATCGGCGTTTTTTAGATATCAATAAAATCTTAAGTGTATGAGCTATGTTACTGTAACTTTATATGTTTAATAAGCCCACTATTGACATCATATCCCGAGAATTTTGTTTATCTGGTATAATCCAAACCTAAGTTACGAGGGTTCAAAAAAACGACGAACCGCTTCGAGAAAAGTTAAGGCTTGCGTTGCGCTTCGCTTGGCTCGTCTTGGCAGGGGCACTACCGTGCCCCCAGATTGGACTGTCCTAGCGCGCGTTTGAAACGTTACGTGTTACCCCTCTGATGTGGCCGGCTAGGCCAAACTTACTCTCAAAAACTCTATTGCACGGGAGTCGGTAGAGTTGGCCAGTTGTGTTATAGTTATAGGTGTACCCGTAGGAAGGTTTAGAAGTTTTGCAATTGGCGTTCAACACTTCTACAACGTTTTTGTATGTTTGTATTTCCAGTATGGTATAGTTACATACCAGAAGGGTACTAAATAGCGTAACTTTCCGAACATCCGATTGGACGAGTTGAGAGGAAAACAGAAACTATCACAGAGATAATTAAGTCCTGAGGACCTACAATGAACAATTGAGAATTAAGAATAACTCACTAACTGCGGTTTTCCTTAATTCTAAAACTTTTGTAGCAGTTCCTGATAACAGGACAAAAGTAAGAGTACTAAGTACAGTAGGCAGCCAAATCTAACCAACCTATTATTTATCATTCTAGCACGTCTGGTATTTTAAATGATAATTAATTTTAAGTAAAGTTAGTATAAACACCTCTTATGCCGAGGAGTCTATATGTATTGGTCTTTTCGGCACATATTTTCTGGTCTAATAATCTTTGGTCGATTGTTTTTATGTCGAAAATTGTTTGGCCGAAATTGTTTTGCATATAACTTTTGGGCGTAAATTGTTTAGTCTAACATTTGAATGGTATAACATTGTTTGGTCGAATGTATTTTAGGCATAAAATTGGTATTCCGAATATTGGTGTCACTAATAATCACATCCAAACTGTCACGTTTATTAAATTAATATTACTTAGATTTTCTTCTTCGCGCTGATAAATTTAACGCCTAGTATAAACACCAGGTCACTGATCAGGCAGCAGTTCGGTTCAGCACGACGATGCGACGGCCGCGACATACTCTCGATTTTTATCGCACTATATCTCTTATTCTAAGTGTTCTAATAAGAAAGAGACGGATAGTGCGAGAAAAATCGAGAGAGCTCGCGCGCCGTCGCATGCTAGCGGTGCTGGCGCTTTGCCGGCCGCTACTGCGGCACGCTCACTACGCTCGCTCGGCTCGCGCGTTGTTATTTTAGCAATTCTAACCTAACCTAACCTACTTTACTGGTAGCAGTTCTAACCTAACCTACTTACCTGGCAGCAGTTCGGATTATACTTTTAGCCTTTTAGTTATAAAAAAATATACTAAACAATTTTAGGTCAAACATGTTTTAGGACAAAAAATATGTATGCAAAAAAATCCTTATGCTAAAGAATAAGTATACGTACCATTAAATATTATACTAAACATTTTCGGCCAAACAATTTTAGAACATACAATTTTAGACCAAGCGAAGGGCACCCAATGACGAGATGTAAACCATTTTACTGCTCGTAGTTGTTCACGAGCTTTTGCGGTGGCAAGTCGACCCAGACTGCTGCCAGTAGAAATTATGCATCCGTTTTGGACATATCCTGGATTTGATTAACTCTAAAATCGATCAGCTGGCTTAATTCCTGGACTGCGTACTCGATAATAATTCGTATTATGCCTTCGTCAGTACACCCCTATCCTCCTGGAAATTGGATTAAAAATCCCCTTGGTTCAATGCTACCCAGGTCCTGGATGGATTTTTCAAAAAGCCGACTGGAAGCAATATGCCATAAAACTGGACGAGAGAATAAGATGGATTGAACCCTTGGCAAAAAATTACGACCGTTTTAAAAAACTGATTATCTCGACAGCAAAACAGTGCATTTCACGAGGGTATAGGAAACATTATGTCCCATGCTGGAACAGTGAGACTAAGGAGCTTTGGGAAGAGTTTCAGGAAACTGCCGACAAAAATACGGCCCACCAACTTATAAGGTCTTTGGACGACGCCCGTCAGGCAAAATGGGAACAGACAGTCCAAAGGATGAACTACACACACTCAAGTCGTAAAGCATGGCACCTTTTGAGAAGACTAACTTCTGGTCAAACGACCCATGGCTGCCAACAAAAAGTAAGCGCAAATGCCATTGGAAATCGAATAGTAGAGCTCTTGAAAGCGCCAAGTCACAAACTCAACACCCGTGAAGTCCGCAAGAAACTGAAGCTGGAAAAATCCCAGGCCACTCCAGAAGACAAATATAGAGGCCCTATAACCATCAACGTAAACAAGGCCTGCGGAGAAGACGGCATTTTCCCAAAGTTTCTGAAGCACAGCGGCGCGCGGACCCAATTATGGTTGGCTGCATTCTATACAAATATGATTCAATATGGAAAAATCCCACCCAAACTGAAGACGTCAAAAGTCATTGCTGTCCTTAAGCCTGAAAAACCCGAGGATAGGGCGGACAGCTATCGCCCCATAACACTACTCAGTGTCATCTACAAGCTATTGGAACGCCTGATCTGTAATCACATATCGGATACTGTCCTGTCAAAAATCCCGCAAGAGCAAGCTAGCTTCAGGCCAAAACGAAACTGCTGTGACCAGGTTCTCGCCCTCACAACACATATCGAGGCAGGTTTCCAATCAGGGTCAAAAAGTCCTTTGCAGTATTTATAGACCTGACAGCTGCACACGACACTGTGTGGCGACAAGGACTGTTCTACAAACTATTAAAAGCCGTTCCATGCCTGAAAATATTCAGAGTAATAGAAGATGCTCTTACCAACAGACCGTTCCAAATCCACCTGGGCCATATGTCAAGTAAAGTGAGGATTCTAAATAATGGTTTGCCCCAGGGATCTGTGCTCGCTCCCCTGCTCTTTAATTTTTACATTCACGACATACCTGACACGACCTCCCGAAAGTTCGGCTACGCTGATGATCTGGCTCTAGTAACCCAGAACAAAATCATGGAGACATCAGAAACCGTTTTAGAGAGAGACTTGGAAGCTATGGACGAGTATTTTCAGCACTGGCGCTTATGCCCAAATGCAAACAAGACTGAGGTCTGCTGTTTCCACCTTTCCAACAGATTAGCGAACAAACAGCTGAAAGTTAGGTTTAGAGGTACCGTCTTGCGTCACAATTTCAGTCCGAAATATCTTGGTGTGACTCTCGACAGGAGTTTGACGTACAAGCACCATCTTGATAAATTGTCTGGAAAACTCAAGACTAGGAACAACATAGTCCAGAAATTAACAGGCACATCATGGGGTGCCAGTACTGGCTGCCTAAAGACCACTGCTATGGCTCTCGTCTACTCGACGGCAGAATACTGTGCACCTGTGTGGATGAACAGTGCACACGTGGCCAGAGTAGATGTTGAGCTCAACTACACAATGCGGATTATTTTAGGCTGCATCCTGCCGACGCCTACCCATTGGTTACCTGTCCTCAGTAACATTGCACCACCGGAAATTAGCAGACAAAAATGCCTGACCTGTGTAGCATTTTTAACACCGGCCTTAAATCCCGAAACCCGCCAGCTAAAAAAATTCATACATACGACCCAGCGTGGAAGGATAGCGAAGTGTGGGTGAAACAATAGGAATCCCAGCAGCATAATATCAACAATACCATCTCTGAGCTTACGGTTGATAAGCGGCCCAAAGGGTTTAAAGAAAATCGACAAATTTGGTGCAAACTGAATCGCCTAAGGACTGGTATCAGAAACTGCGCATACCTCTGGCACAAATGGGGATGGAGCGAGACACCGGCGTGCGACTGTGGAAACCCGGAACAAACCATTAACCATATAGTATTCGAGTGCCCCAACACCAGATACAACGGACCAGCTGAAGACTTTAAACGCCTGACAAAGGAAGCGAGCTTTTATCTGCAGAATTGTAAATTTTAATTTTTAATTGCAAATGTTTATATGTATAATCAGTGTGTAACCGCCATACGATAAATAAATCAGGAAAATGTGAAAATACTGGTTATGAAACAAATGGTGTCTTGTATCTGGTTACACGCTCGATCGTCATTAAATTCTGGCTTATTAGGTACTAAACTGGTGATTCCCAAGACCCGATGACGACTATCTATCAAACTCGGTCCGGACACAATATTGTTTCTCAACACCGTTAATAAATAAAACATAATCATCGACGGCAATTTTATGACAAAGTGCTTTTAGGAAAGTATGTCGCTGTATAATTTATTCAATCTGTGTTCAAGTGTGTCCCGCAGGAGCGTGTTCAATTTTTTTTTGGATTTATGTCATTTAAAATAAATACATTTTAACGCATGTGTGATAAAGCCCGCTGGATATTGTGAGTTTTTCTGGGTTCCTTACCTCAAAGAGAACCTACATACCACTTCTCTTTTTACGTGTACGATCGCTCAACGGCGTAACTTCTCGTTTAGTGTAAACCTCGGGGGGTTTGCGTACGAATTAATATCCCGATGATTATGATTTTGCATTTACGATACGTTAGTCAAATATTTACAAACCCTACCCTTGAGGGTTTGTAAATCAGTGCACAATTGTATAAGATCAAAAGTGGTTAGGTGGCCTTCCACGCAACCACTTCTGGGCTGATACTCTTGTATTACCACAAAATCCTATTAGACATATGTACGAACAACGTCACAACCCTGTAATGGATCAAAATGCACATCAACTCACGCGGCAACGATGCAGATAATGCACTGGCTGGAGAAGGTTTAGAGGCAAAAGTCGAAGGACCGGAGCTAATTCCTCTAACACTGCGCTGCGACTGAACACCAAGGTAGAATACCAAAAATATTGGCAAACCCTAGGTACCTGCAGGCAAACCAAGGAGACTCTCCTGACAATTGACTCCGGTTGTCAACACATACACATGAAATACTGGTATACAAAATTATGGCCTTTGACTGTTACGGCAACTGAAATTATGGTAAATGAAGTTCTAAAGCACAAGTACCAAGAGACTGGTGTAAGGCTGTTTGTAACTACGGAGACATTAGCTTACACAGCATCGTAGGCAAATTGTATGCAAAGGTGTTGAATGAAAGAGTAATGAAACAAACCGATGAGAAAGTATGAGATGCACAAGCGGGATTTCGAAAGGGCATGAGGTGTACAGATCAAGTATTTTCCTTAAGAAGCATAGCCGGAATAGTATTTGGCCAAAGGTCAAAAGGTCCTTACGAATAACCTTAGCATGTGTTTGAAATGCGATGTTACAAGACACGTCCTACCGATTCTGTAGTTAAATAGCGAATATGCGCATATTAAAACTACTGTCAAGAAATAGCAAGAAAACTGGTATGGGTAGCAAGAAGTCCTATACTAGTACAAACAGTAGCTGTTTTCATTACATACAATGTGTACACACACACACGGATAGCTTGATCTATGCTAAAAATAAAAGCGTTAATGCGCGAGATGTGACGTAGGAAATTTTAGAACCGTGTAATTATTAGCATTATTTCAACATGTCTCACGAAAGTTTAAATTCGATCAATATCATTGTATTTGTTTTTATCTCCTTCTTTGGATTTAAGTACCGTAGCTCAAAGTACCTTGCAAAATAATTCCGACAAGTTGAGCAAATGGGCTCATGATGGTTGGCTGGTCACCAACGCCAAAAAGACAAAGCTAAGTGCAAGGCCTGAGTGGACGCCCCGCTGAGAGCGGGGCGTCGAGCGTCCATATGAATTGATTTTGTTTTATATGGACGCTACATGCCTCGCTCTGAGCGGAGCGTCGAGCGTCCATATAAATTGCTTTTGTTTTATATGGACGCTACACGCCCCGCTCTAGCGAGGCGTCCACTCAGGCCTTACACTAATTCATATAACATCTGCTCATAAAAAGAGGCCAGTTACACCATTTCCGATAGCTCATGATCATGATTCCATGCATTTGGGAAGTACTGATGTGGCTTGTGGCTGCTCAAAACTTGACCTAGTTTCTGAACACACCTAACTTGGATTGATCATTGTTAATAGATTAAACTGGAAATACCACATTGATGGAATATGTATGAAATTGAGAGCCATACTAGCAAGGTTATCAATTCCAAAATTTAAAACTCCTAACAACACCTTGAGATAGATGTTTCTGATTCTATAATTATCTACAGTATTAGCACATACCTATGGATGCACATATACTCGTAAAACCTACCTAAATTCAGTTCGAATCCCGGTAAGGGCATTTATTTGTGTGATGAGCACGAATATTTGTTCCCGAGTCATGGATATTTTCTATGTATTTAAGTATTTATTTATCTATATATAAGTATGTTTATAGTCGTCTAGTACCCATAGTACAAGGTTTGCTTAATTTGGGACTAGGTCGATTTGTGTAAGATTGTCCCCTAATATATATACATATATATATTACACTACAAACCATCCATTCTTAATACTATAGTGTCTAAAAAATAAACTACAATGTAAAAATAATCCTATAAAAAACATTCCATGTAAAAAATAGGCCAAGTTGCGAAACACTTCCACGGTATAAATTGTGAGATATTTCGTAGAGCCAAGTCAGGCATTCTTATTATTCTTTTTTTATTTACTTGATAAATAAAATTCTGCAACTTAGGAATCACGCAACCTTACTGCATATATTAATTTTTGCATACTAAAACTATTTAGTATTGTGTGATTGTCAAGTCACAAAATTTTATTTAGCAACATACTTATGCAGTTTGTATATCTCTGAAGCGAAATTGCAATATTTTAGGTTTTTTATGGACTGATCTTAGGCTAGAAACGAATAACGTTTACAATGTGGACCTTGTGGGTCTGCTAGAAGTACCTTATCCCTATGCATCGCGATACATTCATAACTACTGTTATATTATGTTATATTATGGCTACAGCCCGTGTAAACGTGGCGTCAGCGTCTTAAAGTTTAGGTGAGGTCGATCCTTTACACTGACGGACCTGCCTTTTGTTCAGTTCTTTATAGGATCGTTATTAAATAAACAGAAAGAAAAGAAAAGCGTGGTAATTTTGCGCATCTTTGCATAAAATCCCGCAATCTTGCAGGTGTTCCGAAAAAGTTAGGTTTTTTCCCTTCGAGTAACAATGAAATCATCACGCTTTGGTAAATACACTCGCAAGAACGAAAGCGACCTTTTTTACGGAAAATCGCTTCTTTGTGTTGTTCATTCAACACTGCCCTGTGAAGCCGGTCTCACGTATCTTTGAAATAGCCATTTCGAGAAAAACTACTTTTAAATTTTAGACAGAAAACTTGTAAATAATGGCCCATTTATGAAATAAAAAAACATAATACAAATGAGAAATGATATAACTAATGAAAAAACATTATTAACCATTAATGCATTTAATGTATTTAATTATTAGTAACTAACGATATTAACGATCTAAAATTACATACGTTTCGAGTTACGCGAAATGCGGTATCTAATAATAAGAGCAGTGAATGTGGCCTTTGCTTCTACTCCGTGGGTAGCACAGCGATTACGCTGCTCTCCAATAAGTTTCTTAATGTTTCTTTAAATAAAATTTATATAAAACTCTAAAAAATGTCTCGTTTGTGGGAAAATTGTTTAATCATAGAGTAATTGTTAACATAAATTATTATTAAAATAACTTTTCACTGGCACTTAAAAACAAAAAGAAATGGTTACTAAATATTCATAAAGCTCTATTTAAGGTAAGTACAATACGGGAACACATAATTAACAGTGCGGGAAAAAACAAACAAGTGAATGCTAGTTCGGCAACATTACACCCGATGTCCTAGATAGGAATAGTCAGCATCAAAAGTAACTACGCCATCGAAGACGTCAGGAGCTCCTTATTACCTTTCGACGCCTTCGTTTGCGTAACTACTATTGATGCTGACTGTACCGGAGTTTGGCGTAACTCGAGCAAATTGCGCGCGCCACAGGTTGATACTTGCACGGTTGGGCCGAACTCACGTATCGAAAGATACCGCAAATTGGCAAAACTCAAACGTATCGCGCTTGTGAAGCTTATTTGTGGTAATTAAAGATACGGGAATGCGCATAAATCGACTTTTAAAAAACGGATTCCAGAATTATAACGTCGAATCCTGAGCGTAGTGAGGGATTCAAGCAACGTCGCCCGAGGTATAAACAACTTGCTACCGCATAATACGCTCTTCATTTCACTCCTTCCATGATAATGAAAAACACGATAATTACAGTAAATATATAATGAAAAAGATATTATAGAAACAATTGGCGTGACTTTGTAATTAAGAAATAGTGTTAATATAATCAGGGAAATATTCTTCAAATATGGGAGCATCCAGGAGACAAAGTGACTTTCTGTCTACTATTTTTATGACACCCAGCAGATGATTGAATTTGAATTCTAAATCATGTAAACCGTAAGAAGTTTAAAGGTGCAATATCTTTTTCAAGAACTATTCGAAATATAAGCAGCCTTCTACTCTATGGAATATTATATTCCACGCCTAAAATGAGAGTCGGAATGAACAACGACATCACAGTTTTCTCGCTCTTTCTGAAGCTTCCGTGGTCAAACTATTCCCTAGGTATCCTATATGTCTGTATGACAAAGCCATCCTTTTGAAATACCTTCTTATATTAAACCTTGTTTTTCGGTATAATATTGCTTTTTGGAGGTGGCTTTATTCTTCCGAGTTACGGGCTATTCAAAATTACTGACGGTATACAAAAACATTCGGACACATATGTATAACTAAATAGTAATGGTTGATATTAAAACTAAAACGGATAAGATCATTTCTCGTCCAGGATGAATGAATATGATCATAAAAAAAACCAATCCCTGCGGCAGTCCAATAATATTTTGTATCTTTTTAGTGAAATATTTAATTTCACTGATATTCTGGAACCCTTTCCTTCGTTCTGGATTCAATCAGTCACCTTCGTTACAATATACTATTTAATATGTGATTGAATTAAAGCAAATGGCAAAAGACAGAAACCGCGACCGATTGGTTCACCGAAAAGAGCTAGAGCTACTCTTAAATCTAAAGAAGGAGATAAAAACAAATACAATTATATAGTGGCTGTGTTTGCTGGCAACAAGCAAATGTCATCATAAATATGGAAAACTGAGCAGTCGGAGAATATTATTACACATATCATTTACATATAACTAATAGGTACTCAGTCGGAGTGATTGTAGATTCCTGTGCCGTGCCTTCTTCTGTCAGAAATCTATCACTATTTGATGGTGCTCCTACACTGGCTGTTATAAATGTCTTAGTGTTACATAGCGTTATCCTTGTTACACAATGTTATATTACATTTATGACAGCCAGTGTAGGCGCACCATAAGCATGCCATCAATGTTAATGGTTGTGTAGTATGGCAGTCTCTAAACGATTTCAGCGAGGGCCCCTGGATCCCATTCTGTTCTAGTTTAGAAAAACACCATGTACTATCTGTCTTTATTGATTTTAGCAAGGCCTTTTGACACACTGTCTTATAAAAACGCTTTTTTCTAAACTAGAAAAGAATGGGATCCCTTCATTTAGGTGACTATTAACAATATCAGATTTTTTTTATAACAGCTGGGAAATACTTTTTTTTTTTGTTTGAATGAACCCGTGTCATTACTCACCTTCGGTTTGCTAATGATATACTCGCAGTAGTCTTGGCTGAGACCATGGAGGACTTGAGTACGATGCTCGATGACCTTTTTAGTTAGCCTCCGGGCGAGTTGGTCTGAGGATGAACGTGGATAAGACAAAGATCATGTCAAATGCCTATGTGGAACCAACTCCTGTAACTATCGGATTATGTATACCTAGGTTACTGTCCAGTTTGGTAGGTCTAACTTCAACAAAGAAGTCAATTTTGAATCTGACTCGGCTGGGTAGCGTTTGGGAAATTTCTTCCAATGTTCCGCAGCGTTTCAAGACCAGTGTCGTTGCCAGGTGAGTGTTCGCAGTGATGACGTATGGAACTGAAACGTGGTTGCTTACTATGGTCGTCAAAAGAAGGCTCAAAGTCACCCAAAGAGCAATGGAGAAGGCTATGCTCGGAATTTCTGCGTGATCGCATCAAAAATGAGGCTATTTGCAGCAGAACTAATGTAACCTATACACACCTAGTCCTCTGAATCGCTAAACTTAAGTGACAGTGGGCGGGGCACATGTCACGTGGAGCCAATTCTTATTATTGACAAGCTTCCGCCCGCGACTTCGTCTGCGTGGACCCGGCATAAAAACTATCCTATATTTGAATCCAGGTTATAAAATATCTTCGTGCAAAATTTCATCTAAATCGGTTGAGCCGTTTAAGCGTGATTGAGTAACAAACATCCAAACATCTAAACATCCAAACATCCAAACTTTCGCATTTATAATATTAGTAGGATGACCGATATACGAACAAATGATTTCAATTTGTTGTGCGAGATTTAAAACAAAATATTTCAGTTGGTTAGAAAAACAAAACAATTGTAATAGGTATAAATACAAAATAGTATCTATACCTGGCGTTTTTACTTAGTTTTTTTGGTTCAATAGCTAGAGATTCTTGTTCGACTGGTTACTAAGGCACTGGTCCCACCGCCGGCAGTAAGCTAGAAAAGTTGGGTGAGTAGCATTACATTACGGATCTGTAAAGGTCGATTGATCACACTGTGCCTGGTCAGCACGCAATGAACCGTTACTCGCCCAACTTTTCTAGCTTACTAGCCGGCGGTGGGACCAGGCCTAAATATCCCAGGCTTTTCAGCCTTATCTGATTTGTTTGACTTTATCTTTTATTCATAAATACTAATTAAACAACCTACCTTATCCGAAGAACATAAAATGCACATGCGAAATTCTATGGCGGTCTGCTCAAAAAAATTTACCCTGGTCTACATTTTCTTGTAGACCCGCCCTCGAAGTCAAACCCGTACTTTCCATTTAGCAAATAGTTTTTTGATGAAGGACCCGGAGAAATGTAACCATAAAATTTCTGAATACGCCCGTCCCCTGGAGGAGCGCACGCACGCCTTCTTATTACCCAGTTTTGGCGATATCGTTTAGAGTGAGTGTTTTGAAACGTAGATTTTGTGTTTTTGCGCTGCTTATTCACATTGGCAAATTAGCAACTTTATATACACACAATATAGAGTGTACATAATAATAGATGTCCTCGAAATTCAATAGGTTAGTATGTGACAGAAAGAGTTTTGTATTGGTACAAATGCAATTTTTTATTAAAAACCCTATTTTGTGACATGAAGTTGTTAGTGCGCTTTATAAAATTCCTTGTCGATAACGTAACGCACGCAATTACCTCTCTGGTGGTAATATACCTAAGTTTATAAACCATGCCGAATTATAAAAAGAACCAAATGTTAAATACCAAACCTTAATAATAAGTTTTCCTTAATTTATAACAACAATATTTTATAGTTACCTACATTCATCTGAAATTGATTTGTGTGAGAGATTCATGACGTCGGGTGTTGTCATCCATACAATCTACGTCTTTTTTCTTTTTAATTATAAAGAGGAATTTTATTTATTAGGTTGCATGTTTTGAGTAATCTCCAAACCGCTTAACAGATAATAAAAAAACATCTGCGTGTACAATGGATTTTCGTAATGGATACTCGTACTATCACAGATATAGGAAATAAGGAGATCGGACATGCCGGGCGATTTTTATTGAATGTGCCTGTCGCAAGTACTTGAATTCATGGTTTTATTTAAAATAAATAGTATTTATAGTATTTACCTGTGAAAAGTGATCCCACTAGCGTGGAAATTAATCAAATCACTGCGATGTTTGCAAGTAACTATTATTGTTTCTGAGTAGAAGCGGACTTATTCAGGATGGTTTATCAAGTCAAAATATCAAAATCAAACATTTGCTCCGCAAATAGCCCCTGAACTTTAAAGGTCAAATCACTAATTCCGAAACTAAGTAACACGAAACATTCATAACTATAAAGAAATCTTAGGGCTGTTAACAATGATGTAATATAAAAAAGAGGTAGATATTTTGTCTATACGAAATACCATCTTTAAAAACGGCCAGGCTTACGCACCCATGAAAGAGCTGCGAATGTTGCAATTACACAATAATAATAAATGGACCCGATTCTACAGTGGCTTCTCAAATTCCTAATTATATTTAGGTGTCGCTAAAACACTTTGCTATTCTATGAGCAGCTGTCATAATCCAATGACAGCGCTAATTTGAAACTGACGTTTCTTATTTTAGGCGGTCTATTCAACTTACTTAGCTGCCTAAATGCTATTCTAAATATGACGTGTTTAATCTGCCGCCTAAATTATGTCTAAATATTAGACAATTTAGTTTTAGGCTAGTTAAGCCATGTGCACGTAGAATCGGGTCCAATGTCAAATGAAAGCAGGACGGTATGATTATTTTCGGGAGCGAAACAGAGAGAAGTAAATGTGTCGTAACGTACGATGCAGAAAAATATACTGTTCTCTGTTTCGCTGCTGTCACTTGACTTGCTGTTAATGGACAAAGAGTAATAATAAATCAGATAATCTCATTATGACGAACAATTGCCGGAGGTATATCCTGAAGGACGGTACGGTCGACATTTGTCGGGCATGCCGCCGTCCCGGGGAGTCACTCAGGCATATTATCTCCAGTTGTGGTCATCTTGCTAACGGCGAGTACTTGCACAGACATAACCTTGTAGCCAGAATTATTCACCAGCAACTTGCTCTGCTATACGGTCTTGTGGTCTCCGAAGTGCCTTACTATAAGTACACACCTGCGCCACTTCTCGAAAATGGTCGTGCCACGCTCTATTGGGATCGATCTGTCATCACGGACAGGACTATTCTTGCCAATAGGCCTGATATCGTGCTGACAGATCGATCGAAACGCCAGGCAGTGCTCGTCGACATCACCATCCCCCATGACGAGAACCTCGTGAAGGCCGAGAAGGACAAAGCCAGCAAGTACCTAGACCTGGCTCACGAGGTAACCGCTATGTGGGATGTTGATTCGACGATCATCGTCCCGATAGTCGTTTCGGCGAACGGTTTAATAGCGAAGAGTCTCGACCATCACCTCAAGAGACTCTCGCTAGATGGCTGGATCAAGGGTCAGATACAGAAGGCGGTACTCCTAGATACTGCGCGGATAGTCAGAAGGTTCCTGTCTCTGTCGCCCTGACCGCCGGTAGCTTAGGCCCCGCCTCGCTGCCGGCTGCACCCTAGGTTAGGTTTTTATAATGATTTTATGTTTTGTATGTATAGTTGTATATTTTACTTTTTATAATATTATTGTACAAACCTAACGTAAGATAAAATATGAATAAAGAGAATAATCAGATAAAACACCTTGCCTTTAATTCATGTATTTCGTAATGTATTATGTACTATTGGACATTTACAGTACAAAACATACATCTCAATTTAAGAGCCGCCAGAATGCTCGGCTCTTCATGCAAACGTAGTCTGGTTCTCATTTTAAAACGGCTTACTGAAGTAACATGACACTTACTGAATTACTTTCATAGTTAGACTAGGTCAACGGAAAGTACCCTATAAATTTTAATTCCCTTGCCAGTGTCGACATATACGTTTTTTGCGGCATAAACGGCCGTATCTTTGTTTATGTTAACTTAGGAGTTTGAATTTTTTCACAGCAACAGGGACTGTAAACCTGGTTTTAATTTCAACTCAATACCTCCATGCTTGATCCTGTAAGGGTTCCTTTTTTCCTTTTAAGGTATGGAACCCTAAAAACAGAGCGTTTAGAACGTTTTTAATACGAAGTGTCTAATTACTTTATTTATTTTTTAATATATTTCTTGATAGTTTTTGGCAACATAATCTTATTTCCGACCTAGATATGGCGGATGCCATTATTCTCCTTTTCTATACAAAACGAAGTATCATGTTATTCCAGATTGCCGTTTTAAAATGACAACCAAACTACGTTTGTATGAAGAGCCGAGCGTTCTCTATTCTTTGATCGGCAAAGATATTGCTTCTCTATCGCACTCACTCTTCGGGTAAGTATATTTTTGTTGCACTCAACATGTTCTGGAAAAATCTTTTATAATCACGTGATTATTGAATACATAAAATGTATTAATATTATATATAAAGTTATATTACTTACGAATGATACGTTATTCCCTGGCTTTAGCTGGCTTATTTACTTTAATTACTTAGTGTAAAATATCATCACACACGACGTCATGGTTTTACTATCGCGCAACAAATCTGACAGCCTGCTACACGTTTACACGTTGCCGTTGCCTACGCGAAACTGAGGCAAGGTCAAACAATTGACTGAGATTTTGTGTGCCACTTTTGGAGTGCTTATAACATATCTACCTCTTTTTATATGACATCATTGGCTGTAAAGGTCTCTGCCAAATGTAATATCTGTAAAATTTAGGACTCTTTTTCTGAGTAATGTTAAGTTTTGTGCTCGTGATCTTGTGCAGAAGAGACGAAATATACAAATTCTGATAGGTATACAACCCACATTTACCGGCTTAAACAAATAAATATCATGTCAAATGTTAACCGTTACTTCGCACATTTGGTCGTTCTCCAATTACGTATGCCGCTGCCATACCCCCCCGGGAACCAAACAAAGACCCTTTTATAACCTTGTTTATCGCCGACCGCAAGACGTTCCAAGCAAAATGATCGTTTTAAGCTAGCTCTTTTCGATTCGATTGTGTGCAATGCCACTTTAAACGAAGTATTTGACCAGCCCCAAACCTTTATTCTTACATTTTTAAAACTCATTAACGAACTAACCGTCTACAGTGGGGTTGAATTCATTAATACGTATTACTTGCCCGATTATACGCTTGAATAAGAATGAAGCGCCATTTTTTCTATAGATTTTGATATACATAGAAGATGATTCACCTCCAATGAAATAGACTCCCATCTGCGTGTTTTGCGCTAAGTAGACCGCGCCCTAGTTTAAACAGCAGTAACGCGAAATAAGCCTCTTATGGCTACTTCCACTCGCTCCTCGCCCATGGAGTTGACCTCTGGGGTGACGCTACAGAGCGAGGAAGGGCGTTCAACCTGCAAGAACAAGCCATCATGCAGCATCGTGGCCGGCGTCCCCTGGGATAGGCCAGCCAGAAAGCTGTTCATTAAATATAAAATACTGTTTAAAAGTATATACTCGAAATTGCTAAATACGTAAGAAACAATCTTGAACAGTTTTCCACATATGCTGACGTTCGCGACCGCCGTTGCCGACTGTACCAGGTACAGTCGGCAACGGTACAAACAGGTCCTGTTTTTTTTTTTCTAGTCACAATTTAGTGGCTGAGAGGGTTCCACTCAGTCCAAACACGCCATATTTTTTAAAGGATGACACCAAACCGTTCGATTTACTTATATTAAGAAGTTTATTAATGGAAAACCAGGACATAATCCTTTTCTTCTTTTAATTTTACCCGAAACATAATGTCCTAAACGATCAACCGACAACAATGTCGTATGGTACGTTATTGATAAACAAATTACGTAGATAGTGGATTAAATGCATTAAAGAATCAAGAATATAACATACATCATAATAATTTCTTAACTTACCTAATACAAAATACACATTTTTACAGCTTCAGAGTTAAAATTATACCCCATAACATGAAAAGTGTAAACACAACGACCATTTGAAGTTTTCAATCTTCTCATTTTTAACTTTGTATCGCTTAATACTTGTTACATAATGCTGTCCAATTAACAATATCAAGTTATCCACTCGCAATATGATAGCTATAATTCAATTAGTATGTATGTAGACATTGAACATTGACATACATAGATTGTACAATATGCTTCATTACGCTCAATAATACCAGGAAATTCAATCTATTCAGTAAATGTATCACCCGAGCAATAGAAAGCACAAACAATTGACTGAGGCCGAATTCTGCTCATCAAAGCAATTTTGTATGCCACTAGAAGCCCTTATTATAATGAATTTCGCTATGTTCCTTATTAGACTCCGGTAAATTATTTTGTTTACTACAACCATCCATTGCTTTGTAGCAGGATTGTAGCAGTAGCTGCCAATGCGATAGATGTGTAATAATTGTTTGCAAATTAAAAACGTGTGCAAAATATTGACTTACATCTCGACGAAATCACGTACGCGTGTTAATTTTGTTTGTGCAATGCTACTAACTATGACAATTGTGTATAATATTCTAACTTTTTAAAAATGGGTCATGAAAGTAGTCGGAGCCCATTTGGCCGAAGTGGTAAAATTGCGCGCAGCCCTCCAGACGGTATCATTATCAGCACGGACTCCAGAGTGAAATCGAGAAACTCAAGCAAACGTTCAAAAATACCCTCCAGCCTACAAACCTATTGCAAACGCAAGCCTAGAATTGTGATGGCGTGCCGTCAGCCCTACAAGAACAAGAAGTTTATAAATGCATTTTTTAACAGAATCTATCCGGTAAACTGCAGGACCTATCTCGGGAAAAAAGCTTGACCTCCATTAGATTGAGTCAGAAGTCGGGCAAGAAGGATGCTGAGACCCGTCATAGAAGTGCCAGCCAGCCCAATACGCAAAGCGCTAATATCCCAAAATCGAGTTTTTATTAACTGGTCTTCGTGCCTAAGTGTGAGACTTCACTATCGTCACCAGGTGCTTCAAATTCCAGCATTTTGGTCACGCGGCCAAGACGTGTAAGCAAACTTACCTCACGTGTGGACATTGCAGTGACGCAGGGCATTCAAATAAGGAGTGCCCAAAGAAAGGAGATCCGCCCAAATATGCAACATGCAGATTTAACAAAAAGCCCATCGACCATTTAATGACCTTGAATGTCCTGCTAGAAAAATGGCCGAGCAACGATACATAAACTCGATTGATTACGAAGGGGTCTAATTTAAGGACGCCGCTTACATTACTTTTGTTTTGACTTATATGTATAGATTTTTTCCCCTTTTTTAGTTACTAACTCGGCATATCTTAACGTCACCCACTAAACACGAAGGCCGCAACGCAAGCACTTATTTGTTACACATATTTTATGGAACTCAATAAATTCCACGGCGAAAAGATTGTCCTATTTGGCGGCATGATTTTTTAATAAACTGTTTTGACACGTAAATACAAAATATTGACATCACGAATAAGCACTACTGACCGTCTATAAGCGCATCCAAAAGGCCGACTGCGGCGGACATCATACGTTACATATCATAAAGAGAGATAGACAGTAGTCTATCCCGCTCAATCTTATAGCATATGCTATGTATGCAGATAACCACGCTAGAATGTTAGGACGCTTTGGACGCGGCTATAGACTGTCAGAGGCGTTTATTTGTTTTAATAAGTGTGACTTGAGGAATAAAAAACATCTAATGTTTGTTTCCTGATTGACCGATTTTAATAACTAATTGTATTCTGGTTAATTGATAGCAAATAGTGTTTACCTTAGTTCTGCTGCAGATAGCCTGCCTCATTTCTGATGCGATCACGCACAGAAACTCTCAGCATATAGCCCTCTCCATTATTCTCCATTTATTTTGCGATTATGCCTCAAGGGTTCTTTTACATGTCAGAGCTTACAAATACAATTAATTTACAAATTCAAGATGATCATTAGAATATTAGAATGGAAGCAAGAAACGTCATTAACAATGTTCTGTCTGCAAAAAGCAAAGCAAAATATATGAACGCCTATTATGAAACCTCCTGGAAGAATAGTAAAGGTGCAATATCGTTTACAAGAACTATTCGAAATATAAGCAGCCTTCTTACTCTTTGGACTATTATATTCCACGCCTAAAGTGAGAGTTAGAATGAACAACGACATTCAAATAAATGGGTAGTTCTACCGTTTCGTGCAAATCGGCGGAGTTTAGGAGATTTTCTTTATTCTATTTTTTTCCTATGATAATGGTATTAAATATGAAAAAGAAACTCTTTAATATAATTTATTCTGAATTATACGCAAAATTGACCGAGATATGGGCAATTAAAATTACTCAAAAGAAATGGTAATGAATTACCGAATATGGTAATGATATTAGATATTATGGGAATGAAAGTACGATGTTGGTAATGAAGGATTAAGTAAAAAACCGATATTCGATTATAGAAAATGCAAAGAAATCAACAAGGAACGCTATCGAGATCAATTAATCAGCCTTAGTATTTATTGTAAAAAAGAGTGAATTCTCTAATTCACACAAAATATTTAAATATTATACTTAGTATTATTTATAGTTGACAATAATTATTATTATATTGGCTGGTATAAATCGACATTAACTTACGTTTATGTTTGCTACGACACATGTTTCTTTAGTCAAGTATACATATATAAGACTGCCAACAAAAACAAAAGTCTCTCTGTTTTATAAAATGCATAAAAATCATTAAATAATTTGATAATTATTGCGTATCACATATTAACAAAGTATTCATTAGTTGTAAATTTTTGCTCAAAACAAAATAGTAAAAAAATATTTTTACAAGGGGTACAGTTTATTGTCGGTGTCTTCTGAGTTTGATGAGATGGACTTGCGATTGGATTCTCTTGAAGAGCTAAAAAAAAATGAGTGCCGACGGGTAATTAAATATGAATATAGGCATAAATTAGCTTAAACCGGCTAATTTACCATATCATAGCAAAAAGAACATACAAACAAATTAATGAAAAAAAAATCAATAGGCACACTTGCTAGCCAAGAGACATAAAAATACGGCAAATAGACGGATTAGTAAACAAACGACTATTTAATATTAATTCAATTTTGAATATACCTACTAAAAATGTATATGTAAATCATCTTAATCGCATCAGTACTCAAAAAGAGTAACGGTTAAACACAGGGTTTCACAATTGAATACTAAAATTCATTACCATCGTTGTATATTCATTACCATTATTCTTATAGTGAATGGTAAATTATGGTAATGAAGAGAATGGTAATGAATTATCTTTACCTTTTCTAGATTTACTCTTCATAAACAAATGCAATTGCAGGTATATTCATTTAGTAAGTTTTCGAACTTAATTATCTACATTTAAGTATCCACAGTACAATAAAACCCAAAAGCATTAATATCAAAATATAATAAATGGTAATGAAAAAAAAAAATACCAAATCCAAATTTCCGCTACGAATAAATTTTTTGACAAGAATTTGGCACGCACCCGCCTTGTGTGATGTTCACTGGTCGATTAAGGCGGGGATCGCGGGCAGGGGGAACTATGTGTAGAATAACTTTTCGAGCTTCTGCAGTTTGATTTTGTGGTTGCCAATTTAAGTTATGGTAATGAAGTTTTTTTTATACAAAAAATAATTTGGTACAGTGGAAGTAAATAACAATTATATATTACTTAAGACCTTCATAGTATTACTACTTAATAAGTACTTTAACCATTTACGAGGATAAATGTAAAGTAGTGCTTGTAATAATTTAGTTATTCGACATCAAATATATAAATTTTTGTTTTGAACGATGATGGTAATGAATTTTTGGGACGTTAATATTTTTTTATGTACATTTATACTGCAAAAATAAAAAGAATGTTAGGTGCAAAGTATACCTAAGTACCTAACAGAACATATCAAAATATTTGAAGTTTATTTAGCAGTAAATACATGCTTTTTTTCTATGAACATGTGCTTTGCACGAAATGGTAGAACTACCCAAATACCTACTTAGTATAAATACTGATCACAGTTTTCTCGCCGTAACAGGAAGTAAATAAATATCTACCGATAGATTTAAATCCATGTAGTTGTAATGGTTTACTCTTTCTGAAGCTTCCATAGCCAAAGTTTTCCCCAGGTACCCTATAGTTTCGGTATGTCTATGACAAAGCCATCCTTTTGAAATACCTACTTATATTAAACCTTGGTCTTAGGTAAAACATTGCTTTATGCAGCCGGCTATTTACTAATTACCGACGATGTACAAAAACGTTCATCTCATTCATATGTATAACTAGTAAAGGTTGATATTAAAACTAAAACGGAAGAATGAAAAGCCCTGCCCCCAATCCCTGCGGCGGTCCAATATTATTAGTATCTTTTTAATTAAAATGTACTATAAGTATCGTGTTTTTAATTATCATGGAAGGATTGAAAAGAAGAGTGTATTACGGGGTAGCAAAATTATTTATAACTCGGGCGACGTTGCTTGAAATCTACGCTCAGGATTCAATCAGTCACCCTCGTCACAATATACCACTTTGCTCCCTAGCAATACAATTAACTGCTTTTTTGTTTCGCCTTTCACGCGTGTAATATGTACCCAACTCACTTAACTTCAATTCAACAAACTTAATGTAGTAAGGAAATACAGGAAAAGGTTGACGGACAATACATGAAATAATAAAAACGCAACTTACGACTTTATTACACATAATCTTATTATACTCAATGAGACCCACATATTAACAAATTAAATGTTGCCATTATTTACATACGTTTATTTTGAATTACATTAAAGTTTACGCATTAAAATATTCAGAGTTTTTAAAGTAGAGCCAAATGGAATTAACTGTCACACTCTCATTTCGTCAATAGCTGCTTGTGGCAGACTCGAGGCGTGGTGGGGGCCCTTTCCGCGCCGGAGAGTGGCATGAGGTCCCCCTCGGGCTGCGTCCTCCCGCCCTACAGGGGAGCCCTGCGAAGCCGAACCGTTTGGTGGCAGGAATTTCTGCTGCCTCAACTCTTGTAAGGGCGGCGAGTTATTAAACTGGTTCAAATTCTTTGGCATCGTGCCGTATCCACCCATTTGAGTATAACTTACGTTGGGCAATCTAAAACTACTGTTCCTACTACCTAATTTGCTGGGTAACATCATGTTTTCTATGCTAAGTGACGGACTTGGTGGTGACTTCGGCACGTCTAGCGGGCCTTTAAAGTTCAAGTTAGCTAAGTGCGAATCACTACCCATTTGATGCTTCTTGCGATTATGTCTTTCGACGTCTACGACCAAGCTGGGCGTATGTGTCGGGTCCATGTGATAATGTGAATGCTTTCCTGATATAGTTTCAAAATGTTTTTCATTAAATCGTTGTTGTTTGCCCCGCGACCTAGATTTATCTCTCTGATAGTATACCCCGGCGAATATCAGAACATTTAGAATCAATAGCGAGCAACCTATAGCTATGGTAACGCTTAATGCCGTTGAATAGGCAGCGTACCCTGCTGCCTCCAAATTAGCTAATGTGTTTTCAGTGGTATTGAATGTTGGCCCGTCCCTGCCATTGGGTAATAGCGTAACGCATGTCGCTAGAATAGTATCGCCAGTAGTCAAAGCCGCGTCAGCGTACACTGTTCCATTAACCCGCTTCAATTGATCGTTGTCATTGACATTTCTCGCCAAAGGGTCAGGTCGCACGATGCCTTCGTATAACTCTTGTTCGTTGTGATTCTTGAACAGATTATGTCGAGCAGCGATATCCTCCATTCCCGCTCTGTGCAACTCGGGCACCAGCCTGAGCCACACAGAAAGTTGATGAGCCCTGAAGTGATTCTTCAGACGCGACTTCATACCTAAACAACAAAGTTAGTCATTGTACTACTAATGATTATTGGTCAAATAGCAAATATGGGAACTCAGTATGTATATACTTAGTTATATAGAAAAAAAAACTTAAGGAAGGCCCCTGTTGCATGTGCGTAGTTGTGTATGATTATACAGTTACCAAAAACGTATGAAATTAATTTACTGTACTCCGTGATTAACCTTGTGATGCATGACAATTAATTTAGAAGTAGACAGGATTAATCAAACTTCTTATAGCCTGACCAGTTACTTTATAACCCTCGCTATGCTGCTGATGTTTAGTGGAACTAATTTCTTTTAATGGTAACCAATGTAAACAATAAGAGAAGACAAGGGTGACATTACGCGATTTTACAACAGAAATCCTGAAAGTAATACACAATGAAACGAGAAAAACCGCCAATTTGGTTTGGTATTTATTTCAATATTATATGTTAGGGTTGAGCAGCATTCTGTAAAACAATGTTATGATGGTTGTTCACATGACTGGTATGTACCGACGTTTTCATTTTTTTCATTTATTGACGTTCGGTCTTCTTGGATTAGTTACTTTGTTAGTTACTTATATTGTATTTGAGGTAAATAATGAAACTGCATTAACATTGCCGCCACTAAAACGCTTTATAATACTTTTTAAGGTCGATAGTTTTCAAAGCGACACGTGGACTGATAAAAGTCAATATCAGAGTCAGGTTACCAAGATAATTGTAACATCGAATGTTTGAAATACGGTTTTGTTGAGTAGCTAAGTATTTGATCTAAATCGAAATAATTTACAATCTAACCTTTGATTCTACGTTTTAAGGATGTGCTAATGAAAAATATTGTTTCGAAGCCAATACACGCTGTCCTGACTGTACAGTCAGGTCTTGTACAAGTTGACAGGTGACAATTGTTGACTATAACATGACATCTGCACATTATGACCATATTATGTAAGTTGTTTGTAGCCCCACTATTTCAGGGATATAATAGTACATTACTACAGAGGCTGGCAACCCCTTTTCACGCCGAGGTATGTACAGTCGACTACAAAGAGATCGATACGGCCAAAGTTACAAAAATATGCATACGCGACTTTATTGCCTAAATATTAAGGTAGTGTATACATTTTTTTGTAACTTTGGCCGTATCGATCTCTTTGTAGTCGACTGTACAGTGCTTTTCTCAAACATGCAATGAAATAAATTAAATAATCTCCAAAAATCAAACTTTAATTTTCATGGCTGAACACGGTGCTCCTGTGCGACAAATTGTAGAATGGAAATTAAATAACCAACCTTCTTGCAGGCCTCCAATTTTGTATGAAATACCATTACGGATCTCTCGTCTCGCTCCGCCCGAGACGTGACACTTCACTTCGAAACCCATTATGAAGAACACAACGTCAATATTTTATTGCATGTTTGAGAAAAGTAACTTGTCAGACTTTAGCTTAGTTACTAATAAAACGTCATTCCATATTTGAAACTAGGAATATTAACAGTATGTAACGACCTACACAGTACGATTACTGTTAGTTAAGACCTGACAGATGGATTGCCTTCATTTAATTTTCAACTTTAATTTCATATAGATAAAGCATTTTTTAGAATACTGTTACCCACATCTACCGATTTAGTAATAACTATTTTATTTGTATAAGATTAAAGTTGAAAATTAAATGAAGGCAATCCATCTGTCAGGTCAACTAACAGTAATCGTACTGTACTGTTAATATTCCTTGTTTCAAATATGGAATGCTTCTTATTCGGACACTTGGCTACCTACATGCAAGATGGGCCTTTACTTATTTCGTCATCGTCGTCATCAACCTATAAACGTCCCACTGTTGGACCTCCTGCGCTCTCTTCGGCGCGAAGGAATAGGCAGTAGCCTCCGCACTGGCCCAGTGAGGCTTGGGGACTTCACATTCATCTTTGAATTATTTCGCAAATGTATGCAGGTCTACTCACTAAATACCTACGTACCTACTTCTATTAAGTTTTAATAAACAATATAATGTAATGCGTTCTAATATAAAAGGAAAGATGGATCAACAAAACCGTCATCGTCGAACAAGTAGATTATTTTCTCTTGACTTGACTGACAAACTTTATTCACATGAGTTAGTACAAAGCTTAAATGACGCTATAAATACAATAGTTAAAACTTGTAACTTCGTATCCATTTTATAATTAATATTGCGGTGAGATGTACGTTACGCCTGAGTCGTACTATAGTCTTTAAAAAGTATGGAAAAAATATATACTTTTCTCCCCTTTTGTAAAATCCAGGGATCTCCTAAAACACGTTACTTTACACAACATGAGTAAAGTTTTAGGGAGACAAACAAAGTTACAAACAGGTCGACGAGCCTTTTCTTTTGGAAGTTAGACTCATCAACTCTCGCTACAGATCCACTCCCCACATCGGCCGTATATCACCACGCGTATCACTGACCTATTTCTAAGTACTTTTGGTGCGTGGAGTCGTACTCTTCCCAATTTATGCCTCGAAATTTATTACGCTCCCTCGACGCCGGCAACAAAACCTCCTGCCTGGTGTTGTCGTTTGGATTTCTATAACAAGATGAACATATAATATTACTTTACTTACGATATGATTAAAATGCGTGTGTTATGTTACTAGCGAGCAATCTAATGTATCAATTCTACCAGTATGCCGTTGGTACACTTTACAATATTACTCATATTCAGGTTCATATTGGCTCATATACACTTGATGTGTCATTTTTTTCTAGTAATACCGCTTTGTAATCATAATCATCACTCTTCATAATTTTTTTCTTCCACCTTTTATGTTTCTAAATTTCTGTAACTATCATCGGAACTCATAACGAACAGTTTTCATGAAATGTTTCTTCATAATGTCATTACTAAGAACAGACTTGAACTCATAATTTGGTTTTTCATAACAGTTTCCTTCATAAAGGACATATATTATAATTTTGTTAGTCCTAATACCAGTAAGTAAGTTTTTCCGCTCTTTTATTAAAAACTGAATCTATCTATCTTGGCATTAGATAGTGGTTGTTCTTTATTAATACAAAATTTATCAATAACTACTAGTATGTATAGAAATAAATATGATATTAAACTATATTGTTAAAAATCGTTAGGATATAAAAGTGTATAAACATAGATAGTAGTAACAGAGATACTTATGTTGAATAACATTATTAATATAGACAATTCGGAGTTACGATAGTTATTAGCACTAATAAGTTGCAATTTTATATGAACTTTGGCGCACCCCCTTAATAGACATACCTTTGATTACTTTGCCAGTTGTTTCCTACTCGTCGCTTACGCAACGCATTGTACGTCGACGTCAAAGAATTAGGAATGGAATGAGATGCAAAAGTGTAAACATATCTTTGGCGTCCACTGTACATCAGGTAGATCTTCTTCTTCCTTTAAAAAATGGCTTCCATCTAAGAAGATGAATTCGTCGATGTCAAGTTTGCTTATAAGCAAACGTTCGGTAGTTTGGTTAGTCGTCAATAATGCAATCAGCGTCAGAAGCTCCGCTTAAGAAGCAAGGCGGACGCCGCTGACCGCATCCCCGACGAAAGACCCAGGTAGATCTAAATGTTACTTTTTGTGATTTGTCCTAATGTGCATTCGAAAGGTAACGTGATCGCTCACCCGTCATGATTAATGTTCTTGTCGAAACTTAAATGATATAATCTTTATTCTCTTATGAGTCTTAAGTAATACAGGTAACGTTTCCTTGGTGATTAAAATAATTTAGACTTCACAACATTTAAGGATACCCATATTTTCTTTTCTGGATAATGCAGGAATGACAAAAATACAACACCGTGGTTAGATCTACCTACTTTTTTAAAAGATTTGTGGAAAATCGACCAGGAGATCTATAATATTATGGGATAGTGCCAAAAGAATATGAAACCTACATATATCTGTCTAGCATTAATTTTTAGTAAAAACGTTAACATAAGGCGATGCAATATGCAAATGAAGCTGTTTATAGTGTACCTCGTAATATAATAGATTCACTTCGCAATGGACTCACCCAGTTCGCACAAAGTTAGATACAAAGAGCATCATAGATTCAGACAATGCCACCTCGGACTTTGTGTAATTCTGCGGAAAATGGCCAAACCCGTCCACGACTGGAGCTCCAAAAATATAAGGAAGTTCTTCACCGTGAACAACTCCCGTTTTCTGAAGACAGAATTAAAAAAAACGTATTTATGCAAATACAATGTATTTTAATAATATAAAAAAGGTTGGACCTTATTCTTTGTAACACGTACCAATGGATAAAATCCATCTTTTGTCTGATAATCAAACACGTAAAAGAAGGTTTTGGTAGGTCGACGAGGACCATCTTCGTCGCTTGGTGCTGGTTTTGGCCCTCCACTGAGCAAGTCTCCGCTTTGGACTAATGGTGCCACATATTGAGCATCTGAGAACGCTGCCACGGTCGCATCCCTCGTATTAATCAAATTCTGAAAAATAAAACACATTTTTTCGTAATCGCCTTAACGTAACTAACCTTCATTAACCTTTTATAAAGCCTTAAAAGACCAATCAGTATCTGAAAAGTAATTATTGTTACATATTTAGCGATATAAAACATTTAACTCTAATATCACTCTTAAGTCTTGAATCACTAATGTAAACAAACTAACTTTACATATAATACTAATAATTACACGGTTCAACTCACGTATTAAATGTCACTACGGGCGACATGTTTCGAACTCTTCGGGAGTTCTTCTTCAGGATGAGTGTTTTCTCGGCGGTGTCGCTTGAATAAAAAATGGTCCTAATGCTCAACCTCCGGCTTAATAGGCGTCCAATTATACAATACAACAATACAAATACTCTTTATTGCACACCTCACACAAACAAAGCAGTTAAAAAGAAAAACAATACATTAACATGTAGGTAGATGTAGACAACCGGCGGTCTTATCGCTGAAGAGCGATCTCTTCCAGACAACCTTAATTATGTCCGTCACCCCCTTAATATATGGCAAGTAGGCAAGAGGCCTCTCCACCGTGTGTGCGCGTGTTTCTAACGCAAGATTCATGAGGCGATTGAAATTACTCCAGCGCACAACTGCCCCGTGACATTGAATGCGTTAGTTGAACCGTGTAATTTTTTAGTATTATTTCAACATGTCTCACGAAAGTTTAAATTCGATAACTTTACATATATTTTATTTTCTCAAAGGCCTGAAACTCCTTGTATTTAAATTAATAGCTAAAAGAAATTGCCGTGATCTATTACAAAGCCAGAAATTTATTAGTTATGGGACAAGTGTTTACCAACGGTTTAGCTTAGTGGGTATATAGTGACCGTACCTAGTACCTACAAAGCCGACCACGGTCCTGGTTTCAAATCCCGGTAAGGGCAAATATTTGTGTGTGTTTTTAGTGTTCCGTACCAAAATTGATCCAAAGGAACACTTATGCGATCACTCGGAGGCTGTCCGTCTGTCACAGCCAGTTTTTTCGAAGACTGTTTGACATAGAAAGCTGAAATTTGGTATAGGTATAGAAATTTATGGCCTAGTTACATAAATAAAGGCAAGAAGGTGTAAACCCCAATAAAGGGGGCAGTTTGGGGGTAATAAGGGGTTTCCACCGAGTACATTAGTACATATTTTGTATACATCGCCAAGAATTTCCAATGGCGTCCATTCTTTTTATCACTTTTCTAGTCGCCACGAGTCAATATTTTTGTTAATAACCAAACACGCATTAGCAATGTTTACAAATATCTGTGAAACGTGCTGTGAAATAACCTATAATGGCGCGCAACAGTTTTTTTTCGTGAAGTTTGCGCAGTGCGCGCGCACGTGTTCAGCTAGACTTAGATGAAATCTCTAAACAGCCAATACAAAATAAAATAAATATTTTCGTTTTAAAATGTTACCTTTATTAATTCATGTAAAATGCTATCAAAAGTGAATAGTTTTACTAAATTAAACGTTTCTATATCATATCCAAAAATAAATAGTCAATTAATTAACAAAAAGGATTTAATTTGTTTAGTCGGGTAAGAATCCATTTGCCGAGAATTAAAAAAAAAGCTGTACATTCTGTACAACCCGGTTAGTTCAAGAATGCACCGTGTGCATGCATACATCTTGCTGCAAGGTGCCAACGTGACTTAATAGGGATATAACCATAACACACAAGTATCGTAATGTTATAAAACACGCGTGTTTAATATCCAGGATTATGAGCCTAAAAGTGACACAATTAGAGGTACTCGTACGTTACGAGCAATTGTGTTGAAAATTATATTTACAAATTAAAGTAAATAAAATTGGTATAGCGTCTCATTTTACGCTCGTTCTTCATTATAGCCGTGCCTGGTGACGTACATTGCACTTCGCAGTCTGATAAATGAATAATGATATAATGAAAACACAGCATTGTATTTCGTGTTTTTTTTAATTTGCATCTAGTAAAAATAAGATTTATTGTTGTCATAATCTATAGCAATTCAAATAAAGTACTCCGTACTTCATGAATGTTTGTTTATAGTTTTCCATATTAAAAGCTGATACATAGACCAAAGGTTAATAAACCAAATAGAGGCGTCATAGTTTTCACATTATTTAGTGTTCCCATATTCAGTTTTGTGCAATTTCTTTGTTTGTATAAGTGCGCGTGAGCGTGCGCTAAACTTATTTGGCTTGGTTGAAAACCGGCTTCACTAGGCTTTTCGTAATGCTCTGTCTATGCTTTTTCTTGGTCTGAGGTTATCGCTCGCGGATTCGACAAATTTAAAGTTATCAACACAGCACAGTAAAGTAAAGTAAAGTGTAAAGAAAGTGGGTAGACCCCCTACAAGGTGGACCGATGACCGGGCCCCGTATCATGGTCGGCCTTATCACGCAATAAGTGACAAGATAAGAGCGTCGTCTCGTTCTATCGAACGGTGTCAGCCAGTGACGGACGCTCTATCTCGTCACTTATCGCGTCATAAGGCAGACCATGATACGGGGCCTGGTAAAGGTCGCGGGAGTCCGCTGGATGCGGGTGGCGCAGAACTGGTCATTGTGGCACTCTTTGGGGGAGGTCTATGTCCTGTAGTGGACGTCTTTCGGCTGACATCAATATAAATATAATTTTTGTTGAACTCCATTTAATAAATCAAGCAGTTTAGTTAGTAGTAGTTAGCTTCAAAATCAGGAGATAAAGTATGAATCATTTAAACTGAATGTACGGTAAACACTAATTGTTGAGTTCCGACTCGCCCTTGGCCAATTTTAAATTTACGTATTTGAGAATTTATATAGTCTATTTTGTGTTGCCCTGTATATTGTCGTTTATCAGTGCGAATCTGTAAGTTTATTAAGAAACTGAATCCATATTGTCTCCGTGACCTATGCAGAACTCAAGCGAGAAAGTACACAATTTATATATTCTTCTATTGTACACATGCGTCGCGTTTCCTAGTGTCCATCAATATCAGTTATATTTTGTAGTAATTCTTCTAATTCCTAGTAGATACATAAGAATTTTCTTAAGTTGACAAGTTTCTGAAGTCGATTTGTAGGTTGTAATTTGTATTTGTAGGTTGTAATTTGTATTCGTTGTTTTTGCATAGATCTTGGACCATGGATCTTAGACATTATTTGTATATCATTATGGATATTCTCAGCTCTTGATTGGTCCTGAATAACATGATGAAAGCAATCAAGGTGGATAAAGGCTTCTCTTAAGTTAAATTGCAATTTGAAACACAATACCGTAAGAAAACCAAACCTTACAATGGACGTTGTGTTTACCTAATGGCAAATTTATAAACGGAATCGATTAGGTTGCTAGTTTTTTGCAATCAGACCGGCTATGACACAAACTTGATGCCCGTATTAATTTCATATTTTCTTTAAATCTTTGACCAATCAGAGCAACAATAACACTGTCAATAACCGAACTTGATATAAAGGAAGACCTATCAGATACAAATAGTGCACCATGGCCAACCTCCTAAACCTACTAGATCTTCAAGTAAATATTTCCACTCAAACCTATCACTATTAAATTCTATTAGCTATAACTCAAAGCCAAACACGCAATAAAATGGAAAATAAAACATACAATTTTATTATAGCACACTCGCGCTACTGATCGCGCTTATGAAGAAAAATATATACTGCAAAATACTAAAAATAAACCTGGATCCCTGAAAAATGAACTCTCAGTATTACAAAAATTAATAAAGCATGGGCATAAATTATGACTATACAAGAACAGCTCCAAAACTGTCGAGAAACGTCTGGTACAGACAGACAGTTTGAAAAGTGCTTTCAACGAGTTACGAACAAACAAGACAGAATGAAGGAATAGCGACGGAATCGCCCTAAAAAAATATTGTATGTTTGAATAATCGCCGTTCTGTCCAAATTATGAAACAATAAATACTGATTTTCAGATAAATATCTTTACTACTTATATGATTGTTTGTCTCATTTAACCGCAACATGACAGCTAAAAATTTCCTCGATAGAAAGAAAATCCAAAGTTGGGTTTTAATTTACCTTTTTTGCCTCAGCCTACTGATCAATACATTATTAATCGACACAAACTAGTTTTAATGATGGGGTTTATCCTAATCTAAAATCTCACTTAAGTAAGGAAATTTTAATAAAACTTTACAAAGGTATTCACGGGGGCTTGGCTTCCTCGAATCGAGGCATCCCTTTAATAGTAACACGATGGTCAGAGGCCAATTAAATAAACAATAACTAACTACATCTTCGATCGGTTTTTTCTATTCCCGTGCATTTAAGTGTGGCCCTCGATACGCATACTGAAAATACTGGTTTAAAAATACCAAGAACGGCAGATACCTTTATACGTCGCCTGCATAGACCATGAAAATGCCTTCGATACCGTTTAACATTCAAGTATCTGGAGGACGCTACGCTAAAATTAAGAGCAAGCGGTGTAAAATGTGATGTAGAGGCAGTAGAAAAAAGATTATATATCTTTAGTAATAATACGGGTAGGTAAGTATATTGTATATTGGAAAGAGTATGTACAAGCTTTCCCTTTGAAAGAGGAGTGAGACATAATGACCCGAAATCCCCGTTTAAATCCCGAGTTTAAATTGCCGTTCTAGGGTCTATAATAAGAAAGCTGGATTGGAAAGTATGTTGCTTAAATATAGACGGAAAATACCTAAGCCACCTCCGGTTTACTGAAGATTCGGTGCTTTTAGTAAAGAAATCAAACTGGCAATCCTACTAATATCCTACTAATATTATAAATGCGAAAGTTTAGATGTTTGGATGTTTGGATGTTTGTTACTCAATCACGCTTAAACGGCTGAACCGATTTGAATGAAATTTTGCACGAGGATAGTTTATAGCCTGGATTAAAATATAGGATAGTTTTTATCCCGAGTCCACGCGGACGAAGTCGCGGGGGGAAGCTAGTTAGAAATAAAAAGAAAATATAAATATTCGACCTAGTCCCAAAATAAGCAAAGCTTGAACACACAAATAAATGCCCTTATACTGAGATTCGAACCGAAGACCTCTTGCTACGATGGGTAAGGTACATAATTAAGCTAAACCGGTCGTCGAAGCAATAACGATTTGTGATCCAATCACTAAAAGCGTCTTCTTTTCAGTCGCACAATCTAGTCAGTGGTCGTGGTCGCGTTGATGGTGTACTCGGTGGGTCTCCATCGGTGTTGTGCCTCATGCAGTTCCATGTCGCCGCCTTGGCCACAACGCGCAACTTCAGACCGTTTGTGACGTTGCGGGAGCACTGGACTATGCTGGTCTCCGTGGCCTTTTTAAGGTTCCGTATCAAAAAGGAACACTCAATAGTTTTTGCTTTTAAATTACGTTTTTATATAGAATAATTGCGACCTGATGATCCCGAGCGTTCTGCCGAGAGCGTATCGACTTACTAAAAGAAGAAGTACGTACCTATTCATAACACAAGCTTTAGTGACTTTCGTGTAAGGCAAATTATATTTAAGTAAGATCCTATTATAAAATAATTAATTTGAATGTTTCGCGACCCGTGTGCCAGAGACGACCGGAGGGACAAAATCGCACGCCTTCGTCTGACTATGTCTGGAATTATCACGCGACGCGAGATTTCAAACTTCCGCGTGTCGTAACATGCCTTCGCTTCATTCTGGTGACACAGCTCGCGGGACATATGGCCCTAGTGAATCCGTAGCTTAATATTAGTATATATAAACAAACCTCTACCATTTTCTCCCAGTCTGTGTATTCGTTGATTATGGTGTAAAATATTTCGCTCAAATGGTAAATGTACGAATTTCTCACGTACGTCCTGAAAACAAAACAGAATATCATATTATATGGCCATGAGCCTTACAAATGTTTTTATATTTTTCTATCGTCTTAAAACTTGCCTTAACATGCGATCTCTTTTATCAGGATCAATGCCATTTTGAACGTCATGAGCGGAAAACTTCCATAAAGCTTCACTAGTTACAACTCCAAACATCAAGTCATATTTATTTTGAAAGCGCCATCGTCCACTATCACTTCTCTTGGAGTGTAAATTGTGGTTTTGATTCATATTATTCAATGGTCCAAAGCTAGGAAAATCACCGGTAGGATACGTGGTTAAAAAGTCTTTTGCGAAATCAGTTTTAATAACAACTCCGTCAACAGACGGACCAAACGCTGTCATAAAATTTGGAGGAGATATGTCTATCGATAACAGCTGTTCCGTGGTGGCGTCTCTGAGACAGTCGACTATAATTTCATGATCCTTTGCCATGTCTTCCGGAACAGAGCAGTTCATATGCTTTGCTAATTTTAATGTATAAAAAACTGGATCGTCCACTATAGCCCATGAACTTAGCGCAGAACCGGAAAGAAGAAGTGCTCTATGGAATAAACCTGAAAAAGGGGAACAATTAAACAGTCTTCACTTAAATAAAGTTGTCAACATGAATAATATACAATATCATAAGAGATTTTATTTTTATTTTATTTGACGATAAACGTGACATTATTTATTTATTTATTTATTTACCAGGAGTACCAACAGCTGCAAAAACATGATATAAGTCTTACTTAGTAATACAAAGCCAATTAAAGGAACTCACAGATAGACATTATACTTTCTAATTCCAAGTTTCGGAAAATCGTAATCGTGGGCATAATTTTGATTACCTGGCATGACTGTTGGTGATATCATGAGAAAATTGATGCAAGCGGCGCCTGAGCCGTGGCCCATTAATGTAATGTTCGTTGGATCGCCTCCAAATAGTGCAATGTTCTGTTGAACCCAATGCAACGCAGCTATTTGATCCATCAAACCGTAGTTTGCCACGCGCGCTTTTAGATGCGGCGCCGGATTAGCATTAAGGAAACCTGAGAAAGAATTGAATATAAACACAGCCTTAGTTTAATCTAAGGAGGCATATGTCCATATTATATACCTACATTAAACACTGGATTATATTCTTAACAATATAAGGTTTCCTCAATGTTTCATATTAATAGGAATACAATGAAATCGTATCTTGTTTAAATAGTTCAGATAATTGGAGTGTTTCCTCCAAGAGCGACTGTCGTCTGGCTTTCTGAGCCACAGGAAAAATCTGTTTTTTTGGATTCACACTTTAACGGTCTAATTGCTATACGTTCCTCTGTTCACCTACGAGTCCCAAGGCGACCGAGCTCTGCTCGGATGAAAATAGAGAAAATACGGAGAACACGAATTTTCCCAGTCATGAGACCTAGCTAGATCGATAATTCACCCTCGTAAACGCCTATATTCCAAATTTCGTCGAAATCATTAGAGCTGTTTTCGAGAACGTGATTGCAAATATATATAGGTAAGTCATAAGTCATAAGTCATTTATTAATAATATTCAAAATATTACATGTCATCATTCTTAAATTAAGTTGTACACGTTTATGGATATTCATTATTATTGTGGTAACTTGTAAAATTCTTTGATGTCATAAAAAGAGTGGGTGAGGAGCCACGATTTTAATCTTCTTAAGAAAGATGAGATACTATCCGCACATTTTATGTTCGCGGGTAGTTTGTTGAATACTTTTGGCCCCACATGAGAGATGATCTTAGTTGATTTGGTCAGTCGAGTGGTGTGTGTGAGGAGTTGATTCATGGACCCCTGCCTTGTGCGAGTTATCTTTTTATGGGGAAAAGTGTCGATGTTCTCTACGACGTATTTGGGAACATCATATATGTACTGCGAGGGCAGGGTGAGTATATTGTTGTCTCTAAAGAGATTTTGAGCTGGAGTGCGTGATGGGACAAAAGAGATAATACGCACGGCACGCTTTTGTAGTATGAATACACGTTGCCACTCTGCAGCCGTACCCCATAATTCGAGACCATAGTTCATAACTGAGTGAAATAGTGAGTAGTAACAAGATCTTAGTTGTTTTTGGGGTAAAACGTGTGCTAATCTGCTTAGAGCGAAGCATGCGCCAGACAGCCGACCACATAAGCTGTCTATGTGTGCATCCCATCTGAGTCCAGAGTCTAATGTGATGCCAAGGAATTTGGTATGTCTTAATTGTGGCAATATATATATTTATGTACAAATATTGCTATTTTAATAGTATAGGATATATCATCAGAGAAAACTATTCAAATTTTACTTATTCCCGCCGTGCTAGTCGGACTCGTACACGAAGGAAATGGAACATTTTTAACTTTTTCTGTGTTACTAATGTTGCATGTTGCGCGAAAATGCCCACACCTACCATCGAACAAAAAAGTTTCTTGAGATTTTAGGGTTCCGTAGTCCGTCTGTCTGTCCGTCAGTCCGTCTGCGGCTTAGCTCAGTGACCATTACTACTAGAAAGCTGTAATTCAGCATGGGTATATAAATTAATCACGCCGACAAAATGGTAGGATAAAATCTTGAAACAAAAATCTTTTTGCGTACCTCCCCTACACGTAAAGTGGGGATGTATTTAATTTTTTTCTTTATAAGCCCTTGTGTGGTATCGTTGGATAGCTTATTTAAAAAGTAAGTTTTTAGGGTTCCGTAGTAAACAAGAAACCCTTATAGTTTCGCCATGTCCGTCCGTCTGTCCGTCTTCGGCTTAACTCAGTAACCCTTTCTACTAGAAAACTGTAATTCGGCATGGGTATATAAATCAATTACGCCGACAAAACAGTAGAATAAAATCTTGTTTTTTTTTTATTATACCTAACGTGGGGATGTATTTTTTTTTCTCGGTAAACCCATAGTGTGGGGTATCCTAGGATAGCTTTTTAAAAAATATTATGAGTTTTAAAACCATTTTTCAAGTCAGTGTTTCGTTTGCGAGATATTGGGCTTTAAACTCCTAATTTTTGTTCGAGTCATGTGTCCCCCGCCCCCTGCCGGCTAAATGGCTACTGGGGATGTGAAAAAATTCGTGGCATATAATTAATTTAAAAGGACAACTATCACGGCTAAGTAGGCACAACTAGTTACCGAGTAATAGTCGACCAACTTAAAAGGCCAACTTTCGTTCAAATTCGCCTAAATTCACCGGCGCCATTTACTTGGCGCGTGTTGAGTTGATACTGTTGATGTAACAAATACAGACAGGCAACTACGGAACCCTACACTGCAGGTGGCCCGACACGCACTTGCCGGTTTTTTTTAACCATTTTTTGACTCAGTGTTCCGTTTTGTGTGATAAAAAGCCTAAGTTTTTGATCGGTGCAAGTGTCCCTCCACCCTGCCGGCTAAATGGCTACTACTGGGAATGTGATAAAATCGAGGTAGTATACATTAGTAGGTACGTATTACTCACTATCAGTGATCACAGAATTTGTAATACCGGTTATTAGGGTTTGGTTTTACAAAAGAGTATTAATACAAAATTAATAAGTAGATAATCTATTTCTAAACTTAAGTACTTACTCGTATTCTACAATCACTAGCAGTAAGTAAATGATAAAACAATAATATCTGATACATGAATCTCTCCTTCTAGAGCTGTTAGGACGTATCCGATATTATTGCAGCATCGCTCACGTAACACATTGTACGTACGTTAGGCAGATCTAAATCTCTTTTTATATGGAAAAATGACAGTTGGATCTACCTAACGCGCGTTCCAACGTTACGTGAGTACCCCTCAGGTGTCTGTAATAAGATGTCGCATCAGCTTACCTAAAATACCTAGCCTAAAGTTTAATGTGACCACAATCAAATCTGCGTAACTGGCTAGAACTGCTCCGTCATATGGATTTGCAGAACTCCACGAGAAGCTTTCCCCGTGTATATAAACCAGCACTGGAATGGCTAATTTAACTTCATCCACTGTAAACAAAAGTTTTATATAATGTTTGCATTGTGAAAGAAAAGTTTGAGCATGTACACGTGCAAGAACAAGAATTCTAAACATCTATCTTGTTAGCTCTGTATCTTATACGATCGATAGTATGTAACTCAAAAACAAAAGTTCTAATTTCCTTCATGTAAAAGAAGGTAATTAAAGCTTTTGTATTTAAGTTACATACTATCCAAACTCGCTATTTTTAAATTGAGGTTTTAAACAACAATCCACTTCAGATGGGTAAACAGTAATACATTTAGTTGATTGAGCAAAAACTTTGCTATACAAAAGTGTTCGTGTTGCTCCTGTAAAAAATAGTTTTCATCTTAATCACTCCTACTTTGTTTTAGTTTAACTGCAGAATTAGTAATATAACGTTGTATGATTATAAATGCTGTGTGAGAAAATATAAAGTAATATTGTTACTGACTTACTTTTTGACTTTGTACCAAATAAATGTTTTAAACTAATTATAAACTTACTTTGCAGAGGCGCAAAAATGTTTAAGTACAGACAATCTTCACTCTGGTTTTTAAGATAAGGTATCAGTCTTTTCAAGTATTCTAGTCTGCCTTTAGGCATAGTCTCTAATATGGTCCTTTCATCATTGAGATCTGGCAGCTTCTGAGGACACGCCGGGCCCGGCCGGTCAGAGACTCTCACCCCGTCCCAAGGCGATGGGGCTCTTGTTGGACTGAACCTGTAAAATAGCAGTTTACTCTAGTACATTGGTTTCCATAAAATGTTGTCATAATATCGTTTTTCACAATGACTCGCGTCATAATCATTCGGAACCCTATTAGGTACTTTTAAATCTTGTTACTTATTATGGGTACCTATAATGATTTTAACATTTTCAGCTGATCGTATAGATTTACAACATTTACATATGTACTTGCATTATACAAAATTATTAATCGTGTTCAAAAAGTAGTAAATAATAAACTAACTAATAGACGCACAGTGATCGCAAAAGTAATACTTGGACCACTTTTGGTACGTTACACCTCATCATTCCTCTAATTAATCAAATAAATGCAAATATAATAGATTTACCTGTTTGATCCCACCGGAGGGGTCGCATATGGAACGCCTAAGAATACTTCAAGAGATCTTAAATATTTATGTTCGTCCATACCCAAAACTATGCCTTGCAGTTTACCATATTTAGTCTGAACTATCCTACTACTAATTTTAAATTTAACATTTGAATTTGGCAGCGGGCTAGCGGGGCTTAAATAATATTTTTTGTAGTCTTCATAATTGCTGTAAGCATTGGGCTCGTTGGTGTAAAACTTCTTTTTTATATGCACATATTTATCATTATCGTAGTATGGGTTGGGATCGAAATTGACTTTAGTATAATGCTCCTGCTCGGCATGCTCGACGTCGCGTTCCTCATAGTCGTTCTCCGGGCCCTCACTCTGGTGTGTACCCTCGCTGAAGTTAAACTCTTTGCTCACGCTGCTCTTTTCACTCAAATGACGATTCATGTAAGTCGTGTTGGAATTGACAGAACTGAGTGACAGACAAAGGACCACGGTAAAACAGTAGAAATGTAATGACTTTCGAGTTAAATAGCAAAAATGATAAAATTTTATCATCCTTTTTTTGAAAATACTTTGACGCATGCCCTTGTCACCCGTGTTAAGTTTATTTGTTATTAGTCAGGTAATCATTTCATCTTGTTTTTTTTTCTGAAGCGGTATTCTTTGTATGATGTGAGGTCTTGCTCTGCATCTGAAGCAAAAAAAGAAAAATAACTATTAGGTACGTACGTACTTAAAATATTACTTAAATTGAATATTGTATACTAGGTACTCTATGTCCCTTGGAGATCAAGTTCAGCCAAGGACTTGATATGAACGTATTAAAAATATCCTAACTCTGTCAATGGAATATAGTCAGTGTTAATACATAAGTATTCAGTATGGTGCTGGAGTGAGATCAAAAAACATCTAGGGCAAATTAAAGTTAATATGGTTACTTTGATTACGGTAGGCGGCAGCCTACTATAGACTGGCAAGTCTAGTAGGCTAGGGTATGTGGTAAAACTATAACACTGCTACTAAGTGTTTCGTGCAGTAGCCAGTAGTATTGTTATCTCAGTATATGTCTCCATCATATTATCGTGTCCCTCTTGTATGTTGTTGGTCCCTATGTATATTGATGAGTTTTATTCATTATGTAATAATTTGGTAGTAAAATTGTTTCAACGCACTTTTAGTTTCAAGATTTGTACTTTTCTTCATATAAAAGTACCACGGGCATGTAAAGTCAAGCCAGCCAGACCTTGACCAGCCGTAATTTATGTTATACTAGAGACCCGCCCCGGCTTCGCACGGGTACGAAATTATACATATAAACCTTCCTCTTGAATTACTTTATCTATGAAAAAAAACCGTTGCGTAATTTTAAAGATCTAAGGACAGACAGCGGGAAGCGACTTTGTTTTATAGTATGTAACGAAGATAGGAAACGAATCGGTTGGAAGCGGTTACTTGCGCTGGTGCGTAGTTTAATGTTTAGAGCTTGACGCATAACTACTAATCAAATAACTTACGAATTGTTGCTGTCACTGTGAGTGCTGCTTGCTGTTGTTAAGTTTATGCTAGGCAGAATATTACGAATGCCAAACTATTAACCTTATATTCTGAAGAGAATAATCTCCAAAATCCTACTAATATTATAAATGCGAAAGTTTAGATGTTTGGATGTTTGTTACTCAATCACGCTAAAACGGCTGAACCGATTTGAATGAAATTTTGCACGAAGATAGTTAATAGCCTGGATTAAAATATAGGATAGTTTATCCCGGGTCCACGCGGACGAAGTCGCGGGCGGAAGCTAGTATATAATAATAATTATAATTTCTACTTTCTATACCAAAACATCAAAGTAATTTCACGTAAAATTGGTACCACGTTTCTGTCTCGCAAATTGCTTCGTTTGTTAAGAAAATGGACGATAGACGTCTTTGTATTATTTTTCCCGTCGCTACGGTCATTTAGATTGGGGATGATCTGTCCCTGTAAGGGTCAGATGAAATAACCTCGACCTAAAAGGGGTCAGTCAGATTGACCTACTATTTCAGGAGTTACCGGCTTAATTAGAAGTTTGCACGATTTCGCCATTAATTTCTTGTTAAAAATGATGTTATGATATATGAACGTATTACAATGATAGAAATATGTATTACTCTATTACGTTGCAACTACAGCTAGTTACTTTATAAGGTTTGTGTGTACATTGTTGCGTCAAGATGCCTATTAAACGTAATATTGGACGTTAATAGACACAGGCTTAAATTTCTTATCTAAAAAATATCATTATTACTTAGGGTGACGTCAGTGGTGGGTTCATTTTAGTAAACTGTGTCAATTTTAAAGTATTTAAAGCACGTTGGACCTTCGCCAATTGTATTGCTGGAAAGAATCCTAAATTAAATACCTACGCAAAATCCTGCATTGTGTTACTTTATACGAGAAAAAACTAAATATAATTCAACAGAAATATATAAATACACGTAGTTCACGTCTCACGTTAAAATTGCGAAAAAGTTATTTGTTTTTAAGTTTTCGATAAAATGACGTAACAGTTAGACAAAATATTCAATCAGCAATGACATTCTGTATGACAATTATAGACTAAACGCAATTTTTAAGGAGATAGTTGCAAATGAATAACTAAAGGTGGTTTTCCACCGCGCGCGCGCGCGCTCAGTGCAAGTAGGTAGTAAGTCCCATATTAATTTCAATTCTCGCCCATCCACGCCCCGCCTCGCCTCGCCGGTGGAAAACCACCTTTACTCCTTAGTAATGTTAACGCGCCGAGGATATGGATTGTCACGTCATAGTCTATACCCGTTTAATATAGAGCGTTTTCGGTGGGTGCCGACGCGTACAGATTTCAAATTCCTACATGAGAAAAAAGAGTCATACGAAAGTTTTAATGCTACAGTTGATGTTCTTGTGGATTATACTTTTGATTTTCGTAACAAAAAAAGATGCATATACATACCCTATTCCGTTAAAAACACTACGTTGCATGAAAACGCTACATTATGTAAGTCATCGTACATAAGTGCAAGTTGTAGAAGGGCCTTTAAAATTAACGAGGCCAAATAATTGACAATACTAGAATGACTGTCAAGTCAAGAACAGCCTGCATCAAAAAGAAGGCCTCTTGAACCTGGCTAACACCTTTAATTGCGTCTTTATACAAGATTTGTCAACTCAATATTTATTCTTGATACAACTTGCGCTGAAAAATATGTAAATTAAAGTGAGGCAGTTTTACACTCTCACGTAAACTAAATCAGATTAATACTTAATATATAAGTATTTTTTATTGATTTTTCAATTCTATCCGTTGAATATAATAATCCGATAGTAGCGTTACCGTTAGCGACAAATTTAATTATGCTGTTACTCTTAATATTACACTGTACTTCATTAAATTGTTAAAAAAATATGCATGAAATGTAATTAACTTAATATTATGACAATGATGTGTTCACCTATACTTGGGGTACATAAAATCCCAAATAATAATTGTGCTACAGATAAATTTATACTCAGCTTATGTACTCTGTTGGTATCCCGCATAAATGAATAAAAAGAAATCTTATATCTTCAAAACAATGTGTAGGTACCTACCAGTATTTTAGAGAAATTAACTTTATTCAATCTAAGGCCCTCTTGAATTTTTCGGAAATGAAGAAATACAGTATACGTAGCGTAAACGAGCGTATTATATCTATATTATAAAAAATCCTGCTCGGATACGTAAGTCGTTGAAACGTGCCATTACGAGTATATTGAATTTGACGACCGGTTGGCCTAGTGGGTAGCGACGCTGCTTAAGAAGCTGAAGGTCCTGGGTTCGAATCCCGTGACGTGATGAGCATCAATAATTGTTTCAGTCTTGGATATTTTCTGTGTATATAAGGATTTATATCTATTAAATGGTTACCTATCGCAATCACGAAATTTTACTTCCCAACTGTATCGTTTTAAAAAAGCCGGTTTTCTCTGAAACTATGAAATTGTCAGGATTATTATAAAACAAACCTAACCTAACCAAATGGGCTCTACGCGATAGGTGTTTGAAAACACAATCAAACACTACAGTCTTCGAGAAAACTGTAATTTTGGCGAAAATTAAAATTCAGCTAGTCCAGTTGGGAAATAAAATTTAGTGATTGCGAATATATATCGACGTCTAGTACCCATACATATATGCAATAAAACACAAGCCTTATTATTGACCTTACTATGGGGCTAGTTATATTTGTGTAAAAAGTCCATCCCCTAATATATTCGTATATATATTTTTATCACAATGGCGTTGTTCATGTTGAATGAGTGTATTTTTAATTTGAAAATAATGACTAATCTTGGGCCATTTCCCGATTTGGCGGTTGAATCCCTACGGTATCGGTATCAGTAAGCTGTCAAACTGTCAGTCAGTCAAGTCAGTACAAATTCTACTTACTCTGATTATATATTATTATAAATGTGAAAATTCGTTGATGTTGTCAGAGAGACATAATAAGGAGGTTCTGAAGGAAATTGTATTTATACAACATACATTAAAAACTTCAATAGCGTGATGCAGAACAACACTAATTTCCATGCATATTTTTGATTTTAGCCTTAGTAGGACATTCTCCAGTTTATGTCGGCGTCAAAACTCCGTCAAAGCATATGAAACGTATAAAAAAGTTTGATGGAGTTCAAGTGACCCGCAGACCAAATTTGAGACTAACCGATTGGATAAAGTCGTGTACAAGCAGCAGCGCCATCTTTGTTGTCAAGTAGACGTCGCGTGGCGGCGATGACATCCAGTATAATTTTGGTGGCAAATTCTACTACTACCGATACTACCGATTACTAAACCGATTTTGATGGCACTTTCTAATATTGTATTTAGACCTCAGAATAGGACATAGCGCGGCTTTTTTTAGATATAATTACTACAGAGGGTTTGAACAATTGTATGGGAATTAATTTATTTTCTTGAAACTTCGTGAAAAGGCTCCTTAATGAACATTTTTGATAATTCATACCCTAAGGGGGTCAAAAATGGGTTGCAAATTTGTATGGGAAGTATAAAAATGGTTCCATACAAAAACACAAGAAAAACGACAACCTTTTTTGAAAATTCATCTTCTTAAGGGATTAAAACTTGCTTGGAAGATTGTATGTAGAAATCCAAAGTGAAGAACCCCATAATAGATGGCGCTACCGGTCTTATCCGATACTATTAAACGAGCAATGTTTGTATAGATTAAACATGTAATCATGTTCTGATAAAATTTGCAGCATAGGGGTTTCTGGGGCCGAGAAACCGATCTAGCTTGGTCTTATTTTCGAGAAAATTCGTTGTTTCCGTTTTCTTCCAAAAGGCTGGCTTACTCTTCAACGACGACTAATCTTCTTTGTTGTTTGTGTTCTTTGATGGTTGCGACTTCGAACTCCAGCGACGAGAAGGTTTTTTGTTTTCTTTTTATCAGTTTATTTTGATATTTTGTTGGTCAACGATCAGTTATTGATTTTTTGTAGCTGGTTGTTCTTGTATAGAAATCGATTTCATAACATTAAAGTCAAGAAAATCTCGGTCCCAGGTAAAAACAATGCTTAGCATTAAGAACAACATCGACGGTTGTGGATTTGAATGCATTCATGCAGTCTTATCGCTTTTAATTTATGCCGCTTTTAGTCCAACACGACCCCAACCTGGGCCAAACTTAATTACAATATGGACTGATAAAGTATTACATGTACAAATGATACATACATTTACAGTGATTGGAATGAAACGAGTTATAATACCGCCAACAAACTGTTATGCAGTTTGGCGGTGTGTTACATTGTGTTAAAAAAAGAATTGTATAATCGTGGAACAATAAATAAAAAAAAAATTGTTTAGTGTTTCTTTCTTCATTTTAGAATCAAATAAAACCCATTTAATAGTTTTTGGTATATTATTTTTATTGTTTAAAAAAATATCAAAAACATAATATAAGCGGCACCTATCGAGCTGAAATTGAACTACAATTAAGCTCCCTAAATGGCACAAATCGACAACTAACATCAGCGACCTCTATAAAACTGAAATTGTACCAAAATTATGCTCGCTAGATGGTGCTATCAATTTATAAGTTAAGCATAAGAATGTTTCTTTTTCATAAAATTTGTGACTCATAATCATGAATTATTGTTAATATCCGTTGTAAAAAAGATCTGAAATTCCGTAAGTTTAACACGTTAAAAGCCACGCGGCCCGGCAGCCTACTAAACGAGAAAAAAACTTCGAACTCCTATTTAAAAAGTCTGGGTTACAATTGTGTCTCCGAGGCCCCAATGGAAAGAAATACAAAAATCTTTCAGCGAGGACCATGGGGTCGCCGTCTAACGCCTCAGCCCACCGCGTGGCGCGTTTCACCGCTGCGTAAGTCCGACTCGATCTTGGCCAGTTTTATCACTTATTTAATAACTAGCTTCCGCCAGCGACATCGTTTGCGTGGTCCCGGGATAAACTTATCCTATATTTTAATCCAGGCTTCGTGCAAATTTTCATCCAAATCGTTTGAGTCGTTTTAGCGTATTTGAGTAACAAACATCCAAACATCTAAACACCCAACCATTCAAACTTTTGCATTTATAATATTAGTGGGATTTTAATTTTTACTTTGTTGGTAAACTTCAGCACAATTCTTCCACCGTAGCGAAAATCGTGAATTATTCATTAAACTTAAAATGTATGCTAGAGTCTGTCAAGCGAGTTGTGTCCCTGGAATTTTTGCAACTCCTACTAATATTATGAATGCTAAAGTTTGGACCTCAATCACGCAAAGACGGCTAAGCGGATTAATATGAATTTTGGTATAAGTATAGTGGATTAACATACGAGTATATAATACTTTATATTCCAGGAATCATCGTCTAAGGAGGCGAAAGTTTGTAAGGAGTTACGATATCAAACGAGTTCCACGCGGACGAAGTCGCGGGAAGAAGCTAGTAACTATATTGGGCAAACAATACTGAACATCGTTTTGAAAGCAAGAGTCTAAAAAGCCATTTTCTGAACAACCTGCTTTAAACTACGTTCTAAATACACGGTGAATATAACGTCCGCTACTGATATGAAGGACGATTTAGCGAGCAAGCTATAAAGCCAAATAAGTGTTGCCACAAGTTCGTGACAGCTAGAGGCAGGGTCTCTTGGGACGTTGCTTAAAGTACTCTTATGAAGCTTTGGTTTGAACAGTCAGATAATATATATATATACGAGAATATATAGTCGGTGCAGACACCTGTACAACATGGGTATCACAGACAGCCCCATGTGCAGAGCCTGCATGGAGGCAGAGGAAACAGCCAAACATATTCTACTGGACTGCAAGCAGGTAGAAGTATACAGGAAAAAGCACCTAGGGTCTCCAGACACACTACGGAACGCAGTCAGGAACACAAAGGCACTCACCAACTTTGTAGAGGAGCTGGGGTGGTTAGAGTAGCGCTACCCCACCATTTCACGCAAAATAGGCACAATGGATGTCGACTTGCGGAAAAAGCCCAGTATAACTAACTAACTAGAGTCGGTGCGCTATCAGTAAGCTGTCACTTGTTAGTCATGTGTCATGTCAGTACATATTCTTTACTACGCGCTTACATTTAAATGAGTATTCGAACGCAGTGTCGCATGCGTATTTACCGCCCCGGTTCCGCGCAAAACGATTCTACTGCGCAAATGTAATAGTGACAGTATACCGCCAAGTAAGCAAGTCTGTGGGTCGATTGCGTACGTTTCGTATGAGAAAATGACAGTGGAGGTTGTCCTAAATCCTCCATTCGTCCATGCGAAAAGTACTGTAATGACCCCTCTCGCCGACGTTATGAAGCTCTCGGTAAAGTACAAAACCCAGCATATTGATTCCGCCCCGTTAAACAAATCTGTGAAATTTAATAGCTTATCTGATTGATACTATTTTTCAAACATGCTATGTAATATTGACGTTGTGTTCTACATATATAATAAGGCTACAAAGTATCACGTATCAGGCACGGCGAGAAGAAAGATCTGTAATAGAATTTCATACAAAATTGCAGGCCATAGGTAGTAGGACCTCCTTTTGTTTCAAAATCAATTAGTGACACGACATCATGGCGTTCAGTTATAAAAAAAAGGTTTGAGTTATTTGCATGTTTGAGAAAAGCACTGCACAATACCTCGTGAATATCGATTCTGAGCCGCAGTTCACGTCCAGATCGCGCAAGGCTTTTGGCGGTCGAAGCCAAAGAGGCTGGTCACTGGCTGAATGTCCATCCTCCTTTTCCAAATACCGTTACCTTCCTGGATCCGACCTCCCTTCGTCAGGCGACTGGTCTGTTTGTCTGTGTAAGTCCGATTGGCTTGGGGTCACGGTATGCACTCCACACATATGCCCTTGTGGTACGGACGTGGACCGACTGGGTTACAACGGATTACGTTGTCAAAAATGTGCAGGCCGCTTTTCAAGACGTGCGACACTTAATGACATAATCCGTCGGTCTCTTGCCACCATCAATGTGCCTGCTCTTCTTGAGCCGCCTGGCATTGTCAGAGATGATGGCAAAAGATCGGATGGAGTTTCCCTGATTCCGTGGAGTTTGGGACGGATACTTGTTTGTGACGCTACCTGTGCACTCACTAGCACCGTCCCACCTCCAACGAACTACTTCTAAAGCGGTTGCAGCGGAAGAAAATGCCGAAAATCTGAAACGCATTCAATATAGAGGCCTGGGCAGACTACAACTTTGTACCATTTGTCGTCGAGACCCTCGGTCCTTGGGGACCCAGTGAGCAAAGTTCTTTGCGGAAATCGCGAAACGTCTGGTTGACGTAACTGGTGACCGAAGAGCTGGCGGCTTTCTCGCGCAACGCATCAACATTGCAATTCAGCGAGGAAATGCCTTTTGTAGATTCAACTTAGTTTTAATTTAATTTAGTTAATGTTAGTAAGTATCTTGTACCTCTTATTTAAGGCTTGGCTCTTGCTAGGCTCTTGTCGGTGTAGTAATTTCCAACTTGTTCTACATATCATCTTGTACTGCTTTAGAAAATACATAATTATTTCATAATTGTTTGGTCCTTTAAATATTATGCTTAAATAAATAGGTGCTATATTTTTTGTCCGAGCACATTTTATTGTTGTGTTGTGTTGTAATAACGTTCAAACAACAATTATTGCAATTAATACATATAATTCGGCCTTAGTTCTTTGCTTTCCGAACAGCATTGAAGTGCAGTATCTGAGTAACGAATTAATGCGTGCCGACACCGTGCATTAAAAGCAAACACGGAAAAAATATCTTAGTAAGAAGACAAAGAAAATCCATATATTTATTGTGACGACCTACATGCTATTTTTGTAACCGTTTCACGATTTATTCGTTAGGTATTCCGTACATATTATTTCGTCAACCATTTTGGCACAACAAAACCATCTGTGAAATGTTTTATCGTTAAAACTTTGCCTCGGTTTGTCTTAAAATTTCAATGTAAAAGTTTTAATGAAAGCTTTTTACGATAAGTTTCCAATTTAACTCCGTTTTTCCAGGTAACACAATGTTTTCGGTGCAATATCGATTTCTTCTCCCTTATAGGTGAGGTGTTTGGTTAAAGTCAGGCGCGTAAAATGTAATGTAATGGTAAGTTTAATGTTGTTTAGTGTATGGTAATTAAATTAACAATCTACAAGGCATTGATTTGAGAGGGCAGTTGTACTCTTAGTCGCTTAGCAATTATATTTTTTTTATTTATAAGCAAGTCTTATAAATGAATAGAGCAAAAATCTAAATAAAAACTAAAATACCGAGTAAGCATTTAAAACAATTGGCAGTTTCCGGTCGCTGACAATACTTCCTAAGGAAGAAAAATTCCGAAAGGTCAGCACAGGCGAAGCGGGCAGGGTGCACAATACGGCCGAGAGAACACCCACCGCCCATAGCACTTTTCACCCGTAGTGACAGTGTAGTGTATTTACTACACGAGTTTAACCGTTACTAATGTTAGTATTAGTATAATTTTAAGCATGACTTACGAAAGTAGTATTTGCAAGAATTTACACAACATGTAAATAGTTTGATGTAAAATATGAGAAATGGTTGGGTATTAAAGTCGAATCTATACATATGTCTTCTATCTATATCTAAATATCGAATAAAATGATGATTAGAATCAATCGTGGCGTGGTTCGATTCTGTCATTTTCTTTACCTTGGACCATATAAAGTAAAGCGGCCGCCGGGTGCAATAGGAAAATTTTATTTTCAACTCGTTTAAACTTCTTGCTTTTCGAGATTATATTGATTTAAACTTTCACGATTCTTTCTTTTCGAGATTGTTTCGAATTTATTTGAATTAACTTTCCAAGCGAACTGCGGTGGCTGTAATTGCGCTTTATACAGTTTTACCGTATTTACCCAAAAACAGTGGACGTAAATAAAAATAATTGTGTTACACAGCGTTTTTATTAGATATCTATGTTCAACGTTGCTGACGACAATATCACTTACTTTGCAGATGGAGATATGCAGGAGAGAAGAATTATTATAAGACTACAAAAAAGAGCGGTACACGTGTATGCATAAACGAAATTAAATATGTTTTCCTAATATTCATTTAAGTTTCTCTCTCTAGTTACAAAAAGAAAATCGATGCTTTTGAGATGTGTTTGTTGTTGGCGTCGAATTCTACGAATACTTGGACTACAATGTGAACGAACAATCCATTCTGAGAGCTACGCATAAATCGTCGACTATCTACAAAATGAAAAATGAAAAAGTTTATTAGACAAAAAATAAATACTTACAATATGCTTATCACGATCCTGTGTCCTCAGTTATAGGAAACTCTATGTTACAGCTGTGTTATATGCCAAGTCCGTATGTTTACATACTTTAGACATCTCTCACAACATTTTTCGAATAGCCTGGAGGGGACTATTACGACGGGCAAAGTTGAGGGCCGGGTCAGCAAGAATAGGACATGAAGTCACGATCCTCAGCATAGATAGAACGAGTGATGATGATGCTGATAATGATATCTATTTTCATTTTTTGCAAAGTGAATCAATAATAAGGTATGGACCTATTTCTGATATGAACCTTTTTCTGTTTGAGGATAGGTAATCTTTAAGACAACAAGTTACAAAAACAGCTAAACCACTGAACAACTGCTTAAAAAAGTTACAGGGAAACGAGGGAAAACTGGAAAATGGAAAAATTATTCATCGTTAGCCCTCGAGACATCGCAGTGTCGCGGAATAGAAAAGCAGGGCAGGCTATTGGGTAGGTTTAGATTAAAAAGGACTAGAAGAGACAAGATCAAAGTATTTCATCAAAAATCTATCGGAATTTTAGCAAAGCGACGTTGAACATAACATTGATCGAATTCCGATCCGAGTGTTAGTATGAGAAACGTAATTGAAGAGTCCCTATAAAACTGTACTTAAATCTCAGTCAATTATATACCAGTGGAAAAGGCATCCGCTTAGATCACCTGTCCCAATCACCATGTCTTATGAGATCACCCGGGCAATCCCATTGTACGTCATATCGAGCACGATCCCCTGGGTGATGTTAGTGGATAGAATTAAAAGAAGCCAATAATAGGGGTCATAATCAAAACGTAAACTTTAATCACCCGGGGGATCGTGATAGACGGAGGACGTGAGGGTGGTCCAGCATGAGCACCTGGTTGATCTTAGGTACTGGATAAGTTCGTCCACTAGAATCACTTGCAGAGTAATATTACTTTCTGGGGTAGTTCTGTCCACATAAATCACCCAGAGGATCGTACTGGACATGGCGTACAGTCAGCATCATATAGTCAGTAGCAGCCAAAGTAGCCAAATATATCCTAAAAGACCCTTACTCCCATAGTAATTAAGACGTGTTGCGATATATTTGGCTATACAATAGGATCACCTGGGTGATCTAATAACACATATTCGTCCAATACGACTACCTGGGTGATCGGGGTCAGTTGATCTTAGTGGATGCCGCGGTAAAGAGAATTCAATTTCAATCGAATTGTTTATTCAGAGACAATTTAACGATTTATCCTACAGCTCCAAAAGGAGAAGTAACCCAAATCAGCCCATACTTGTTTATTATTTCCACCACCACACACGTTGTATATTTCAGAAACCCTGTCATCCCTATTCCTAAACAGTATACCCCTCTCATTTACCGAATATCATTTAAGGTACTGCAACAGCTTGCACATCAGCAGCTTTCATTTTACCTAAACAAAAACGATCTACTAAACCCGTTTCAGGCCGGTTTCCGTTCCGGTCATAGTACGGCTAACGCACTCGTTAAGATCACTGATGATATCAGGGCGGGGAATGATCGAAAGTTGACGGTATTACTAGATTTTAGCAATGCATTAAATACCGTTGATTTTGACATTCTTCTTAGGATACTACGTTCTCTTAGCATATCCCCTGCAGTAATTGAATGGTTTCGTAGCTATTTAAACGGTCGTTGGCAGCGTATAAAGGTTGACGATTTCCTATCTACTTGATGTGACACCCTAGCCGGTGACCCGCAGGGCGGCGTGTTGGCTCCCTTGCTATTTTCGTTATTTCTATTACTTATAATCTTTCCTGACATTAGCACCTTTATGCCGATTACTTTCAAATTTATTCGCCGGGTATCGCTGGTGATCGTTCGACTATCATCGCCAGTGTAAAGGACGTCGGAATGGAATCGTAGATTGTTAACCCTGCTAAGACCCAAGCTATAATAGTTGGTAGTTCTAAGTTTCATCCAAAAATTTAACTTTATAACCTTGACCCGATTTATTTCAATGGTGTTTTGATTCCATATGCACAGCAAGTAAAAAATCTGGGCGTTATCATAGACCGAACTTTATCTTGGGTGCCTCAAGTGGGCGAGGTCAGCAGGAAGATGTTTGCTTCAATTAGTTTGCTCAGAAGGCTTCGGAGTTTTCTTCCCTTTCTTAACAAAATTGCGCTTGTGAAGACACTACTCCTCCCTATATTGGATCACGCTGATAGTACCTACCCGGATCTCACTGAAGACCAACTTAATGAGCTTGAGCGCATTCAAAACGTCTGCATACGGTTCATATTTGGGTTAAGCAAATATTACCATGTCTCTTATTTTCGCTCTCAGCTGTGGCTCCCTATACGTTACCATCGTAACTCTTACGCCCTGACCCTTCTATATCATATTCTGTCTCATCCCGCTACTCCCCGCTACCTCAAAGAACGATTTAGGTTTTTTATTTCGCAATATCTTCTTTTCACTGTTCCGTCCTCCTCTTCAAAATTCTATAATTGCTCGTTTATGTTCAAAACCATTCGACTTTGGAATTCTCTGCCGTCCACGGGCAATTAAGGCGTGCTAAATCTGTCGCTACTTTCAAAGCACACCTAAATGAGCACTATCTTGTCTCAGCCATGATTCCTCATAGTTTATATTTTTCTTTATTTTCCGTGTCTATGGTTAACACTATATGTATCAGTTATTTATGTATGTTTATTTGTATGCTTTATGTGTGTATGTTTATTATTGATGTAATTGTGTATATTGGAACTTAGTTTACCTACTTCCAATATTGCCACCTACCTACTAGTTATGTATTGAGGCAATTTCTCCGCAACATAAGTTTGTCCAGAAGAGATCGCTCTTTAGCGATAAGACCACCTGTTGTTAACCTCTATTTTTAAGTTATTATGTCTAATTGATTCATGTTTTGAAGTGTGCAATAAAGAGTATTTGTATTGTATCGAAGTCTTTCCAGCTTTAACTAACTCTATGTATAGGGACAGACCATTTGATCGTGAGTAAGACAAACATTTGTATGCTAACTGAGCAGTTTCAGACAACGTACTGCTTGTTTCGTAGTAGCATTCGAAAAAAATACAATAGTTGACCATTTTTCTGTTTAGCTCCGAGGAATGGATAACGACGTGAAAAGGTTCGCAATGCCTCCATTGAATTGATCACATTGTGGTAATGGCGTATCTGCAAACATTGTAGTCGTTTAAATAGCATCATGAATGCGATCATGATGCTTCTAAGATCTACAAAAACATTTCCTTCACATCAACCTGAGGTATAAATTCATTATCAGTCATTTAATTTTAACTTCTTCTTTTATGAATGTTATACAAAGTTAAGAGGGAGAAGATATTTTTAATCAGATAACTTTTGCTACCATTTAATTTGTTATATAAGTTTACTCAGACTTATGTACATATACATACATGCAGTTAACCACGCCTATTTCGCGGAGGGGTAGGCAGAGATCACGGATTTCCACTTGCTACGATCTTCACAACCTTTCTTGCTTCATTCATTTGCATTTCATTTTTCATACATGCTCGTCGGTTTTGGGTACTCTTGAACTGACCCTTCTTTAAGGATTTCTCCGATTTGGTCGGACAAAGTTCGACGAGGTCGTCCCCTTCCAACTGAATTATCCACTTTTCCCTCATACACTCTGTTTTTAGGGTTCCGTAGTCAACAAGGAACCCTTATAGTTTCGCCATGTCGGTCTGTCTGTTTGCGGCTTAGCTCAGTAACCCTTACTACTCCATACCTGTAATTTGGCATGGGTACGAGTATATAAATCAATCATGGCGACAAAATAGTTGAATAAAATAGTAGTTTTTTTTTCGGGTACTTGCGTACATACACGTGATGTGGGGATGCAATCTTTATTTCCATGGTGTGGAGTATCGTTGAATAGCTTATTTAAAAATATGTTGGGTTTCTAATAGTTATTATACAAGGGAGCAAAATAGTATATTTACGTCGAATACAAGTGTTAACGCCCGAGACGAAGATAATTTTGCTACCGAGTTACACATACAACTTTTCACACCGACTATGAGGAAAATTAAAATAAAATGCTCTAAAAATAATGAAATAAGTTTTAATTAATAACTTTTATTTAAGTCCTATTGAAGAAAGTGAATCTTGACCCACTATGGAACTTTGTAAAATTAACACCGTGCACTGAGGCAAACTGTTGAGATTCTACAATGCTCCATTGTGGGTCAGGATTCACTTTTATCGATAGTACAGTTAGCTAACTGTACTATCGATAAAACAGCAGGGGGCATGTTTGTTGCATACCAAATTTCGATGCAGGAGGGGGCATGTTTCTCTGCTGCTGACTGTACCTGGGCATTCCACGGCAAAAGTAACGCGAGTCACGCTGCCATTGCTAGTTTTTTTATTAATTATTTGATATAAATTTGAATGTTATCTTAGCTTTAAATAAAATGTCATCCTAGATATATAAATTTGTGCCTTTAATGAAAAAAAAACGCAATGAAATCGTGACTCGCGTTACTTTTACAAGTGGAATGACCCACCTACCTGTGAAAGAACAATGGTTGCAGACTATTTGAAAAGCCACTTGTGCCAAGTGAAATAAAAAAGGATTTTCAGACTGGGAAAACACACACAACTTCTACAATATCCAAAATTAATTGTTAAATAAAAAATCTAAAATGTCAGTGACAATGAAAGCGGAACACTCGAGTTAATCAAAAATGAAGCATCAATCTAGTCGTTACAATATCAAGAAACAAGTATACATTTTTTTACCTCTACAATTATAATTGTATACATACCTAAGCACAGATTATATAATAGGCCTAAGGCTTTAACAATTAAGTGTTACATTTGAACAATTGTGAAAACTTAAATGTATGGTTTTATTAGGCACAGATATTGTTGTATTTTGAACTTGAGTATTTGTAGTTGAATGTTGACTGTATTGTACATGTTGATTGCTGTTGGGAAAGGCTGTTTGTTGGATTTTTGGTGTAGTACTAGATAAACCTGTCAAATTCTTGCTATAGAGATCCGAGGTGTCATCAAAGTGCGGTGTTGGTATTTCTGTAATTTCTGTCCATGTTGGAGATATTGAAGCTCCTTTTGAAGTGGATGGGTAGGCTGGTTTCAGTTTAATATTGTTAACTATTTTACTGCTTATCTTTGGTTTATTTTCAATCGATTCTACAATATAGCCTTCTGCCACAGTACTCGATTGCCATCCTCCATGACGCTTGATTAAAGTTAGATCAGCCCCAGAATCTGCCAGTAAAGTGGCAGATGTGCGTCTAAAACAATGACCTGTATACATCTCTGGATTTGGCAAATTTAGAAAGCTTGCAATTTCGCGAAATATTGAGTTAAGCTTGTTTTACCAATAACCTGTCTAGTACATTTTCCATTATGGTATTGAATAAAAAAGCAATTATTAGTCATGACAGTGGGGCGCAGTTCTTGATATTTATTGTCAATTTTCTTATATTCTTCACGGATGATGAATGTTCGGTCTCGCGTGTTTTTGGTATCGGGCAAAGTTACTAGCAATAGTTCATCAGTGTTCCTGAATGTTGTCAACAGTCAAAATTAACAGTTCTTTGCCCCGACAGGCACCACTAAGTCCAAAAACCAGAACTACCTAGAACAAAAAAGAACAATGCTTTATTTGATAACCATTGTATGCCATTTATTACTATCATTACACTGATATTGGTTTTGGCTTCAGATATCCAATGTGATTTACTTACTTTCATCAGAAGAAAATGGAAGTCGGATGCTTCGTTGAAAAATGTCTCAATATTTTGAGCAGTCAATACTTTTGACTTTTTTGAATTATGACCGTCAGCAAATCTTTTTAGAAATGTGGTAAGTTTGGTGTACATGTTTATTTGCACGTTGTTTTTGTGCTCATTGTTGCTTTTAACATTGAAAACACACTCCAAAGTATTGACGGTTGCAAAGTCTTAGACAATTCTTGAAAGTAAACTAGTAATACCGACTCTGAAAACGACTTAACACGTTTTGATGCCCTCCATTTGATAAAATTGTCATATGTTTTTAAGTACTTGTTTCTTGATTTTTGAGGCAGTAGATTGTCTACAACCGTTGATGCTTAATTTTTGATAAACTCCGGTGTTAATAATTCGCTTTCATTGTCAGATTCAGACATTTTCACCAAACAATAATCAGTTTCATCAGCCGATTTATCTTATCCAGGATCATTAATGGCGGCAGAAGTAAGTATGCTTTTATGGTCCGAAAATGCATTTTATTTTCACTTTTTTGGAACATTTTTTTTAATATACTTTCACTATTTGTACAGTAATCGAACAGAACAACGAAAACAAAACTTGTGATATTTGATAATGTGATAGGGAAGGAAAGGTGTGTGCTACTTTTACCAATGTGTAAAAATAATCGAATCGAATCTAATAGAATATTACAATGCTATAGGATATCAATATTCATTATATCACAATAACAGTTTTGATTTCAGTAAAACGTATAATTTATTGTAATTTTTTTAAAATATTACGATAATTCATAAATTTTCATATAACGTTGTTAAGTAAAAACTTGAAATATGTCCGTTTTAATCGATTATGATGAAATTACAATCGATTATTTTATTAAGATCTGTGTTCAATTGGCACTTTGCGCAAATGCTATGCCAATGAATAAATTAAAAAAGTAGCTTGAACAGAAAAGTAGCATTTTGATCCGTCTCGTCGTGGAGCAAAACTTACTTTTCCGAATGAAAGGTGTGAAGAGATCGTTTTTAAATTCAGTGATCCGTTTGCGTGATATTGGGCTTTAAAGCCCTAATTTTTGTTAATGTGGGGGGCACCCTGTCGGCTAAATGGCTATTACTGGGGATGTGAAAACAATCGTGGTAGTAGTACATAAATATAATTAATTTAAAAGGAAAACTATCACAGATGTAGTCATAAGTAGTTACCGAGTAATAGTCGCCTGACTTAATGTGTACTTGGAAAGTCCAATTTTGAGACCGCGGCGCTGCGTCGTGCTGTGTGTTTGGCCAAGCTTTTAACAATTGTATTATGACCGCTCCACACAATGGGCCATCCTGGCCCATCATACAGGACGCGGCTATGCGGTAGAACGAGACATAAGTATGTCTTACTCCCTTTAACGCATAGTTGCGTCCTGTATGATGGGTCAGGATGGCCAATTGTGTGGAGCGGCCATTACAACTTCGCAAAACTGTTACAACAATTATGCGTTCATTAAATCGTTTTTGTGACTGAATTGTAAATAGCAGTTTTTATTTATGGAAAAGGGTCCAAATCAGACCATTTAGGTCTGATTTGGACCTAAATAACATCATGTTATAATTAAAAGTAACGGGAAAACAAAGCTAATAAACAAAATAACAACACCGAACAATAATGATGAAACACAGTAATCACAGACTAAGCTACAGAACAAAAAAAGAAACAGGAAAAAGTAAACGAAACTACGAATTATATAATTAAGGTTCACTTGGCCATCAGAAGTAAATCCTTTTGGGTCGGACGAGAGATCGCCGGAACAATTTGCGAGATGGTCCCTGGGGCGTCGTTTTGTACTTTTATAGGCACGATTTAAGTGCGAATAGAATGGGGCAACAGATGTTTTAAGTTAGGTTCTTCGTCTATCTAATCCCGCACGATGGCTTCTCATCTTTAAATTGTTTTCGATCATCCGTGGGGATTCAAAGACTTACAGTTATCTGTGCTTCGTATCTCTTTATTTGAGAATACCAACTGTTGAATTATTGTAAGAACCGAAAAGAGGCTGATATGAGTCTAAGGTATCGCATATATTTTTTTTAAAGATTATATACCTTACTATTTTTAGTTCATAGACATCTACGGTTCAATTTCGTCGACTGGTTTAGCGAGGTCACTACCTCGCTAAACCCTGGCTACGAAGCTGACGGTCCTGGGTTCAAATCCCGGCATGAGCAAATATATGTGTGACGAGCATCAATTTTTGTTTCTGAGTCATGGATGTTTTCTATGCATTTAAGCATCATGTGTAAATATAAATCATGGGCCCTAATGATCTGTTAGACTAACTATCGATTACATTGCCTTATTGGATTTATAAAGGTTATGAGATGATTAATCAAAAAATACTTAGTTTTCCGAAATTTTCATTTAAGTATTTCTGAAAAGGAACCCATTAAACTGCCGCCGTTAATTATCTCACTTACCTAAGCACGACTTCGGTGTATTCAATAAATGTTAGTGTTTTCGCGTAAAAACGCGAAAACACTAAAATTTATTGAATGCATTCCGAATGAAATATGAACGTATTCTGAAATCTAATAAATTGTAAATGACATTTTCTTTTTATTCGTGTGAGGCGTGCAATAACAGTACTTGTGATACAAGTGAGCTGTGTTGATAATTACATCAGCACGTCTATCCGGCCGCGACATCCTCACGACTTTTCTCGCACTACACACCTCTTGTTCTAAGTGTTCTAATGAGAGAGAGACAGATAGTGCGAGAAAAATCGTGAGAGCTCGCGCGCCGTCGCGTGATAGCCGTGCAGAGGAGGGATTGTTCACGCGAGCCGCAGGTGATCGCGATAAGAGAGCCGAGGATGTCATTTCATCATAATAGGTATATATTTAATACGAATTCGTGCAAAACGTTATCAAAAGTAAATAGTTTTACTTGATGAAACGTATCTAAATCGTATCCAAGAAGAAATAATCAATTAATTCATAAAAATAATTAATTTGCTTAGTCGAGTAAAAATACATTTGCCGAGAATTAAAAAAAAACACTATTTTCATACATTCACCTTCTTGTAAGGTGCCAACGTGTCTTAATATGGATATAACCATAAAACACAAGTGTCGTAATGTTTTAAAACACGCGTGTTTAATACCCAGGACTATGAGCCTAAAAGCGACGTAATCAGGGGCGCCTTACGAGCAAGTGTATTGAAAAGAGTTTTTGTATTGTATTGTATTATAGGACCTATGTTCATATTGTAGTGTGACACTTACACTCCAATATACTAACTCTATAAATCTAACATCCTATTGTAACTTTAATAAAAATATTATACCCACTCATTCGTGTAATTAATGGGGACCCTGAAAGGATCGCTTCGTGCGACCAGTGATGAACGAAACTAGAAACTATTTGGTGCAGTGAACTTTATTTTATCATTTTTCTAATCACTGAAATTGAATTATTGACTGACCAAAAAATGAACAGTAGATAATTAAAACAAAAACTATTAGTGCGCATATTAAATATATCTTATGGCCGCTCCACACGATGGGCCATCCTGCTGGCCCACTAGGCTGGTGCAGCGTGTAGAGAGGGTAGTGGTGTCGGATGGCTTATGGCGCGGCGGGATGGCGATAGGATGGCCGCGGTGTCGGTTTTTTGGCCGCACATCAAAGGGAGTGGGCCAGCGATGGCGGCACGCATCTACACGTGCGCCATTCCGCAGTGCGCGGTCGACCGCGGTTGAGTGTGGACGTTCGTGCTGTGTATTTTTTTAATCGAAAATAACGTGTAGTATTACTTAGTACGGAGTTTAAATCTATCACGAATAGCAAAATCCTCAACGCGAGACTGAAACAGTATCTTTTGAAAAAATCGTACTATTCCATAGCAGAATTCGTGCAAGATCAATTGTAAATTAGGGATAATTAATGTATTTTTACACCATTATGTAATTTGTGTAAAATAATAATTGTTACTTATATCATAAGATATGTGGTCGTTTTATTACGGTTATGAGAATAGGTTAACTCTAAAACAATTTATTTCTCAAATATAATTAACAATCATCTACTAAAACAATATATATATATTTATAACGGAATATAACTAAACTAAACCTATATCATAATATAATATAATCTTGTTTTTAATTTTCGCATTGTTACGAATTTGGAATTTGTTCTTATGTAATTTTACCTGTTCAACACAATATCCATTGTTATGAATAAATAAATGAAATGAAATGTACGTGGCCTCAACACGAAACAATATTTTTTTTGGAATTATAACGGGGAGAAAGCGCAATTTGTAAATATTAGGTAAATTGCCGCAGCGGCTAACGCTTCGACGTCCATCTCGCAAGACGATTCGATCACAACTGAATGTCGCCATCGTGTAGTGGGGTTCAAACATCGCATGGCCATAGCGCTGGGCCATAGGATGGGCCATCATGTATAGGAGGAGAGGAGCAGCGCTAGAGGGCACAGAGAAGCATGAATCGGGTGAATTGTATAGAAAAAAGAACATAAAAAATTATATTTACATATATTGAGAACATTGGTCGCGTCATACACTACATAATTATGTACTATAATTTTCTTAATACATAGTACATATACCTACATTCTCTTATACGATAATTGTAAATATCTAAAAAAAACCTAAATAAAATATTGAGAGCATGTGACTGTGATAAATATGGGCTGTTGCAACAATGCACGATTTGGCACTATGTCCGCGCCAGGACCAGGCTGCTGAGCATCGGATCGGAGCGTTGTTCAACGGGCCGGGACCGAGCTGCTTCCGAGCCTCGGCCGTGGCTCGGCGGGGCTTGGGCATGGCTCGGCCGCGCAAAAACGCCGTCGTTTTTCTCAGAGAACGCCCCGAGCCGGGCACGGCCCGTTATTGCGTGACAGCGTGAGTCATCCATAACTTGCGTTCAAGATTAATGAATAAAATGATTAATATGTATTGTATGAATACCGGATAATAGTGTAATGATTTATATAGACATATATTTTGATATCTCTTAAATTAGTTTGTTAAACCAGGTTAAAGTGATATATACAATATTTAAAATAAAGGCCGAACTTTGCGCGACATAACTTTGTACGGCGCCACTCACCATAACTTTTTTACTTGGATAGGTCTTTGTGCGGCTGAGATGTCGCACAGCGTCGATTGCTTAGTCACAAATAGGTATTAAATAGGTAACAAATAGGTAATAAAACCTACTTAATGTTCAGGAAGATTTTTTATTTATACGTTTTGACATAATTGCAAACGAAGCAAAGTTTATAATGGATACTATACGAAAATATACCTATAATCCTGTTAAAAGATAACATGTAACAAAAAGCTTACTTAAATTTTGTTCTTCGTTATGCTACGTCGTCTACATTTTCACATTTCCTTTCCATACCATCCACATCAACTGCTTTCAAAGATCAAATGCGTTGATTAGTACAGAAAATATATAAATTGCTAATTACTAAAGGAATCCCAACGAACGTCCTCCTCCGAACCTCAAGCATCCCATTATAACGATAGGTTTATCATCATCAGTTCCAGTTTGAAAATGGTTATTTTGAGGATGAGCGTCAGTTGCTACGGTAACGAAATTTCATCGCAATCTGTGAAGTGCTTACATAATTAAGGAGTTCCATAGGTTATTAGGGTTCCGTACCCCAAAAGGAAAAAACGGAACCCTTATACGATCACTTTCTTGTCCGTCTGTCTGTCAAGGCCCTTTATCTAGGGAACGTCTGGAAGTATCGAATTGAAATTAAAATTATATACTCAGGCCTACAGTCCCTTGAAGCTGTAAAAAAACCAAATTCTAAGCTAACGTGAAAAACGCCTTTTTGTCAAGACCCTTTACCTGGGGAACGCCTGAAGGTATCTAGTTGAAATTTAAACTATATACTGCCGTTTACGCCGTAAAAAACGTATATTTCGACACTCTCAAGGGAATCAAAATTTATAGGGTACTTTCCGTTGATAACTACGAAATTTAGCAAGTAAGATCTTATACTACAAATACAGGGGAAAATCTGAAACTATACATTTTTAATTAATCTCAAAAAACAGGGTCTTTATGCAATGAACGGGGATAGAAATGTTAAAGTGAGCTAACCGTCTCATGTGGGGTATCGTATGAAAGGGCTTCATTGGCACAAGCATAAACAGATTTTGAAATATTTTTTCTCCAATATGCTCAAATGTTCGCCTTACTGTAGCAAAAATAGTACATGAACTTCTTCGTTACTGTAGAACGCACATTTAAAAAGTTAAATGTCATTACTGTACAGGTATAGCGGCCAGGAAAGTGTATGAAATTCCTTTACTGTATACTTTTTTACCTTTTAACTATATGCTTTGACTAAGACAAATCACTACAAACAGCCAAGTGCTCGTACGTTTAAAAACCTTGCAATTTGTCACATTAACTTGCTATAGTTAGACTGGTAAGTAGTGTACTGCTGTCTCTTTCCAACTATTGCAAGTTGCTGTAACAAATTAGAATTACGCCCGTTTGTAGCCTGCTTAAAGTTTTCTCGAGTTTTCTTTTTTTAATGGTCATAGACAAAACGCGTACTTTTGTAAGTGATCGAAGTGACGTTTTTAAAAATGTGCACGCGTGTTGATGTGCCAGTATTTGTTGAATTAAATCGTCTCAAGAGACGATGGCAAGAGGTCGGACGGGATGACCTAGCTTCGTGGAAGATGATGCGAGTACTTAGCGTGCAATGGGATTTTTCATTTATTTAGGTCCTAGGCAAGTTGTCACGGGAGCCTTATTAAGATATGCTTTTATGTTAGGTTGCTTTTGTTTTTATTGAGTCATTGTAATATATTTAGTTATGTATTGATAAGATTACGTTCGGTTCTGGATCAATGTAATCAAGTACCTTTAATTTATCAGTTTAAGAAGTTAGTTTTGTTACTGACCCAGTAACAAAAACATTCGAAGAAAAAGAGTAAATGTAGTTCATTTCATTGCAATGTTTAGTGGAATTTAAGTTTATTATAACATTTTAATACTTGATCATAAAGTCCGTTTGCCCGTTCCTGTATAAATCACAATAATAAAATAAAGGGCGTCCTAGCGATGCCATTTACATAGCATGTTTTTTCTTTTCACGCAACCGAACAAAGAACATTCAATGTGCAAACAATTCGACAAAGGGATTGGCTTATGATTTTTTATCACAGAAAGGGTCGAATAGAGCAAAAACATTCTTCGTAACTTTTGGTGGGCAGAACAGATAAGACTGACAATAGCAGTGCTATACCTATCAATAAAACGCTTATTAAGCGATAACCTTTCATGGAGCCTAAATAAACCATTTGAGAGTAGCTAAGTTGATTACATGTAACAGATCGGTCTAAGGCAATAACCCCACTATATCCCCTCCCTTATGACGTCACGTCCTGTGCACCTGGCGGGGAACAAGTTACTGGCGCTTAGAGCTCCAGACCCCGTAGCATGGACGACCGTATCACACGATAAGTGACAAGATAGAGCGTCCGCCACTGGCTGACCCCGTTCAATAGAACGAGACGGACGCGTATCGCGTGATAAGGCCGACCATGATACGGGCTCAGAGCTCTGATCCAATGACCAGTCATTGGATCTCAAATTATGAAATTAATAAATTTACCAGGTATAATTAAAATAACTAGCTTTCAATGAAGGTTATCGCTTAGTAAGTGTTTTATTGGTAGGTAAAACGCTGCTCTATTAAGCTTTGTTATTTGAAACCTAAATATAAACAATTTGAGACCCGTTTCCCTGGTGCACAGTTCGACGCCAATGTGATTTGAAGGAAGGGATTATAAAAAAATAAGAAACATAGAACTCTGCAGTTATTTATTGTATGTAAACATAGACAAATTATACATTTCATACATTATAAAAGCAATAGCACATCACATCCCATTATTAATTACCAATAGTACTTATAACTTAAGATTACTTAAGATATAAGTACTAACAACAATGTATTCTACTCTACACATATTAGTGGGGCAGAGTGGTCTGTTAAATTGGCTAAATGTGGACACGCTGGACAAAAGCACCAATTTTTTTTCAGGCATTTGTTAGGTCCATAGCTTTTATTTTTTGATAGGAACCAACTCCTCCGTCGGCCATATTTATTTTTTAATGCGGCTATTTTGAATTATTGTCTCAGTTTGTATATAAATTCCGTGTGGTACGACACACTGCACCGCACCTCCGTCCGGAGATGCGGTGCAGTGTGACATCCGCCTTAGTATATGCTGAACCGCATACTCATATAACACTGCATATACATATAAAACACTATATAGCAGCCATACCTTGTCAAGATTTTGAGGCACTCATTCCTATATCTACAAGTTTTATGGATATTGGAAACTAGGAGCATATTATAAAAGTAATATTTTATTTTATTTTATTTTTTATTTACGATATAATTTATTTCTACTCATATGACTTATTTTATTTATAATTTAATTTCATCTTAATTAAAATTAATAAAAATTTAGCTTTAATATCGACTCCACAGTTTGCTTTCATCTCACCATGCGATGAAAAATCCGACCCCTGGTGATGGCATAGCATAGCAGTAGACCATTTTTAGAAACGTGTTGTCTGACCGCCACTTTGTTCTAGCCAAGATTTCGTCTAATGGACTATTTTCAACTTTTAGAAGCTCCTGTAGGCCATATGCAGCCCGCACTGGCTTTAATGCCTGGAGTAGAATATTTTTCAACCAGAAATATAAAAATTCAATTTGTTCCTGGGACCATCCATCTAAACATGACATCCACGCCCACATTTCGAGCCTTCAGCCATTTCAGCTATTCGCGGGGAGAGACTTGTTGTCGCATCGTCCAGATTGTCAATCGTAAACGGGGGACCCAGAACCCTGTTCCTGAGGATCGCTCGCCATAACATCTACAACTAGCGTGGGGCTAAATATAACCCTCTCTAAAAAGTGGCCTGATTGTCCTGGGGTAGTTGTAAGACGTAGTAGTAAGACGAGATAAATGATCGGCTCCGCCGTTGTACCGACCTGGCAAATAATGAATCACTATATGGATTTTGTATTGATCCAATTTCCACCAGAGCAGCCGTTTGGAGTGAAATTTCATTGCAGCTTCCTCCGGAGACCAGAGACCCGACAGCTTAAGGTTGCTCAATTGGGGCCCCCACGCCTGCCCCGACGCATCAGTCACCAGGTAATTGCTGAATGGTGGGTAATGAATTGGAGATCTCGTCTCTAGATTGGTGCTCCACCATTTTAACTACCCCATCCCAGAGGGAAGCATTAGGCAATGATAGCGGGGGTTCTTTAGTAATAGACTTTCACTATGACTGCTAAAGGCGCGAAACGAAAACAAAATAGCTATGGTCAAACGCCCGCAAGTCCAGATAAGAAAAAAAAGACCGGGTTACACACCGGGAGTGTCGGCAGAAGTGAAAATTTGAACTTGGAAAAACAAAGAAAAAAAGCTTCCTCCCTCCCCCCCTTGAATATCGAACGGGCCGAGACGTCATTTTTTGATGTAATGAACATTGAGGATACGAAGCTGGGACTGGGATCTACAGGTTTCAATACTTCCAATTGTAGCATTTTCTGTATTAAGTACGTGATTTAGAAGAAGTTTAGAGTCGAGTGGGCCAAGGATGATCGGTTAAGTTTGGAAAAAATAAAAAGGGTTTAGCTATGAAAGGTATTCGAAAGTTTCGAATTAAATATCTGTATTTAAATTGATGGAGCCTGTAAATTGGTCGAGTCAGACTTTTTGTCTAGCCTGCCCCCGAGATGTGGAGGGCCCTGAGAACCTACCTCCGCGTTAAGCATTGGCAAAACTGTCTGCGATCTGAAAGTTTTTACTAGGCGTTTGCCGCGAAGGCCTGGTTTGTTGGCCAGGTTTTTGAGCAAAACGGGGGTAGTTGCACGCTTGCGGGTCAATGGCATTTGACTTCGGGAGAGGCGTAATAAGCCTTGTTTGGGTGTATGTATTAGCATAACTAGGCATAGCCTGATCTTGGTGGAAGGTTCTTCAGATTAGCTTTCTGAAAAATGTCCTTTACAGACCGCAAGATATCTTCGCGTCTTTGTTGTATTAGCTCGGCCCTATGACTGCAAGCAATTTGCAAAACAATCGTTACTAATTTTCTGAACGGTACCTTGCACGAAAATTTCCTTTAATTTATCCTCCAACAATTTTGGTTTAACAACGGTAACGGAATTCGAACATTCAACTAACTTTTTGCCAAACCACACTGAGCCGCTTCGTTTTGTTTTATGAGGGCCCGAGTAATAGTCGCAAACCCATGTTCAATTAGCGCTAGCGAGTTAACCTTATCAAATGGCCCCATTCGTTTCCAAATATGTGAAACTTGGTGAGGAACAGTATTGTTTTTGCACTTATACATTAGGAACTCTATCCCAAAACCGGTTCTTTCAATAGGGTATGTAGCGGCAATTGGTATGAGCACCCGAGTGCTCGCTGCTTGGGAAGCGGGGTCCGGGGCGCGATGCCCGCTGTTATCAGCAAATAGTTCGCCACTCCCATTTTCCCTAAAAGTGATCAGATTCCTCTACACCAGGAGTGGAGTGAAAGTTAGATTGAAAAGGCAGCTAAGGGTTAGGCTGAAAAGCATCGCTACCCGCGATACAATGTGATATACCACTTACTTGTGCGGTTAAATATTTTACAATGCATGTGCTCGAAAAGAGCGTTTTGCAAGCATCCAAATCGTGCGGAAAGTGCCACATTTTCGCACTAGTGCTTTTTACTTTTCAATTCTTTTTTAATTTGTAAGTCCGTCGTCAGCCCGACGCATAGAGTTTTTATTACTTGAGAAAGTTTTGAAGTGTAAATATTTCAATTATACTTTTTCTTTCATATAAAATTTAAATAAATACTAATAATGTATAAAATGATGTATGAATGTTTTTGAATTTTAAATTTGGTCAATAAATTAATTAATTTTAAATATTTACATAATGTGTATGGCTGAACGCATATTTTTATTATGCCTTTTGCGATAAGACAGTATGGCGACTTGATCATTTGCGACTTGGCACTTGACTGTACCACTCACCTATTAGGAATATTAGGATTATTAAAAACGACCGATTGCTATGGCAAACAAGACTCCATGAACAGACCCCGTACCATGGTCGGCCTTATCAAGCGATAAGTGACAAGATAGAGCGTCCGTCACTGGCTGACACCGTTCGATGGAACGAGACGGACGCTCTATCTTGCCACTTATCGCGTGATAAGGCCGACCATGATACGGGGCAGAGGTCCAAGCGGCCAGCAAGTAGGTCCCCGCCGGAAGCATGAGGATGTAGTGGGGCTTTTACCTTAGACGATCTATTACAGGAAATCAAGTTTGCTGCTCTCTAATTGTTGAATTAGGCTTCAAATAAGGCTTCGAGTTAATATTTTCTATACGGTTTATACAAAACAAAACCGGACCATTACGAGTTATGACAATCCGACGAAGGACATGGTATGGTGCAATATTTTATTGATGAAAATAAAATGCAGAAATATAATAATATAGGTATCGGGCGTTAGGTAGTAAGATAGATAATCCATTCCAAAAAACAGTAATTAAAATTTGTAAATCCGTTACGAACAATGTTGAATACGTTATGTGTACGTCATTTAAAATTGTAAGTACAGTTATGTGTCAAAACATAGGTGTATACAAGTTACTCATAAATATGCAATATTTATGATCACGTATTTACAAAGAAAAACGTTTACATATTATTTTTATTTGCCGCGTATACGTAATTATCCTTATCATCACACTTGCTTGTAAAGGGCTTCATGCCGCAGAGGCATAGAAACCTACAATGGCTTTTATGACGCCTATGGGCATAATGCTTTTTTTCTTAAATTGTATTAGTCACTAATGCCTCGATTGTAAACTAAGGAGGTTTAACACTCGTATACCTACGATGTTTTAAAACTTATTTATAAATAAATCTAAACGTAATAACACTAATACAACATGTTTTACTAAATTATTTTAAGTTTTAAGAATTCACATTTAGTAATTCATTGTCTGTCTAAAATATGTTAAAAAGAGTGTTTATAAATCTTGGCTGTTTGCCGAAGGGCTATACCCTTGCGCGCCTCACATAAAGTTTAATAAAATGGACAAATGTACCTAGAGATGTCGTAATTGCCTGTAAGTGTATGTCTTTTAGGGGTGTATCCAACACTTTGAACAACATAAACGTTTGTTAAATAATTTGCACTATGTAATTTTTTTTCTCAGAAACAAGATTAAAAAATTATCTCAAAAACTACACATAATATAAACGCGGGAGTTTTAGTCTCGCATTTGTAACTATCTAAACTGCAGTAATCTATCTATTCATATAATAAAGCTGAAGAGAGTCGAAAGTCTGTAAGTGGAAGATATTCGAAAAAGAGTTGACTGGGGATACTTAGAATCGATTACAGAACACGTTCCAACAGTTTTTAGAATTTTTGTCTGTTTATCTGTTTGTCTGTTTATGTAAACGCGCATCACGTGAAAACGGCTGAACGGATTTTGATGCAAAATTTACTAATCTGTCGAGAAAATCCCCGGCCAGATTTTAGGCTTTAAAAATTATAAAGATAAGGGTGCAAAGGGGTTAAAAATGGGGTTGCAGTTTGTATGGAAACTCCTTGAATCTATGAGCTAAAGACTTGAAAATTGGCAAGCATATACATACTTGACTGGACAGTAAAAAGATTCAAACTTTTAGCAAAATATAGATAAAACGTGAAAAAACACGGGATGAAAAATAGTGCTAGGCGTCTAAAGACTATAATGATATTAACCAAAACTGGTTGATACCTCAACCGATAGTAACTGCTAGACATTAGAGACCGAATTATATTGGAACTTCAGTCGCTGACGACGCCGCTGTTGATATTGAAAAACCAGCAACCTTGATCTCTGCCTTCCTACATTTGCTTTGAAATCAGATGTCATCTAAAGTTGCGACAGATTGAGTTGAATACTTATCTCGAACTATCATAGTCCACCAACGTCAGGGATGGGTTTGGGCGAAGGTTACCAAATTCGGAATAGGTTTAATTCTGACTCATCCAGATTCTTATTTAGTCAGGTTCCGAAAGTGTCCAACTCTTATGAGGTCGTGATAGTAATAAGTTGAATACTGGTTATGTCAAATTCGCTAACGAAAAATTCTGAGAAAGTCAGATTTTAAGTAAGTTCAATTAGAACGAAAACAAATTATGGCTGCGTCGAATTCATTAATAAAGCCTTTTCTGATGAGGTCAGATACTGGATACGTTTAATTCATTCATAGGCTATTTCTATTTTAGTTACATTTTGATTACGTTAAACTCTCGTAAGTGACATTTCTAGTGTAAGTCAATTTCATGGTACGTCATGCGGATACACAGTCAACCACAATTATTTGTAGCATATTTTAACGAAAAATGAAATAATAGTATTTTCGTCACAATTGCTGAAAACGAGTTTCTCATGGCATCGATTTAGCAAATACTCCTAGTTTTACCGTATCACAACCTACAATACCGTAATAAAATAACCTGATAGTGTTTTTCTTATTTTATCAAAAAGGACATAGTACAACAGACGAGGCTTTTTAATTTAGTTGGGTAGAGATTTTTTTATTAATTAAGAATGGTTGTTTGTCTTCAACGTGACTATAAAAGACTATATACAATATGATATATAAATGACTATAAACAATTCTAGCTGTTTTTTTTTCCTAGCCAGTGTTTTGAAAAAGTCGTAAGAGACACGTGTGTGTGATCGTTATATACTCGGTTAATTTTGGAGTCGTGATCCAGGGTGTGTTTTTCAAACTCCATAAACAAGTAGCATTTTTTTCTTCTAAAACCGGAGTTTTTCCCTATTATATCGAGGGTCATATTATCAGCATCGTCAAATTTCCATTCCATTTTTTTCCTCCCGCAGATCCCGTTTGGCGTCGGTTATCCCTTTTTTCCTAAAACAAACTTATAAAATAAATTAATAATAAGTAACTTAGACATACTTATAATTATTTTCATACAATAGAGATCCTGAGAATTAACAGAAATCAATAAAAACACGGTGTATAACCACATGTAATTTTTTTCTTTCACCCGCACCAATATTTTGTATCTAATTAGCCCTATGGTTGACTGGTAGAGAATGCCTAATGGCATTAAGTAGGCCATTTGTACATTATTTTGTATTGTGCAAGTAAGTTTAACTAAATAAATTACGATTATTCCAAAAATTAAAGGAATTATTAGTAGATGATAGATGAGATAATTATTTAGTAGACGACATGTCGTTGTATGAGTGACCTCAACGTTGTTGTCGATACCAAGAGTATTGTCGCAAACATCAATTAAGACGTCAAATATAAAAGCGTTCGAAACATACATCGATCGTAGTGAAATGTGACTAGGTGAAATACTATAAGGAAAACACACATACAACAAATGCACGGAAAGGCAACAAGTTAAAAAGTACTAACTACAAATACAATTACTAGAGGCTATTAAAAATAGGAACTCAGTAGGTACTTACTATTGTCCTCTTTCTCTAATTTTGCCACGTGGTATCTCTTAAGTACTTCCAATCTTTGTCATAAATGCCTAGCTCTTGTAATTTTTGTGAAATTTCCTTCCACTTTTTGATCTTCGTATCAAATGTGAACTTGTTGTCAAATTTACCGAAAAGTATGGCTTTATTTTCTGAAATTAAATTTAATATCGTCATTTTTTTTGTTATATCCATTGTTATAATTCAAAATCGAAACGCTCTCTTGTCGAAATCGAATTGAAAATGATTTAGTAGTGTGAAAAACGCGGTTAATAATTGAGTTTTTTTAATAAGTTAACGACTAAGGGAAATCCCATTCAGCCAGTGATACATTACAGCCAAAATTAAAAAAAAGTTATGTATAGTCTGTCAACTAAATATATCTGGTCTTATCTTATTTTCTAGCTAACTATACTTGACCTTCGCAGAAGGCTTATAACTTAGAAAATGACTAATTAAGACCTATCCTTATTAAGAATTCCCTATAATTAGATTCAGCCGTAGTAAAGAAATATACTTAATCAGATTTTGTTTAAAAAATAAACATTTCTTGTTTGAATCTGTCTTTGTTCCAATCTGACCTAATACGAAAAAACTCCCCGACCCACTGAGAATCTGACCTACCTAGAAAAAGATTAAATAAGAATTTGCTGAATATAGTATTAGAAATGTTCAGAAACAGAGTCACTCCGAATAAAACCTAATAAAAACATGATCTACCCAGAAGCTGACTAAATAAGAAGCTGGAAGACTCGTAATTAAACTTATTCCGAATTTGGTAACCTCCGCCCAAACCAAACTCCCGCCGTGACTTTCATAAATATTATTGGGAGTGGCATAAGGAGCGCTCCCTAAAGGGATATTTTAGGCCTTTAATTCCTACAAAAACCTCAGTCTTCGCTTCGCTTCTTCTTCGCTTGCCTCCCCATTTACCTTTAGGATTTCGGCCCTAAAGTTTTGCTTGTAAGACACCGGAAGATAATGAGTGTCCTTAGAGGTTATTGCTCGCATTGAGACCGCTTTCAGAAGGCTTTGGGCCTTTCATTCCGACGAAAAGCTCGGCCTTCGGCCTTGCTTGCCTCGCCACTCACCTTCGGAACTTTGACCTGGGATTTCGTTTGCAAGACACCAAGGGATAGTAAGTGTACGTAGGGGGTCGCCTCGAGCTGTTTCTAAAAGCATGCTATAGGTGTATAGGCCTTTCATTCCTACGAAAAGCTCAACCTTCGGCTTCGCTTGCCTCCCCTTTTACCTTCGGGAATTCCGGACTCAGCTTTCGCTTGCAAGACACCCGAAGATAATGAGTGTCCGTAGGGGCTCGCATTGAGAGCGCTCTCTAAATAGATGCTTTTGGCCTTTCATTCCAACGTAAAGCTCGGCCTTTGGCCTCGCTGCCACCTGGGGATAGTAAGTGTCCGTGAGGGCTCGCATTGGGAGCGCTCTCTAAAGGGGTACTTAAGGCATCTATATAATATTATTGACGAATGACGACCGTTACTGCGGGTGTTTATTTATGGGGTGTATACATATCATGATTTTTCAGCCCCAACTTATCAGAAGCGTCAGCTTCAATTAGTCATAATTCCTATCGTCTGAAGGCATGTTGCGCTGCTGATCCAACTGTCAAACGAGTTGTACTGAGAAATTGCATGCACATGTGATCGGATTGTTACATCTGTAGGCTACACCCAATTATGACTTCGACATGTTGTACTGACAAATTGGGGTAAAATCACATAATCTGTATAACCCATTACGTTCGAAGGGAATTTGAATTGTTAGACGCACAATGCACAACTATTTTTCTATTTTCAAATTTGTCAGTAGTAATGATTAAACAAAAGAATATCATGTAAACCATAAGTTATAAGCGTACGAAGACGCGGGCAGAAGCTAGTAAATGCAATAAAATTACATCTTACTTGTGCATCCAGAACACTATTTTGTAGAACTTATAAGATACGATAACGCTCTACCGTATACTTACAACAGGATCTTCCAGCGGGGCTCGAAATAAGGTCCTGCACGCAACCCTCGGAAATATGGGGTGTATCCCACGATTTAATAAATTCAACGGCAGGTATGATAGTAGAATATACATTTTTCCTTTTCACGCTCTTGTGTTCATTATATATAAGAAGAAAGCAGTTCTACAGTATACCTTTAATATTATCCAATGTCTAGCTAAAATATATATGTCTTTAAATAAATAAAATATCTGTTAAAATTGTAATAAACCCTTCTCACAATTTAGTAATTTCTCAATGCTGCATGTTGTATTTATATCTTGGTTTTGTTAGGACAAATTTTCGCATTTGGTGGGGCAGAATCTATATGCGGTATTTTGTACTTTACCGAGAGCTTACTGATTTCGCCCAGATTTACCTAGGCTTTTGTCGGTATACTTTCAGAATTACATTTGCGCAGCATGTTGATTCTGAAGTTTCTCTAAAGATGATACACTTGACATACTTTATAGCAGTTTTTACTTGTTGGCTACATTAATTTCTTAACATACTCGTAGTATTACTAAGGATGAATATTTCATTGCCCTTATGGTTGTGGCAGCGATTTTAGATCCGCGGTATCAAGCCAGCATTTTAATAATAATATTTCGCGACTCAACGTCTTAATGAACGAACCTTTGTAAAGACAGATGAATATTTTCCTCTTTGTGTGAAATATTGAGTCAGTTAATTGAAACGCCAAGTAATGAAATTTTAGAAAGTAATTTTTGAAACAATGAATATTTGTATTAGAGCAAAGCGTCACATTTTAACTAAAGATAACCTTACACTTTGTTTTGAAAACAAGGTAAGTTGGTTAGAAATAAGGTTAGGCAGGTATTTTCATCCTTTTATCTCAGCGATTTTAGTAACTTTGGACAATGGACATGCATATTAGGTAAATTATTACTATCTGTAAAGTGAATATAAGTAATTCGAATTTAGCATTATGTTCCTAATATGTAGCAAATACATACGCAGTTCTAATAAATAAGACAATTTATAGATAATTATTAGAAAATTATAAAATAAAAATAATGTGGTACTGTAATGAATTAAATAAAATAATAAAAAAAAACAAATGCAAGATTTACATTAGGTACCTAGATAAAAGGCAACGGAATTTAGTCCGAGATCTAGATTGGTATAATAGATCTTTAAAAACACAAATATAGATAACTCGGAATGGAATTAAATAGGACTCGATAAAATCATACTAATATCCTTGTTTTAACCTCACATCACCTTCACACACAAATATATATTGACGCCGCGATTCATAACTAAGCGCCCCGAGGTCTACTATCTATATTTGTGTTTTTAAAGATCTATCAGGAGATTTAGCAGACCGTAAGGTAGCTAAAAAAACGTTAAAATACCTCAAGGGATGAAGAGAAAAGAATAGGCTTCCATGGTTATCCATGGTTAGCTCGTGATTGAACCACTCATGAGAGTCTTTGAATTGAATAAAATAAAACTCAATTCTAGAAGATGTGACCTATTACAGCAAACGGTAATAAAAAAAACATCTTGACATGCACAATCGTAATTTTTCGATATTTTTAAAGGTGTAAATAGTAAAGGATTTTTACATACTCCATATCTCTTTTATAATTTACTAGCTGTTGCCTGCGACTTCGTCCGCTTAGAACTTGTTACTGTCTTAGAAAAATGATTGCTATGAATTAATTGTAGGTGGAACCTTAATTATTGCCGACCCAAACAAAGCTCTAGAACTAGCATCTAAAATTTAGTTCTAGCATCTTAAATCATCCATTTAGATTTTAAATGTATGATTTCCGAGATAAAATCTATTCTATATCCTTCCAAGGGTGTGAAATTCACCGTATGGAAAAATTAATCTAAATCCGTTCAGGGATTAAGCGTAAAAGGTAACAGTGCGATGAGTTCATTAGTTTAAATTGCTTAATTCAAATTGAAAACTCCGTTTTTACAAATATAAATATCTTAAGAATCAGCAACAGACCAATTTGTATATTTTTCATAATTATTTAAAGAAAGCTACATTACTGGAAAATTTTGTCTAACTCCGTCCAGTAGTTTTACTCACATTAGTCCAGGCTATCTGTATAGTTTTGAAAACAAAGTTATCTAAGTAATGCTAAAAGACGTAGAACTTTCCATCTCCATACGCCGTCCCCATTTAACGGTGTTAGAGAATAAATTATTTTGACTATCCAAAATAAACTTTTTAAATTAACAAAATAATCCGCAGGTTAAATGAAACACTATTAAACCGCTGACAGTTCTTTTTTTGTATTTTAATAAGTAATCTTTCTACAAAGTTTCTAGCTCAAAAATAAAGTTCCCTCCATACAAACTTTGCACCCCTATTTAACCCCCTTAGGGATGGAATTTCCAAAAATCCCGTCTTATCCCTTGCCTACATCATAAAGGGAAGTTCTGGTGTAAATTTCAAGTTTCTAGTCGCAGTAGTCTCGGCTGTGCGTTGATGAATCAGTCAGGAAGTCTTCTTTTATATATATATAGATAATTCGTTTTGTGGTTTACCTACTGGTACGATACCACAGGTAGTCTCAAGTCATTTTAAATAAAACTTTTAATAGTACACCGGGGGTTGGAAGTCGCCCATTTTAGACGAGATATTTGTATAGTTCGAGCCTGAAATGGCTTTCCCGTGTTAAACACTCTACGTTTTATTGCGAATACGAGGAAACTAAACCAAAGCCGTAAATGCTAAAATATTTACTCATTTTTAAGCTTTAGTGTGGACCATTTGGGTGGGACCTCTTGACTGACTTTAATAATGTTGGTGTGTAGACCTTTTCTGAAATGCAGTCTCTGTAAAGTTATACTGAAAAACGACTACTTAATTATATATTTAAAGGTCTTCAAATATAACTTTCTTCAATTTATTAATTGCTATTTCCTAATCATTTCCAATATAATCAAATAAGATTATAAAAAAATATTGAATTTGACTGCAGTGTGGGTATAGATTTCTACCATTGATATTTATTTCAACTGACTTTTGTTCCTTCAAATAGCAATACTATTAATAGTTTTATTTATATATTATCATAATTAAAAAGTTTTACGAATACAAATAATCAACAAGTATCAAACATTGATACAATTATCCAGCGCTTGCCCTTTTTAGGGTTCCGTATTTTAATAACTTTTTAGAAACGTATCACTTCGTATCACTTTCTACTTAGATAAGCAATTTCCTATTCCTACATTCAGAATATAAGAAATGAAAAATATCAAAAAAAACCTTCACAGACGGTTTTTTGTAAAGCACTTTTGCTTTATAACTTTGTAATCAAACCGCTTCATTATTTGCTCTGGTTACGAGCCACACCCTGTATCCATGTTTAATTAAAATCGTTTTGTAACCGATTATAAATCCAATTATATTCTAAAATGTAGCACACAGTGTTTGTGAAGCAAAATACTCGACACAATGATATCGGAGATTTTCGCATTGCATATTTGACACACATAAAAGTATCCGACAAAAACAAGTAAACACATACTAAAATATTGTTTTTTTCCAAATAAATATTAACTCAATCAATTCGCATGGCAGCACATTATATGTCTTAGTGACGTACACATTATTTCATCGTAAATTATCAAAAATCATAGAAACATCGGTCATGCGGGGACATTCTACAAAAGCCAGTTAAATCCAAAATGTTAAAGATTAAAAGGACATTGCAACACAAAAACATAGTAGTATTAAAAATGTTTTAAACGTGTTAATTAGTTAATGCTCAATTACCTCTCTGACGAACTACACATTTTTCCTGGGATGTCCATAAGATGTTAAATTGCACCGGTCATGATAATGTATGTTGTTTATGCTATTTTATAGCTGATGATATAAGTTCTAATTATAATTTAAAATAGTGTCCGATCTTTACACTCAACTAAGTTTTTATCACATAGCTATCAGTAAACACGAAAGCAAAACTTATAGAACACTAGTTTTTAATACGTTATAATCTATTTTTTTATATTAATCAATGTATTTTCTACACGTTAATAGGGGAGCGCGGACGAGCGCGGACTGAAGTAACACTTCAGAAATCCAAATCTTTGTGCCAAATTATGTGTTACTGGTGGCGAAATAACAAACTAATGGACGAACCTCCATTTTGAAACTCAGCGTAGGCACTAGCGTAATAGGCAACGGTAAAATAAAGTTGGTTTTCCCGTATTACACTCTCACGGCGTTGTCGAAAAGCAGATTGCGGGAAAGCTGTACAAACAGTTCGATTCGCTGCAGCTAGATGTCGCTTTCTTTGTAAAATTCACTTGTGTTCCTATTATTCAACATGGAAATATATTATTGTCTACGATCGATGTTTTCCATACTTACATAATTAGAACCTCTGTAGCCTAGTCGGTAGTGACCCTGACTACGAAGCAAGAGGTCCCGGTTCGAATCCCGGTAAGGGCATTTATTTGTGTGATGAGCACGAATACTTGTTCCTGAGTCATGGATGTTTTCTATGTATTTAAGTATTTATTTATCTATATAAGTATGTATATCGTCGTCTATTACCCCACCCATAGTAAGAAAATACGAACACAGTACAAAAATCTGTAAGTTCTTTTATAAACCAGCCTGTCACACATATATTTAGAAGAAAAATGCCTACAATATGAGTATACATTACAATCAGCTCCCAGACGATTTTAAAACAGTAGAAGGCACGCAATTCTAAACAAAATTATCAAAACGGGTTTTGACTCACTGTTTCTATAGTGTAAATGAATATCTGATTTTTAATGTAGAATAATATTTGCCGACTCTTAATTTGACAATTATAATTCGACATTTATATATATTATGAAATCATTCATTAGCTATTAAGGTGATATATCTCTGGGATGTAATTAAATTAAATTTAGTTATTTAATTTTAATATTATTTAATACGGGTGTAGACACTAAATAAAATAACCAATAATGCCATATTTTCTCGAAAAAGGATTAAAAATGTAGTCAAATGTAGAAAAAATCATGAAAATAACCACGAATTTATAAGTCTCCAAAGTTTTAAGAAGGGGTACTTATGTTCTGTCCCTTTTTCGCAAAGCGCAACTTCATATAAAACGATGACGCTGGAAGAATGTGACGTCACACTAATAGACGGCAACGTGCCGGGCCCCGTCGTGTTCAAAGCGGCCACCCGGCAGCACCTGTAATGAGACGTTACACACTGTTTGCGTTTTCTCTCTCTAACAAGCAATATTAAAACGGCTGTAGCTTTGTTATTTTTTGAGATATCTGAATGGGATTTTAGTCACTAGGCATATTTTTTTGCCTTCTTCCATTTGGAGTTACTTAATAATAATGTTCGAGTCTACACCCCTATTAAAAGCCGACTATTCTTTTTCGATTTAAGTGACTCATTTATCTGTACTGCAATGTAATGTACTCATCTAATGATAGTTCTGTAAAATGGCATACCTCCACTCGGAAATTTGCATGTCGGATATTCGACTAAATACTGAGATGCATTTATGTAGCACGTTCATCCTGGCAAATAAACTATTCTTATTCTTATACAAGCTTTGCTTAGTTTGGGGCCAGGCCGATTTGTGTAAGATTGTCCCCAAATGTTATTATTATTATTATTATAACGTTATTTTGCGTACGTAGTGTGCATAAATAACTTAACTAACTATCCTCTAAAAATTTTTACGTTTATATTCTATTTATGTGTGGGTAAATATGGCTAAATGCTTGAGTACAGTAACTAATATAATAAGCTCATGTCAAAAAAACATTTTCGGTACATGTAAGCTTTTCCGACTGTACTTTTTAATGTATTGTTGATGACTACATTGCGAGGTTTCCGTCGCTCAGAAGCAAACGAAATGCGGAAAAGCAGCCGGTATCGACAATATTTACCCCGAATTCCTCACCCACTTGGGTGAAGGAGCCATCCAATGGCTGGCTTATTTCTTCAACCACATTTATAACTCCGCCACTCTGCCCTCTGTTTTTATGAAATCTAAAGTTATCTATTTATTAATAATATAAATTTATTAAAAATAAAATAAATTTATTGTAAAGTTATTATTTACGTAACATTCCCACCGGGTAGCAAAGGAAGAAAGGAAACATTAAACATAAAAAAAAGTTGGTGTTTAGTTTATTTCACGTGGCGGAACTCATCATGTAACCCAGAGTTTTTGTCTGGAGGTTCTGTAAAAAAAATACCTCTATAGGCAACGAAAGTTTTATATCGATTTAACAGATTCAAGGTATATTCTGCCTGTAATAAATTACTTATTTTTAAAATCCCTGTGAATCCGTACATGCACTTTTATTTATTTAATGCAGACACAAATTCTGTCAATTATGGTTTAAATGCTCTAAAGCACTCTCTTTCAAAATATAAATTTCACAGCGCCCGAGGCGTAACGGCTTGAACTCGTTTGTTTGTCCCTAACAATACAATTTGCATTGACCATTCGCTGATTAAAATATTTAAGTTTTTATTGTTTATATGTAGAATTATGCTCGACAATTCAATAAAAGTAAATACGATTGTAGTGTCGAAAGGTAGTGGCACATACTTTCTACCGATAAAGTTGAATGCGGGTGTTCCATCCCACTCGTTTTAGGGTTTCGGAGCTAAAATGGTAAAAACGGAACCCTTATAGTTTCGCCATGTCCGGCTGTCCGTCTGTCCGTCTGCGGCTTAGCTCAGTGACCCTTACTACTAACAAAGCTGTAATTTGGCGTGGGTATATAAATAATGATAGAATAAAATAAAATAAAAAAACACCTAGCTACCTACATACATATACGAGTACCTACACATAAAGTGGGGATGTAGTTCTTTCTTCTCGTTAAGCCCATGATTTGGGTATCGTTGGATAGCTTATTCAAAAATATTACGAGTTTCTCAAAACCATTTTTCAACTTAGTGTTCCATGTGTAATATTGGCCTTTAAAGCCCAAATTTTGGTTAGATACATGTGTCCCCACCCCCAGCCGGCTATCCACCTGCTACTGGGAATGTGAAAAAATTAGTGGCAGTAGTACATAAAATAAATCAAGGCTAAGTAGACATTACTAGTTAAGAAAAGGCCAACTTTTGTACAAATTTAGCCGACGCAACCGCACCGTTTACTTGGCGCGTGTCGATGCGATGTAACAGATACAGACGGGCAACTACGGAACCCTACACTGCGCGTAGCCCGACTGACACGCATTCGGTCGGTTTACATTTTTTTATCGCTGTTTCAAAATAGCATTTCGAGTAAAAGAGTCGAGCGCTCGAAAGTCAAAAATCGGTCCCCAGAGGGAGAGCGTCAGCGGGGCTAGCAATGCTATTGTTAGATAATTTCCTCGCACACCGCGCCGCTACGTCGCACAGCTCTAGCTAGAGGATATAAGCACACCTATCAGGCACGCCACAGTAGATATAGGTATAATAGCTTAAAGCAGCGAAACAAATCCTTACAAAAGTCCGATGCGTCGCACTCACACAAATACAAGTCAGGGTAGTGGCGGTACATTACTGTAATGCGTGCCACGCATGTTTGGGTAGAAGGTTTGAAATAAAGCACAGGTGTAAAAAGGTGTTAAGGTAGACTGGAGTTGCGATACTGCCTTAGGCAATATATTTACTGTGTATCAAGTATATGTAAGCAGAAAACCGGCCAATTATTAGAAATAGTCGTTAACATATCTTCAATTCTTTGAAAAAATGTGTTTCTCGATGACTTCAACAGGTCGATCACGTAACGCATCTTACGTACGTTAGGTAGTTCTAAATGTCATTTTTTATATGGAAAAATGACAGTTAAATTGTCCTAACACGCGTTCGAACCGTAACGTGGTTACCCCTCTGAATACTTGTCATCTACCGGCTTTGAGAAAGGGAGGTGCGGAGAGACGAAGCTGTGACATCAAAAACATGGCGGCTTGCCGTTCGCGATTTTTGTTCAGATCACAGGTTTTCTTTCATCAATCGGTTTGCATCAGAAATAATGTTAAACGTACTACAATTATTTTCATGAATCCTATGAGGTAACTTTTTATTAAATATTTAAGAGAGTGATTTAACCTTACACGTTGACTTGTTTACCAGTATAATTCGAGAGATTCTGTAGCGTAATTGATGAGGTTATAATTATTATTAAATATTTTATTCGTTTTCCTTAAATATAGTTTTATCGGCGTACTTACTTGCACGTACCTAGTTGCGTACTATTTATAACTATCTACGTAAGGGCCAATTCCGTAACGCAATTACCAACGTCGTAGGTACGATCAGAACGTCGAACAACACTGCCTTCGATGCCATTGCCACATTATTAATGAATGCAAAAAATTAGGCACGACATTCAACTAGCTGAAGAATTTAATTTAACCAAACAATAGGTAGACAATATAGTCCCATCAAAAAAGTTAAGTCAAAGACTTTCAAGATTTAATATAAATTGAATCTCACATCGAAGTTTAACAAACAAAATATGGAAATAAATGCGAGCTCTTTAATTTAACTAGCGAAACGTTTACTGGGGTTGCTTACATGGGGATTGGATTACGTTGCAATTTTATTTTAAATATAAATGCTAAGGCTCGGGCGCTCAGTTGGTAAGTGTGTGCAATGCAGTAAGGAAGGTTTAAATGCTTTTATAACTTTATAGACATGATTTATATTTATTCTAATTCGATATTTTATCTGTGTATTTTCCTATCTATTTCTATTCGTTAGAGCCAAAATGGTCCTTCCAGACTTATTAAGTTATTATGCTGAAAGTTCCCAAGTTTGCCGTTTATTAACTTTAGCAACTGTTTTAACTCCACATCGTGCCAAAGCAACTATCAACAAAAAACAATTTTATAAGGGGCTGTTAGTAAACTTATCAAATTCTCGTACATTGTTTACGTCTATTCTGACGTCACCATATGTGTAGACACTATCAACTAGTTCGAAATTAAATCTACATTGTATAAGAAGTTCAGAGTACATCTTTATTATGCAACTTGGTTTATATCGCGTGTGCGGAAATATGAAAAGCAAACACATTGTTACCCACACAAACGCAGATAACGTTGCTTCGCTAATCTCTACCATTCCAAGGCTTAGCAAGGCTTAGCAGGCAAGACGAATCTTGCAGCCCCACATTTGCGTTCCTAATGTATATCCGTTACTCGATGCAGTGTGACTCAATGTACATTCTGAATCCAAGACATTAAGATCTAAATTTGAAATAATGGGAGCCGCATGCATATTACTCCGTAGCTTACGTTCATATACATGGTATGTAATTTTGCAACTAGGTACTGCTCTTGTTATAGAGCTGCAATATTTAGCTTGATGGAATATATTACATGTTTCTGCATAATTTCAAAACGAATTGGAGCTTTTGCATTGAAATGTGATCCCCGCAACCCACCCATTTCATTCATTATTTACAAATAATAAATCTTTGAAAATGAAAGAATGTTTTTACTCCAAAAGAAAAAAATATTTTTTTTTTAAATATATTTTACTGTAGAAATTAATTTATTAGCGTAAAGAATTTGGTACATAAAAGCAAAAATAACTATAATAATTTAGTGACCGAGACAGACTGTTATATTGAAATATGTTTGTAGAATTGATTTAGACGAGCATTAAACTTACACGGTTTTAATCTATCTTATCTTATTTTCTTATTGGCAAATCAAACAAAGCCCGATGAGACTTGCGCAATAAATCTTCGATTCGTTGTTGTACGTTAATTGTATTATGTAATCTATAAATACTACAGAACAAGTATACAATAGCATACTAAAATTATAAAGATGGAATGTCCGGAATTTATCTAATTAATCTTCCGATTTCAATAAACCCTTCGGGCGATTATGCACTACTATGAATATTACTGTCCGGCAGTCCGATTTTTTGCCGGTCCGATATGGCACGCCATTAAATGTATATAGTAGTATAGTTTGTGGACTACAATGATTTTTACCGTCCGACATATGCATACATTTATATCGGACCGTAAAAATTCGGACTGCAGGACAGTAAAATTCATTGTAGTGCACAATCGCCCTTCACCTATAAAATGGACTTTCCGGGTGGACATACAGTACCTACCTATTTTTTATCCCATAGGTCCATCGGGTTTCTTTGCAGTGTTAGCCGCTTGTGAGAGCTCCAGAGTTGGAAACTACAGTTTTTGAGGACCAAGACAGCATAATAAATGACAACCCTGAGATCGCTCAAAGAGGTGACGAACAGATGGTAAATGATCAGGGGATTTTTGATTAGGGTGCACGGTCTATAGAGTTAAGAAGGCAAATAAAAACACCAAGTTACCTTAAGGATTAAATCTGTTAATTAAATCGATGAAAATATTGAAAAGAAAGATGTTGGCAGTAATTGTTGATAGTCACCCCTGCAAAATGTCAAACTTTAGAAAGAATAAACCTATGATTGATATCGAAGTAGTTTTTAACCGACTTCAAAAAAAAGGAGGAGGTTCTCAATTCGGTTGTATTTTTTTTTTTCAATGTTTGTTACCTCAGAACTCGCGTCATTGATGAGCCGATTCGTACATTTTTTTTTTAATTTGTAAGTATATGCTTTCAGGTGGGTCCCATTTTTTTCAAAAATTCAATTGGATGATGGGATCCATGAGGAATTGAGGGAACTCCTCAATTATATTAGGCACGCGTGTAGTGATTTTGGTATTTTCTAGTATAACTCGTGTATTTACACCCGGAAATCATAAATTTGGTGGAGTGGAATTGATGATGAAGACCACAGATGACCTATGGAATTCCTCAATTATGTACATAAAAGTACAAAATTATATCACAGATTCTGATAAGATTCCGTTGAAATAGCAACTAATGAAGTGCCAAAGGTGATCCTTGTGGAATCGACGGAAGTCCTCAAATATTATCGGCCCACATACAGCCATTGGCTTTTTTTCTCTAATAATCAACGCATTTGCTCTCGGAAATCAGTTCATATGGTAAATTGGTAAAGAAATGTGGAAATGTTCTCGTGGCTTTGCGGTGTACTAAATTGAAGTCGGTTAAAACTTTGTTTTTAAAGTAAATTATTATTAAGAACATATTATAACATGGTAACTAACAGTTACGACGCGCAAACTGCCAGTTTCATGACTTTAAAAGGTACTCGGTTGCTCGAAACTCGAAGCATAAAACTCCGTAGCGAATTAAACTTGTAATTACTGTGATTGCCTAGCGGTACGTTCTAAAACATTGAGCCAAAATAAGTTTCCGAGAAGGTAATAATTAATGCGGTTACAACTTATGAATAGTATTGTAGTTAATTTCCAAATTTATTTATATCGTATAGTATACTTCCCTCCCCGAGCTCCCGAGGATGCATTGTGTTGAGAGCGAGGGAATTTGTTCCTTCAGCTGTCGACACGGTGAATCCTCAAACATATCAAAAGTCGGCAACGCCCATGTTACTCCTTTAGATTTGCATGCGTCTATAGGCTGCGGTGTCCGCTTACCATCAGGCGGGCCGTACGCTTGTTTGCCACCGGCGTTGTATAAAAAAAAGACTTAAATAGTTTTCAAATATAATTAAGAGGATAGTAGGAGCCGCAGCGTTCATACAAAAAAGGTCCAGCCTCTCGACCGTGTCTTCCAAAATTCAACCTATTTAAACTATTTTTCGTGTATGAATAATGATGAGTTTGACTGTGCCTCGAAATAAAAATTATTTAGAATACTAAAAAAACCAGCCAAGTGCGAGTCGGCCTCGCGCACTAAGGGTTCCGTATCATTATCTATAGACGGACAGATGGACAGACAGCGGAAACTTAGTAATAGGGTCCCGTTATACCCTTTGGGTACGGAACCCTAAAAAGAACCCAGTTTACTCTCCAGTGGGTACTTATAAAAGACATTAAGCGAGTAATGACGACACCTAACGAGGCTAAGAAACTAAAATGTTTTTTGTACATATATGTTTTACGCCGTCCCTGTAGTTGCCGCGCAACCATAGTACGTTTGTACCAATACAAAAATCTTTTCAACACAATTGCTCGTAACGTACCTCTTATTGTGTCGCTTTTAGGCTCATAATCCTGGATATTAAACACGCGTGTTTTATAACATTACGACACTTGTGTGTTATGTTTATATCCCGATTACGTCACGTTGCCACCTTGCAGCAAGATGTATGCATGCACACGGTGCATTCTTAAATTAACCGGGTTGTACAGAATATACAGCTTTTTTTTTGAATTCTCGGCAAATGGATTCTTACTCAACCAAAACAAATTAATTCCTTTATTTTGTATTGGCTGTTTAGAGATTTCATCTAAGTCTGGCTGAACACATGCGCGCGCACTGCGCGAACTTCACGAAAAAAAAACTGTTGCGCGCCATTATAGGTAATTTCACAGCTTCACAGATATTTGTAAACATTGCTATTATTGCTAATGCGTGTTTGGTTATTAACAAAAATATTGACTCGTGGCGACTATAGAAAAGTGATAAAAAGAATGGACGCCACTGGAAATTCTTGGCGATGTATACAAAATGTGAGTAAAAAGCGGTTGCCATTAATAAGTAAAGACAACTTGGCAGGCCTATACAATTTTCATCTTAAGAAAAGGATTTTTTCCTCGCTAAATGTGTTGAAAAACGTCGTATGAAACGCGTGAGCTTTGATAATTACATCCTCGGCTCTCTTATCACGCTCACCTGCGGCTCGCGTGATAATTCTGCCTCCGATGTAATTATCAGCATACCTCACTTGTATCACAATGTACTATTGTGTCACATCCAAACCTAGTGTGTTTTGAGGACAATAAACTAAACTTCGACTATACCAAGTCTTTTTTTGCAGTATGCAGATATTTCAAATTAATCAAGTTATTTTGAGGTTATCTCTTTATTTACAAATAATTTTGACATGACAAATTATATTTACCAACCTACTTAGTTACAAATTAAAGTGACTCAAACCCACGTGGATAAATACGGCATTCAATAATTTATACATCCATCAATAAGCAGTATACAATGGCGTGTAAAACAAAATGATTTATGTTATGCAGAATAGGGAAGATGCAATATTTGCATTTTGGCTTTCATTTGAAAGAATCGCATGTAGAATAGACCACGAAAGTATAAAAAAATGAAAACACTACAATTTATAGTCAAAGATTCCTGTTACAAACTGAGAATTAAAACTTTCCCGCCTAAACGGATTCTACAGTTCCTGTGACGTCACTTATGAATGTCTGTCACTCGCTATATTTGTTTGTCCGTGGTTCGACCCTAGATGTCATAGAGTTGCCTAAGTTTTGACTTTTGACAGGAGTGACGTCACAAGACGCTTAAATATTATAGCTGCATCTTCCCTATTGGATACATTTGAATGATCTCGACAGGGAAAGTGAGTGAAGTTCACGTGAATGTGTGCGTCACTCCAGGCAAAACCAGTGAAAGTCTGAGCTCCGATCACGCATAGTAGTTATGACTCTCGGAATTGCTATACATATTGGTTGAATCGTGATTGTTAATATTATGGCTGTCAATAGGTTGCTTGAAGGTTAGTTCATTGTTTCTACTGTATGTAGTTTTTCGGAACGTTAACTATACTGTTAATACAAAACGAATTTTACTCATATTTTACCTGAGTAAAATTGATGTATGGCTTTGTTAAAAAAAATCTCTGGAATGAATTAACACTGAACGCCAAGTTTAATTAGTTATTTCACGGATATAAACCCTTTATATCTTAATAAGAGTACACTATGAGTTAACCTAGAATACCTACCAAATTTTAGGGTTATTTCGCAGTGAAATAGTGGACTCTTATTGAGACACCCCTTATATTATGACAATATAAAACGAAATCGTTGAGAATAACATAAAATATAACATTACATTTCTGTTAATTTTTACCCCAATACTTTAATGCCTACCACGTTCCGCGTTATTTGCGTTAGATAGGTTTTGGATGGATATATTTTTTCATTCTTTTTACCATTTATTGATTACTTTACCAATTATTGAATAAAATACGGCAAGATCTGATCAGTACGATTCGAAAGGTTATCCGAACCAAAAAAAAAACCTACACGGTAAATTATTTAATTGTCACTTCCTTTTCTTCATAACTTAAAGCTTCTCAGTTGCGAAGACCAAGCTCTTCGAAGAAGAAAACGGCACGGCGAGTCAAAGATAAATTGGGTTTCCGGATTTACAGCGCTTGACCGTAGCGCAATTTAGATTAGCTTGCTGAGTTAAGTAGAGCCTTTAATCGAAAATAACTGTCCGATGAAATTAGGTCAGTACAGAAATCACTTCGAGCTGGCAAGTTATAGATCATTATTTTAAGCATACCTAGATCCTTATATACTTACATAGGTTCTAGGGTCTAAGTGACTTTTGATTGTAAATAAAATCAGAGAACCAAAACTTATTTGTACTTACATAAGATAACAAATATTCAACAATCACGTAATTGTAACCCGCCTCATACAATGGCCACGTATTAAAGGCTCAAATTGAAATGTAAATGAATGTCTGATTATAAACTACGCAAAAATGTGAACTACAGCGTACATTTTCTTCATTGGCCTTTTTTTGCAGCTGCCAGAAAATCATTAGACATCTGTCTCACCGCCGACGACCGCGCGACTAGCTATCGACTATTTTCTCGCTCAAGAAACGTAAAAATGCTAGATGTAGAGTAGATTCAATGTACTTAAAAGATATACGATATATGTATTTATAGTTGATTTTTCACTCTACCAAGTTTGCCGGCGAGAACTATCGCTCTGCTAGAGCTGAGCTGTTTGCTTGGCCTTCAGAACACTCCCTGAGAGATTCAGAACAGAGCATTCGTCGTGAGTGCAGGTTTGCGCGGGAATGTTAAGCTCGGTCGCACCGAGGGAGAGGGGTGCCCCTGCGGTGCACGTGCACACTGGCCAGCCCAGAGTTAAAATGATTGCTCGCCTCTCTCTGCTCGCCAAACCGTTCTAGTACTTTTTATTTTTTAGTAGATTTAGTCGTCTCTCGCTGATCTTCGGCAGCCTATGATTCCATAGAACACACCAATCAATTAGCCAAATTAACTTACTGATTAAATTAGTGACAATATATTTGTTAGTGTGTTGGTGTTCCTGCATACTCAGATAAACAGTAGTGCAAGAGAGCGTGTCAAAAATATTTTAACTTAAAGTACTTACCTATAGAAATTTTCAAAAACGAATTAAAGTTGAATGTAATTTGATAAAACCCGATTTTAGTTTGATTGTTTGATGATTCTTATGTTTTAATAAAAAAAGTAATTCTTTAATAATAAACCCAGTCGACCAATGCAGCAATTGACGTTTAAAAAATTCATCTCAGGCAAGAATACCCAATAACTACCAAATAAGTCTTTACTGCCTCTACAGTACACTGTTATTCGATAAGTAGAATGATATTACAACGACAATAATAAAAAGGTTTTATTTTAGTCAAAGACCCAACAAAACCTTGAAATAAAAAAAGAACGAAACGGGAGAAAAACAATGTCAAGACGTGAACGCACTAAATTAGTAGTAGATTGAAATCATCCTACAACAAGTCACAACCAACATTTCACAAACATGCCAGAGTGCTCTCGAAAACAAACATAGGTCATTTATTACACACTCGAAAGGGTCACAGGGAAATGTGGAAACGTTTAGGATACGCATTTCCGTTTTGGCCACTTGAGCGTTAAAAGTTTTTCGAGGATCATTGATTTTTTACGTTACATGGTATGAAATATATTTTAAGAAAATGAAAGAAGAATATATAAGAACTATAAATTTGAGCAAATGGTACTGGGTGTTAATACGAGTATACCTATTGAATTATTTATTATATTTGAATCGATTCCTTCAATATGTAACTAAAAATTCAACCCAGCTTGGAGATTTGGACTTTCAATCCCAAGTTAAGATATATTATATTTTTTAATATAAACCGCTAAGTATAAGTTCATTTTGATAACGACTAAGCTTTCTAACACAAAAGTTTTAAGTGCCCAAAGATAGAATAACACACCTGCCCACTTCAAAATGTACGTTCATCTTGCGCAAAGGTCGGAGCTCTAAAAGCCTTGAGAGTGCTTCTTAACGCAACTGTAGCAATTAGCGACGCCTAAGCTATGACCTATATTTTTGAGCACATTAAGCATTGCTCGCGTACATCACATACATTATGTGCATTAAAATATGTAATAAGATTCTAACAACTTTAAAATAATTAACTACCTAACTAAATTAAAATCTGAACTTCACAAATTGTTATGTAAATTTTGCTTTCATAGCGTCAATGAGTTTTTAGGCCAAAAGTTTTAAAAATATTTTATAAACTATTCTATCCGTAAGCAGAACATTAAACGAAACTAAAGCTCACCCACACACGCTGTAAAATTCACATACCTAAAGGGTCGAACATAATGTGTAAGTGCATGAACTATAATATGTTAACTGTAATTAATGTTTTGTGTTCGTGTGAATAAATACATTTATTCATACATGCATTGATTCATTCATAAATGCGCTATACACACATAGCTATATGTTTGTTTCTACTCCTGCACCATTATCTGCCATTTATATCGGCTTTAGCTCAAATACAATGACACCGATAATAAGTCACCGAAAAACTATGCTCTATGGCCCATAAACGCACTGTTTAGCGTACTTTTATGGTTCATATATTTTTCATAAAACCACGATGTCAAATCATCTAACTTTTTTTAAAATCGGCCGCTATATTGCAGTGGTAGCAACATCATAAGCAAATTTTTTGAAATATATTTTTTTTGTTTATGATTTAACATTTGTATATTAGAATAGAATAGAATAGAATATCATTTATTCATGACAATAGCACGTATATTAATAATAATAATAAATCATCATCTATTGTGTGTTAATTTACATGTTTTATAAATTCTTGGTATTATTTATAATAATAAACAGTTTGGATTCGGTTCGGGTCCGGATTCGGTTTGGTTCGGATGGCAAGTGCAAACAAATTAAAAACAATACAAACCATAAACAAGAGGTATCATTATATCATATTTCTGATTTCCCACCAAAATACAGTTCAAATTTTCAAAATGAAAAGACCAAAGATGATAAACGAGATAATTTATTTGAAGTTACAAAGGTTTAAAAACAAGAAAAACATAATATACCTTAAAGTACAAAAACTAAACACTAAATTAGAAACTAGGATTAAAATAATTATAAATAAAAAATTTGGCCCAAAGCACCTTCTGAGGGCAGCGTGCCCAGAAGGCTGGCAGCATTGCCATGTTGTATGGCAATGCTGATCCGCTGTGCCAGATATGATCCAGCCTTCTGCTCACGCGTCACCTCTACCAGGCGTTTGGAACACTTCTTGAAGAGTTCATGGGCGCTTTTTCCCCGTGGTCCCATAGTCTCAACCCCAAACGGCGCAAAAAGGTAGCCACTACTGATGGCTGTGTACTTGCGCCGCTTGAGAAGTTCCGCCGAATTTGCCGCAGAGCCAGCCTTTACGGAGGTGCCGTGGATATGAGACAGCGCTACAGTATCGGAACATGTCGCGTCCCAAACCAGCGGCTGTCCCATCTTCCATGGCACGAGGGTCTTGCCGTCGGGTCCCTTTCCGTCATCACGGGAAAGGCCGGTTGGCTCTAAAATAGCCGGCGTTCCCGCACTGGCTAGGGCCCGACGGATGACGTTGTTTAAATTCGCATGAGGCAAGTTGCAAGGCTCGCATCGCAACGCAACCCATGACACTCGCATTTTAAGACCCTTCTTATACAACAGTTGCATAATAGTAGTTTATGCAACTGATCCATAATGAGTGAGTCTTGAACTCGCTGACGCTCGTTTCATAAAACCACACTCGTATTTTAAGGCCTAATTATGTACCGTTGCATACAGTTCTTTATCTAAGCACATATGATAAGTACTCTAAGATGGATTCACAATTCTACTTTCGTGACAGCAAAAACCAACAAAAAAATGACAACAGCAATGGCGGCAATTCGATCCTCCGTCAAGACGAATGGTTTTTTTTTAATCATAGAGAAACGAATGAAGTCCCTATACTCATGTCACTCGAGATCAAATGTGCGTAAATATTTTAAAAAACATACTGAATTGACGTTTGGTATCGATAACTGTTTTAATATCTATGGATACTGGACTAGAAAACCACTTGAGTTTTGACAGCTGTTCCAAATTTAAACTCATAACGTTAAAAAAATCTGCACTGTTATAACATTAAAGTACAGATTTTACCTACTACCACAGACAATGCTTTTGCCAATGCCAATGGCTTTTGGCGGGGAACCAGCAGAATTAATATTAGACCTGGTATCCCTGTGAGTGTGGGGCTGGGGTACCAGTGAGCCTAAGGACATTGCGGACATATTTAAGAAGCAGTTTCATATGAAAGCCACTACGGCAGGATCCCGGCTGACGATGCCTGGTGCTAACCTGAAAATGTACAGTTGGACCAATACATAAATTTGCACGATAATCAGTTTGGGTCTCGGCCTAAACTGTCCACAGAGAATGCTATATTGTGTCTTAAGGATGGCGTCAGATAGTACACCGATCGTGATACTCCAGTCGATTTGTCCATGGCCTTTGACATGCGGTGCCGTGGGAAATGTTATGGAGAAAGCTCGAGGGTATTAACTTGTATGGAAAAATGACAACTTTGGAAATAATTTATAATATCTTATTTTTTTACGTGTAACGGATATATTATTAATAAAAAAAATTCCCTGCGACAAATTCGAAAAAAACAGATCAAAAAAATTATAAATTAGCTGGCTTCTGAAAAGTCTTTTTTTGGTTCAATTATATTTGCTCTATAATATTCGAGATAAATCATACAAAAAAGACAATGCATGCTTCATTCAAAACTACATAATTACTAAATTATTTCTATTTCCTAAAATTTGGTATCCAAAGGTTATCTCGAAGAGATCGCTTATTCGCGATAAGACTGCGTGTTGTTTACTTCTACTCGTAATGATATTTTATATATTGTATTCTGTATTTTTCGATATACAATATGTATCAATCAATGCTCAAAAGTGCTACGAGAATTCCGGGCTTTTCTTATGTGTACTATAAAAAAAAACAATTTAAGAACATAATACCACTGAAGATACAGCGCATAGAAATAAATAGCTAAGTAATCTACAGCTCAATCCTTGGCTATGGAAATAACTCCAACCAAGTACTAATTAATAATAATACAAACCATAAAATACCTTTACTAGAAATATATACAAAAATTCGTATACGTGATACGTAATAACTATGTAGGTACATTTATTTTCCACCACCTGTATCACTTTTCCTCATCTCGCATAAACTCAATAACTTATTTCTTGTACTGACCTAACGAAGTTTTAAGAATATCAGCAGAGACTAGGCACGTGTTGCAGGCAATACACAACCAGCGCAGAGGTGCTTTGTTATCCCGCGGCTACGGCTTAGTTTTTTGTAGTATGCTGGCGGAGTCGCGAGGGCAGCTAGTCTGTTATAAAACGGCAAAGCCGGTAACAAAATGCCAAATGCCAAAATGCATTATATTCGACCACATTACGAAATTTTTATTCCAGCTACTTTCGATGATACCCCAATTTTGCCTAAAATGTCGAATAGAACATCGTCATCGCAATCTGTCTAAGACGGGAATTCTCAAAAAAATATGCATGCAATAAGCGTAACTTGCCGAACAAAAATTAACAGTAATAATAATTTCAACTAGTTTGAAAAATAGTATAACTGGCCTCTATGTTTGAGAGACGGAACCTTTTCCTTAGGAAGGTCCGGGCGTTGGAATTAGACGCCATCTACCGATACCTTTTGGAAAACACTTATTTAGGCTCAGTGGTTTTGTAACAGTAACTTTAATGCTTATAAAAACCGCTAGATGGCCAGAGTAACGGCTGCAGTGGTTTGTAGGAATAAAAATTAATCGACTGAGTACTTGGGCCGGATTTGACTAAACAGGAGGTTAAACAAAGGTTAAACGTCTGAATTGTATGATATACTTAGTCTGGGAATAAACTTATTTTTATTCCTGTTATCGACACGTAATATATTACAGACAATAAACATTTACTCGTAGACACCCCGCCCCCAACCCCGCATAATGGCAATGGCACCCATTCTGCGGGGCCATTTTGCGGCGCTACTTATACTTCTATGGTTTTTTCGTTCGGTGCATGTAAACCAGTAATATCAAAAATATTTTAAATTATGATTTCGAACACTAACATTATTTTGGCCAGCTGGGTTCCAGGTCTCCACGGCAAACGCTGCAAAATATGTAATTCTCGCCATGTGGCCTCAGCCTCAGTGGCCGCTCCGCCAGCCCTTGAAGACGTCGTGCCCACGTGGTATCCTAGATAGACTGCTGCCAAGTCACGAGTCATCCCATCGGGTCTCTTACCGTCATCACGTGCTAGGCCATTGGGCTCTAATGTGGCCCACACGCTGATGCCAAATACTCGTAACTTACTTATTACCTACCAATTAAATACAAAACACAAACACGCAATAATTTTCCGTGCAATAGTAAGTAGTGTGGTGTGGCATAGTATATCTGACACGTTGACTCAGATGTGTTCTATCAAAAACGTCGGTACTGACACTACTGACGTTTTTAAAACATCATCTGTTCACAGACACTGACATTGACGATCTTGATTTTCACGGAGAGTATTGAAAACTAAAAAATCTATTAGTGTGGTTTACAAATTTAGTGATTTTTATGGAGTATGACGTTACAAATCAAAATGACTTCAGATCTGGCTCTCTTACTTGGGAGTTGGGAACATCGATAATTAAGTCATAAACTAGTATTTCGAAGGCTGGTAAAGGCGTTATAAGTGGTGGTTTATGGCATGCGACGTTTAAATGTTAATTCTCTTTAACATTTTATGTTCACCAGCATTTCGGTGAAGCAGGCAATGAACTTCGAAGGCGTATAAGAAGTCTCTCTTGTAGAGGCTTAGAAAGATTATGACATACCCAAACGAATACCTACTCAATTTGGTCCATCTTGTAGTAAGCAGACTACTCACGGACAAAAGCCAGGCATGGTGACCGGGATTGTAGTTTTTATCAGTAAAACTATTTACGTAGTTTTTCTTACCTAAGCACTAAGCTAGGTGTAATACTTAACGTTTATTTGACGTTAATTTGCCAGATATCCGCTTCTGCTTCCTAACCAAGCCGAGCGCAAAGTATCTAAACGGAAAGGACCCTCTGAATCCTCCGATTGCGGTCATCCCCAAGGACTGTAGCAGCTTCATTTTCTGATATTATCGTTCTTAATAATTCTAACTAATGTATTTTTGCAAATTTCGCGAAACAAAATTAGAATATTTACAAGACAAGGTCACTAACTAAATATTTCAAAATATACGTTCTGATTATCTTGAAGTACCTATTATAAACACTAAATATCAGTGCAACAACGGTGGTAGCATAAGTACCCACTTCTTACGAGAAATACTTTGCGAATTTTAGGTCTGCTTTGGAAGGGGCGGTGAGGTGTGGTGACAGCGGGGGGTAGCGTGTCGTGTGGTATAGTTTAAATTATTTGAACTGAGCTCATGAATAGCCATTGTACTGAGCTCATGAATAGCCTTTGTTTGCCTTTTTTCCTTTGTAAAAAATGTTACCGCCACGTAAAATGTTCATTGACTCTATCTTCTTATACAATAGATTCCAAATTAGCTACGAGATAAAATACCACACACAGCGTGGCTCGCTGGGAGCGGGTTGTTTTATCTTTTAGTCCATTTTGAATCTCTTGAATAAGCCGATAGCGTTCAATTTTTAGGCGTACCGCCCCCGCTTGATGGTAAGCGGTTAGTTTGTCGGAATAAGGATTCGTCGACTTTCTTGACAGAGTTATTTATTGACGTTTTGTAGTCGGTTACATTTATGAATTCATTTTTGCGGTTTCTGATTTTTTGGTTAATTTTTAATACGAAAAGACTACCTACCTATGTCACCACAAAGTAAAGTGGTTATAAATAAACAGACAAGAAAAATAGCCTACGATGTTTATTTTTTCTTGTTGTTACATTCCAAAGCGCGTAATTAATTAGTTAAACATAAAAATTACCCATTTTTACACAAAGAAATGTATATTTTGTTATTCCATCAAATATCGTAAGCACGATGTCATCTAATGCTCAAGATTGTGGCACGATTCTTACCATGTTTTTCATCATGTTTGCGAGGATTAATTTTTACATTTTACGCATTAATAATTCTAATCGTAATAAAAAATGACAATCCTTCATTTTGTTGCATTCGACATACGGCGCTTAAGGCAAAGACCCTTCGGCATCAGACTATTTAAAATCTCATTAAACATATTGAATGTATCTATTCAGTTTTCACGTTTTATTAGTGTTCATACGTTTAGGTTTATTGAATTTATAAATAGGTTGAGTAAATATACTGAATCATGAGTGACAGATAAAATTTAAGAATAAAACCATTCGACACACGAGTCTTTTTCATCACACTTGTGATGAAAAAGATATTTATACTTTTGCCCTTTATTCCAACGTGATAGGTTTCATGGACGATTATGAAGACTACTTTTCCCTTCTTATGTACAATCAGTACAATCACTCTATTCTGTAATGTTAATTATTCAACTGTACATTCAAAGGGGTGTTGGATTATAACGCTGGCCATCTTTATGAAGTTTATACTCTTTGTATTTTGAATGAAGTAGTGTCTGTCAGCGCTGTGTCGGCCAAGCGAGGTTTTCGTACTTAGTATATGTCATACAATATTTTTATTTTAATATATTGAATATTTACATTACACCGACTGCGCACGTTACTTAAATCTTAAAATTATAATAAAACGCAGTAGGTCAGATGTTTTAACATTAATTACCATTATCCATAACATAACCGTGAGCCAAACCTACACATGAATAACGGTAATTGTTTTAATATTGCCAAAAACTAAAAGTTATGTACAGTGGAAAATAATTGTAAGTAATAAATATAAAATAAACCAAATTTAATGCGGCTAACACGAGGATACATACATACATATAATCACGCCTCTTTCCCAGAGGGGTAGGCAGAGATCACGGATCTCCATTTGCTACAATCCTGACAAACCACTTTCGCTTCACTCACTTTCATAACATTTCTCATACATGCTCGTCGTTTTTTTGACTTGGCCTTTTAGTAAGATTTCTCCAATTTGATCGGAGAAGGTTCGTCCAGGTCTTCCCCTTCCAACTTGCCCTTCCACTCTTTATATGTATACTTACACTCTCTTCGTTAATCTTCTTTCATCCATTCTCTCTACATGCCCAAACCACCTTAACACGAGGATAACCGGTGTTTAACGCCACGCCAGCGTCGTTATTGTAGATATTTGAAAATTATGTACTTATGTCAGTTCGGCACACACCGGCGCCATGTGTCTCCACGACGGTAGCCATCCGTCCCGTTTTGAAAGTTTCAAACTCAACTTTACTCCTGACCAACGTAATTGCTAAAGTTGGAACACAAAACCTTGTTCGCGGGGCTTGCGATTTACTGTCAAGCGTTTTGAAACTTGTGTAACGGATTTGCGACCTTTTTCTTGGCCAATGAGCGACCGATATTCTGCATTTTCTTCTCGTGCTATTTAAGTAATCCTATTTTTTGTTCCAAGTTAAAATACTTCGTTTAACGCTGAATTTAAGCCAGAGCCAAATTTTATTCCACTTTGTGTGGCATCATGTATTTCAAACGGGAATATTTCATCCTAACATTTTTTCCATAAATTTGAGTAATCTTGTATGCACCGCTTTAATAAACGTGAAAGATTTTATTTTAATAGCATCTACTTCAGACTTACCTATTTAAATTTTAAATCGAAAAGTATGTGCACTTCTTTTTTCGCATTTATGTCGAACCCTCAATTTTATAAAAACTTATAAATAGTAACAAAGGTACCTTCACAAAATTAAAACTTGACTCGTAGGAGACTGGAAATTAAAATTCAAAATTCGAAAAAATCACCTACGCAATCAGAAGTGTTACGTTTGGCAAACAAGCTCATATGAACATAATGTATACTTAAAAATTCACCATAATTAAGTTACATCTTTGATCGGTTTTTTCTATTCCCGATCATTTCAGTGTGCCCCTCGCACCTACGTACAACGAATTGGTTGTATCGCAGTGTTAAAAAATGCTTTTACTAATAAAATGTTTCAATTAGGTATGTTTTCTGACAAATCAACCATGCATGAAAAACTTATTTCTTAATTAAGTTCCTAAGTGCAACGTGTTACTATTATATAAGTACAACCTGATTATTTAATATTTGAAACATATTTAAAGTAGTAATGCGGCTATAAAATTATACCTTTCTTTAATATTTTGTTGGTTAAATAACCGTGAAAAACCTTTTGTAAACTTAATTTAATACCTACTAAAGGTGAACAAGTGCCTCTGCTTTAAATGAAATGGCACCTTTTTCCCAAACCTGTGCCTAAAATCGCTAGGCAACTAAAATTACCTGACTGTACAAAAAAAAGGTACTAGGTACGCTTATTAGGCAAGTAGCTTGAAATAAGTATTATCCTTGCTAGTTTGTGAAGAAAATCTTGTTTTTTTTAAAGAAGTGTGTATTACATGTTGTTAATTATACATACACATTATACGACAAATCCAAAGTTTGAGTAAGGCTAGAATTTTAGTTTATGAGTAGAAATATGTTATTTTAGTTTTACAACAACAGTAGTAGTAGAGCACGTAGCTACCGTAGTAATACAGTATGTAGCTACCGTAGTAATACAGTATGTAGCTACCGTAGTAATACAGTGTGTAGCTACCGTAGTAATACAGTATGTAGCTACCGTAGTAATACAGTATGTAGCTACCGTAGTAATACAGTGTGTAGCTACCGTAGTAATACAGTATGTAGCTACCGTAGTAATACAGTATGTAGCTACCGTAGTAATACAGTATGTAGCTACCGTAGTAATACAGTATGTAGCTACCGTAGTAATACAGTATGTAGCTACCGTAGTAATACAGTATGTAGCTACCGTAGTAATACAGTATGTAGCTACCGTAGTAATACAGTATGTAGCTACCGTAGTAATACAGTGTGTAGCTACCGTAGTAATACAGTGTGTAGCTACCGTAGTAATACAGTATGTAGCTACCGTAGTAATACAGTGTGTAGCTACCGTAGTAATACAGTATGTAGCTACCGTAGTAATACAGTATGTAGCTACCGTAGTAATACAGTGTGTAGCTACCGTAGTAATACAGTATGTAGCTACCGTAGTAATACAGTGTGTAGCTACCGTAGTAATACAGTGTGTAGCTACCGTAGTAATACAGTATGTAGCTACCGTAGTAATACAGTATGTAGCTACCGTAGTAATACAGTGTGTAGCTACCGTAGTAATACAGTATGTAGCTACCGTAGTAATACAGTGTGTAGCTACCGTAGTAATACAGTATGTAGCTACCGTAGTAATACAGTATGTAGCTACCGTAGTAATACAGTATGTAGCTACCGTAGTAATACAGTGTGTAGCTACCGTAGTAATACAGTATGTAGCTACCGTAGTAATACAGTGTGTAACTACCGTAGTAATACAGTGTGTAGCTACCGTAGTAATACGGTGTGTAGCTACCGTAGTAATACGGTGTGTAGCTACCGTAGTAATACAGTGTGTAGCTACCGTAGTAATACAGTGTGTAGCTACCGTAGTAATACAGTATGTAGCTACCGTAGTAATACAGTATGTAGCTACAGTAGTAATACAGTATGTAGCTACCGTAGTAATACAGTGTGTAGCTACCGTAGTAATACAGTGTGTAGCTACCGTAGTAATACAGTGTGTAGCTACCGTAGTAATACAGTATGTAGCTACCGTAGTAATACAGTGTGTAGCTACCGTAGTAATACAGTATGTAGCTACCGTAGTAATACAGTATGTAGCTACCGTAGTAATACAGTATGTAGCTACCGTAGTAATACAGTGTGTAGCTACCGTAGTAATACAGTATGTAGCTACCGTAGTAATACAGTGTGTAGCTACCGTAGTAATACAGTGTGTAGCTACCGTAGTAATACAGTGTGTAGCTACCGTAGTAATACAGTGTGTAGCTACCGTAGTAATACAGTGTGTAGCTACCGTAGTAATACAGTGTGTAGCTACCGTAGTAATACAGTATGTAGCTACCGTAGTAATACAGTATGTAGCTACCGTAGTAATACAGTAAGTAGCTACCGTAGTAATACAGTATGTAGCTACCGTAGTAATACAGTATGTAGCTACCGTAGTAATACAGTAAGTAGCTACCGTAGTAATACAGTATGTAGCTACCGTAGTAATACAGTATGTAGCTACCGTAGTAATACAGTGTGTAGCTACCGTAGTAATACAGTATGTAGCTACCGTAGTAATACAGTGTGTAGCTACCGTAGTAATACAGTGTGTAGCTACCGTAGTAATACAGTGTGTAGCTACCGTAGTAATACAGTGTGTAGCTACCGTACTAATACAGTGTGTAGCTACCGTAGTAATACAGTGTGTAGCTACCGTAGTAATACAGTATGTAGCTACAGTAGTAATACAGTATGTAGCTACCGTAGTAATACAGTGTGTAGCTACCGTAGTAATACAGTGTGTAGCTACCGTAGTAATACAGTGTGTAGCTACCGTAGTAATACAGTATGTAGCTACCGTAGTAATACAGTGTGTAGCTACCGTAGTAATACAGTATGTAGCTACCGTAGTAATACAGTATGTAGCTACCGTAGTAATACAGTATGTAGCTACCGTAGTAATACAGTGTGTAGCTACCGTAGTAATACAGTATGTAGCTACCGTAGTAATACAGTGTGTAGCTACCGTAGTAATACAGTGTGTAGCTACCGTAGTAATACAGTGTGTAGCTACCGTAGTAATACAGTGTGTAGCTACCGTAGTAATACAGTATGTAGCTACCGTAGTAATACAGTATGTAGCTACCGTAGTAATACAGTATGTAGCTACCGTAGTAATACAGTATGGAATTGTATGTCTTAAAGTTCAGTTAATGGTTTGAGGCAAAAACTCTAAATTGCTTTAAAATATGAACACTCGCGCAGAAGTAGTTCATCAACTAACGTTTTTCAGGTTTTATCAACCATAAAACAGCCGAAGCAATTTTTGGCAACGTACGTGGCAGTTTCAGGGGTAAAATGCACCCGTGGGATAGCCGATAAAAAATTACGATGCCGCAGAGGCGAGCTTTTAGAGAATTCAATCGACACATTCTAGTCTTTTTTGCAACGCAACGGGAGTGGAACCAATTCGCGAAAACTGTTGGAATTTTGAGCAGCTGGTGCTGATGGGGTGCACCTATAGCTAGGTAATTATTACTAAAAGCTATATTGATGTTGCTAAAGTAAGTTATCACAGGTAAGTAAAGATTACCAAATCAAAGCTCACTATTCGTAGTAAAGATTTTGGTAATAATTTACTTTAAAAACAAAGTTTTAACCGACTTCAATGTAGTACTCCGCCAAGCCACGAGAACACTTCCACATTTCTTTTCCAATTTACCACATGAACTGATTTCCGAGGGCAAATGCGTTGATTATTAGAGAAAAAAACCCAATCGCTGTATGTGACCCGATAATATTTGAGGACTTCCGTCGATTCCAGAAGGATCACCTTTGGCAATTCATTAGCTGCTATTTCAATGGAATCTTATCAGAATCTGTGATATACTTTTGTACTTTTATAAGTACATAATGAGGAATTCCATAAGTCATCTGTGCTCTTCATCATCAATTCCACTACACCGAATTTAAATACAGGGTGTAAATACACGAGTTATAATAGAAAATACCAATATCACTACACGCGTGCCTAATATAATTGAGGAGTTCCCTCAATTCCTCATGGATCCCATCATCCAATTGAATTTTTGAAAAAAAATGGGACCCACCTGGAAGCATATACTTATAAACAAAAAAAAATTACGATTTGGCTCATCAATGACGGAGTTCTGAGGTAACACAATACAATACAATACAAATACTCTTTGTTGCACACCTCACACAAACAAAGCAGTTAAAAAGAAAAACAATACAATAACATGTAGGTAGAGGTAGACAACAGGCGGTCTTATCGCTGAAGAGCGATCTATAACACATTGAAAAAATATATAAATATAAGACGACCGACCGGTTAGCCTAGTGGGTAGTGACGCTGCCTACGAAGCTGAAGGTCCTGGGTTCGAATCCCGGTAAGGACAATTATTTGTGTGATGAGCATGAATATTTGTTTCTGAGTCTTGGATGTTTTCTATGCATTTAAGTATTTATATCTATTAAATATATCGTCGTCTAGTACCCGTAACACAAGCCTTATTGAGCTTACTATGGGGCTAGTGCGATTTGTGTAAGATTGTCCCCTTAAATTTATTTATTATATGATAAAAATAATAATAAAAAAAAAATACAACCGACTTGAGAACCTCCTCCTTTTTTTTGAAGTCGGTTAACAATGACTTAATTGTAGCTTTATCGAAAACGATACCAATAATTTAAAGTAGACCGAGTCCTCAAATCATTTGTGCGTTCATTCGTATAAAGCGGAGCAGCTGTTGTCTAAAGTGAATTCAAACCAAAAGTTAATTTTCCCCGAGTTGTTTTATTTAAATATATTTTTTGCCACTTCCGTGAATTGTTAATTCTGCGTACTATACTAGATTGTCATTTTAGTTTTCCAATCACGTTATTGAATTCTTGTAAAGGCCATCTGGGTTCACTTGTGTTGATTTCCGAGTAATTTTTTTACCGTGGGGGTCAGGTACCTTAATTTTGACCACAATTACATATTAAAATGTCGTATAAATCTGATATACGATTCTGTGTAATAATTACGAGCATAAAACTATTTTCTTCGTTACATACTATGTCCCAAGGGTCATATTTTTTAATACCTAAACAAAAATAAAAGTCTTGATCGACAAATAGACGTGCAAAATACTATAATACTTATACTGCTGTTTGAAACCAAAACGATGGAGGTGTTGTTCAAATCCTCAAAGGTATTCAAATGATTATTTTACAATATTTCAGTTCATATATGAGATACAATTTATTAGAGTATGTAATAACGATTTTATTTTTATTTTTAAGTTACAGCTTAACTACTAAATTAAAAGCCTCTTTTAATCAAATCGTTTACAGGGCAAATAAAACTTGAAGATTTAAATTCATAATCAATGATGATATTTTAAGAATTCGCACGAAGTCTGACGCATATTCTTCGTTAAAATCTTGGGCATTTTCTGTATAATCTACCAGTTTCGTTCCGGCCAACTTCCACGCTGCTCCAAATGTTCAGAACAGGCACAACTTCTTGGGGGTGGGGTAGGCAATAATTGTACACAACAAAAATGCAAATTACCTTGTACGCGGATGACCATAATGTCATATGTAAAAAATGAAATTTATGTGTAAACGTGTAATCATTAATTTCACTTTTTAGGGTTCCGTAGTCAACTAAACCCTTATAGTTTCGCCATGTCCGTCCGTCTGTCTGTCCGTCTTCGGCTTAGCTCAGTAACCATTACTACTGGAAAACTGTGATTCGGCATGGGTATATGAATCAATCACGCCGGCAAAACTGTAGGTACAATACAATTTGAAAAAATATTTTTTTTTAGGGTACCTACCTAAAGCGGGGATGTAATTTTTTTTCTCGTCAAACCCATGGTGTGGGGTATTGTGGGATAGCTCGTTCAAAAATATTATGGGTTTTCTAAAACCATTTTTCAAATCAGTAATTCGTTTGCGAGATATTGGGCTTTAAAGCCCTAATTTTAGTTCGAGCCGGCTCAATGGCTTATCTTATCTTATCTTATCTTATCTAGATGAGGGCCCTTTCGGATGCACTTCGACCCAGCGGGATCTTTTGTGCATTTGCCCTCTCCTTTATGCCTACTCCCAAGCTCGCTCCATCGTTTCAACAAAGCGGATGATGCAGCTCAGCGGGAGCACCTTGAACTCCCTTGGTTGCGGATAGTCGCTACCAAAGTAATTCATTCTTTGTCTGGCAAGGGCATGACATTCACACAGTAAGTGTTCCATGGTCTCATCCTCCTCGCCACACATTCTACAGGATTTCCAGAGCTTGTTAGTCCAGCCCGAGTCCACTCCTTCTATGAAGAGCTTAGAGTGCCTTAAGCCCGCCTCATTCCTCCACTCGTGTTGGTGTTTGGTTTTGGCGTAGGCTTTAAAGGCCGAAGTTATGGTTCTCTGCGAGAGTCCCACAAATGGTTCTGGACCTACAAAGTGATTTGTAGACCACCCTCTTGCAAGCTCATCCGCTCTTTCGTTGCCGATGTAGCCCTCGTGCCCCGGTATCCAAACTAGTTGCACCTTATTGTGCTTCCCAAGCTTGTTCAGTGCCTGGACGCCATTATAGACTAGTCTAGAATCCACTTTCGGCGCCGTAAGCGCTTTAAGGGCCGCTTGACTGTCGCTGAGGATATAGATGGTCTGCCCTCTGGTTTGCCTGTCTATATTCTCCTGTGCACAGGGAATTATGGCGTATGTCTCCGCCTGGAAGACGGTTGCCAAACTACCCATGCTTACACTACTACTGTAGTCAATCGCATAAATGCCTGCTCCCGTACCGGATCCCATTTTAGATCCGTCCGTGTACCATATACTGTCTTCGACACCAGACCTCGGTGGTTCTAGACCTTCGGCCCATTCGGCCCTGGATGGAACTTTTGTTGTGTAGTTCCTATGGAATACATACTTGGGTAGCATTTTGTCACATCCCATGTTTGTTATTCTGTCTAAGAGACTGTCAGTCTCCATGTTTGTGTGCTTAGTCTTTGGCTTGCTGTCGCTCCACAGTCCAAGAGTTCTTAGTCTATAGAGCGATTTGCGCGCCTCTGACTTAATCACCATGTGAAGTGGCGGTAGGTCCAGTAGGACTTCTAGCACCGCTGTAGGCGTGGTTCGAAACGCCCCTGTTATAGCCATGCATGCCGATCTCTGTACCTTCGTCAGGGCATCTCTGCATGTGCTCATTAAAGTCCTTGGCCACCACACCAGGCTACCGTACAATAATATGGTCCTCATCATCATGGTGTAGATCCACTTCAGTACCTTTGGGTTCAGTCCCCATGTTTTGCCATACGCTGATCTACACATTCCAAATACCCTGAGTGCCTTTGTAATGGTGAGATCTGTATGCTTCTTCCAATTCAGTTCCTTATCCAAAGTGACACCTTTTTTTTTTTTTTTTTTTTTTTTGTTTAGGGGGGGGAAATGCGTTACGCATACCACCCGGGCGCAGGGGGTGACCCGAGTGGTTATGTGGGACTCCCGTTCGAGCTAATGAGGCCCACGGTGTACCCACTAAAAACCCCCCCACTTGCCGCCTCGCCGCCATTGTGGCGAGGTTACGGGAACGCTTGCGCATACATCCGCGACCCCGCCGGCGGCAGCCGCTCACAAGCGGCTCCTCGCGGATGCCCAGAGGCCCTCCACGTGAGGCGCGCCAGATGTTGTGACGCGCCTGCCTCCTTGATCTCCACCTGTACAGTAGCGGACCCCCCTGAGTCCGCTACGAGGAGATCATGGGTGCGGAATATCCAGCACCCGGTGGCGGATCAGGTCTGTGGTTCCGCCACCGACCACGTCTCGGCCGCAGAGGATAGGGAAAGCGGCGCACCGTAATACCGACATTCCTCCTCCTCTGCGGTCCCACCAATGCCGTTTCGGCGGAACGGCCCCGCCAAGTTCGCAGGGGGTAGGGAGAGTGGCGCACCGTAATACCAACACGCCTCTCCCCCTGCGATCCCGCCTCGGCCGCAGAAGATAGGGAGAACGGCGAACCGCAATACCGGCACTCCTCTTCTTCTACGGCCCCTCCCTTACGCATCCTAAGCGGGCTTCGCTAAGCCCGCTAGGAGCGCCCTCCTCGGGCCAGCCGGCGGCCCAAACAGGCCGGCCCTGGGTACCTCTTAGCTTCGCCGTGGGTGACCAGTCCACGGTTACTAAGCCCCCCCGCCCCAACAAGGCGGGCACCCTCGGGGGGGATCCAAAGTGACACCTAGATATTTCACATCGTTGGACAGTTCTAGTACCCTCCCGTACAGTTTTAACTGCTATACGCCGCGAAGGGTCCTTTTCCTAGTAAAGGGTATTACTACAGTTTTGCCTGCATTAATGGATAATTGGTGCCGGTCGCACCATCTCTCCACTGTCTTCAGTGCCTTGTTCATGATTTCTGATACCGTGCCTGGGAACTTCCCACTCACCAGTATTACTAAATCATCAGCATATCCTACCGTGTGGGTGGGACCTTTATTGAGTTCCACCAGGAGTGAGTTCACCACCAAACTCCAGAGAGTTGGTGAGAGTACCCCACCTTGCGGACATCCCTTTGTGGCCGTGGCCGTTATCTCATCCCCCAAGAGAGATGACTTTATTAGTCTGCCATTTAGCATGTTGCCTATCCATTTACAAATGGTCGGCTCTACACCATGTTTTGCAGCTGCTTCGCTGATAGCTTTTTACGTGGTGCGATCAAACGCTCCCTCCACGTCTAAGAAAGCTGCCAGACATAGTTCTTTATTCTCTATAGCCTGCTCAGCCTTGGTTGTTACCAGGTGAAGTGCGGTTTCCGTTGACTTCCCTGGCTGGTATGCACATTGCAGTTCGTGCAGCAGATGTCTCCTTAATGGGCCATCCCTTATGTGTCTATGTACCAATTTCTCCAGTGTTTTGAGGAAAAACGACGATAAACTTATCGGCCTATACGATTTGGCTTCACTGTAATCCGCCTTACCTGGTTTGGGTAGATAGGTTACTTTTACCATCCTCCACAAACGCGGTACGTGTGCGAAGGCCAAGCACGCCCTGTACAATCTGCTAAGGTGCGGCATTAGTACATTAGCGCCTTCTTGTAGGAGAATGGGGTAGATCCCATCTGGCCCCGGGGCTTTGAAAGGTTGAAATGTTGAAAGTGCCCACTTTATCTTTTTATGAGCTACTACCTTTTTAGACGTGTCCCAATTGTGTCTCGTTGTACTTGTGGTTTGTTCCAACGCACTAATTGCACCGTCGTCTGTTACGCTGTCGTGTATTACTGAGCCGGGGAAGTGTGGGTTACACATTATCTTAAGGGTCTCCAGCCCCGTTTTCGTCATTCTACCGTCATTGTCCCTGATGGATGTGAGCGGTACCGACTTTGTGGTTGCTAAGTCTCATTCCTTCCGGTATTGACTCAATCTGATCGCAGTGATTCCTCCATGCTCTCCTTTTGGCTTTCCTCACAGCCTTGCTGAGTTCTGTGAGTTTTTGTGCATAGTACCCGAAGTCATTGGATGACTTTGCGTCATTTAATATTGCCCTGGTTTCCCTCCTGAGCTTGACTATCTCTGGGGTCCACCATGGTAACTTTTTAGCCAGGGTTTTCTTTTCCGGGCAGTTATTAGTGAAGGCCGTGTATACGGCTTGTACTATTTTGTCCGCTTCGAATTCTATGTCAATAATAGAGTTTAGCTTACCTTTTGGGTCTCCTAGGTCCACTTTGAGATCATTTCTAAAGGCCGACCAGTCCGTGTTCCTAGGATTCCGTTTACGTACCGTATTTGTTTTTATTTTAGTTTGGTACCTAAAGCAAATGTATCTGTGGTCCGAAAGGGATATGTCATCAGATACGTGCCATGAGTTGATTTTGTTGCTAGTGTTGTTAGTAGCCAACGTTAAATCAATAACCTCCCCCCGCCTAGAGTTGACGAAGGTAGGTTCATTGCCTTTGTTCAGTATTTGTAGAGAAGAGCTTACCAGGAAATCCAGTACCTTCTCTCCTCTCCTGTTGACATCTGAGCTACCCCAGATGACATGGTGAGCGTTCGCGTCGCAGCCGATGATCAGGTTGGTATTCGCCCGGCTGCCGTATGCAACGAGATCCCGCAGTTGTTGTGTGATGGGATCCGTTGCCTCGTAGGGGAGGTAGGCTGATGATAGTATGAGCTCCTTACCCTCCCCCTTGTTTAGGATCATCACCGTGGTGAGATCCCTGCAACAGAAATCATGCAAAGGCATAGCGTTGATGCCATTTTTGACATATATACATGTCCTCATTTTATTGTTATTATCTGGACACAGGTGAACAATTGTTCCTTCCGTTCCACCTAAACCTCTTATTTCACTTTTATATATATATGGTTCTTGAATAAGAGCAATATCGAATTTGTCGCATTTTAGCTGCCTTGCCAGAAGGGCAGTGGCCGCCTTGTTGTGTTGTAAATTAATTTATACACACCTTAGACCCGCCTTTGGCGCTTTTATAATTTGGGCTTGCTGAGGTCGGCAGCCTCCTCCTGGACAGCCTTGTCACAGGACATGGGAGACATGGAGGCCCCCAGGTACAGCTCCGCCAATCCCCGCAGGTCCTCTGAGCCGATCACCGATAACGGTGATGACTCTCGGGCCCTGCGGGATTCAGCAAGTCCGTACCCGGAGCCCGCCCTGTTCCCGTCCTCCACCTCTGACTGCCCCTCCCCCTTGGCTACCTCAGCCCCCTCAGCCTCCTTGTTGGTGCCAGGCACATTGCCTTCCGGAGGTGTGCCCTCCTCGGCCTCCCCAGATAGCGGAACCCCCGCGCCCTCCCCCGGCGTCGGACCCCCCGCGCCCTCCCCCGGCGTCGGACCCCCCGCGCCCGGCCCCGCACAAGTGCCTTCATCAGCCCCCTCAAGCGCCCTCTCCTCCGCGTCCTCTAGGAGCTTGAAGGAGCTCAGGTCGACACCCGTGTGTAGGTGGTAGCCCGCGGCCTTGATGACGTCGGCTGACACCCGGTCCATCAGTATGATGCGCCTGGTGTTCGCGTCCGACACCAAGGTGTCTACCACCTTCCACTCCTCCGTGTGTAGCGCAGGATTGTACCTTTGCAACACACGGAGGAGCAACTTAACATCATGGCCGCCAACTATCTTCGTTTTCCATGCCATTTTGACTGGTTTGGGAAGATCCTTGGCGTCCATGACCTTTAGGCGCAGGCCAGCAATCTCCTCGCTTCCGATTGCTGACCTGAGCCATGTGACGGACTCTCTCCCTTGGCAATTGACGTGGAGAGCGCCCGCCACTACGTTGCCGAGAGTGACTCGGGGTAGGGGATCCGGAGCATCAACCAAACGCTCCAGAATGAGCCCCTGGATGGCACCCAGATGCCCCAACCCGATCTTCTCGGCCGGAAAGGCCTCCGGGACGATGGCCATCCTCTCGCTTGCAGCCACTTCAGCGAACGAAGCTGCGACTTTCACTCGCTTGGAGTCGCTGACAAGCAGAGAGGAGTCGCCACTGGCTCCCAGTTGCCTCTTCTTTTGCACCATCCCTGGCCCCGAAGTGGGTGCATCCTGGGGGGTGCCCTCGCTCAGTGTGTGAGCTCTCGCCTTGGCGTTGTCTCGCCTCTTCTGCCTCCTGCTAGTGACAGCTCCTCCACCGGACCACGCATCCGCGCTCTGGGGTGCGGACACGCTATCAACAGCGCCCGGATCGTCAGCAGGATTCGGAAGAGGACCGGCCGGCCTGTCGGCTCAATGGCTACGGCTCAATGGCTACTACTGGGGATGTGAAAAAATTCATGGTAGTAGTACATATAATGAATTTAAAAGGAAAACTATCACGAACAAGGTAGGCATAAGTATAGTTACCGAGTAATAGTCGACCAACTTAATGTGTAATTGAAAAGGCCAATTTTCGTACAAATTCGGCCGACGCAACTGCACCGCACGTCGATGTAACTAAGACAGACAGGCAACTACGGAACCCTATACTGCGCGTGGCCCGACACGCACTTGGCCGGTTTTTTCTCTCCTCTATCTTGCCGACACCCATATCCATAGATATTCTGCTTGAGTTAGAAACTTTATGTAAATTATAAGGTAAAAAATAATACAATGATTTAGCATGTACTAGTATAATAAATTTGATGACATTTGACTATTAGTTCTAAAAAAGTACTGATGGTCAATTTGTGATTGATTCAGCAATTCAAATGCGAAATTTTATTCATTGTGTGTTATGGGAATAAATATGAGCTACTTCGAATTAAACAACGAAGATGTTTCTGGGTCTCGTCCTACATTGAGAAGAGCAATAAGCGATGGCAATAAATGCATTTTTATTGAATGCTCCGCGATGGATCTGCTTCAAATCCCCTGTCTGTATAAGGCCATGCTTTTGTCAAAGCGTAACTTTTATGTTCCACGTGGAAGGGTGTGCCGTCAACATGCGGCGTGATGTTTGATAGAATGTATACTATTTATTTACTCTTAAATAAACAAAAACGGGATAACTTAACGGGATACAGTTTCTTCGGAAAGTTACGTAACATACGTCAGTCAAAATTATTAAAGTTAGATATGTATATAAAATAGCATAGTTTAATAGTTCCTCTGGAAATTTGATGTAGGTACGGAATTTTCATACTTGATGGTGCGGGTGAAGGCTCTCAGTACAATTTTAGGCTTTAAGTTTATGAGTTATTTTGACATGACTCATAAACTTAAAGCCTAAAATAGCTGTATGTAACATTTACAAACACAACTTAAGTATGTACAAATTAGTTAACTCTGAACTACGAAGTGATCAACTGTTCCGACAGGGTCCCGTTAATTATTAAGTTTATATATTGTGTTTATTAAATATATCAATAATTATCAAGTATGAAAAACTCTGTAGGTATGATAAGTCAATATGATATGTTTTTTGTTGTAGGAAGATTTATTTTTTCTTGTACTACGAATAATAGAAAACGAATATACTTACTGAATAAAAAAGCTAAAACAATTTACCATGTCTCATTATTTGTGTCGTTTCCGCTATCGGGGCTGAACCCCACACTTACAATCTTTATCGACGTACATCTCTTAGTCACTGTCCTTTGCTGGCATTATAATTGTAAATGTAATGTGTGTTCATTTGATAAGTATGATCAACTAGTAACGTGGGCCGGCTTCGCGCTAATGGCATGTCCCATGGGAACCGTACATATTTTTGGGAAAAATAGATGCTATTCCAGACTATAATCTATCTCTGTACCAAATTTCATCCAGATCCGTTCAGCTGCACTGGCGTGATTTGAGCAACAAACATCCATCCATTCATCCAAACTTTCGCATTTAATATATTTGTTAGATTACATAAACGTAATTTTCCTCTATTCCAACAAGTTTAGCTGGAACTTTAATCAGTTGAACTAATTGGACAAAAAAACTTTGTAATTAATTTTTAAAGTTAAACTTTCTGGACTAAACTGATCCTATAAGTTCACCTTTCTAATTATTTTAATGTGCTAGCATTCAAAAGTAAGTAGTCTATGGTGTTGTGTTTCTGCTGATAAGTAAGGCCCTCACTGTGAGGAAAAACCTACACTTCATTATTTTTATCATGTGAATAATACTGTTTTGAATATCACTTTCATTATTTGCACAGGATAGTAAATTGGAGGGCTACTCGTATTATTTATGAAAAAAAAAACACGAACATATTTGACCAATTAGTTAACCCCCGTTATCAGCCCTGCCATGTCAAATTCATGCCTGGTACATCCACACAATTGATACTTAGGCTGGGTTCACACGGCATTGTCCTGCACGTTTTCTGCACGTTCATTCGGTTTGCTTGACAAGTCCGGTGAGTATTCGTTTAAACGTGTAAACAACATTTTGTATGTGCCACTATGTATACGTTAAGATGTATACTGCAAAAAAAACGTGCAGGACAATGCCGTGTGAACGAAGCCTAAATAAATGAAACTTGCAAAATGGACAAGTGCACGGAGCAAATTCGATTTTCGAAAAATTTGCGTTCGGTAAAATGTGCATTAGGGCCGGGCTAACATTTATTTTGTTAGAATTTAGGACATTAGACAATATGATTTTAGAATTGATATTTTGGGAATTTTATGCTTAGGTATTAATATTGATACTAACTCGTAAATATGCTACGTACCCAAACAAAATGTTTAATTGTAAGTTGAGTATTTGTCAGAATTGGTATCTACAATTGGTATTCTGACAAATATTAAGCACTTTTTCAGTTGACCAGTTTTTTTTTTCAATGTTAGGAAACTGCTACTTACTAAGATACACGAAACATTATGCCAAGAACAACAGAACTCCCCATAAGTCGAATAAAGTCATCCGTGTTGACTTGATTTGAGAGGATTTATCCTCTGACAAATTGATATCGTCACAATAGACGCACTTTGTTCCAGTAAATTGATTTAGTGTATCGCCACCGCGTTCCGTTGACAACGGCTATTTGGCTGCATTGTCTTCCAAAGTTATGAACTATCTGCATTTTGCCACGATTGATTTATGGGAGCAGATATTCAATAACGGGATTACTGAGACGTCCAATGTAAGATAGATATTTAGTGAAGTTATGAAATTATGATTGACATAATAATACCAACAAAATCTATAGATAACTACAAAATTGAATTAAAAATAGAAGATTATTATCGAGACGTGTATAGTTGCCTGACGACGTGAGTGGCTGGTTGCCAAGATAAAAGCGTCGTTAGAATCCTTACGTTGTCTCGGGTAATATAAGTTTATGTTAGAATTAGAATATAATTGGCAGACGTATTTTTTAAATATTTTAACACTAGCTTCTGCCTGCGACTTCGTACGCGTATAAATTATGGTTTAAGTACATGATATTGTTATGTTTAACCATACATCTGACAAATGTGAAAATAAAGATTTCATTTAATTACATTATACTGTGCGGTGTGCGTGTAACAGTTCACTTCGAATCTAAATAAACAGCCTCATAAACTTGATCGTCAATAATATTATATAGATGCCCAAAGTATCCTTTTAGAGAGCGCTCCCTATGCGAGCCCCAGTTCCGAAGGGCACTCACTATCCTTCGCGCTTGCAAGACACCTGAGCTCGACCTGGAAGGTGAGCGTCGAGGCAAGCGAACCCGAAGGCCGAGCTTTCATTAGAATTAAAGGCCTAAAGCAATCCTTCAGAGAGCGGTCTCAATGCGAACCCGAGGGCCTAAGGCCCGAGTCCGAGCCCTCACGGATACTTGTTATCTCCGCGTAACTTGTAAGCGAAACCTGAGGGCCGAAGTTCTAAAGGTATATGGTGAGGCAAGCGGAGCCGAAGGCAGAGCTTTTCCTAGAAATGAAAGGCCCTAAGCATGCTTTTAGAGAGCGGTCGCTATGCGAGCTCGGGAGCTGAAGGCCTGTGGATGAGCCCCCACGGACACTTACTATCCCCAGCGAAACTGGAAACCAAGTCCCGAAGGTGAGCGACCAGGCAAGCGAGGCCGAAGGATGAGCTTTTCGTAACAATGAAAGGTCCAAATCAAGCCTTAAGAGAGCGCTCGGGGGCTGAAGGCCACTTATTATCCTCAGATGGCAGCGAGGTCAAAGGCTGTGCTTTTCGTTGGAATGAAAGACTCGAAGCATTCCTTCAGAAAGCGCTCTAAATGCGCCCCCAAGCGAAACCTGAGGGCGAGCCCTCACATACATTGACTATCCCCTGGGATCTTGCAAGCGAAACCCCAGGCCAATGTTCCGAAGGTGAGCTGCGAAACATGCAAGGCATTTTCGTTGGAATGAAAGGATTGGGCCCTTCGCAACCTTTCTGAGAGCGGTCTCAATGCGAGCATTGACCCCTAAGGACACTCATTATCTTCCGGTGTCTTGCAAGCGAAACTTGAGGGCCGAAATCCTGAAGATAAACAGGGAGGCAAGCAAAGAAAAAGCGAAGCGAAGGCTGAGGTTTTCGTGTGATGAAAGATCCAATAATATTTCAGAAAGTCACGGGAGTTTTCTGCAACTCAAAAAACTCAATTCTCCGCAGAATACCGTTTTGTCCAAATTGTATACCAACATCCTTTGACGTTGGTGAACTATGATAATTCAAGATAAGTATTCAACTCAACCTATCAAACAACTTTAGATGACCTCTGTTTTCATAGCAAATATAGATAGGGAGAGATCAAGGTTACTGGTTTTTCAATATCAACAGCGACGTCGGCATGACTGAAGTTCCAATAGAAGTCTCTAATGTCTAACAGTTACTATCGGTGGAGGTATCAACCTGTTTTGGTTAATATATAGTCTTTACCCGCCTAGCACTATTTTACTTCCAGGATTTTTTTCACATTTTATCTATATTTTGCTTAAAGTTTGAATGGGGTTATTTTTACTTTCTAGTCCAAGATGTGATTGCCAATTTTCAAGTCTTTAGCTCATAGATTCAAGGAGTACCCATACAAAGTTCAAACCCAGTATTTAACCCCTTTGCACCCTCATCTTTATAATTTTTATAGCCTAAAATCTGGCCGGGGCGTTTCTTAACAGATTAGTAAAGTTTGCATCAAAATCCGTTCAGCCGTTTTCACATAAACAGCCAAACAGATAAACAAACAAAAATTCTAAAAACTATTGGAACGTGTTCTGTTTTCGATTCTAAGTATCCCCAGCCAACTTTTTTTTCGAATATCTTCAATGTAAAGACTTTCGTTTCGACCCTCTTCAGCTTTATTAGATGTATAGATAGTTATTACATCTGAGGGGTAATCAACATGTTTCCAACGCGCGTTAGGACAATTTAACTGTTATTTTTTCATATAAAAAGAAACATTTAGATCTACCTGACGCGCTTACAATGCGTTACGTGATCAATCTGAAATAAGACTAAAATTACGCACTTGGCGTGCTCGTTGTTCAAACAAAATGCGCCTATTTTGACCATGTTTGAGAAAATATGCACCCATAAAAAACATTCCATGTAATAAAGAGGCCAAGTCTCGAAACTCTTCCACCGTAAAAAGTTGTGAGCTATTTCGCAGAGCCATGTCTCAGGCATTCTAATTAATCTTTATTTTCTAGCTAAATGTAATTCTGCAATTTGGCAATCACAAAACTTTACTGCATTTATGCATACCTAAAACTATGTAGTGGTTATTTATGCAGTTGGTGTATTTAGAAAACTGGACCGAAATTGCAAAATATTTTAGTTTTTTCTTGATTTATACACTAGACATCTAATTGTTCTCTAAATTTTAATCTTCTATGTCTGCTAGAAGTGGCTTAGAGTTTTGATCGGTCAGTCAGTGAGTGAGTGACAAAATTAAGAAACTGACTAAATATTTTCAAAATTTGTTTTGGAATCTGATAAGTCAGGTAATAAAATGTCAACACGCCTCCCAGGGTCATCCAAATACAGCTGTAGCAAGGCTATAAATCCCATTATTCAACATTTTATGTTTGGAACAGATGTAGTGCGTAGTGGATTTCCATCGTTTTTTCACGGAGACGTATGAACGTGTCTTACTATTTCGGTCAATCTCGGTACAAAAAGTACTGAGGCTTATTGAAGTAGCATGACGAATACGAACGTTTTCGAGAAAAAACGATGGGAAACCAATTATGCACTATATCTCTACCAAACATAAAATGTTGAATAATGGGATTTATAGCCTTGCTAAAAATTTGCTGGCCCGAGGGGATCGCCCTGCTGACAGCCGACCGCCGAAGAAATTTCATAGGAACGGTAAATCAATTTTGAAGGGTCTGCATAGCAGAGACGGTATTGATATAGTTCCGGAATTTTGTTTTTAATTTCTGTCAGAATGGCATCCCTGTTTACTGCAAAGCATTTTTGATGTCAATTTTGACTACAATTTCCCAATCACCAATACGAAAGGTTCTTAAGGCATGGACGGCTGCTTTACACCCACCATTGGTGCCAAAACCTAATTGTAGAGGTTCGAAAATAGACTATAATTTTGATTTGATATGTCTCACCGCAATTTTGGACGCCATACTTCTTAAAGTTGACCCCACAGCAATGGGTCTCACCCCTCCGTCCTTTTCAGTTAAGGCGATCAAATTAGCACAAAATAAAAGGGGGGCAGGATATTAGCAGCGTCGATTTTGCCTGAAAACGTAACACTTATAATATTGTAATAATAAGCCAATAAGCTGCTCACCTGCATCACTCACAGAAAAAGGAGTTAATTTTTTTAAAGGTTGGGGTGAGATTCCGTTTAGGCCGGTCGCTGAACCGGTTTTAAATTAAATGAATGCGTCAATGATGTCTTTGCCTTCAATGTCGAGCCAAGCCTGGTTTGCTGTAGGAGGGTCGAAAAAGTACGGGATCGCGGGAGCCGGGATGTTTCGAATGCAAAGCCGAAAGGGTATCAGGAGTACGAGTATCAGGCGACAACACATCGTTAGTAAAAAGAAGACGCTCGGCACCTTTAAGATCCCCGTCGCCAATTTTGCCTTCAATTAATTTGGTTCTAGTTAATGCTCCCCTCTTGGAGAAGCAAAAGGTGGAGGTGAATTTGTGAAACTGTTATTTTTGATTGTTTGAGTTAAATAGCCTCATCTTTTGTGGCGTGCAAAGTAGGTGTAGTAACAAAGAAACAGATTATGCCAGTCTATAATTTGGTTGCCCTCCACACATGTTTTGATCAGGCCTGAAAGGTTGTTTGCGACGGAGATCCTTGCGCCACGCGGGACTCGTTTGATGATAGGTGCATTATTTTTTAGATCACTAAGGTACAAATGGAATGGGGTAGAATTTAGACTGTCGGAAACAGGTAAACAAACTGGGTCTAAATTTAGAGCAGAAGCATTCTGGCTAACACAAAGACGATGTTTTTTGGAAATTTGTGAAAAAATGGAAATATATAATTGATTTAATTACGAACAAAACTATAATATATTTGTTCGGAATCGAGAGTAACCTACACTTTTGCGATAAAATTTGGACATCAAGAGCCACGTAGCCAGTGCCAGAGCCAATTCAAATAAATATCAGCTGTAAAAAAGTGACAGACAGTAACATGACGTTTTTAATGTGCTTATTAATGTACCCTGCAGCCTCACCTACATTATTAGGGATAAGGATTATGTAAAGGTTTTATTTATATGCAAGTGCTAAGTAAAATTCGCAAACGTATAAGTAAAATATTTATGTAGAGAAATGAAAAATGTGAAATATCGTTTAGGTATGCCTAGTGCTTTATGAGCTGTTTAACATACGCAGGCGCTCGTTATGAAAACCCTAGCGTCGTGGTGCAACTCAATAAAATTTAAAACGTTTATTTGAAAACGGCCGTCCTAATTTATGCTTCACGAAAACTTGAGCAAGCGGAAATCAAATAGGAGAGTTTTATAATCTTATTTAATGTTTATTTTAATGTATGGCATATTTATTTTACATGAAAAATATTCGTATTTTTAAGCTGTTAGTAATAATTTTATCTGTCCCTGATAGTTACGGCTGGACGCGCCATAAACATATGGACTAGAACTAGGTATATTATCGCATCAAGCGCTATGTGCGGAAATAAGGCTCCAGGGACCTAAACATCCGTGGACGGGAGTGACTTCAATTTTTATGAGGCAAGTATGATCCACACGTAACCTACCCTTGTATTGTATAAAATTATCCCCACCCACTTTAAAACAATTGTAAAGTCAAACGACATGGGTAAAAACAACCGAGTTCCGGATTATGTAAGCCATAAAATAAGTAAATGTTGACGCCATTCTATTTAGTATATTATATTTTAGATAAAGCAAAACACCAGAGTATAAAACCAAATACAATTACATAAGTAGCCTCTAAGGAACATAAGTATTAATAATGAGTCCTTGAATTAAATATTAATTTACTCGTAGCGTTACTGCTCGGGTATTAGTTGGTACAGTCGTCATTAAAGATGTTATGTATGCATTCTTCGCCTTATTGCAATGGCACAAGGTGCAAATGTGTAAACATAATATATCTTTGACGTGGGCGTACCATCCAGTAATAAACCTATAAAATAGGACGTTAAATTATCCCAATATGCTTAGTTTGTTTTTAAGATTTAAACGGAACATAGAGGGGTACCTTATAAAGGTATTCGTCAGAATTTCTGAGTTATATTAATGTTTTGATTAATTGATTTACGAAATAATCTACTTAGGTGTCGATACCACCCGTGCCAGTCCACATTAAAGTGCAATTTATTATCGAAAAAGATTCGTTCCAAATGGATGCGAAAAATATCTTCAGGAAAGGTGAGACCAGGCCGCCACTGGGATTGACAAGCATTTGATAAATTACTTTTATTGGTACATTTGTCGAATAAACCATCAATCATCCACGTTTTATATTATAACGACTCTGTAAATGACTGTCCTATCTACCTATTACAAAATACTGTTCTAATTTTTATTAATGTTCAAAAATGTATATGGTTATCAATGTGTACCTTCCAATTCGGTGAAGACAAGCTACCTACAATGTTTGTCGATGGTCTACTATTTTTACAAGCTTTTTCATATATGACAATACAATATTATGGCACCATAAAGCTTGTCTGAGGGTGGCCATAGAAACCCCTCAATTTCGCAAGATAAATTCTACATGTTTGGGCTCCTTTTAATCCTCCCAAGGAGTAATTGATGACAGTAACCTTTATTTGATATCGTATATTAAACATAAAAACAGGGAATAGTGTTCAAAATAAGAAATATTTCTCTATGGTCCACACATTTATTACCTACCATAAAATATCTACGATTAAATGACCACATCCATTTTTCTATTACATTAAGTACATAATATGATGATACGACAAAGTGAAGTAATTAATTAACTTTATCAGTACTAATTCGTGTTAAACATTTTTCAAACTTATATTAGCTAGGTTAGTGTCTTAAAAATTAGGTGGGTGATGGACAGTAGTAATAAACAAAGTGACGGTCAAATCGTGAACACTTAACTACCATGTACGTTTTTCTGCTTATATCGCACAAATTAACGTGCAAAGATAATATGTTGGGAATAAACTGTCAAAGCGTAGAATTCAAAAACTAGTCCAAAAAAAACTACCATAAAACTACTAGTCACATAAATAAATTTTAACAGGTTCTTTTATTTATTTAAGGAAGTGTATCTACACAAACACAACTAGAAGACAATATAAACAAAGGCAATTTTTATTGCCTTTGTTTATATGTAGGGTGCTCATGTAGGGTGCTCATGAGGCTGGCAGCATTGCCACGTTGTATAGCAATGCTAATACGTTGGGCTAGGTGTGAGCCAGGTTTCTGGTCACCAGAAGCGTCGACAAGGCGCTTAGAAAGAGATTTATAATGTTTTAAAGCGCTGGTGCCTCATGCCCCTAAGGTCTCGACGCCGAAAGGCTGAAACATGTAGTCACTGGAAATTTGAGCCTTTTGTGTGACTCGGCTGAGTCAGCAGCAGCACCAGCCCTTATTGAGGATCCAGGAAGGTGGGACGGCGCAAGGGTATCGACTCAACTAGTGTCCCATACCAGTGGTCGCCCCAAGCTCCAGGGCACGAGCGTCATGGTATTTACTTACTATTTATATATTGAATCATTAAGTATGCAACATTACAGTTAAGCGTTATATTAATTCTATACTAAAACTACTATCTAAAGCACTTACCCTAAACTTAACCGCACAATTAAATGCACAGATTATTTATTTAGTCACCTCATTCAGCGCAACCGAGTCTTGTACAGTCAGCATCAAAAGTAACTGCACAAACGAAGACGTCAAAAGTCTTTATTAAAAGGGAATAAGAGCTTTTGACGCCTTCGATTGCGCAGTTACTTTTGATGCTGACTGTTCACGCGTTTTTTCCAAGTTTAGAGTAAACACTGTTAAATTCAAACAATTTACTGACAAACACGTTTATAAATAACAATTTCAATTGCTATTTAAACTAGAACAATAAGATCTGCATATATAAAATATGTCGCAATCCATAATAGACCCATGGTAATATTCAAAAAGGTATCCCTGATTTCACAGATAAATAATGAAGAACAGAACGTGCTTATTGTGCAGTCACTTGCAGCCAAACTGACAAGACAAGGCGCCAGATTAGATTTATTTATTACACGATAAAAAATATAATATACATTTGCATAAATGTCCAGATTACAAGAATTTCTACCATGTTCGACAATTTTAATAATAAAAACTAAATGAGTAATATTATTGTTACAATATGAGAGTAATATTATAATATGAGAAATATTATATTATTCTATCTCCCGAAAAGGATTTCTAGAACTACAGGAAGGTCTTATTGTAGAACCATAATAAAAAAAAACCGTTAAAGAGTGTAAGATATGCTCGAGGGCCTTTTTATTTATTTTGGGCGGTGTTTATCGTTCCTCATTTACCTCAGTTACCTATTTATACAGGACAAGATCGACAAAGGTAGTTTGATCAGCATTGTTCTCACCACACTTGCTCGTAAGGGCTCGTCCAGAAATCATGTGATCATATTTGGCCTACTTTTGACTCCCTACCGCTACCCCTCCCCCCCATTCAAGATCACGTGTATCTTGGGGACTAAGTATGAATTAAGTTAGTCAACTAAAAAAAACATGAAAATTGGTTTTAATTTAAGTCATCTCACACTACGTCATGTCCTCGGTCCACGGGTTTTTGCAAATATTTAGGATGGTGACATGTACCTATGATACTCAGGACATGCTATACGTGTTGCCACAGCGAGGGACGGAAAGGCTCCTATGCAGCTAAATTAAGAACTGGTCTTAAAATGGCTGATGACTTGCTATTAACAATCTACTTAATTTGGACGGGTAATGCTCTATGTGCCACAACTTCATACTAAACCAGTTGTGGCAAATAAAAAAAGTGGAACTATGACAAGGACAATTAATGATATTCCCCTTTCTGTCGCACTTATCGAGATTTGTATGCTACCAGCTCGCTCGCACGTGGTATTATTATTACCATAGCTTGTCCAGATTATTATAGGTCCATGGATGCCTGGATGGTGATGATGGGACAGACGTCGGAGGGTGTTGAGTCACCATCACCATCTTCAACATCTTTCTTTTACCAATCTCCACCATCGTTTGGAGTAAAAAAATTACACGTGATGTATTCTCCTAGTTTCCGTGTAAAGTATTTTTACTACAGTTCTCAATCATGGCTATATGCCAAAGGCTATTAGAACTCTACCTTTGACGCCTCGTCCTTAAATTATACAATAGGCGGACTGATAACAATTTAGTCATTTATTACTATTTATTTTGCTTGGAAATATTTTCGTTTCATCGCGGGCTGAAATTGGTGGTTATAACCGACTTAAACATTCTATTTTCATTTCAAGTACGGAGAAACTCAACCACGCTAAGACGTTTTCGGATTTAATGACAACTGTTGACTGATTTTAATAGTGTTTATGTGCAGACCTTTCCTGCAAAAATCTTTATTCAAATTTCTTCAAATGATAATTTAGATTATTGATTTAGATTTAGATTTTTTTTAAGATTTAAGATATTACAAAACAAGTCTGAATACAATAGTTTATGTTAAAGAGTATGATTAAAACTAAACAAGAAAAACTTATAGTTGCAGCTATAAAAGTATAGTCTAAAAATACTGCAACAAAGTTGAGAATGTACAGTTCGTTACATTTTCTGCCGCTGAGAAGAGACTTGTAATATAAATACACAGCGCACGTAACACGAGTATTAATCACAATAAACAGATGATTTACAAATTAGTAAACACAAAACAAATAGACAGCTGTTTTTTAAATATGTTTTTAGTTTAGCTCATATTTATCATCAACAAACTTCAGAAGTCAATGCGCTTTAATGGAAGTTTTGCTGTAAACGTATCTGCTGCCATTTTTTTTTTTTAATACGTTTCAGTACTAAAAACGCATCAATTGTAAACCGATATTTACATAAATTATTAACTACTTTCAGAATACGAGAAATGAAGAGAATATTGCGAACTCGAGTCAACAAAACCTCTCGGACATGCACAAACTTACGTTTACCGTTCCATAGACTGTCGTTCACAATCTCACTTTTACCGTTCTAGATGCACAATGTACTATTATTGTTGTCGTATGTAATCCTATGTTCAATCTTTCAATGTCACCTTTGTACATCAAGTTAGCGAAACAAAGTTAGAAGAAGCTCAAAAGCTTTCACTATAATATGTGTATTGAATGTAATTATAATATTTAGTATTAACTACTTTCAACCAACTACTTAAGTATTACTATGACTACGGAGAAGTTCTTTTCTTTCTTTATTCAATTTGGAGAGTCGCTGACGTGAGGACCTGGTCCAGTCCAGGTAATTTTAGCATCTTGCCACCTGTGATCAAAATAACCATCTACAAAAGCTGTACAACTTGTCTTGCTCATGACATCTGGGAGGAGGATGGGAGCATCTAACTCCGCAGAAGAGAGCAATTCAATCGGTAACTTGCGCCAGGCTCCTCGTACAGTCGAGGTCAGATATATGTTTACACTTTTGCACCTTATTGCCTTGTAATAAGGTGAAAAAGTGTAAACATATTTTGACCTCGACCGTACATGGTTGGTATTGTTGGTAATGCGTGAAAAATAATGGTAAATGATTTTAGCTCCAATGTCAATGATACAAAATATTCTTACCTATTCATGCATATAATATTATACTCGTACCTATGTCAGGCTCCTAATTCTAAGTTTGATTGCGAAACCAGATTACTGGACCATATTATAAAAAATCGAAATAAAGATCCAAATGTCGGCAACTTTGGAGGTACAATTTGGCTTTGTTTCTGGTAAGTATTTATACTAAAATTATGATTTCATTTTCAGATTTTATAAGAGTATTTAGTTTGCATTAAAGCAGAGCGTGTTTACAAACATTTATGTACTTACAATTTTTTTTTTATATAAAATGCTATTGATTATTTAACATAACCCACGGTTCTAGACGCGTACAGTCGGCCCATGAAAATGTTAAGCATACTTAGAACCTTGTCGCATCAAATTTCAAGCAATTACGTTGACACGGAAATGTCATTCATGTTTTGCAACCTCCTCCGTTTAAGTATTAAAACTTCAACAACTTTAACTGATAAATGTCACCGGTGACATTCATTATTACCAAACCCCGAGGTTTTCGGTACGGGAATAACTTGAGAAAGAGTAGAGATAAACACAGGTTATTCTGACAAAATATCATATTGTGCCTAATTAATAAATACCTTCCTGCGAATTGTAAACAAACTATACAATATTTTAACAAGTAGTAGGTACTTTAGCATTTCTACCAAGCCTTACGAGATAATAATAAAAATGATGTTAATTAATTACCTACCTGCCGTCAATCAGTAGATGACACGATTTTCAGAATAAACAATTAAACAATCATCGAATCGCGTAACGAGCTTTTTTCGTGGAGGCATTTTTGTATTTATACTGTTATACAGTATTTTGAAAATGCTATTAACTTATACTAGATGTTACCCGCGGCTTCGTAAGAGTAGTTAAATGACATATTTTCAAATAAAGCAATAAATAAATACACTTTCCATTTCTAATATTAGTGTGGATATAAACGTATGTTTTTTAATAAGTATATTTTTATTCAATTAATTATTCACTAGCCAAAGAGTACGCATTGACTTACAAAACAGAATGCACTTACTGTTTTTTAAGTCAATGCATATTCTTTGGCTAGTGTCATTCATTCCTGCACTGAAAACCCCGGGGTTTGATTATTACCAAAATGATGCGTCTGTCAAGAGCTAAATATATCAAATAAATGTTAATAAATTAAAATGCCTATGATAATATCAAGAGGGCAGTTATAAGTATTTATTTCCAGCTTAATTATATTATTTTGCGTCTTCCCGGTTGTTTCCTGCATTGTTCCTGTATGTTGTCTTAGTTTTCAAAGCTATCCATGTTATTGTATTGGACGTATTTGAACCGTATACTGACGATTATTTATTTCCAGCGTAATACCGTGAACCTATGGATAAGTGGATAAGGAGATATGCTATCGAAGAAACGATTCGTGACCACCGTAATAAACTAATAATCGTCTGCGGTCAAGTCTTAATATCTTCTTTGGAATATTAATGAAGAAAACACTTTTTCCTACAAAAACAAAGCTGACCATCTGGGAATTCGTCCCCGAGCTAAGCAATTAATTGCTATCACTGGTTTGCGCTAGTTCGGAGATTTTCATAATTATTTTACGTAAATAACCTGTTGCTGCTAAAAGTTTGCGATCTGCGGTTCGATTAGTTTTAAAGTTGTGTGCCTAATTACCTACATATCGTTTGAAAAAACTTAATGTACATACTGACCTCGTTATTTCAATTGAGAAGTTGTTTCATAAAAGAGTTACTTAAGTAATTCGAATTTTAAAGTAAATTAGTAATAGTATATTTTCTCGTCTCGCGTCGCGCCTCAGCATCAGTGCAGGTTATACATTGGTGTGTTATAAAAATAATCATATTTACGATTATTTACAAGGGTAAGCTATAATAAAAACCCCAAAAGCCCCTTTTAAGTCCGCATTCTGTGACAGACGGGCAACTACGGAACCCTACCCTGCGCGTGGCCCGACACGCACTTGGGCGCTTTTTGTATTTTCCGTTGTAATAAAGAAAATTCCTGGATAAATCTCGGAATTAGTTCATTAGATCGTTAATGAAGAAGATTTAGATGGCATGATAGCAAACACGCAAAAAAGTAGTTTAGTCCAAGATTAGTCCTTATTATATATATTTTTTTAATAATAATCAAGCTCCGAGTAGATGTTATTCTACGGTCGTGAAATTGACTAGCGTGGATTTTCACTAATAAAGCAGTAAAGTTTGTAAGTTTGTATTCTTCTTCATATATTTAATCTACGAAACTATTAATCTAATTTAATAAAACAATTCACCACCATTCAGAATTGCATAAATATGTGTTGCATCTTTTTCTATTACTAAACTTAATTACTAAAGTTATAATAGAAATACAAAAATAAAATAAACACATCCGTATTAGATTAGAACCCAAGACCTCCATGTAAGAAAGCAATCGCTTACTGACAATCCACGAAGACTCATACTTTATTTATCGAAATTAAGAGTCCGCGGCAAGCTCGGCCGAATTTCACCTACCCATACAAACGTAGTTACGCTCTCATTTTAAAACTACGTGTTGGATTGTGACGAAACTTTGCATATACAATGGCATGAGGTATATCTATGCCTGTAATTAGTTTATATGGTTCCAGTTTATAAAACAAACAAAATACAGCAAAAACAAGTTTTGTATCAAAAACTTAAATTCGCTGTATAATTTTTACTATAGTATCTGAAGCTACATAAACTAATTACAGACATAGATATACCTCATGTCATTGTACATGCAAAGTTTTGTTACACTCAGGGCATTTTTAAAAATTCGTGTACCCAATTAGCGTGAGTTGTTAAATAAAAATTAACTCTGTGTCAGTTTTGTGACGACAATTAAGCATTCTAATTATGTGAAATTGAACTTGTTTCACATGTAAATAACGTGTATATACATAGCATTTATAAATTGAAAAGAAAAAGTTAATTTGTATACAAACTGTATACTTGATTGCCGTCACAAAACTGACACTGACTTAATTTTTATTTAACAACTCACGCTAATTGGGAACACGAATTTTTAAAAATGCCCTTCAACACGTGGTTTTAAAATGAGAGCATAACTACGTTTGTATGGAGAATCGAGCTTACTGCGGACTCTTAACCTTATTATGACTTGTTTGATTAGTCCTAAAGTGCTCATCATTTTCATGGGCCGACTGTACTTATCTAGTTAGTTTAATTTAATTTACCTAATTTCTTTTTCTGCCTTGTACCTATACTTAATGTCATAAATATATATTTCTTTTATTCACTTATGTTAACATTTTAATGAATTAATAAAGAACATTTAAGAGTCCGCAGTAAGCTCGATTCTCCATACAAACGTAGTTACGCTCTCTTTTTAAAACTACCTGTTGGATTGTAACAAAACTTTGCATGTACAATGACATGAGGTATATCCAGGTCTGTAATAAATAAGTTTATGTAGCTTCAGATACCATAGTAAAAAAAATACAGCAAATTTAAGTTCTTCATACAAAACTCATTTTTGCTGTATTTCTTTTATAAACTAATTACAGACATAGATATACCTCAAGTCATTGTATATGCAAAGTTTCGTCAAAATCCAACGCGTAGTTTTGAAATGAGAACGAAACTCCGTTTGTATGGGAAGGTGAAATTTAGCCGAGCTTACTGCGGACTCTTAAATACATTATAATTATTTGAAATCGGAGCACTTATTACCTATTATACCTTATTATACCTTATTATTCGTTCAGCAATAATTGATGAAATAGTGATATTTTCTTACTTGGTGTGAATAAGCTTCTCAAGAGGTGTTGCGCTTATATCATCATTTCGCATTGGCCCTGCCATGTCATCGTGAGTACGCGTATCCACATTCAACAAAACGAGGCAACCCCCGCAAGTGTAATAATGGACATCGAATCTGTAACAGAACACACGCATTAGCGTGCATAAGTAGCAATTATAGATATCATCGCAAACCGGAAAAATCCATGGACAATTGGACAAAATTAGCAATGTTTTTGTAATTATTTTATCCTACGGCAATTAATTAAAAATGTAAATGAACTACCTCCTCCTCTTGTCGTTTCAATTTCCCAAACAAATATTTAAATCACCGCTTAATGTAACTGCAAAGGAAATGATCATTGCTTTGCTAATTCATTTTTACCTGACTGCCGAAGGAGAGGAGGGTTATGGTTTTCGAGCGTGTGTATGTATGTATGTATGTATGTATGTGACCTTATTATTTGGCACGCCCTGCAGCCTAAACCGTTAAGACGGATTTCGATAGATGAGGTGTCGTTGGATTCCTCTTGATCGTGGGAGTGACAAAGGCTATAGAATTTGAAAAAACAAGATGGGTTTTTTGAAAAATCTTTTAATTACACTTGTCCTCAATTATCGAACGTTACGTACGTATGCAAACATGACACTCATGATAATCGTTTTCTGCTTTTTTTTCTATTTCTACCAGTTCAACTTGTCAATGAAGAGGAAACAGTAGTTATTTATGATTCAAGTGCGGAAAGTAGGTAATTCCCAACGTGTGGTGGTCAAAAGCACGAGCGTCGGCGAGTGTTTTATAGCTACACAAGTTGGGGGTTACCTATACGTACGTGTGCCATACAACATTTTACAATACCGGATGCGAATAATAAAAAATAAATACTTAATAAGAAGAAATTTTAATTATTAATTTTTTCAAATTGATGTTTGAACAATTCTGTATATTAAATGTAATAGTTTTGCCGTACATATGTTGTTTTGACAGACATCAATCGATTACTAACACATCTATTTGATCTAAGGGATAGGTACATATTTTTGACAATAGTATACAATTCCACTTCAATAATGAACGTTCTAGATATATGCGTCTTGGTGTGAGGAATGTTCACATTTTTCACCACCAATACATCTCCATGTTGTTTTATATCGTGAACAGATATTTTTGATAACTCTTCTTGCCGACATGCTCCCGTAATTCCAAATAGATATTACCTGAAAAAAATAATGTTGTAATTAGTATCAACTTATCAGGTATGGGTATAGACAAGGTATCGCAAGGTATTAATTATTCTAGAGCTTACCTTGTGGCCAAATATAGGTATATTGTCCGGCTTTTGTTTAATAAAGGTTATCACGTCGCTCGCGGTTAAGACTTTGGACTTTTTCGATTGGAAGCCGCAACTTTGGCGCTTGTAATTTTGAGTCATTAGCTATGTCCTCATTATACTTACTTTTAATAGTACTTTTGAACATAGAATATCTGGCCCACAAAGTGGAAGGTTTATAATTGGTACTAATTCATGTAAAATGTTATCAAAAGTAAATAGTTTTACTAAATTAAACGTTTCTATATAATATCCAAAAATAAATAGGCAATTAATTAACAAAAAGGATTTAATTTGTTTAGTCGAGTAAGAATCCATTTGCCGGGAATTTAAAAAAAGTTGTACATTCCGTACAACCTTGTTAATTTAAGCATGCACCGTGTGCATGCATACATCTTGTTACAAGGTGCCAACGTGACTTAATCGGGATATAACCATAAACCATAACACACGAGTGTCGTAAAGTTATAAAACACGCGTGTTTAATATCCAGGATTTTGAGCCTAAAAGCGACACAATAAGAGGTTCGTTACGAGCAACTATGTTGAAAATACATATATTCATTATGAAGTCTGATAACAGTGAATTATTTTATCAGCAGAAAATACTGTAATCGAATATGAGTGGACTTCGTTGCATATATAAAATCTTAGGGCTGTCAGCAACTTTCTATATACAAAATAACCCAATCGCGTACTGTAACGAGATAAGCTTACTTGATATTTATTTTACTTAGTTCCGTTGTAATGCTGTCTTATCTTACCAGTTATAAATGTAATATAATTTAGGTATAAGTTTAATATAAATAGTTACTCTCAAGATGCTTCTTTACTGAAGCGCAATCTGGTAGTTAAATCGTGATTATCCTATTCTAGTCCAGTCAATACGTTCCTTAATTCATCGTGAAATAATTATAAATTTATAGTGATGGAATTGGGAGTGAAAGTTGATAACGGAGATCTTCTGTACGAAATCGCAGGCAAATGCTAGTTATAACTACAATTACGAGTGTATATATATATAATGAAGACTGAAATCCATCAGTATAGTTGCATCAGAAATACAATCATAGTCGTTAAAAAAAGCCGCGTTTCACCCTCGCAAAACGTAATGTCGAATTCATTACAGAACCTAGTGGAATGTCTCCAGAGAAATGAGTAGTGATGTGACGAATACGAATATGCTTATTTGCTTTTTCTTCCGGCAGAAAATTCCGCCTCACTCTCACTCATTTTAGTTGATGGTGGACGAGGCGTCGTCCATCATCAACTAAAACAAGTGAGGGCGAGGCGGAAATTTAGCACTAATAATTACAGGCAGAGTACATACCTTCTTTCTGCGTGATAATTCCTTAATAATTCACGATTCGTATTGAATAGCACGCCATAATGCCCCGAACAACTTGTTACCTGAAATGTTAAAACACCGTGAGAAAGCTATGGTTGTTGTGTTATGAATAAGGTACCAAACCTAAGACAGGCTGTCCAGTTGGGTAGGTCCAATTTTGAGAAAGAGGTCAATCGGTTGTTCGAGTACGCGGTTCTAAACTTACTTTTATGGTAGCGTTTGGAATATCGTTCGCAGTTCTTACCTGACCTAACTTACTTTTCTGATAGCAGTTTTTTATATTTGTCTTTTAATTTTATTAGTAGGTAGGTAAGGTAATATGTTTAAAAATGTGTATGATACTAAATTTATATCAATATTATTTATATTTTAGTATAAACATATTAGTACCCAATATAAAAAATATGTGTGTAGTTGTAGAGTGGCTAATAAATATCAATATTTCGGAGTTATGATCGTTATAAAGCAGGAATAATACAAATAGTGTCGAATAGTGGTAATTTTGCTGTAAAATTGCAAAATATACATTTAGGGACGTACAATCACTTAGGCGCACCTGTTTCAATCGCAAGGTATTTATTAAAATAAATAACCACTAGCAAAATATGACCACGTATATCATATATTATGTAGTATGTTTTGGTGAACTTTAATGATTGTGAAAACATATAGTACAAAGTATTTGAGGTAGTGATAAATTTACCCAAATAGGCATTGCTGGTGTCTTAAGCCTCGATCCTGGATGCTGCTGGTTGGCGTTGTTCTTAGCATTGTCCTCGCTTCCATAAAATACTAACAAGCCGACTGGGCTACGTGACAAAACCCCAAACTGCGGCATTGCCTGAAACATCAACAAAACACTTTTTTATGACACAATTGATAATTTCTTCTTGGTTTTTAATTAGTGTACTTATTATCTCTTTGATTATATTCATAGAAGTTAAGATTTGTTAATATTGTCACAATTAGGATTGCCTCAGTCCCGGGGAAGGACATAAGATAGTTCCCAGAAATCATTCCCTAAGGGGGTGATAAAGGGGCTGAAAGTTTGTATGGAGTTACCATATAAACGAGTTACACATGGACAGAGTCGCGGGCAGAAGCTAGTGTGCCATAAAATACATATAACTAAATTATCGTCACCTACAAGATCAACTCGCATATGTGTCTACTAACTTTATAAGAATGAAAATATTTTACGTCGCATATGGCCATAGAGTGGTATGTACAAACGACAACACTGTTAACTGACCATCCTGTGTTTATATAGAACCTTATTACAATGAGCTTAAGGTGCACCGATGGTCAGTTAGCTGTGTTGTCGATAGTACCGCCCGCTACGCGTGCGGATAATCCCACTTACTAGACAGGTGGACACGTAAAATTTTGAACTCACCACGGGCGATGATGAAGAAAGCCTCAAACCATATATTTCTTCATGCCATCTCTGATATTTTTAACTCCCTACGTTAGTAATGAACTATGCATAATGCATTTCTCCTAAATTCCACATGTGTGCCATTTGAGCTGGCTATAATCATACTCGATCAACTCAATGGTCCGGAATCATTAAAATATTATCACCTATCATCCGCGGAACTCGTTTGTACATACAAAAAATTCGATATTGTTTATTTATACAGTGACACAAATTTCAATAAATCATGGTTTCTTTGACATACTGGTTACCGAACACTGTTATTACAGCTTATTAAGATTAATGAGATTGCCCGTGTCACTAGGCTATGCCTGTCTTGCAGGAAGACCCTTTACATTTGAAGGCCCTAATAGTACATTACTGCAAAGGCCAGGAAATAGCAATTCGTGGATGAGTTGAGATACAATAGATACGAATCCACGAATTGCCATTCCCGCCGAGGCAGATATAGCGAAATGAAATAATATTTTCAATCAACAAAAATGTGTAACAGACAAACAGCGTGTATGTCAATAACCTATCAAGGTCCCACCCAACTTAATTTTTAAAGTAGGTACACGGCATGACTCATGCATGGTGCCAGTTTCAATTGACATAAATAAAAATAAATAAAAAATTAAAATCGATCACAATTTTAAATGTTTTGTGTTTTTTAAATAATTCAAGAGTAAACGGGATTGAAATTTAATTCGTTATGACTTTTATTTCGTTAATATTTTTATTTCGTAATTTAAAACATTTGAGACACTTAAAAACGTCACTTCGATCATTTACAAAAGTAAGCGTTTTGTCTATGACAATTAAAAAAAAAAAACGCGTGAAAACTTTATGCCCACTACAAACGGACGCAATTTGTCACACCAACTTGCAATAGTTCGAAAGAGACAGCCATACATTACTAACCAGTCTAACTAAAGCAAATTGTTGTGACAAATTGTTAGTCCTTCAAACGTACGAGCATTTGGCTGTTTGTAGTAATTTTTCTTAGTCAAAACATATGGTTAAAAGGTAAAAGAGTATACAGTAATGGAATTTCATACATTTTCCTGGCCGCTAAAACTGTACAGTAATGACTATTAACTTTTTAAATTTGCCCTTGTCAGTAACGAGGAACTTCACGTACTATTTTTGCTACAGTAAGGCGCACATTTCCGAGCATATTGGAGAAAAGAATTTTACATTACATGTTTAGTACAAATACCTGAAGTGATCAACAAAATAATAATAGTGGACAATCTTACACAAATCGACGTAGTCCCAAATTAAGCAAAGCTTGTACTATGGGTACTAGACGATTATAAACATACTTATATATAGATAGATAAATAAATACTTAAGTGCATAGTAAACTTCAATGACTCAGGAAAAAAATCGCGCTCATCACACAAATAAATGCCCTTACCGGGATTCGGATCCAGGACCTCTTGGTTCGTGGGCAGGGTTAGTTCCAACTAGGCTAAAGCGGTCGTCAATTAACGTAATGCTTCTGGAGGTATTTACGTGTTTGTCAAATTGTGCATTAGAGTATGAGTGAGTATGGATACGTGATTACGAGAGTGTGTGTGTGTGTATCTGCTTATGTCTAGCGGTGTGATACTGTTTCTTCTGTATTCCGGTTACGGCAGCGGTCGAGTGAGGTCGTGCTTATCGGTGCGCTCTTGCCCTATTGTTGTTGTAGCTCGAATATCATCTCCGACTACCTGCTCGCTCTTATCGCTCCCCCGCGAGGTGATTATCGCAATTACCACGTGGAAGCATCGGGTGTGTTAGTTAAGACTTTCTTAAGTCTCCAGTCGACCCGCGTGTCTCTGCCCCTCTGGAAATCCACGCTCGTAGTGGTCGCAGTCTTTCGAGGCTGTGGGCTAGACACTCTCAGTGGCTACCCGTTAGTTAAGACTTTCTCAAGTCAGACCCGGGTCTCTGTCCCTTAGAAAGACCACGCTCGCAGTGGCTGCACAGTGACGGATCCTAACGGTGCCAACGAAGTCGCTGTGTGGGGTGGATACCACCACGAAGCCCAGTACTGCGATCAGTCCGACTCTTTCCCTTCGTGTTAGGACACATAGTTGACATTGACACGGCGGACAAGTGGACAAGACTCGACACCGACATCAGGATAGCCTTCGGTACCCATTAGGCGTAGGGAAAGTTTAGCGGCTACCGACCTAGTAGGATGGAGTTGCAAGACAGGATCGCGGGGATGGAGGAAGCCATGCGGGCAATGCAGGCCGAAATCGACCGCCTCGCCGCTGAGAATCAACGGCTCAAGTTGGCTCTCAACGGCGAGGACTCAGACACGGCCCATGCGGCTCCCATGCGATCTCCCACCCCAGCAATCGCTGACTCGCAATACCAGGCCCATCCGGCCACTCCGGCGGCCATTCTGACCGCCCAGGCCCCTAAGGCCACCATGGGACCGCCACCGCCACCGCCGCCGGCGGCAGTTGCGATCCCCTTGTCCCCGTCCCAGGCCCCTAAGGCCAAACCGCCCAAGCAGGGCAAAAATAAGGCAGTAAAGGCAGCCGCGTCTGCCCCAGTAAACCCTCCGGCCCCTCAGGCCCTCCCCGCAGCGGAGTCATATGTGAGGCATTCGCGTTCTCGCTCCCTCAGCGGGCGACCCTCCTTGCGAGAGGAACGCGCTGTCCCACACCCCCGCTCTCCCCGCCCCCGCTGCCCCTCCAGAGACCTACTTACAGACGCAGAGACTCTTGAACTCCTGTATTCTGACCACGACGACATGGACACGTCAGGATGGGTTACCGTAGGCAGCAGCCGCCAGGGAAAACGTGCGTTGCCGAAGTCTCCGAGGGCTCATTCGCCGGCGAAGAAAGCCCTTCGGACTCCCGCCGCCCCCGCGCCTTCTGCGCAGGCCCCTCAGGCCAATAGTGCCGCTCTGGCAACGGACGGCGGGTCTTCGGCCCCCAGCTCGACTCCGATAGGAAACCCGGACAAGCCGGACTCATGTGTCCTGATCGACACACATAGGTACCACACTGCCATGGCCATAGCCAGCCAGCGTGGCATCCGTGTGGTCGGTTCGGAGATTTTGAAGCCGCCCTTGGAAGGGATGCGCATCACGGTCCAGGGACCCGAAGACTACCGTGCTCTGACCCGCCTCTTCGACGAGCTGTCGATGGCCTACAACCGGAGGCTGACCGTCGAAGAGAAGGGTTATAGGGCCATCCTCCGGGGCATCCACAAGGATATCCCAGAGGACGAGGTAGCTGCGGACCTCAAGCGCAAGGGGATCGCCGTCAGGGAGGTTCATCGCCTCTACAACAAGCTAAAAGGGAAGTACGATATCGTACTAATAGTCACCGACCCGGACCAGCGCAAAGTAGTCCACTCCCTTAAGGAGGTCCTTAAGATGGCTGTGAGGGTGGAGACTCCTAACAAGAGGACCCACCTCTCACAATGTCACAATTGCCAGAGGTTCGGCCACGGCGCTCGTGGCTGTCACTCTCCCCCCCGTTGCGTCAAGTGCGCTGGGGATCACGCAACTCGCGATTGCGAACGCCCAAAGGGATGCAAGGACCCGAACGGCATACGGTGCTGCAACTGTTTGGGTCGCAGGCTCCCCCATGGGCATACTGCCAATTATGGGGGTTGCCCTTGCCGCCCAAAGAGTCGCGACAACGGAAAGAAGTCGAAGTCCTCGCCTCCCTCTGGGCGGAAGCAAAGAACGGGCCATAGCACTCCGCAACACTTCCCCGCCCTTCCGGCAGTAGGGCTAGGTGCCCCTAGGAACCCGCCGCCTTCTGCGGCCGTAGGTCCCCACCCGGTGCCTTCTGCACCCCAATCCCAGGCGGGTCCCTCTGCATGGGGGCCCGCTGCCAGTCAAGCGGGCCGGCCCGCTATAGATCCCCTCTATGCGCTTATGCAGGTAATTCAGGTACTCCCACCGGAGGTGGCGAGCGGCCTGACTGCCCGCATATTTGCAACGACGACGCAGTATCTCGCCGCACCAAGCGGCAGCCAGGTTCACGGTGCCTACTAGTATGGATAGTACATCCCAGAAGCTTAAACCTGCTTCGATTACCATTGGCATTTACAATGCCAATGGCTTGAGAGGTATGAAGGACGAAGTGATGAACTTCCTTCGCGATCACTCAGTAGATCTACTCCTGGTCCAAGAGACCTTTTATCGTCCCAGCATTAGAGCCTTTCGCGTCCCTGGATACGCTCAGATTAGAGATGATAGGCAAGATGGTAGGCCATTCGGGGGCACGCTCATTTTCTACAAACGTAACTTGCATTGCATAAGACTCAATCCCCCGCCCCTGACAAATATGGAAGTGTCGGTCTGTCGCATCTCGATGGAGGGTCACCCCCCGATATCGATTGCTTCAACCTACCTTTCACCTCAACGAGACTTACTTTTGACTGACCTCAACTCTTTAGCCTCCCTAGGTCCTTCGGTCATCGTGGCCGGGGACCTAAATAGTAAACATACTAACTGGGGTTGCGTAGCAACCAATCCCAACGGCAATCGGCTTCATCACCTTTTGATCGATAGCCTCCCTTTCGATCTCCTCGCTCCCTTAGAACCGACTCACTTCCCTCATAACGTAGATCACCGACCTGACATACTCGACATAGCACTGCTAAAGAACGTAGCGTTAACTCTGCGTTCTATAGAAGTGATACACGAACTAGACTCGGATCATAGGCCAGTCCTTTTGAGACTAGGTCCTCACCCCAATAGTACTCCTCGAACCAGGACACTCGTGGACTGGGACAAGGTGCAAACAGGTCTCTTACAGACAGATCCCCCCTTGCTTAGAGACATCCCAGACAATATAACTACAACCGAACAGACAGACCAAGCGATCGATTCTTTCACCAACTACCTCAACGCTGTACGAAGCGAGGCCTCAAGAAAGGTGTCGGCGGAGGACATCCAACACCGACCCCTACCTAGGGAACTGAGAGAGCTGGTAACAAGGAAAAATCGCGCCATCCGTACCTATTCAAATCACCCTTCTGCCGAAAATCGGCAAATCCTGAGGGACTTGTCTAACGAGTCCAAACAGAGAATTGCCGAATTTCGGGAGAACTCGTTCAGGGATCTGATGGGGGAGATAACGCCTAGTCATCTGGCTTACTGGAAACTAGCGAGATCTCTCAAATCCGATGCCTGTTGGACTATCCCTCCCTTGGATCGACCGGATCACTCAACCCCCGCGTTCGAGGACAGTGAGAAAGCCGAATGCCTTGCGAGTAGCCTAGAGTCCCAATGTTCGCCCAACCTCCTCCACACCGACGAAGCCCATATTAGAAGGGTCGATTCCGAGGTGGACAGGAGATCGCGTCTCCCCGTAACTTCACCCATTTTACCGGTGTCGGTTAAGGAAGTCAGTGACCATGTCAGGCGTCTCCGTATTAGGAAGGCTCCGGGTGCGGATGGTGTATCCAATCGCATCCTGAGACTTCTCCCCGAAACCCTCCTCCTCCTTTTGGTTGGCATCTTCAATGCCGCGCTGACCAATGCTCACTTTCCAGCCGCGTGGAAATGTGCAACGGTCATAGGGATAGCGAAGCCCGCTAAACCCCGGACCTCGCCTGCCTCTTATAGGCCGATCAGCTTACTTAGCTCCCTTGGAAAGCTATATGAGCGGATCCTACTCACGAGAATTCTCAGATTTATGGCTGAGAATAACCTCCTCATCGACGAGCAGTTCGGCTTTAGATCCGGACACTCATGCGTCCAACAGGTGCACCGCGTCACGGAGCACGTGTTGAACGGTTTCTCTCGATTCCAGGGGCTCAAGACCGGTGCGATCTTTCTCGACGTGGCGAAAGCCTTCGATAAGGTCTGGCATAACGGGCTGGTATACAAGTTATACCAGCTCGGTATACCGGACAGACTCGTACTCACCATACGAGATTTTCTCAGTGATCGAAGCTTTCGATACCGACTGGAGGGAACGTACTCGGACCCACACCCCATCCGGGCCGGAGTCCCGAAAGGCTCCGTGCTCTCTCCCTACTCGTTGTTCACGAACGACATTCCCAGGCACCCTAAGGTGCAACTGGGGTTGTTTGCGGACGACACCGCGCTCTTTACGACCCATTGTAAGTACGCTACTATTCGGCGATACCTCCAAGAGGCAATCACCGACCTAGGTCGTTGGTTTAATCTTTGGCGTATCGAAGTCAACCCGGAAAAAAGCACTGCAATAGTCTTCCACCCGTCTGACTGCGTTAGTACAGAAAGACGGGTGGCTCCGATCCAGATGTTTGACCGACCCATCCCCTGGGTCAACGAGGCCAAATATCTTGGAGTGACCCTCGACAGGAGACTGACTTTCCGTAGCCACATCCGCAGGGTTCGCAACCGCGCGTTGTTCGTACTAGGAAGGCTTGGGCCGATGATCAACAAGTTTAGTAAAATGTCACTTAGGAATAAGCTGACACTCTACAAGACTTGTGTTCGTCCAATCATGACATATGCTAGTGTAGCATTTGCTCACGTGCCTATGTCATCGCTCAAGCCGCTTCAGGTCATTCAGAATCGTTTTCTCCGTAGGGCGACTGGTGCCCCGTGGTACCAATCGAACCTCAGCCTGCACCACGACATGGGGATTAGCACCATGTATGGTTTCTTTAAGCAGGCTGCCAGACGTTATTTTGACAACGCTCCCCACCATAGGAATCCGTTAGTTAGGAAGGCTGCTGATTACGTTCCCATCCCTCCCCCCGCTGTCGTTACTCGGCGCTCACTGATTAGGGGCCGCACGGTCCGGCGTCCTAGGCACACACTCACGGACCCGGACGACGAAATCACAGCGTCCATCGAAAGATGGAACGCTGCGCTTTCGGCGTCCAACACATCGCGTACACTTCGGCGTTCCCGCCGGCGGGGACGTCCACCGCGAGATCGCGACAACACAGACACATACAGTCCCTATTCGTCCCGGTACCGCCGCATACCGGGTAGAGTCAGTCCGACCCAAGTCGGGCCTAGCTGAGTTTCTTGCTGGACTCTTCTCAGCTAGGCTAGGTTTTAGCGAACCAGCGATAAAACTCCCAGTAGTTCGACACCACTCACACCCCAGATTCGGTTGATACCGTTCAACCAATCTCACTGGAGCGCAAACTCGTAGAGTATTCCAGTGCACAAACTTTCCCGCGTGGTCGTGCCGGAGGCTCCCCCTGGATTTTCCCCAGGCTACCCTCCAACCACGCAATTCGACCGCTATATTGGGTTCGTCCTATTATAGCAACAGTCAGGTTCAAAAAAAAAAAAAAAAAAGTTTCTTCTGTTTCTCTATAACGTATGGTGCTTGGCCAAGCTTTGACTTTATGTTTAACTTCTCTAGTGGAATAAGTTTTGTTTGACTTTCTTATACGGATAAGTGCCTGTATAGCCAGAATCTTTTAGCAAAATGTGTTTATGTATTGGTAACGGGATGATAAACGTGGGCTTTTTCAGTAGTTGATTAATAATTTGGCATATTAAGGACGTGATTTTGAGCTACGATAGCACTTCGGAGGTAAACAGCTCAAGCACAGTAAGAAATTCACTGTCTTTATATAGGTTGTAAGTTGAGAACCTTCTTGGTTTTGATAGCATTACCTTCAGTAATGAGCGTTGCGAGCTCTTTAGGAGTGTGTTGGCCGCACCTCCCCACACGGAAATGCAGTAGCTTACGACAGATTAGAGTCAGGGCAATGTAGGTTTATTAAAGGAGCCGTTGGGTTTATCCATAACATCCTGCATTTTTTTAATATTTATTAATTTCCTGACTCGATTGGCTGTAATTCGTATATGCTCTGTAAAAGTGAGGTTTTCGTGAAGAACAACACCTAAGTACGTACTTTACAGAGGAAACTCTTTCTATGCTTTTACAACCGCATGAATTCAAGTTACCGGTACATGAATGAGCTTTTAATACGCCGTGGTGATACGGGGAGGAAGCAGTCGTTTTACATAAAATTTAAATGTTTACTTAATACTATAACCTTCCTTAATAGGAAAGAGGTCCTTATCTTCGTTGGTAACAATTTGCAGGTAATGAGTGGGAATAACACCATTCGAAACGTCGCTACAGCCACGAACACCCCAAGAACTAATTCGTGTATGTATAATCGATATCTACTTATTGCTCGAAAGACGCACGTGCGGTTGAAGAGAAAATATTAAAAAAAAACATTTTCTGTTGTCGTTTCTATTACGTGGAACGAGCAGGTAAATTAGGTAGTAACAAGTTGTGGGGCCGTCGCTAACCGCCTTTATGATATTAGTTTATTTTCAAGATTGACACAAATATATGAATGGTCTCTATAGATCATTGAAAGATAACTCACGTAATGGTCCTCATCTCCAATGTATATGACTCCATTGTGCAGATACGGGGTGGCTCGCCCGGTGAGCAACAGCGTCACAACGTTCAGTGATCCCTCGACATGAGATGATACCAAGTATGTCAGCTTCCCATCTAAGTCCTTTTTAACGCTGTTCAACAATTAAAAATTATTAATGTTATACATACGCATAAAAATATTATTTTTCAGCCCACATACGTTACAAGAAATAGTACATTATTGTAGCGGCTCCAAAGTAAGTAGAGTAGTAAGATGCACAAGTGAGTTCGAGTCGAATCAGATGAGGCTCTCAAAGATACAAGTCCATATATCTGGGGGCATGGCAGTGTCTCCGCCAAGTCGCGCAAAACAGCGGCACGGCCGTACCATCCTTTTCTCGAAGGCCATTTTCGACCGTATAACTTCGTTGTGGGTAAAACTAGAAGCTTGAATTTTCAGTAACCCAGCAGGCATTGTATAAACACGGTATATTTCAAATTTTAATTGTCCATCACTAACTGACTGACCAATCATCAAAACTCTAAGACAGACATAGAAGTTTCAAATTTGATACCAATTATTCTTATTTTTAATTTGAACTAACAATTTACCTTAGTTTCGTAAAAGGCAACCATATAAAACCACTTAATTACAAATGCCGTAAGATCATGTGTCTAAACTTGTTGAAGAGATATTAACTAGATCACGAGAACTAGATAGTTACTATAACTCTTACTTTTCACATCCTCTGGACAATACAGCAGCATACAGCAATAACAAAGCGCCGCAGCCTTCTTCAGTTTTAAACTTAAAAAAAAGAGACATGCAAATATATTTTGCAATAAATATTTCAATTTAATATTTAGTACCTAGTCTATTTTATATACAACACGTGACAAGTAATATTATATAATCTATATTTTGTACTTAATATTTATTATTATTATTAATGTCACGATCTGTGTTATGTCATATTGATGTGTATATTTTATTTTTTACGTCATATGTGAATATGTTCTACAATTATAACGTGTAAATTGGCTTTACTAATAAAATACTTATGACTTATGTAGTAAAAGAAATATGAACGTTATGATGTCATATCGGGAGGATGCTTGTATAACTTTCGTTTAGTTCGCCAAACTGATTACCATGACATGGAGATAATAATTATTAGTTTATTGTGATAGGAACTAGCTGCTGAAAACGCTGGTGCTGAAATGACATTAAAATTGTAATATAATTATAACGAAAAGAAATACATTCTTTTATTAGTTATTGGTTTGGCATAAGTAATCATAATTAGTTACCTCTGTAAAGTTAATGTACTACAAGAAACAGGCAAGAACCTTTAAAATGCTTAAATGCCAAATGATGAATACCACAATTGTCATGTAACACGTTAAGTGACACAAATTGTATTATACCATTTTTTGGCAACAAATTAGTTTCTTTACTAATTAAAATTATAATATCCTTACCAAGTATAAATATCTCTTCACAAAAATCTGGACGTCCTCCAAGTTTGTAAATTCAAATAAGTGCAGCTGGCGAAAACATGAAACAATCAGTAAACATTAAAAATAGTCAAAGTATTATCGAGATCAAAAGCACATTCTTCTTTCAAACAGAGGGGGGGAGTCACTTCTGGTCAAGTCTCGAATATGATGCCCATCTGATATCACTGTTATCTAAAAATTCCGTAAATCCAATCTGAATGATTTTTCATCATAATAATATTGCATTATAAAAAGCAGTTTAGACACCAGCGGACCGCAGACCGCGCGTTTTCATAGTCTGAACTCGATCAAATGTATGCGCTCCCGCTAGTCATCTCGCTGCCTGTTGTTGACAAGTTAGCGCTCTTAGATTAAAAAAATATTACACTACTATAACTAAAAAAATATATGGTAGGATAACTATGTTTTATTTATTTATTTAAACTTTATTGCACATGCAAGCGCAGGGCTAAACAGAAAAGCTTACAGGTACCGGCAGTAGACTAAGAAAAACACAAATGTAGCTTAGGTAGATCTAATAAATGAAAATACATTTACTAATATAATTAATACAGTTAAATATAATATACATAAAATATTACTTTAAGGGTATAAAACACCAAACTAAATAATCAATAATGATGTATTTTCTCGCAAAATGATTAAGAATGTAGTCAAATGGAGAAAAAAACAATGCAAGAGGTTAAACAATCACAAATATGTGTCCAAAGTTTTAAGAGGGGGTATGTTCTGTCGCTTATCCGCAAAACGCACCTTTGTGTGAAAGGATTGTGCTATAACGCTCGAGGATCGTGCCGTCTCGATCTGAGGCCCTAGTATAAGTTTTACCGAAACAAAACTTTACGATCGCGTTTGCGTTTTACCCTCAATTTGTATGGGATTTGACAGCTAAACGCGAACGCGGTCGTAACGTTTTGTTTCGGTAAAACTTATACTAGAGCCTCTGCTTGCGTTTTCTCTCTTACAAGCAACATTAAAACGTTTGTAGCTTTTAATTTTTTAAGATATTTTAATTGGCTTTTCGTCATTAGCCATATTTTCTGGCCTTCTTTCTTTTAAAGTAATAATATTTTTTGAGTCTACACCCGTATTGAAAGCAAGACGACTAATTACCATAACTTACTTTCTCGGTTACACCGTCTTGATAGTAGGTTGAACTGTGTTGTACGTATATCATATCTGATGGCAATGCTACGACTGCCTTTGGCTGCCCCCCTTGGGGAGGGCTTACGCCGCCCGCGCAACGCCATATCACCTCGCTGCAGGCGCGCCAAAGAGCTTCTTCTTGACGCTCCTCGGAAGGCCGTAAGTAACTGTAGTGAAAATTTGACTTAAAAAGTAAACGGCACCCAGGCAAGTTTTAAAGGGCATTGGGTAACCTTGTATAAGAAAAAATTACGTTTTTTTTTGCAGGTTTTTAGTTTAACAATGAGATTTGTTTTAGTTTTACTAAGCATAAATCAAGCAACTAACTTACTTTACTGTGTTTAAAGCACTGGCAAAAACTAAAAACAAGTAACTTACGACATACTTGAATTTAACTTAGGTTACTTTTTATTTTCTGATAATCAATATAAGTTTATCTATAACTTTAGTCAAGTATCATACAACTAAGTTGAATGGCAGGGTAGATAGGACTCTCAAAAGCGCGGACTGACGATCCTGGTTAAGACCGTAGGAAGGTGGTGGATTCAGAAAGTAGGTATGGGACCGTTCTGCTGTGCAAATAATTTTCTGAAATGGACGCTTCCTGAATGAGATGGTGATGAAAAAGCTATCTAAATATAACGTTTTCAATAAAAACAAACTATTTACATCAGACAACAAAGTTTATTTTAATACATTAAAGAGGTTAGTTATCGACTAGTTACTAGTCTCTTCTTGACCACTGTTGATTAAGTCTACTTAATGGTCGTTTTCCGGTAAATCTTCCCAAACGATCTTCATGGCATTAACTGCAGAAGTTTTTGCATTATCTCCTTTTTAACCAATTTCAAAAAAAGGAGGAGGTTCTCAATTCGGTTGTATTTTTTTTATCATAATCATCATATCATAATTTTATTTGTCGTAAAGCAGCGACTTCAATCTCCTGATTTTGTTTACGACTCGTCAGGAGGCAATTTTTGTAATCTTAAAATCATATATATTTTTGACCCTTTTAAAGTTTCTTTCAATGTTTCCATGAACTCCGTCTGCACTCATATGAGTGTGACTCTTGGCCAAAAACTTAAGTGTAATGGATGATCATGAACATTTACAGTCGTGGCAAGTGCTGTGAACAAAATCCAATTTTTGTTGTGTGCACAACAATTGTCTGCCCAAAAAATGAAATGCTTTACGTCCTTCTCACTCAGAATAAACTTGTAAATGGCATCAACCACATCTTTTCCATATCTTCCTAGAGTTGCTTCATGCCATATTTGCCATACTAAACATTCAGAGCCTTCTTTACTATCTTTACTTAAGCCACAAAACGTTAAATTAAAACCTATCATTCTATTGGTGAAAAAGCAGTCCTTAACATCCGGCATCATAGGTAGCAAAACCGATTTTTGTAAATCCATAGAATAAACTCTTTCATTAATCATCTTTTCCCTTTTAGCATCATTATACTTAAGTGACCTTGAATAAACTCTACTGTTACACTCCGCTAAAGTCAAGTATCTTGATATTGATACAAACCTAAAAACAAGCAAGTTGTCAAACCAACCATAAATTAAGTATGTTGCGTTTGTGATGCTTGAATTTAACTTTGTCATGGCGAGATACTTAATTTTAGCTTAGTTTTTTTTGTCTGACTTGAGATACTTGAATAATTCTTTTGACGATTACTCTAAAATTAAAAGGAAATATGAGGTTTTTTTGATGTAGAAAACTAGAAATATGCGCCGAATTAATAGGAATCCGACGGTGTAAAATACGGAAAAAAACAAAAATTTGAGTTACTTGAATTTAGCTTAGTGCAGCCGAACTACATTGTATTTTGAGGATTTTACATAAGCTTTATTTTTAAAACTCCCAAAAAGGAGAAGTATGGGACATTTCTTGCGTTATTACATGTTAAATGTGTTGTATTTAATGTTACTTTAAGATATTTGCTACAATTACATGGGCTCGATTCACAATTTGATTTATGCCCCTATAGAATAAAAACACAGTTAATGATCAATGTTTTGAAGAGAGGAGTTGTCACATGGGCAGATGTCTGAGTCGATGATGTTAACACGTTTCAGGTATGATCGGGAGTAGTTGTGTCCGGTTATTGTTTGTGTCAAATGAAAAGTGAAAGGAGTGAATTTATTTAGGTTACGTATGTCCTTTGTCCGGTTGAACTTGGTGTATACTGGTTCTCATTGATTTGAAGGTGTTCTTGTTAGAGCTTAATCTTATGTTGTATGTATGTTTTAATCCATGGAATCATTTACTCAAAGAGTACATCTGAATGTCTGTCTATTTAGACCAGCTAGACAGTACTGGCTTACCATGAGGCAGCTTGACCCAATTCAAGAGGCAGCTTGAAAAATTATGTTTATGGTAAGATAGGGGGAACATGTTCAAGTCAGGCTGTTTGTGTAGTGTTGCTGCTGCTTTTGCCAGTGGGTCAGCTTGTTCATTTTCGTTTATTCCCACGTGAGCTTTTAACCAACAGAGCTTGTAGTTGGAGTGATCGGTTAAATGCGAAAGGGTGATTTGAATTGAATTGATGTTACTGTATGTGCTATTTCTGTTTTGAAGTTCCAAAAGTAAAGATTTTGTGTCACTAAAGAAAGTGACGTTAGTGAAGCCTTTGGAGCTGCAGTGTAAACAGGCCTGCTGGAGGGCAAAGCTTTCTGCTGGAAAGACGCTGCATGATGGGTGGAGTTTAAGTTTTTTATTAGTGGTTTTGCCGTCCGGGAAGAAGATGAAAGCAGCGCCTACAACTCCGTCGTGCTTGCTACCGTCGGTGTAGACATGATGTTCGTTGTGGGAGATTGAGTTAATTTCTGATTGGCTGTTGATTTCTGTGAAGGGAACGCTGATTCCTAGTGATGGGTGTGGGAGATTGGCGATACTTATACGTTTATCGTATAGTAATCATTAGGTAGAAATTTACTGATTCTGTGTCGTTTAACAAGTTGGATGGAGGCTAATTCTTCGACTTTAAGGGGTAGTGGGATGATGCCTGCAAGTGCGATCGATTCAGTTGTTGGGAGAGTTCTGAAACCCCTGATTATTTTAATTGCAAACATTCTTTGCATACTTAGAAGTTTCTTTCTTACTGATTTGTATTTAATAGCATTGTGCCAGATTTCAGATGCATATGTGATAATAGGTTCTATCACATGGGTGTAAATGATACGGACGTTTTCGGCATGTATCCCCCAGGTGGGTTTAATGTAAGAGCAGATTTTTGAGTAAATCTGGTTGCTTTGTTAATGATGTATGTGCAGTGTTTTATGAATTTGAATTTGGAGTCTATGATTATTCCTAAAAATTTAAACTCCGTACTAAAGCTGATTTTTGTGCCGTTCATGGTGATATTAAACTGCGTTGCTTTAGGTGTGAGAGTAAACATTACTGTTTTTTGTGGGCCAAATTTTAACTTATTATTGCAGCCCCATTGAAAGATGGACTCAAGGATGCTATTTGCGTTCGTTTCGAGTTCTATAACATTTTTGCCAGTGCAGATGAGGAGTACGTCATCTGCGTATGCTTGAATGTGGTTGTCCGATGGAAGAGGGATTTCAAGAAGGGTATCCATAATTATGTTCCAAAAGATTGGTCCTAGGACTGAGCCTTGGACACAGCCCCGGGATTGTTTTATTGTTTTGCTAGAGTCTGCGAAATTTAGGGTTATGTTATGAGTCTATCAGTACAGTAACTATTGATAGTATTGAGGAGGTTCGTAGGGCAGTTTAGATTTATAAGTCTGGTAAGAAGTGCGGGCCACCAAGCGTGGTCGAAAGCACCTTCAATATCTACGATATCAAAGTAATGAGTTTCCCGTTTTGCTTGTGTACTTTAACTATGGATAAGGCATGATATAGTGCATCTGAGGTAGACTTTTGTTGTTTGAATCCAAATCGAAATTCGTTACTGGTTTTTTTTTTGACAAGTGATAAGTAAGACGTTTCACAATGAGTTTTTCTAGTGTTTTTCCAAATATATTGATGTGTCCAATGGGGCGATCTGAAGAGATGCTGTTGTAATTTTCCTTGCCTGGTTTTGGAGTGGCTTTAATCAGTGCTGTTTTCCAGGGTTTGTTTTTTATTGCTATTCGTTTTTCGATATTTATTTTTGTATCCTTTTATTGGTTATTATAAATTAGGTATACTATAAACAAATGGGGTTCATTATTTTTAAAATAAAAATGTTACAGGTAATAATAAAACACATAATTACAAAATCGCACGCGCGTAAATAATTCACTCCCCACCCACCCCCGCTGCACCCGCTGATGCCCGCCCGCTGCTGCAATACGAGCATTTTGCTTAAAAAAGTATGTAGTTTCAAAGGTTGTCAAAATTTGGCAGGCGTGTGACTGACTGAGGCCCAGTTTTATAAAGATACGTTAGACTACATTTCAAATCAAATTCCAGTAACTTGACCCACAGTTTTAGACATGACTTACCGATATTAGGTCTAACGGAGCTTTATGAAATCAGGGGTACATCTACCAAACTGTTAATACTTATCGTATTCGATTTTTAGATTGTGTACTACCTACTTATTTTTCACGTACATAATTATATCAAACTCTCATGTTGAAATTAATGTAATATTTATTCTACAATGTACTTATTAAAAGTATAAGTAACTAGTAGAGTGTATAACTAGCTATTCTATCCTTAATAGGTAATAACGTTTTTTTTTCTTGGCCTGTTTCGGTGTCCCATTGCTGGGCAAAGGCATAATGTCTAGTAAGTCGTAAATAAATGTTATTAATACATTCTTTAATCGTGAGGAAATTACTTACACTAAAAATGTCTTATTATTGCTGCTACGTTTTTCATTCAAGTCGTGAGACTCAAATTCGAGCGGTCGTATCGAGAGGTTGCGGCAGAGAAAGGTGACCACCCCGCCCATTTGGCTGTTTTGTATTGTAACACGTCTTAGGGTGAGTATCCACAAGAACTGGACAACTTTGCTAATAAAGCGATGAACGAAGAAAAATTCCACCAATAGCAATGCTTAATTTTCTTATGCTCGCTAAGCACAGCACTGTTTCATATGGGTTCAGCAGAGCGTGGCTTTTTACCTACAACACGCATACATATCCCAACCTTGCAACCCATTCTAGCACCGCTTATCTGCAAACATTTCACAGCTTCCCTACAAATATCGCTCCGCTCATTTTCCATACTTATCTCGGGTGGGGTCACACCGTTTCATTGCTTCGCTATGTCTCTTCGCGTCGCTCATTTGTATATATTTCATAGCTTTTAGCCCGCTCATTTTCCTCGCACATCTCTGGTGGACACGGTCACACACGCCGTTTCACAGCTTCGCTAGGCATCCTCTCAGTGGTCCGCTACCTCGCACAGGTCAGTGGGGTGAATACGTAAATTTCTCGAACGTACGTTATGACAACCCAAATGTCATTGTCGTATACAAAAAATTACGTTCTAATCTAAAAACCTGACGTATCTAAAAAGTTAAGCGTTACGCAATCAACCAGCCTGTAAATATTTCGGTGTTACTGTTAAATAATGAACACTGTTGGTTTATAATTTTACTTTACATATTATAAAATGACGAAAAATTGCTACCCGTTCACAATTTAACGCATTTTTTTGTTCCTTTATAATCTATCAATGTTAAATCGTCAAATTGTGAACTGAGAGCGAATTGGGATGCCGATAGGGTATATTCATGCATATTTTTTTTTACTATTCTATAAGTAATTATATAACCGGGAAAAAATATAACACTTTCATAATAGTATTGAATGAGCCAAAAAATAATAATTAAAACTACTACTATCATTTTCGGACGATTAAAACGCCGCCATTTTGGCGCGCTCATTGATTGCTCTTTTTGATTCACAGTTTTGGTAAAAGTGAGTTATTAAAGCTTGTAAGATCAACTTATTGTAACGGAAGAGCACACAAAAGCTTATTATAAATATTGTGTTGCCCCTATTTGTGAAAATAACACTAAAACTGCATCTGACATGATATATTTTCATATGCCCAAAGATGCAAAATATAAGGAAAAAGGGGTGTAAGGCGATGAGGAGATATAATGTATCGTGTTTGAGTAGTTTATATTGTTATGAACATAATTTCGAAGTGATTATTAAATATGTTTGTACCTAAAATCTTTTTTATTAGGACTCCCGAACAATATAAAAAATAACCTAAGCTAAAAAATTATAGACTTATTCATAAAACTATTCTGATTCCCATTTTTTTAGTTATTAATGTTACAAAATATTATGATTTTTGTTGATCAACAGCTGACTACGAGTGTTGATTTTGATCACGAAACGTTTTAACTAAGTTACTATGTTTGCACTGTTGATCGAAGTTGAAAGAAATTAACCCTTTCTACTGAGTGTCCTACAAAAATTTGGTTTATTTATAAGCCTTGACGAAAACAACATAATTTTTTATGTTTATAAAGATGTTCTCACCATGTAACGTTCCTAATACCAACATATCTTTGCTTAGGTATATAATGAACTTATGTACAATTTTTTTATTCCACTTATTTAAGAAGACACCTACGAGGTACGTACTTAGTCATCATGAACACATCAATTTCAGGTAGATTATCCGACTTTGCCTTGACAAAACCGCTTCCAGTCATTGTGGCGAGTCTTTTTTCACAAGGAGTCATTGCTTTCAGTTAATAATTCGCAAAAAACACTGATTGTTTATCATAAACAGCGTCAAAACAATGCGAATAACTTTCAATAATCATACAAACGATCTGTTAACAGTAGACACCGAGTGCACGGTGACGTAACGATTCGCTCGGCCAATAGCGTTGCGTTTTGAAAATTTGGGAGGGAATTTGAATAATACTACTTTTAAATAATTAAGTTTGTTAATAGAAACATGATCATTGGTAAAAATAATCATGTGAGTATATTTATTAAGCAATAAAGATTACTCATGATTTATTTTGGCCATTTCTGAATCACATGCATATTCCCTATTAGCTACGGAACGCACCCTACGCGTTTGCTTATTGGTTGAACGAGTTGTTCTACTTACGTCAGCTTCCACTTATATCAGAACTAGATTTTGATGAACTGAACGTCTTATTACATTTATTTTGGCCTACGGAGCCTCGCTGGATGGGGCTCCTATTTCTAAGCGTTTGGTTCCTCGGGTGATAGCATGCCAATTTGATGTCAGTTCAACAAAAACCATACGGTTTGTCAAGTTTTTAACAATAATCTAGTGTTTTCGAGGTTGCAAACTTGGATTGGGTATTACCGTTCAATAACTATTAATCCATTAAAAAAACAGCATTCGATTTTTTCAATGAGCTTTTATAATATACGGATTTAAAGTAAATTTATATCGTCGAGAGCTATTAAAACGAGTACTATCAGACGTATAATATAGTTGTGTCTACTAGTACCCATAACACAAGCCTTATTACTATGGGGCTAGTTCGATTAGTGTAGAGTAGGACTATCTCCTCTAATAATTAAATTTAAATAGACAAAACCCCGACTCGACTCGAATTTTATTTATTACCTACATACAATACAACTAATATTTTAACGTCTATTTCTAAAATACTCTAACATATCCTCAAACGATTATGGATTATGGTATTATAGTATTCTTTATGTTCAGCAATATTTTGCAAATTTGAATAAACCTCGTGGAATACTTGGGCCGTTATGTTCAGTATTGGAGTAAAATATTGTCCAACAGTACATAGATGGTTGGAATTTATGCCGAAGCACGTGGCTGGCAGGAGAATTATGACGGGCATTTCGATGCTATATCGTACGCCTCCGCTCGTGTAGTTTAAGAGGAGTGTGTCGTTTCCACGATACCATTAAACTTATACATAGAAGCCAGTAAAAGTAATTGCATTACAAATTACAATTACAAAATGTAATTTCAATTATTACATTACAAATTACAAAATGTAATTTGTAATCGCATTACAGATTACATTTAGTAATTTTAATTTGTAATGCATTACTTCGTAAAATTACAGATTACTTTTATTTCATAAAACAAATTTTCATTATTAACCTTGGGTTGGGGTAGGAAAGGGGACCGGTGGACTTATTCTAATTTTTGATATAAGTATATATATTTTTTTTAATTTTCTTTTCCTATTGTAAAAAATGCGTAAAAGAAGCATTCTTTAATCTTTTTCTCTCAGATCGATATTTACCGAGATATTTGGGTTATCAATTTGAACATGAGGTCAGTCATTTAAACGGTTCTGGGACTTAATAAATTTCGGTATCGTGAACCGACTCGGGTTTTTGGACTAAGAATTTTTTGATTTTTTTTTCCTATCATTATAAATGCGTAAAATTAAGCATGTTTTATTTTTAAACTTATTCTCTCAGATCGATATTTACCGAGATATTCGGGTTCAAAGGTCAGTCATTTGAAGGTGGTAAAACCGACTGATGACGAATAGGTGTTATTTTTTTTATCAAAGAACGGAAAAAAAGCGAGGTATTTCTAGAAAAAGATGCTTATTTTGACGTGTTCTGTACGTAACAATCATTCAAAATAGGTGTCATAATGACACCACGGGCAAAAATATTACCAAGTGCTGAAAAGTTAGAAAACTTTGGAACGCTATACTTCGGTCATTTTTAAATTTAGGTAGAGAAAAGCTTTTCAAGTAAAAGATCCTTATTTTGACGTGTTCTATACGTAACAATAATTTTAAATAGGTGTTATAATGACACCACGTGAGGTAAATAAGTAAGTTAATTAAACGCGATTAAGTCCCGTTTAGTATAAATAATGTGTGAGAATCGTGAAAGTTTAAATCAATATATCTAAACATCAAAACATCCTAACATCCAACCATTCAACTTTCGCATTTATAATATTAGTAGGATTTACATTTTCACTTTGTTGGTAAACTTCAGCACAAATACACCAACCGTAGCGAAAATCGTTAATTAACGAAGCGAAATAGGGACGAAAGTTTGTAAGGAGCTACATATTAAACAAGTTCCACGCGGACGAAGTCGCGGGCAAAAGCTAGTCCATAATAAATCCCTTTCAACTGGAGTGTTTCCATCACGATGGAAAACTGCAAAAATAGTTCCTGTTTACAATTCTGGAGATAATAAAGCAGTTTCAAATTATAGACCTATAGCCATACTGTCAACCTTTGCACAGATTTTTGAATCTCTTGTCTGTCCATATGTTCAGAGACACCTAAGAATTTAGTTAAGTGACTTCCAGCACAGTTTTGTGAGTTTTTTTTTTGTTTGTAAGTATATGGTTCCAGGTGGGTCCCATTTTTTTCAAAAATTCAATTGGATGATGAGATCCATGAGGAATTGAGGGAACTCGTCAATTATATTAGGCAGGCGTGTAGTGATTTTGGTATTTTCTATTATAACTCGTGTATATACCCGGAAATCATAAATTTAGTGGAGTGGAATTGATGATGAAGACCACAGATGACTAATGCAATTCCTCAATTATGTACTTAAAAGTACAAAAGTACGTCACAGATTCTGATAAGATTCCGTTGAAATAGCAACTTATGAACTGCCAAAGGTGATTGGAGATTGGTAAGGAGATTGTTGTGGAATCGACGGAAGTCCTCAAATATTATCGGGTCACATACAGTAATTGGGTTTTTTTCTCTAATAATCAACGCATTTGCTCTCGGAAATCAGTTCATATGGTAAATTGGAAAATAAATGTTCTCGTGGCTTGGCGGAGTACTAAATTAAAGTCGGTTAAAACTTTGTTTTTAAAGTAAATTTGCGTTTTGCGCTGCCTCCAGCGAGATCAGTATTTGTCTAAAATTGTGGGTATTTATGTTCTTTTATTGTAGTTGCTGCCATAAAACCATTTGTTCCTCTCCAAAAACTGCTTCGAATGACATCATAAAAAAAATCTTATTTATCATCCCTATTGATGTTGGCGGTGAGGCGGATAAACATTTGATAAGGTTTCTCACAAAATTTTGTTATCTAAATTATCAGCATATGGGTTTGATTCCTTGTTGAAACGGTTTATTTCATACTTATCAGATAGAGTATTTTTTGTAGTACTCAACGGTTTTAAATCCTTGTCCCATACCATAACATCGGGTATCCCACAGGGATCGCATTTAGGCCCAATTCTGTTAAATATTTTTGTGAACGACATTCCTGACTGTTTAACCTATACATTTTTTTATGTACAGTCAAATGCAAAAATACGTAGTACGCTACACCCAATTATGACTTCGATATATTGTACTGACAAATTGGGATAAAATCACATAATCTGTAAGTATACTCCATTAGATTCGAAGAGAATTTGAACTGTTACGCACACAATCTATGGAAATGAAATCCTTATTATCAAATTTGTCAGTAGTATGATTAAACGTAAGAATATCATGTAAACCATAATTTATACGTGTATGAAGTCGCGAGCAGAAGCTAGTAAATAGATAACAGCCGTGAGCCGTTACCTATCCTGGGTAACTTTATCTCTAATTTTAGATTCCGGCTTTAGGACTGGTCCACCACAGTCTTTAAAAGTCTGTCAGTACTTGGTGTATAAGAAGGGTGTCCCAAGTCAACATCAAACCGCAAACGGGTGACATGTTTTATTTTTTTATTTTTGGAATACTGTTATGATTTGGGTCTATCTATCACCCATTTTCGGCTTGACGTTGACTTTTGGGACACGGTGTTTGTAGTTGTATGTTGAGTTACAACTTACGTTTCCGGTGGTTCGGCAGATTTATTATCCTTAGTCAACGGTCGAGAATCAAACAAGAGCCACTTGATGATATGGGCTTGAAGGCCAGCAAGCAGTGACCTGGTGCCATTGCGAGGAGCAGCCAGGCCGTATGCTAAAGGCAGGTCGGGCGCTCTCATTACAATTGGTGACCTGATCCATTCCACCCGCGGTGGGCATGATGCTGTACCAAATGTTGTTACGCGGAGTTCCTGTATTCGGAAAAAATCAAGATACACGGTATATACGTCACGTATAAATATAAAAATACTGATCATAATGAATTGGCATTGAAAGTGCTACTTTTCCGCACACCTATATACAAAACAATTATTTCCGCACCTGGGTCAATGAATCGCAGAACCAAACTAAAGAATACATTTTCCACGGCATCACTTAAATGAATGTAAGTGTGTGTTCCTATGGTCCTGAGTAAAAAACCAGGAATGTATCTGAAGATGAGGAATTCGAGAATGTATAATGATAATGTATTTGATTGAATTTATTATTTATTTAAAACAGAACTGATCTCTAAATCTAGTTGGTTTTCTAAATATTTCTGATAATACATTATGCATGTTTTGAAACGATTGGCTTTTTTGTGATATGGTTCTTGACATAAGTTGTCATCACACTAAAAAAAAACACGTAATTTTATTTAAATTATATATATTTAAGTATAACAAAGTCGGGTTAGTTACACCATTAATAACTCAAAAACGGCGGGATCGATTTATATGTTTCATTAGTTGGATTTGTATTCGCTTCGAACAAACAGAACATGGAAAATTTATATTCTATACACAAATTCATTTTTTCATACATTTTGTAGAAAAGGCAGTTCGCGGGGTCAGCCTAATACTATATTCGAAAATTCTATTTATTTCAAACTGCTTACAATATTTACTTTAAACAAAGCAGACTATTATGTAAAACCTTAACGACACGACAAGACAATGGTTTTCATAAAAATTGTCGCACATATAATATGTCAAAATTGAATAGGAAGTGCCACATATGAATGTGAACTGTTCGAACTAATTTTATAACTCGAATTTAGCGACATAAAAATGAGGAAGTGTAAAAACTCAGGGCGAATGAAAAAAGTTTCCTTACGATTAAGGAGCAACTGACGTAAAAGTACTTACATATAAATTCCAAGAATCACAAAAGTGTGCAATACGTGTATGTTGTGTTGTGTTTTCTCGAATTACTTGACACTGATATTGTTTTGGCACAATGTTAGTAATGGCTAGTGTTTGAGGTCAAATTATATCACAATACATGTATCTATACATATTAGATAGATAGAATACACTTTTCAAACCCAGTATTTTTTTCTAAATAAAAATATACTTCCGTAGGTCGATAATGTCATACAAATGTATGATAACTATTTAAAAATAGAAACACAGTCTTTGGGTTTATGCATTGGGTGTGGTGTTATTTAGCCTCAATTAAATGACTGCAAGAGTTGGAAAACTTACAAACTTAACTTCTATAGATCATGTAATTACATACGGAAGGTGCGAGTAAAGGACATCTTGTGCAAATGTTCAGTACCGAAAAAGATTTATGTATAATCTTACAGCAGCCAGCTCCTCGGTTATCGGATTTCCACCCACGACGCATGGTTTCGTGCCGGGCGGTAACTTGTTACGTGGATACAACACCCGTTCTGAAACAGATTAATATGTGGGTGTATACACGTACCTCAACACTTCGAAAGCTTTCTAAAAGCAGCAATAAATCTGAATTTTGCTTGAGGAACTTATCCCACTCTTATTAGGGATATAATTATTCCTAATTTTTTTATAGAACAAAAACTACCATATTATCCTCAAGATATTTCAAATTGATATGTTTTTCCCAATAATTAGTAAAGTAGCACATCAAATAAAAAGATACCAAAACACTCCTCCTGTGATGTACCCAGAGCACTCTTCCGTATCATAGTGAAATAAATTATCTAACGTTGTAGATCACTGCTATGCACTAGGTGCCTGCGTTGATTTTCTACACTTGAATGTAATTGAATAAACAATGAAGTATTTTTTAATCGGTTGAGTTAAACATGCATTTTAATTAGAAAACGAAGAAATATTTTTACAAAACTAGTTTTACTTTTATATCTCCAATATTAAGTGCGGAGTGAACAACCGCAGAGTTAGTTCTAGGTCTAGGCAGGTCGGGTGTATCTGTGGGGAAATGATTTCTTACTGCGTCGAAGTGTGAAATGTGAACTGCATTACAAGTAATTGCCTTCGTGCTGCACGCTCTTGTTTTAAGTGTCAAGGGCATACATCCATCGTTTAGATTCGATTTTGCAATTGGCTTCAATAATAGCACGTGTGGTTCATGCTAAATTACAAAACCCAACAACTTCGATAACACAAAATTAATAAATATTTACGAAAAGAAAAGCCTTATAATAGACATCAATTTGTAAATTGTCTAAAATTAGTATTGAACAGGCAATCTAGTATTGAACAGTGACGATCTAATATATTAAAAGACCATAGGGGCTCGTAAATAGTTACATAGACTTTAAAATGCGGTTTGATTATTTACTTGGTTAAAAATAAATTATTAATAAATATATAATTTACCTTCATTAAGCAAAGTAGAGGCATGGTGTTTTCCCGGAAGCATTATTATTATTGTATATTACCAAAATAAAATATTTGTACGTATTTTTAACGAATTAAATAAATGCACCAAATCCTATGTAGATATGAGACTATTTTCGAATATGAAAAGTTCACTGCAAAAAAGTTATTTCACTCACAAGGTTATAACTAGAGATAAAATAATGCAATACGACCCTTATAGACTGTCGACTTAGTTGGTTTCTGGTGCAACCTAACTGCACGTCATACTGGCTTAGGTGTTTGGTTCAAAATGCTTGCATTCGTGAATGTAATAATACTGACTTGTGTTAGACTAGATGGGTGTAAAATAGCGTTTAGTAGGAAAGTCATGTATGTAGAACCAACTCTTTATTTTGGACTGTCGGCAAAGTTCATAACGAATAATGCCTTTGCAACCACGCCACTATTTGTGTCGTTTGCCCGCGACACTCAACCACAATCTTGTTGTCGCATGTAATCCATTTTTCGAATATTTTTTATTGCTTTCTATTATTAATTATTCACATAAGAGGAAAATATACCTTTGGAATACCTCATACTCATCCATACAAAGAGGGAAAACGTTTTTCTGCTTCTTATTATTTTCCAATCTCAATGATTTTTTAGTACGTTATTGACACAATGAAATACTACTTTATAGGTTTTCCTTATTTCAAAATTTCCAATAAATTCTAACTTATAGGCTTATTATTATTATTCTCTTTATTCATTTTTCATCTTAGGCTAGGTTTTTACAATAATATATAAAAAGTAAAATATATAACTATACATACAAAACATAAAATCATTATAAAAAGGACGAAACCTATAAACCTAGATTATATTATGCCGAAGCGATTGACTTCAAAATCAAAGAGATATGTAAAGATTTAGTTAGTGGAAAACGTTTTCTCCGATATGGAAATTTCATATAAAAAGTACCTATTGTCAGTCGCGAGCTGCTAGCTACGAGTATACTTCCCTCTTAAAAGAGCAAAAGATGTCTTCCATAAAAATTAACCCTTTTTTAGGGTTACGTAGAGGAACCCTTATAGTTTCGTCATGTCCGTCTGTCCGTCCGTCCGGCTCAGTGACCTTTACTTTTATTCGGCATCGGTATATAAATCAGGGATTGTAAAACAGGTTTTATTAAATACCTGTATAGAAATTGAAACTATTACCGGTAATAAAATAATACCTGTATTCTAATTACAGGTATTGCTGTAATTTCGCTTTTATTTACATCACTATGGTTACACTATTTACGATATAAAATAAAAAATAAAATAAACGATATAAAGTATAAAAACCTGTATTCAATAGCGGTAATCATAGCACTTGAAAGATAGGATGTCAATTGAACATTACAACTAAAACGCAACAAATAGGTGTAATCCTGCAACGACAATTGTGCATGGCTGGCTGAAGTGTCAGCTAAATACTGTAAAAGTAAATTAATTTGCGATGTATGTCAATTTCTTTATTCGCCATTCTGTGAAATTTGTTATGCAGATCTAGAAATTGAATTGAGATATTGTCGTAATATTTAATATGTAAAATGGGCCGTGGTCGGAAAAGAACAAACGGGGTTTACCGATTTTTTGATATTGATGAAAGCAAAAATGAATCTACTTGCACAATCGAAGGATGCGGAAAAAAATTTAAGGTAATTTTTGTTTTCCTATTGTAAAAATTCTTTCTTCTAGACTCGGAAATCTCTAAATCTCTTCTCATACACTGAACAGTAACACTCTTTATTTACCGAGCGAGCGTAGCGAGCGAAGCGTCTCTGCTTTAACTCGCCGGAATTGCTCTTGTATGTCCGGCGTCCAGTTGTTACTTGTTCTAGCATACAGGTCGCATTTCTGAACCGATTCTCGTGAAATTTGGTTAGCAAGGTTGAGAAGTAAATAGAATTTTTATCGAGCTAGTTTTTGAATTTCCTAAAAATGTCGGTGTTACAGTATAGCCGCGAGGTCTACAGCTCACAGAGCCACTATTCATACCTATGTTGGTCGTATCGTTTGGTATTTAGTTCAAATCTTTGATATAAATAAATACATATTAATACAAATTTGCATATTTTTTATTGTTTTATTACATTGTGTATCATATTTCCAGGGGCATCATGGAACGAATTTACTGTCTCATCTAAAAGTTACACATTACAACCAATATTTAACTGCAAAGCAAATTACTGATGAGGCATCTACGAGCAATTCAACACAATGTAGTAAGACTGCTCAAGTAATAGACGAGTGTGTAAACCTTGTCACAAAACATGGACGACCCTTCGCTTTAATAGACGATGAGGCTTTTCAAAATATATTGAAAATAACTTTAGGTCAAGAAAATGCTGCAATCATATCTTCTCGCAGCATTCGAGATAGGATAGCTGCAGAAGCTGAAGAAGTTCGAAATGAAATCACGGCTGAAATTAAGGACAAATTAATTTGTTTGAAAGTAGATGCAGCGACATGCCATGATAGGGCATTTTTAGGTATAAACGCACAATATATACTAAATAACAGTATCCTGAGAACATTGGCCGTAGTGCAGCTCGATAGAAGGCATACCAGTGACTTTTTTAAAGAAAAAGTTATTTCTGTTCTACACAGGTATAGAATCAGCTTAGAAAACCTGTATTCAGTTACGATGGATAATGGGTCCAACATGATCAAGATGACTAAACTCTTAAATGAGGAGGTTGCACAGTCACACAAAGAAGATGAAGAGTCACACGTTCATGAGGATTCAGACAACTTAGCTGATTTTTCACTGACAGATGAAACCTTTGCAGAACCTATCTCGATTTCAGCAGTAAGGTGTGCCGCTCATACCCTGCAGTTGGCAATACACGATGCCTTTAGCAGTGACAACGAATGCAAGACAATTTTATCTGACATTCGATCATGTGTCCGAAACTTACTTTTTCTGTCTATCTTCTGGCGTGCCCAGTCGGCATCTGAGTATGCATCTATTTAGTTCATTTTGTTTTCTTATAGTTCAGTTCGAAGTGAATAGTTTCCTTCATATATCTTAAAATTCTTTTCGCTTGCTTGCAACATTGTGTGTCCCGGTTTATCTAAGAATTGACACATCTTTGAATAACTGGAGCTTCACTTTTTTATTTCTTACCCTTCTCCTGTAATTAGTATGTCGTCAGCAAATACTAACATCCAAACTTTGCTTTTATGGTACAGGCAAAACACACCTTGGCCAGTCTTTCGTTCCCACATTTTGGGCTTTCTTTTAATCCATACAAACGTCTCCTAAATCTTCGTTTTCTAATAATCCATTTAGAAAATGTGTTAGTATGTCCACCTGACATATTTTATAATCATTTTTTACTGCATGTACTAAAAACATTTTTTTTTTGCGTTCATTCTTGCTACTGATACTGGTAAGTAATTATTTCCAAAATAACTCTTTTTACTAATCTAGGTTTTTAAGTCCACTTTCTTTGGTTCTAAAGACCCATTTTGTGTCTATCGCTTTTTTGCTTTTAGCCTCTACTTCTTCCCAAGTAAGCGAATTTTCTAACGAATTAATTTCTTTTCGAATTGCACTGCCATCCTTTATCTTTCATTCATCACTTACTACATCTTCGAAACTCGCCAGGCAATATGCCATATATATTTTATAATAATCATATAAATGGGTCGGTGTATTTATTAGTCTTCCTCATGTGGTTGCTTCATGAACAACTGGTTCATTCATGCTGTGAAAAGAATCATTTTCTATATTAGTGACAGAATCATTTCCACTACTATTATATTCTTCTTCACTAAATTTCAATATTTCCACCTGTTGGCTATTCTTTTCCCATTAATTATCTCAATTACATCTTCTTCATCATTCATGTGACTTTCATCTACTTTATAGTTTTTATCATTAACTATTATTTTATCATTAGTCATTACAATTTCTTATTGTTCATAATTCATGTAAGGTATGAAGTTATCTTGATTGCCTACTGCCTTTTCCATTTTTAATGTGGTAATTGAAAATGACGTCTGTAAATATTATTACTTCATCTTCTTTGGGATCATAAAATCTGTATCCCGAGCCACTATATTAAACCATTATACATTTCTTAGCAGAGGCTCTATCTCTGCTAGTTTGGGTAGTAAATATTACAACCCAAGCTTGGCTGCTGAAAAATCGTAGTTTTGTTAAAGTGTTACTACCACACTATATCTTCGCCGGTGTTTTCCCATTTAATGCTGAGGTTGGACTTCTTTTTTTTATTTTTTTATTAGGAGATCCAACAGCTATATTCATACAATAAACATTGACAGTGGATACAAAGATCCAATTATAGGAACTCACAGGTAGTAAAAAGTTCTTATTATTTCGTAAGCAGATGCTGTGACTGCTTCACTCCACAGGTATTTAGGTAATTTTGTTTCCGCTAGTTTAGTGCGTACCTTGTTTAGGATATTTCTGACAGCCTTTCTAACGTTCCGTTCTGTTAGGGTGTTTATTGCGTCGCATATTCGAGTTGAATTTTTCTATTGTTGCAGTAAAATTTGAATTCGTTTGAACCGAACTCTAGCGAATTAGAATAGATAACAAAGGCGTTATGTATTCTTATTCGCTTTGGTTTAAATCCAACTTGTTTTTATATACATTTAATGAAATTGATAAATGATTTTACGCTTCATCTTTTGTCTTTAATGTTTCTTATCAAAAGATAGGGCAAGTAGTCATCAATGAGTACCTCAAAATATTTATGGCTATATATTCCCATTGGATCTATTGGTCCACATAGCTCTGAATGTATTCAATCACCGATTTGTTTACTATTACTCTCTTGTGAATAAAAACATATTCTTGTACTTTTACCTTCGATGCAGATATCACAGATCTTGTAAGGTACTAGTAAGTTTTTTTATACCACTTCGGTGGCAAACAAGCTTACGACCCACCTAGTGGTAAGTGGTTACTCTAGCCTCTGGACGCTTGCAACTCCAGGGGTGTTAAATGCGCTTTGCCGACTGTTTAAGAATGTATACACTCCTTTTTTGAAGGACCATGCACTGTAAGCCTCGGGAAAAGCTCTGCAGAGAGCTTATTCCACAACGGGAGCGTCGGAGGGAGGAAATTTCTCTGAAACCGTACGGTATGCGACCATTTAGGTTCCAGGGTGTGAAGATGAATGCCCTGCCGACGGCGAGCGGTTGTAAAAAGCAGCCGTAGGCATCATGTCGAGCAGTTCTTCGGAGCACAACCCTTTATACAAGCGACAGAACAAGCACAAGTAGGCGAAGTCTCTCCTTAGACTCAAGGGTTCGATACCGCTTGTAAGTTTGGGATCGTACATGATTCGCACAGGGCGTCTTTGAAGCGAGTCGAAAGGCCCAAGCTGGTATCCAGCTGCGAGAGCCCAGACATGACAGCAATACTCCATGTGGGGACGGACTTGAGACTCATATAATAAAAGTCTCTGACCCGGGGAGAAGAAACGCTTTGCTCTGTTAAGAACACCGAGTTTTTTTGGATGCCAGCTTGGCTTTGCCCTCTAAGTGTCTTCGAAACTGGACGTCACTGGAAAATCAACACTAAGGATCTCAATACTCTTTGAAATCAAAAAAGGAGTGTTTTCAAACGGGGCTACAGAAAAGGGGTTTTTCTTAGCGGTGAACGTGCACACTTGCATCTTCGTGGGGTTGAAAATAAATAAAATAAAATATTTTTAAAGTCTACTCTGGATAGAAAGCTCTCTATTTTGGGCACAAGTTGTTCGCGACTGTCTACCACAACAGAACGTAATGTTTAATCATCGGCTTCTTTTGCGCTTATGTAACAATCTTCTTTAATAACCAAATCAAGTTTTAAAGTTTATAAGTTGTTATGTTTGTCTCCTTTTATATATGTATATATTGCCTTTCTGTAGTTGTAAATTTTTGTTGCTGAAAGTAATGTTGAAGCCTTTTTCAATTTATTTGTTAATCGATACTAAATTGTGTTTTAACTTCAATATTTCGGTCATTGTTGTTTAAAATAATTTTCTTTGTGCAATCGTAGATTCTCCATTGGCAATTTGAATTTATATTGGTGATGCTAGTCCTTTCATTTCAGTAACGTATTTTTTATATTCTATTTTTAGCATACGATTAGTTGCTCATGAGTCTAGAATAAAGTTATCTGTATTTTCAATTGCGGCCATTGCTATGATTAATACTTTATCATTTGAACTGTATAGGCTCTAACCTCTTAAAACTGGCTAAAAAAGTGAGTATTGTTTTCTCGATAGTTCTGCGTCTAATAATTTATTGAAAACGCTGTTTTGTTTCAATATTTCGTCCAATTTGCATTCTCATTTCTTTACAATTTTTTGCATTTTTATAATACATCTTAGTATTTATCTGACATATATTGTACATTTTATACATTATGCCTTCGCATCGTTTTGTACATATTTTTATTTTTATTTCGAATTGCGTCCTCGTTTAGTATGTTAGCTACGCCTTTTTTTCGTAATGAATTGTAATAAATTCTAAATTTCAAATTGGATAAAAAATAGTTCATATTGTGGCATAATAGTATTGGATATACTTTGATATCACTGTTTTACAATAAATAATAATAAAAAATTCCACGTTTGACCCAAACCAATAAAAAGGACTTTGGCCTGCTACCAAATTCGGACTAAAATTTGGATGTTTGAATTAACTAGGTTGTGGAGGTTATCACTCTAAAAAAACAAAAAAAAATACTGAAACCTAAATCATTTCGGACGAGGTGCAGGGCAGTTAACATACTTTAGATTGATTTAAAAATCCTGCCAGGTCCATTAGACATGCTAAAACACGTTAAAAAAGGCTGTTTTAGAAGAACCTATTCATCCGAGACGACAACAAAAACAATGCTTTCATTTTACATACAAAACCGATTCGAGTGTTTCGGAATGTTCATATATCGTACGTAAGGAACGTTTTAGATTTTTGACAAGACCGTTCGTGTCTGTCTAAATATTTCAGTTTGGACATTGATTTATTTTACACCTATGCTTTGTGTATATTCGGGGAGTGCTAAATAAACCTTTAGAACGAACTAGGCAATACTTACTTTTGTTTGTCGTGGTACATGGCTGTAAAATTCACGGTTGAAACTACTATTCAATCCGGCCAAATATAACTATTGTTTGTCATGCTCATTTTATATTGCCTTTAGTTATATATTGGATATTTTGCAATTTTGCATGTGATTTGCTGTATAAGGTAGCGCTTTTCTATACATTAGTAGTAAGGTAACGTTTTATTGATAAAAAACATCGATACTACTGAGTGTAAATAAAATACAATACTGAAACTACTATTAAATTAAAATACCTAAAACTAAACATTAAAATTTGAAAAAATAATTAAAATAGAAACTAATTATATAAAAGACCTGGGCCTAGGTAGTTTTAAGCCGTAACAATAATTAAAAACTGAACTTACCATCCGATTTTGCAATACGCAGAAACGCAACCATAATGATTTTTATCACTAAACAGGACTTAATTGCGTATAATGGGGTTAATAATGTATTAGGTACCGAAGATTTTCTGGCAGATTTTCACGTCCCAAACAATTTTTCCTAAAAACTAAATTTGCCAAATAATAATTTGCCAACTTAACATTTACACAATCATCTTTTGCAAAAAAACGTTAAGCAAATAATAAATTTTTAGGCATTAAGTTAGTTGGTCTTGACAAAATTTTAATTTTTTTATTTTGACGATTACTTAAGTCAAATTGCAAGTCAAATTGCATACAACACCCAAAAGATAATATAGCGAACATAATGATTTGCAAATACATGCTTAAACATTATTTTATTTGATCCTAGTTTATATGTAAGTATGTATTAGGTACTAAAAAATGATCGCTTCTTACGCCTCGCCCGCGGCTACCGCGGGGCGCTCGCTTCGCTCGCTCAGCTCGTGTGCTGTACGGTCGCTGTTCCTCCTAACAGTCCTCGCTTCGCTCGTCGTTGTACCTAACCGATATCTTCATAAGGTAGAATAGGTAGATAGGTAAGTCGAGTTCATAAATATATGAGCATCCAAGGCTTCAAAAATAAATATCAGAAAGGTACATATATATATCTGAACAGATATTTCAATCAAAAATATGTACACATGTCACCTGTCATATTAATCTGAGCAAGCCTCTCAATAATATGGAAGCATCTGCAATTTAATAAATATCTTTACTAATATTTTTCAAAATGATTTAACCAATTGAAAGTACATAAATATCTAAACGAGGGTTGTTAGGGTTCCGTAGCTATATGGCAAAAAACGGAATCCTTATGGATGCGTCATATCTGTCTGTTTGTCTGTCCGTCCGTATGTCACAGCCACTTTTTTCCGAAACTATAAGAACTATACTGTTGAAACTTGGTCAGTAGATGTATTCTATGAACCGCATTAAGATTTTCACACAAAAATAGAAAAAAAAACTATGGATAGGTCTTCAAAAATTATATTGAGGTTTCTAATATCATTTTTTTCTAGACTGAATAGTTTGCGCGAGATACTTCTAAAATAAGAGAATGATAAAACTAAAAAAAATATATGATGTACATTTACCATGCAAACTTCCACCAAAAATTAGTTTGAACGAGATCTGGTAAGTAGCTTTTTTTAATACGTCATAAATCATAAACCGCAATTTACCTTTCATTCAACGGATAATGGCACGGAACCCTCTGTGCGCGAGTCCGACTCGCACTTGGCCGGATTTTTATAATTTTTATTCTTATATTCATGCACATTTTTCTATCCTAGTATGGTGTTTGCCCTTTATGGCAATTGAAATTTGAGACATAAATGCTGTCCAAATGTAGCTCACATTTATTTGAGAAAACATTTTTTGACCAATCATTTATTGCCTTAAAAAATCCATGAAGAATATTTTGCCTCAATAACGCATTTAGCAAAAGTACCAGTGTACTTTTAATAATAGGTGTAATTATATTTTGACAAGTGATCATTTGACTGAATTAGGATTTTGCTAATAAATATACTTACGGAAAATAAAAAATTGGGAAAAAAACTTTAGAAATAAAATTTGGCCAAAAATTATTCGGTAAAATAATAGGCTTACAGTAGGCTATAATGGGTTAAATTAATTGTTTTACCTCTTTGAGATTACCCCTCAGCCGTACGAGCAATGTTTCAATTATAATAGCTACCTTTAAACTATTTTCAAAAGATAATACATATTATAAATTTGACGTTGTTTGTACACTACCTAACGCGTGTCGTTATACCCTCTGTCTGTTTTAACAAAATATGTTTTAGGTAACTCAAGCAGTTTTTCATAGCTATGTGCCGTGTAAGGTCCCACAATCCGATTTACTAGCATGGTTTTCTTATAAGGTTGTAAAGCAAATACGATTAGCATTCGTCATGTGTAATAATTAATAAATAAAATAATGTAAGATTAATCAATTTGTTATGTAAACATGCATTAAACCTAGAAATTAGCTAAGCTTAGCAAATAATCTTAAAAAATTGAGATTGTGCTAAGTAATTAGTAGGAAAAATTTGTACCAATTAAATAAAGGAAATAAACAGTTTTTTTTTTCATTATAGTTTGCATGACTTAATTTATTGTTAAATAAGTAGCTGTATAACTTGCAAAAATGTATATAAATGAGAGAGCGCATCACTCGCCAATAAATTGCGAATACAGTTTGGCGAGGTAAAATCTGTAAGTACATTATAAGTATTTTTTGAGGTCAATATATATAAAATAAAATATAAAAAAACGAATTACATGCATATATTTTCGAAATCCCTCGTTATTTATAACCTTTCGTTTTTTTAACAGCCTCTAAAGAATCCCGTTAGAGCGTGAGTAATCGGAACTTCTCAGACATATTTAGGTAAAGTAATAAGTCAAAGTTTCTGCTTTTCAAGGCATAATGTCTTGATCGGGTAAGATCCATATACCTAATAGTAAAAAAAGATACCAGCACTATAGTTTTCGTAAATATTGAAAATCCTTTTAAAACTCTACCCGTGTAATATTGCTCTTGTGTATGTGTAGAGTTTATTGTTAAATAAATAAACGCAATAAATCATTTATAGCTGTAAATTATTCATCGTACGCCATTAAGTATCCTCATTGTAGTAGGGCAGTCTGGTAAAAAGTACATCAGTAGCACCCTACTTATTTATCAGCAGAAACACCGCCCATTATTTCGAAGGTCAGGCTTCGCTATGAATACGCGGAAATACCACACCGTTATTGAACTTTTAAGCGTGTAGGCAAACGTTAATTACAAGGCAGCAACTTGTATTATAAACGTAAGAAAACATAGAAGCATCAAGCCATTGAAAGGGGTAAAAGTTAAAAATAAGTCCAACTCAATAAACTTCGTACTTCGTATATAGGTAGTCCATACATATACCTACCACGCATTTTCCTGCGTTATTTTTTTAAACATTTTATGTTTGGCATGGACTGCAATCAGAATTTCAAAAATACCGCGGACCACTCAAAAATCTCATGTTTCATGTGTTCAACCTACTACCTAAGTCAAGAGTAAATGAACTGGCCGTGGACCCCTAGCAATCATGTCACGGTCCCCTAAGGGATTAATGGACCACACTTTAAGAAACCCTGCTATACACCAAACGGAAGCGTTTGTTTTCCGGTGTAACGTAACGCAACGCTGCATTACTACCTATTTTAATTTTTAAGTTATATCAATGTTCTGTACCAACAAGCAAAACGTCAACCACAATTTTCACTGCAAAGTAAAATTATATATTTCGTTATCAAAATATTCACTTCGAAAGTATAAATGTCATACCTTCATTTTTTCTCCCCAGATCCGGCGAAAGCAAAAGTAGTCTTTTATCTATATTTCCCATCTCTTGGTTTTCTTTTTTCTCCGCTTTTATTGCTTCATAATCCAATTTTTCGCTCGATTTTGGTGTCCGATTGTATACTACGTACTTTGTTAAATGATCCATATTGAAACCTGATTTAATTATAATTGTAATTATCGATTTACAATGGCGACGTTACCAATTCATGAAAAATCTTTTACTTCATTTCGATCTTTGTAGTTATCTTTTTACAATTTAGACGGAAAATTGCATGGTGTGAACAGCACCATTTCAAATCGCAGAATAATTTCGTGTAGGAACCCAGAAACATTGTGCAGCAAAATGTTTATGCAAATTACAATTTACATAACTTAGAATGTTGTACCTTTAAATTCTTCGGTAAAGTCACACATCACCGTGATGTACCTACCGGTGCTTGCGGTAAATCCGGTCGATTTAATTACTTTATATTATTCCTTCAGGAATGAACATCTTGAATTTGTTGCACTTACTCGCGTGATGCTAATGCTATATATATAAATATTTACGTAATCATTCTAGTCGTACTAATCGAATTGTGGGCTACTCCGTAGAAATCCTACTAAAATTATAAATACGAAAGCATGGATGTTTGTTACTCACGCTTACACGGCTCAACCGATTTGGATTAACAATACACGAATATAATTTATAGCCTGGATTAATATAGGATAGTATTTATCCCGGGTGCACGCAGACGAAGACGCGGGCGGGAGCTAGTAATTATATAAACGAAACCAATCAATACACATAGAGAAACGTAATTTAGGCAATGAAGTAAGCTACCAACAAGTTAGAACGGAGGACCAATTAGCTTGATTCGACAATGGTAGATCGTATGGTGTTGAATAACCATGTGTAATATGCATGATAAAAAAATTGATGAAGCATGTCATGATTTCAGAAAAGATCCATGGGATGTTTCTTTATAATTATCCAACAAGCATTTTTTCAACAAGGTTCCATATTCTTTCTAATAATACATTTCTTTAAAATAAAAATCGAATATATTCAAACACATAAAAACCGAGCCTTGGAGTTTTAAGTCTCTTTTATCTAATTATGCTCGAGGCACATTATTATTATCATTTATAAATCACTTTATTGCGAAACCGCGGAGCGCGTAAGTGTTTTGGAAACATAAAATTATATTTTGTTCGATAAAATATGTTCAATTGATCCGTATTGTTCTCTTTTTCAATGTAATATCTTTTCTCAAGATTTGTTGATATAAATAAAGATAAGTTACATTTAGAATCGAGTCAGCCATTTGTAATTACTGAAACAAATGCTTAAATAATAATATTAATATAAAATGAGCGAAAGTAAAAACCAAATCTGTTGGTGACACATCTTTCTCTATTACTAATGATTAAACTACCTTTACCCTTGACGATGTTAACGATTTTGTTTGTTAATTGCTTATCATCATCCTTGCTTATAGGAACGCTAGACTGCATTATTTTCCAACCAGACGATACATGTTTATTCATCATCAACTACACAACACACTGTGCATTATAATATATATATATTATACCACCGATTTGAATTTGATTAGATTTTCTTTATTATTACAAAAATATTTGACTTGCGAAAACGTTGCTAGAAGAACCCCCACCGTTAGTGAAGTAAGTGGCAATAGAAGACCCGAGTATTTAGTTCGACGAAGATAATGACTTGCAATTTTTATACCCATCGCTGCTAAGCAGATTTGATACTTTAAGGTGCGCTCATAGTTTTGATAGCACAAAAATCGCTTGGTATCATTATGATTGTGACATTACCATAGTACATTTTGATACAAGTGCGGAAGGTATACAGGAATCCCGTCCGCCATATTTCCAACCCGCCGAAGTACGAATTGAAACATCGAAAACAATATTCAAGCGTCGATTAAGAAACGTTCTATGTAATGACGATCCCTTTAGGTGAACTTTGATAACTATAATATTATAGGTACCTTTAAATTAAGTGGACACAGTTAATTATATTCAAATTTTTATTATTATTCATATTTTTATTGAATGTTATTAACGATCACAATAGGGATACTTGTTAATTGACATGTAATTTATAATGTAATTTTGTGGGAATCGGGACGATTGATATGCGCTTCCACACGTGTATAAAACGACTTTTTCAATACCTAAACTAGAGAGTTTTTTTTAAATAAAACGGTAAGTAATTAAAAGAGATAAAATCTACTTGCCATAGATGACGGTATTTCATTACACAATCGTCTGGATCGCACATTTTAGTAAAAAAGAGGAACCGGACATACATCCCGCCCCGCAGTCTCGCATAATACTCATATCTAATCACCCAACCAACCAATCAACCAACTTTACCAAAACTGTCGGAGAATTTTTATGTCAGATATGAGATAACCCTTTTAGTCGTCAAATATGTATCCAAGTTTCATATTTGAAATATATTATATGTATAGGCCGCTTTTGACCCGTCTAAATGCAGTGCACTAACTGCACTCACACTCGCAGATTAGAGCGAGATGGTTTATCTCCCCTCCCCAAGTTAGTGCACTGAATTTAGCCGGGTCTAAAGGCCGCTTTTAGTTTTAATTCTGAATGACGCAATCTAAAAACAAAGCAGCATGAATAGTTTATTGACGGTAATACAAACAATGAACAAACATGTATATTAAACTAAAGGTGGACTTCCGACCAGCGCGGCTCTATCGCAACGGCCGCAGCATCTTAGCCGCTGCGTCACTGTCGCAGCGGCTAAGACGTAGATTGGCTTCCGAGCAGCGCGTCTCCGGCGTCATCACAGTAATTAGTCCATACCTGATGGTTGCGTGGTACAGTTTAGTCACTGACCCGGCGCCACTGTCGCTGCGATAGTGACGCTGCGCTCGAACGTTCCTTCATACATTTCCGTACTGTAGAAGTGCTACCGCTCTATCGCCGCGTCACTGTCGCTGCGTTAGTGACGCCGGAGCCGCCCTGGTCGGAAGTCCACCTTGAGGATGAACTAAACGAAAACTAAATAATATTACATTTACAAATAAAAAAATTACCTCAAGCTCCGAAACGCGGGGAAGGTGCCCAGAAGCAGCCGCATTGCCGCGCTGGATGGCGATACTGACGCGCTGTGCCAGGTAAAAAACATTCCATTAAAAAAATGGGCCGTCTCGAAACTCTTCCACCGTAAAAATTTGTGAGATATTACGCAGAGGCAAGTCAGGCATTCTTATTCATCTTTATTTGCTTGGTAAATATTTTTGTGACTTGGCAATCACACAATACTACATAGTTTTAGGTACTTATGCAAAAAATCATAAATGCAGTAAAGTTGTGTGATTCCCAAGTTGCAGAATTTTATTAAGCAAGCACAGGCTACAAAAACAAATAAACTAATTGAATATAAACACTGGTGGGAACTGTGGGTTAGATCTACCGTAACTTAAAAAAACAAGGAAAAATAAATAGCACAACTACGAAAAAAATATTATCACAGTCTTTGAAATTCACTTCCATCTTTTTTAAGGTATCGTAGCCAAAACGGAAAAAATGATGTCCCTCCCTCTAACATTCGAACTGTGGAATTGAATAACATGAAACAATCATGGACGTAGTGCTTGTTTTAATAATTTCAATGTAAATTATTTTGAACAAGATCGGTTCATAAAATTTCGAATTATTGCTGAAAATACGAAAAGAAGATGCCGTGAGTTTTCTATGAAGATAAAACTTATTTTAACTTCGGGTATATGATAGTCAAGTGATTTAAACGAGTGCTACTAGTAGAAAGTACGCAGTTGTCCAGTTTTTTTTAATTAGTAAATTGTAAATAACTTTTGCTTGATTTTAAATACAGGGTGTCAAATTACGTTAATCACGCTATAAATCGATAGTCGTACAATATAAAGCGAACGTTTATCGCAAGGTCACGGATATACTTAATCATTACCGTTCAAATACAACGAAAACACTTGAAAATAATTTATAAATATTTTTTACTAAGCTGTAGAAGTCAGGTACTGAATTTATTAGTATAGTTTTTGTTTGACCTGATAAATAAAGTGTACTTCTTTTCGTGCACGTGCACTAAATCTTAATTCTTTCGGATTGTGCTTTCCGTGTCCCAAAAAACCCGGACCCAAAACGTTGTTTTGGGACCGGGTGTTATACTTTTTCCGTTATCCGTTTCCTAAATAATCCGTTTTCCGATATATATTTGTCGTAGAAGGTGTTTCCCTAAAAGATACAAAGATACTTTAAGCTAGATATCCGCTTTCCAAAAAGACCAGAATGTACTTTAGGGTGGTAAAACCGTAATTTTACCAAACAAAAAATGGCATTTATATGTACCTGACGCGCGCACAATGCGTTACGTAATAGACTAGCTGATCCTGAAACGACCGTTGCCATCTTTACTGTTACTGGGAATAAGGGTGTCGCGAGAAATGGTTTTGTCATGCAGACGCTATGGGAAACTGACACACTATTGTGTCAGCCAACAGTGAAAAAAAAAGTTTTTCATAAGCAACAGATAAACATTACAAAAATACTCGAAAAGTCTTAAAATAGCAGAAATGAGTGAAAGATTGATATTTCACTTATTTTAGCTATTTTAGGGTATTTAAATTAATAAACAAGTTTCTGACAAAAATTTCATTTTTGGTACAAGCTTAGTTATCTATACTGGCAGTGGCCCTGGATAGCTTGGAATGATCGTTCATACTTCCTATTCCAATCGGTGGGATTGAATAGGTACTGCTTGGTTGTATTACCTCTACTCTCAACCATCATAGAATTCTCAAACAGTAGATTTTCCGGGATCTTTATTAGGTACTTGCGCAGTGTGTTTGCATTGTATAATATTTCAAATTTCTTGTGTATTTCTAGTAATAGTTGATCCGCTGTTATATTCCGTGTTATCGTGGGTCCAGAGGCATGGTAGATCTGTTGCAGGTTTTATTTTCGTGACATTTTTCTTGTAATCCTATGCACTAGCAGTATTATAAGTTGACATGTTGCATTAAGGGGAGCATTGATAAAACCTTCGTAATCAATCAGCCCATCAGTGAATATACATAGATGATAGTTAAGATTGTACTTGTAGCCTGCTGAGATGAAGAATTTTGTTGCTGCATGGAAAGGTAAGAGAGAAAAGCATTTTGGTGACCCCTCTAAATGCGCTTAGTTCTTGCATCAACATCTTGAATTGTGTCTTCGAAAATAGTACCAGATTTAGATTCTGTACTTTTCCGTAGTCAATGCTGTGATTACTTGTTTTGCTATGACCTACAAGGAATAATTCGTTATTTGTAGGATCGGACATTGACGGCTTTATGATCTGAATATGGTCTGACACTGTCATGAGACAATTTATAGCCTTTGCTAGATAATACAAGTGCTCCCAATAGGTCTTAATGATGAGTATACGCTCTGCACTGTTCACTCTTGAGATTTTAATTACATTATTTAATACGGTAGCTTTTATTGCCGACTGTACTTTTCTGTATATCATCATTAACTACTCATTGAGACGATTCTAACGAGCCCAAACTCAACGGGGTTACGTCGGTTAAGTACTGAATTCCCATGGCCACCTTCTGTCTCCATCGTCAGATCAGCTCGATGGTACTATAATATTGAATTGTCACCTAACCTATACTTATACTCAAAATTTCAACTCAATCCGTCACCTGGAAGTGGATCAAATTTAACTAGCAAGATTTGATTACAGACAGACCGACAGACAGACAGACAACGGGACAGGTGAAACTAGCTAAAAGCTTGTAAAAAACGTCAATTGCGTATCGGACCACGCGCAGTGTAGGCTTCCATATTTGAAATCTGAACGTGGTTGTTGGAAACTCTATGGTGAACTGACGTAAAATAATTACGAAAATCTCCGAACAGCATCAAGCAACTCTACCGTCCACGGTAAAAGGTTCAAATTCCAATGACAATGTATATGCACCCCGAAATGATTTGTTAGCTGGCCGTCCAATACGCAGTTCGTCCAAATCGGGTTTCGTCCGTTCGCCTACTAGGCAGTTCGTCCATATTATTATGAGTCCATTTCGCGATTCGTCAATACGCAATTCGTCAATACGCAGTTCATCCATAATATTATGAGTCCATTTCGCGATTCGTCAATACGCAATTCGTCAATTAAGCGATTTGTCCGACCGCATTTCGCCGACTTCGCGATTTGTTACTAAGGAGTTCATCCATTTCGTGATTCATCATATCCTACATGCTCTTATTTGTGGAACCATTAAGTGCGGTCATATATTTTGCCGCCATCAAAGAATAAAATATTTTTAAAGACATTACAGTACGATTTGTATAAGATTAAAGTTGAAAATTAAATGAAGGCAATCCATCTGTCAGGTCTTAACTAACAGTAATCGTACTGTACAGCCACATTTATTTAAGACAGAAGTGAAAGAAACGTCAAAGTTATTGTTACCTATTGGTAAAATATTGCAAGTTTTTAAAACTGATGTCAAATAATAATTTGACAGGGTAGGTACAGTCAAGGGCGTAAATATATGTACACATTTCCATACTCATAGATATTTATGCCCTTGACTGTATATGGTTAACATCTCATTAATAGTGCCATGTTCATTATAGAGGTGTTTACTATACCTACGGAATTCATAGATTATAAAGGATTCTGAAGGGCCAAGTTAAAAGTCCAAAAATTCTGCATAAGAAAAAAATACTTAACTACTATACTACGTAGGGTGGACTATATCATATAATATACTTAGGTGATTAGCTTATCGTATTTGATCATATTATAAGAGAATTATGATATATATGTAGATAAAGCTTAATAAAGCAGGAAAAAAACGGATGTATAAAACAGAATGTATTAATATACCAGTAAATGAAACAGAACAGCTTACCTACTAAGCAAGTAAAAAAATAGTAGGTACCTCATACCTATCATACAACAAGAACAAAATCGCTAGTCGAATCATTGATTTATATTTTACCTAATTCGTACTGGCCCAATTCGTATCGCCAATAAGTCCATTTTTTAAGGAGTAATGTATAAATCAATGAGTTTAATTTGAAATCAACGGTAGAGACTTTAAAATTCAACGAACAAAAAATGCTACTTTGTCGCATATGGTTTCAATTATATTACTAGGTACTATTTTATAATAGAATCCAAAGAATGGTATTTTATAGTAGGTAATAATTTAATATTTTTTTATTATTTTTGCTTTGATTACTTTTTGGAGAAACTCCATCGCACTTATTTTTCCTTTTTTTATCAATTTTAACTTTTTGTTCAATAATCGTTAAATTGAATATCTTTTAGTCTTCGTTTACGGCTCATGGGTATTTTTCTCTTTATAAAGACGTCAAAGTGACGACCTTCTTTTTTAAGAATTTGTATTAATAGTAGTAAATTGGGCTTTATTGGAGTTTTTCTGTTTAGCCGATTGTCCCATCCTTCTAAAGCGTTTGTAGTGCGATTATTTTCATCGGCTACACTTAACATTTCAAAAAGAGGCACCCATTGCTTTTCGAAATATTCGCAGAACTGTTGAAAAGTGACTGAGTCCTGGCACCCTTCCCCAAAAACCTTTATTTCCATCCATGTATCCAAAAGAAGATTGGTGGGCAGCAAAGTCATGTAAGAGCATAGTTTTCTTATATTTCGTCCAATAAGGGTCTGGTTTAAGTCAATTTCCTCGCATTTCCTTCTAACAGCTTGATAGTAATGAAAAAAACAGCCGCTAACACATACATCAGGGTATACACTTTTTACAGCGTTTAGCTGTGCCACTTCGAAATCCGCCTTGAAGTATTTAATTCGGACATCTAGTTCTTCTTTTAGTATGGTGAAACATCTTTTGTACGTCTCTTCTGTTTTGTTGGGTAAAAGAGTGATTCCCATCTTCCAACCTAGCAATCCCACCCAAGTTGGATATTGGGAAATTACAGTACCATCTTCCAACCTGCCTCGGGTTGGATAATGGGAACAAAATTTATTATTTATTTTTCTTCCCATCTTCCAACCTGTATTGAATAGGGTACAGTCACAGGTAATTCCATATAGTCAAGACGTTGGTATGTTTATATTTATGTAGGTTTATACATTTGTCTGTATCTAGATTTGTCCGGTGATAGCGTGTACCGTAGGGTTGATTTTTTTATATATGTATTATCTCCTAGCACAAATCAAAAACCTAAGTACCCAATCGCCACGCAAATTGGCTCTTGTTTCAAGTGTGATATCATACCTCTTCACATTTACCTGCATTATAATAAATAGCTGGTTATATTTAATTCATTTAAATGTCAACAGTAGTCAAAGTCATTGACATTATTAGTATCTCAGTATTTGCCTTTAATAATTACATTGAAAATGTTTTCTCCTACTGATGAACCCGGACCGAATGGCACGATGCCTTCTAGTGAGATTATTTATTTGAAAAGAGGCAAAGGCGAAGTGCTCTTATATGAGGGCTTTCAATACCATCATCAAAAAGTTTACAAAAATAAGGCAAGATATTGGACATGTGCTAGACGTAAGAAAAATAAATGCGTAGGAAGCATTACCATAAAAGTGAGTAGTAGTACATAATAAATGTAAAATTAAGGTAAACATAAGGGACAGATTTTCAACGATCGGCCTTATGCCTGATGGAAACCTAAGCTTAGTTGAGGCCTAGAGATAAGCTTACTGGTTTAATGATTGATAATAAACAATTTATTTAAATAAATTTTACTCTTGCAGGATCAAGAGATTATGAGCAGTAAATTACATATAGTCGTGCTTGGCCGATACCCCTAAAAATGAAATGGATATCTGTTTCAATGAATGTATCATCAAAGTGGAAAATACACTATCACCCGTACCAACTATTTATAGGGATTCCCTGAAGTCTGTTGAATACGCTGGGTTAGATTTGCTTGCCAAGGTTCCAGAATTCAAGAGTGTAAAAAGTACTCTATACAGAAACGAAACCAGTCAATAGGATTGGAAAAAATCAACTTTAAATCTGTTTCTGAAGTCCAAATCCCGCCAAAGTACAAGTCATTTGTTGTAGCGGATTATCTACAAGATGCAGTTCGAATAATTATATTTTGTTCTATGTTTGCAAAAGAATAGATTGGCAAAATCAAACATTTCTTAAGCGACGGGACGTTTAAATCTTGCCCTTATCCGTTCTGCCAGTTGTATACAATCAGTGGGGATATGGACAGCACTGATAAGTCCACAAAAATTACGCCATTGATATTTGCCCATTTAAGTAATAAAACTAAGGAAACTTATTCAATACTGTTTTATCTAATAATAAAACATATTCCACAGTGGAACCCCCTTAAATTTTCAACAGACTTTGAACATGCTGCTATGGGAGCTATAAAAGCAATTTTTCCTAGTGTTTAACTTAAAGGGTGCTACTTTCATTTTGCTCAGTGCATTAGAAAAAGAGGTAAAAAATTGGGACTCATGAAATTTAAATTAACTCGGCGAATAGTTGAACTTACAGCAGCCTTGCCGCTACTCCCATTTGAAAAAATATATGATGGTTGGTCGTATGTGCAATCTGAAATTACCGACGGCAAGAATTTAACGACATTTAAACGTTATGTTGAAAAAACTTGGTTCAAAAATCAAGAATTTATTAATCTGTGGAATGCATGTTCTGAACGGCACAGAACTACAAATTCACTAGAATCGTGGCATGCCGTTCTCAATAAACAAATTAAGGAAAAAAAACCAAATATAGCTAAATTGTTAAACTGTTTACACAAAAACAGCATATTATATAAAAATGAGGTTTTGCTTCTTAAAAATAACGTTACAAAAAGTAAGGAAAGAGCAAAAAAATATATTCAGACGGATAATTTTATTAAGCAGAATCAAGATAAATTATTAAAAGGAGACATTTCTGTTGGTTTTTTTTTGGATAAAGTACGTTAATTATTTTTAAAGTGTAATGCGTAAGTAATGCTATCATCAAATGACACCGCCACCGCCATATTATTATGTTATGTTATCGCTTATTTCAGAAAACATTGTTTATTATTTTTGTTGACATCAAGAAAACTAGTCTTCTAGTAGATCTATTATCGTAGTAACGGACTTGAAATATGCTTTGATAAATTTTTCTTTTTCTGTTGTTTTTCCGGCAAAAAAATGCTCAGCTAACAATTTGCCCGTATCCATAACAATAGTGGTGTCGCTTGATGGGTCGGTTTGCGTAGAGTTATCTTTAACTTTTTGTTTGGTTTGAGTACTGACGGACATGTAAATATCTGGTGTACTGTCGTCACTTCTTAGTTGGCTTTGGCCGTCGGGTATTTTAATAAAATATTCTTCAGTATTCGGTATATTAATTTCGTCTTCAGATATATACTCATGTTCAGGACGTGAACACAAAATCGACTGACTCTCCGTGTCTTCATAACTTCCTGTAATAGGAACATTGTGACTTGGTGTAAATAGACATATCAATATAAAAACAATGTGTATATTATTAAGATTTTAAAATGAAACTTACTTTTGGTTGCCATTGTTATGGATATACAGTTTGATTTCGTGATTTTAAAAGTATCAAATCATTAAATATGCGTTTTTCAATTTCCATTCAATTATATGTCAGGTTTCAATTATCATAATGCTGACGTATTTCAGTATTAACGGCCAGTATTTACAAACATAATATATTTAAAAAATAGGTTTTATTTGGCTATATTAAATAAAAACATTCCTCAATTTAAAGTTATATAATTTACCAGATCAACTACGCACAAAATGTCAACCATGTAAATATTATAATTATCTTTTAGTGTTTTTGTTGGTTAGATTTTATTTTAAAGACGACCGACCAACATCATGAAAATAGTTTGTTTTTGAAAAAAATATCTATTCGTAATTCACGCGTATAAAGCCGCGGTTACCATTAGTATTCATATCGTTGTATGATATTTCTTTGGCCATACAATAATACTTACCACTCCTTCTTGAGGAAAGAACATTGTTAATGGTCAGAAAAATAGTAGAATTGTAAAAAATAAGGATATTATTATTGTTGTCGTGTTATTAGTTTATTTTATTAATGTGATGTATGTAACGAGTGACAACGCTGATTTTTTTTGTGTAGAACGCTGATGTTTAAGTTTAATGTCAATAGCTATCTAATTTAAAAAAATGTAATGGAACATTTTAAAGGAATAAATATTATATGTAAGCCTTTTTTTTTTGTTTATTTTGTTCCCATTATCCAACCCGAGGCAGGTTGGAAGATGGTACTGTAATTTCCCAATATCCAACTTGGGTGGGATTGCTAGGTTGGAAGATGGGAATCACTCGCAGTAAATGACTGGGACAATATTTTGGTAGTAATTATCTCGATCTAAGTCCAAATGTACTGCAAAAATTTGTTTGAACGGTTTGGGAGATCTTTTATACGTGCCATCTGCATAAAATTTATAAGCCTTCTTTTTTGAGTTTTCAAGCAATTTCCGTCCTACGTTTGTACAAAATACTACAATTTTGTCATCCTTACCAGATTCCTTAACTAAAAAATCTTTCGCTAATGACTCTGGAACCTTCACGTCTCTTCGCCGACTGAACGACAAACTAGTAAGTCCTAGACTCTTCTTTTTCGTTCTGTATAGTGTGTCTCTTTTTGAATGAAAAGAAGGAATGTCATCGGCTTGTACTAAGCCGCTGTCTTCCAATTGCTGGAAGGAGTCTTCATATATCTGTTGTACAGACCCGAAATCAGTTGACAGTTTCGCTTTACACTCGTCGAATGCAATGCCGATTACATTTCTTGAGTAATCTGGCTCACACATGTGCTGGCTTTCTCGCAATACTGTATCACGGCCCTCGTTCAAGGTGACAGACGCACTGCATTCGTACCTGTTGCTGCACCGCCACAATGAAGTATTTCCACGATTTAATTGTTTGCTTTGGTTTAAATTATATTGAAGTCAGTTTCTTAGTAATACATCTCTACCTCTTTTGCTTTTGATAAAAGTCAAGTCAAATGTATTATCCATGGTCGTAACTATTTAATATCTGCCATTCGCCGAGTCAATATTTTACGTTGAAAAGTCACTGATAAATCAGTTTTAGAAGTGGCCAGTACGTGTGTCATAATTATCTCAAAAGGATTGATTTGAAATAAACCGAACAAGTTCCGTTAAAATTTATGTTATTATATTTATCATTCAAAATTACAACTGCTTTCAAATGACAGTAATTTTATTATGTCGAAATCACCATTTTGTACTTGTAAAAGTATGTACTTATACAGGGCGGGCCCTGAAATGTGAGCAAAAAATGTAATCGTAGGTTGTAAGTTCAGCATCAAAAATATGTCTACATTTCGGAACTTAAACCTGCAGGATAAGACTTAAATTCGTAAACATAATTTTGATGCTGACTGTAATTTGGTTGGACTAAATTTAAGTTGGACGAATTGCTGTTAGGCGAAATACGTGTTGACGTAATACGCTTTGGCTGAAATGCTATTGGACGACATGCATGATTGACCAAATGCGTGTAGGAAGAAATGCTGTTAGGCGAAATACGTGTTGACGTAATACGCTTTGGCCGAAATGCTATTGGACGACATGCATGTTTGACCAAATGCGTGTAGGACGAAATGCTAATTGAAATATAATTTGGACGAACTGCGTATTGGACGGTCAGCTAACAGTTCCCCGAATAAGTGCATTTCTTACCAGTTAACTAGTTATGTCTACTACTCGTTAACTAGTTATGTCTACTTAACTGTGATAGTTTTCCTTTTAAATTCATTATATGTACTACTGCCACGAATTTTTTCACGTCCCCAGTAGTAGCCATTTAGCCGGCAGGGGTGGGGGGACACATGAACAAAAATTATGGTTTTAAATCCCATTAACTCGCAAACGTATAACTGAGTTGAAAAATTGTTTTAAAAAAGCTATAAGCTATTTTTGAACAAGCTATCCAACGATATCCCACACTATAGGTTTAACGAGAAAAAGAAATACATCACCAATTTACATATAGAACACAAAAAAAAATCTGGATTTTATTCTACTGTTTTGTCGGCGTGATTGGTTTATATACCCACGCCGAATTACAGTTTTCTAGTTATAAGGGTTACTGTGCTAAGCCGAAGATGGAAAGACAGACGGACGGACATGGCGAAACTATAAGGGTTCCTTGTTGACTACGGAACCCTAAAAAGGGCTTTCCGAGCTAGTGCGGTGAAAATCTACTGAAGGCTCGAAAGCTACAAGGAGTGGATCAATAAGAAGAGCGGAGCCGATACAACTACGATAGGTACGTTTGAATAATATATATGTAGAATGTACAAAAAAGTTAAACAGAAGATTCATAATTACTCATGAAAAAAATTTTATCATTATACGGATTAATCTAGAGATTATTTTTGTATAGTAGGTATTAAAACCGAAGAAAATAATCAAAATAAGTAAAGGTAGCCCCCTCCTCGCATCATTTTCCTCATAACTGAGGGTCGTAATCCCCACCTGTGGAAGTATCTTCTATCGAACGGTGTCCTACCAGTTATTTATGTCTTTGGCAGAGTGGAGAGTGTGGTTGCACGGATCCGGTCTGACTATCTAGTTGGACTGCACCCACCCTCCTGACCTTTTGCCGTTAGGCTTATCGGTGACCAAATGTTGGTGGTACCCTTCTTTTCTAGCGATGTTTCCGAATTAATCTAGCACTCGTCGCAGACAGATACAAGCAAGTCGGGTCTTTAGATTCAGGTCCCGTAGAATACTCGTAGACGCATTTGTGCGGAAGGCAGTCTATGGGATCTCAAGTATATATCTACAGCACTACATCTTGAAAGAAGCGATGCAGTCGCGTTCAGCTTTATTAGTGTCCAGGTCTCAGCCCCGTAGCTGGATATGGAGAACACCAAAGAATAAAAGTGATGGTACGATCCCTCCATATTCCTAGCACCCGAATCATCGCGCTTATGGCCATTTCTATGCGTCTTTTAATCTTCTTTTTCTACTCGAGCACTTCTATCCGTCAATTAAATGACTGACAGCGATATCTAAATCAACTTCATTTGAGTTGGGCAGAACTAAAATTAATTTTGACCAATCACGAGGCTCGATTTCCAGAAGACAGCAACATTCAAAAATAAAAAAGCGGTTGGCTGCACTTCGTTTCAGCAGGGCGAATTTCGATAGATACCAAGTTTGTTTAATTAATTATTATTTCCGTTAACTCGTTGAAAAAGTATTGTATGCAATAGTTATATAATTAGCTTTTGACTCTCGTGCCTTAATTAGGCCACTCAGCAAGCTTCGTGGCCTAAACGTGGTACTCGATTGAAGAAGCATACATTATATAACGATTGCATAAACTACTATTTCACACGAGCTGTTGCTGCTTAAGTTAGTAATGGTAATTTGCAACACTACATATCCAAATCCACTACATATATTTAAAAAAAACTAACACCGGACCAAATTTAGAAAAGATTACGGATGATCTCAGGGAAGACAGAAAGGTTTATTTATAGTAGAGCATTTTGCAGCAGCACACCGACGGATAGTAATTACATGGCAATTTCTTAACAGATACCTAATCTATCGTAACAGGCAATAAACCCGATATTATGTGCCGAGAATACCTACAGATCGACTGGATAAATGTTCCTTCTTAATCAACGCCTAGAAGGCGTCACGAGTATTTGTTACCAAGGGTTTTTCTTTGTCGTAAAGCAGAGAATACCTGCAATAGAGTTTTGGTATAGTCGAGGAATGAAAAAGTACGCCATTTGTCAACTTAATTTAATGGATGTTATGGTCCAAAAGTGCATGTGCAAAGTACAGTGCATAATTAATTATATCTTTTAGACGCCTAACAATATCATCACCGCAAAATTTGTTTCGAATCCAATCACACACCATCGACCACGCTTGTATATATATTCCTTCTCGAGCGGAACCCCGTATTGTCGTGCTCATTGTATGGATTTTTTGTTGCATATGAATGCTAGTAAATCCGCGAAATTTAATGAATACGGTAAAATAGCAACAAAAGTTTGACACACATGACAATACGTCTACTAACTAGCATATGCCAAGTTTAACGAAGTTACCAGGGTCGTACAAATAATAATGGGAAAAGGCACAAAAAGAAGAAGAGAAGACCAGGGTCGAACAAAATTAGTAGGGTTTCTAGACTTTTTTGCCAAGCTGTACTTTGTATTTAACACTTTGCAGTTGCACTAAGTTCTGTGATTAAAAAAAACGTCAATGTTGATTAATAGTAGATTGTTTGACAAGTGTCCAAATTGTTCAAAATAACCCATATTACCACGAGATGGTTATTTTCCCATACGAAGCGAGGGGAAAATAGTTGAGGGGTAATATGGCTTTTAGACCCTCTGGTCTATACACTCACTACTTTTCACTTCGACTACGAGAAAATAGTAAAAACAAAGATTATTCAAGGCGAATTGTTGTATAGTTCCATTTGGCCTTTGGCGACATGTTTTTTTTTTAATAAAGTGCTTTGACACAGTTAAAAAATATTGACGCCACTAATTGAAGCCTTCAGAGTCCTGATGAGGTTGCCACGGTTTTGGAGCGCGTCGGGCGTTTGCCGAGGCCTGTACCGACGACTTTTCTGCGATCAGGCGAAAACGGGTCGCATCTATTCTAAACCGCATCCGACGCAGCGATAACAGGATACTGATAAGGTCATCGCTGATAGAACCGATGAGTGCATCCTAGGTACCTACCTGTGTTAAGATTATAAACTAAATTTAAATTATTAACACAATTGCTCGTAACGTACCTCTTATTGTGTCGCTTTTAGGCTTATATTCCTGGATATTAAACACGCGTGTTTTATAACATTACGACACTCGTGTTTTAAGGTTATATCCCGATTAAGTCGAGTTGGCACCTTACAGCAAGATGTATGCATGCACACGGTGCATTCTTATATTAACCTGGTTTGAACAGAATGTACAGCTTTTAAAAAAAATCTCGGCAAATGGATTCTTACTCGACTAAACCAATTAAATCCTTTTTGTTAATTAATTGACTATTTCTTTTTGGATATGATATAGAAACTTTTAATTTACTAAAACTGTTCACTTTTAATAACATTTTACATGAATTAATAAAGATAACATTTTAAAACGAATATTATTATTTTATTTTGTATTGGCTATTTAGAGATTTCATCTAAGTCTGGGTTAACACATGCGCACTGCGCAAACTTCACCATTATAGGTTATTTCACAGATATTTGTAAACATTGTTAATGCGTGTTTGGTTATTATCAAAAATGATGAAAAGTGGTGACTAGAAAAGTGATAAATAGAATGGACGCCACTGGAAATTCTTGGCGATGACAACATGTGAGTAAAAACCTGTTGCCATAAAGTAGTAAAGATAATAACTTGGCAGGCCTATCAACTTTTGATCTCATGAAAATGATTTTTTCCTCGCAAAATGTGTTGAAAAACGTCGTATGAAACGCGTCACGCTCTCGCATCACGCATCACGATCACCTGCGGCTCATGTGATAATTCCGCCTCTTATGTAATTATCAACATACCTCACTTGTATCACAATGTACTAATATTGTATGATGATATTGATGATGATTGACATTTTTTTATTATATGTAGGTATTTCTTGATATTAAGTAAATAATTTGTGAATGTAAATGATTTGATTTGTATTTGTATGGAACTTTAATGTTCTGAAATAAAGATATATATATATATATATCTACCCCATTTTTGTAACAAAAATGGGGTATGAACTGATCAAGGGCTTGACAGGTGTCGTGGTCTGATAAGAAAAAAGAGAAAAAAAAATTGACGCAATTTTTTTTTACATTTGTATGGAGCTCCTTGCCCCAGTCGGCCAACGCTCCATACAAACGTAAAAAAAAATCGTATCAGAACACGATACCTGTTAAGCCCTTCTTCAGTTCACACCCCATTTTTGGTACACCCTGTATACATATATATTATTAATTAAACGCCACAGTAGACCTATAAGAATAGATCTATAAGAGCGTCCAAACGGCCGAGAGCGGCGGACAGCATACGGTGAATATGATAAAGCAGCAGTCTATCCTGCTCAAACTCATAGCTTATGCCATGTACGAGTATGCAGCCAACCACGCTTGAACGTGATAAATCCTTGACCTGGAAGACCTAAGGATAGCTCCGAAGTAGGAAAACGCATCTTTACTCAAGGATATTTATTGAAGGAATGGGGAATGTCACAATAGGTGACCAGAGGATGCACTGAAAGGTTTAATACCAGCGCACCAAGAAGGTTAACATACATAACACCCCCTTTCTTAATTAACACTAGTACATACAAAAATAGATACATTTTGTAGGCAAATCAGCTTGTAAAAGTATAAATAAAAGTTGTTAACTCTCAGCAACATAATAACATAAAAAGACAACTCGTCAATGAAAACTCACTCTATATACCCTCTCAATCAAACTCAAAACCGTATCGGACTGGAAGTTTCCTAACGCGTTTGCCTTCCGCGACCTGGACTGGGACGGGCGGATTAATGGCGATGCTGGTCTGTAGAGGACCTGAAACTTTCGGGCTGGGGGTAGAACTTGACGAGTCATTTTGTGACGGTAACTGCGGGGTTGGTGCGACATTCCCGCAACCTCCTGGTATATCATTCTCTCCACCTCCTGGTGCACCAGTCTCAGCTAAAACAAACCTTTCTTTGAGCTGGTCAACATGCCAGTGCCCTGTGGTGCCGTCCTCCCTAGCAACAAGAAAATTACGAGTTCCTTTCACTGCTGAAACTACCCCCGGGACCCAATTACTTCTACCAGTGAACTCTCGCATCCACACGGGATCACCGCTACCCATCTGTCTTGGCGGCTTTTCGACATCCCTTTCCGTTTGCCTTCTTTGTGCTTGATAAACCCGCTGCTCGACTGCTACCGCAGGTGACAGTAAATCTAGTCTGCAGCGAAGCACTCGTTTCTGTAACATAATGGCTGGCGTCTCTCCGGTAGTACTGTGTACACAATTGCGGTAATATAATAAGTAAGACTGCAATGCTACATCCAAGTTAACACCTTCTCTTGTAGCTTTCTTTAGCGCTCGCTTGCACAATTTTACCGCACCCTCAGCTGCACCATTAGATGCCGGGTGGTAAGGTGCACTGAAAGTATGAATTATTCCATTCAAGCACATAAAATCCTCTACCTCTTTGCTGGAGAAAGGAGGTCCGTTATCGGAGACCACCTCCTTTGGCAAACCGAATCGAGCAAACGTCTCCATGAGAACTTTAATAACGGCAGCCGCCATAGTCCTTGACATCACAAAAGCTTCAATCCACTTTGTCGTCGCGTCAATCATGACATGACAGAGAAAGTTTTGCCCTCGTAGGGGCCCAAAAAATCGATGTGGAGCCTGCTCCAGGGCTGCTGATGGAACTGCCACGGTTGGGGCGCAGCCTTTGTTGGTGCTCTTGCTTCTGCTGTGCAAATTTCACACCTTTTGCAGACCTGCTCAATTTCACTGTCGATGCCCGGCCACCAAACAAAACTGCGGGCTACCCCCTTCATCTTCACTATTCCCTGATGAGTGCTATGTAGCTCTTTTAGTATTCTGGATCTTAGAGTCGTTGGAATGACCATACGGTACTCCCACATGATGCAGCCCCCTTCTGTGTACAGCTCGGTTCTCCATGCAAAATACGGCTTTACTTGCTCATCGGAACTGTCATTGGGCCAGCCACCTTTTATAAAGTGAATAATCTTTCTCAGAGTTTCATCTTTTTCGGACTCTTTTTTAATGTCCTTGCTAGTAATTGGAAGAAAACTTTGTACGAAGTTCAAGTAAGTTACCTCCGTGCTTGGACTTTCCCCTTCTCCTGGTGGTAGCAATCTTGACAATGCATCCGCGGTATTCTTCGCGGTTGCAATGTACTCAATGTTGTACTGGTAGCCGCCCAAGATCACACCGCCCATCTCTGCATGCGGCTGGCCGCCATCACGGGAATTCCTGCTTTATCACCAAATATGGTCACTAGTGGTTTGTGGTCAGTCCGTAGAATAAAACGACGGCCATACAAGTATTGGTGAAACTTTTTAACCGCGTAAATTATTGCTAAGGCTTCCTTTTCGATTTGGGAGTACACCAATTCCGCCTTGTTTAAAACTCTCGAAGCATAGGCTATAGCTCGTTCAGATCCATCAGGCATTCTGTGTGAAATCACTGCTCCCAACCCTTGGCTACTCGCATCCGTTGTCAAAATCAGGGGAAGGTCAGGTGAGTAGTGTACTAACACCTCACTGGAAGCTAACAATTGTTTGACTTTAGTAAAAGCCTCCTCGCACTTGATTGTCCATACAAATCTAACCTCTTTCTTTAAGAGTGCGTACAAAGGTGTCAGTAGCGTGCTAATATTTTTGACAAACTTAGCATAATACATCGTCATCCCAATGAAAGATCGTAACTCCGTCATGTTACAAGGAGCAGCTACTTTCAAAATGTCCTCTACTTTCTTAGGACAAGTATGGATCCCCTCGCTATTCACTTACGTACCCCAAGTAGGTTATAGACTCTGCCATAAAGGAGCACTTTTGTTTTTTATTTTCAATCCATATTTATTCAAACGCTCGAAAACCCTAGTTAAATTTTCTAGATGTTCTTTATCGTCCGCCCCCGTGATTACTACATCGTCTAAAAATACACCTACTTTCGGTATATCAGCAAACAGCTGCTCCAGAATCCTCTGGAAAATACCTGGGCTTGAAGACAAACCATAAATGAGTCTGTTGTATCTGAACAGACCCTTATGAGTGTTAATCACAGTATATTTAGCAGTATCATCCAGTACCAGCTGTGCGTACGCTTGCGACAAATCTATTTTACTGAATTTTTTCCCCCCATGCAACCTAGCAAACAGATCTTCGACTCTGGGTAAGGGAAAACGGTCCACCTCTAGACATTTGTTCAGACTTAACTTATAATCGCCGCATAACCGCAAGCTTCCATCAGATTTGACAACTGGCACTATCGGGGTGGCCCACTCGGATGTTTCCACAGGCGTAATGACTCCCTCTTGCTGCAGTCGCTCTAGCTCGTGCTCCACTGGTTCACGCAGTGCGTACGCTAGCGGACGTGCGCGCAGATACACCGGTCGCGCGCCGTCCTTAACCCGCAACGTGACCAGACCGCCGTTATACCGTCCCAGTCCATCCGCAAAAACATTTTCAAACCTGGAACTAAATTCCTTCACATCAAACACCTCACAAAATTTAACAAAATGCATGGATGGACCAAACACTGGTATGCCTAATTCTTCTAACCATTCCCTCCCCAACAGATTGGTTTTACCATTATCAATGACATACAAGTCTAAGGTTTTTGCTAAATCACCCCATCTAACGACCGGTTTGATCTTACCTAAAGTGTGTACTGTTTCCCCCGTATAGTACCGTAATCGTAAATTGCTCGCTTCTACTGTACAATTATTAAAATAAGTGTCATAGCACTGTGAGCTAATACAGGAAATTCGACTACCAGTATCAATTTCCATCACTAAATTAGCATTGTTTACATTAATTGTTAATGTATACGGTTTATAATTAGCCTCACTCTCATTTAGCTTAACAAATGAAAAGTTTACCTCCAAGTCGTCCGATTGTGGTGAGTCGGACCTAGCTTGCACGTAATTGTGTCCCGCGACGCTCGCTAATCGCTAATTATTTTCAAATGCCCGTCCCGATTGCACACCCTACAAGTGTATAACCTAAACTTGCAGGTTTCTAACGCATGGTCCCGGCCACACGCTAAACATTGTCCAATGTTCTTCCCACGCAAAGGCTCCATCGCTGCCATCTCCGAGCGGCCACCGCCGTAGTCATGTCGCTCCGTGCCTGGCCATGTCCGATTGCGTCCCCTTGCCGCGCCAGCTTTTACCCTGCTCAAATAGCTCGCACTTGCCCTTGCCTGTGAGGTACTTCTCGTTCCCATGGCGTAACAGTCCGCCGCTGTACTAGTGTCTCGGCCGGTTCTAGTAGCATTACTCATGTGATCTACTGCCGCTGCATTGATTTCCGCCGTCTCCATAGCCACCGATAACTCTGTCGCCGTCTGTAACTTAAGGCCCTCTTCCATAAACAAGCGTAACCTTATGCTGTCGTCATATAACCCGCAAACGAATTGGTCGCGAATACTCTCGTCCAGCTAGGTACCAAATTCACAAAATCGACAATCTCCTTAGGTCCGCTATGTACTCTGCGAGCGATTCATTCTTCGCTTGCTTGCGTTGACGAAACTTGAATCTTTCGGCTAAAACACTTGGTTTCGGTTGGAGGTGCTTAGCCAACTTTTCCACAATTTGATCATTTATGTCAAACTCGCCGGTTTATTCGGAGTGCATAAAGTCACCAGCAACTCGTAGGCTTCCGACCCAATCAGCGTAATCAACAGCGGCACTTTCCTCTCCTTTTTAACATCGTTTACCACAAAGTACTGCTCCAGACGATCTTTGTACGCCTCCCAATTGTCTTTGTGGATGTCAAATGTTTCAACACGACCGACTGCCATTTTATCATATATTTTTTTCCTAACAAACGCTCATATTCGTTTTTCCGTGCTTGCTCAAAATCGTTTAATCTCGTCGCCAGTTGATAAATCCTTGACCTGGAAGACCTAAGGATAGCTCCGAAGTAGGAAAACGCATCTTCACTCAAGGATATTTATTGAAGGAATGGGGAATGTCACAATAGGTGACCAGAGGATGCACTGAAACAAAGAGTAAAGTAATGCACTGAAAGGTTTAATACCAGCGCACCAAGAAGGTTAACATACATAACAGAACGTTTGGACGCGGGTTATGTGCCACAACTTCATACTAAATCAGTTGTGACAAATATAAAAAAGTGGAACTATGACAAGGACAATGAATGATATTTCCCTTTCTGTCGCACTTATCGAGATTTGTATGCTACCAGCTCGCTCGCACGTGGTATTATTTATTATTACCATAGCTTGTCCATTCATGTTTGATGGGTCAAATTAAAATGTTTTAAAAATCATTAATATGTATAAATATTTTCCCTAGGGGCTAAATGTACAAACGACAACACTGTTAACTGACCATCCTGTGTTTATATAGAACCTTATTACAATTCACTTAAGGTGCACCGATGGTCAGTTAGCTGTGTTGTCGATAGTACTACTTTAGCCCCGCTATCTAAGCCTAATATGACACACTCTTCGAGCATCAGATTTCGCGCTCTGTCTGACTGTTGACGAAGACAATTTAGTTAAAAGCCAAAAATATCGTACTATCTATTCCATTCTAAGTTATGTTAGTTAAATATATATAAATTGGCTTAATTCTTTGATAAAGCCAAATTAATCTGATAAAAACCTTATGCTAAGCCGCCAAATCACATCGAACTTAAAACGATGAAGAATATAGGTGGTATTTTAAGTGTCAAACTTCGGTGTCAAAGTCAATACTCATGTCATGGTTTTCAATGATTAATCTATCTCAAAGATCCTTTAAATATTTGTATCGTTTATACGTTTGATTTTGTAGAATTACTTTTTACAGACATGGATTCACGAAATAATATCGTTGGCACTAGTGAAGGCAAAGTGACAAAGTCGCAATGGCAATTAGATACCACAACTACGGCAGAATCAAGTGAACTCGATATTTCGAATAAATATTATTTATCAACCGGTCTTGACTTGTACTTGGTGCAAAAGGTGAGCATAAAATTAATAATTACCCTCTAAGGGTTTTGTTGTTATGACTGTTACGTTACTTATCGTACTGCGATTGTCCTAGTTTGTATTTGCAGTATCATTTCAAGGTATGCTTACTAATCACGCGTAGTTCGACGTTAGAATGTTTTCTTTACACCTACATCTACAAAATAACGTTGAAAAAACATGACAATTTTAATTCGAACTAGTAACGCCTAGTCTAAATCTCGAATAGGAGCGGCGCAGTAACTAAAGGCCTGGGCACACTAGATTATTTAGCGTAGACGTGAGCGCTGCGTTGCGTTGTAAATTATCAATCCCCATAAGACATGTCACACTGGATGCGTGCGCATGTACGTAACACGGTGTGAAATTTCCTATGAGTAGGGATCGGACGATCGAGTGCAAATGACACAAGGATCAGGACTAATGGAGTAGAAATCATTGTTACATTTTTTATGCAGTCCATAAAATCGATGTCATCGTAGATAAAATGTCTACATACATAACAAATCGCTATATTATAGTTTTAAATATATTAGCAAAATTATATTAGGTAAATTGATGTTGGCACCATTTCCGCGTCGCATTCGGTTTATATAACGAAATAGGTTAAATGTACATCAACCGTATTGTAGACAGTTGCATAAAAAAATGCAATCTCAGAATCACAAATTCACATTGGATGTGATTAACATTATCTACACCAATATATATCCAATAAGTCTATAGACGAAATTTATCAGCATTGATAAAGATAAATAATTATGTATAATTTTTATTTACGAACACATCGACAAATTATATTGACTGCATAAAACAACGCTTCTTTCTACTCGATTAGTCCTGTTCTTTATGTCATTTGCACTCGGATCGTCCGATCCCTACTTATGAGCTTTCAAACTTAAGAACGCAGTGTGGCTCGGCCTTTAATCTCAGTATATTTTTTCCAGAAAGAACGTACATCAAGCCGCCCTATAATACCTGCAACAAAATGCGAGAAATTGACCTATATTCGATCTTACGTATCATATACAAGTACAACAGATGCCTTGGGTATACGATTCATTGATTACAATCGGTGAGACTACATAGTCTATCAACTACATAGTTGTCTGTATAGTCTGTAGCCGGAACGCATTATTTTTAGAGCACCGCACGCAAAGGGTGCCACTGTGACCGTATTACTTTACTAAGGGAAGGGTATCCGTCTGGCACAGTGTATTACCTTTTTGACCGTAATAGGAAGTAGATATATAGGATGGCCCATTTAGACGGGTCAGTATGGGAAAGTCTGAAACTATAATACTTAGGAGCCATGTCTTCGTTTTTATAACAAGAAAAACTGCATTCTTACATTTTTTAAAAACCTGTACTCCGTTTGGGAATCGAACGTCTTATGAAAAATAAATTTAAAACTATTTCTATTTAGACATCCTCCAAAGGCTCCAACGCCTTACGCTAATCATAGGGACGTGGAGAGAGCCGTTTGCGCAACTAGGCGCCCTTCTCTTGTGCTGCTCTTCGTCTGGTACCTCCCCCCTCGCCTTCCCGGCATGGGTGGCCCTGTCCGGTATAACCTCGGGGATCCTAGGAACACGTAAGCCCCCCCACCACAACAAGGTGACAGCACGTCTGGCGGTTTCATGCCACAAACATTCGTCAACCTTTGGCTCACAAATCGCTGACCCTCTATCGCAACATTCCTCGATAAATAACCTTTACGATTCGCGACAAGTTTACAACACTAAAAGTTAAGTTAAATCTTTAACACAAGCTATGATCTTCTTGAACGTAACACTAAATCCCTGATTAGTAATTTTTGCTACTGAAATTAGGCTACATCACAAATCCAGAACAAATAGAGTTTTGGGCAGTTGAACTACAGTTTTAGAACCATAACATTATCACATGTAAATAACCTCACCGTCCCTTTACCTTGTATGTCTATGTCGTCGCTAAATTAAGCTTACCGGACTAAGTTAATAGTGTATTGTCGAATTTGCCTACGTAATTGCACAGATTTGATGTGCACCCACCATCATATATAATACAATCTCCATTCTCGTTGCAATAAATGTTACAAAATCGGAATCAATATCTTGTAATTCACTATCATTCGACACACACTTTACGGTATCACTACACTGTTCCTTGTTCTTCTTCGTGCACTCAGAGGCTTTTTGACCAAACTGGTGACAGTCAAAACATTTAAATCTGAATTTGGAATTTCCTTGTTCTGTACTGTTGATTGGCTTAAAAGATGTTTTTTCTTTTACAACAAATGCCTTATCTACACTTTCTTTTCTTTTCCTGAAATGTTCGCTCTTCTAGTACCTTCATCTTGAGCGTCTCTGGATCCGGCAATGAATATCTAGATTCTAATGGGACATCTAAAGTTATCAAAGCTGGAAGGCAAACTGTAGAGAAGCATTATCGGGGTCAGATCGTCATGCATTTCGATGTCCATGTCAGCTAACTGGCTTTTGACATCGAGGAATCTCATGACATGTACTCTAATGTCTCCAATTTAGGAAGCAGGAGCTCTTTTAATAATGTAGCCTTCTTCACAGGTCCCTTCAATGTATGGATATTATGTAACTTCATCCATAACTCTCGCGACGTCTTACATCCTCACAGAAGTCGTAATTCGCTCGAACTAATAGCTAAAATGAGATCAGACTTAGCTTTAGAGACCTATTTTCCTTTTGGCTACTTCGGCTGGTTCTGCTGGTTTCGCGACACTTCCGTTAACGTATCCCTAGGCATCGTTTTTTTATTAAAATGGCTTCAACTTGTATTTTCCATGTCTCATAGTTCCTCTGATCGAGTTGGTAAATTTTAACAGTACTCATAACTTCAACAGATTTTTTCCTTTTACGTTAAACATTCTCCTGAATTAGGCGTAAAGGCCATAACCACTATTGAGTTATATTATTCAGCCTTAGATTAACGCAGATAAAACAGGATAACGTGTACAAGGAATTTAAAACATCAACTGTTTTTGACCGACTGACAATACAAAAAGTAAACAAACAAACCATGAAACGGTTGCTAGTCAAAATACAAATTTGACACACTTCTATCTATATCAGTACTTAAGCCCATGCTTGTAAGTAGGTTTGTATAATATGGGCAGATATCACATTAAATATATTCAAGTCTCTTCACATAAGGCGCAAAACACACGCGCCTAGTGACGTAGCACTTTGACATGTTGCAGTATGTGTGCCCCGCCCAATTCCAATTTTCTCTTAAGGCCTCCACCCACCGAACGCGTGTCGTGCGCGGCGCGTGTGCTGCGCGCGTGTGCGGGCCCGAGCAAGTTGTAAAGCATTGAAACTACACTTCAAACACACATCGAACGCGGTCCGAACGCGGGCCCGCGGCGCTAAAGTTACAACTCGGCAGCGCGGCCGCGTGTCGTGCGCGTCGCGTGGCAAGCGCGGGCCCGCGCGGGCCCGCGTAGCTGCTGCGCAGCTACCGCGCTGCTGAGTGTGATAGAGGTAGTGAGATACATATTAAATGTGTTGGTAGTGAGAGAGATATGCCGCGCTGCACACGCGTTCCTGACGCATCACTGACGCGGCGGGCCCGCGCGTGCCCGTGCAGCTGCCGCGCTGCTGAGTGTGATAGAGATAGTGAGATACATATTAAATGTGTTGGTAGTGAGAGAGGCACTGCACACGCGCAGCAGACGCGCTGCAGACGCGTTGCTGACGCGGCGGGCACGCCGCCCGCTCGCGGTGTGAATATACCGCTTCTACGGCGCCCGACACGCGCCGCGTACGACACGTGTTCGGTGGCTGGAGGCCTTTAAAGCTCGCCGCATACAGGCGGAGTCCCGCAACTGGATTTCGTCGTGTAACTCCGTGTGACGTGTTTTCATTTCACAGTCTCGGTTTAGCATCTTTTGGCATAAGATTATTCTGGCATATTCTGCTTAAAAATATATAGGTAGCCCACAGCTTACTAACGTGAGTAGTTTTATTGATTTCTCCTTCATTTCATTAGGACTTTGCTTCTAAACTTAGATACTTGTTTTGGATAAGGTGTTTTATGTTTTTTTAAAGAAATAATGTATATAGTGGCCAAAATAAACACATTTGTGTTTGTCTATTTACTTGGTTTTAGCTTTGGACACTGACAGGTATTACCAGTAATGGTTTTATTGGTAAAGTATCAAATAGAGGTAATGCTGTCAATTGTCGAAACCTGTATTACATTTGAATACCGGTTTTGATTATATATTAGAGCATTAGTGGTATGAATACCGAAATGCAATTATAACCGGTTATACCTTATTTAAAACCGGTAGTAAGAATACCGTTAACGATCCCTGACGCTAATATCATCATGGGCGTTCAAACGCGAACTGACTTGTGTCGATGCGTTTTACCAGGATTTATCAAATTCTGGCTCTTCTGCATAGGTAATACGTGTCCCGTTCTCTACAGTTCTGTTTCTAGTTCTATAGTTCTTGTTCTGTGACACGTTTTTTTTGTCCTGCAGATTGTTTTGGAATTACTTACAAGGTGCTTTTTTAAAGACTTTACCCAGCTGTTACCTTTATCTTTTTCTTGGTTCATATGCTCCTCACCACCATTTATATCTGACAAAGATGGCGCCACTGTTACACGGTAATTACACTTTCATTTCTTTATTCGAGCTCTGCATAAAAAAAAACTCTCAAAATGTACTTTGAACACTTGTATTTGCTATCAACTAACCAGAACACAGTTAGTTATTAAAATGGACCAATCAGGAAACAGAATTCATTTCAAAAATTAGGTGTTTTTTACTCCTTAAGTCACAATTATAAATTTAAAAAAACGCCTCTGACAGTCTGTAGCCGCGTCCAAACGTTCAAGCGTGGTTAACTGCATACATTACATAAGCTATTAGATTGAGTGGGATAGACTTGCTGTCTATCTCAGCGTATGTTGTCCGCCGCGCTCGGCCGTTTGGACGCGGCTATATACGGTAGCGTTTATTCGTGGAGTCAATATTTTGTATCTGTGTCACAGGTATTTAAAAAATCAGGCCGCCAAATTTAACAATCTTTTCGCTGTGGAATTTATTATTGAATGTGGATGGATAATCTTTGTTTTCACTATTTTCTCGCAGTCTAAGTGAAAAGTAGAGCGTATAACTGGTCTTAAAGCCATATTACCACTCGAACAGTTTTCCCTCACTTCGCTCGGGAAAATATCCATCTCGTAGTATGACAAGGGGCTAAACTAAGCCATATTAATGGCTTAGTTTAGCCCCTTGTCATACTATCTACTATTTAATGTGTATTTAGCAAAATTTATTTACCGTGTCGTAAAATTGTACAGTAAACAATAGTTATTTATGCTACAAGTGTGGAAAGGAGGTGATTTCCGACTAGTGGCATTTTTGTGTGTTGTGATTGTGACATTTAACACGAGTCTGAAATCATCTTTACGCGCGTGTATCATACAACGTTTTACTATGCCTTGTGTGAGGAAATAGATAAAATATTGAAATTTCAGTTTAAAATATATAGGTTAAAATTTAAGAACCTAGGTAGTTACTTATTATCTGGAACTGCATTTGACAACTTCTCTACATATTTTGCTATCAAGCTTATTCACTTAAAAGTTAAAACCATTGTATTGTGGTTTTGGAGCACAATTAATTTTGAGGAACTCAATATATTAAACAAAAAAAAGACGATGTACCGTCGTAGTTCTAAGAAAAATACTGACACTATTGAAACGCAATAAATCATTATTATTATTGAATAATCACTTTAACTCGACATTTTTAACATATTTACATAAAACAACTCCCAAAATAAACAACAATCTCAGCAATGGCGGGCTTTTTAGTTTTAAATACATGCGCGGTCAAGTCTCCATACTGTCGTATCGCAAAAGGCATAAGAAAGATGCGTTCAGCCAAACAAAATAAGTGTATATTTAAAATTTATTAATTTATTGACCAAATTCAAAAAGATTCATAAAACATTTTATACATTATTGGTATTTATGTACCTTTTATATGAAAGAAAAAATGTAAGTCATTGAAATATTTGTAAAACTTTTCTCAAGTAATAAAAACTCTTTGCGTCGGGCTTACGAATTAAAAGAAAATTAAAAAGTAAAAAGCACTAGTACGAAAAAGTGGCACTTTCCGCACGATTTGGGTGCTTAAAAAACGGTATTTTCGAGCACATGCGTTGTAAAACTCTTTGTTTTAAAGCATGTACCTGCAGGTTGGTTCCATATAAATTTGGTGAAGATCTAATGATGAAATCTATGATGACTACTGACCATCATCATCCTCCTAGAGTTATTCCCGGTTGTGCCCTAAACGAGCCCGGGGTTCGCTTTGACACCGAATCCCAAGATTTAGCATAGATGACTACAGATGACCTATGGAAATAAAATTAGTTGACTGAGTAACGAAAGCTCATCAAAATACAAATTTTGATGTGAAAATGATGATGATCGATGGAACTCTTTTATCAGCCCATATACAGCGTTTAGCTATTTACTGCAGTAACTAAATCATTTCCTCTCGGAAAGCAGTTCTGGTGAAGTGCACAGGAAAGTGAGTTGTACGAAAGCGTGCACGGCGAAGTAAAAAATGAAGTCTGCTTTTTGGTTACAAACTACAAATCATAAATAAAATCGTGTTCAATGATGCCTAACGTTTTGTTTATTTCAGGTCTTAACATTGTATGGATATTAATTGGAGTATTACAGCTTTGCTTTTCCACGCATGCGCAAGTAAAGTGCCTTGATTTCTTCATAAGTGGAATATTGCATCACAGACCGTGGAACAGGTATTTTGTCCGAAATCCAAAACAATATAGTTATTACTAATTCCAATGATTTCCAATTTTGTCTGTTAAATACTGTATTGTTAAGAATAAATGGAAAATACAAGTAAAAACCGTACCATTAAACACAACATTATTTTACTAATCCAAACATTTCTTATAATGCATTAAAACTTCTACATATGCAGTTTAATTTATTCTTCACGATACATTCTTTATTGTTATGTAGTGTACAGTAGGAGTGAAAGATATATAATACATTATCACCTCACTATCTCGAGAAGGCTTATAGTAGGAGAGCCCACGACACTAAACCTGGTTCGAATATGTATATAATTCGTCACGTCATTAAAGGATGAACAAGAAATGGCGATGCTGCAATGCAAAAAATCTGGCAAGCCTATAAGAAAAAAAAAACCGATATCTAGTAAATATGATAAGACTCCCAAGTTTCGTTTGTTCTTTGAAACAGGGGTGGGGTGGGACTATACGATAATGCAGTGCTGCAAGCCCCCTGATTGGCCGTATCAGTGACATCAGCATGATAAGCAACACCTCGTATTTAGTATCTAGAATATGATCGATCTCCTCAGAAAACCAAAGCTCACCTGAAAGATCATCTATTTCTGTGTAAGAAATACCTCTGCTGCAATTTCTAAACAGCTGTGAAAGTGGTTGCTGAAGCGGTTGAAGGTCGCCCTCCACTCAGCTGGTTTCGGTGTTTCAATTCAGTTCTTTCAGCAATCACCTGGTTCCTTTCGATTTGTAGAGGCTCTCTCTACCCGTGTTAAAAGTCCGCCTGAATACCAGTGTTCTTAAAAAAAATGGTACCTTCGTGACTCCTAAATTGGGGATGTATTTTGTTTTCTCGTTAAACCATGGTGTGGTGTATCGTTGGATAGCTTGTTCAAAAATATTATGTTTCTCTAAAAGCTATTTTTGAGACCCATAATAATGAGCTTTAAAGCCCCTAATAATCCAGTCAATGAACTGACCACTTGTATGAAAAAATGACAATTTTGGATAACTCCCTAGTGAGTTTCTGAAAACCTATAACTCACGTGGGAACGATATAGGCCATTGTCCTTCTGTATACAAACATGGCGTAACACTATTTACGTGCAGCAAATTTTCGAGCAGCACAGCTGTCATGATCAAAGATCGAAAAAGGAGAGGAAAAATACTTTTACAGTTTACTAGTTACATAATATAAATGAATGCGTTTGATACATGCAAATCAGCCCACTTTTAAATAGATATTTCTCCGTGCTATTAATCCTATTTATTTATAATAACATTTTTAAATCTATTTTATAACTATTATTTTTACATTTATGTTCATGTATTGAACAGTCGGCATTGTATAATACATCAGTAAAGACAATGACTTTTTTGAAGAATGACCTGATGACACGATCGTCAATTATAGCAGAATGCCGTAGTTGCACAATGACTAGGTAAATATGGGCTCATATTGTATTATACCTTGGTTGTAAAACGACACATGTATTTTGTCTAGATAATACCTACTTCTAACGTACGTCTTGGATTGAAATTGTAGGTAGCAAAACGTCGTGGTTGTATAACGACAAAGTTATAACTGATGATTTTAATGTCTGTATGTATGTATGTATGTATGTGTGTATGTATGTATACTAAAGGTCCCCAGGGTCCGCTTTGGCACCTCATCCCAAGATTTGGCGTTAGCACTAGGAACGGAAACGACTGCAATCATAGATATATATATAAATATTACTTCGTAAAGATAGGCCCAACGGGCACGAGTAATTCGTCCAATGCGGTGGCCCGACACTGGCTATTTCGGGCCACCGCGTGCCCTAGTATGTCAAGCGAATATTGTTCGGACAGGCTTATCTTTACTTTCGATATCATTAACTGCAATCTTACCTTTCAATGTAGATAAATCTATTATTATTATTAGATTATACCCGCGCGTGGATCACGAACCACAATTTCTGTTTTTTCTTTTGTTTGATGTGTAAACAGCATCTGTTGTGTTGTATTGTTTTGTTTAAACTTTTTAACAGGACTTATTTAAACTTATCAAAACATTCAGTTTCGATTGTTGAAAATGTTTCATTGATTATTTACATTTACAGATGTACCCACAGTTACTATTCGTTACCGACCCAAAATGGAATTGATACAGTCAATATTTCGTGCCTCCCTCTGGATCAATTTATCGCAAGAACTAAAAATATATCCTTAACTACACATGATGATTATTTCTATGACCCAGCTTCGAAGGAGAATATACAAGTGTCGCACTTTTTTTATGCATGGTACGTTAATCCATAGCACGAATTATCTGTCGACGCCGGATACCACCGATTAGGAATACGGACTTATTCAGAGAACACATTGCCAACAATTGCTGCGCGCTACGCGCACGCCGTAACATAAGTAGCGAAAAGGCGCCCGCTAATCGGGTTTGATGAAATAATTCTGGTATAAAATATATTATTGTCTGGATTTAACATTTAGTCTGTTCTGTCATCAACAACATTTTCAGCCCATAATCGCTCACTGCTGATCATAGGCCTCTCTTCCAGTACACCGTCCAGTACAGTAAAATGATGCAATCGTTTTGGTTTGTTCGAGATGTGAATTTGATTTAAGCTTTTTGTGTAGGTGTATGTACCTGATGGCTTTTGGTTCCTAGTTTATTTATACGTTTGCACCCTACCTATCTTTTCGGGTTCAGTCACTCGTGTCCTTCGCGGGGATCGTTTTCTGGTATGAACAAAGTGACAAAAAAAACAGAACCTATGTTTTGTGCGAGTCGCAGTTTGGGAAGAAATGCGCTATTGATTTGAAAGTCGTAGGTATGGGTTTAGTAATTTAGAGCCTTACACAGGGTTTTGCTCATTGATTCAGTCAATATTTTTACCTAGGGCTAGGGCCGCAGTATATTAATATTTTAGCGATTTCGTCAGTGACCCGTTTGTGGGCATGGGCCCCGCTCAGTTTGATTATGTGTAAGGACTTATCGCTAACAATGGTGGTAGACTGATACAATGTTAGTATTAGGTATATTACATTAAAGTTTGTAGGATATAGCCCGTTTGTAAGGGGATACAGTGTCGTGGCAAAGCATGAACCCCGGTCACTTTGTGTATATTTATATACCTAAGTAAGGACTTATCTCTAATTTATTTATTTATTTATTTATTTATTGAAAAAAACAGGTTACATAACATTACAGTGTAAGCACCAATGCGTCATGAACCGAACAATGTTTATTTAGACGGCGAAACGGCGTGGCCCCGTTGCGTCGACATCTCGGGTGTTGGATTTGGTAGGTTGCCCCGGAACCGACGAAACACGACACCTTTCGGCCAGAAATCAGCACACGCGATGGTCTCCTGGAGCGGCCGCGGCACGCGCACTACAAAAGAGCTGAAGTGCACGTAGTGCCGGGACCGCAGCTGGTGCACCCTCAGCGAGTAGCCGGTTTTCTGGCGAACATACTGCGTCACTTCCTCAGCGGTGGCAGTGTGATGCAGGCGCGACACGTACAGCGCCTTGCTCGGTGTGGAGACACGCAGACCACAACAAACCGGGTCTGCAGTACCACACTGACTCTTACGTGTCTTACGCTTTCTTGACACCGTTGTGAAACCCTCCTTGTCCACATTGGTGCGAGGGGTTTCCTCTTTAGGAGGATCCCGAACTTCACGCGCTTTCGAGGGCGCAGCTTTCCGGCAGGCTGGAACAGTAGGCTCACCAGCAGAAACGACGTCAGCAAAACGACGACGTGGTTTCGATGAAGCGTTGACGGGAGGCCCCGCGAGGAGGGGGCCGGGGGGCCGCGGATCAGCATGTACAGTGACATCGCTATGCGCATTGTCAGCTACACGCGAATTGACCGAGTCGGCATTTGACGCCCGGTTACTATTCTTGAAATTTGACGCGGTCGGTGACCGCGTTTCTAGGGCACCGTCGCGCAAACGGATGATTTCTTTGCGCAATACGTCAATAACGGCCTGCGATTTGTCAAATTTCTTTAGAATTTCTGCCATGCCTGCTTTAAGAGCCACAATTTCCTTCAGCAGGCAGCTCACGTCGACATGGTCTGGCGTATTGGACGGCAATCTGGAGACCTCCGTCGCCACGAACTCAGGCATGTCGTGTTCGTTCTCCCTTAGGACCTCAATGATGTCCCCGAGGGTCTTCCTTCCGGCTTCATCTTCTCTGCGATGAGCAAACCCCGGGGTTTTCGGTGCGGGAATAACTTGAGAAAGAGTAGAGATAAACAGATTCTGTTAGGAGGTTATTCTGACAAAATATCATATTGTGCCTAATGAATAAATACCTTCCTGCGAATTGTAAACAAACCATACAACTTTACTTTAACTTAAGTAGTAGGTACTTTAGCATTTCTACCAAGCCTTACGAGAGAATAATAATAATAAAATAATAATAATAATTTATCTTAGGCTATCGCTTCACCAATGAGGTTATCTACTTATTTTTCATCAAGAAGTTTTCATTGAGATTGAGCAAAGATTTAAAAGGCGAAAATTCAATCGTATTTTTGCATTATATATAAACATCGATATCGAGACGGTCGATAAAAAAAAACATTCACGCTCTACGGAAAAGCATTGTCAGTGCGAGAAGATAAAGAATATGAACGTATGTTTTTTTTTATTACTTAAGTATATTTTTATTCAATTAATTATTTAGTAGGTAAGTACATTCTGTTTCTTAAGTCAATACCTATTCTTTAGCTAATGTCATTCATTCCCGCACCGAAAACCCCGGGGTTTGGCGATGAGGTACAAATGTGCCGACAATCCCAAGAGACTGGTACAGCACCATCTTCGCAGCTCAGATTTCGTCGACAGTAAAACGCGACGAACAGATCTGAACAGCAGTCACCGCATCCATCTGACCTTCCAGCAGCAGCTTCTGTTGCAGAAAGGCGATGATCCCGTTGACAATGGGCTCACTTTTATTAGGGTCACCCATTGTTTAACTAGTGGCAGCGGTCGAGCCGCGCTGATTCACAATTAAATAATTAATTAAATCATCGATGCGTCTACTTCGCTGCGCGCATCGAACTACTCTAATTATGGTGATAGACGTGTAGGTTGATAATACGTATAGTATATGTAAAAATTTGTAGCATATAATAAACAAGGATGTCCATGTGCGTCTAGTCTAGGCGTTGGTGGTTATTTAGATTATATAGCGAGGAATTAGGTACAATACACGTGCGCGTGCAGTGGTCACATACTGCAGGTCCAGAGATGTTGTGTCCACTTCAAAATCGGGCCTTGTCCTACGGGTTAAGAATATCTGATCTAGGCGGACAGAGCTAGCTGGTCATGTTTGGTAGGTCATGTAGTCTAGACAGAGAGGTGAGCGTGGATAGGCTAGTCGGACTGGGGGATTCCCGAGTCTGTGGGGCTAGGTGCAATTGTTGTTTGGTGGGGTAAAATAATATGTGAACACACTGCACGTTTGTATAAACCGGCACTTGTGGAACCATGTGATATGCGATAAACAAACAAATATGACTATGAGTAAACCGGCACTTTGCGAACTCAAAGAGACGAGACGGAGTGGTTGGCTCGGGCTACGGGCGCGCGGCTCGGCGCTGTCACATCTGGTCCCTATTATTTTGGGGGACTATTGTAATTTTTTTATGGCGTAACGAGAGGTCGGGGAAGGCTCCCAAAGCAGCGTCCGCTCGCAAAGGCAGTCGGAACAGAACTCCCAACTCCATACTTACTCTAAATATGCCCTAAAAACCCCTAAACATCTAACTTTAAAATAAACGGTTTATTTACGATCAAAAATTTGAATATTTTAAATTATTTATAAATAAAAATCGTTATCTAGGTACTGTTGTTTTATCAATTCCTCGTATTATTAGAAAAAATAAACAGTTTATATTCGGTTTAGTCCAAAAGGCAAGTGCAAACAAATTAAAAACAAAACACGTTTCAAGTGCGAGTCTGACTCGCGCACCGAGGCTTCCGTATAAACTTTCATACACCACACGCCCCCATTCATTCTTGAAAAATCTTAAGGTGGTTCGATTTCCATACTAAATGTACTTGGAAAGGCCAACTTTCGTACAAATTCGGGCGACGCAACCTCATCGTTTAGTTGGCGCGTGCGTGTCGATGTAACAAAGACAAACAGGGAACTTTATTACGGAATCCTACCATGCGCGTGGTCCGACACGCACTTGGCCGGTTCTTTCTGAGGGTAGGGAGCGCTTTTAGGACACTCGACCTTAGTAGGCAACCTATTTTGTTTAAAAATGATATAAAAATACCTTTTATTTCATACAACTATTTGTTACGAGTAAATATGTGACCTCTTCAAACCTGCCAACCTCATTGCAGTCCAGGCTGAGAGGATGCAACCCATATTTTTCTCATTTCTTATATCATTTTCCCAGCTCTCATACTCGGTTTTTATGAATTACATATGAGGGTACTTGCCCCAAAAAAGTTACTTAGTATTTATTTTATGTAACAGCTTCGGTCGACCGATTTCCCTCGGCAACCCATGCGCTAATTATTAATATACATATATACTATCTAACATGTTCATGAGGGTACATATTTCTTCAACTGGTCTTAGGGTATTACCCCTCGAAGTTCTTGGCCTTGACTGTTTTAACCTGATTTGGGCCTTGGGACCAAGGGATAAAGGTACTACTTTGGTGCTGCCGCCCGCACTCGACTTCTTCTGCGCCGAGTTTCTAGGCCGAGTTTCTTCAATTCTGAAACAAAAGATCAAGGTAAACAAAGGTTGGTTTGGCTCTCTACTTGAAGTAAAACTCGACATCCGCGGCTGTCCTAAGTCATCTGTCTCAAAAAACTTAATAGTGATGATGAGGTGATTGTGTTATGTCGTCTTTATTGAAAGCATTGACCCTAAACATTCAGGCAATCGAAAGCTTAGCGTGCAACTCGCGCGCGCTTAGCTTAGCGTGGCAACACTGTTCCTTGTTACAATTAAATACGTCCAGCAAGGCTATCACAGGACGGCCGCGCCGACATAGACTACCCGTCTGTCTCTAAGCGGTATAATTAGAAAGAGACGGATAGTCTATCTCACCGCGACACAGCTCGCGGGCCGTCCTGTGATAGCCGTGCCGCTAGACGAAAAGAGTTGCCATATACCAGCTCCACATACTTGATTTTGTTCGCTGTGTTTTACTGGTTTCCGTCATTAAAATATGTCTGGTTCGATTGATTGGTGAAGTTTTCCAATAAGGATATTTACAGAAATTATCATTACAGCACCATTATCAATTTTTATATAAAATTTCAGGTTCCGGCCTACACTTGCAAAACCAATATTGTTGGGCATAGATTGGATTCTCATATATTACAACATAATTTGGATATCTTCGTCACTTCTTATTAATCAAATATTTAAAAGGAGTATATGGAAGGTAATCTTTAGAAAAACTAATTAATTTATTGTAAGGGACTGTGTACGTACCCAAAACTACTCAGGACAACCGTGGCAAAAAACGAAGAAGAGTTATTAAGAGACAGACCATTTACAGAATTTAGTTTACGGTTAGCAAACAAGACGAATACAGAATGAGACGAAATCAGAATTAAACGAAATCGAATGGGACGATATAATACGAATAATACGATAACCACTAAATAAATCATTTTTTTCTCCCTTCACTAATTTCGGTGGAACTGTGAAACACCAGCAACGTGATATCCAGCACATGTGAATCGCATATACAGGGTGATTTCTGGGTCGTGGATCAAAAAAGGAACATCTAACTTACTTTTATCAAAGGACTACAATGGGATAGGACTTGCAAGTATTATATGCCTTGGTTTGGTTTAAAAAAAAACACAAACTGGAATGGTTGGAGATTATGGTCACCCAACTTATTTCACAAGAACACTTATGAGAAGTGCACTTACAGTAACTACATGCAAATTGGGCGTACTTCAGACACACGGCTGATAATGACTCGTGCACTTACATTCGTATAATAAAAAAAGCCTTTATTTAAAAATGTAACATTTTATTGAAAGAAAATAACTAATAAAACTAAATGTACTTCATAAGTTGCTCAAAATGTCAACCCTCACGCCCAATATTTCCCCTTAGTCTGTTCAGAGCAAAGTGATTTTGCTTCACTGTTTCAAACGCTAAAACGATTCGCTGGCGTAGCTCTTGTACGGTGTTACATTCTTGCTCATACACCAATCGTTTTACTTCTCCCTAGAGAAAAAAATCCAGCGGTGTGAGGCACTGGTCCCACCGCCGGCTAGTAAGCTAGAAAAGTTGGGCGAGTAGCATTACATTGCGGATCTGTAAAGGTCGATTGATCACACTGTGCCTGGTCAGCACGCAATGAACCGTTACTCGCCCAACTTTTCTAGCTTACTAGCCGGCGGTGGGACCAGTGCCTGATGTCGGGACTGCGAGGTGGCCATGGAACAGGCCCACAGCGGCCAATCCATCTTTGGGTAAACTGTTCTTGTAAATCATCACGAACACGGTGTTGAAAATGGGCAGGAGCACTATCATGTTGATACTTAATACAGGTTTTCTAAATAGTGTTCGTCTCGTAATAATTCAGGGACAACTCCTCGTAACAAATCAAGGTAATTGGCACCATTTAATCTGCCCTCAATAAAATGCGGCCCAATCTCAACGTTGTTAATGTCTCCTGCCCAAACATTTAAATTAAATCGTGTCTGATATGCATTTCTCCGGTAAGATGTGGAAGCACTCCAAAATGCTCGTTGTGCATATTGAATAAACCAATACGCATAAATGTACTGTCAATCAGTTCATAAGATATTTGAATCTTCATTTTTCTAAAATCCATCTACACATGTTCATTCGTAGGGGACAATCAGGGGCGGAGATACAGCTGGACGTGTTGAAAGTGATATGGATCCAGTAGCATTAAGCAGTTTTCAGACAAAACTTTGGAACAAACTCCAATGATAAGGTTAAAACTGTATGGCAAGTTATCAACACTGAAACTGGAAAACGCAAGATAAGAGATCCGCACTACAGCCTACGAATTGATGATACTTTAGTAAGTTCTGACCATGAAGTAGCGGATCATTTTGAGCGGTTCTTTTCTAACGTACCCGTTGAGACCACGAAGTCTTTAAATTCATCACCAGATGTCGCTGAATCGTTGTTGAAAGCAAATGTTACTGAATGTACAGAAATCTTTAGATTCACTCACGTGACCCCACCAATTCTTATAAAAGCGTTTAAATTGTTGAACTTGAAGAAGACTGAACATCTTTGGGGCCTTTCAGTCAAAGTATTACATTCCATTGTAGAATCAATTGCACCTTTCTTAGCTGATATTCTCAATAAAAGTATTGATACTGGAGTATTTCCTGACCTCATGAAACACAGTAAAATTATCCCGTTGTTTAAATCAGGAACGAAAACTGACCCTACCAACTTCAGGCCAATATAAATACTACCGGCACTAAGCAAAGTTTTTGAGAAGCTTATTCTTCATCAGCTTATGTCCCACTTTAGTTGCAATAAACTGCTCAATACCAATCAGTTCGGATTCACTAGGGGTCGCTCTACCACTGATGCCGGTGTGGTACTAATTAAACATATTTTTGATGCCTGGGAAGAGGCTCAAGATGCTATTGGAGTGTTCTGTGATTTATCAAAGGCATTTGATTGCGTTGATCACGAGAATTTAATCAGAAAGTTGAGACATTATGGGATTAAAAACGGTGCTCTTGATCTCGTGTCATCGTATCTCTCGGAGAGAACACAACGAGTAGTCATCAATGGGACCCAATCAGCAGGGACAACTGTTGCTCTTGGTGTTCCTCAAGGCTCGATTCTGGGTCCGTTTCTATTTCTGATTTACATAAATGACCTACCAAATGTGTTGCAAGATAAACATGATATAGTGTTATTCGCTGACGACACGTCGCTTATCTTCAAGGTAGACAGGAAAGAGAAAAGCTTCGATGGTATTAATGATGCGGTCAACACTGTTGTGAAATGGTTTACAGCAAATAATTTACTGCTAAATTCCAAGAAAACAAAGTGTATCAGATTCACTTTACCTAATGTCAAGCAGGTTAACAATACCAAGATCCAATTAAAGGGCGATGAACTGGAATTTGAAGATAAAACAGTGTTTTTAGGTATCACCTTGGACTCAAAACTACAATGGCATGCGCATATCGTCGCCCTAGCTGGAAAACTTAGTTCGGCAGCCTATACAGTAAGACGCATAAGACAGTTAACAAACGTTGAGACGGCCAGGCTGGTGTACTACAGTTACTTCCACAGTGTTATGTCCTACGGAATCCTGTTGTGGGGGAAAGCGGCTGATATCCAGACCATATTCGTGCTACAGAAACGAGCTGTACGCTCCATATACGAACTAAAAGCTCGAGATTCTCTCAGGGACAAATTTAAGGAGGCAAACATTCTTACTGTAGCATTACAATACATTCTTGAGAATATCATGTATGTGCGGAAAAACCTTCATGAGTTCAAACTCAACAGTGATATCCACGACTACAACACCAGAAGTAAAAACAAGATCGCAGTGAAGGCTAGTCGTCTTCGCAAGGTTAGCACGTCGTTCGTGGGGAACTGCATACGTTTTTACAATAAAATATCCACCGAAATTGTTAATTTACCGTTCAGTAAATTTAAGTCTCATGTTAAAAGTAATTTGCTGAGCAAGGCGTATTATACGTCAACGATTTCTTAAACGACAAAAATGCCTTTAAGCCAGTAGTAGTCTAATTCTATTAGGAATATACCTAAATACACGTAATCATTATAAGTACCTACCTGAAATAACTGTTCCGTTTTATGTAAGAAGAGAGCACATAATGCTGTTTCTCGCCGAACAAGTCGCTTAATCATTGTTATTATCAATGTCCGGTGGCTTGAATATGTCATGCTCGCTTAAAGGGCTTTGCTTACGGTGGCGTCGTTGATCGGGTCGCCACCTTCCCTAAAATATGGTTGAGGGAGGCGATGGCTGAGATATGCGTCATACTCGTGATCGGGTGCTGTTTGTGGAGTCCGGACTGTTCATGCTTGCAAGGGCATAGTACATAGTTAACCAATTACATACTAGTGTTATTATTATTCTCTTTATTCATCTTTTATCTTAAGCTAGGTTTTTACAATAACTATATAAAAAGTAAAATATAAAACTATACATACAAAACATAAAATCATTATAAAAACCTAACCTAGGGTACCGCCGGCAGCGAGGCGGGGCCTAAGCTGCCGGTGGTCAGGGCGCCAGAGACAGGAATCTCCTGACTATCCGCGCAGTATCCAGGAGTACCGCCTTATGTATCTGACCCTTGATCCAGCCATCTAGCGAGAGTCTCTTGAGGTGATGGTCGAGATTCTTCGCTATTAAACCGTTCGCTGAAACGACTATCGGGACGATGATCGTCGAATCAACATCCCACATGGCGGTTACCTCGTGAGCCAAGTCTAGGTACTTGCTGGCTTTGTCCTTCTCGGCCTTCACGAGGTTCTCGTCATGGGGGATGGTGATGTCGACGAGCACTGCCTGGCGTTTCCATCGATCTGTCAGCACGATATCAGGCCTATTGGCAAGAATAGTCCTGTCTGTGATGACAGTTCGATCCCAATAGAGCGTGGCCCGACCATTTTCGAGAACTGGCGCAGGTGTGTACTTATAGTAAGGCACTTCGGAGGCCACAAGACCGTATAGCAGAGCAAGTTGCTGGTGAATAATTCTGGCTACAAGGTTATGTCTGTGCAAGTACTCGCCGTTAGCAAGATGACCACAACCGGAGATAATATGCCTGAGTGACTCCCCGGGACGGTGGCATGCCCGACAAATGTCGACCGTACCGTCCTTCAGGATATACCTCCGGTAATTGTTCGTCATGATAACTTCGTCCGCAATTGCACAGACAAAACCTTCGGTTTCCCCGAAGAGATCCCCGAAGCGTAGCCAGTTCACCGACGCGAGCAGATCTACATCGGGTCCTGTGAGGGCCTTGTAGAACCGCCCGTGTAGCTCCTTGCTCCTCCACACCGCCCTGCGGTCCTCGACGCTCATTACTTTAAGTCTGCGCCAGTTCTCGTTTGCCAAGGAGAGCGGGGTGAAGTTTCCGTCCACTGCCACTACGTCGCGATGCATCCCACACTCGTTGTTTAGGAAATAATCCCTGAGATTGCACACCTCACGGTTGTGAAGGTCCTTGGCATTTAAAAGCCGCGACCTCCACACTTCCGCGAGATGTACAGTCTCATAACAGACGAGCGTGGGTGTAGCATGCGATGCGCAGTAAGCAGTACTCGGACTCTTCGGTCCAGGGCATCCAGCTCAGTCTGAGTCCACCTTAGTACGCCAAAGGAGTAAGTAAGCAAGGGCATCACCCAGGCGTTGAAGGCGCGCACCTTGTTGCCGCCCGACAAAAGACTATTAAGTACTTTGGTCAGGCGACAAAAGAAGCGCTCCTTCACCGCCCGCTTTACGCCCTCACCCTCAATACCCAATGACTTATTATTATTATTATTATCGTATCGACGAGAGACATCATTCTGATCTTGACACGTTTTATTGTTAATGACCCTGTACATCTCTGACAATATTACATCATTGTTCCTTTCTTGTTTTGACGCTTAGAGACCGTATACATCTCTTAGAATATTAGAATAATTATTAATTGTATTTGGAAGCTCAGAGAGTATACATCTCTGGAATATTGAATTAATATGATTAACTTCTTGTTAATGCTGATACAGATCTTATATCGAATGTAATGGTCATATTTTGCAATTTTGTTTCGTTTACATTAACTTAGTGACATTTAGTTTGTTAACCTTTTATACAGCGTGTATATCCAATACGAGCAAAGAATTAAACCAGAGGCAGAGTTTAGTAGCGTAATCATTAATTAAATGAACTTTTTAAGTTAAACTTAATTGAAAGCCTGTAATTTTTTTTTGAAAAATTACCGAGCAGCAATGTAACGTAAACATGTAATTCACGTAGCTGTCCAAAAATAAATCTTGGTGTGTAGTGATATTAATTATTTAGATACTGTTAGCTAACTGCTTTGTTGATAAAGACTGATATGCACCAGTGTGGGGGTGGTGGGAGACTGGTCAAGACCGGGATACATTGAAACGTAAGGAGACCTTTGCCCAGCAGTGGTGTCCCACTGACCCTTAAATAAGAAAATCAATACTTAACTGCACAAAAAAATATGGTTCATAACGTTGTGTGGTTATTTTTAGTAGACTACACCACTAGATATGTAAGTTATTGAATTATTAAATACTTAAGTATTTGTTTATCAACAACCAATTGACATTATCTTGTGCCATTTTAATCAGTCACGATCAGTCACGATAAAAATTAGTTGACAGCGTCGTTGATATTAAAATAAAATTACCACGACGCGCAATGACACCTTTTTTAGAAAATCATTCTATTTAATTTAAATAGGTAACTAAGTAATCTTCTTTGTAAATTATTTACCAACAAGATTGCACTCATAATAGTTATTTAATTTGATAACTGAATTTAAATTCGATTTACAATTATTAACTGAACTCTACAAAGTTTGATAGTTACCTACATACAAGGTTGTAAATTGTACCGAACTGTTTGGTAAGTTTTCGCGTATTTTATTTCAACTATGATTTGACAATGTCAGTCACAATTCAGTCATTAAATTAAAATGCCCCGTCAAACCAATTTTAGTGCTCCGGAATTAATGGACATGATTTTAATGTATGGTGAAGCACATCAAAATGGCAGAAGAGCATTAGAAATATACAGATAGCGATTTCCAAATCGTAGAGTGCCAAGTAGCGCTCGAGTGATCGTCAACGCGTTACAGCGAGCTCGTGAAGGTTTGCCAGTGACAGGGAGGGTGGAGGGAGCAGCTGTTAACTATGAGCTTCCAGTCTCATTAGAAGGCCGGATCCTTCGCCATTTTTCAGCTGACCCAGAGAGTAAGTAGTACGAGAATAGCTGGAAGACGGTTTAATATGAGTCATATGACGGTACACAAAATACTCAAACGTGACAAGCAACATCCTTATAAATTTTTAAAGGTACATGCTTTGCTGCCGAGAGACTTAATACCACGTTTAATGTTTTCGGAGTGGTTACTCAGTCGTCATCAAGAAAACGGTGATTTCATGTCTAAAATTATCTGGACAGATGAAAGCACATTCACCAGGAATGGGGTTTGGAATCAACGTAATTGCCATTACTGGTCACGCGTAAATCACCATGACATGAGAGAGACCGGACACCAGTATCGTTAGGCCGTAAACGTGTGGGCCGCAATACACGGCAACCGGATCATAGGACCCATTTTCATCGACGGTAACCTGAATGCGGACAAATTCATCCAGCTTATCAAAGGGCCATTAGCAGAATACGTGAACATGCTGCCTGAAGAAGATCGCCGGGAAACATGGTTGCAGTTGGATGGTGCCCCGGCTCACGCGGCGGTTCGTGTCCGAAACGTGCTAAACGACATGTTCGAGAACAGATGGATCGGGCGATTTGGTCCACGTCGTTGGCCTGCTCGCTCTCCTGATTTAACACCGCTCGATTTTTTTCTGTGGGGGGCAGTAAAAAACGAGGTGTACTCACAACCTAGGACATCCGTGGAACAACTGAAAAACAAGATAACCGAAGTTTTTCAAAAACTCAGGGACAATACTGATCTTTACCACGTTAGGGAGTCCATTAAACGACGCTGCGAAACTTGCGTTCGATTGCACGGGAGCCACGTGGAGAATCGATACCTGAGGCGGAGACACAGGCGTGATTAAAACTTTTAACTGTGTTTCTGACCGGTATGTAAATAAATAGTTACTTGTAGCCTATTTTTTGTTTTACTTGATGAACATCTACAGTTCTACACCATAAGGTAGTTTGAAAAAACACTCATCTCATAACAACTTTGGCTATAAGTTTATACCTAACTCAATTGCCAAGGACATTACCGAGATACGACATAGCTTTATTAACTTTTGGTTTTAGACATTTCGGAAGTGGATACTTAGACAGCTGACAACTGTCAAACGAGCCTTAACTTGAACATGTTGCGTTACATTGCGGGCTGAATTATTTTGTATGGTTAATTTTTTCGTTGTAATTTTAGACAAAAGTTATCTTAATACACTTATTAGGTCCTGTACTAACCACCATTTAAAGATTTGCTCGTATTGGATATACACGCTGTATATAATTTTAAATTATTATTGTGTAAGATTATTATTATTATTTTATTGTAAATTATGGTTTGACATGTAAAAGTGCCCTTGTGGCCTATTTGCAGAATAAATAATTGAATTGAATTGAATTGAATTAGGTGACATTGTATCTCCTAGCGGCTTGTCGGGTGCTGCGTTGCGGATCGCGGTAAAAATATCGCAGTATCCGTTGATTCAGATTTTCGGGGTAGAGTCGCCTTTGTGGCCTGTCACCACCTCGTGCTTGGGCGTGGGTTGAAACGCTAAATTGCCCGAAACATTACTATATCCGATCTTTCAATATTGGAAAATGGATATGCCGAGGGCATTATTTATTATATTCTTTTTACTTCCAATCTTTGTTTTCACGCTTATTGACTTTGACGTAATGTGACATTATTGCTTATAATGTCTTAAGTATTTTAACTTTAACCAAGACGGTTTTGTCAAAGAGGTTGGAGATTAAAAGATAGGGTGGCCATAATTTTAAGGAATAAACATTTTTTTATTTAAAATATATGAATAACTATGAGACATCAGTGTTTCAATTAAAACATATTCAGGTAATATGGCGGACGTGCCGCGATTCCACGCAATCTTACGCAACAGAATGGCGTCCATGATGACGAGAGTGAGGAGCAACTCCAACAGCATCCTACAAGCATTTGCTGAATGGGCGGATTGCCCGATTATGCGACATTGGAACCAAGCGCACGCTCCAGTGCTTTCCTACCCCCGTCAATTTTAGTTGTAAAATACCTATGTTAGGTACTAACATTAGCTGTAAGTATACTGCAACTAACAAATTATGGACCTCGAGTCCGAAATAAATCATATTTAATTTAATTTAATATCGCAATCAATTACTAAGTCAGAAAAAAATTGGGATCACGATCCCGAAATCAGCCTGTATCACATGTTTGTTTTTGTGAGTTTGTGAGGCAACTGTTTAACTGTGGGGAAACAAAGTACTCCATGGATTTACAGCTCCATCCGGTTAGGGCTTGCTTATAACTTCTAAACAAAGTACTGTAAATAACTTTTTCAACACAATTGCTCGTAACGTACCTCTTATTGTGTCGCTTTTAGGCTCATAATCCTGGATATTAAACACGCGTGTTTTATGACATTACGACACTAGTGTGTTATGGTTATATCCCGATTAAGTCACGTTGGCACCTTGCAGCAAGATGTATGCATGCATACGGTGCATTCTTAAATTAACTGGGTTGTACAGATTGTACAGCTTTTTTTTTAATTTTCGGCAAATGGATTCTTACACGACTAAACAAATTAAATCCTTTTTGTTAATTAATCGACTATTTCTTTTTGGATATGATATAGAAACGTTTAATTTAGTAAAACTATTCACTTTTGATAACATCTTAACATGAATTAATAAAGATAACATTTAAAAAACGAAAATATTTATTTAATTTTGTATTGGCTGTTTAGAGATTTTATCTAGTGCGCGCGCACTGCGCATACTTCACGAAAAAAATTACTGTTGCGCGCCATTTTAGGTTATTTCACAGATATTTGTAAACATTGTTAATGCGTGTTTGGTTATTAACAAAAATGTAGACTTGTGGTGACTAGAAAAGTGATAAAAACAATGGACGCCTTTGGAAATTCTTGGCGATGTAACAACATGTGAGTAAAAACCGGTTGCCATAAATAAGTAAAGAAAATAACTTGGCAGGCCTATAAAATTTTCATCTTATGAAAAGGATTATTTCCTCGCAAAATGTTTTGAAAAACGTCGAATGAAACGCGTGAGCTTTGATAATTACATCCTCGTCTCTCTTATCACGCTCACCTGCGGCTCGCGTGATAATTCCGCCTCTGATGTAATTATCAACATACCTCACTTGTATCACAATGTACTATTTACAGAGAATGAGCTTTAGGGCCCGTACCTCATTGCCATGATTACGTCTCCTCTATGATTACAAGTTATATATAATTTAAAAGCATGAAAAGTACAGCTATTAAGTTATTGCTCGGATACGACACTTACATTTTAAGAAAATAAAATTGAAAAATGTTATTCTTTTATTTCAGATGCTTCACGTTGCACATTGGATCCTGACTATCTTCTTTGCCTGCGTTTTATTATTTTTAAGTTACTTTGCTGCCGTCAACGTTAATCTTAGTAAAGTGACGCTTAAGTCTTCGCTGACATTTGAGAAACAAACGGTTACTAACTTATTTATTTTAAAAAATATAACTTTGTCATATTAGTATACTAGTACCTACTGGCAGTCATGTTATAGCACACATTCCAACAATTATTTTCTCCGGTTTAGATTTTGCATGCTCCAAAGATCGCCGGATGCCAACTGGTCCTGCGAGTATTCCTGGTATATTCATACATGTTTAGAAAAATCATGAAGCAGCCTTTTATGTGAAAAAAGGTGACTGCTATGTAAGAAGTTGCGACTTGACTTTAAGGGATTAATTGGAGATAATTTCCAATTAATTTTGCGTTCTTTGAAACACCGTTCTGACTAGATTAGGTATCAATAAGGCCTGATTTTTTTCAGATATATAATTGTTAATCTGATTTAATCGATACATGATTGCCTATAAAATTTCCTTAATAGAAACGAGCTCCAAGGTTGTGCCTTTATTTTCCTTATTTTACTTAGTTTACTCACACAATACATTATTTTACGACACAATCAAATTTATACGAGTAGTATAGTTTTTAATCTCATTAAAAATCTCACAATAAAAAAATAATGAATCTTGACTGTGTTACGTATTTATCAAGATTTGTTCAAAAAAGCCATTCCCGAAGAGTTTTGCATCTTTTTTTCTCGTGCGCGGATGGTTTAAGCGTGTCTCTGACAAGGGATACGTGAAAAACTAGCGTGTTTTTTATTTTATTTTTCGGATAAGATTTAGCGGTCGCGACCGAATTTCGAATTTTTTGAAGGCTTGCATTTCTTCAGTTTTTTTTTTATTTTTAACATTTTTCTTATTTTTTGAGCTACATTTGATAATAAGGTATAAACAATCCAGAAAATACGAAATTCGTTCACTAAATGTTCGACGCTTATTATAAATCAAATTTAAAGTTGCCAAATCAGCGTCAGAGTCCGTTTTCAGCATATTAGCACAATAATATTAATATTTGAATTTATTAGTTTATTTTTATGTGTTCGAAATTATCCATTTCCTATAATTAAATGTAGCTCAAAAAAGTAGCATAAAGTTAAAAATAAAAAATAAGTTTTGTAATGAGAATCACAAACCTTAAAAATTACAAAAAACAGTCGAGACCCCTAAATCTGATCCAAAAATAAAAATAAAAAACATGTTATTTTTTCACGTAATAGAACAATATAAGAGGGTGCCCCATTGAAATTTCAAATTTTCGGTTCTAAAGACCACCCGTCTGTTGACCCGGTCGTTCACAAAAAACTAGTGCCTGCGTCAACTCTCCCAGAGTAGGTTCGGTCGTTGCCCTGTGAACTTCAGAGCGGAAATAAAAGTACCGCGCAGCGGGGCTTTGCCGACTCGCTGGCAAGTCATAGTTGAGTGCACCGCCGGGTCGCGGAAGACTGCTTTGTCGTGCCCGTAACCCGGCACCATGGTGACGAGATGGAACGCCGTGGGGTTTTAGACCAGCATACATAACTGGAGTAGCCTTATTGTCGCTACATACGGGTCGTTAAATAAGGTCGATAATTCTATCGATAATTGACCAATAACATATACAATTTTAGTATAAATTATTATCAGCATCTTAACATGATATTTAAATTAATTGTATATTAAAACAATTTTTAAGCTATAATATAAAATACAATAACGCAAAACTGTATTAGTATCAGACCATTTAGAGCTCTTAGATATAAGTTTGAAACCAAACTTCAACAGGGGTCTTCAAGGTTATGCGGTATTTTACTCCCAAACAGCGTTTCACCCTTTATCAGAGGCTCTAGTATAAGTTTTACCGAAACAAAACGTTGCGATCGCGTTTGCGTTTTACCCTCAATTTGTATGAGATTTGACAGCTAAACGCAAACGCGGTCGTAACGTTTTGTTTCGGTAAAACATACTAGAGGCACAGGTTCGCTAGTAAATGGAATATTGCTGCCACCTATGGGACGTTTCTGCCAAGTGTCAGTTAGCGGCCTTGTTTCTAGTTGAGCGCCGAGCTCACACTCTTTGGTAACGACTCCACCATTGAGTCAAAACTACACAGTCTCGAACACCGACGCCGAGTAGCTTGCTCGGTGTTTTATCAGATACATTTTGGAGAGTGTGCGTAGTAACTGCACAACTTAATTCCACCTTCCCCGTCTCACCGAACGACCAGGCGTGGGGAGCGAATGCATCCTTACGTTGTCAACTTACCATTTATTCCCACGAAGCGATTTGCCTCGCCTTTCTCAACGCGAACTGCTAAGGAATGGAATTCGCTTCCTTCATCTATACTTCCTGAGAACTACGATCTAGGTGGCTTCAAAACGAGTGAAAAGGCTTGGCTCACTGACTCAGTGAGCTTCAACTTGGGCTTGGTCGTCGCTTACATACAGATGAGACTAGGGTCAACCACTGGACAGATTTAGTTGCTATACAATAATCACCATGCTGAGTCATAATAACGCGTAGCTTAAATTACACAATAATTAGTCGGTAACCTATTAATTTAATTTTTAAGAAGCTGCATTAATTACAACCCGTCATTAAAATTGTTTTAAGACCACCGAAGAGCAGCAAGTATAATAATCTTTTTTCATGTTTCAGGAACTAGACTTGGAATTTTTAACAGAATCAATGACTGCGCCTCCTATACTTCACATATTGACCTCTCGAAGCAAGGACGAGGTAAAAGGATGAAACGCCGATTGTTTCGTTATTTTATAATTTCGATTAGACATTAGTTAGTAACACGTAATTGTTTCATCATTATATCAGCCGAAAGACGTCCACTGCTGGACAAAGGCCTCCCCCAAAGAGTGCCAAAGTGACAGGTCCTACGCTACCCGCATCCAGCGGACTCTCACGACCTTTCACCAGGTCATCAGTATACCTTGTCGGGGGCCTAGCCACGCCGCGCCTTCCGGTACGTGGTCGCCGCTGGAGAACCTTTCCGCCCAAACGGCCATCGATTCTACGTACCGTGTGCCCCGCCCACTGTCACAGTTAGCGATTCGGAGGGCTTTATCGGTTACCTTGGTTCTGTTGCGATCGCATCAGCACGCAGATAAACTCCCAACAGAGCTATTACCACGAACATCGAATCTCGAAGTTCGTATATCTCCGTCCCTATCACACTCATGGTTTATGGTACTCGAGCGACAGAGACAGAGATATACGAACTTCGAGTTTCGATTTTCGTGGTAGCGCCGCAGAGCCCTCTCCATCGCCCTTTGGGTGACTTTCAGCCTTCTTATGAGGCCTTATAGTAAGCAACTACGTTTCAGTGCCATATGTCGTCACTGATAACACACACTGCTCAAAGACTCCCGTCTTGAGACACTGCGGAATATTAGACGAAAAGATGTGCCGTAGCTTCCCGAACGCTGGCCAGCCGAGTCGGATTCGATGATTAACCTCTTTCTCTAAGTTCTACCTACCTAACTGGATAGTCTGTCCTACATACATACATAATTGTCTACAACTTCGAGCGCAAAGTGTCCGATTGTAATGGGAGTTGCTAATACATGCATTTTCGTCTTATCCATGTTCATTCTTAGACCAACTTGCTCGAAAGCTTTACTGAGATCATCGAGCATCGTACTTAAGTCCTCCATGGTCTCAGCCAAGACTACTATATCGTCAGAAAACCGAAGGTGAATGATGTACTCGCCGTTTATGTTAATGCCTAGCCTTCTCCGGTCCAGAGTCTTGAAAACGTCCGTCAGTGCAGCGGTGACATCTATATCTATCTATCATCTCAGCGGAATAGGTTTCGAGTTCTGTCCTGGAGTCAGACTGACATAGTAGCGTTCTCATATAAACACTTCAGATATTCTTCGATATATTGATAGTCAACTTGGCTGCGCTGGAGAGACTGTAGTACAGCCTAGGTTTCAATCGAATCGAAGGCTTTCTCGTAGTCCACGAACGCTAAGCAGATACAGAAGACTGAGGATAACCTGCCCCAGGTTATCCTCAGTCTTCTGTATAACCTGACGGAGCATGTATATACGGTACAAGAGCCTCTTCGGAAACCGGCTTGTTCGGGAGGCTGGAAGTCATCTAGCCTGCGTACGAGTTGTAATGACCCTCGAAAACTGCTTATGGACATGGCTCAGAAGCAAGATGGGTCTGTAGTTCTGTAGCAGCCCTTTTTGAAGAACCACACTCTACCTGAATCCTATTTTCCTTTCAAATCGAGCTGGATACTGATGTCGAAGGCAGACAAGACTATAGAAAATCTGACTACGCAGCTTTGTGCCTATGAGCGTTCCGTCTCATTTAAGAACGAAGGTCCTGCAGAAGCTCTAGCTCTACAGAATAGCAATAAAGCAAAGAAGAAATGTGGATACTGTGGAAAAGTCGGTCATAAGGTCAGACAATGTTACATATGGAAAGCTGATGGGAAACCAGCCAAGCCAGAAAATATACAGGGACCAAGCAACTTGAACCTAATGCTCTTGCCAGTCACTACGGATGTGAACTCAATGCTTACGAATTATGATGTTACAGCGTCCTGGTTTGTTGACAATGGAGCAAGCAGTCACGTCAATTGCCGGAACGATTTCTTCTCTACTTTCGAGCACTTTAAGGATACCCGTACATTGACGACTGCGAATGGAGCTACTGTCAAAGCAATTGGCAAAGGTACTGTTGATTTGAAAACTATTATTAATGGCAAGGAATCCAGATTAAGACTCTGTGATGTATGGTACGTACCTGACATTATGAGAAACCTATTCTCTGTACTGGCCACTCAAGATAGACAAAATAAGAGTGTTTTCATGTCTGAAAGGGAACACTGCTGGTTGAAAGTTGATGGAAATGTAATATTGACTGGCAAAAGAATCAAGAACGGAGGCCTATACAAGCTGAATGTAGAGACTATTACAAAGTCAACTCCTGATCTGAATGCTTTATCAGCAGATAACTTACTACAACTTTACCACGAACGGTTAGCCCATCAAAAAAAAAACACGTTAAAGGAGTTATTGAACGGGAACTTGGAATTAAAGTTCGTCTAGATTCTGATTTATGTACCGGATGTATTTATGGAAAGACTCACCGGCAATCGTTTGGAACAAGAGAACGAACAAAGGAGCCTGCAAAAATTATACACGCTGATGTGTGCGGCCCATTTCCTCCTTCCTTCAATAAATTCCGTTACTTTGTTCTGTTTAAAGATGACTTCAGCAAGTACCGTCACGTTTATTTCATGCGACAGAAATCGGAAGTTCACCTAAAGCTCCGACAGTTGTTACAGGAATGTAAAGTAGCTGGACATACTGTAAAAGAATTTCTGAGTGATAATGGAGGTGAATTTGATAATGAGACCATAAGGTGCATTCTACAAGAAGCTGGAATAAGACAAAGGCTCACGATGCCGTATACGCCGAAACAAAATGGCCTGAGCGAACGTGAAAATAGAACCTTAGTCGAAGCTGCTCGCACAATGATGCATGCGCATGAAGAATTACCTCTCGCTACATGGGCAGAATTGATAAATACAGCTGCTTACGTTTTAAACAGAACTGGTCCAACTCCAGAAAATGGTATATCGCCATCTGAATTGTGGTTTAAGAAAAAGCCAGCAATCAGTCACCTAAGAATAATTGGGAGCGAATGTTACGCTCATATTCCTCAAGCAAAGAGAGTGAAGCTGTCCAAAAAGGCTGAGAAATGCATCCTAATTGGATATGACGGTGATGAAGGCTACCGCCTATTAAGTAAGACTGGAAAGTTGATAAGGTCAAGGGACGTTATATTTTATGAGACATTACTTACACCTTGTGGCCCAGGTGATTTGGAAGAACCGCAATCTGTTGAAATCTATTTTCCACTTTCAGAACCACCGATTTGTGATGCAAGGGGGGATGATTGCACAGAAAATGACTCAGATCGCACTACAAGTAGCACTAGTTCGACTGTGCCTCCCACATTGCCGGATCATGTCGACAGTCAGAAAGTTGGAAGCCAAGATACAGAATCATTTCAACCATCTGCAGAACGATCACTGCCAGGATCACCTCTTTATGAAGATGCTTTAGATGATGATGATGATGATGATCATTTTGAGGCACCAAGAAATTTAGATGATATAGCTGATATAGCTACAAGAATGACACTACGTGACAGAAGTCAGATTCGACAGCCAAAATCGACTCGAAGACTATGTTATGATGTCTGCTGATGCTGTTAATGAGATTAATGAACCAAAATCCTACAAAGAAGTCATTTCTAGCCCTCATAAAGATGAGTGGATCAAAGCAATGGAGAATGAGGTGAAGTCTTTAAAGGAAAACAAAACCTGGATACTGGTTGATCTTCCAGAAAACAGAAAACCCATATCCTGTAAATGGATTTACAAAGTAAAGACCAATGCAGACGGCACTCTCGATAAATTCAAGGCAAGACTAGTTGCTCGAGGATATACACAGAGAAAGGACATCGACTATGATGAGACTTTCAGCCCAGTTGCCAAAATGACAACAATTAGATCTGTCTTGAATGAAGGTTTGAAACTCACACAGTTAGATGTGTCAACCGCATTCCTGTATGGTTCACTAAACAAAGAAATTTACACGCATCAACCTGAAGGCTACTCCGATGGATCAAAGAAGGTGTGTAGACTTCAGAGAAGCCTATATGGGCTAAAGCAAGCTCCTCGGTGCTGGAATAAATGCACGGTGGATTATTTGAAGACTATTGGATTTAAACAAAGTGATACTGACCCCTGCTTATTTATCCGAAACCGTGGGAATAACAAAATCATTCTTGCTCTCTATGTGGACGACGGCCTGGTTGCTGCAACAGATCAGGAAGATTCTGAAAAGTTCCTAATAGAGTTGAAAAGAAGATTCAAAATTACCATAAAAGATGCATCCTATTTTCTAGGATTAGAAATAAAGGACCAGAACGGTGATATCAAAGTATCACAGAAGCACTACGCACAGAAAGTGTTAGATCGCTTTGGAATGAGTGATTGCAAGCCTGTAACAACTCCTATACAAAAAGATGGACTGCCAAATCTGGATAAAGAGGTGGTAGAGCCTACTTCGTTTCCATATAGAGAAGTTGTGGGAGCACTTGCATACTTGACCGTTGGGACGAGATCAGATTTAGCATACGCTGTGAGCATTGTATCCCGATCTCTAGAAAATCCTTCTAAAGAAGACATCCAGAAGCTAAAACGTATCCTAAGATATATCAAAGGAACTTCAGATTATGGAATAATTTTTAAAAGAAGATACAATACTGGAATTCTGGAATGTTACAGTGATTCCGATCATGGTGGAGACCGAAACACTGGACGGTCAACATCAGGCATATTATGCTTATATTCTGGAGGAGCCATTTCTTGGGCGAGTCGACGACAAACATGTGTTGCCATATCGAGTACTGAAGCCGAACTGGTTGCTGCCAGTGAAGCAGCGAGAGAAATTGTCTGGATCAAAAGACTCTTTGGTGAAATATCTGAGTTAAAGGAGATTCCCAAACTGAAGGTCGATAATGATGCAGCCATAAAGATCTCACATAGCCCAGAACTCCACAGAAGAACCAAGCATATTGCTATGACATTTTTATGTAAGAGAACTCGTTGCTGATGGCGAAATATGTGTGGAATATGTTCCCAGCGAGTTCCAATTGGCGGATTTTCTGACCAAGGCGTTGCATAAGCCTCAGATTTAATCAATAGCAATGAAAATTGGTATGGTCCGTTAAGGGTTGCCAAAGAAGGGAGGATGTTAAGAACTGTTTTCTTCTAAAACCTTCTTTATATTTTTGATAACCTTTAACGTATATGTCATTATTTTATCTTAACAACTGTTGTGTTGATTCATAATATAGCTTGTCACTAATCCATGAGTTTATTTTCTCTAACTGATAAATTAGTTTTATCACCATCATCTCTCTGTACCATGCCTTTAGCGTTCTCCCTTCCAGTAAGACGAAATCGAACAACTTCTGAAGGGCCGTAAGGACCGGTTTTCCACCCACCTTCAGGAGTATAGCTGTTATTCCGTCTTCACCGGGTGCCTTGTTGTTCTTGAGCTGCGAGCCATTAATATCTCGTACAGGCTGATGTCCGGTATGTCGTCGGTATAGTGTCGGGTTAGTCCAGCTCTAGGTTCTTCCGCCAGACTAACTTCGGGTCTGCGCGTTGACGTGGATAGCTGTCCGTAAAAGTGCTCTATCTGGCCTAGAATCTCAGGTTTAGAAGAAACGATTCTACTATTTGCAGTTTTGAACTTCGCGAGCTGGTTCTGCCCAATATACAGATCTCTCGGTATTACGCTGGATGGCCTCTTCAATACGATTTGGCGCAGATCACGGGTAAGGGACTTGGAGATCTGCTTATTGAGCTGCCGGTATAAGGTCGCATCGGCTGCAGACTGTAGAATCATTTCACTCCTTTCCTTCATGAGCTTCTGAGTAGAGAACTAGAGAGCCTTTTAGTTATGTTGGTCCCTTGGGCCTTGAAGAACTTAGACCGAGAGGCACGGACAGCTTCCACAAACCCGTCGTTCAATTCGTTCACATCGCCGCGTAGGCAATCAAAACGGTTTTGGAGTTCCAGCTGGAAGCTCTCGGGGGTTTGAATTTCGGATCGATCGAATGTCGGAATTCTGTTAGGGAATTGCGCCCTCGCGCGGCCGTTGTAAATACCTTAATATATAAAAATAAGCATCAAATTCAACATATATATGGCATTTGTATCTCTTTTTAGGGTTCCGTAGTCAACAAGAAACCCTTATATTTTCGCCATGTCCGTCCGTCCGTCTTTGTCGGCTATGCTCTGTAACCCTTATAACTAGAAAACGGTAATTTGACAAGGGTATATAAACCAATCACGACGACAACAGTTTTTTTTTTTTGTATGTTACATCCCCTGCACGTATCGAACTTTTTTTCGATAAACACTATGGGTTACGGGTATTGCTGGATAGCTTGCTCAAAAATATTATGGGTTTTTTGAAACCATTTTTCAACTCAGTGAGTTTGCGAGATATTGGGCTTTAAAGCTGTGGCATTTCGACCTGTCATTTTACTAACAACAAACATAGTATAATATAATGATTCTCAAGTACTCAAAAGTTGCCTGGACGAGATGGCTTTTTAGCGATACAATCGCCTGTTGTGTGCCTATGTCTCAGTTTAAATTTAGTTTGTTTTCTTTTATGTACTGTTTTTGGAGAGCTATAAAGATTATTGTATTGTGTTTTCAGGTCAAGTTGAGCACTGATAGTGCTCTAATTTTAACCTCTAACACAATATTTTATTTATTGCGTTCCTACGTTCTGGACAAGTTGCTGAGATATTGCGTTTATATTGCTAATAATGCGCAATGGCAGCTGGTTTACAGTAAGTTATGACATAAAATGTAATACAGTCTTTGAAGTTTACATGGAAATAACATGTCTAGTCAGGTTTTTCAATCCTCTTGCTTGCTTGCTTATGCACACCAATTTAATCAATCTTTGGGAGGCGATTTTCATCGCTCCCGTGTTTTTCGTGTTCTGGCCGCAGGGGTGGAATCAAACGCTGGTATCACTAGTCAGGATTGTATTTACTTCCATGGTTAAATTAACATAACATTAATCAATATAATTCCGGACATTCGTTCCGTGACAACTTGTCAAAGTGTATATGAAAACAATTGCAGCTCTTACGTAGCTGCTAGAAAATAAATAATAACCAAGGAGTTTTGCTTCTAGGCAAAACGCCACACCACCCCCCCACGGAGAAAGAAAAAGCACAACAAAAAATAAAAAACTTAAAAGCTAAAAATAACAATAATCATTACAAACGTTGAATTTTACGTGGCGACCAGAACGAGTGGTATAAGGTCTATTTAAAAGGGTAGTGGTAGTGGTTGGGTTAATAGTATCCGCAGGCTTAGGCTTAGGTGAAAGTCCAGCTGGCTGCGCTTGGGTTAAATCCTGAGACGGCGAAACGGAAGGAATTGTTGAGTTAGTTGAGCTAGGAAAACTTTCCAAGTCAACAAAAGCTGGCTTGACTCTATCAATGCTCACAACAACCTCTCTGTTCTTGATAGCCAAAGTAAGAGTTTTTCCGTCGGTAGAACGCTGTAATACAGCATACGGACCGGTATAGGGAGGCTGCAGGGGACGTCGGACGGTATCGTCCCGTAAAAAGACGTGAGATGCAGTCGGCAGATCCTTCGAGACGAAAACAACAGGAGTCGAGTGGCGAGAAACTGGAGCTGGGCGGAAAGAAGACATCTTGCGCTTCAGCTGAACAACGAAATCAGCACGATCGTCGAATCGGTCATCGCCAGGGTTGGAGACTAACATCTCTCCAGGCAAACGAAGAGATTCGCCATACAACATTTCAGCAGCAGTAGCCTTCAAGTCTTCCTTGTAGGCGGTACGCATGCCGAGTAAGACGAGAGGAATAGCGCGCGTCCAGGAACCAGGGTGGCACATAAGTGCGGCTTTTAATTGGCGATGTAGTCGCTCAATCATGCCGTTCGCGCACGGATGGTACGCAGTTGTCCGAATGCGCTTAGTGGCGCAAGTATGCATGAGGCGTCGGAAGAGATCGGACTCAAACTGGGTGCCCTGATCAGTAGTTATGATAGAAGGAACACCGAAACGAGAGATCCATCCTTGAACGAAAGTATCGGCAACATCTTCCGCAGTAATTGAACGCATAGGCCACACCTCTGGCCACCTGGAAACCCTGTCAATAGCTGTAAGACAATAACGGAAGTCATCACAGACAGGAAGGGGACCAACGATGTCGATATGCACGTGGACGAAGCGACCAGATGGTTGCTCGAAACTACCCAGAGGAGCCGAAGTATGCCTAGAAACCTTGCTACGCTGGCAGGCAAGACAAGACTGAGCCCATTTACGACAGTCTTTTCGGATAGAAGGCCAGACGTAGCGTCCTACCAGAAGTCGAGTAGTGGCTCTAACGCCGGGGTGACTCAAGTTATGAAGCTTGTCAAACACCACACGACGAAAAGAAGGGGTCAAATAAGGACGAGGCTTGCCAGTGGACACGTCGCATAGAATAGAGACGTCCGTGCCAGGAACAGCAACACTAGAAAGCTGTAGGCTGGAATCTCCTTGACGCAGGTCAGCGAGCTCTTGGTCCTCTTGTTGAGATTTAGCGAGGGCTTCGTAATCTTCTTCCAACGAAATGGCCTCGATCCGCGACATCGCATCGGCAACGACGTTGTCTTCTCCTTTTATGTAACGGATGTCCGTCGTAAATTGACCGATGAACGACAGTTGGTTCAGTTGCGAAGGCGGAAGACTTTCGCGTCGCTGTACAAAAGCGTACAGCAGCGGCTTGTGGTCGGTATAAATGGTTACATGTTGAACCTCGAGAATGTGGCGGAAGTGCTGTACGCTTTCGTACACCGCGAGTAGTTCTCGATAGTAAGCTGGCCACTGAGTTTGCTGAGGGGTCAACTTTTTGCTAAAAAAGGCAAGAGGGCACCACTGGTGGTTTATAAGTTGCTGAAGGTCTTGCCTTCAGCAACGCTGGAGGCATCCGTATACAAACCAAGGGGTGCGTCGTGGACCGGATGCTGTAGAAGAGTTGCGTTCGAAAGGCTTGACTTGCACGCCTCGAAGTGTGCCAAAAGCTCGGGTGTCCATAAGAATGGCTTGGCACCCTTGCCATTAATGGCGACTACTGCATCAATAAGAGGTGCTTGATACTGCGCAGCGTGAGATATAAAGCGGCGATAATAGTTTATCATGCCAAGAAAACGGCGCACACCTTGAACGTCCTTCGGAGGAGGAAAGTCAATCAGAGCTTGAATGCGCTCTTGAGGAGGACGAGTGCCTTCAGAATTAACAGTGTAGCCTAGAAAGACGACCTCTGTGACACCAAAAACACACTTGGACGGGTTGAGAACAAGACCATAGTCCTGTAAGCGCTTGAATAGGATCCGCAAGTGTTCTTTGTGAACGGATTCATCAGCAGAGTAGACCAGTATGTCGTCAACGAGCCGTTTGTTGTGACAATCTGGCAGCAGGTGATAATAGGACAGAAAGTCCGAACCAATGATGGCTGTATTGACATCAGCCACAACAAACTGCCAGGTGAAGTCACGCCGCAGTCCAAAATCAAGTTTCAGTTGAACGGTTCCAAAGGTTTTGATAATGCTACCGTTGGCGGCATTGAGTTGCCAATCCGAAGGTCTTCTCCGTTCTCTAAGCCAACGGAACGGAAAGCAACACAAATCGGAACCAGTATCGATTAAGAACTGGTGTTTGGTGGTCCTGTCCGTGACGAATAGACGGCGACCAGAAGGGTCAACTGAGCAGCAGTCAGACTCCGCCACTACTGACTGCTGGTTGCGTTTCCCGAAGTCCAATTGCAAGGAGGAATGCATTTGGCTGCTTTAGTTTTGTACCTTTTATGGTAACAGCAAACTTTAGCAGTAGCAGAGCTCCTGTTCGGCGTGCTACTGCGGTTGGAACTTCGTGATGACGAACGGGCGCGGGATGTGCCGCGCTGATGCTTGTCGTTGATAGTGAGTGCAGCAACCTGCTCGCTTAACTTCCTAAGTTGATGAGATAGGGAAGTAAGATCAGGAAGTCCATTGTTATCTACTGTGTAGACGTGCGACGCGCCAGGAGTGACCTCAATTATTTTGTCCGCAAGCTCAGACAATTTGTCCAAGCTGAGGTCTGACTGTGCGGCGAGGATGGCCTGGACCTGATTCGGTAACCGACGCATCCAAAGCTGACGCAGGATGCTGTCATCCGTAGAGTTACCTGACAGGGATTGCAGATGTCTCAGGAAAGCGGAAGGTTTCCTGCTCCCGAGTTCTTCCCCGCTAAGGAGTCGCTCCACCCGTTGCTGTCCAGATATGGAGAGCCGACGGATGAGCTCTTGTTTAAGAGTGTCGTACTTGCCTTCCTCAGGCGGGTGCATAATAATATCCTCGATCTCCCCGATGAGTTTCTGATCGATAATACTAATGACATAGCTAAATTTAGTAATATCAGTCTTGATACCTGCCACATGAAATTGTGCCTCCGCTTGAGCAAACCAAACAGCTGGCCTGTCAGTCCAAAACGGCGGCAACTTGACAGAAACTCCGCAAATTTCTTTAGCTGGAGGAGGTCCATGTTCCTCGTGTGGGTTTAATTGGGCTTGTACTGCGGCATGTTGTGCCCTCAGAGCATCCAGCTGGGTCCGCAGTTCCTCAACAGACATTCTAACCTGCGAATACCACAACCAGACCACGACGCATACAATAAACGAACACCCTAATAACACAGGAATGTACAATTCAAAATAAGAAGGTAGTATTTTACACATGGAACAGTTTTTTTTAAATAAACATGAATAATGTTAAAAACAAAGCAATGGTAAAATTTTGCAATATAAAAATAAAGTTCGTAACTTCGGAGTAAACTTTACACACTGTATAAATCTAACTTCAGATACTGCAATCCCCAACACCCTGTATATATCGAATTTTTGTAGTTGACGAAAACAATGATAATTCGCGTTTGCGAAGCAGACCGCCCGATTTACATGGGCTGTTCTTCAGTTCTTCATGGGCCGCTGCACATTCGTAGACATCAATAGTGAAAATTGCATGCACTTCTTACTTGACTCCTGCTAACGCATGAGCAGTGGGCGACGCACAGCGCGGTGTATTTACAAACGCCGGGAACCGTCGGCGTCGTGCCACGAAGCAGGGCTCACCTCAGTCCAATTCCAAACTAACCGGCTGAATCAAACGAAGGGGTCACCAATTTGGGAGGCGATTTTCATCGCTCCCGTGTTTTTCGTGTTCTGGCCGCAGGGGTGGAATCAAACGCTGGTATCACTAGTCAGGATTGTATTTACTTCCATGGTTAAATTAACATAACATTAATCAATATAATTCCGGACATTCGTTCCGTGACAACTTGTCAAAGTGTATATGAAAACAATTGCAGCTCTTACGTAGCTGCTAGAAAATAAATAATAACCAAGGAGTTTTGCTTCTAGGCAAAACGCCACAAATCCAAGGAATCGGATGAAGTAAAGACAAAATGTTTTCTGGAACAATAATAATAAATGTGCTTAGTGAAAGAAGGACCTTTTATCATAGTAGATCCATTAGACTGTCAATGAATTAAGTTCTTTTTGCAAAAAATGCGGACCTCATTCTGACTTCTTATATGTATAATATATTATATTGTATAGATCCAGACATCCAATTCACATCCAAACAGATATAACAGCATTGTGCCCCCCCCCCCCCCCTCCCCTTACAAATATTATTACTACATTACAAAAGATCTTACGTTTTAATTTTTGAAGTTCATTAGAAAATTGGTACTTATGGGTGCCTATAATTATGTGTCATAAAAAAATACAACCAATAGAAAACTTTTATTTTGATGAAATAAAGATATCGGTTTCAGGGCTCAGAATAATTATCTCTGCACTGTAGTTGTGTTTGACAGAATGAAACATATGGCAGAACATTCTTGAATCAGCCTCTGTGTGGTTAGATTTCAAATCAGTAACTTCAGCGAAAGTTGCGCCTTGCATTTGAAACCTTTTGTGGGGTCATCAAATCCACCACATATATTTATATAGATCGCTTTTTTCATTGACTTTTGTATGTCGAGGCATGCTTGCATATAAATTTCACTATCTGTAATTTGTTTTCTGTACTCACGAAAAAGTCTTTGCAGTTTGCGATAATAACCGTATTATTGTAAAAATACAGAGAGTTCAAGCTAACTTTGAAATATTCACATGTCTGTTGCGCTATTAAGAGACGAAGGCACACATTTATCCTAGTCATTTTATATTAAAAACTAACATCAACAACACAAGAACCAAATTTTTGAAATAAAATCAATATAAAAAAATACCAAATAAAATCTAATACATTTTACAGCGCGCAATTTTCTTAAAGAGGCGGGGTGCCGAGCGTGCCTTCAGAAACTGCATCTGTGGCTTACCAAGTCAAATGTCAACCAGGTCAAATGCGCCGATGGGGTAAATGCGTCTTGATCATCATCATATCAGCCGAAAGACGTCCATCCGCGTCTCTTGATGATATCTCCAAAACTGAACATTTTAGAACTAATCTTACAATCGTCTAAATTGAAAGTATGGTAACCATACTTTGAACAGCGAGTGCTGTAATAGTTCTGAAATGTTGCGTTTTGAAGATATCTTCAAAAGACGCATTTACCCCATTAACGTTATACGTACATATACGTTTATAAAATTTAATTTGTTAAAACTAAGATTACTAATTAGTCCGCGTAATAAAACTCATGTTTACTTATTTATACAAAGCGGACTTTATTGTAAGATGTTTTAATTCAAATATTATTTCATTGAAAAAAAATCTTTGTAAGCATTTGTTGGGTTATGCACACGTTAGCTAGTTCAGTTAATTTGTGAGTTCTCTAACGTTTTTGTGTTACGCGCTTTTTTGGGGGTCTACATCCTGTCGTTTTCATTTTCGCAATGAACTGAAAGGGAGAGAGCTAATAAAGTTCAAACCTACTGAATTTATAATAACCCCTATGAAATGCGAGTGATCGGCATTATAAGTAAAAGTTATTCTATATCACGGAGTGAGCCAAATCACATTTTGCTCACTGTTTTCATGCAGCAAAATATGCTTATTCGAGCTGCTGAGGTGAAAATATTAATTTGTCTGTTATGCTGTGGTCAAGAGTCCGCAGTAAGCTCGATTCTCCATACAAACGTAGTTACGTTCTCATTTTAAAACTACGTGTCGGAGTGTAACGAAACTTTGCATGTACAATGACATAAGGTATATCTATGTCTGTAATTAGTTTATGTAGCTTCAGATACCATAGTAAAAAAAATAAAGCGCATTTAACTTTTACATACAAAACTTGTTTTTGCTGTATTTCGTTTGTTTTATAAACTGGAACCACATAAACTAATTACAGACATAGTCATACGTAATGTCATTGTATATGCAAAGTTTCGTCACAATCCAACACGTAGTTTTAAAATGAGAGCGTAACTACGTTTGTATGGGAAGGTGAAATTCGGCCGAGCTTACTGCGGACTCTTAAGGCGTTTAGATATGCAAAATGTTGGATTGTAATGCGACGGCGAAATGATCTAAATAATGTACGTATTAATCTTCAAAACGTCAATAGTAATCTCAACGTTTGAATTAACGGTTTCGGAAAAATGCATGAAAGGTGTGGAAAAGTTTGAGGAGTATCTAATTACGTCTATACCTACTTTGTATGTGTTCTTTGTCCGTTAGAATAGTCATGGTGCCTCATGTTCCAATTGATAACGCAGTGATGCTAAATTGATAGTAAACCATCAAATTATCGTAATAAAGTATAAATTATAAAATATAATTAAATGTGTAAAAATATATGAACCTTGAAAGTATAGAAACAAATGTGCAATTTTTTTATTGTCCAAGAGTAAATCTAAAGTAACCAATAGAATCCTTACGCTTTTATAGAAACAAAATTGTATGACAACTATGTTCTTAAACGCAGTATTTCACGACCAAAACAACAATTTACCTGATTTTCCATACAATGATACATGTACTTCGTACTATCAAAGGTCGGTGGTGACGTCATACCTGTCTGTCTATCAGTATGAAGCGTTTTGCGCTGCCGCCAGCGAGGTCAATCTTTGTCTAATTTTTTTGGGTATTTATGTTCTTTAATTGTAGTTGCTCCCATACAAACATTTGTTCCTGTCCAAAAACTGGTACGAATGACATCTTAAAAATTTTTTAGTCAACATCCGTATTCTCATTTGCCTTTATTTTTAGTGAAACATAATTAAAAGAGCACGAACGAATCACTCACTTCTTTGTTCTAAAGTTTGGGATTCTTAACTCACCTTATTACAACCACCGAGAATGATGATTGTGTGACACATTCTGTTTGTCACACAATCATCATTCTCATCACGCACCTTTTTTTCCAGGGGAAACTAATATTTTTTTCCTTTGGCCGATATTTTTTAGTTCAATTGGCCTCGACAGTGTTATCACCATTCCCTTTTCCATCTTAATTTTCGTGGTGGACTATTTCACATTGGTAAGTTTACTGTTGTACAGTAGGCGGCAAACAACTTGCGCAAATGACCTTGGCTGCGCAGAAGCGAATTTTAGGTGTCCACGGGAGGGGGCGGTGAGGTGCGACAGCCGGGGGTAGCGTGTCGGGCGCCTGATTGGTATATCGGTTAACGTTTGCGTCCCGCACGCCGCCCACGTCCCGCTGTCGCCATAGTACACTTTCGGCCAGTAATCAAGTGATTTTAATTTACATACCACATCAGTGGCAAACAAGCGTACCGCCTATCTAATGGTAGGCGGTTAGTTTGCTGTAATAATGATCCATTGACTTCTTTGTCACGGTTATTTATTGAGGATTAGGTTTTATTACGAAAAGTAAGTCTAATATGCCACCACAAACCACAAAGTATTGTATTGTAATAAGACAGACAAAATATGGTCTACGATGTTTGTTTTTTCTTTTCATTACATTACGAAACGAGTACATAGTAAATAGTAAAAAATTACACATACACATTATTACACAAAGAAATGTAATTCCATACAAGCGAGGTCCTTTTTTTGATCTTAAGTGTAGGATGCGCGAACCTTCCCCCACCACGTCATTTGTTGCGCAAGAAGTTTGCCGGCTACTATATTATCCTTTTTAACATGTCTGTTTCTCTACCTCTACTTACAACTGAAAGTTTATGGCGAAAGTATACTTCAGCAGATTTTTTTATTTTAGGTAATAACTCATCATTTCTTGATTGAAGTCATAATTTGTGAATGGCAGTTCTTTAAACGATGGCACGCAGCACTCATTTTATTTGTTTTAGCAAACCTACACCACACCAGTGACCGATGGTGTGAGATAGTAAGTAACTGTCTCAAGGTCTTCTATGTATTTGTTAGACGGCTTCCGCTACATCGTTTTGCCGTGCATTAACTTTCAGCATTCGCGTTTTTCCGCGATCTCTTTGTTTCAACTAGTATACATTCTTGGTCGGGCTTTAATATAACAGCGAAAATATTTAATCGGTTTTGTCATCGCTCGCAACTTTTTTAATAGCAAATTTTCTCGACATTTTAGTCGGTCATATTCTAATTCGCATATTTTTTCTGACGTATTTATTTTTAATAGCAAATTTTCTCGACATCTTGTTTTTATAGTCGGTCATATTTTAATTCGCATATTTTTTCTGACGTATTTTTATTAGTAGCATAATTCCTTGATACTAAATGTATACGGGTAAATAACTCCTTGCTTTTACTAGATAACTAAGATATCAAATTTTAAATTACCGTTGAAGTCTACGTTCTGTACGGAATGTTACCGAGAGGTTCTATGGTTCTAATGAATTTTTCGGAAAGTACCAATATAGAAATCACACAGTAATAATCATATTTGACTCACTTTGACCGACTTCTTGGAATAATAAAAATACTTAGGACATTTTATGGTAAGTATAATTAGTTTAATAAAATACAATAACTTATAGGAACAATATTATAGACTTCTTTAACAAAATTCAAATTCCTTAACTTCTAACTCAACTAATAAAAAGTTATCTGGCTCCGAGACATATTACCTATGTACATTAGTATTTTAAGGAAGATAACTTATCCAAGCACCGTTGTAATGAAATTTTCCGTTGTTAAAAGTCGCTGACGACTCCGTTAATTTTACGATTTCACATCTCTTACGAAAATCTGTGGAATTCATTTCACTTTGTTTAATAGTGAATTCTTGTGACATAGATTCTTTTTAGTGTTACGTACCAAAATTGGACCATACGGAACACTTATGCTACCACTCGGAGGCTGTCCGTCTGTCACAGCCAATTTTCTCGAAGACCGTTTGACATAGGAATATTAACAGTTTACAATGCGCGTGCCTGTTGTCAATAGCAACATAAAATATGTCTAATGAGAGACAGAAAACGTTTGATATATGATCGGAAAAAGTCGTAGCTTCCGAAATTTCTCGATGCCTCCCATTTGCAAGTACACCCATACATTCCAGACTCTCATTACACGGCTAAATACGAGTATGATCCAGCGGCAAGTGGCTCAACAATCCGGTGTGGTGTCAGTACATAACATCATTAGGATGTGGACTTGAGATTAAACAACTTTTTTTTACAAAAAATATATGTTTGTTTTTCTAATTGTGTGTATAAATCTCTAAAATCTATCCTATCTGTAGGCGAGTCTGGTAACATTGGTGTGGTTTTTGCAAGAAACAGTTGATTGACACACCTAAGAATCTGTTTATATAATATTTAGCAGTCAGTTGATTGGTTATAAATTATAATATATAACTTTACGTGTCTTCTGTACAAAGGAGCCGTATTAATACTTTTTGAATACCTTTTGTTGATCAATTTTGGACCTTAATAACCTTGAATTAAGGTTGAAAGTGGCGAACATTATCATTCCTCGAATATAAGTGTGGATTCGGTTACTAATTTTACATTTGTATTTTCAGGTTGATTGGCTCATATTATATGCCATTCGTGCGGCCACATCTACTGAGCTATTAATAATAACCTTCTTATACCCTTTAAGTAGACTCCTGGAAGATATAACGTTCCATAACGGGATTGCAGCTTCTTTTGTTGTTGTTTTAAGTTTACGGCTGGTGTTTTTATTTTATTTTGTAAGTTTTTTAATATTTGCAATGATTAATAAGAATGCATAAGATTCCAGTCACACAAACTTGATTACAACTGAATGAGGGTATTTTTGTTATCTGTGCTCGCTGATACCCATTTTTTGCAGATCAAGTTTTTACACTGGTCCACATCACGCCTTTGCATAGAAAATTTACCAATGGCGTATAGAACAGGAATCCTCGTTGCGTTATTTCTAATAATGCTAGTTGCATTATTAATTAAATTCTACGATATTGTCGTCACCAGCAAAAAGGTTTGTTTCTCATATAATTTTGATTTTGAACTGCACCTTTTATTTTGACTTTACATTGCGCACCTAACGCGGCCAAAAAGCCATTAGTGGACTTTATGCGTCAACCGCTCAGAATATGTTTACGAAAATGTACCATCAAATCGCAGCATTTTTACTTTATTCCCTAATGGGAACTTTTGGTCGCCCAGTAGGCCTTCACGCTGCGGACTCGGCACCGTTTGTATAGTTGGATTTCATTGGACTCCATTTAAATGCTTCATCTTCGCAGAGCCTCTTTCCTTGCAGTATGGAGAGTCGTGGAAAAAATCGGAAAGAACATAGTTAGACTAAAGCCCCGCCACACCTTTCGGCGGGGCAGCGGGAGCGGTGTGCCATGCGTTGGGCTTCGCTCCGACCTCTCAATTCTTATGGCACCTCGCTGCCGCTGCCGTCCGTCGCCGCTGGTTGGAAGTTGTGGCCGAGCCTTGCGGGCGTAGCACTTATCGTTCTGGACTTCCGTCACTCCCGCACTCGTATACTTGTCAGGACGTGACGGATGTCTTATCCACAGCGAGAAGTGATAAAATGGCAACCCTGCTACGCCCGCTCTGTGTGCGGAATTTTGACTACATTCGTCTATATTTTGACGACCGTTAGCCTAGTGGGTAGTCTACAAAGCTTACGGGGCTTAAAGTAAATATTTGTGTTGAGCATGGATATTGATTTCTGAGTATTCGATGTTTTCTATGGATTTAACTATTTGTATACACGGTGTTCCCGGGAATTTCCGTTAACTTCGGCATATTGCAGAGTACATTCACGGAAATAAATAAGCATAATTATTACTTGAAAAAAAATGAAAAAAATAATAACTTTATTTGATCTAACCTATGCCCCCTTGCAATTAACGGAAATTGACAATAAAACGTAGTATATTATATTTATCGTCATCTAGTACCCATACCATAAACCTTATGGGACAAGTTCGATCTGTGTTATATTGTCCACTAATATTTATCTATTTTATTTATTCCAACTGAAAAAGTCGACAAAATATACTTTACTAAATTGTGATTGAATATCAAAATTGCTTAGTTATTTTGCGTGCGATTAAAGATGAATTAGTTCTGATATTATAATTTTAATTGTAAACGGTTTACAGAATGTGTTCTTTTAGGTTTGGAAGCTGATATTTGTCCCAATCGTAGACTGGGGTCCGTTTGATTTGACGTTGCGGTTATTACGAAAAAAGTTTGATTCCTCAAAAGTAAGATTTATTTCATAAATTTCAGAGGCTCTAGTATACGTTTTACCGAAACAAAACTTTACGATCGCGTTTGCGTTTTACCCTCAATTTGTATGGGATTTGACAGCTAAACGCAAACGCGGTCGTAACGTTTTGTTTCGGTAAAACTTATACTAGAGCCTCTGTTGTTTCTTGTAATTTCATGTATTATAGGTTATATCTCCCCTACGTGTGTAGGTGTTTGGGAAGGAATTCCAGGTAAAGACGTACTTTTTGGAGCAAATCGAGGCCCAAAAAAATGTACTCTCATCTTTTTTACTAGCTGTACCTGCGACTTCGTTTGCCGGGTAATGTGGTGGGAATCAATGCATTTCGTCTCTTGGATATAGGAAACATGCAGTTCTAATTTAACCTATGAAGTAAAGTTGAACAAACCTATTTTACAACACATATTATTTATTAAAGGATTTTCAAGTTATATGAATAAGGGGATAAAAGGTTAGTAAGTAGATGTTTGTGGCAATTGATCCAACAGGTAGGACAAATGCTGCAGTATTCAAGTTTATATTGAGCTTCTCCTCTACATATTTTTAACACTGTTTTATATTAAATAAACAAAACACATGATGACTGAAATGGACTTGAAAGATGTGTTTAGGAATTAATAATAGATAATACTTTCGAGCACGAGTACCCATTGACCGGTAAATGTTTACGCGGAACAAAAGATCTCATCAGATATCAAACGGCCAATTTATATTTTCCAAACCATGCCTGACCACTTTAGTTCTACAACCATAACGCAAACCCGAGCCCCTTTGTCATAATTACTCTGTTGTTTTTTCATTTATTGGAGAGTAAGGCCTCTCACAGAGGGTTCCCCCTGTTTTGGCATACTTTTTTCAGTAATAATTCTATGTGGCGTAATCTATGTAGCCATACTTGACTTTGCGCATAAACTGTATTGGCAGAATCTAGATTCGCATAGTTTAATTACGAAGATTTACATTAATCCGAATATTATTTGTATATAATTTTGATGCTCCGAATCATATCCACGCATAATATATGTGGGCATAAAATTATTTTGCCGAAAACTATTCTCGCAGTAACATATTTTGGCATAACATTATTAAGCTGAATTCAAATTTATATGCAATAATTTTGCGGCTTCGGTTTTTTCGGTTCACTATTATTACAGAAACTTTTTGAAATATATTTGATTTGCATTATGATACTTGGCAAAAGTAACGTTTGGCTGAAACACCTTTCACAGAGTATACTATGGCATAAATCAGTATACTATGCCATAAATCATTTCGAAGATTTTTATAATATCGACTCTTCTATTGGCATAATGTTGATGAGCATGACTGTCTTCTAAACGAATAGTACTTTCGCAGATATTTTTTTGCATAATGATAACGCCAACACACGGGACGACAGACGGACATGGCGAAACTATAAGGGTTCCTTGTTACCTACGGAACCCTAAAAATCGGTTCTGGTTCGCGTAGGGTCACAGTACACCTAACACTCCTCCTCGCTTCGCTCCGTACCTAACGGTGACTCTGGGACTGTATTTCCTTTTTGATAGCGAGTCGGGAATTATGCTATGCATATATTGCATATGCTATATATTGCATATGCTAAAGGATTATTATGGTACATAAAATGATGCTAACCAAAGTCGGCCAAAGTAATGCTCTACAAAACAATGTGCTGCAAAATGCGTCGTATGCGTGGTAGTGGTAGTAATGCCAACTATACCTTTATGCAAAATTACCATTCGACCGAAAGTGTTTCTGCGAAACATATTATGCCAAGTGTATTTCTAACCAATATTATTCTGCCAGATGAGGGTAACCCGTTTTTTCACTAGTTAAACGTAGTGAATGTTAAAAAAAACCTTGTTATGATCACAAATTTATATTTGTGTTCACTCCAACCTGACCGATTTTCCTGATAGCAGTTAGTGCTTGTTAAGGTCACACTTCTAACTTAACCTCACCTTTTTTTCTGGCAGCAGCTCGATTTTGTTATCTATAATCGCAGTTCTAACCTAACCTAGCTGTCTGATAGGTAGCAGTTCCTATTTGTTAGGGTCGCAATTCTAACCTAACCTACTTTTCTGGCAGCAGCTCGTTTTTGTTATGGTCGCAGTTTTAACTTAACTTACTTTTCTGGTAGCAGTTCGTTTCTGTTAAGGTGGCAGTTAACCTAACGGGAACGCTATCCGGTACTCTGTCAGCGTTGCCCTTGCGGGGGCCCACGTAAGCAGGGTATGTTGCCCTACCCACTCCGCTGTTGGCACCCCAGAACACCATGAACACCTCCTTGCTCAGTTAACCTAACCTAACCTAATGATCTGTTGGCACATTGGCTTTCTGCAATCGGTCGAATATAATTATGCTAAACAAACTTATGTACGCGAATACGTATGCAAATTCAATTTCAGACTAACACATTTTCGGCATTTTAATAATTATACCAAATAAAGTTTTTGCCACAGTAACATTAGTCTTAAACCGAATATGCCAAGTTTCGTCCTGATCCTGAAACAAACTCCATCCATTCATTCTAATATGTCCTGTGGTGGTTCATTGTTCTAGCATGTCCCAGTTGACCATATTTTCCGCGACTACTCGTGCATTTGTCAGAGTATGAATATCATCGAAATATTCGTATTCGTTAATACCACTATGTCATTTCTTTTTTTACACGGGCAACTTGTGCGATTGAGACACCATCCACGGGTTGGTTGCTTTCGCTCGGATCGCTTTCTCTATCGTCTTTTATAATAGAATTATGTATGTATTGCTTGGTAATATGGCTTAATTTTGATTGACTAATAAAACTAATACTCAGTCCAGTTTAGGTATACGTCCATAGTTATACATCAATTCTGTTAACCTGTCCTGCTCCTGACCGAGGAAGATATTCGGCCGCACTTTTAAAGGATACCCTAGGAAGAGCCTGCCTTAGTGGGATGATTTTAATAAGCCATGTAAATTTGAAAAATGATGGGAATTATTTAACAATGGTATTTGTTTATAGGGAATTATATAAAGATCGAATACAAAAAACTTAGCGACTGATGATGACATACTGTTTTAATAACTTGAGCGGTATGAATGAGTAAGCGAAAAATTAACTAAACTAACGACGAATATTGATTAATAATAAAACCCAGAGCGAGGCAAAAATGCAGGACGTACGTTGACACTCAAATAAATATTAGGGCGCTCAAATATCATGAAGCTTCTCATTTTATATTTGAAGTAACTCACATTAATGTTTGTAAGTTGCTGTTTTGTTGATTTCTCGTCACTCGCAGTCAGTTGCTCACTTAGTAAATCTATAACGTAAATTAATTATTTTTGACACTTGCAACTTTAATTTACAGTCACTCGCTTAAGTACCACCCTTTATTTATTTACAAGTTAGATTTTCAGCAGATTGTAGTCCCGCAGTTAGTATCTATTTGTGTTATGGGGAGAGCTCGGAAATAAATGTAGAAGTTTAATCCTTCCTGTAGAATTGACATTCCATTGTGTACACGTGCATTTTATTCCATTCCGAGCTTTTGCTATGGATATTATACATATTAGATCAGTCTGGTAACACATACAAATGCACTTGTTAATTTAACGCCATAGTATTTTACTTAGGGTACCTAAGTAAAGTAATTATATATTTAAACTAAATAAAATGAACTAGTTCGATTTGTCGTTTTCTAGACAAAGGCCCGGACGTACTTATAAGTTTTTCGGTTTAGCCCTGCGGTTGACTGGTAAAAGAAACTTGAAGGCTTTAAGATTCTCCCTTTTGTACCTTTTATATTGTTCAATTAATATAAATACTTTTTCTACTTGAGCACTTCTATCCGTCAATTAAATGACTGACAGCGATATCTAAATCAACCTCATTTGAGGTGGGCTCGAGAATTTCCAGAAGACATCAACGCGTAAAAATAAAAAAGCGGTTGGCTGCACTTCGTTTCAGCAGGGCGAATTTCAAATACCAAGTTTGTTTAATAAATTATAATTTCCGTTAACTAGTAGAAAAATTATTGTATGCAATAGTTATATAATTCGTTTTTTAACTCTCGTACCTTAATTCCCTTACCTTAACTCAGCAAGCTTCGTGGCCTAAACGTGGTATAGTCAGCATCAAAAGTAACTGCGCAATCTAAGAAGTCAAAAGCTCTTATTCCCCTTTAATAAAGACTTTTGACGTCTTCGTTTGCGTAGTTACTTTTGATGCTGACTATACCACGTTTAGGCCACGAAGCTTGCTGAGTTAAGGTAAGGGAATTAAGGTACGAGAGTTAAAAAACGAATTATATAACTATTGCATACAATAATTTTTCTACTAGTTAACGGAAATTATAATTTATTAAACAAACTTGGTATTTGAAATTCGCCCTGCTGAAACGAAGTGCAGCCAACCGCTTTTTTATTTTTACGCGTTGATGTCTTCTGGAAATTCTCGAGCCCACCTCAAATGAGGTTGATTTAGATATCGCTGTCAGTCATTTAATTGACGGATAGAAGTGCTCAAGTAGAAAAAGTATTTATATTAATTGAACAATATAAAAGGTACAAAAGGGAGAATCTTAAAGCCTTCAAGTTTCTTTTACCAGTCAACCGCAGGGCTAAACCGAAAAACTTATAAGTACGTCCGGGCCTTTGTCTAGAAAACGACAAATCGAACTAGTTCATTTTATTTAGTTTAAATATATAATTACTTTACTTAGGTACCCTAAGTAAAATACTATGGCGTTAAATTAACAAGTGCATTTGTATGTGTTACCAGACTGATCTAATATGTATAATATCCATAGCAAAAGCTCGGAATGGAATAAAATGCACGTGTACACAATGGAATGTCAATTCTACAGGAAGGATTAAACTTCTACATTTATTTCCGAGCTCTCCCCATAACACAAATAGATACTAACTGCGGGACTACAATCTGCTGAAAATCTAACTTGTAAATAAATAAAGGGTGGTACTTAAGCGAGTGACTGTAAATTAAAGTTGCAAGTGTCAAAAATAATTAATTTACGTTATAGATTTACTAAGTGAGCAACTGACTGCGAGTGACGAGAAATCAACAAAACAGCAACTTACAAACATTAATGTGAGTTACTTCAAATATAAAATGAGAAGCTTCATGATATTTGAGCGCCCTAATATTTATTTGAGTGTCAACGTACGTCCTGCATTTTTGCCTCGCTCTGGGTTTTATTATTAATCAATATTCGTCGTTAGTTTAGTTAATTTTTCGCTTACTCATTCATACCGCTCAAGTTATTAAAACAGTATGTCATCATCAGTCGCTAAGTTTTTTGTATTCGATCTTTATATAATTCCCTATAAACAAATACCATTGTTAAATAATTCCCATCATTTTTCAAATTTACATGGCTTATTAAAATCATCCCACTAAGGCAGGCTCTTCCTAGGGTATCCTTTAAAAGTGCGGCCGAATATCTTCCTCGGTCAGGAGCAGGACAGGTTAACAGAATTGATGTATAACTATGGACGTATACCTAAACTGGACTGAGTATTAGTTTTATTAGTCAATCAAAATTAAGCCATATTACCAAGCAATACATACATAATTCTATTATAAAAGACGATAGAGAAAGCGATCCGAGCGAAAGCAACCAACCCGTGGATGGTGTCTCAATCGCACAAGTTGCCCGTGTAAAAAAAGAAATGACATAGTGGTATTAACGAATACGAATATTTCGATGATATTCATACTCTGACAAATGCACGAGTAGTCGCGGAAAATATGGTCAACTGGGACATGCTAGAACAATGAACCACCACAGGACATATTAGAATGAATGGATGGAGTTTGTTTCAGGATCAGGACGAAACTTGGCATATTCGGTTTAAGACTAATGTTACTGTGGCAAAAACTTTATTTGGTATAATTATTAAAATGCCGAAAATGTGTTAGTCTGAAATTGAATTTGCATACGTATTCGCGTACATAAGTTTGTTTAGCATAATTATATTCGACCGATTGCAGAAAGCCAATGTGCCAACAGATCACTAGGTTAGGTTAGGTTAACTGAGCAAGGAGGTGTTCATGGTGTTCTGGGGTGCCAACAGCGGAGTGGGTAGGGCAACATACCCTGCTTACGTGGGCCCCCGCAAGGGCAACGCTGACAGAGTACCGGATAGCGTTCCCGTTAGGTTAACTGCCACCTTAACAGAAACGAACTGCTACCAGAAAAGTAAGTTAAGTTAAAACTGCGACCATAACAAAAACGAGCTGCTGCCAGAAAAGTAGGTTAGGTTAGAATTGCGACCCTAACAAATAGGAACTGCTACCTATCAGACAGCTAGGTTAGGTTAGAACTGCGATTATAGATAACAAAATCGAGCTGCTGCCAGAAAAAAAGGTGAGGTTAAGTTAGAAGTGTGACCTTAACAAGCACTAACTGCTATCAGGAAAATCGGTCAGGTTGGAGTGAACACAAATATAAATTTGTGATCATAACAAGGTTTTTTTTAACATTCACTACGTTTAACTAGTGAAAAAACGGGTTACCCTCATCTGGCAGAATAATATTGGTTAGAAATACACTTGGCATAATATGTTTCGCAGAAACACTTTCGGTCGAATGGTAATTTTGCATAAAGGTATAGTTGGCATTACTACCACTACCACGCATACGACGCATTTTGCAGCACATTGTTTTGTAGAGCATTACTTTGGCCGACTTTGGTTAGCATCATTTTATGTACCATAATAATCCTTTAGCATATGCAATATATAGCATATGCAATATATGCATAGCATAATTCCCGACTCGCTATCAAAAAGGAAATACAGTCCCAGAGTCACCGTTAGGTACGGAGCGAAGCGAGGAGGAGTGTTAGGTGTACTGTGACCCTACGCGAACCAGAACCGATTTTTAGGGTTCCGTAGGTAACAAGGAACCCTTATAGTTTCGCCATGTCCGTTTGTCGTCCCGTGTGTTGGCGTTATCATTATGCAAAAAAATATCTGCGAAAGTACTATTCGTTTAGAAGACAGTCATGCTCATCAACATTATGCCAATAGAAGAGTCGATATTATAAAAATCTTCGAAATGATTTATGGCATAGTATACTGATTTATGCCATAGTATACTCTGTGAAAGGTGTTTCAGCCAAACGTTACTTTTGCCAAGTATCATAATGCAAATCAAATATATTTCAAAAAGTTTCTGTAATAATAGTGAACCGAAAAAACCGAAGCCGCAAAATTATTGCATATAAATTTGAATTCAGCTTAATAATGTTATGCCAAAATATGTTACCGCGAGAATAGTTTTCGGCAAAATAATTTTATGCCCACATATATTATGCGTGGATATGATTCGGAGCATCAAAATTATATACAAATAATATTCGGATTAATGTAAATCTTCGTAATTAAACTATGCTAATCTAGATTCTGCCAATACAGTTTATGCGCAAAGTCAAGTATGGCTACATAGATTACGCCACATAGAATTATTACTGAAAAAAGTATGCCAAAACAGGGGGAACCCTCTGTGAGAGGCCTTACTCTCCAATAAATGAAAAAACAACAGAGTAATTATGACAAAGGGGCTCGGGTTTGCGTTATGGTTGTAGAACTAAAGTGGTCAGGCATGGTTTGGAAAATATAAATTGGCCGTTTGATATCTGATGAGATCTTTTGTTCCGCGTAAACATTTACCGGTCAATGGGTACTCGTGCTCGAAAGTATTATCTATTATTAATTCCTAAACACATCTTTCAAGTCCATTTCAGTCATCATGTGTTTTGTTTATTTAATATAAAACAGTGTTAAAAATATGTAGAGGAGAAGCTCAATATAAACTTTAATACTGCAGCATTTGTCCTACCTGTTGGATCTATTGCCACAAACATCTACTTACTAACCTTTTATCCCCTTATTCATAAAACTTGAAAATCCTTTAATCTATTAACTTATAATTTCCGTTAACTAGTAGAAAAATTATTGTATGCAATAGTTATATAATTCGTTTTTTAACTCTCGTACCTTAATTCCCTTACCTTAACTCAGCAAGCTTCGTGGCCTAAACGTGGTATAGTCAGCATCAAAAGTAACTACGCAAACGAAGACGTCAAAAGTCTTTATTAAAGGGGAATAAGAGCTTTTGACTTCTTAGATTGCGCAGTTACTTTTGATGCTGACTGTACTCGACTGAGACATCATACATTATATATAACGATTGCATAAATTACTATTTTATATCGACGAGTATGTATAATGTTTGAATTAAGACTTCGTACACCAAACTTAAATCACATACTTTTTACCATGGAGCTCCCAACTCAACATTTCATAACTGTTGAGACAACTAAAATGAAATTAACCAATCACGTGGCGTCTTTACTGAACTATAATGTATTTGACCAATAAGACGCCGTCATGAGAAAGTCAAAAGGTAATAGACATCAACGCACAAAAAAGAAAAAGCCGTTGGTCGCACTTCGTTTTCAATAGATACCGAGTTTAATTAGTTCAGTTGACTCGTAGAAAAAGTATTGTATACAATACTTATATGATTAGCTTTTTAAGTCTCGTACCTTAATTAGGCCACTCAGCAAGCTTCGTGGCCTAAACGTGGTACTCGACTGAAAAAGCATACATTATATAACGATTGCATAAAATACTATTATGATGCCTAGGAGGTACCATAAAATCTTATCTAAACCTAATAAGTCACAGATTTTTTTACTGACTCGTAATTATTAAAACAGAATTCCACCTAAAATCGAATAAAAGCGCTTTTTCTCACTGTGCTTTGCTTCCCCACCTTCCTAAAACGGTGTGTTATAGGTATTTTAAGCCAATAAACTTTCTTTTGCAGTACATCGCATCACAGGCACCAAGAGAGCTGAGTAGATATCTGATTCAAAAAGCTGAGCCAAAATCATACAAGCTTGACATACGTTATGATTTACAACGAAAATGAATGCTATATTTAAGGTCTGTTAACGATTCAAAGATAGATCAAAACGCAATTACTTAAAATTATTATTACTCCAAATGATAGAGGGCAAAAAAATATGCCTAGTGACGAAAATCCCATTCAGATCTCAAAGAATAACGAAGCTACAACCGTTTTAATTGTTAGAGAGAGAAAACGCAAACAGTGTGTGACGTCACATTACAGGATGCTGCCGGGGGGCCGCGTCGAACACGATGGGCGCGGCACGTTGCCGTCTATTAGTGTGACGTCTGATATGATCTTCCAAACGATGATGTTTCATATGAAGTTGCGTTTTGCGAAAAAGGGACAGAACATACCCCTTATTAAAACTTTGGACACTTATATCTTCGTGATTATTTAACCTTTTGCATTATTTTTTTCTCCATTTGACTACTTTTTTAATCCTTTTTCGAGATAATATTACATTATTGATTATTTTATTTAGTGTCTACACCCCTATTCTATCAAGATTTGTATTTATGTAGTTTCAATCAAAATAGAAAATATACTACTATTACAAATATTGTTTTAATTAAATTGCAAAATAACTTTATAACAAACTACGGTAGCCTAGTGATTCAAGCATGCATACATGCAAGCACAGCCGTCCAACAGCAGGGATCGAATCCCGGCAAATAACAATGAGTTTATCGGTATTTGCCGTTTTCTTTACGGTGAAGGAAAAACATTGTGAAGAAACCTGTATGCATCTTCAAAGATGTATGTCAATTCTCTAACTTATAACGTTAATAAAACAATGAATTAACCAACGACTGTATATATAGGATCAATATAAAAGTTTCTTTTTATATAGATTCGTTCCAGTACCGCTGGTCCTGATCCTGAAGCAAACTCCATCCATTCATTCTAATATGTCCTGTGGTGGTTCATTGCTCTAGCATGTCCCAATTGGCCATATTTTCTGCGACTACTCGTGCATTTGTCAGAGTATGAATATCATCGAAATATGTTTTTTTTTTATAATGAACGGCGCTTACTTCCTAAACCAAAGATGACAGTACCAATTCTTATGATCCTTTCATTGGAAGAATCCCTCCAGCCAGAATATATTCTGTAATTAGGTATGGTCTTCACATAAACGTACGACGTATCCAGAACAGTCATTAAAAGAGTTAATTAACCCCCGACGCAAAGAGAGGGGTGTTATAAGTTTAACATGTCTGTGTGTCTGTGTATCTGTGTATCTCTGTCTGTGGTATCGTAGCTCCCAAACGGATGGACCGATTTGAATGCTGTTTTTTTTATTCGTAAGCCGATGTGATCCCGAGTGTTGTTTCATGCAAATCTGTTCAGCCGTTTTTAAGATATTGGACTTTAAAATTAAAATGTCGGGGGTTTTTCTACTTTTCTAAGTTGTGTTTATTTACTGCCTGGTTTGACTAAATACTACATGATGCGCATGGAAATAGACACCATCCTTATTCGAATCGTACATCTGTATATCTACATAATGTCCTTGATTCAAAAGTGCTATTCGTCAATGAACTTCTGATATTCATCAAATACTTCAGGATTCTAATGAAATTTTCTTTAACACATTCACTACTAAGAATCGCTACGCGCTACTCTCGTAGCCGACTTCGTGGTTTTCCTCGTATGTAGCGGAAAGCGACAAGCGTAGGCGCGCGCTAGGCGGGTTCCTGGTAGTGAAAGTGTTAAAGCTTTAGAAATCTTTTTTTACAACGAAATTAAATGACGGTAAATGTTTAGTAAGCAGAAACGTCTGCTATGGAAATTCCAAATACTTAACAATCAAAGTGAAACATTACAAAATTACCTCTGCCTACACAATCGGTTAAATTTTTTACTTTGATTGGAAGTTGAAATGAAATGTGTCACTTAAAGTATCCTCAGATTTAGCAAGAGGCATTAAGTGGCAGCGCAACTTAAAACTGATTGTCATTGAATTGAATACCGTCATATGCTGCAAAATTGCCTATGAAGCCTAACTTTGCCTACCTTATAAAACTGGGATTAACTTGATTGGGTGAGTAAGATACAAATGGCTGTACCCAGCAGCTGATCGCATTCTTCTCACAAAAAAAAACAGGTTACATACTTAGGTAACAAAAAGCCGCTTTACAAGGTAGGCAAAGTTAGGCTTCATAGGCAATGTTGCAGTATATGACGGTAGTATTTTTAAATATATCCTCTTTGAGAGATACTCTGAAGTCTGTCAGAATCGTGCCAGGAATTCGGAGCTCAGCATCACACAAAGTAGTACATTTTAAAAATACCTTGTTGCACACTTTGGAAAGCTTGTGTGGAAGCATGTTACCCCCGATGACATGTAGGTCTTTATTTTGTGTATTTACTATGGCGGAGGCGACGCTTCAGGCTGTTGATGCTCTGCATCACGGTGTAGCATTGTTGCACCCTGACGCTGCGTGCGGCCGGGCTGGATCGCCGGTTGCGGCCGCTCGGTGCTCGAAATCTTCACACTTGCCCCCATTGGCAGCAGTGACTGTAAAATTACGTCGACACCTATTACTAAATGAACTTCTACGCGGACGAAATCGCGGACAAAAGCTAATTTTCAGTAAATTAGGAACTTCCCTCATGACGTTTCGGGGGCATCCTGACAGTGATTGTAGACATTGCTTTCAATTTCGGGCTTCGACAGTATTACAAATATTACAATTGTTACTACTTTATCCACTCACTTGCATTAGAACTCGAGATAAGGTAGCCTAAATTGCTTTGACAATTCGTTCAAAAAATGGCGCGGTGCCGCGTCATATTTAAAATTCGATATCTTGGTTTCTATTGAAGCAAATGCTTTCTCTAATGGAATGGTCACGAAACAAATAATCAGATTTATGTACTTTTTATAGAGGTTCCATATTAAAAATAATAATGATAAATACAAAAACTTGACACATTGATAAAATATATCGTCTCTAGGTAGAAATCCATTTTTAATACAAAATCTAAAGCGATAACATATGTTTTATTTGTATTCAATTTTGATTTTTTTTTTGAATACCTAAAATATAGTCATAAATAGGATAAGACACATACACTTTCTCAAATAAAAGCACATTTCTTGCATGTTTTGCCGTAAATGCAGAATTATTATTTTTATTATAAATGTTAATAGTTACACTATTGTCTTAGGTTTAGTACCTGAAAGATAGTTGTAAGTGGGGAAATAAATAAATAAATAAATATTTGTCAAAATAACAAAAGTGTGTACGTACCTACGTAAGTTGGTTGTGCTTGTAATAACAATAACCAGCAACATAATTAACTTGAACCCACACCAGCACGTTAAATGAACACATAATAACACACACTACACAATTAACTAGACATAACAAGCAATCACAAATGACTAACATAAGAAAATTACACTAATTTTTAGATGTAAACACAAAAGTTACGCCATTTTTCGACTAGAAAGAACTGCGCTTTCTTTACTCGCGCGAACCGGCGAACTATCAAAATTCAAAATGGCGTCCTGTTTAGGTTGGGGACACATAGCGCGCACCATATGCGGGGTGCGGCAGTGCTTTACTTTACCTTTGCTAACAGGAATTTGTGACTAAGTATTATAAATTATATATTACTAGCTTCCGCCCGCGACTTCGTCCGCTTGGACCCGGGATAAAAACTATCCTATATTTTAATCCAGACTATAAACTATATTCGTGCAAAATTTAATTCAAATCGGTTCAGCCGTTTAAGCGTGATTGAGTAACAAACATCCAAACATCCAAACATCTAAACTTTCGCATTTATAATATTAGTAGGATATTTAAAGCGCAAGTGACGTCTATGTCACTAACAAGCCTGAGTTACAATTGCTTCAAATAAAAAGACATTTAGTGGGAAAAAGTGCTATAAATATTGTACCCATGATATCAACGGTACGACAAGGAAGGAAAACATCGTGAGGAAACTGCATACATCTGCATCAAAGAAATTCAAAGGTGGTTTTATTGTTTGGTGTGATACTCCTCAAAACAAACCTCGAAATAAAGAGCCACATTGCACTGTTTGCAGATATATTTGGAGCGAGATTGTCTGCACCATATACATCGTGCGTACTTGCTCACGCCGAGGCCGATGAAATAGATTCCCTTCAAGTATGGGCCGGCTTTGGCCACCTGGATACTGAATTATCGATTTGGGTGTCACCAACGGGGTGCTCGGTATTCTAGGTGGCCTACATGCCCTTCATTTCATCTGCTAAGCGTTGCCTGAACGCACGGCTTGGTATGGAAGGGTTCTGGGTTTTAAATATGACGTACGAGTTATGTATCGTCACATTTAAAAGGCGGCGGAATACCTTTTTATACCATGCCTGGTTTCGTGTCCTTTCGATAGGGTGGGCGGGACAGCAGTTAATCTTTCTTGTCAACGCCCCCCATGGCAAGATTATAATCAAGTACTACTTGTGGCTTATATTTGTACCTACCGTACTTTTCTTTGCCACCTACTTGACCTCCGTGAAAAGTTGATATCATCGACACAACATTTGTGTCGCGCCACATTACAATGGATATGTCTCGGCTGAACGTCTGCGCCGTCTCCCCGAGCCGCATTTCGGATATAGCCAGAGACTTTAGTGCTTCGGGGACAAATTCGCGGTTTGCTCGAAGCGTGCCAAAGCAGTCTGTTTTATTGGCTTTAAGATATCTTGCTAGTAATGGAGAATTATAAAAATTATCCATTACTTAAAAAAATTACATACTTTAAAAATTATCCCCTTTCCAAGCAGCGGTTTTGCCAAAACTTGCACAATTTGTGCAGTCGCGTTTTGGGGAGGTGGCGGCGAGGTAGACGCAGAAATTGTCGTCTGTTGGCTCTCAGTCGTCTATCTATCACACTTCGGTACGTCACTGTCATCAATGTTAACGAAGTCATCTGTGTTGTCTGTCTGTCCGCTGTCATTGTCTGGCCCTGTCTTCTGCCCCTTGCCTGTATAAATAAAAAAGCTCCACAAGTGGCCGGTTTCGGACTCGCATAATTCATAATTTTTAATGCCAACCTTTGCAGCTTTTGTTGCAATTTTTTGCGCGAACGACAGCCGGCCGTGCCACTTGAGGAGGGATTCGTCAATGGCAATATTCTGACGTGGAATGTATAGGCTACTGAACTTCCTGTTAAGGTCATCCAGTACAGGCCACAGCTTTCGGATCTTGCGCTGAGAAGGGGAGAGTCCTGTCAAGTTGGTATTGTTATCCACAAAATGTAAAAGTCTTTTTATCAATACGAATCTGTTGTATGTCATCAACTCCTTAAAGTACTTTAAGGTGAGGTAGCCGTTTTCTTTCCAATAATCATACTCTACGTTTAGCGGAGCTAAACCCTGTAGTATGATTATTGCTAAGAATACAGCTAACTCATCTCTGTCAATATTTGTCCATGTCAGCAGTCTCGAGTATTCAGTTGTTACTTTGTCAATAAGTACGCTCGCGTACTTATTAGTCTGTGTTACAACATCTAATAAGCTGTCATCAAAAAACTTTTCAAAAACTGTCAGTGGAGTCGTGTCTGGGTCCATTGTAAAAGTCGGTCCTGGTGAGCCTGTAAACTCTTCTCGCTGTCCAGTAAATGTCGTACTGTCACAGCTCCAGTCAAAAGTCAAGTGGTCTATCGGTAACATGTTTCGTAAAGTCCGGTCAGCTTCTGCGTCTTCGTTTTGTAGCCACACTTTTGCTTGTTCCTTCATGTCTGGTGGCCTCTAAATTAACGTCGACTGCTTCCCTCGATAGACCATCTTCATCATCATCATCTTCGGCGTCGATTTCGGCTAAGTCCGCACACTAATCGTCGAAAATTACTTGAGCTTTTTCAGTGCCATAATCAATAAACGCTACTAATTCGTATTCAATAAAATTCTTAAATAAAGGTTATATTCTAAGCTTCGCTAAAAATACGATGTGTTTATTTACTTACTTAAATTAGTTATTACTTTTTTTTATCAGGCCTTGTAATTTTGTGTAGACCTGTAATAAAAAATAGAAATGAATAACTAAAGGATTATATACTACTCAAAAGAAAATAGGGCCACAAGTATGGTGATCGTTACGTGAAAATTATATTGAACAGTAATAAAAAAAAACTAGCTTTTAGACTTAAACTCCAGCTTGAAAGAGGTTATATTCGGAAGGATACGGGAGTTCATTAATTAGCCACCTATCAATTAGTTTATGTCCATATAATCATCCAATAAAATAGAAAAATGTAAGTGGCCCTTATTTTGTTTTGAGCAGTATATAATTATTAAATACCCTTACTCTTAACACTCACCATGGTTAGATTTGCGAGCCCGCTTCGCTGACGTCAACTTCGACGATGACGATGGTGTTTGCAATGATGGGGTTATAGCACTTGTAGCTAGAGATGAGTTCCCTAAAAATATTCAATATTAAACCAGGTACTCAGAAAAATGGCTACCGTCATTAAAACAACTATTTTTATTTATAAACTAAGTATACAATTTAGGATCAAACGTTCATCAGATCATTACTTAATTTTTTTTAATGAAAAAACTGTACGTAATTATGGAATTTTACTTATGTTGCTCCCACAATTCAGTTAAGTTAAAAGTATAAGAGTATGTAAGGAGGTAGCCTAACAATAAAGGTTTAAACGGTAATGTATTCGTAGTTAGCTCTTACTTAGATTACCCGTACTCCAGTCGACAAGCAGTGGCGAGTACCCTGGCACTTTGCTGCTGTCGAAAGTAACGGAGCTAGAATAAAAAGTACTAATGCATTATTTTACTTTTAATGTGATAAACGATAATTTAATACAAGCAAAATTCAATTTTACCTTAGAGCAGTATCCCACTGAACATGCGGTACTATAGGGCGGTGTTTTAGCTGGTGTGGTACGCGAAGCTGGCTCATCTTCTCTGTAAAAAAATACGTGTATACACAACAATATAGTAAAATTCTCATAAACATACACTGGTATTATAATTTAAAACAATACAAGATTATTTAAAACAATACCAGATTGTTTTAAACCTGGAGGGGTTTCTGGAGTGCCATCAGCTAGTCTACATGCCGAACGATTTGGCGACTGCTTCCTGGAAAATAATTGGTAATGTTTATATATATTACACACACATGTAATATATATTGCTCATGAATTACCTTATTTGTTTACGTGGCGGAGCATCAGGCAACAAAAATCGTTCCAATTGTTTATGCCTCTTTTTGCCGACGTAAACATTTCTTGCCTCTGGCGTCAATGTTCTCACCCTTTTTTTGTGTGAGTCAGAGACTTCACAATAAGCTCCTTTTCTTCTTCATATGTCCTACGGTAAGCAAAAAAGAAAACTGTAAATATTTTGTCCTTACTTTTGTAATCATATACGATAAATATATATTTAGTATTAACCTGGTGCTTGGAACTGGAAATGCAGGTGGAAGTGGGGATTGCAGTGGAGGTTCCTCCGCAGGGGTAGCCTTCACAGTAGATCGCTCGTGTCCCCGCCCGCGTCCCCACCCGTTTCCTCGTCCACGTCCTCGTCCGCTTCCTCTATTGCTAGAATAATGCCACAAACCCAAATAAGCCATGCAGAAAGCGCGAAAAACCTGATGCAATTTTTGCCCTCACCAAGAAATGTAGAAATACACACGTAATACAAGAAAAAATTAAATACCTAGTTTAACTAGAACCACGTGTTAATTAACATAAAATAATATAAAGCTTAATAAGCAACATTAGCAGTATTAGTAAAAACATAATATTGGTAGGCAGAGTAAACATCCCAAAAAACAAGTGCGACGCGTCTTGTGTACCCCATACCTTACAAGCTTTTCAACCTTGAAGTGATTTTTGGTTACTGGCACGTACTTACGATTCACCGTCTCTTGTTTTGTTCGCTAATCCTGTTCATCAAACCAAAGTTGTATACATTTTGGTGTTTATTATTAAAGTTTAACACAAACTATTTAACCGCTAGCGGTTATCTCGGAATGCATTGATAATCTTCTAAATGTAGATTCAAATACGAATCACGCCAATAAACTAGGTGAACTTTTAATTTCAAATGATATTTTTTAGTTGTTAACATAATGTATGTACGACTGAAATATAGTTTTAATTTAACAATACAATCAACGCGGAGTATAATTATGTATATGTAATACTCGTAGAAATACATCAATTTCATTACTTACGGCATTTTCAAAACACTCCGAACTTTTTTGACCAGTCAGTTTACCGCCACTTCACAAAGTAATATAGATAATAGTACATTGTGATACAAGTGAGGATATTGATAAATACACCAGAGGCGGAATCATCACGCGAGCCGCAGGTGAGCGTGATAAGAGAGCCGAGGATGTAATTATCAAAGCTCACGCGTTTCATACGACGTTTTTCAACACATTTTGCGAGGAAAAAATCCTTTTCATAAGATGAAAATTTTATAGCCCTGCCAAGTTATTTTCTTTACTTATTTATGGCAACAGGTTTTTACTCACATGTTGTATACATCGCCAAGAATTTCCAGTGGCGTCTATTCTTTTTATCACTTTTCTAGTCACCCCGAGTCAACATTTTTGTTAATAACCAAACACTTATTAACAATGTTTACAAATATCTGTGAAATAACCTCAAATGGCGCGCAACAGTTTTTTTCGTGAAGTTTGCGCAGTGCTCGCGCATGAGATGAAATCTCTAAACAGCCAATACAAAATTAAATAAATATTTTCGTTTTAAAATGTTATCTTTATTAATTCATGTTAAGATGTTATCAAAAGTGAATAGTTTTACTAAATTAAACGTTTCTATATCATATCCAAAAATAAATAGTCAATTAATTAACAAAAAGGATTTAATTTGTTTAGTCGAGTAAGAATCCATTTGCCGAGAATTAAAAAAAAGCTGTACAATCTGTACAACCCGGTTAATTTAAGAATGCACCGTGTGCACGCATACATCTTGCTGCAAGGTGCCAACCTGACTTAATCGGGATATAACCATAAACACACAAGTGTCGTAATGTTATAAAACACGCGTGTTTAATATCCAGGATTATAAGCCTAAAAGCGACACAATAAGAGGTACGTTACGAGCAATTGTGTTAAAAAATATATTTTTATTGTAGCCAGTTGACTAAAACTTTTTCTAACGTTGTTGGTAGTCTGTATTTTAAAATCAATTAATACCATATCGATGTAGTCTTTCACAGATTGAAAATTAAAAACCGCCTATAGTCTACTCGGCAACCACAGTTGCCACCATCAGTTTAGGGGTGCGCGAAATTGGCAACTGTGGTTGCCAGAAGCAAGTGAGTGGTTATCATTATTGGAATGGTCCCAGACATTTTGTTAATTGTAGTGACCAAGCAGTAGTTGCTGCAACGGCAACGCAATCAGTTGCATTGGATTAATAAATAGTACATTACTATAGAGGCTGGGAACTAAGGGGTTACCGGCCGAGTACATATAGACGGCCGAGTGTAGCGAGGTCGGATAGTTATGAGACCCCTTTTCACGCCGTTTTTTTAACACTATACATACGTATAGTGTTCAAAAAACTTCAAGAAATCAAAATAATTTTCATGGCTGAACGCCGTGATCCTGTGCCACAAATAGTGGAATGGAAATTAAAAAAGACCATCTTGCCGGCCTAGGCCTCCTATTTTGTATGAAATGCTACTACGGGTCTCTCGTCTCGCTGCGCCCGAAACGTGACACTTCGAAGCCCATTATGAAGAACACAACGTCAATATTTCATTGCATGTTTGAGAAAATACTATTATATACTTAGTGTTTTGGTCAATATGTATATGAGCTACTCCGCCACTATCCGACGTAACCGCGTAATCAGTGGTTCCAAGGCGATCAGCAATAACTCCAGTCGTCCACTTGTCACCAGAATTGTACTGCCTAAACCTGTGACTACCACCAGCTTGCTCAACCATTCCCCTGCGCAGACAATATACTACATGTATATACTTCAGATTCCTTCAGAACCTTGTCGCAGTAAAGTGACATGCAGGAATATATATCGGGTAAACTCGGCTGCTCGACTATTGCCGATCTCCGCTCTGTTGATGATGTCAAATACGAAACGCCATAAAATCTCATTTGAAACAAAAAAGCGCATTTCACTAACACTTCCTCGGTAAATATCGGTTATTTATTAAAAGTGTTGCTATTGATAACGCGCATGTACATTTAAATGAGTTTATACGTAATTGGGGCAACTGTTTTGTCCATCCAAGCCGACAAAATGATCTACGATTATGTCCGATTGTTTCCGTCTAATTTCAATTGTTAAATCCTTCACTGAAAATTCTTCCTATCAAGAAATAACATTTATGTTGCCATTGACTACGAGCATGCGCTCTGTAACTTTACAGTTCTGTCTGTAAGGTTACTAAGAAGCGACTGCTTAGTAACGCCAATCAGACGTGAAATGCTTATTTTTTAAATTCCGACCAATTTGATACTTTCTCAACGAATCAAATTAGCTATACTTTATGATAGTGCTAGCGGTACACCCCGTAATTCAGTAATATGTGGCAAATGGTGTTAAAGTATTGAAAATCGGTAACAGGAGTTACGTCAACATCTTTTTTTGTATGTTCGTGAACGTGTTTTTAAAGATGTTGACGTAACTCCTCCCCTTTTTCGTTTTTTTTTCGGGCTACCGGTCAAATTGATTCGTTTGGCCTAAAGACCAATCGTACCGATTTTCAAAACTTTAACACCATTTGCGACATATTTTGGCGTACCACTAGCACTATGAAACGGAACCCGAACTTCCAGAAGTAAAGCATCTGTATCATTAGGGTTGCTATGGTCACGTTTAAACAACAGTCGCTATGGTTATCTAGCAATTAAAACAAGGTTCCATGATGGCATAGGGATCAAATTGGTTGACTGTACCTATTTGTCAAGCGTTCTTGTTAGTGTATCTGTAATCTGTCTACCATAAAATCAAAATGATATGGAGGATTAGTAGATCACAAGTGATATTTGTTTCAAATAATTTAGAACAGTATCAAAAAGGAAAACTGTTAGGTTCAGGCTTATTTTTACGAGTGCTCGAAATAACCGTACACTCCTGGGATAATCTGCTACAATAATGTATTGCACCCGTTGAAAGTGAAACAGGTGTTATCCAATGTCTTCAAATATACAATTGGGTTGTACCAATTCGTATCGCGGCTTCTCTGGTGCTGGATTTTGGGTGGCGAATTAAATACTTCAGTACTCGTGTTTTGAACGCCTGTGAGTACCTTGGACGTCGGTTTAGAAGCTTCGTTTAATCTTGGCATGACCCTGGGCATGATCTGGGACCGTGAACTGTCCATAGTCTCTCAAGTTCTGTACATATCAGTTGATCTATTGACGTGTGGGGATTACACTCCGGGTATCGCTCGTGAAACAGTGCTTGCGTCCTCCTAGTTTTCTGATCGTTGAATTAAAGTAAACGGGTAAGCAGGAGGCATGATTTCTTTAAAGTAATGAAACCGCGACAATAACGAACTAAACAAAATTTTTGCTTGTTATGACAAGGAACTTCAATAATGTGTGATAATCCATTTTCGTCATAAATTATTGGCCTAATAAGCAAAACTTTTAGTGTTCACTATAAAACTAGATTCAAACTTTTTTCTCTTAACACTCGAAGTAAGGGTTACCACGATGAGACCATAAATACAGGTATAATTCAAACAATGATATTAATTTATTAAAATTACTTAAACAACGTTCGAGGCTAGCAGAGAGATTTAAGCGCCAGGGATATGAGTTTAAAGAACATGAGTTGTGTTACGTTCAATGTGTCACCCTGTATTAATACTTCTACAAATCTGCCAAAATATGCCATCTTAGTAGCACCGGTTCGGTCTGTGTTGCAAAAACTTTCATTTCCTCCTGATACATTAAGTGTTGACGTGGGCTTCCGGCTTTATTCTTAGTCTTAACCCCTTATAAGCGGGTTTATACATTTTTATCGAGTAACTTACCTGTTCCGTATTTCTTTGATCAAATGGGGCGGATCAATTACGTGCAACAACCTCATAATTATCCTCAAAAAGATTTTTCTCGAAAGTAGTTCCCATTCTGGTATATTTGTCTCGTTTCCTTACTTAGATAGCTTATAGCACTGGTGTTTTTCCCCTTGATCACACACCGTTGTCATTAAATCCAATAGTGTTTAATTTTTTAATTATTGTTTTTAGTTGGTTGACGATGTCCAGTTAAAAAGCGCCAAAAGAATGCCTTATGATATATACCACCAAATGTTCTGCTTTTTCTTTCTTCTTTCTGCATCCACATTGAAGAACCCAAAGTTTTATATATTTTTTAATTATATTCAAAATGAGGGCAAAGGGCGATATCGTCGAATAACAGAGAAGTATTTCGTGAGTCTTCTGTGCTTGTTGATTCAAAAGTAGGCCAAATTTTCAATAAAAATAGAACTCAACTTCTGGCTCCATCAGCAGGCCAACTTGATCGTACCAAAATGATCACATGATTTCTGGACGAGCCCTAAATAGCTTACTCATGGTTTAGATAATCGAGTAAAACAAATTAGTCTGTAAGTACATAATTATAAAATTAAAAAAGTAGGTATTTGGATAGTGCCTAGTTTTTAGGGCTCCGTAGTCAACAAGGAATAACACTTATAAATAGTCATAATCACGCCGGCAAGATGGTAGAATAAAATCTTGAAAAATATATTTTTAAGGTACCTTCCCTTTTTCAACTCTGAGGTGTGATTGGGCTTTAAACCGCAAAGTTCCTTTCAAGTCAAGTATCCCCACCCCCTGCCGGATACTGAGAATGTGAAAATATTGGCCATACGATTAAATAAATATTATGAATTTAAAAGGAAAAGCACTTAGTCGGTTTTTTAAAAATCTCCCCAAAACGTATGTACGCAGTAAAGAATAATACATTCACTAAGTATTTTGGCTCAGTGCTCTAAAAAGGGACTTGGCCTCCGAAACGAGAGCACGCCACTTATGCACTTAAGTTTAACTTTTTTTAATACGCCCTATTGGCTTAATGGACTAAAAAATTGGCTAACAGATTGATAAAACTTTAATTATTTGATAAAGACAGTCACAATGACAACTAGTTTAATTAGATTACTTAATCCTATTTCGTGAACCACTAGTAGCAGGCGTGATTCGGTTTATCGCCACCAGGGAATCGAAGGCGCTACGTTATTAACGACGCCGCTTCATCACTGCGAAATGACGACCTGGTTAGATCGCTCTGTGATGTTCTTTTATATATGTAGGCAGTAGAAAGTATATTGCACGCTGAGGAATTGATCTTGTTTATTTATTTCTGGCAAATAGCTTCACAAATTGAATAAAATATATATAAATCTGTAGATAATTTTACGCTTAGAATGATAAACTTCTTAAGTGAGCGTTTCTCAAAAAAATGCCACTATTATTAATTGTACTTCTAGGAATTTTATTTTAACTATTTCCACTCAGAATCAGGAGCTCTTTCGACCCTGGTAGGACAAAAAACTGTCCCAAAGATATTTTTCCTATTGTGTTACCATTTACCATACACTTTGTATGGTGGTAACACAATAGGAAAGTTCAAAAATGTATGAACATTTTGGGACACTTTTTTTCTCCTATTGGGATGGAAAGACATCGTGATTTTGAGTAGAAATAACATAAAAGTTGCAGAAAATCTCCGAAAAAATGTAGTGGCATTTTTTTTGAGAAACGCTCAAGTGTGAGTAGTACTTACTATACTGACTTGATCGAGCGGGCGTTATTATTATCAGTGGTATTATTATTTTTATTATTTCGTGTACATGTGGCATCTTGGTATAAATAGTATTCGTTACAAAAATTTGTTTAATATCGCCTTTTATCTTTGTGTATTTTTGGTTTATTACTACCAGTGATCGTAACTTTTGTAGCATTTTTGGTGCAGCGTAGTGTTGTTAACGGAATTGGTATAGGCAATATCAATCAAAATTGTTAATTAAGGTTAATATTAACGTTATTAACACTAATTTAACATTAGGATTGAAATTCTTTATACCAATTCCGTTAACAACACTACGCTGCACCAAAAATGCTACTAAAGTTACGATCACTGTTTATTACAGTGTTCCTGAATCTGCATAATATCATATTTTTTTAATAAATACGACCAACGGTTGTGGATTAATTTCTAGGAAAGAGCGCGAGTGTCGTGCGTTGAAGGCGAGCCTTGGCGAGCATCGCAATTTAAGATACCACGAGCGTTTTAGTAAAGGAACGTATACATTTGCTTTCAAAAACACGAATTAAATCTTAACGTATAGGCCTAATAGCTTATCATAGTATTTTGGTGGTAAATAAGAAATATTATAGAGGTAGGGGCTGTTGTGGTTAGTTTTGTTTGTAATTAGTTTGCACTTGTCATCCGAACCAAACCGAATTCAAACTGTTTATTTTTATAAATATTACCATGAATTTATTAAAAAAAATAAGACCATAGATGATGAATTATTAATCTTTTAGCAAATAATTTAAAATATACTAGTATTAAATCGTAAATGAAAACTTTCATTTCGAAATACTATTTGTATATGAATTGAAAAGTTAGTTGATTTACATCGGTGCTTTTATGAAAAATGTATGAACCATAGAAGTACGCAAAACTGCGTTTATGGGCCATAGAGCATATAATTTTAAGTTTAAGTAGTTTTTTTTTAAGTCAAATATCACAGTAAAATATAAATCATTCCTCCTTTCACATAATCTTTGGTTGCCTGGATATACTTAGTAAGCTTTGCAGCTTTTTCCAATAAGGGACCCATCAAATTTTGCTATGTTCGTCTGTCCGTCCGTGACTTAACTAAAGGCTTTTTTGAGTTCTTTGCATTCCAATAAGCAAAAACTACCAAATGTACGTTGCATATTAGTATGAATAGATATTTTTTATATGTTAGATATTATTTAGTATTCATGAACAGACCAAGATAAATTTTGGTCTACTTACATGTTACATATTCATTAGACAATTATCCCATTAGGTACATAATAAACAATAGGTACTGGTAAGATCACCTTGTATCTCACCAAAACCGCTAAATTGTAAGGGCCATCGTAAAACTGTCAAAAGTTTGTCGGGACGTCACCTTAATTGCGCCATTACATCGTTCATGATGTTATCTGCAGCAGACCTTTGCCTTAAATGGGAAGTGAGATAAAATATGTAACCACTTATTTGGCAACATAAATTGAAAATGTACGACTGTTATTAACGATAGTCAACAGAAACCTGATGTTAACAAAGACAAATATGGACATATTGTTTGTGAAGGTAACTGGTACAGTAATTGTGTATATTGTAATTTTCTTTTACTTAAAATTCTGTCCATATAAATATTAGCTAGATCATAGTTCCTTAAATCGAAAACAAGTTCTCAATCTCGCTGTCGTCGGACGTCGTAAAGCGGATTTATATCGCGAAACCATTTCCCATTAAAAACTTCGCCATTATTTCTTTGGGGGTGAGACGGGTCGAACTATGTCTAGGCCTTTATCGCTTGTCCACAGCTTGCGTCGCTGCAAAGTTTAATTAAGATTATGACTTCGGGGCATAATCTTGGATTCAAGAACAAACTGAGAAAGGATTTATACGTAGAATCCTTTCATTGAATAACATTTCGCTGATGTTCATTGTGGACTAGTTCGTAGAATTATGCAACTCCAAATTGCGTGCTTTAGGACTTCAAATTGTGTCGGATTGCATTGGTGGTCGCTTCGTCGTGGTAAAAGCAGCGTCGACCACGTCATGCTCCGGCAGAACCACCTTATTTTTCATGAACTCCAATATATGGAAAAAAAGCAATACTATTCTATATAAAGGTCGAACACGCCAAAACGTGGGCATATGAAATAGCCAATAAAACATAATCAAGTACAATATTTAAAAAACTTTTTATTACATTAGCTTGCACTACTATCGTACATTTATAAACATACAAATGTGTATTTAATTATGACTTGAATACGCTATTGCCCTCACATTGCGTCGAATGCGGCTCATCAATGCTTGCACGGCATTGTCAGGGTACTTTTTACCAGCCCAAGTCCATGTTTTTTGCAAATCAGCCACGGAATTGATTTGCCCGCCCTTCTTTTTTAATATCCCTTTCATTATGGACCAATATTGCTCGACAGGCCTAAGTTCAGGGCAATTAGGAGGATTGCTGTCTTTAGGTACCACAGCAACACCATTCTGTTTGTACCAGTCCCACACAGCTTTTGCATAGTGGCAGCTTGCTAGATCAGGCCAAAACAATGGTTGCGAAATATGATTTTTTAGAAAGGGTAATAGTCGCTTCTCCAAACATTCTTTTTTGTAAATTTCGCTGTTTACAGTGCCTGTAGTGATAAATGATCGACTTTTTTTACCGCAGCTGCAAATAGCTTGCCAAAGCAAGTACTTCTTCGGAAACTTGGACCTCTTTTTTAACTTACAGTCCTCAGGAGCATTTTTGCGACTCGTACTAGTATAAAACTCCTGGCCTGGTATCTGTTTGAAGTCAGCTTTTATGTACGTTTCGTCGTCCAACACGATGCATTTAAATTTTGTTAAGAAATTATCATATAACTTTCTTGCCCTTCGTTTGGCCGTCAAATTCTGCTGAGCATTGCGGTCAGGTGCAGCTTGAGCCTTGTACGACCTTAATCCAGCTCTTGTCTTTACTTTTTGTACATAAGATTGTGACATTTGTACCTTTTTAGCGACATCGCGTGATGAGATCTTCAGATTTGTGTTAAAAAGCTGTAAAACCTTGGCTTCTTTTTTTTATGTCTTACGCCTTGCTTTCCGCCAGTACCTGACTTCCGTTCTACAGTCAACCGTTGCCGGAACTTTTTTAAAACAGAACAAACAGTGGATTGCGGGTATTTCAATAACTTTGCTAGTGCTCTGTAGCTTAGAAGGGGATTTTCTGTGTGTTTGAGCAAAATCATTTCACGCTGCTGAAGTTCAGGGCTCGCCATCGTGAAAACGAAGAAACGAAGTGACATGCTGTCATAATATTTTTTGTTCATCACACTATGGAGTTTATAAAAATATTACTAAATAGTTTGTATAATCGTGAATAAAAAAAATAGAAGTACATATGTATGCCCACGTTTTGGCGTGTTCAACCTTTAATCTCTAATCTCTCTTTCTAATCTATCACTAATTTAAGAGCTTATCCTCTTGTCGGTGGAGTATTTTCCAGTTCTGCCGTACGCCAGGCTTTAACCAATAAAAAAACATATATCAACAGTTTTGCTGTAAATAGTTTCTTCCTTGCACAACCACCATGATACTTTTATTGCTGTGCACAGTATAGGCACACGACAGCTGCCAACGCTTATAAGAAGGCGGACAGACTAATGTGAAGACAACGTTTGTTGGCCTAAGTAGTTTAAGACGACGAATTGGGCATTTTGGTGGCAGGGATCTAGATTTTTCTCAGCAATTATAAAACATATCAAAGCGACATTTGAAAACTTGATTCTTCATTTCAATGTCTTCACTTTGTCAGTTGCCGAAACACGATTCGTTAAATTTAATAGCACTGAAAAAAATATCAAAGATACCTCTTGTAATACAGGGATTTGCATTTTACAGGCAACCCAGATCAATTTAAGATTCCAAATTTTCGTATGAAATTAGCTTTTACCCATACTTCAATATGCCAGTTGGATTTTTTAAAATTAACTGTAATTTGTAATACAAACGGAAAAAACCGTTTTGTCGCATACGACCGACGAATATAAGCTAGCGAGCGCTCGTATTTTGTATGCAATCAGTCTCCCCTCAGCGCAGGCCTCAGTCCGCTGCCGGCGTTGTCAGCGACGGATCTGTGTTAGTCGAGCTGCCGCGGGCCGTCGATCGCATACAAAATAATACGCAGCAAAAATGGGGAAAAGAAGTGTCGGATTTTCCAAGAGGAAAAGGAAAGCTTGTTTAATTGAGCAATGTAAGATTATGACTAAGAAAAGGTGAGTAATCATTATAATTCTACAGTTCACAGCACAAATCACCATGACAACCGTCGGTTGTGTTTATAGTTTCTCGCTATGACGGATGACGCTAGGACAGATATGCAATTCAGTGTTTGTACAAAAAAACCATTGACTATACTAACAAAAATATTTCTATTTCAATAAGCAGACAAATAAATTATCAAATAATAAATTATCTTTGCAAAGTTCTGAGAACAAATTCATGGAGCCGTCTCTGGATTTAGGTGGGAATGAAACAATGTCTATCGATTTAATGGAAGGGTATGTATCCATATTCATTTTAAAGGTCTATTTACTTTAAATATCAACTCTATTGAAGTTAACATGTTTTCATTTGAATTTTTGTTTTTTTAGAAAACGAGACAATTCGCCAATTTATGCAGAGTTACAGAATGTGTTACTCACGTAAGATTGTAGTACCTACCTACGAAGTAGTTATGGTATAATGAATAATCATTTAAATTTATTCATAAAGAATATTTATTTTAGGGCTGCAGATAAGAATAATAAGAATCTTCCTGAAGAAAGCATGTCTGCTACGGCCACAGTAAGTATTTCGTTTATTGTTAATTTTAACGTAAGCTGAAAAATAAAGTTCATATTTTATGGATTGAAACATGTAAAAACATATTTAAAAAAAATTACAGATGGAAAAAGAATTTGAGAAAAATAGCGCATCTCTCGACTTAGTATTAGAATGCGCATCTGAAGTATCAGTAAGTATTCTATTAACTTAAAGCCAGTAAACTAATAATACTACTAAAAAGGTTGGCTTTAAAGATCCTTTAAAGCGACCGCCGGACGGCCTTTTTAATTTTGCCATTTTTAGGGTTCCGTAGTCAACAAGCAACCCTTAATAGTTTCGCCATGTCCGTCTGGCCGTCCGTCCGTCCGTCCGTCTTCGGCTTAGCTCAGTAACCATTACTACTACAAAACTGTAATTCGGCATGGGTATATATAAATCAATAACGCCGACAAAACAATACAATGAAATCAGGAAAAAATTTTTTTTTAAGTGTACCTTCCTACGCCTAAAGCGGGGATGTATTTTTTTTCCCGTTAAACCCATGGTGTGGGGTATCGTTGGATAGCTCGTTCCCCCCTGCCGGCTAAATGGCTACTACTGGGGATGAGAAAAAATTCGTGGGAGTCGTACATTCAATGAATTTAAAAGATAAACTATCACGGACAAGTAGCATAAGTAGTTAGCGATTAATAGTCGACCAACTTAATGTGTACTTGGAAAGGCCTATTTTCGTACAAATTCGGCCGATGCAATCGCACCGCACGTCGATGTCACTAAGACAGATAGACTACTACGGAACCCTACACTGCGCGTGGTCCGACACGCACATCTGTGCTGTTCAATAACGAATATTTGTATTCTATTATACTTAAATTACAAAGGTTCAGCTTTGATACAAAGTTGACCCTTACAATATCTACAGTAAAATGAACGCTTGTTTCAGATTGAGACCGAAAATCAAGATTTGGGGCACCGAATAATTGATTTTAATCATTTTACAACATAACTTGTAAAACTTTCTCAGCATGAGTCTTTGTTCGATTGCGGATTAGCTACAATGAAATTAGTTTCAGAAAAGCTAGTAGGCTTGCAATCCGAATTTACATATCGTTGCCTATCTAAAACAACTCTGTATCTCAAAAACTGTGTTTTTTCAGGACAGAGGTTTGAAAAAAACACAAAAAAGATTTCGTTATAACTTTTTATTAAAAAAACCGAATAAAAATCTTCTTTCAGTAACAGTTTCGTTATTTATCCACGTATCGAAAATTAGGTAAGTAAAAACGAACAACCTAAATCTTCACAAAAAAAACTTAAAAATGTACCACGGCTTAGAGTTATGACACGATATTTACCTGCTTTCGATAAGCTTTTATGTGCACTAGCGTCACAATAGTAAATAATCCAAAAAAAATGTTTATTCTTATGAATAATAGTGGATTATTCGTCTTTGAGACAAATGTTTATATAAATTATTAAAAAGCATACTAACTTATTTTGTTTTGTTCCTCTAATACAATTTTTTTATATGGACAATAATGGCCTAAAACGACATGCATCATAATAATACTAAAACTTTGTGAACAATAACGGTATAGTTTACTTTACAACACTTGGTATCGATGTAAATTAGAAACTCTTTTTATTAAAATGCCTCTATTTTTATATAATTTAAGTTTATACAAAACTTGTTTCCGTAAACAAAGTAGTAAAAAATTAACAAAATTCTCAAATTATACTTCTCCAAACTATAAAAGTAATAAAAAACCACACGATATCTTCTAATCTAATCTTCTAATAATCTTTATGGTCAGTATAGTTGCTAGGATCTTCTTTATAAGTTTTTGGTGCTGGTTTTTTCCCAATTTTTAGGTTGATCTGCAGATTTCGGAATATTTTCCCAGTCCGCGTGTTCATTTCTGTAAACAAAGTATAATATATAGTCGAATGAAAGAATTACTGAATCTATGACACAAATACAGCAAAGTGAGGTATGACAAACCCCTATTACTATTAAACGACTTTTTATACAAAAAAGAGACACACACTAACATCGACCGACACGCGTAATTGATGTCCCTAATCCGCATGTACATCGAGCATGCAGGTATATCTTATACTTATATTTTTTGACATTACAAGATAAATAAATATCAACACAATCTTATACAAATTAAACTAGGTCCATAGTAAGCTCAATATAGTTGGCCATACACGCTAGGGTATGCCTGCGCAGTTTTAACTGTACAGTTCAACTGCACAGGTAAACCCCAGCTGGGTGGTGTGTGCTCCACGCATTTATTGAACGAGATCCAAATATATCCGGAATCTTAGAATGGATGAAAAGACGTACTTGAAGATTTCGTTTCGTTTACGAGACATGTTTTTCGAGCAAACGCAATCTACCCCCTTCCGCGATCACTGGACAACTAAGACCTGCGCAGGCGAAAGCCACACAGGCTCAGTTTTAAAGACCTTCTACACGATCGGGACCAACCGCCAACCATCGTGTCCTTGGTCGGATCAACTACAGGCCAATAGCTATAACCTCCCTTTTCTCCAAGATAATGGAGGCCATTATCAATCGCCAGCTGCTTCGGTACCTAGAGGACCACCAGCTGCTCTGTGACCGACAGTACGGTTTCCGTGGGGGTCGCTCGGCTGGTGATCTTCTAGTTTACCTGACACATCGGTGGGCGCAGGCAATCGAGACAAAGGGTGAGGCATTGGCAGTTAGTTTGGACATAGCTCAGGCCTTTGATCGAGTTTGGCACAAAGCACTTCTAGCAAAACTTTCATCCTATGGGCTCCCAGAGAAATTATGCGAGTGGGTCAGCAGCTTTTTAGCAGACAGAAGCATAAAAGTCGTAGTCGACGGTGAATGCTCTGACTCCATGTCTGTAAATGCTGGTGTCCCCCAAGGCTGTGTGCTATCACCCACGCTGTTCCTCCTGCATATTAATGACATGTTGCAAATCAGCGGCATTCATTGTTATGCGGATGATAGTACGGGTGATGCCTTTTACACCGGCCGTGCCAATAATTCTCGGGAAAACGTCATTGAGAGTCGAAACAAACTTGTGTCTGAAATTGAGTCTTCCCTAAAAGAAGTCTCAGAATGGGGCCGACTTAATCTAGTCCGTTTTAACCCCACGAAGACACAAGTTTGTGCATTCACCGCAAAAAAGTTAGCGTTTCCGGCATCTCCACGATTTGAGAGCACTCCCCTAGCAGCCACAGCCAGAATCGGAATCCTTGGCGTCGACATTTCGAAAGAAGTCCAGTTCCGCGGCCACTTGGAAGGTAAGGCCAAATTAGCCTCGATGAAGCTCGGTGTGCTCAACAGATCGAGACAGTATTTCACGCCGGCTCACCGCCTACAGCTCTGTAAGGCGCAGGTCCGTCCACATATGGAATACTGTTGTCATCTGTGGGCAGGGGCTCCTCAGTACCAACTCCTCCCTCTAGACCGCATTCAACGGAGAGCGATTCGAATTGTCGGCTGCCAGCGTGTTTCCGATCGGCTTGATCCCTTAGCACTGCGTAGAGATGTAGCCTCGCTTTGCATTTTCTACCGCATGTACAATGGGGAGTGTTCCGATGAATTGTTCGGATTAATCCCCGCCGCTTCCTTCCGCCATCGCCCTACGCGACAGCTTTTCCATTCTCACCACGTAGATGGTTGGCAGTCCTCAACTGTGCGTTTCTCCCGAAACTTTCTGCCTCGCACAGCCAAACTCTGGAATGAACTGTCGCCTGCGGTATTTCCGGACCGTTATAACCTTCAAGCCTTCAAGAAAAGAGCGTACTCCCATCTTAAAGGCCGGCAACGCACCTACAACTCTTCTGGTGTTGTAAGTGTCCATGGGCGTCGATTATCGCTTACCATCAGGTGATTCGACTGCTCGTTGGCCTCCTATAACATAAAAAAAAAAAAAACATTTTTTGTATTCGTTTAACACGATCGGTGGTAGACTCAACTTGTCAGTTCTTCTCCGATATTTGAACAGAACGGTTGCGATGGCACCTTGCCTTTCAAAGCAACAAAAAATCGGTTTGGCAATAACTTATTTATGTTTGAGCGAAAAAGAAAAACAAAGAAAAAGGCCTCTGGGTCGATTATTTTGAGCTTATCCTTCATAAGCTCCCATCCTTGATTTTTTTAGGTTCCTATCTTTATAAGATTCGAATGCAATGTCCCAAAGACATGGTAAATCAAAGTACAGAGCTAAAAATTCGGTCAAAACTTCTCGTTCGCGGCTTTCTTTTAGCGAATCCATTTCGTAGCGTGCGCTCGCGACGACTGACCAGCACACACTGAAGCGCTCCAGTCGGCCGATAGCGTTCCAGACCGGTCGGAACAACCGCTTTCTACACGATCCATTTTTATATCAACCCGATCAAGGACACGATGGTTGGCGGTTGGTTCCGATCGTGTAGAAGGCCTTTTACCTGCACAGTTCAATTGAACTGCGCAAACATGAAAATACATATTTTTTACCTGTGGGTAATTACCCACAGGTAAAAAATATGTATTTTCATGTTTGCGCAGGTAACCTGTACAGTCGTAGAAAACTGCACAGTCGAATGCCACATACGCTCAGTTTTACCTGTGCAGTCGAACTGTACAGGCAAAACTGCGCGGGCGTACCCTAGCGTGTATGGCCAGCTTAAGGCTTGTGTCATAGAGGTACAGCGGTATATTATTATTTGAATAGATATAAATACTTAAAAACAGAGAAAATACCTTTTCTTACAATAAAACATCTAAATAAATTTATTAACGTGCTCCTTATTTATCGTTTATAGTGGCTTTAGTCGTTTTGAATCAAGTAACTGAATGCATATTTATGATAAACATTGTCCTAATTCGTATAGTATACCTATAATGAAGCAAATATTATGTAGTATAGGGGTTTATTTTGCTTACAAGAACAAGCCAGCTTACATTATTTTCGTGAATACTGGCTTATTTGTTATTAAGTCAAAATATCGGTACTTACTGTTTCACGGAGAGTGTCCCATCCATGAATACTCCTATATTGCACAAAACATCACCATTGGTCCACTGACATATTTAGCGTAATGCCGCTGTTGTACATAAAATTTGAAGTAAACTGTCGTATTATTTGGAGATGTGCCGGTAGACACCAAAAAAACGTAGTAACGGCGACGATCGCTGTGGCTCAATTGGCCTACGGACGGTCTTCCAGATAAAATAACTTCGACTCTCCACCAATGGCATAACGGCACAATGCTGCCACAGTGGCATTTTTTTGAATTAGAACTCGGGAGTCTTAGTCACGATAAACTTCAACGTGTTCTGCGTCTAGTCTTATACTTAGTAGCAAAACGGATTATTTCGCGATACCGACTTGTTTTAGATAAGCGTCGATATGTCTGTTCAATGTGTAGTTTCAGAAAAAAAAATAACGTCGTCATTGGCCGATATAAACAAAGACGCTGTTGCAGGGGTGATGGCTGCAGGCTGCGGCCATGCACAACTAAAGCAATTTTCAGCAGCAGTAGGTTTGCCTATTATGTCCGAGTACACGTACAATAAAACACAAAACGACATTTGTAACGATTGGGAAGAGACAGGTTGGGACGAGATGAAAAAGGCCGGTGAGAGAGAAAAAGAAGCAGCAATCAAGGAAGGTAGAATCACTAAAGATGGTACGCCGGTTATAGATGTAGTTGTAGATGGATGTTGGAGGAAGCGGTCGTATCGAACAAATTACGCAGCTTTATCTGGGGCTGCAGCCATTATTGGTAGACGTTTTGGCCAAGTATTGTACATGTGTGTCAAAAACAAATATTGTTGTATTTGTGCTAGATCTGAAAAGAGAAAAGAAATTCCAAAAAAACATGAATGCTATAAAAACTTTAATGGAGCATCTACTGCTATGGAGTCTACAATAATAACAGAAGGGTTTAAGCAATCTATTAAAATGCATGGATTGATTTATTCACGATTTATTGCTGATGGTGATAGTAGTACATATGCGAAGATAATAGATGCTCGCCCATATCCTGGCATTACAGTAACAAAAATTTACAGTCGCAATCATTTATTGAGAAAACACTGCAATAATTTGGTACAACTTTCTTCTAATACCCATTATACTGCAGCAGACAGAAAAAATCTAACGCAAGAAAAGATACTGCGATCAAGAAAATATATTTGCGATAATATAAAACTTCACAAAGAAATAAAAGATGAAGATGGTTTATATAAAGATATTAATGCATCTATATTCCATGCTCTCAATCTTCATGAAAACTGTAACCGGAAATTGTGCAAATATATGGGTCCAGATGCTCCTTATCCATTTTTTGGCAGTCTACTTTGGCAGAAAATAAAAACACTGGTTGCACAATTAGCCGATAAAGTCCACAGTTTAATCGAAGATGTTGACAGCAACGTCGTAGAGAGATTTAACGGAGTTATTGCAAAGCTTGTAGGTGGGAAAAGAATTAATTACTCTCTAAGACGTTCCTACCAAGCAAGATGCTCAGGAGCTGTAATTTCATTTAATACCGGAAAATTGCCGTCAACTGTTCATAGAAATATATACGGAAACAGCCCCAAAAAGTCGATTAAACAGCACGAAAAAGCAACAAAAATTAAAAGGCGTAAGGCGAAACATAACAAAAGAAAAAAAATCGTACACTTGTACCAAGAACGTTAAATTTAGATTATGGAGAAGTTGTAGACAAACCAGATTTAGACGAACAATTTTTCAAAAAAGCTAAAACAACTTGTGCAAAATTTGAAAAAAACCGATTAAGAAAGAAGGGACATCGAGAAGCGAACCATATTACAGAGTGAATCGGACGAATGGTTAGAGCTGAGAAGAAATATGTTAATAGCCTCTAATTTCGGCAAAATTGTCAAAAGAAAACAGAGCAATTCAAGAATTGCAAGCAAGAACATTGTTAAAAATTTGCTGTATAAACCCAATATTGACCATGTCCAATTTATATGCCATGGAAAAAAAATCGAAAAGATTGCACTTGAGCAACTATCTGTCTTAAAAAATATTAAAATTGAAAATTGCGGCTTATTTATCGATGAAAACTATCCTTTTTTAGGCGCTACGCCCGATGGTTTATCTAATGATATGCTTATAGAAATTAAATGTCCCATGGCGCCTTTTAAAATTGGTATCGAAGAGGCAATCGAAAAGAAAAAGATGCATTTTTATAAAAAAAACAAAAATGAAGAAGTAATTGTCAACCAAAAATCGGATTGGTATTTTCAAATTTAAGGACAATTGCATATCTGCAAAAAAAGATATTGTTTGTTGGGGATATGGTATGGTGACAATAAAATAAAAACAGAAATTATAGAAAAAGATGACAAGTTTTGGGCAGACTTAATGGAACCAAAATTACTCAAATTCTATTACGATTGTCTTCTCCCAGAGCTCGTCGATCCAAGGTATATTAGGAATAAGCCTATTCGTGATCCAGAATACTCACGTATTCTGGATCACGAATAGGCTTATTCCTGCGATTCACATACAGGACATAATAAGGAAAATATCGGAAACGTTTCAGAAGGAGCAGAAGCTACTACTACTGTTATTTCCTCTGATAATATTTTTCCCGAAGTTTTCGGTGTTGGTGAGGTAGCTAACGTAGACAACGTTATGCCATTTTCCGCATATTAACGGTTATAAATGCTTGTGTTGTCTGTTGTCTGTCAATAATGTATGTGTAAATAATATTTTTTTAACTGTAAATAAGTGAAATCTAAAATAAAGATATGTAAATTTGTAAATAACTGTGTAAACTGTAAATAAGTAAAACATAAATATTAAAAAAGATAAATACAAAAATAAACCTGTAAAAACTGTATCTTTGTAATATTTATTTTTTGCTATGCACTACCTGCCTACATTTACGTCTCTGAGATTTCTTATCTCTAATGGGTCTCAACCTACTTCCGAACAGGTAGAAAATATAATTATGGTGGCAGGTGAAATCTATAAACTTAATTTTTAATACAACTTTTTTGCCGACTGTGATTTTTGTTGATTGTACTTGTATTGTCATCCATCCCACATAAGTACCTATGCCAAATTTCACGTCAATCCGACCACTAAAAGTGGGTCAAAATTCACTTGCAAGATTTTACACGAACATACATACAAACATTGCAAGTTAATAAAACCTTGTAAAATAGGTCTATAAGATAAAATACTCGTTATTGCATTACCTACTACAATTTGCAAAAAAAGTTGTAAGGGCAACTCCTAAGACGTCTCTGTTCTAGCGCACTGTCACTGACAATGCGCTGACAGTCTGTCAGTGTAACGCACGGTGGACTGAGGCTCGCAAGCCGCGTAAAAAGTAGAGGGGTGTGAGCGGGTTGCGGGGCACAAACGCTCTGTTTTCGATTAATTGTTTAGCAATGCGTCACCTTAAAATGAATACGGCGACCGCATTAGGTGAACGACGAAGTGTAATTGCCGCTTAACACTCCTCCACGCTTCGCTCGTCGTCGTACCTGCACCGACCTGCCTTAAAATCTCTCTGGAACTACTTTGAACAAATCAAAAGTCCCAATTTCATAATTCCTAAAAAAATAAATTACGATTATTAAAAACACGAAGTTCATTTCAATCAAACCGATGACGGGTTAGCCTAGTGCGTAGTGACGCTGCCCATGAAGCTGAAGGTCTTGGGTTCGAATACCGGTAAGTGCAAATATTTGTGTGCTCATCACATGAATAATTGTTTCTGAGTCATGGAAGTTTTCTATATATTTAAGTTATACCCATAACACAAGCGTTAATGAGATTATTATGGGAATAGTTCGATTTGTGTAAGATTGTCCCTTAATATATATTAATTAATAAATAAATAAAATAGGACCTCCTTCACGAGTTCCGGGCTCAGTGGGCTCTTATATTATAGTCTATAGGGGTAAGACTGACAATGACAATTACCACGTGACAATGGAGTGCTCTGATTCGTTTTTTGGCGAGTTTGTTTTCTATCTATACGAGTATATAGGTACTTACCACCAATACAAGCGATTCTCACTGGACATATTAGTATGACTTGCCAGTATGACCACCAAGAAACGGGGACTTTTTCTAGGATGTGATTGATAGCAATGACTGTAAAACTATATCAAATGCAGTTGTTATCAGTTTTAATCATTATACCAAATGTACGTTATGTCAAAAGAAAATATGTATTACACACGAACATTGCAAATGAGGTGGTTATAAATGAGTGGTATGTTATATTATGATAATAGTTTATTATGATTTCCGTACGTATGCTACTTGAAATTATGCATTTTGTTTATATGACGACTGAACGGCACCCCGTCGACCGTCCACCAGCTGGATGGGTTGAAGATATTAGGAAGATCATGGGTCTCTTCTGGTCTCTAAGCTCCACCTAGAGAGTCTTGCGACTCCCTGGGCGAAACCCTCCAGCCACCTCGTGTCGGGTTTTTGGTAGCACGGGCAAGCGATCACTTATCCTGCGCTTCAACTGCATCAGAAGAAATCGGTAGAGCCCAGACACACGCGAAGGATACCCGACATAGCGCCCCGATTGAAATGTACCTACCTACATTCAGCCAACCTTACACTAAAAAAAATAACTGGAGTATACTGGAGAAAATTAAACAACTGTAATATGGATGTTAAGTTTTACTCAAAGCTTATTTTCGCATAATTATATTCTAAGTTTTTTCGTTCACCTATCTTAAACGTGTACACAGTGCGGCGCCCGTATCTCGCTCCAAACCTAATATCTGTCTAGTGTAAATACAGTGTACCGAAACGAAATTGTTCAAATTGCGCCTGGAGCAATAATACTTCTACAACCACATAGGAAAGCGGAACCTGCAAAAGGCACAGCAATTTAATACAAAACGTAATGGATTTAGGCTTAAGTGAAGCAAGTTTTAATACTTCAGTTTGACAAGTTTTTATATATTTGTAGGACACGAAAAGCATCACTGGTTCCGTAGTCAACAGGTACCTAAAATCACAATCCTACTAATATTATAAATGCGAAAGTTTTGATGTTTGCTCAATTACGCTTAAACGGTTTACCCGATTCGGATGAAATTTAGCACGAAGATAGTTTATAGCCAGGGTTTGAAGGTACCTTTTTTCAGATTTTCGTACATATCTCGAATATCTGTACGAATAGCGTTATAATAACTTCAGACAAAAGATTCTACATAAAATTTCCTACAACATTGGTCATAATTATTTTGGCAGCTACAGGGTGTTTAAGTTAACAAAGACAAAAATAGGCGATCAAAGAAATAATACTCGAAATAAAGTTTTTGAAATAATTATTTAAAAATAGAAAAAACACCAGACCGTCTTTATGAAAATAATAATTTTTAAAAAAATGGCTTATTGGTAACAAACAGTGTTCAGACAAATTAAGAAAGGGTTGGGACCTTCTAGTAAGTATATGGCAATACTTGTAACAGAAGATCCCTCTCTTCCAGCATCAAGTTTAGAAGTATAACCGATAGTATACAGTTAACATGTAGGTAGATGTTATTATTTTACTCATTGTCTTCGGCATCGTTATCTTCGTCTTCTCTTTCTAAAAAATGTACAGGTGCACCGTTTGTAATACCGGTCTTTTGCAGCGACAAAATATCGAATTCAGTACGGTGTCAGGAGCTGGAGGATCAGTGGTGGTAATTGGCTCAAGGGTTCCATCAGCTCCTCGCTTCCAACCCCACATTTCAGGAGGCAGTTTGTTACCCAGCCACGCTTGTACTTGGTGGAATACTCGTAAAGCATGATATTTTGCTGACCCTTTAGGAGGGGGGAGAGAGGAGAGACCAGCTTTGGACTTTGTGCTGGATTTAACAAAAAGCGAGTATCGATGTCTGTTAAGATCAAGCTGAGTAGTGGCCGCACGATATATCGTCAATCCCGTCCCGTCATCCTTTCTCCTGATTTTGCTATGGTTTCTGGGGCTGATGTTGGGTCATAGAAGATGGATGCTATATCCTTGATCATTGGTTTTTTCTCAAAAAGTTTAAAACTCGACACTATCGATAGGATAGGCAATATCCTATAAATTGCTGAGGTTGTGTCGCAGCCGCTAAAACTATGTAGGAGAAGAATGGAACAAGAATATGAGAGTTTTTGGAGTTCTTGTGATGAAAATGTCTTGGTTTCCACTTTCTCTCTTCCTGGTTTCTTGCATTTGAAAGGAAATGCTCTTGTTGAACAGTGACCTTCATAGCTATATCAGAATTTATGTCAACAGACGTTTTTGTTGCTTGTCTTCTTTTTTGTTCTGTTGCTTCGTCTGTGTCATCGTAGCCATCAAACACGACAATACAATTAGGTCCGTATTGATTTTTTATGTACTTTACGTACTGGTCGCATATGTCGGAATAAGTGGAGCCATTTTGCTACTTGGTTCGGTGCAGAAGAAACCCGCCATTGACGATCATGACACTAGTTTTAAAATCGATAGTAGTGTCGGTTTTGGGGAGAATGTCATACAAAGCTGCTTTTTTAGTTTTTCTCATGCAACTTTCATTAAATAGAGACAAAGGATAGCACGCTATCCTTCATTCATACTCCAAAAGCCATGCCAGATGTTCATCGTCCTTCTTGGCAATCGCAATCCTTTGGAACAAAAGCAATAGATCGCCGACTACAGTCTCGTCATTGATCTTGATGGTACTACTCATGATCCCCAACGATAGAACTTTGTCCTTACGAGATGAACTTTCATGTCAGCAAAATTATTTCCCAACACTTTGGTCATTAGCTGTCTACCAACCTCTTCTGCTTAGTGACAATTTACATGAGGGCTTCCTACAATTCCTGTTGACAGGGATACAAGTTTTTCAGTCTTTGGAAAAGCATGATGATCTATCTCTGCGTTGACGAGATTGTAGCAGATCTACATGTTGATCTCCCGAAGAAAAATGAACTGCACTGAATTCTTCGAGTGACGAGCAGATAGCATGGCTTATTGCTGTCGCTTTTAACCATTTTGCTAGTGTCGAATCCGTGATACCTCTTCCTCTAGTCAATCCTCCACAACTCTTCATAGTGCGCATCAAAGTTTGTTCGATTGTCATATAAAATATAAGTCTCACAACAACACTTTTAAGCTTAGGATCGTCTGCACTACATGCAATAATATCTCGGGCTTTTATATAAAGCGGTTGGTCAAAAGTAATAAAACAAGTTTCGAGGAGACACTGGTCCGTGGCATATTTCAATTCAGTGTATATTGTGTCGTAGTCAGAAGGAGGTGAACTGATAAATGGTAGAGGCATAACGGCACTTTTATCAAAGTTTTGACTTGGTTCAATACATCGCATGAAGCTTTTTCACTCAGGGAGGTTTGGAATCTCGAGCCACTTGCCACATATCCATAACACATCAGACAGTACAGGCATATCTTGGTGCAGGGGATGTAGTTCATTTACATCTTCTACCATAATCTGTTTTAGTCCTCTCTTAGCGAGTTTGCTAAATGTTAGTTGCCGCAGGACTCCCAATGATCCAGTTTCTTTAGAGGTGGGAGTTTTTGTTAATTTTTGTATCTCCTTTCCAGCTGGCACTGAATTTGCAGGTGTAATACACGAAATGCCTCCCATGCTGTGGAACGTGTTGAGACCATCTAGAGTTGCCACATTAAAATCGGCATTGTCAAATACAAACTGCATTAAAGTATCTGGTGGTTTAGCGTCTTGCGGATGGTTAATTGCAGACAACTCCAGCATTGTAGCATCATAGTAAGAACCACTAAAACTCAAATTAGCCATAAGATCCAACAAGCTTCTTGATCCAAACTTTCTGTGGATATAAAAGCTATGCCTTGGAGTACAGAAGACATAAAACTTATTGGTCGGATTATGCTGATGATGGAATGCGCCAAAGAAATATTTTTTTATCCTTTTTTTTCATCTTTTTTCTTGGTAAGAAGCAACTCCAAAAATTCCTTGAGTGATTCAGGAATCACGTGCTCTGCATCATTTAGAAAAGTGCCACTGGGAGGGTAGACTTGCCTCGTAAACACGAGACTGCACATCTTGCTTAATTATCATCGCTGCAGCTGTAACGATTCGTAAACGTTCTTCATTCTCATCATCACGTTTTGAGTTGTACCATGTCTCATTCAGGATTTTGTCCCCAGTATCACGGAAGCATATGACAGATTTATGTGATTTCGATTAACTTATCAATATTCTATCACCATATGTTTCCTTTAGTTTAGACTTGACCGTCTTCACTGATGGTTTTATTCCCGTTACTTGCTCCAATAATTTTACTAAAGACATCTGAGAATCTTTGTTCTCCTCCGAATAACATTGAATTTGTTCCATGGCAATTGAGACATAATCGTCTTTAGGACGACCACTTCCTATTCTTTTAGACACATCAGACCGTAAAAACTTTTTAACAAAAAAATTAAACCGCGGAAAAAAAACTGAATACCAAAAAAAAATCCTTTTTTATTTAGTTCTATAACTAAGTTCTTAAACTATTGTAAGTATACCTATGTATATATTTTTGTAATTACTTTGAGTTTTTAATTAACCTTAATAACTAAGTTCTTAAATTAATCTAAGTGTACCTAAGTAATTTTTGAGTCGGCGCCAATTAGTAATTGAAAAATCAATCATCCCCTGTTTTTCTACCCGAAGGGTTGAAATTTTTATTTAAAATTTATGTGGGATCAACTACGAGGTACCCTTTCTAATAAAAAAAGAATTATCAAAATCGGACTACTTTGTAAAAAGTTATGCGTGTTCATACATTAAAAAAAACGCGTTGACTTAAGAACCTCCTCTGTTTTTTTCGTCGGTTAAAAAGCGCTTGTAACAGTCGACATGATATATACTTCCGGCTGCCATAAGATCGCCAGCATTTATTATTCTCTCGTAAACATCGTTGCTCCATGGATCTTTCCGCTTTTTGACAGCGTCCAAAATTGTACCAGAAAACTGTAAGTTTCGAACAGGATATACCTCCCGACGTCTTTCTATAAATATTTTTTCTGCTTGGCGTAGAATTCATCATCGATTACTTCGGCGCAAAACAAACACTTCATTTGATATTCGAACAAAGGCCGTGATGAGCGTCAGCAGGATGTTGAATCGGACGACGGCGATATCGATGTTTCTCTGGGATCTGCTATGATAGAACAAGTGCGTGTGTATCTTTTTCGGCAACTAGCATGGACGACAACACTTTGAACACCACTGAGCAGATTATGTTTTCCATCTTTTCTACTTTTACTGGTCCTTATCAACCGTTGAATTCCTTTCTTTGATACTTCTACTGTGTCACTAATTACGTCTTTATCACAAATTGTACATTTATCAGTCATAATGAACAGATGCAAAAATCATATTACAAAAACTGCGCGCCGCGATCGTGATGCCAAACAATAAAGTGTGGATACGAGGCAAGCGTTTTAACCCTTAATTGGATAGAAGGAGTATATTTCCCAATCGCATTTAACGGTGCTCTAATCACTCTGAAGGGGGCTGGATCCCTCTTTGTGTCAAATATAAAATGTATATTAATTTGTCTATGCACAAATCTAAAGACGTTAAAAAGAAAAAGGATGTTTTTTTATTTATTTAAGTTCGCCGACTTCTCCTTCAATAATGGCCTGATTTAAAAAAATATTTTTTTATGCGAAAATGTATATTCCTGAGCTGGTCCCATTGTCACTAAGTCAGGATCTGGTGATGGGATTCGAGGGAAATCGAGGGCAACCCTCAAATTTTACAGACACGTATTAGGGTGTTTCATGGATTTTCGAAAGCTATTCACGCGCACTTTCCTGACGTGTGCGCTCAGTGTAGACGTATTTCGGCGAATCACCGCTCGCCTGATCCGTTCGGACGAGCATTCAAATGCTTGCCCGAACGGTTCGCCCGACCGCAGTCTATGTGGACGGTTGTTTTGTTCGGCCGAACGGCTCAGGCGAGGGCGATTTTTGCCCTATAAATATCGAACTCGAGATCAAAATCGATCAAATCGAATTAATTTAATTTTGTTAATTTTCTTGACATCGTTTTTATTTAATTTTTTTTTGGTCATCAAAAACTGCACGCGGTTCTCTATGACATTTGGTCGAGCACAGGGGTGCTCTAGGTCTGACCGTTTAGCCAGGCCGTGCTCCAACTTTTTACCCCGAGGCAAATCTTGAAATGTCAGATTTTTCTGGGGGTCACACGGAGAGACCCTACACTTGTTCCATACATCACCAGGTCGTAATTGCACTCTTTCCCGGAGAACAACTATGTCAGTGAGAAATCAGTGGTTTTGCAGCTTTATTTGTTTGTTTTGTTAAGAAATTCTCAATGGATCGACATGGGAATTGTATGTTCGATGAGCAGGTGACTAAGCTTGCTTATACTAAAAGAAAAATGAATTATGATGAACAACTATGAAAAAACGACTTTTTCTTAAATCGACTATTTTTTTAACTTAAACATCCTTACAGGATCTCCTAAAGTATCGATCGTAGAGTAAAAATAATTATGACCAATTTTGTAGGAAATTTTATGTAGAATCTTTTGTCTGAAGTTATTATAACGCTATTCGTACAGATATTCGAGATATGTACTAAAATCTGAAAAAAGGTACCACCCTCAGCACAGCCCCCACCCTCGAGGACTTATCTGGACACCACAAGGTATAATTGTACCAATTTACAAAACTACACGAATTATTTCCCCTGATTTGATTAATTTTCTTATGCTATAAGTTATCCGTTCCCGGTCATTTTGGTGTGCCCCTCGTAACAGGGTCCCGTTTTTACCCTTTGGGGACGGAACCCTAAAAACGAAGTCAAACTTATTTATTCTTCAATGTAGGCATATTATATTACATACTGTAATAAAGGTATACTACCACCGGTTCGAAAAAAAACCTTTACCTCGAGAAGAACCAGCATATGGATCAGCAACATAACATAGGTAAACCGTGGATCAAAACGGAAGTAACCTAATGAGGACATTAGTGTAAAGGCTCATACTTGTATAAATTCACAGTAAAATTGAAAATTAACTCCGCAAATTTTCTCACTTATGCTCGGTTTGCGGTTTAGCAAATTTAGTGCTATAGTTCAAAACACAATAAACCTACTCGCGCCATAAGAGGCCACAAAATTAGCCTTTACTCTATCAAGTATTTGACGAATTTATCGTTTTACAGATTATCTGGCAAAAAGATAACAAATAAGGACATTAATGTATGGTTGAGATTATTTAATGTGGCCTTTTTTTTATAACACTGTCATAGAATTGACATCTACTACCTTAGAAGGTAGTTGCTTTTTGAATGGACACTACTTTGATTACAGTTTTATAAAAAGTCGGCCACATTCAATAATCTAAATTATACATTAAACTATCGTTAAAGGCATGGAAATCTTTTTACATAATTTACTTTAAAAACAAAGTTTTAACCGACTTCAATTTAGTACTCCGCCAAGCCACGAGAACATTTCCACATTTCTTTTCCAATTTACGACATGAACTGATTTCCGAGAGCAAATGTGTTGATTATTAGAGAAAAAAACCCAATCGCTGTATGTGGGCCGATAATATTTGAGGACTTCCGTCGATTCCACAAGGATCACCTTTGGCACTTCATTAGTTGCTATTTCAACGGAATCTTATCAGAATCTGTGATATACTTTTGTACTTTTATGTACATAATTGAGGAATTCCATAAGTCATCTGTGGTCTTCATCATCAATTCCACTCCACCAAATTTATGATTTCGGGGTGTAAATACACGAGTTATAATAGAAAATACCAAAATCACTACACGCGTGATAACGCGTAATATAATTGAGGAGTTCCCTCAATTCCTCATAGATCCCATCATCCAAATGAATTTTTGTTCCTTGTGGGGGGGGGGGGGGGGAAGGAAGCATATACTTACAAACAAAAAAAAGGACGAATCGGCTCATCAATGACGGAGTTCTGAGATAACAAACATTAAAAATGATAAAAATAATAATAAAAAAAATACAACCGAATTGAGAACCTCCTCCTTTTTTTTGAAGTCGGTTAAAAAGAGTATATATTTTCATATACATTTATTAAAATGTCAACATGAAACTCAGTAATTAAAACCTCTTGTACTCTGCGGCCGCCGTTCCATAACTGGCCACCTCATACTAAACATAAAAATGAACTCTATTCACTTATAGTTAATAGATACTTATAGCTCCGTGTTGCACTTGTGCGAAAGAGACGAACCATTTTATCAAGATTTTATCACGTGATTGTAAAAAAATACGCAACAGAACCGGGAGCCTTTATGCTCTTATTCTAAAGTAATATCCAGAAAATTAATTCAAAAATTTATTTCTCGGGTTATTTACGGTGTTTCTGAGAAACGTGACGCCGGAGATCGTATTTTTTGTAAGTTGCTATCTCGCTCGTTCCTTCGTGTTTTATCCCGTTCTAGTTTTTTGATTTTATATAATAGATAGGAAACGATACCTCAATATTCGCATACATATGGATTGACGTGCCAAGATAGTAAGTTTACATGTTTTGCCATTTCAATTGACTGCGAAAATACGTACAATTGTATTTATTTCCTCTTTCATATAAATTATAAGATAGTTAAAGTTCAACTGTTAACTTTTCATTTCAACTATCATACTAACTATCGTATCGCTGTTGTTTTTATTAATAAATTAATACTTAAATACAATAACTCGTTTTCTAACAATTTTATTCGTTATATTTAAGGGATAATTAATTATACAAGGAAATAAAAAATTAACAAAGTAAATTAACCTAACGACATTCAATATAGGTACAAGGCAGAAAAATAACTTAAATTTAATTAAAACTAAACAAATAATCCACCCCGCGTCACTCCCGATGTAAAGCTGCCCATCACGCTCAGCACACCTGAAGCAGCTGAGAGCATGGTGGCCATTGCTCTCCATTGTGGCACCCCAGATGCATACATGGGGTTCACAGACATCACAGCCAAGGCGGATAGCAACAGCCACCCGCAAGGAGTCGTTATCGAGAAGGGTTCCCATATGTGGAGACGGGAGGGCGTGAAGCCACGCACCAGATTCTGGCCTCGACACCGCCTTGAGCCTGGCTTTCTCCACACGCAACACGGTTTCCATAAGGTTATCAAATATACACTTAACTCCTGCGCTGTCCCACATCCGTTGGCTGCTAGGTTTTTCCGGAGCAGATGTACTTGGGTTGAGCAAAGACCAGGCCATCCAGGCATCGGAAGAGAAGGGAATTGTTGCCTTGTCACCAAATAAGGGGAGAATTTGAGTACCCCGCTCGGCGATGCCAGGAAGGCCGGTAGGCAAACGTCTCTTGCGCGTGGAATACCCAGCCCACCGCTCCGAATGGGAAGAGATGCAAGGGGTCCCATTGGCTCGAGCTGAGGGAGACGTAAGAAGACATTCAAGGGTCTCCTTCAGTGCATTATCGAAGGAGTCAATATGTGCAGGATATAACCAAGCGGGTACAGTGCGTAAAAAGTAGGTTACCTTAGACATAGCAAAGCAGCTCCGCAGCAGGGAAAGCGCAACGTGAGCTGAAGGATTTTTAAGCTTTTCTCCAATAGTTAGCGACATGACAGTTGTTTTCTAACCTCAAAAACTTCTGTGAAGATTGGAGAACCCAAAAGACTGAAAGTTTGAAAAGAAAGTTATTTAAGGCCAGGAAGTAAGTGACTGAAAGTAGACAAGAAAGTTAGGGAAAAATCACTACACGGGAAGAATTCACACTCTCGTTTTTGGATTTGTGATAAAAATATCTCAGACCAGGAAAAAGACATAGCATTACGAACAACCCAGTGAAGCCGGTGTTTAACCATGCCAATTAAGTTAATCACACATATACAAACTAGGTTGCACAGTAAAATACAATACAATACAATACTTTTTTGATAACCCCATAGTTACAAGTCAAATGGTTAATGTAAACAGTAATAAAATAACAATAATAATTAATTAGGTCATTACATTAGTTATGTGCACGGTAGTTTAAGAAACTCGTCGACACTGTACAGAGTTACTTTTAGTAGCCACTTGCGTAGTAGTATACCTACGGTATTCTATTATGGGGCAACGCTGCTGACATTCAATCAATTTTTATTTTACAAAAACATGCTATACGCAATATTTTTATTTTAGGGTCACGCGTTTGTCTGAAAAATAAAGACAGAGACCTTATACATCTCTAGGATATTAAATTAATATCATTAACTTCTTGATAATCCTGTTACAGACCTTAAATTTAATTTAATAGATCATATTTGGCAATTTTCTTTACCTTTAGTGACATTTAGTCTGTTAACCAGTTTGTCGGTCATTAATCTGCAATTTCAAAAAATATATTTGGTAAGATTATTATGCACTTCTTTTCTTATTATGAATATAAAAGGAAAATAAAAATACAAAATATATCAATAAAAATACATATTATAAATCCTAAGCGGGACGGGGCCTATACTGCCGTTGGTCAAGGCGACAGATGGAGCAACCTCCTGACTATCCGCGTAGTGTCGAGGAGTACCGCCTTCTGTATCTGACCCCTGACCCAGCCACCTAGCGAGAGTCTCTTAAGATGTTGGTCGAGACGATCGTCAAATCAACATCCCACATGGTGTTTACCTCGTGAGCCAGGTCATCGTCATCACACTTGCTGGATTTTGATTTGGCATGGTAAAGACCGGCTTCACCAGGTTGTTCGCAATGCATTGTCTATATTTTTTTTAATATATAGAAATGTCTTATAACACTGTTTAAAGCATAACGAGAGTCAGTAGTTTGGATGTCCGTGCTGATGGCCCCAACGCACGTAACATGCGCGCTTCCACAATCGTGTGGTGAATATCGAACTACTGAAATCGGATCTCGGCTCGGTCATTTTGTAATGCAAAAGGCGAATAAGTATTAAGAGACCCAAGTTGTTTTCAAATGCAGACTCTAACAAATTATTGCAAACATGACGGCCAAAGTGGCCAATATAAAATTTAATTTCACTTAATGATTCCTGCACTATGTTACACACAGCCCATGTCATGATAACACGATAATTAATTTGGCATGGTCTTACATGATTGGTAATACATTTTGATTTGGCATGGTAAAAACCGGCTTCACTAGGTTGTTCGCTATGCATTGTCTATATATTTTTTTATATATAAAAATGTCTTAAAACACTGTTTAAAGCATAACGAGAGTCAGTCAGTAGTATGGATGTCCGTGCTGATGGCCCCAACGCACGTAACATGCGCGCTTCCGCAATCGTGTGGTGAATATCGAACTACTGAAATCGGATCTCGGCTCGGTCATTTTGTAATGCAAAAGGCGAACAACTATTAAGATATCCAAGTTGTTTTCTAATGCAGACTCTAATAAATTATTGCAAACATGACGGCCAAAGTGGCCAATATAAAATTTAATTTCACTTAATGATTCCTGCACTATGTTACACACAGCCCATGTCATGATAACACGATAATTAATTTGGCATGGTCTTACATGATTGGTAATACATTTTGATTTGGCATGGTAAAAACCGGCTTCACTAGGTTGTTCGCTATGCATTGTCTATATTTTTTTAAATATATAAAAATGTCTTAAAACACTGTTTAAAGCATAACGAGAGTCAGTAGTTTGGATGTCCGTGCTGATGGCCCCAACGCACGTAACATGCGCGCTTCCACAATCGTGTGGTGAATATCGAACTACTAAAATCGGATCTCGGCTCGGTCATTTTGTAATGCAAAAGGCGAATGAGTATTAAGAGATCCAAGTTGTTTTCTAATGCAGACTCTAATAAATTATTGCAAACATGACGGCCAAAGTGGCCAATATAAAATTTAATTTCACTTAATGATTCCTGCACTATGTTACACACAGCTCATGTCATGATAACACGATAATTAATTTGGCATGGTCTTGCATGATATTGGCTGCCGTACTTGCTAGTCATTGTTATGATTGATTACTGTATTATATTTCTAGCTAACAATTATATGCGCTGATTTATGAAGATTATGGGAATAATGGCAGTATTTATTTTTTCATCACACTCGTTCGTAAAGGGTTTAATAACGTACATACATTCACTTGGGTACAGTTTGTACGGTAGTTAAATGTGTTTACCTATAACTCCGTAGACAAATTGCTTGTGTTGTCTGTTGTCTGTCAATAATGTATGTGTAAATAATATTTTTTTAACTGTAAATAAGTGAAATCTAAAATAAAGATATGTAAATTTGTAAATAACTGTGTAAACTGTAAATAAGTAAAACATAAATATTAAAAAAGATAAATACAAAAAAAAACCTGTAAAAACTGTATCTTTGTAATATTTATTTTTTGCTATGCACTACCTGCCTACATTTACGTCTCTGAGATTTCTTATCTCTAATGGGTCTCAACCTACTTCCGAACAGGTAGAAAATATAATTATGGTGGCAGGTGAAATCTATAAACTTAATTTTTAATACAACTTTTATGCCGACTGTGATTTTTGTTGATTGTACTTGTATTGTCATCCATCCCACATAAGTACCTATGCCAAATTTCACGTCAATCCGACCACTAAAAGTGGGTCAAAATTCACTTGCAAGATTTTACACGAACATACATACAAACATTGCAAGTTAATAAAACCTTGTAAAATAGGTCTATAAGATAAAATACTCGTTATTGCATTACCTACTACAATTTGCAAAAAAAGTTGTAAGGGCAACTCCTAAGACGTCTCTGTTCTAGCGCACTGTCACTGACAATGCGCTGACAGTCTGTCAGTGTAACGCACGGTGGACTGAGGCTCGCAAGCCGCGTAAAAAGTAGAGGGGTGTGAGCGGGTTGCGGGGCACAAACGCTCTGTTTTCGATTAATTGTTTAGCAATGCGTCACCTTAAAATGAATACGGCGACCGCATTAGGTGAACGACGAAGTGTAATTGCCGCTTAACACTCCTCCACGCTTCGCTCGTCGTCGTACCTGCACCGACCTGCCTTAAAATCTCTCTGGAACTACTTTGAACAAATCAAAAGTCCCAATTTCATAATTCCTAAAAAAATAAATTACGATTATTAAAAACACGAAGTTCATTTCAATCAAACCGATGACGGGTTAGCCTAGTGCGTAGTGACGCTGCCCATGAAGCTGAAGGTCTTGGTTCGAATACCGGTAAGTGCAAATATTTGTGTGCTCATCACGTTTCTGAGTCATGGAAGTTTTCTATATATTTAAGTTATACCCATAACACAAGCGTTAATGAGATTATTATGGGAATAGTTCGATTTGTGTAAGATTGTCCCTTAATATATATTAATTAATAAATAAATAAAATAGGACCTCCTTCACGAGTTCCGGGCTCAGTGGGCTCTTATATTATAGTCTATAGGGGTAAGACTGACAATGACAATTACCACGTGACAATGGAGTGCTCTGATTCGTTTTTTGGCGAGTTTGTTTTCTATCTATACGAGTATATAGGTACTTACCACCAATACAAGCGATTCTCACTGGACATATTAGTATGACTTGCCAGTATGACCACCAAGAAACGGGGACTTTTTCTAGGATGTGATTGATAGCAATGACTGTAAAACTATATCAAATGCAGTTGTTATCAGTTTTAATCATTATACCAAATGTACGTTATGTCAAAAGAAAATATGTATTACACACGAACATTGCAAATGAGGTGGTTATAAATGAGTGGTATGTTATATTATGATAATAGTTTATTATGATTTCCGTACGTATGCTACTTGAAATTATGCATTTTGTTTATATGACGACTGAACGGCACCCCGTCGACCGTCCACCAGCTGGATGGGTTGAAGATATTAGGAAGATCATGGGTCTCTTCTGGTCTCTAAGCTCCACCTAGAGAGTCTTGCGACTCCCTGGGCGAAACCCTCCAGCCACCTCGTGTCGGGTTTTTGGTAGCACGGGCAAGCGATCACTTATCCTGCGCTTCAACTGCATCAGAAGAAATCGGTAGAGCCCAGACACACGCGAAGGATACCCGACATAGCGCCCCGATTGAAATGTACCTACCTACATTCAGCCAACCTTACACTAAAAAAAATAACTGGAGTATACTGGAGAAAATTAAACAACTGTAATATGGATGTTAAGTTTTACTCAAAGCTTATTTTCGCATAATTATATTCTAAGTTTTTTCGTTCACCTATCTTAAACGTGTACACAGTGCGGCGCCCGTATCTCGCTCCAAACCTAATATCTGTCTAGTGTAAATACAGTGTACCGAAACGAAATTGTTCAAATTGCGCCTGGAGCAATAATACTTCTACAACCACATAGGAAAGCGGAACCTGCAAAAGGCACAGCAATTTAATACAAAACGTAATGGATTTAAAGGCTTAAGTGAAGCAAGTTTTAATACTTCAGTTTGACAAGTTTTTATATATTTGTAGGACACGAAAAGCATCACTGGTTCCGTAGTCAACAGGTACCTAAAATCACAATCCTACTAATATTATAAATGCGAAAGTTTTGATGTTTGCTCAATTACGCTTAAACGGTTTACCCGATTCGGATGAAATTTAGCACGAAGATAGTTTTATAGCCAGGGTTTGAAGGTACCTTTTTTCAGATTTTCGTACATATCTCGAATATCTGTACGAATAGCGTTATAATAACTTCAGACAAAAGATTCTACATAAAATTTCCTACAACATTGGTCATAATTATTTTGGCAGCTACAGGGTGTTTAAGTTAACAAAGACAAAAATAGGCGATCAAAGAAATAATACTCGAAATAAAGTTTTTGAAATAATTATTTAAAAATAGAAAAAACACCAGACCGTCTTTATGAAAATAATAATTTTTAAAAAAATGGCTTATTGGTAACAAACAGTGTTCAGACAAATTAAGAAAGGGTTGGGACCTTCTAGTAAGTATATGGCAATACTTGTAACAGAAGATCCCTCTCTTCCAGCATCAAGTTTAGAAGTATAACCGATAGTATACAGTTAACATGTAGGTAGATGTTATTATTTTACTCATTGTCTTCGGCATCGTTATCTTCGTCTTCTCTTTCTAGAAAATGTACAGGTGCACCGTTTGTAATACCGGTCTTTTGCAGCGACAAAATATCGAATTCAGTACGGTGTCAGGAGCTGGAGGATCAGTGGTGGTAATTGGCTCAAGGGTTCCATCAGCTCCTCGCTTCCAACCCCACATTTCAGGAGGCAGTTTGTTACCCAGCCACGCTTGTACTTGGTGGAATACTCGTAAAGCATGATATTTTGCTGACCCTTTAGGAGGGGGGAGAGAGGAGAGACCAGCTTTGGACTTTGTGCTGGATTTAACAAAAAGCGAGTATCGATGTCTGTTAAGATCAAGCTGAGTAGTGGCCGCACGATATATCGTCAATCCCGTCCCGTCATCCTTTCTCCTGATTTTGCTATGGTTTCTGGGGCTGATGTTGGGTCATAGAAGATGGATGCTATATCCTTGATCATTGGTTTTTTCTCAAAAAGTTTAAAACTTGACACTATCGATAGGATAGGCAATATCCTATAAATTGCTGAGGTTGTGTCGCAGCCGCTAAAACTATGTAGGAGAAGAATGGAACAAGAATATGAGAGTTTTTGGAGTTCTTGTGATGAAAATGTCTTGGTTTCCACTTTCTCTCTTCCTGGTTTCTTGCATTTGAAAGGAAATGCTCTTGTTGAACAGTGACCTTCATAGCTATATCAGAATTTATGTCAACAGACGTTTTTGTTGCTTGTCTTCTTTTTTGTTCTGTTGCTTCGTCTGTGTCATCGTAGCCATCAAACACGACAATACAATTAGGTCCGTATTGATTTTTTATGTACTTTACGTACTGGTCGCATATGTCGGAATAAGTGGAGCCATTTTGCTACTTGGTTCGGTGCAGAAGAAACCCGCCATTGACGATCATGACACTAGTTTTAAAATCGATAGTAGTGTCGGTTTTGGGGAGAATGTCATACAAAGCTGCTTTTTTAGTTTTTCTCATGCAACTTTCATTAAATAGAGACAAAGGATAGCACGCTATCCTTCATTCATACTCCAAAAGCCATGCCAGATGTTCATCGTCCTTCTTGGCAATCGCAATCCTTTGGAACAAAAGCAATAGATCGCCGACTACAGTCTCGTCATTGATCTTGATGGTACTACTCATGATCCCCAACGATAGAACTTTGTCCTTACGAGATGAACTTTCATGTCAGCAAAATTATTTCCCAACACTTTGGTCATTAGCTGTCTACCAACCTCTTCTGCTTAGTGACAATTTACATGAGGGCTTCCTACAATTCCTGTTGACAGGGATACAAGTTTTTCAGTCTTTGGAAAAGCATGATGATCTATCTCTGCGTTGACGAGATTGTAGCGGATCTACATGTTGATCTCCCGAAGAAAAATGAACTGCACTGAATTCTTCGAGTGACGAGCAGATAGCATGGCTTATTGCTGTCGCTTTTAACCATTTTGCTAGTGTCGAATCCGTGATACCTCTTCCTCTAGTCAATCCTCCACAACTCTTCATAGTGCGCATCAAAGTTTGTTCGATTGTCATATAAAATATAAGTCTCACAACAACACTTTTAAGCTTAGGATCGTCTGCACTACATGCAATAATATCTCGGGCTTTTATATAAAGCGGTTGGTCAAAAGTAATAAAACAAGTTTCGAGGAGACACTGGTCCGTGGCATATTTCAATTCAGTGTATATTGTGTCGTAGTCAGAAGGAGGTGAACTGATAAATGGTAGAGGCATAACGGCACTTTTATCAAAGTTTTGACTTGGTTCAATACATCGCATGAAGCTTTTTCACTCAGGGAGGTTTGGAATCTCGAGCCACTTGCCACATATCCATAACACATCAGACAGTACAGGCATATCTTGGTGCAGGGGATGTAGTTCATTTACATCTTCTACCATAATCTGTTTTAGTCCTCTCTTAGCGAGTTTGCTAAATGTTAGTTGCCGCAGGACTCCCAATGATCCAGTTTCTTTAGAGGTGGGAGTTTTTGTTAATTTTTGTATCTCCTTTCCAGCTGGCACTGAATTTGCAGGTGTAATACACGAAATGCCTCCCATGCTGTGGAACGTGTTGAGACCATCTAGAGTTGCCACATTAAAATCGGCATTGTCAAATACAAACTGCATTAAAGTATCTGGTGGTTTAGCGTCTTGCGGATGGTTAATTGCAGACAACTCCAGCATTGTAGCATCATAGTAAGAACCACTAAAACTCAAATTAGCCATAAGATCCAACAAGCTTCTTGATCCAAACTTTCTGTGGATATAAAAGCTATGCCTTGGAGTACAGAAGACATAAAACTTATTGGTCGGATTATGCTGATGATGGAATGCGCCAAAGAAATATTTTTTTATCCTTTTTTTTCATCTTTTTTCTTGGTAAGAAGCAACTCCAAAAATTCCTTGAGTGATTCAGGAATCACGTGCTCTGCATCATTTAGAAAAGTGCCACTGGGAGGGTAGACTTGCCTCGTAAACACGAGACTGCACATCTTGCTTAATTATCATCGCTGCAGCTGTAACGATTCGTAAACGTTCTTCATTCTCATCATCACGTTTTGAGTTGTACCATGTCTCATTCAGGATTTTGTCCCCAGTATCACGGAAGCATATGACAGATTTATGTGATTTCGATTAACTTATCAATATTCTATCACCATATGTTTCCTTTAGTTTAGACTTGACCGTCTTCACTGATGGTTTTATTCCCGTTACTTGCTCCAATAATTTTACTAAAGACATCTGAGAATCTTTGTTCTCCTCCGAATAACATTGAATTTGTTCCATGGCAATTGAGACATAATCGTCTTTAGGACGACCACTTCCTATTCTTTTAGACACATCAGACCGTAAAAACTTTTTAACAAAAAAATTAAACCGCGGAAAAAAAACTGAATACCAAAAAAAAATCCTTTTTTATTTAGTTCTATAACTAAGTTCTTAAACTATTGTAAGTATACCTATGTATATATTTTTGTAATTACTTTGAGTTTTTAATTAACCTTAATAACTAAGTTCTTAAATTAATCTAAGTGTACCTAAGTAATTTTTGAGTCGGCGCCAATTAGTAATTGAAAAATCAATCATCCCCTGTTTTTCTACCCGAAGGGTTGAAATTTTTATTTAAAATTTATGTGGGATCAACTACGAGGTACCCTTTCTAATAAAAAAAGAATTATCAAAATCGGACTACTTTGTAAAAAGTTATGCGTGTTCATACATTAAAAAAAACGCGTTGACTTAAGAACCTCCTCTGTTTTTTTCGTCGGTTAAAAAGCGCTTGTAACAGTCGACATGATATATACTTCCGGCTGCCATAAGATCGCCAGCATTTATTATTCTCTCGTAAACATCGTTGCTCCATGGATCTTTCCGCTTTTTGACAGCGTCCAAAATTGTACCAGAAAACTGTAAGTTTCGAACAGGATATACCTCCCGACGTCTTTCTATAAATATTTTTTCTGCTTGGCGTAGAATTCATCATCGATTACTTCGGCGCAAAACAAACACTTCATTTGATATTCGAACAAAGGCCGTGATGAGCGTCAGCAGGATGTTGAATCGGACGACGGCGATATCGATGTTTCTCTGGGATCTGCTATGATAGAACAAGTGCGTGTGTATCTTTTTCGGCAACTAGCATGGACGACAACACTTTGAACACCACTGAGCAGATTATGTTTTCCATCTTTTCTACTTTTACTGGTCCTTATCAACCGTTGAATTCCTTTCTTTGATACTTCTACTGTGTCACTAATTACGTCTTTATCACAAATTGTACATTTATCAGTCATAATGAACAGATGCAAAAATCATATTACAAAAACTGCGCGCCGCGATCGTGATGCCAAACAATAAAGTGTGGATACGAGGCAAGCGTTTTAACCCTTAATTGGATAGAAGGAGTATATTTCCCAATCGCATTTAACGGTGCTCTAATCACTCTGAAGGGGGCTGGATCCCTCTTTGTGTCAAATATAAAATGTATATTAATTTGTCTATGCACAAATCTAAAGACGTTAAAAAGAAAAAGGATGTTTTTTTATTTATTTAAGTTCGCCGACTTCTCCTTCAATAATGGCCTGATTTAAAAAAATATTTTTTTATGCGAAAATGTATATTCCTGAGCTGGTCCCATTGTCACTAAGTCAGGATCTGGTGATGGGATTCGAGGGAAATCGAGGGCAACCCTCAAATTTTACAGGCACGTATTAGGGTGTTTCATGGATTTTCGAAAGCTATTCACGCGCACTTTCCTGACGTGTGCGCTCAGTGTAGACGTATTTCGGCGAATCACCGCTCGCCTGATCCGTTCGGACGAGCATTCAAATGCTTGCCCGAACGGTTCGCCCGACCGCAGTCTATGTGGACGGTTGTTTTGTTCGGCCGAACGGCTCAGGCGAGGGCGATTTTTGCCCTATAAATATCGAACTCGAGATCAAAATCGATCAAATCGAATTAATTTAATTTTGTTAATTTTCTTGACATCGTTTTTATTTAATTTTTTTTTGGTCATCAAAAACTGCACGCGGTTCTCTATGACATTTGGTCGAGCACAGGGGTGCTCTAGGTCTGACCGTTTAGCCAGGCCGTGCTCCAACTTTTTACCCCGAGGCAAATCTTGAAATGTCAGATTTTTCTGGGGGTCACACGGAGAGACCCTACACTTGTTCCATACATCACCAGGTCGTAATTGCACTCTTTCCCGGAGAACAACTATGTCAGTGAGAAATCAGTGGTTTTGCAGCTTTATTTGTTTGTTTTGTTAAGAAATTCTCAATGGATCGACATGGGAATTGTATGTTCGATGAGCAGGTGACTAAGCTTGCTTATACTAAAAGAAAAATGAATTATGATGAACAACTATGAAAAAACGACTTTTTCTTAAATCGACTATTTTTTTAACTTAAACATCCTTACAGGATCTCCTAAAGTATCGATCGTAGAGTAAAAATAATTATGACCAATTTTGTAGGAAATTTTATGTAGAATCTTTTGTCTGAAGTTATTATAACGCTATTCGTACAGATATTCGAGATATGTACTAAAATCTGAAAAAAGGTACCACCCTCAGCACAGCCCCCACCCTCGAGGACTTATCTGGACACCACAAGGTATAATTGTACCAATTTACAAAACTACACGAATTATTTCCCCTGATTTGATTAATTTTCTTATGCTATAAGTTATCCGTTCCCGGTCATTTTGGTGTGCCCCTCGTAACAGGGTCCCGTTTTTACCCTTTGGGGACGGAACCCTAAAAACGAAGTCAAACTTATTTATTCTTCAATGTAGGCATATTATATTACATACTGTAATAAAGGTATACTACCACCGGTTCGAAAAAAAACCTTTACCTCGAGAAGAACCAGCATATGGATCAGCAACATAACATAGGTAAACCGTGGATCAAAACGGAAGTAACCTAATGAGGACATTAGTGTAAAGGCTCATACTTGTATAAATTCACAGTAAAATTGAAAATTAACTCCGCAAATTTTCTCACTTATGCTCGGTTTGCGGTTTAGCAAATTTAGTGCTATAGTTCAAAACACAATAAACCTACTCGCGCCATAAGAGGCCACAAAATTAGCCTTTACTCTATCAAGTATTTGACGAATTTATCGTTTTACAGATTATCTGGCAAAAAGATAACAAATAAGGACATTAATGTATGGTTGAGATTATTTAATGTGGCCTTTTTTTTATAACACTGTCATAGAATTGACATCTACTACCTTAGAAGGTAGTTGCTTTTTGAATGGACACTACTTTGATTACAGTTTTATAAAAAGTCGGCCACATTCAATAATCTAAATTATACATTAAACTATCGTTAAAGGCATGGAAATCTTTTTACATAATTTACTTTAAAAACAAAGTTTTAACCGACTTCAATTTAGTACTCCGCCAAGCCACGAGAACATTTCCACATTTCTTTTCCAATTTACGACATGAACTGATTTCCGAGAGCAAATGTGTTGATTATTAGAGAAAAAAACCCAATCGCTGTATGTGGGCCGATAATATTTGAGGACTTCCGTCGATTCCACAAGGATCACCTTTGGCACTTCATTAGTTGCTATTTCAACGGAATCTTATCAGAATCTGTGATATACTTTTGTACTTTTATGTACATAATTGAGGAATTCCATAAGTCATCTGTGGTCTTCATCATCAATTCCACTCCACCAAATTTATGATTTCGGGGTGTAAATACACGAGTTATAATAGAAAATACCAAAATCACTACACGCGTGATAACGCGTAATATAATTGAGGAGTTCCCTCAATTCCTCATAGATCCCATCATCCAAATGAATTTTTGTTCCTTGTGGGGGGGGGGGGGAAGGAAGCATATACTTACAAACAAAAAAAGGACGAATCGGCTCATCAATGACGGAGTTCTGAGATAACAAACATTAAAAATGATAAAAATAATAATAAAAAAAATACAACCGAATTGAGAACCTCCTCCTTTTTTTTGAAGTCGGTTAAAAAGAGTATATATTTTCATATACATTTATTAAAATGTCAACATGAAACTCAGTAATTAAAACCTCTTGTACTCTGCGGCCGCCGTTCCATAACTGGCCACCTCATACTAAACATAAAAATGAACTCTATTCACTTATAGTTAATAGATACTTATAGCTCCGTGTTGCACTTGTGCGAAAGAGACGAACCATTTTATCAAGATTTCATCACGTGATTGTAAAAAAATACGCAACAGAACCGGGAGCCTTTATGCTCTTATTCTAAAGTAATATCCAGAAAATTAATTCAAAAATTTATTTCTCGGGTTATTTACGGTGTTTCTGAGAAACGTGACGCCGGAGATCGTATTTTTTGTAAGTTGCTATCTCGCTCGTTCCTTCGTGTTTTATCCCGTTCTAGTTTTTTGATTTTATATAATAGATAGGAAACGATACCTCAATATTCGCATACATATGGATTGACGTGCCAAGATAGTAAGTTTACATGTTTTGCCATTTCAATTGACTGCGAAAATACGTACAATTGTATTTATTTCCTCTTTCATATAAATTATAAGATAGTTAAAGTTCAACTGTTAACTTTTCATTTCAACTATCATACTAACTATCGTATCGCTGTTGTTTTTATTAATAAATTAATACTTAAATACAATAACTCGTTTTCTAACAATTTTATTCGTTATATTTAAGGGATAATTAATTATACAAGGAAATAAAAAATTAACAAAGTAAATTAACCTAACGACATTCAATATAGGTACAAGGCAGAAAAATAACTTAAATTTAATTAAAACTAAACAAATAATCCACCCCGCGTCACTCCCGATGTAAAGCTGCCCATCACGCTCAGCACACCTGAAGCAGCTGAGAGCATGGTGGCCATTGCTCTCCATTGTGGCACCCCAGATGCATACATGGGGTTCACAGACATCACAGCCAAGGCGGATAGCAACAGCCACCCGCAAGGAGTCGTTATCGAGAAGGGTTCCCATATGTGGAGACGGGAGGGCGTGAAGCCACGCACCAGATTCTGGCCTCGACACCGCCTTGAGCCTGGCTTTCTCCACACGCAACACGGTTTCCATAAGGTTATCAAATATACACTTAACTCCTGCGCTGTCCCACATCCGTTGGCTGCTAGGTTTTTCCGGAGCAGATGTACTTGGGTTGAGCAAAGACCAGGCCATCCAGGCATCGGAAGAGAAGGGAATTGTTGCCTTGTCACCAAATAAGGGGAGAATTTGAGTACCCCGCTCGGCGATGCCAGGAAGGCCGGTAGGCAAACGTCTCTTGCGCGTGGAATACCCAGCCCACCGCTCCGAATGGGAAGAGATGCAAGGGGTCCCATTGGCTCGAGCTGAGGGAGACGTAAGAAGACATTCAAGGGTCTCCTTCAGTGCATTATCGAAGGAGTCAATATGTGCAGGATATAACCAAGCGGGTACAGTGCGTAAAAAGTAGGTTACCTTAGACATAGCAAAGCAGCTCCGCAGCAGGGAAAGCGCAACGTGAGCTGAAGGATTTTTAAGCTTTTCTCCAATAGTTAGCGACATGACAGTTGTTTTCTAACCTCAAAAACTTCTGTGAAGATTGGAGAACCCAAAAGACTGAAAGTTTGAAAAGAAAGTTATTTAAGGCCAGGAAGTAAGTGACTGAAAGTAGACAAGAAAGTTAGGGAAAAATCACTACACGGGAAGAATTCACACTCTCGTTTTTGGATTTGTGATAAAAATATCTCAGACCAGGAAAAAGACATAGCATTACGAACAACCCAGTGAAGCCGGTGTTTAACCATGCCAATTAAGTTAATCACACATATACAAACTAGGTTGCACAGTAAAATACAATACAATACAATACTTTTTTGATAACCCCATAGTTACAAGTCAAATGGTTAATGTAAACAGTAATAAAATAACAATAATAATTAATTAGGTCATTACATTAGTTATGTGCACGGTAGTTTAAGAAACTCGTCGACACTGTACAGAGTTACTTTTAGTAGCCACTTGCGTAGTAGTATACCTACGGTATTCTATTATGGGGCAACGCTGCTGACATTCAATCAATTTTTATTTTACAAAAACATGCTATACGCAATATTTTTATTTTAGGGTCACGCGTTTGTCTGAAAAATAAAGACAGAGACCTTATACATCTCTAGGATATTAAATTAATATCATTAACTTCTTGATAATCCTGTTACAGACCTTAAATCTAATTTAATAGATCATATTTGGCAATTTTCTTTACCTTTAGTGACATTTAGTCTGTTAACCAGTTTGTCGGTCATTAATCTGCAATTTCAAAAAATATATTTGGTAAGATTATTATGCACTTCTTTTCTTATTATGAATATAAAAGGAAAATAAAAATACAAAATATATCAATAAAAATACATATTATAAATCCTAAGCGGGACGGGGCCTATACTGCCGTTGGTCAAGGCGACAGATGGAGCAACCTCCTGACTATCCGCGTAGTGTCGAGGAGTACCGCCTTCTGTATCTGACCCCTGACCCAGCCACCTAGCGAGAGTCTCTTAAGATGTTGGTCGAGACGATCGTCAAATCAACATCCCACATGGTGTTTACCTCGTGAGCCAGGTCATCGTCATCACACTTGCTGGATTTTGATTTGGCATGGTAAAGACCGGCTTCACCAGGTTGTTCGCAATGCATTGTCTATATTTTTTTTAATATATAGAAATGTCTTATAACACTGTTTAAAGCATAACGAGAGTCAGTAGTTTGGATGTCCGTGCTGATGGCCCCAACGCACGTAACATGCGCGCTTCCACAATCGTGTGGTGAATATCGAACTACTGAAATCGGATCTCGGCTCGGTCATTTTGTAATGCAAAAGGCGAATAAGTATTAAGAGACCCAAGTTGTTTTCAAATGCAGACTCTAATAAATTATTGCAAACATGACGGCCAAAGTGGCCAATATAAAATTTAATTTCACTTAATGATTCCTGCACTATGTTACACACAGCCCATGTCATGATAACACGATAATTAATTTGGCATGGTCTTACATGATTGGTAATACATTTTGATTTGGCATGGTAAAAACCGGCTTCACTAGGTTGTTCGCTATGCATTGTCTATATATTTTTTTATATATAAAAATGTCTTAAAACACTGTTTAAAGCATAACGAGAGTCAGTCAGTAGTATGGATGTCCGTGCTGATGGCCCCAACGCACGTAACATGCGCGCTTCCGCAATCGTGTGGTGAATATCGAACTACTGAAATCGGATCTCGGCTCGGTCATTTTGTAATGCAAAAGGCGAACAACTATTAAGATATCCAAGTTGTTTTCTAATGCAGACTCTAATAAATTATTGCAAACATGACGGCCAAAGTGGCCAATATAAAATTTAATTTCACTTAATGATTCCTGCACTATGTTACACACAGCCCATGTCATGATAACACGATAATTAATTTGGCATGGTCTTACATGATTGGTAATACATTTTGATTTGGCATGGTAAAAACCGGCTTCACTAGGTTGTTCGCTATGCATTGTCTATATTTTTTTAAATATATAAAAATGTCTTAAAACACTGTTTAAAGCATAACGAGAGTCAGTAGTTTGGATGTCCGTGCTGATGGCCCCAACGCACGTAACATGCGCGCTTCCACAATCGTGTGGTGAATATCGAACTACTAAAATCGGATCTCGGCTCGGTCATTTTGTAATGCAAAAGGCGAATGAGTATTAAGAGATCCAAGTTGTTTTCTAATGCAGACTCTAATAAATTATTGCAAACATGACGGCCAAAGTGGCCAATATAAAATTTAATTTCACTTAATGATTCCTGCACTATGTTACACACAGCTCATGTCATGATAACACGATAATTAATTTGGCATGGTCTTGCATGATATGGGCTGCCGTACTTGCTAGTCATTGTTATGATTGATTACTGTATTATATTTCTAGCTAACAATTATATGCGCTGATTTATGAAGATTATGGGAATAATGGCAGTATTTATTTTTTCATCACACTCGTTCGTAAAGGGTTTAATAACGTACATACATTCACTTGGGTACAGTTTGTACGGTAGTTAAATGTGTTTACCTATAACTCCGTAGACAAATTGCTTGTGTTGTCTGTTGTCTGTCAATAATGTATGTGTAAATAATATTTTTTTTACTGTAAATAAGTGAAATCTAAAATAAAGATATGTAAATTTGTAAATAACTGTGTAAACTGTAAATAAGTAAAACATAAATATTAAAAAAGATAAATACAAAAAAAAACCTGTAAAAACTGTATCTTTGTAATATTTATTTTTTGCTATGCACTACCTGCCTACATTTACGTCTCTGAGATTTCTTATCTCTAATGGGTCTCAACCTACTTCCGAACAGGTAGAAAATATAATTATGGTGGCAGGTGAAATCTATAAACTTAATTTTTAATACAACTTTTATGCCGACTGTGATTTTTGTTGATTGTACTTGTATTGTCATCCATCCCACATAAGTACCTATGCCAAATTTCACGTCAATCCGACCACTAAAAGTGGGTCAAAATTCACTTGCAAGATTTTACACGAACATACATACAAACATTGCAAGTTAATAAAACCTTGTAAAATAGGTCTATAAGATAAAATACTCGTTATTGCATTACCTACTACAATTTGCAAAAAAAGTTGTAAGGGCAACTCCTAAGACGTCTCTGTTCTAGCGCACTGTCACTGACAATGCGCTGACAGTCTGTCAGTGTAACGCACGGTGGACTGAGGCTCGCAAGCCGCGTAAAAAGTAGAGGGGTGTGAGCGGGTTGCGGGGCACAAACGCTCTGTTTTCGATTAATTGTTTAGCAATGCGTCACCTTAAAATGAATACGGCGACCGCATTAGGTGAACGACGAAGTGTAATTGCCGCTTAACACTCCTCCACGCTTCGCTCGTCGTCGTACCTGCACCGACCTGCCTTAAAATCTCTCTGGAACTACTTTGAACAAATCAAAAGTCCCAATTTCATAATTCCTAAAAAAATAAATTACGATTATTAAAAACACGAAGTTCATTTCAATCAAACCGATGACGGGTTAGCCTAGTGCGTAGTGACGCTGCCCATGAAGCTGAAGGTCTTGGGTTCGAATACCGGTAAGTGCAAATATTTGTGTGCTCATCACGTTTCTGAGTCATGGAAGTTTTCTATATATTTAAGTTATACCCATAACACAAGCGTTAATGAGATTATTATGGGAATAGTTCGATTTGTGTAAGATTGTCCCTTAATATATATTAATTAATAAATAAATAAAATAGGACCTCCTTCACGAGTTCCGGGCTCAGTGGGCTCTTATATTATAGTCTATAGGGGTAAGACTGACAATGACAATTACCACGTGACAATGGAGTGCTCTGATTCGTTTTTTGGCGAGTTTGTTTTCTATCTATACGAGTATATAGGTACTTACCACCAATACAAGCGATTCTCACTGGACATATTAGTATGACTTGCCAGTATGACCACCAAGAAACGGGGACTTTTTCTAGGATGTGATTGATAGCAATGACTGTAAAACTATATCAAATGCAGTTGTTATCAGTTTTAATCATTATACCAAATGTACGTTATGTCAAAAGAAAATATGTATTACACACGAACATTGCAAATGAGGTGGTTATAAATGAGTGGTATGTTATATTATGATAATAGTTTATTATGATTTCCGTACGTATGCTACTTGAAATTATGCATTTTGTTTATATGACGACTGAACGGCACCCCGTCGACCGTCCACCAGCTGGATGGGTTGAAGATATTAGGAAGATCATGGGTCTCTTCTGGTCTCTAAGCTCCACCTAGAGAGTCTTGCGACTCCCTGGGCGAAACCCTCCAGCCACCTCGTGTCGGGTTTTTGGTAGCACGGGCAAGCGATCACTTATCCTGCGCTTCAACTGCATCAGAAGAAATCGGTAGAGCCCAGACACACGCGAAGGATACCCGACATAGCGCCCCGATTGAAATGTACCTACCTACATTCAGCCAACCTTACACTAAAAAAAATAACTGGAGTATACTGGAGAAAATTAAACAACTGTAATATGGATGTTAAGTTTTACTCAAAGCTTATTTTCGCATAATTATATTCTAAGTTTTTTCGTTCACCTATCTTAAACGTGTACACAGTGCGGCGCCCGTATCTCGCTCCAAACCTAATATCTGTCTAGTGTAAATACAGTGTACCGAAACGAAATTGTTCAAATTGCGCCTGGAGCAATAATACTTCTACAACCACATAGGAAAGCGGAACCTGCAAAAGGCACAGCAATTTAATACAAAACGTAATGGATTTAAAGGCTTAAGTGAAGCAAGTTTTAATACTTCAGTTTGACAAGTTTTTATATATTTGTAGGACACGAAAAGCATCACTGGTTCCGTAGTCAACAGGTACCTAAAATCACAATCCTACTAATATTATAAATGCGAAAGTTTTGATGTTTGCTCAATTACGCTTAAACGGTTTACCCGATTCGGATGAAATTTAGCACGAAGATAGTTTATAGCCAGGGTTTGAAGGTACCTTTTTTCAGATTTTCGTACATATCTCGAATATCTGTACGAATAGCGTTATAATAACTTCAGACAAAAGATTCTACATAAAATTTCCTACAACATTGGTCATAATTATTTTGGCAGCTACAGGGTGTTTAAGTTAACAAAGACAAAAATAGGCGATCAAAGAAATAATACTCGAAATAAAGTTTTTGAAATAATTATTTAAAAATAGAAAAAACACCAGACCGTCTTTATGAAAATAATAATTTTTAAAAAATGGCTTATTGGTAACAAACAGTGTTCAGACAAATTAAGAAAGGGTTGGGGACCTTCTAGTAAGTATATGGCAATACTTGTAACAGAAGATCCCTCTCTTCCAGCATCAAGTTTAGAAGTATAACCGATAGTATACAGTTAACATGTAGGTAGATGTTATTATTTTACTCATTGTCTTCGGCATCGTTATCTTCGTCTTCTCTTTCTAGAAAATGTACAGGTGCACCGTTTGTAATACCGGTCTTTTGCAGCGACAAAATATCGAATTCAGTACGGTGTCAGGAGCTGGAGGATCAGTGGTGGTAATTGGCTCAAGGGTTCCATCAGCTCCTCGCTTCCAACCCCACATTTCAGGAGGCAGTTTGTTACCCAGCCACGCTTGTACTTGGTGGAATACTCGTAAAGCATGATATTTTGCTGACCCTTTAGGAGGGGGGAGAGAGAGAGACCAGCTTTGGACTTTGTGCTGGATTTAACAAAAGCGAGTATCGATGTCTGTTAAGATCAAGCTGAGTAGTGGCCGCACGATATATCGTCAATCCCGTCCCGTCATCCTTTCTCCTGATTTTGCTATGGTTTCTGGGGCTGATGTTGGGTCATAGAAGATGGATGCTATATCCTTGATCATTGGTTTTTTCTCAAAAAGTTTAAAACTTGACACTATCGATAGGATAGGCAATATCCTATAAATTGCTGAGGTTGTGTCGCAGCCGCTAAAACTATGTAGGAGAAGAATGGAACAAGAATATGAGAGTTTTTGGAGTTCTTGTGATGAAAATGTCTTGGTTTCCACTTTCTCTCTTCCTGGTTTCTTGCATTTGAAAGGAAATGCTCTTGTTGAACAGTGACCTTCATAGCTATATCAGAATTTATGTCAACAGACGTTTTTGTTGCTTGTCTTCTTTTTTGTTCTGTTGCTTCGTCTGTGTCATCGTAGCCATCAAACACGACAATACAATTAGGTCCGTATTGATTTTTTATGTACTTTACGTACTGGTCGCATATGTCGGAATAAGTGGAGCCATTTTGCTACTTGGTTCGGTGCAGAAGAAACCCGCCATTGACGATCATGACACTAGTTTTAAAATCGATAGTAGTGTCGGTTTTGGGGAGAATGTCATACAAAGCTGCTTTTTTAGTTTTTCTCATGCAACTTTCATTAAATAGAGACAAAGGATAGCACGCTATCCTTCATTCATACTCCAAAAGCCATGCCAGATGTTCATCGTCCTTCTTGGCAATCGCAATCCTTTGGAACAAAAGCAATAGATCGCCGACTACAGTCTCGTCATTGATCTTGATGGTACTACTCATGATCCCCAACGATAGAACTTTGTCCTTACGAGATGAACTTTCATGTCAGCAAAATTATTTCCCAACACTTTGGTCATTAGCTGTCTACCAACCTCTTCTGCTTAGTGACAATTTACATGAGGGCTTCCTACAATTCCTGTTGACAGGGATACAAGTTTTTCAGTCTTTGGAAAAGCATGATGATCTATCTCTGCGTTGACGAGATTGTAGCGGATCTACATGTTGATCTCCCGAAGAAAAATGAACTGCACTGAATTCTTCGAGTGACGAGCAGATAGCATGGCTTATTGCTGTCGCTTTTAACCATTTTGCTAGTGTCGAATCCGTGATACCTCTTCCTCTAGTCAATCCTCCACAACTCTTCATAGTGCGCATCAAAGTTTGTTCGATTGTCATATAAAATATAAGTCTCACAACAACACTTTTAAGCTTAGGATCGTCTGCACTACATGCAATAATATCTCGGGCTTTTATATAAAGCGGTTGGTCAAAAGTAATAAAACAAGTTTCGAGGAGACACTGGTCCGTGGCATATTTCAATTCAGTGTATATTGTGTCGTAGTCAGAAGGAGGTGAACTGATAAATGGTAGAGGCATAACGGCACTTTTATCAAAGTTTTGACTTGGTTCAATACATCGCATGAAGCTTTTTCACTCAGGGAGGTTTGGAATCTCGAGCCACTTGCCACATATCCATAACACATCAGACAGTACAGGCATATCTTGGTGCAGGGGATGTAGTTCATTTACATCTTCTACCATAATCTGTTTTAGTCCTCTCTTAGCGAGTTTGCTAAATGTTAGTTGCCGCAGGACTCCCAATGATCCAGTTTCTTTAGAGGTGGGAGTTTTTGTTAATTTTTGTATCTCCTTTCCAGCTGGCACTGAATTTGCAGGTGTAATACACGAAATGCCTCCCATGCTGTGGAACGTGTTGAGACCATCTAGAGTTGCCACATTAAAATCGGCATTGTCAAATACAAACTGCATTAAAGTATCTGGTGGTTTAGCGTCTTGCGGATGGTTAATTGCAGACAACTCCAGCATTGTAGCATCATAGTAAGAACCACTAAAACTCAAATTAGCCATAAGATCCAACAAGCTTCTTGATCCAAACTTTCTGTGGATATAAAAGCTATGCCTTGGAGTACAGAAGACATAAAACTTATTGGTCGGATTATGCTGATGATGGAATGCGCCAAAGAAATATTTTTTTATCCTTTTTTTTCATCTTTTTTCTTGGTAAGAAGCAACTCCAAAAATTCCTTGAGTGATTCAGGAATCACGTGCTCTGCATCATTTAGAAAAGTGCCACTGGGAGGGTAGACTTGCCTCGTAAACACGAGACTGCACATCTTGCTTAATTATCATCGCTGCAGCTGTAACGATTCGTAAACGTTCTTCATTCTCATCATCACGTTTTGAGTTGTACCATGTCTCATTCAGGATTTTGTCCCCAGTATCACGGAAGCATATGACAGATTTATGTGATTTCGATTAACTTATCAATATTCTATCACCATATGTTTCCTTTAGTTTAGACTTGACCGTCTTCACTGATGGTTTTATTCCCGTTACTTGCTCCAATAATTTTACTAAAGACATCTGAGAATCTTTGTTCTCCTCCGAATAACATTGAATTTGTTCCATGGCAATTGAGACATAATCGTCTTTAGGACGACCACTTCCTATTCTTTTAGACACATCAGACCGTAAAAACTTTTTAACAAAAAAATTAAACCGCGGAAAAAAAACTGAATACCAAAAAAAAATCCTTTTTTATTTAGTTCTATAACTAAGTTCTTAAACTATTGTAAGTATACCTATGTATATATTTTTGTAATTACTTTGAGTTTTTAATTAACCTTAATAACTAAGTTCTTAAATTAATCTAAGTGTACCTAAGTAATTTTTGAGTCGGCGCCAATTAGTAATTGAAAAATCAATCATCCCCTGTTTTTCTACCCGAAGGGTTGAAATTTTTATTTAAAATTTATGTGGGATCAACTACGAGGTACCCTTTCTAATAAAAAAAGAATTATCAAAATCGGACTACTTTGTAATAAGTTATGCGTGTTCATACATTAAAAAAAACGCGTTGACTTAAGAACCTCCTCTGTTTTTTTCGTCGGTTAAAAAGCGCTTGTAACAGTCGACATGATATATACTTCCGGCTGCCATAAGATCGCCAGCATTTATTATTCTCTCGTAAACATCGTTGCTCCATGGATCTTTCCGCTTTTTGACAGCGTCCAAAATTGTACCAGAAAACTGTAAGTTTCGAACAGGATATACCTCCCGACGTCTTTCTATAAATATTTTTTCTGCTTGGCGTAGAATTCATCATCGATTACTTCGGCGCAAAACAAACACTTCATTTGATATTCGAACAAAGGCCGTGATGAGCGTCAGCAGGATGTTGAATCGGACGACGGCGATATCGATGTTTCTCTGGGATCTGCTATGATAGAACAAGTGCGTGTGTATCTTTTTCGGCAACTAGCATGGACGACAACACTTTGAACACCACTGAGCAGATTATGTTTTCCATCTTTTCTACTTTTACTGGTCCTTATCAACCGTTGAATTCCTTTCTTTGATACTTCTACTGTGTCACTAATTACGTCTTTATCACAAATTGTACATTTATCAGTCATAATGAACAGATGCAAAAATCATATTACAAAAACTGCGCGCCGCGATCGTGATGCCAAACAATAAAGTGTGGATACGAGGCAAGCGTTTTAACCCTTAATTGGATAGAAGGAGTATATTTCCCAATCGCATTTAACGGTGCTCTAATCACTCTGAAGGGGGCTGGATCCCTCTTTGTGTCAAATATAAAATGTATATTAATTTGTCTATGCACAAATCTAAAGACGTTAAAAAGAAAAAGGATGTTTTTTTATTTATTTAAGTTCGCCGACTTCTCCTTCAATAATGGCCTGATTTAAAAAAATATTTTTTTATGCGAAAATGTATATTCCTGAGCTGGTCCCATTGTCACTAAGTCAGGATCTGGTGATGGGATTCGAGGGAAATCGAGGGCAACCCTCAAATTTTACAGGCACGTATTAGGGTGTTTCATGGATTTTCGAAAGCTATTCACGCGCACTTTCCTGACGTGTGCGCTCAGTGTAGACGTATTTCGGCGAATCACCGCTCGCCTGATCCGTTCGGACGAGCATTCAAATGCTTGCCCGAACGGTTCGCCCGACCGCAGTCTATGTGGACGGTTGTTTTGTTCGGCCGAACGGCTCAGGCGAGGGCGATTTTTGCCCTATAAATATCGAACTCGAGATCAAAATCGATCAAATCGAATTAATTTAATTTTGTTAATTTTCTTGACATCGTTTTTATTTAATTTTTTTTTGGTCATCAAAAACTGCACGCGGTTCTCTATGACATTTGGTCGAGCACAGGGGTGCTCTAGGTCTGACCGTTTAGCCAGGCCGTGCTCCAACTTTTTACCCCGAGGCAAATCTTGAAATGTCAGATTTTTCTGGGGGTCACACGGAGAGACCCTACACTTGTTCCATACATCACCAGGTCGTAATTGCACTCTTTCCCGGAGAACAACTATGTCAGTGAGAAATCAGTGGTTTTGCAGCTTTATTTGTTTGTTTTGTTAAGAAATTCTCAATGGATCGACATGGGAATTGTATGTTCGATGAGCAGGTGACTAAGCTTGCTTATACTAAAAGAAAAATGAATTATGATGAACAACTATGAAAAAACGACTTTTTCTTAAATCGACTATTTTTTTAACTTAAACATCCTTACAGGATCTCCTAAAGTATCGATCGTAGAGTAAAAATAATTATGACCAATTTTGTAGGAAATTTTATGTAGAATCTTTTGTCTGAAGTTATTATAACGCTATTCGTACAGATATTCGAGATATGTACTAAAATCTGAAAAAAGGTACCACCCTCAGCACAGCCCCCACCCTCGAGGACTTATCTGGACACCACAAGGTATAATTGTACCAATTTACAAAACTACACGAATTATTTCCCCTGATTTGATTAATTTTCTTATGCTATAAGTTATCCGTTCCCGGTCATTTTGGTGTGCCCCTCGTAACAGGGTCCCGTTTTTACCCTTTGGGGACGGAACCCTAAAAACGAAGTCAAACTTATTTATTCTTCAATGTAGGCATATTATATTACATACTGTAATAAAGGTATACTACCACCGGTTCGAAAAAAAACCTTTACCTCGAGAAGAACCAGCATATGGATCAGCAACATAACATAGGTAAACCGTGGATCAAAACGGAAGTAACCTAATGAGGACATTAGTGTAAAGGCTCATACTTGTATAAATTCACAGTAAAATTGAAAATTAACTCCGCAAATTTTCTCACTTATGCTCGGTTTGCGGTTTAGCAAATTTAGTGCTATAGTTCAAAACACAATAAACCTACTCGCGCCATAAGAGGCCACAAAATTAGCCTTTACTCTATCAAGTATTTGACGAATTTATCGTTTTACAGATTATCTGGCAAAAAGATAACAAATAAGGACATTAATGTATGGTTGAGATTATTTAATGTGGCCTTTTTTTTATAACACTGTCATAGAATTGACATCTACTACCTTAGAAGGTAGTTGCTTTTTGAATGGACACTACTTTGATTACAGTTTTATAAAAAGTCGGCCACATTCAATAATCTAAATTATACATTAAACTATCGTTAAAGGCATGGAAATCTTTTTACATAATTTACTTTAAAAACAAAGTTTTAACCGACTTCAATTTAGTACTCCGCCAAGCCACGAGAACATTTCCACATTTCTTTTCCAATTTACGACATGAACTGATTTCCGAGAGCAAATGTGTTGATTATTAGAGAAAAAAACCCAATCGCTGTATGTGGGCCGATAATATTTGAGGACTTCCGTCGATTCCACAAGGATCACCTTTGGCACTTCATTAGTTGCTATTTCAACGGAATCTTATCAGAATCTGTGATATACTTTTGTACTTTTATGTACATAATTGAGGAATTCCATAAGTCATCTGTGGTCTTCATCATCAATTCCACTCCACCAAATTTATGATTTCGGGGTGTAAATACACGAGTTATAATAGAAAATACCAAAATCACTACACGCGTGATAACGCGTAATATAATTGAGGAGTTCCCTCAATTCCTCATAGATCCCATCATCCAAATGAATTTTTGTTCCTTGTGGGGGGGGGGGGAAGGAAGCATATACTTACAAACAAAAAAAAGGACGAATCGGCTCATCAATGACGGAGTTCTGAGATAACAAACATTAAAAATGATAAAAATAATAATAAAAAAAATACAACCGAATTGAGAACCTCCTCCTTTTTTTTGAAGTCGGTTAAAAAGAGTATATATTTTCATATACATTTATTAAAATGTCAACATGAAACTCAGTAATTAAAACCTCTTGTACTCTGCGGCCGCCGTTCCATAACTGGCCACCTCATACTAAACATAAAAATGAACTCTATTCACTTATAGTTAATAGATACTTATAGCTCCGTGTTGCACTTGTGCGAAAGAGACGAACCATTTTATCAAGATTTCATCACGTGATTGTAAAAAAATACGCAACAGAACCGGGAGCCTTTATGCTCTTATTCTAAAGTAATATCCAGAAAATTAATTCAAAAATTTATTTCTCGGGTTATTTACGGTGTTTCTGAGAAACGTGACGCCGGAGATCGTATTTTTTGTAAGTTGCTATCTCGCTCGTTCCTTCGTGTTTTATCCCGTTCTAGTTTTTTGATTTTATATAATAGATAGGAAACGATACCTCAATATTCGCATACATATGGATTGACGTGCCAAGATAGTAAGTTTACATGTTTTGCCATTTCAATTGACTGCGAAAATACGTACAATTGTATTTATTTCCTCTTTCATATAAATTATAAGATAGTTAAAGTTCAACTGTTAACTTTTCATTTCAACTATCATACTAACTATCGTATCGCTGTTGTTTTTATTAATAAATTAATACTTAAATACAATAACTCGTTTTCTAACAATTTTATTCGTTATATTTAAGGGATAATTAATTATACAAGGAAATAAAAAATTAACAAAGTAAATTAACCTAACGACATTCAATATAGGTACAAGGCAGAAAAATAACTTAAATTTAATTAAAACTAAACAAATAATCCACCCCGCGTCACTCCCGATGTAAAGCTGCCCATCACGCTCAGCACACCTGAAGCAGCTGAGAGCATGGTGGCCATTGCTCTCCATTGTGGCACCCCAGATGCATACATGGGGTTCACAGACATCACAGCCAAGGCGGATAGCAACAGCCACCCGCAAGGAGTCGTTATCGAGAAGGGTTCCCATATGTGGAGACGGGAGGGCGTGAAGCCACGCACCAGATTCTGGCCTCGACACCGCCTTGAGCCTGGCTTTCTCCACACGCAACACGGTTTCCATAAGGTTATCAAATATACACTTAACTCCTGCGCTGTCCCACATCCGTTGGCTGCTAGGTTTTTCCGGAGCAGATGTACTTGGGTTGAGCAAAGACCAGGCCATCCAGGCATCGGAAGAGAAGGGAATTGTTGCCTTGTCACCAAATAAGGGGAGAATTTGAGTACCCCGCTCGGCGATGCCAGGAAGGCCGGTAGGCAAACGTCTCTTGCGCGTGGAATACCCAGCCCACCGCTCCGAATGGGAAGAGATGCAAGGGGTCCCATTGGCTCGAGCTGAGGGAGACGTAAGAAGACATTCAAGGGTCTCCTTCAGTGCATTATCGAAGGAGTCAATATGTGCAGGATATAACCAAGCGGGTACAGTGCGTAAAAAGTAGGTTACCTTAGACATAGCAAAGCAGCTCCGCAGCAGGGAAAGCGCAACGTGAGCTGAAGGATTTTTAAGCTTTTCTCCAATAGTTAGCGACATGACAGTTGTTTTCTAACCTCAAAAACTTCTGTGAAGATTGGAGAACCCAAAAGACTGAAAGTTTGAAAAGAAAGTTATTTAAGGCCAGGAAGTAAGTGACTGAAAGTAGACAAGAAAGTTAGGGAAAAATCACTACACGGGAAGAATTCACACTCTCGTTTTTGGATTTGTGATAAAAATATCTCAGACCAGGAAAAAGACATAGCATTACGAACAACCCAGTGAAGCCGGTGTTTAACCATGCCAATTAAGTTAATCACACATATACAAACTAGGTTGCACAGTAAAATACAATACAATACAATACTTTTTTGATAACCCCATAGTTACAAGTCAAATGGTTAATGTAAACAGTAATAAAATAACAATAATAATTAATTAGGTCATTACATTAGTTATGTGCACGGTAGTTTAAGAAACTCGTCGACACTGTACAGAGTTACTTTTAGTAGCCACTTGCGTAGTAGTATACCTACGGTATTCTATTATGGGGCAACGCTGCTGACATTCAATCAATTTTTATTTTACAAAAACATGCTATACGCAATATTTTTATTTTAGGGTCACGCGTTTGTCTGAAAAATAAAGACAGAGACCTTATACATCTCTAGGATATTAAATTAATATCATTAACTTCTTGATAATCCTGTTACAGACCTTAAATCTAATTTAATAGATCATATTTGGCAATTTTCTTTACCTTTAGTGACATTTAGTCTGTTAACCAGTTTGTCGGTCATTAATCTGCAATTTCAAAAAATATATTTGGTAAGATTATTATGCACTTCTTTTCTTATTATGAATATAAAAGGAAAATAAAAATACAAAATATATCAATAAAAATACATATTATAAATCCTAAGCGGGACGGGGCCTATACTGCCGTTGGTCAAGGCGACAGATGGAGCAACCTCCTGACTATCCGCGTAGTGTCGAGGAGTACCGCCTTCTGTATCTGACCCCTGACCCAGCCACCTAGCGAGAGTCTCTTAAGATGTTGGTCGAGACGATCGTCAAATCAACATCCCACATGGTGTTTACCTCGTGAGCCAGGTCATCGTCATCACACTTGCTGGATTTTGATTTGGCATGGTAAAGACCGGCTTCACCAGGTTGTTCGCAATGCATTGTCTATATTTTTTTTAATATATAGAAATGTCTTATAACACTGTTTAAAGCATAACGAGAGTCAGTAGTTTGGATGTCCGTGCTGATGGCCCCAACGCACGTAACATGCGCGCTTCCACAATCGTGTGGTGAATATCGAACTACTGAAATCGGATCTCGGCTCGGTCATTTTGTAATGCAAAAGGCGAATAAGTATTAAGAGACCCAAGTTGTTTTCAAATGCAGACTCTAATAAATTATTGCAAACATGACGGCCAAAGTGGCCAATATAAAATTTAATTTCACTTAATGATTCCTGCACTATGTTACACACAGCCCATGTCATGATAACACGATAATTAATTTGGCATGGTCTTACATGATTGGTAATACATTTTGATTTGGCATGGTAAAAACCGGCTTCACTAGGTTGTTCGCTATGCATTGTCTATATATTTTTTTATATATAAAAATGTCTTAAAACACTGTTTAAAGCATAACGAGAGTCAGTCAGTAGTATGGATGTCCGTGCTGATGGCCCCAACGCACGTAACATGCGCGCTTCCGCAATCGTGTGGTGAATATCGAACTACTGAAATCGGATCTCGGCTCGGTCATTTTGTAATGCAAAAGGCGAACAACTATTAAGATATCCAAGTTGTTTTCTAATGCAGACTCTAATAAATTATTGCAAACATGACGGCCAAAGTGGCCAATATAAAATTTAATTTCACTTAATGATTCCTGCACTATGTTACACACAGCCCATGTCATGATAACACGATAATTAATTTGGCATGGTCTTACATGATTGGTAATACATTTTGATTTGGCATGGTAAAAACCGGCTTCACTAGGTTGTTCGCTATGCATTGTCTATATTTTTTTAAATATATAAAAATGTCTTAAAACACTGTTTAAAGCATAACGAGAGTCAGTAGTTTGGATGTCCGTGCTGATGGCCCCAACGCACGTAACATGCGCGCTTCCACAATCGTGTGGTGAATATCGAACTACTAAAATCGGATCTCGGCTCGGTCATTTTGTAATGCAAAAGGCGAATGAGTATTAAGAGATCCAAGTTGTTTTCTAATGCAGACTCTAATAAATTATTGCAAACATGACGGCCAAAGTGGCCAATATAAAATTTAATTTCACTTAATGATTCCTGCACTATGTTACACACAGCTCATGTCATGATAACACGATAATTAATTTGGCATGGTCTTGCATGATATTGGCTGCCGTACTTGCTAGTCATTGTTATGATTGATTACTGTATTATATTTCTAGCTAACAATTATATGCGCTGATTTATGAAGATTATGGGAATAATGGCAGTATTTATTTTTTCATCACACTCGTTCGTAAAGGGTTTAATAACGTACATACATTCACTTGGGTACAGTTTGTACGGTAGTTAAATGTGTTTACCTATAACTCCGTAGACAAATTGCTAAGCATCACCATCAGTTATTTGAGTTTTTCGCGACTATGGCTGTTGAAACCTGCGATACATTGAAAATAAAGGTATAACTAAATATAGACCCGTAATTAATCATCATTTGACAGACACTTTAACTGAATTGTTAAAATTTGTAGTGGTAATTCAACGTACAGTAATTTTCAATGAAGGATGCATACCTTTAGGTGGGGTGTGTATTTCGATAGGTGGGCGAGCGTTGGGCGGCGCGGCGCAGTCTCCAGGACGCTCGACTGAAGTCGACTCTCCATACAAACATAGTTTGGTTCTCAATTTAAAACGGCATGCTATAATAACATGAAACTGTGCACACGATTGGGTCCGCCATGTCTAGGTCAGAAACAAGTTTCTGTTGCTACAAATTATAATAATAGAGATGATTAGAATTAACTCACCGTAAACTGATACTATATAAAAAGAATCTATTATAATTTCTAGCGAAACAGCTGCATTTGTATAGAAAGTCGACTTGCGTGAAACATGCGGGGGACCCTTAACACGCGCAAAGAAAAACATGACAACGCATATTGGTGTTCATGTACGCGTTGCACATTAAACAAGACCTTGCCTTTCACAGCCCTCTCACGTCAAAAGTATGAGATTGACATTTTATATTTTTAGCATCATTCATTTTCACTATAGGCAGGTACTTAATTTCCTCGCAAATGCGATGTATATAACATTGCGCGTAACAAGGACAATAAGAATAAGCTTGTAGTAAACTGTTGACCCTCGTTCGTAGAATACTTTCCTTGATGCACAATGCCCTAATCACACTGCAAATTGCCTATTATTGGCCAGAGCAATAAATAACAGATAAAGCTCTTCTGATGATTTATTATATCATTTTAGAGCTCTATGAGCCAAACATTTTTCGTGTACATACTATTTAGGGCGACAAAAGCCAAAGACAATGGCTACTTAAACGATATTATCGTAACACAAAATTACGCAAAGAAAGAAAATAGAGGAAAAAAATATGGTTCTACTATGTTTCTACCAGAACATTCTCTGTAATCCGTATTTATTTTATTTAGTCGCTAAGTAAAAGTAATGGCATTGGGGACCAGAGACGAGATTATTTTTAGGAGAATGGTTATTTTAGCTTAAGAAATATGTTGGTACATTAACAATCATGATAGTATATGATGATAGTAGTTACAATATAACTAGGTACGATAAAAAAAAGTTACAAATAAAGGAAATTAAGTAAAGGAATAAATTCCCAAAGTACCTACATTTGCAACGTTAATTTGATACCGACTGTCATTATGATAAGTTAGTTCTATTGTGTATTACTAGTTAGCTGTTATACTTGTTATGAGAAAAAAACCGCATTTTATGATGAAAGCAAGCCACTTGATACAGTAGTAGTGGCAAGACTAAACTGAGTATTTTGACCCAAAGAACCGCAAGTTACACGTCTTTAAAAAAACACCATATACATCTTAAATGAAAGCACATTAAAGAGGTATTAATGACTTTAAATTAAAATATGGACGAGTATATATATTTATATATACCAAAAACTTTAGGCAAAAACGGCATATTAAGCTTCGTTTGTACTCGATTGATGGTTTTTACTTGATTTCATAATTAAATGCATGGAACATGTATGTTTACGTATTATACATATATATGACGTGATAATAACAAGTCTTAAAATAAAGACATCAATATCGTTCATAGTTCACGTAATATTTAAGTTAAAATGTACGCGCCAATATCTTCAAGTGCAACCAGTGCTCCGATATATAATAAGTTTGAACTGTTTGTCTTTCGTTCAGTTTATTTCAAATCAAATCAAATATATTTATTCATAACACAACACAACAAAACACAGTTTTACAGGACAAAGACAAAAGAAGAAATAAATCTGCGCAGTGTCACGAAATGGGCCCTACTCAGCATGATGCTGGCTTTGCAGCCAGCGCTGCGCTGGTCTTCCGTAGGGTCCATCCAGTGAGGACACGGTACTTAACACAGTATTTCTGTTCAATATATGTAGGTATTGCCCGTGTGGTGTCGGGATTAGAATAGCACCACCCCCTTTCTTCCTGTGGGTGTCGTAAGAGTCGACTAAGGGAACATGGTTGAAGTGTGTTGTGGGCGATGGGCTAGCAACCTGTCACTGCGATATCACATTTTGTCGATCTTTTATATCCACATTTATGCTAAAAGTGGCACTGGAATGCAAGTTTCATGTGCTCTGCCTACCACTTTTAGGGATAAAGGCGTGAATGTATGTATTTCTGTTCAAGCTGTTAAGGTATAAAATTGATTGTCTGCAATTATTGGATCAAGTTTGTTTCCGAGCTCCGTCCCGAATGCCTCGCAACCCCATTTCTCCGCTCTGTCCGCTCAGACGCACTGTGTTCGGCAGCAACTCACCTATCCCGAGATTATGCAAAATGCTAAATGCATACTGCCATGAGACGATATACACTTTGACCCTATAGTTAGATTTAAGAGAACTGTTCGCAATTGCCTGTCCGGTTTAGTTTAGTTTTTCAGGACCTTTGTATGCACTTAAATTGTCATGGGTACATATTTATTCACGCTTTTTATTTTTCTCATTTTAGAAACTCCAACGCAATTAACAAACATGATTTAGACCCCTTAACTTGTGGAAAATGAGCATTTAAATTCAAGGTTGGTTTTTTGGGGAATTTCGATAATTATGGTTACTTTTAATTTTAGTTTTCTCACTGCCTTTTTTGTAATATGCATGTGGTGTTTTTACCTGTCAGTAAATGTTACATCTAGCATAAAACTGTTATTGCAAGCCATTCATGTAATATATGGTGTACACAATTGTTGGTAAACCTAATAAATAAATAAAGTGTATTTTTCTTCCGAAACCGCCATAAGTTATTTGAGAAAACTAAAAAGTCGCGATAAGTCACAGCTACTGATTTTTTGGCTATTTAAGACGTATGCCTTATTTTTTATATGTACGTTCTAACCTTTTGTAAAGTTTGTACCTTGACGAATAATGGAATTCGTATGCGACATATGATTTTTAACCAATAAAACATAACTATGCCGAAGTTTTTTGAGAATAAAATATTACATCCGCTCTTTACGTGTAGTGGGGCAAAAACTTTAATTTTAATTCTACCAACTTATCGGCGTGATTGATTTACATTCCCATGACAAATTACAGCTCTCTAGTAGTAAGGGTCACTGAGTTAAGCCGCAGACGGACAGACGGACATGGCGAAACTATAAGGGTTCCTTGTTGGCTACGGAACCCTAAAAGCAAAGAATATGGTTCTGAGATATCATATTTTTGTCTTTAAACCTGAAAGGTCTACTTATGTTAAAATATGTGTTAGATAACTCAGATGTATCATGCTACGTTTTATATGCCTATATTTTTATCAAATATTTTTATTAAAACTTTAATCTCATTCGCATGTCACAGATAGAAGATGTAACAAAAATTCCAAGTTAAAATGATCTAGACTAATTACATTTCAGACAGTGGCAGCCACTGAGATGCAATTTTGGAAGAATTGTTGAAGATTCTCTAACGAGATTACGGGATTTTTTTGTAGGATGTTTAATACTTATTCCGTCAGCTGTACGATCCTTTTAATCTTTAGCAGAAATGACTCGGGAAGATATAGAGCAACGCGTGGATTTCGAGTTAGAAAATAGGATTATTCATTATTGTAAGTGAGATTTAAAATAAAGTAAATCGAAATATCGTAAGGATGTTAAAAAAATAAAAGCTCTCAGCACTGAAGATCGAGAGATGGAGACAGTTTAATGAAGAATATCGCTTTCGAAAATTGAAAAGTGTGGCGTGGCGGAGTACCCGAGGCAGGCCAAAATGGTCTAGTCTAGAGAACAAAGCCTAAAAGGTGACCAGCAAAAGCGAATTTAATTATGCGATTAGTATTTTGGTCCGCATGCCATTTGGTCCATAGTAGTATTGTTTAAGGAGTAGTTCAATAATATTCTGGTGTTACAGAGTGTTACAGTTCTTTAGATTTCTCAAGACGATAAGCTTGTATACGACGAAGAAGCTTGTAGAATATATTAACTATAGATTTTTCATGTGCTGTTAGACAACTGTCAGCCTGAATCGCTAAAATATAGGAACATAAAGTTTGGAAAACAATTAATATGAGACATAGCAGTAAGAAAATATAGTTGGCAGTCAACCATAGGGCAAAACAGGGGGTGGAAGTTCGTTTAAAAAAAGTGACGTAGTCTCTAAGCAGAAGACAGGAAATAAAAAAAATACACTAGTCATCTTAGCGTAACACTTCTTTATAAACAACATTAGCCGTGTTTCCTTTACGAGCTTAGATGACCAGACCATTGGCAGAACTCACCCTGGAACATGCGACGTAAAATTGACCGTGAGAGATAGCACTCTCTTAAATCAATTCCTGCCAATTTCAGTAACTGTCCTTGGGATTTATTAATAGTGATTTCGCAGCATAACTCAAAAGGGAATTGTATTCTTTTGAACTCGAACGGGTAGTCTGATGGGATTAAGGGTATTCTAGGAATAAACACTATTTCACCTTAAGCGCAACCTGTAAGTACTGTAGCTGTAGCGTAGATTTATGTAGACGCTTTTATTTGTAGTCTAGTTCCATTTAGGCGGTCTAAGATTCCTAACTAACTTTAAGATTAAGTATCTGAGGTGGAAGGCTAGAAGGTTTTAAACTGTTTAAGAACTCTACGGGATAGTGTACCGCGTCATCACTTTTTAGTACGGAATCGAATGAATATTTTGTATGTCCGGACATATTGTAGTAGTTAGTTCAGGTAATAGTGTAACTATTCTACATAAAGGGTCTAGCCGCATTCCTATAGTGAAACTGCCCCTGGCTGAAATGTATACCTTTCTAAGAAGCGTTAATCGGTCTTATTATAAGATATTATAAGGAATCCCCTTGGTTTGGATAAAAAAAAAAACTTTTTTAATTATTTTAAGCTAAACTAATGGTTAGATTTCTTTGAAATTCGGATTATACATGGCACTAATAGCAATACATTTTCAAAAAAAAAATCAAAGTTCCAACTTATTTAAAAAAAAAAAAAAATTTATTTTTATTTTATTTACAAGAGGGCGACAACCTCAATTTTTTGGTATTTAATGCAAAATATAATATTGTATGAAATATATTTTTTTCATAAAAATCCATTTGTGGCAACAAGGTAAAAATGTCTTACTAATGCAGGCCATTCGACTTAAGGCGTTTGTAGGTTACACATATACACATTGGGCCAACGTACTTGGCTCATTGTGTACTTCCGCCTTTACAACCATTTAGTAGGTATAAACGAGCAGCAGCTAGTTGAGCAGAAAAATTGTGTACACTAAGTTTCTTTTTAATGCAGTATTGCATATTTCATAATAAGAATGTTTACGTAGTAGTTGTTTACGTACAGCAATAGTAGATTACATACCGAGGCCAATGAAGGTGCGACCAGACCGCAGCTTAAAAAACGGTCAAGATACGGAATCAGAGTGACGCGTCGTATGCGTACCGTTTTTGACGCATGCTCCCCACACCGCTGCTTAAAATACGCTGACGCACCGTAAATTGATCTGCGTAAAAATCGCAAAAAATATTACACGGAGATCTTATGGCAGACACCACACCGGTGACGTAAAAGACGCAACTGTTTTGTAAATGCAGCGTTTTTTACGAAAAGATTTGCGAATCGGGGTTTCTCAGTTATTGTCGGTAACACTTCGTTTTTCACATAGAGATCATGAGATTCTAGACATACCTTTAAAAAAAAAAAACATTAAACCGATCATTCAAGAAATACTGATTAGCACATCAAATAATCTGAACGCAAAAAAAGACAAAACGCTGTTTTGGTGTAAATTTGAATGATTAGTTGTGCAAATCAGTATTCTTAGGTTATTTGAATACTATCCTTTAAATATGTTTTATTTTATTAATGAAAATTCTAATGTTATACATCTTCGATTTTCATATAATTTAAAGTGATGTTCCACTACTGTGTTACTATTGATACAAAGATGAAAAAGAGACAAACAAGTCCATTCTACTTACGAAACTTCTTAGGTCTACTATTAACTAATGTCGTCGTGGCAAATGATTGTCATTTTTCTTTTTTCCCTATAACTGTAAGGTGAACAAAGAAATTATATATGGACAGTAAGTAGAATACTTAACTGACACCAAAAAGTCGGGTCGAGTCGAAGGTCGAAAGGATTGTACTTAAGCATGTTGTATATGATATATGTACGATACATTTTTAAATATGGCAATGCGGCGTAGGGACAACCCAAAATAGTCAGTCTCTTTCAGTTTAATTTTCTTAGCTTAGTGGAGATGGGTGATATGACGTCACATTTTCTACAAGTTTAGGATAGTATCGTTTTACCCGCAAACCTATTCCCCAAAGAAAGGTTAAATCCCTGGGACGGATTTATTTATAAATGCATGCGTATGAAATGATTCCTGTTCGTCTAACTACATATATAGTAATTTCCATTTTATTTTGACTTTATAATACCTACCTACTGATAATTTGTCAGAATCTGATCTTGTGTATATACATGTATGTATATATATGTATGCTGAAGAATGTAAGTGGTAGGGTACTCCATGATACATTCTGAAGAGGCTGAATATGTAAAGCATCATATATGTATAGTACAGGCCACTGATGACGACAGGATTGCAAGAAAATAGAATATTTATCTTTCAAGAGGATTGTCAATTCCACTTGACATTGACACTACATAATAAAATTGACTGTTTGCTGTATTTTAGTCATATAGATTCATTACTTCGAAAATGAATACTGGAAAACTGATTGAATTAGTCAAAGAACATGAAACTTTGTACGATTTATCCCATACGGATTACAAAAATATAAGGAAAAAGGACGCGATTTGGATGCAAATAGGGATACATTTAAAGAAAGACGGTAAGTAAGTTTTACAAGTATAATTGTACTTATAATGAGTATTTTAATTTTCTATTTTTACACTGTGCTTACCTAGTTTACTGACTTAAAAATTCGCTTTATGAATTAAAATAATTTACAAAATGTTGTCTCGTTCTGAAAGCTAGTTCTGATGAACGTCGCGAATCATTATTGATTGTCATAAAGGAACGGATTTCATCTTCTGGTGGCTGTAACAAATGCACATAATCATCATCGTTATGTATCGTTCAAACCATGTTGTGTAAAACACACGCAGCTTTAACTATTGCTATAGTGGTTTCCACTTTTGTTTCGAGGGGTCTATAAAATATCCGCCATTTCCGAGCTAATATGCCAAAAGCATTTTCTACTATTCTCCTCGCACGACATAGTCTCTTGTTATAATTTTCTTTCCTGATATCGTTTCTTGATTGTCTGTATGGAAAAGGTCTCATTAGATATGGTTTCAGACCGAATGCTTCATCCCCAATAATAACGTGGGGTGTCGGTTCATTTTGACCTGTGAGTGGTTTTGGAGCGGGGACATTCATTTGGTTGGCTTCAAATTTTCTACCCATATTTGATGCTTCGAAAATTCCTCCGTCACTGTTTTTCCCGAATCCTCCAATGTCGACCGATATAAATTTATAATCAGGCCCTACGATGGCCATGAGTACAATTGAAAATTTATTCAGATAACACCAATAATTAGATCCAGTTTTATCAGGACACTTGACTTGGACTTGTTTACCGTCGGCACTCCCAATACAATTAGGAAATTGCCATAATGTACTGAATCCTTCACATGACCGCTTCCATATTTCTTGTGTAGGTTGGGGTAGATACTTATTTTGTAATCTTTTGTATATAGCTTCACAAACCTCAGTGACAATATTTTGAACAGTACTAAAACCGACTCGATAACTATGACTAATTGTTTTGAATGAGTCGCCTGTTGCCAAAAACCTGAAAATGTATTTAATGTTTCAGATGATACTGTGAAGAACAGGTGGAAAAATTTAAATTATATATATAATTATTCACGTTATATACGAAGCTTAAAAATAAAGACTGGTCAAGCAGCAAAAAATAAAAAAATGGGTATAGGCAGATCAAATGTCATTTTTACGGCCGTACATAATGTTTGCCAAAACAGAGTCAAACGTAAGTGATATAGAAGAATTGGATGTTAGAAATGATGGTCAAGAAAATGTCGGCAGATCTCTGCTTTTAGATACTGCTACTGACCATGAAAACCGCCCATCATCTTCAGCGATAAATACTGACAACCTTGAAAACTCTTTACCATCACCTACATCACCTACGTCACTACTCCAAACTGCCACAGCCTTAAATAATGTGAGCTCTGAAAGAGTCAACCCAGTGATTACAGGAAGTGAAAAACTACTGAAACGTAAAGAACCACCATCGTCTTCTGTTTCAGAAATAATACAATATTTCAATAATAAAAAAGAGGTGGAATATGACGATATAGACAGTCTTTTTCTTGCTTACGCAAAGACCGTAAAGAAATTTACAGCAAAAAGACAAGCTGTTACTAAATTAAAAGTTGGTCAAGTAATAATGGAACAGGAAATCCAAAATTTAGAAGATCTGTCTAATGTGGAAGATATGAATAATGTAATGAACCAATCTTCAAGAACTGGTGAAGTCAATATTAATGACTTTCTCTGAACATATGACCCAAATTCGTAATATTAATGTAACACATATTACTATTACTCCTTATTTGGAAGGTTTGCGTCAAAAAAGATTCGCGAGAAGCACGTCACTGCGATTCCGTACCGTCACCGTTTTTTAAGCAGCGGTGTGGGGAGCATGTATCAAAAACGGTACGCATACGACGCGTCACTGCGATTCCGTACCGTCACCGTTTTTTAAGCGGCGGTGTGGTCGAACCTTTAAATAAGAAATGTCACAGAACACATGTAATTATCGGCCGAAGCGAAGCTGAGGTCTAATATGACATACGCAATACTGCCTTAAAAAAATTTACGTATCAAAAGAAACTAAAAAAGTTAAGCACATTTTATTAAAATCCTACAATTTACACCTAAACATAACACTTATAATTACTCATCCTCGTCACTATCTGTATTAATACTAACATTTATACCTTCGGTCTTGAACAGTGCACAGAGTTTATGGCTAGGCCGCGGAATCCTGGATAAAAATCTGCCATACGACAAGTAATATATAATTGCGGCTACATGTGAACAACAACCTACTGTTCTAAACCCGTTCGCCCAATTTCTAAAAAAAATGAAAACAAAAAAATTTTTTTTTAGGCCTTTGTAAATAAGTTAGATCCTTGTGTTAAATGCATTGCTATTAGTGCCATGTATAATCCGAATTTCAAAGAAATCTATCCATTCGTTTAGCTTAGAAAAATTAAAGATTTTTTTTTTTTTTTTTATCCAAACCAAGGGGATTCCAGGCTTGAAATATTGTAAAATGATATCTTATAATAAGACCAATTAACGCTTCTAAGAAAGGTATACATTTCAGCCAAGGGCAGTTTCACTATAGGATTGCGGCTAGACCCTTTGGCGGAAGCGTGATTTTAGCATCGAGTGATAATTTCCATTACCTAATTTGAGTAACATATCAACGAGAACTCCAGCAGATTCATCGCCTCTTAAAATTAACTCTCATATTTGTGTGTAGTGAGATTTTGTCTAGTAGTGACCATAAATATGATGACTTCAAGCAAGCTATCACTTCATCTGCTCGAGTACCCCTTGAAATAACGGGCAATGTCTGTCGAAAATCTCCACCTAATAGTACAGTCCCCACCCAGTAGCCATTAAACTATGGTTTCCTCTTACATCTTTTAACGTCCGATTTAGGGCTTCAAACCCTCTCTTATGAGCCATTGTGCATTCATTGCAATAGGCTTACACTCTTTTAAAACTTGTGCTTAATTGCTTTGTTTGGAGATGTGACACGTTGGTGTCTCAAGTTGCATTAAGTTTATGGGTAGTTTAAAAGTGGAGTGAGCCGTTTTGCCGCCTTCCATTAATGTAACAGCAATACCTAAAGTGGCTACAGCTAGGCAATACCAGAGCATTAAGAAAAAATATTTGACTAGTGCATATTTCAGTACTTTCTAATATTTTGTCATAAATGTGGGACTTTTCATCGTTTAACATAATTTCGTTTTCGGTCACCACTTGTGCTAAATCTTTAGTGTCGTAGCTGATCTGGCGTAGGTAGTCCCTATTAAGCAAGACTGGTTCATAGGTTGACTTTTGAATTTCCAAGACAAATTAAGGCTTTATTATACACTTCATTTAAAATGAGGGTAATATCCGCATCCTCTAACTCCGCCTCTAGTCGCCGCCGTATATCTTCTGAAAGACTGTCTTTGTTATCATCCTCCTAGCGCTATACCCGGTTGTGCCCCTAAAGGAGCCCGGGGTCCACTTTGACACCTAATCCCAAGAGTTGGCATAGGCACTAGTGTTACGAAAGCCACTGCCGTCAGACCTTCCAACCCAGATGGAAAACTAGACCTTATTGCGATTAGACCGGATTCCTCACGATGTTTTTCCTTCACCGAAAAGCTAACGGTAAATATTCCGTACATGAGTTTCGAAAAACTCATTGCAACGAGCCTGGATTCGAACCCACGACCGCCGCTTGGCAGCTGCGTGCCCGAACCACTAGGCTACCGTAGCTCTTTGAAAGACTGTCTTTGTATTTTACCCAAACTATTCCCATAACTAATCGCAGAGTGACAAAGAGTTTCTTCTTCCAATGTGGCGTGCCAGTGGCAGGGGCGTTCATCTTATAATAAGCCTTGGGTTTTACATGCTGCCTGGAATGTAGATTGAACAACACCATACACAGTTTTCAACTGTAAGAAAGATGTAGTACCTCGGACCTCGTGAATTAAAAGTCGAAGGTTTTTAGGGTGAATAGTATTTACCCTACATGATCTTTGTTGACTCTAGGCCAACCATAAACGTCATTTCCGCGTCTTCTCCTTTCAAATTGTTTGGTCTTCAAAACGTAATAAGACTGAATTTTGAAATAAAAAGAGGTTTTAGTAAAATTTACTAAATTTGGTTTAAACCAAAAAATGCTTAAAGTGTAGTTTTGGGCGAGTTCCTTATCACATTTGTTAAGTTTTCAGAACTATTTTGATAAAAAATAAAAGCGCTGGCCATTTTATAAATGCAAAGCGAAGTGAAAGACTAGGAAACCTCTCACGAATAGGAAAGAATAGACATGATGCCTCATGTTGAAATTGTTAACGTAGTGATGCTAAATGGATAGTATACCATCAATTTATCGTAATAAATTATAAAATTTAATTAAAATCATAAAAAGATATGAACCTTGGAAGTTTAGAAAACAAAAATACATTTTTTTTATTGTCCCAGAGTAAATTTAATTGTACAACAACTACATAGTTGTTGTACAATTAAATTTACTCTGTACTAAGTACATACTTAAACGCAGTATTTCGCGACCGAAACAACAATTTACCGGATTTTCCATACAGTGGATACAACTACTTTGTACTAACAAATGTCAGTTGTGACGTCATACCTGTCTGTCTATCAATATGAAATTTTACGCTGCCGCCAGCGATGTCAATCTTTGTCTCAAATTTTTGGGTATTTATGTTCTTTAATTGTAGTTGCTCCCATACAAACTTTTGTTCCTCTCCAATAACTGGGTCGAATTACATCATAATAAAATCTAAGTCATCATCCCTATTCTCCTCATGGCCTCGGCACTACTAATAATGTATTGGCCGCTTACTACAGTTTGGTGTCATCTCTCTCACTTTCAAAACCAAATTTAGCTTGGTTGCGATTCTGGCCTCAAATGTCCAGTTCCTTAAATGTCTATTTGCCTCTTTTTGCCTGGAATGACCAATTCTACGTATGTCCATTTGCCTGGGATGTCTAATCCATTTGCCTGGAATGTCCAATTCCTCGTTTATCCAATTGCTTGGAATGTCCAATTCCTCGTATGTCCATTTGCCTGGAATGCATGCCCCAAAGGCTTGGGTGCCAAAAGCCCCTTTTTATAAGACATCTTTCTAAGTTTATAATCAGCGTAAATCGTGATTCGTACCACAGTAAGATATTGTGCGATATTCTATTGTAATCAATTAATGCACAATTTCGTAGATTTCCACGACACGACGTAGCAACGTAATACCCGACGTCGACGTCGTGGCACGATACGTCGTCGCATCGTGTATTTGTGTTTTGTTTTGCCATTAAGGCAATCGGTAGGAAAAATCAATAATGTATATTACACGTGGTTACAAATTTATTCACCTAGGAATAGCTTAAATAAATACATGCTTAATAACAAAAAAATACTGTTTAAAATGAAAACTTAAAAATATTGTTACCTTCTAACAAATATTATCCTGACTTTTCTAGTACAATGAAAGTATACATTATTGATACCTCCTTCTCATATATTATTTTTCTTTTTAATATTAAATACAAGGCGTAAGTGAATAATGATTTTTAGGAATTTTATAGGCACTAATTCATTCTTCTTCATTTTATTCAAAAGTTTTATGTATTTTCTGTCGAATTTTATGTCCATAGGTCGTCTATTTCTTTTGGGTTCGTTGTATAAGGTTTGTGAGATTTTGAAATCGTAATATGATGCCTCTTTTTTGATACACTGCACTGTATAAAGAAGTAAATGTTAGGGGTCTGTGGCAATTTCATGTTAATATACGATGGTGCCAGCCCTCTAACGAGTATTAGTCCTATGGTTTGCGAGATTTTGAGATCGTAATATGATGCCCCTTTTTTGATACACTGTATAAAGAAGTACATGTTAGGGGTCTGTGCCAATTTTATGTTAATATACGACGGTGTCAGCCCTCTAACGAGTTATTAGTCCTATTTATTTTCGCATCCGCGCAGCTTATAAGTTCAGGTGTTGTTTTTGATAGCCACTGCTTCTGAGCATATTTTTGAAACTTGATAACTGCGAATGTTTGCGGTGTGCAGTCTTTAATCGATAACCATGCTTTACAAATTTTATGAGCAGGAAGTAAAGGCAAGATGTGATGCCATTCTGGTCATGCTTCGACCTTCTTTTGTTTTACTTAGTTTTAGGTTCTTAGCCTTCTCCAAATTGCTCAGCTAAAGTGGTAGCAACAGCCAGACACTCGCACTTGGGGAAACACGGCATGAATGGCATTAGTTTGTGCCTGTTCGTTATCGCATTTAAAACTAGCTATGCTCAGACCAAGCTTTTCTATAAGTAACCTGAAAAATCGGTAGGAAGTTTACTCCCTTTTTGCTTAGTAATAATCCGCACACTACGGGAAACACGTATTGGTTTCTATATTTGATTTCTTATCTAAATGTAACGCGTCAATTTGGACGAATGGGGCTGGTGCACTTTTGAATAAGCCATCAACCAGGTATGACCCTTCTGATTTTCTAATTAAATTTTGGCATAAGGGTAAAGAAAATATCCAAATTTTTTCTTTATATCCATCTTCACACACGAGGTAATCTTCGACAAAAGTTTTGGATCATCTGACGTCCTCTGGGTATTTAAATATGAGTCTATCTGCGGATAGAATTTCTTTTGTGCAATGCTGTTAACGGCGGTATGAATTGTCCCAATATTTTATTTTCGTGTTTTTGTAGAAAGGCTTGAAAATTATCATCGTATATTGCTTGAATGGGCCCCAATTTTTAGGCATAAGGCAACATATATATATATATTGTTTTTCACGCAATAGATCGTCATCACAATTTAATGTGATTTGTAGCAGTACAAATCGTGCGATTGGCGCTTCGCCATAAAGTTGTATTACTTTAATTGCCGTTTAAAATATAATGGGGGGCTCGTGGGAGACTTGGTCACTCTGGTAGCAGGAGACATGATCAGTGGTGCAAATCTACCGATGTGTGCTTTTTTATACTATGATTTAACGGTAATATACCCTTTTTAGGGTTCCGTTGTCAACAAGGAACCCTTATAGTTCCGCCATGAAATAAATGAAATAAATGATTTTTATTCTGCAATTAGGCCGTAATGGCACTTTTACAAGTCAAAATTCTAGCTGCATTTCTGAAAAGAAGACCACTGTTAAAAAGAAACGCCGAAACAAACTTCTGTTATAGATATAGATAGATGTTGGTGGAAGCCTTTTCACGAGCTAGTTTCTTGAAGCAAATAAGTCTTTGCGAATTTCTACAACTGCTATATAATATTGATGTCTAGTTTTTGGCCCTGGCCCATAGTAATTCAGTAGGCATATCAAGTAACTAAGATAAGTTACATTAACATGATTTTATTTAGTCTCTTAAATCCCGGTCTCTGTCTGTTAGCCTCGGGATTCCCTTCTGTAGCCTAATAACGTTTTGTCTAATTTCAGTTTGTCTATCAACTGTTAGTTTAACGCATAGTTTGTCTTAAGTCAATTTGTACAATTTTATTTTTATAATATTTGCTTGTTCGAAATATGTTTACCTTAAATATCGATTTTCATAACTCATGTTTTGCCAAATATAATTTTATCTAAAAATAACTGTCGATTCTTATTTTAAATAATCATCACATTGCCGAATAATGTTTACTTACATTATTATGTCTAATACTAAATCATTAAAATATTTACTGGTTAAAAAGTACTAATTGTACAAAATAAGCAAATGTCGACCAAATTTCGTCTCAGCCATAAGGCAACTTAGGGCAGGTCGGTATAGGTACGTCGACGAGCGAAGCGAGGAGGAGTGTTAGGTAGAACTGCGACCCTCAGCGCGCGAGCCGTGCAAGCGCAGCAAGCGTGCCGCGGTAGCGACCAGCGAAGCGCCAAAAGCTATTGTTTTTTTTTAAAATTTACTTAGCGAAAGTTTTTTCTCAAAACCTTCATTAGTTTCTGTCGCGAGTCCGAGCGAAGGGCAGGGAGCGATTAAACAAAATGAAATTATGCGATATCGGTGTTACAAAAAATGTAATTAAGTCAGTCAAACAGTATATAAAATAAGATTATACAAACTAAACTATAGGTAAAATGAAATTAGGCAAAATTAAATTAAATGAAGTGAGGAATAACTAAATGATTTTCACTCAAATTAAAATAAGGCAAAATGTGCAATTGTGCGAAACAAGATTAGACTAAATAAAATTAGGCAAACCAATATTAGGCAAAACGTTGTTAGGGCAAACATCCTCCTACGTTCTGCCAAATATATTTACTAGGCCAGCATTCTCTATTTTCCCGGCCTCTGCAATATTGTTACTATTATGTCGCCTAGAGCCGAGTCAGCATAACAGCAATGTTTGCGAGCATAAAATAATATTCTTAAAACGTCATTGCTGCTTCAGAAGGAAGTATATATGAAATAAACAGACGTTGCTCAATTTATTCTACCGCAATAATGTTGATTTGGCTTTCACCACAATTCATGATGTTAAATAGTTTCAGGTTCTGCGAAATCGGGTGTTGCGTAATTTGGACAAGCGCTGTTATTTTGTGAAGCTAACGATAATGCGCATTGACGTCGCACGGGATGTTGATGTCACATGTCAGATAGTCAATTAACTCCGTTGTTCATGACGTAATACTTATTCGATTTCTGGTTGACGAAAATTACCGAATTGGGGTTCATTTTAGATAGGTACGAGTACGTTTAAATCGTTAATACGAACATTCGGAATGAGTTCAGGTAGTATGCTTTTTTTATTGGGTTCCTCGCATCCCGCAATGCGAAGGATGGCAAATCGTCGATTCGTATTTACTGTCGGATTCAGCTTCGCTTCATCGACAAAATCTACTTATCCACGAATTGTTTTTTTGCGGCCAGTGCAATAATGTATTATTCGGCTTATTGAATTATTGATTTAGTAAAAATCTCCGAGAGCTCTCTCTCCATTAGGGGGAGGACAGAAACGTCTGTTTAAAATTCGTATTCGTTGGTTCGACAAAAATTCGTATAATAGTAGATTCTAACTAACTTAACCTAACCTAACCATCGGTTAAGAATCTTAGATTTCAGGTAAAAAACATCTTACACCCTTTTATTGATATAGAATACCGAACCTATTCAAAAATTCTTCTCACAAAGATATTCAGAATATCCTTCGAAAATGGTTGATTTCGCTTTCTTATAAGGCATTTGAAGACATGCTAAAACCTTTACAATAAATAACACACCATTTCTGAAGGACATACACTATCACTCTCTCACAGACTTACACCCGCACAAACACAGAGCACTACTCTTCAATTTCAAATTATCGTATTTCTCTAGTATCCCTAGTGCTATCCTATTGTATTTTAATAATGTATTTTTAACTTTACCTCTCAGTACCAGATCTGTATTTTTGCGCATTACGTTTTGGTTAAATTATCCTGGAAACCTTACAGTCCTCACGATACCTCAACCTAGCGTGAAGACTATTGCTTAACTATAATGTAATACTTTTAGGCTAAGCTCTCTTTTGTAATGTTTCACGCAAAGTGGGTGTATAAAATATTAAAATTATTATTATTGTATACAAATACTGGTGAAAAGTATAAACTTTTTATCTGCGTTTCATTTACATATTCCTGGCAATGTATCTTCTGTGATACATTGCAGTCACAACAAAAAATATGGGTATTTTTGGTAATGTATCTTGTAAGATACATATGATATTTCCAAAAAACCGATAGCAATCATTTTTTTTCAAGTCATAAGTATTGATAATCTAAAGAGGAAAGGAGGAAATTTCTATATATAATCAAATAATATATAGAAATTTCCATCATTTTGTATTAATTTTGTCGCCACGAAAATCCAGTAAGGCGGTAGAGGTTTGGCTGATATAAAATAAGGGCTCTGGCTGTCGAAACGGTTACTTTTTCCCTTGTTTGAGCGCAAACGTTCGGACTCTTGTCGATATTGTAGAATTTACCACAAACCACAAAAATCTCGGGATTTTAGTTTTTGTTTCCGGTATTTATACCTCAAGCATTTATTTCACCGCGATTTCCAATGTCATCCACAGTTATTTTGGTTAGTTCCTCTCTTCTACACGCACCCGTAACGCCTAAAGTCAACCTGCGCTGTAAACACGTAACTTTTCGAACGAGCGTTAGGACAAAACAACTGTCATTTTCTCATACAAGAAATGATATTTAGATCTACCTGAAGGACGACAAAACGTAATCGCCTAGCTGGTAACAACAACGTTTATTTTAAAGAGATAATATTTAGATAACTGTATGTAGGTGCTAGGTTTACAGTTAGGTAGTTTAAAATTTAAGTAATTTGCTTGCCAGGTACTTTTTATCTTGAGCATGGTTTACATACATGTACATCTCCACACACCTTTGGCTGTCAAAACTTTTGACTTTTTTGGCTTAAAACTAATCTTTGTCAACAGGCACGATAGTGTGGTCCAAGAACATTGCTGACGCATCTTTTTGTTCTTGGTGTCTGGCTCAAGACAAACAATACACCATGCTGGCAATATGCGCGCAGCATCCGATAGTTCGGCGGCCGTGGATACAAGAACAGTACTAGTCTTCTATGCTCTCTCTGCCCTCTCTTATAGGGTGCACCAATATGTATGTGTAATATTGCTTACTCCTGACGTGTCGGGACTGAATTCTACCGCGTATCAATTATCTCATCATCATCATATCAGCCGAAAGACGTCCACTGCTGGACATAGGCCTCCCCCAAAGAGTGCCACAATGACCGGTCCTGCGCCACCCGCATCCAGCGGACTCCCGCGACCTTTACCAGGTCATCAGTCCACCTTCGCCTTCGTCCGCCTACCCACGCTGCGCCTTCCGGTACGTGGTCGCCACTCGAGAACCTTTCCGCCCCAACGGCCATCAGTTCTACGTGCAATGTGCCCCGCCCACTGCCACTTAAGTTTAGCGATTCGGAGGATATCAATGATCTGTTGTTTACCAATTCGTGGTGCCGGTAGAGTCCGATGATATATAGGCCATTTAGTCGTATGTGCTCATTAGGGTGTGTCATTTTTTTAAAATTTTGAAATTCCAATCGCAATACCTCTCAAAAGTTGCCTTATTAAGTAAAACTACGATTTGTATTAACATACTCTACCTGGGATATCATTATTGGCTTGCTCATTGACGTTGAAGTTTTGAAAAAATCAATTTTTTCGTAAATTTTTATGTCCGTATTTTATTTAATCTGCCGTCTTTAAATACATCTAAACTCTCATAAAATAATAAAAATAGCTCAACAAAGCTAAAACAATCATAAAATTACAATATTTTGACTCCACATTTAATTTTATACCTAGTGTACTTACCCCTCTAAGACGCCTTCGCACGGCATTTTCCCGCTCGTACTTGCAATACTTGCATGTCGTACGGTACACTTGTACAGCAATTATATTACTAGTTTCTGGTTAATTTCATGTATTCTTGTATTAAATTTGGATTATGATTAAAACCTTTTATTAAATAGAAACGACACAGTTAAATTTTATTCAGTGATTTCTTAAAATGACGGCAAAAAGTAGTGTAGGAACAGGTTCAGACTAAAATGCTTATTTTAGACAAACATCCTGATAAAATAAAGAAATATACGCTCCCGACATTTGAAGATGTATTGCGACATTATGAGTGGTTGCGTCACGAAAAAAACAATTAAACCAACAGGAACCTCCAGCAAAAATATGATCCGCGAAGTAGCACAAGCCGTTATGGAAGTGTGGAAAACTGCCTCAATACCAACTGTTACAGAGGAAAGAGTTCAACAATTACTGACGGCTTATCGAGATCAGTATAAACAGTTGTCAAAAAATTTCAATAGGAATCCAAAGGGAAAATCTTACTTAGGTAAAATACACAATTTCGCAATAAAGTCATCCCAAAATTTTTGATATAGCCGCCTGCAAATGTACCAATCTAATGGAACCATCGTTAATACTGGAAGGAAGAACGGTGTTATAGTTGCATTAGAAAAACGTCTTTCTCGTCCTGTTCAATGGCTTGTATGTCAATTGCATGCTAATGAATTGCCTTTTCGTCACTTAATTGGACATTTAGATGGGAAAACTACTCGCCCGAAAACTTTTTCAGGGCCAATTGGAACAAAGCTGTCGAACTGTGAAAATAAGCCGGTAACGGAATTCGAACCTATTGCTGTTGAACTACCAATGCTATCAAATGTGAAATTAAGTACAGACCAACAGTATTTATATGACAGTCGCTGTGTCATCTGGAATTATAAGTCCCGATTTAGCTAAACGTAACCCGGGGAAAATGTCGCTAGCCCGATGGCTCACGACTGCTATCAGAATATTGCGTCTTTATGTCGCAACAAAACGTTCAACTGCTAAATTAACGTTACTGGCAAAATATATTTGTCAAACTTACAGTCCTTCCTGGTTTCAAATAATAGTAAACAGCTCGTGTAAGGACGGTGTTAGAAATTTAAGGTTTTTGATTGAAAGCACAAGAGATCTTCCAGAGGACATTAAGGCTGTAATTTATCCAGTGATACAACGTAACGCATATTTTGCACACCCCGAAAACATATTTTTATCAATGCGAACAGATAAAAAAACCCACATTAGGGAACTCGCTTGTCGGAGAATACTTAAAGCTCGTGCTGCAAAAAAAACAAAGACAGATCTTTTAACATACCAAAGATCAACTTTGATGCCACAGAGTATTATGATATGATTGACTGCCAAGACAAAAAACTAGTGGTAACTCAACCGCCGTTATTGCATCAGGTAGAAACCAGTCAACTCGAAGAAATAGTTAACTTGGGAAATTCAAAATTAATTGATTTCCCAAAGTTTCCATGTCACACACAATCTGTGGAGAGGTGCGTCAAATTGACTACTGAGGCTGCTGGGAGTGTGGCTGGAAATAAAGCTAGGGAAGGCTTTATTTTATCTAAAATACATTCCAGGAAACTCATGCCTAAATATAATTCTAAAAGAGATTTTAAAGTAGATCCATTGTATAAGAAAAATTAACGATAACCTATTTTTGCTATAGATGATTATATAAATAAGTTCCTTTCTTGTGTTTTACTGTAATATTTTTCGTAAAGTAATATTATCTGTTAACATATAAAACTATCACTAATGGCTTAAGCGGGTCCTAAACTAATTACAAAATTGGCACTTTTTCTTGAACTTTAGGTCGTTTGAGCGAGCCAAAAGTATATAACAATCGGATATTTTTTAACATATTTGTTCATTTTAGACCTTAATGCAACTTTTGATAACTATTGGAAGTCGAAAAAAGAGGTTTTTTTTTCTTCATACTAGAGTGACACACCCTAGTGCTCATGGACGTATGATCTGGCTATCCTCAGGTGACAGCTGCCCAGCGTAAAAAGTATTTAATCTTCGTACGTCAATTGTGGGAAATCAATTGCTGCATCACTGGCATCAATTGCAGTGGAGGCTACCCTTTGCCTATTTAAATTGTGCCCACTCATATATTCCACCAGCTCATTCCTTCTAATAATATTTTCATTAATTATATTAATGAATTGCTCGGCGTATAATATGCTATAACAGGCAATAAGTGCGTAGCAACTAGCAATGTTTCTGCAGTTTTGAAATATGCAACGTCTTGCTGTATTTGAAGCACGGGAATATCCTTCTAGAGAAATAAAACCGGAATTATCTTGTTGACCCTCATTTTGTTCTTCCTCGCCAGCATCTTCTGCTTGTTGAAGTGGTTCGACTTGAACTCGTTGAGGTGGCTCATTTTGCCTAGGCTGATTTCTCAGCGTGGAATCCAATCTCACCCAGCAGGCATGGCATATAGACCGCGAACCACAAAGGGAATCTGAGAAAAAAAACGTGTAGGAATGTTGTTTTATTTTATTGTAAACAGCGTAGATTAGTTATGAATATTATTATGTAAGTAATAGGTAGCCAGTTTAGAGTATAGGTACGACAAGTCAGCCAAGTAACTATAAAATGATAAAACAAATCTAAACCTGCGTAATCTCAGAACCTTCCGAGAAAGTACTTTGTGAGAATATGTTTCCTTCGCCGCAACACTGACCGGCTACACAAAACAACTATTTTGTCTTTCCACATCAACGAAATCCAATCAAAATCCAGTAACAAAGCAAGAACTTATTTATTTACCTCACAGAAGGGCATTAAAAAAAACGCGCATTCATGTTGTCTTTGCATTGCAAAAAGTCATCGCAAGTATTGATTTATTTTCCTTTCGTTTTAGCCGGTAATTGTGGCTTTTGGATAACACTTTATGGGGTTAAATTAATTTATTCAGCACTTAAAACTCGACATTTTCAATAGATTTAATTTATTCGACTTCAATCTAACAAAGATATAAGTGAAAAGGCAAGCATTGTTTGTCTTATATACATGCGCTCTGTGCACGACTATGTATATATAACCTGTTTTTTCTCTATGTTTTTTTATTATTTCTAGTACCTATGGTCTATGCTCAGTTGTCTCAATGAAATATTAAAAACAAAAATATAATTTGGTTACAAATACTAATATTGGCTATAATTGTATATTAGTAGACCAAATAATGGTCCTTCTCTAATTATAACAAGTAAAACCAGTGTAATACAGTGCAGTGTATATATTATTAAGTCTTAAAAATTGTTGTCACACGTAGCCAAACAAAACTAGTACAATCGGCTACCGATAATCAGGAAACCCCTTCAGGTAATGTTTCAAGAAACGTTCAAATAGCTCAAGGCCCCAGTGAGAGCGAAGCAGCGACGTCGCGGGAACATGAAACTGATCCCGCCGCTGCCGCGCCCGTGGCCGGCCCCTCAAACGCACGCTCGACAGCATCGCGCACGAGCAGCTCCTCGGCGATGGTTACTGCGAGGAAACTCGCAGCAGAGGCACAGCACGCCCGTCACCTCGCACAATTGGAGTTGGAGTTCGCTGCCAGGAAAGTGGAGCTCGAGCGGAGGACGGCCGAGCTGGAATATCAGGCTGAGCTCGCAGCTATTGACGCGTCTAGTAAACATGGTTCGGTTAGTAGTAGGACGCGAAATAGTGTCAAAGAATGGATACAATCTACAGCCAGCCATGCAGGCATGCCTGAAATTTGCAATGACACCTTTAATATGTTGCCTTCTAGTTATAACAAAATCGGCAACCTATGTGCCGGCTCGGGGACAGGTGAGTTAAATACAAATAATATCCCTCAGCCTAGGCTTACTAACACTGCCAACTATTTACAGATTCCTTCACCGAGCTTTAATATCGACAGGAATGACACGATGAACATACCATCGTTACCAGCAGCGGAACTGCCAACGACGTCCCGGCCCAATAATTGTCGAGACATCTACGAGGCGACCGATTACGATTGTACTACTCCAGTCAATTTCTGCTGTCATGACGGCGTGGATAATGTGTCTCGATTAGTAAACACATTTCAAAGTTTGGTAAACAAAGTGGAATCTAATAAACGCAATAAGTATAGGATACATCTTCCAAACTATGATGGCAAGTCCCCTATGGACTGGCTCGTTTTTAAAAGGTCATACAACGATTCGAAAAATACATTCTCAGCAGCAGAAAATGTAGCTCGATTGAGTGCAGCCTTAACAGGAGCCGCGCGTGACGCGGTCTGCATGCTCCTCGCCACATCGCCAGAACCTGACATCATAATAGCAGAGTTGGACAGGCGTTTTGGACGGCCAGAGCAGATAGTGTTGCGGGAAGTTTCAGCGATTCGCGCCCTGCCCAGAATCACAGGCGACCTTAAAGATCTAGCAACGTTAGCCGCTCGTGTACGTAACTGCGTTGAAGTAGTCAAGCTGTTGAACGAAACAGACTATTTACGTTCACCGGAATTATTTAGCGCACTTATCAACAAACTTCACCCGCTATTACGCACACGATGGCTAGACTACGCCGCAGCACAGGCTTCCGCCGCGGCGCCGTCTAGCAGTGCGAAAGTAGAGTTATTATCCCAATTTTTGTCGCGAGAAGTGGATCTACACATAAAGTTCGATTCGCCGCCCGATGCCCCGCACGTGCAGCGAGAACGCACGCACGCTACATCGGAATCAGAACCAGGGCTACGTAAGTATTCTGATACAGGTAATAAATCTAAAAACATGAAAAAATATCAAAGCATTGTGTGTGCACTTTGTAAACAAAGTCATGACTTGTCATTATGTGACACGTTCAAGGCAATGACAGTTGATGATAGGTGGAGTTTCATTAAAGAAAATAAAATATGTTATAGATGTTTACAAAGAGGTTCGCATAGTTTTAGGTTGTGTAACAAAAATAAAAATAAGTGCGAAATAAATGATTGTCGTCGCAAGCATCACACTTTGTTACATAACCCAAACTTCCTTCCCATAACATCTGATCGCAAAAATGAACACGCAAATTGCGCACTAGCCACACCTTCATTAATGACAAATGAAATTAGCTCAAGCGACACAAATCCCGCAAGGGACGTTACCGCTCACACCACCAACAACCCAATCAACGTGAACCCTACGTCTCGGCCACTCTTGAAGATAGTCGCAGTTACAGTCTCCGGGCCAGCAGGAAGTGTTGACACGTTTGCTCTCTTGGACGATGGGTCGACGTCATCATTCATAGATTCAGACATCTGCTCTCGTATCGGCGTACGAGGACCTGAAGGGCAAATTCACCTTGATTGTGTAAGTGGTTTACATCGAGAAACGGCAGTGCAATACGTCGATTTTAAGATTAAAGGCAGGCACACTAGTCAAACATTTTTAGTACATAGAGCTCGTTCAATTAAAAACTTAGGACTAGCATGCAAGCAGTCAGTCAAGTCAGATGATTTTCGGCAGTATCCGTACCTAACAGACTTATGCGCTGAATTGTGTTACGACAATGCTATTCCTACGTTAATAATAGGGATTGATAATTGGCATTTGTCGGTTGCGATCGCCATCAGGAAAGGCACAAAGTCGCAACCTGTAGCAATTCAAACGGCACTAGGTTGGGTTCTTTTTGGATTTGCCAGTAGTAGAACTAAGCCAATTGACTCATTGTATCACGCCTTTTCGATCGAGACTGAAAATCCGAGGTCTGAGCTCGAAGAGCTTATAAAAGCTCAATACAAATTAGATGCGATCGGTATCACCAAGCATGAGGGACGTAGTACCGATGATCAACGTGCGCAAGATATTTTAGATCGCACCGCTCGTCGACTTCCTTCCGGCCGTTTTGAAGTAGGGTTACTTTGGAAAGCAGACCAACTAACCGCGCCTGAAAGTTACCCTTTAGCATTGTCGAGGTTCAAAAGTTTGGAAAACAAGATGTCAAAGGAACCCGACTATGCTGAGCGGTACCGAAAAAATATTCAGGACACATTGGATAAAGGTTACGCTGAAGAATGTACAGGGGTGGAACCTATAGGTATATGTTGGTATTTACCACATTTTGGGGTGATAAATCCTAATAAACCCGCAAAACTTCGCGTAGTTCATGACGCAGCTGCTCGGTCCCGGGGAGTGTCTCTGAATTCGATGTTACTTCCAGGGCCTGATCTTTTACAAAAGCAGCTCAGTATTTTGATGCGTTTTAGGGAAGGACGGATCGCCCTATCAGCTGACATTAAGCAAATGTTCCCACAAATAAAAATAATACATCAGGACAGGGACGCCCAACGATTCTTGTGGCGCGACGATCCGTCCGGCCCTATTAGGACCTTTCGCATGAGCTCAATGATCTTTGGTGCCTGCTCAAGTCCCTCGACTGCAATTTATATCACCAACCTAAACGCCTCAGAGTTTCGAGAAGAGTTTCCCGAGACCGTGGCGGTTATTAAAAGCGATACATACATGGACGATTTTATCAGCAGTGTCGACAACATGGAGAAAGCAAATCGTCTAGCCACTGAAGTGGTGACCATTTATAAGCGTGGCGGGTTTGAAATGCGCGACTGGACTACAAACGAGCCAAAAGCTGTAGCCTCGTTGCCCGACGATTTGCTATCAGACGCTGTCATCAATAAAACACAGGACGTGGATTTGTGTAAGGATGCCGTTTCTCGCACTTTGGGTCTCATTTGGCAACCTTTTCGTGACGAGTTGACATTTAACTCTGGCCTTTCGAAAGACTCATGTGCTCCTTTAACCAAGCGCCAAGCCCTTACACAAGTCATGCGCATCTATGATCCTTTAGGGATATTATCACCGATTGTAGTAAAAGGTCGGATACTCTTTCAAATTTTGTGGCGAAAGGGGTTAGAA